>CM029274.1:15845202-17275202 GCA_016920895.1 Vaccinium myrtillus
CGTGTGTAAGTGGTTGATCCAAAAATCCCCCGTTACCCAAAAGTGGGTCCCCGAGACCCATCTGTGCACGGTCTATGCACAGTCATCTGTACACGTAGAAGAGTTCTTTTAATTAACCCATACGAAAATTTTAAAAGAA
The DNA here is from genome assembly GCA_016920895.1 of Vaccinium myrtillus. NCBI lineage: Eukaryota > Viridiplantae > Streptophyta > Magnoliopsida > Ericales > Ericaceae > Vaccinium > Vaccinium myrtillus. Next base: position 15,845,342 of record CM029274.1, read on the forward strand.
GCAGCTACAGGCAGGAGGGAAGCTACAATGTGCACCCCCCGCATATGAGATTTTGTGGCACCAAATATGAGAGAATATGAGATTTTGTGGCACCAAATATGAGATTTTGTGGCTCCAAATATGATATGGCACATGGTATGCACCCCATACGGAAATATGAGATTTTGTGGCTCCAAATATGAGATTTTGTCGCACCAAATATGAGATTTTTGTGGCTCCAAAATATGAGATTTTGTGGCACAAAATATGAGATTTTGTGGCTCCAAAATATGAGATTTTGTGGCATCAAATATGAGATTTTGTGGCTCAAAATATGAGTTTTTGTGGCACCAAATATGAGATTTTCTGGAAATATATGAGATTTTGTGGCTCCAAATATGAGATTGTGGCACTGTAGCAGTTACTGTAGCAATCCGAATGGGTCCAAATATGAGATTGTGTGACTCCAAATATGAGATTTTGTGGACATATATGAGATTTTGTGACTTCATATGAGTGTGCATATCATATGCACTTCGTATTTAGAGCCACAAAATCTCATATTTAGTGCCACAAAATCTCATATTTTGAGTCAAAAAATCTCATATGGAGTAATTTTTTAAGGTTGCGCACAGTAGCAACACTCTATAGGCAGTGGTACCACACGCATAAGTTTTTTCCTCAGCACCTATGATTATAGGGTTTCTGAGCTTCTACCCCGTCGGAAAAATTCAAAAGAAAGCAGCTAGAGGAAGTGGTACCGCACACAGAAGTTATTGTCAAAGTATCGATGATTATAGAGTTTTTGACCTTTTACCTCATAGGAAAATTTTATAAAAACCAGCTCGAGGCAGTGAAAGTATCACACGCATAAATTATTTTCTTATTATTTAGAGATGATAATAGGGTTCCCGACTTTCTAACCCGTGGAAAAATTTAAAGAGAAGCAGCTAGAGGAAGTGGTACCACACACAAATTTTTGTCACATTGCCGATGACTATAGGGTTTTTGACCTTTATTTGGGTAAAAAAAAAAGGGGTCTTAGTCTAGCTCATTTGTAAAAAATATTGGAGTGTCCAAAAAATCAGCCATTTTTGGAGTGCCCTAAGCCCAAGCCTTGTGGACCTTGGACTGGAATACGGAACCATCCTTTCCACATCAAAGTAGCATAAACGTCGCATTTCAATTGTTCCAAGAGAGTATAAAAAGATCTGTGGTGGTAATTTTTTGTGTAGTTGTTGGTTTCATTAACAAATCCATGTGACAAAGGTATGTATAGATTTATTTACACATATGTGTGAGAGAGAGAGAGAGAGAGAGAGTGATTTCTATATATCTTGATTTTTCTAATCCCCTCCAAACATCTTTTGAAGTCTTCAACATTGTAATCTTTGACATCATACTTTCCTTTTATCCATATTGCCATTCTTGTCTTTGACAGCTCAGCATGGTCCGCTTGACAATACTGCCATTTTTGATTTCTATATATATTAAAAATATTATAAATTTTTTGATTCATTTTTGTGGATCCGTTTTCTAAACAAGTAGGAGTGGCGCTCCTCATAAAACTGGATTCAATAAGGAGAGGAGGATTCCTGTGATCCAAAGCAAATTCCTAGTCATGGTACTCATTTTTGGTCTCGTAATAATGATTCTGCTATCTTATGTATTTTTGCTACGAAAGAAAGAAAGCGAGCTGGTTATCATGCTTGCCCAGATCTATTTCCTTATTTTTCTAAGGCGATTGGCGATGAAAATGCAAGCATTGTTTGTGCAATTCCTTAACCTATTGAACAAAATCCACAATTCCGATTCAATGATCCCCGGATTAGTCAACTTTTGTCTCTCTCGCTATAACAACGACAACGAAAAGAAGATTGTATTTGTAATAAGTAGTTTAGCTGGTTGGTTAATTAGGCACATTTTATTCATGATTTTCTTCATGATTTTATTGATGAAGTTGTTGGAATTCATAGAGATCATAATCATTTGGGTAAGAAAGAACTTTTTTGAATCTGATGACGAAGATATGAAGAGCGCCCCCTTTATAAAATTAAGCTCAAAGACAAAGACAGTGCGGTTTTCAATTTTCCAGTGGAGTTTGATCTTATTTCGTTGGGTCTAATTTGGATGCTTCCTTCAATTTCAGCATAATACACGAAAAAAGTAGGCTCTGCCCTCTTGCCGTTTATACCCTCAATTCGTTCCCATGGTAAATATTATCCATTTTAGTTATTTATTTCCCTGGCCAGTTATAATTTTGAAAAATAAGTATTGAAAGGGCGATGGGTGCCTTACACATCTTTTGTCTACCTTTTTCACTCGTAACACCCGTTCTCTGATTTCACAGACTAAATTTCAAAAGGAGTCATTAAAAAAGAAATTCAATTATCATAGCAAATAATTTTCTAAAAATGCTTTCATCCGAAGACATTTTCAGGGGTGACTTAACACACCAAAACTTATCGTTAAGTGGCGCCTCTATTTTTCAACAGCCATAGCTGTCCAAACTCACAATTCACATTCGTTGCTCAAAGTCAAAATCTTTTCTGCCGGCGGAAAAATTGGGAACAGAAGAATTTGGAACTTGGAAGGTTACGTACGGAGGAGGTGTTATTATTAGCATAGATGACGTTGAGAATGGAGACCTAATTCAATGATTCCCAGATTAGTCAACTTTTTTTTGTCTCTTTAGCTATAAAAGGTCAAAGACGTGGTTTTCAATTTTCCAGGAAATTTTAGCGGGGTTGGATCCTATTTCCAAATTTCGTTTCATCTAATTTGGATGTTTCCTTCAATTTCAACATAATTTTGCATATGTCTTTCGATTTTCCAGCAAATTTTAGTGGGTTGGATCCTATTTCCAAATTTCATTTCGTATATATAATTTGGATGTTTCCTTCAATTTCAGCATCTCTCTCTCTCTCTCTCTCTCTCTCTCTCCACGACACAGAGAGCATGGCCAAAACCATGATTACCCTAACTCTCTTCCTTGTTGCCCTCCTCGTTTCTCTTCAAATTCTCACAAATGTGGATGGAAAAGCCATCTCTAATCTAAGCAATGAAGGTGATATGATCCAGAAAAGTCCAGCTCTACCCACAGGTGAAGAAAATGGGGAACTTCGCCTGATTCGTCACGATGAAAAGGAGGACTTTCCACTATTTCATGAATCACGCAAGTTGCGAGAAGGATTTCGATTGCTGAAAGGAGGGAAAGGGGAGGCTCGATCAGTTCTTTGGCTCCCGCACCAAGTCCAAAAGGGTCAAATACCAAATCATCCTCAGACACCAAATGGTATGAATACATTGGCGGAGTCATTGGCATCATTGTCATTCTTCTTGTTGTTGGTGTGTTCAAATATCTAGAGATGCAGGCAAAAATGGACATGATGACAAGTTTCTTTGCAAAAAAGTAGATTTCCACAAGTCGTCAATCTGACAAGAAATGAAACTTGTTGGATCGTTAGTTAAAAAGGTGAGTCATGTAATGAACGGCATCAGGTCGCAACTCGCAAGATTTGTTATCAAATACTACATTGATCTATGAGGGATGAGGATAATATTCAAGCACATAAATTTTCTTTAATTTTTTATTATATTCTGTATTCTCTTATCTTATCTTTTTTTTTTTTTTTAACAGTCGATATCATTTCAAAAGCCCAAAGGCAGCACAATGAATATTTCATAGAAAATAGAGGAATGAACCCACCAAAAAACTGACTGTCACGGCTTAATTTGTAAAAAACGGAAACCAAACTTGACACGTACTCCAAAAGCAGGGCTATCCATCTTAGGACTGCATTTGTGCTCGTCCAAATTTTGGTAGTAACGAAACCCTAAGGAACTCAGCTCAAACCTGAGAAAGCGCAAAAAAATCATCAGTACATCACACCCACGAGGGATGTCAGAATATCCCGTTGATGGGAGATCAATCCTCTGAGAAGAGAAACACTTAACAACTCAATAAGACCGGAAAAACTAAAAATAAAAAACTCCGGGAGAGTAGATTGTCGACGAAATTTACCGTGTCGAAAAACTGTCAGCTTATTCACGGAGGGCCCAAGCCGGAACTCCTATCTGCAAACCTTCACTAGATCTGACCCAAAACAGAGGGTGGAGGCGCGGCAACAGGTAGGGGGCAACGAAGGGTGGAGGCGGAGGGGTGGAGACGGAGGGGAAATAGGGTGGGTCGAAAAAAGTTGGGGGAGAGAAGAAGGGCTTGAAACGACCCGACTTAAGAATGTCATTTCACGTTACCCAATCTGAGTTTCGATAAATTATTTGGAATGACCCGACTTAAGAATGTGTGCGTCCGTTGTGAAACAACTTGTCTTCATCCGTCTTTGCGAACCTTAAGTCAGGTGTTGCCGAATGATGCCTAATATTACTATAGAATATTTATCAAACACAAACAAACATAAGCATACAGAAAAACGTTGAAAATGTTCAAGCCAGCCTAGGCCTACATTTTCGAAGAACCCAAGCCAAATGGATATTCGGGTCATGTGATTTCAGCATCAGGATCCGGTCAAGGCTTTGGGCCCAATATTTTAGATGTTATTTTCTTAGGAAGGGGAAGTTTCAGAGTTCGGCCTATGATAGCTACTCATTGGGCCTGTTTGGGTCAGTCTGGCACTTATTGCCCAAACCCAACTCCGAAAAGCGAGGATGGTACTACATTGCCAATAACGAATCCGGGGGAGGCGTTGTACGGTAAGTGTTGTGCGCTGTGTTGTGCAGCAAAACTGCGTCGTTTTGCTCATTTTCCTTGGACATCCAAGGGCCCTGTTTGGAGAGTTAATTTTGGCGTTTAATTTTGGGGTTCAATTTTAGGGGATTTAGGCTCTTTGGGGTAGAGTGTAGTGGGTTTAAGCACTTCGATTTAGACACTTTGGGTTTAGCAAAAGCGAAAGATCCAGAGAGAGATTTTTAAATTAGAGAAGTTTTTGGTATCTGTAACGCCCCCAAAATTTGGGCATGTTAATTATTATTACACACCATAATAAAGTTTAATCTTAAACTTTAATACAAATAATAATGTCTCCAATTACTATATAAATAATACCGGGGTGGTTCTAGGTCTTCTTCTATCCCTGCGCCGGGTCATTCCCCTCTCTGGCAGCACTGCCTGCTCCATAGGACTGATCTCCACAGTATCGGTCCTGTCCATCTAGATAATCTGACATAATACGTCAGAGTCGCGCAAGCAACATCGTCGTATTATGCCAGGGTCATACAAGTGCAACACCATGAGCAAGGCCCAGTAGTTCACTATACTAAATTTCTAAGTAGCAATTCTAGAACAATAAGTTCAATAACAGTTTATGAAGCTTATGAACAGTAAAACCATGCGATGCATCATGCGTATCTATGCGGATCAGAGTAACATGCGCAGAAAACAGTATTCCCCTTTCAGTGTCTCAAAACAATGCCACGTGTCATTTTCTCAAAACAATTCTCATTCGATTTCTCAAACTTAACTCATTTATCAATAATTTTCCCAAAAATCGATTTTTCTCATATCAGTGCCTCTTTCAACATTCTTCTTCAAATTTCATACATCTCCCACCACTCGAAAGTTATTGGTCCGTTTACGCCTCCTTTCAGCTGACGATACCAACCTTTCCGCTCGAGGCCCCGGTTATCGTGCATCAACGAACTTAACAACCTGTTTGCACGGTCTGTCCACCCCGCGACTCACACGACACGGTCCCGGCCGCCTTGCATCACCGAACTTAACAGCCTGTTTGCAAGGTCCGTTCACCGTGTGTTGTGCACGCTTAGCCCAAACATCCAAGTTCTCTCCACGAATTGGAAGTGGCGCTCTCGCTGCACTACCGCATCAAAACCATTCCTCCAAGTTCTCTCCGTGAACTTGAGGTGGCATCAAATTCATCTCATCACATTTCATTTCATTTCCCGAGAATTTCATTTCTATTTTCAAAACTCATTTTCATTCTCATCTTTATTTTCTCATCAACAGCTATTTAAATTTTCGAGTCCAGTTTCGTAACGTATTGTGTACGTGCTCAATGCCACATGCTCAAAATCATGCCCATGCAATATTCCATAAACTTTCTTTCTAAAATTTATATCTTTTTCCAAATGAACAATTTTCCATAAAATCATGCACTTTAATGCATTTCTTTCTCATAAATAATATTTCCTCAAAAAAAAAAAAAAATTTCCTCACATAAAATCATATACATTAATGCACCAACTTTCCCAAAGAAAATAACTCAATTTCTCGCTAAGTTTTATTTCTTATCAAAAGTACAATTTCTCTCATTTTCTCTTTCAAAACTATTTTATTTCTTCTAAAAGAAATAAAACTAGTCAACTTGCTCTTTCAAAAATAATTATAAAAAAAAAAAAAAAACTTCCTCTCTAGAAATTTCATGCCAAAAATTTAACTCAACTAGCCATGAACTTTCTAAAGTAAAAATCTTTCTTTTTAGAAAATTTAACCTCTCCAAAAATATACTCTTTATATCTCTAGAAAACTCTCTTTCTAATAAACTTGAATAAAAATCACTTTTCTACATCTAGTAAAATCAACAACTTCTTTTAGGAAAAATTTTAAGCAACTCTAGATACTCTTCTTTTTCTCCATAACAATAAAATATTTTGTTACTAATTAGTTAGTAAAAACTTTCTAGAAGAAATTTTATTAAAACTCTACCTCATATTTATTTAGTAAAAACTTCACAACTTCTTACAAAAAAATTCATAAAACAATAGAAATTTCTTTCTAGTAAGAAACAAGTCCCTCATTAAATAAAGTTAATCTACTTATTTTAGGAAGAAATATCTAATTAACAACCAATGCTTTAATCAACTAGTATTAACTAGTTCTCCCAAGAAATATCAACAAAATAATACTAGAACTTGTTTAGAAATACCCATCTTCTAATCTCTTCTAATAAACTTCTAATCACTTTAATCTCATTAAACCAACTTCTAATTCCATGTAGAACTATTCTAATTAGAACCTAATTAACACTCTTGTTAATCTTTCAACATGAAATCCTCTTTCTTAAACACTAAGTAACATGCTTAGTAGCTTAATGCATGCATAAATGAACCCAATCAAGCTTCAAAACTATGCTTAGAAAACTAATTAGAACATCATAATGAAACTAGAAATAACTAATTAGAAAGTTAGTTTAGTAAACTACCTTGATTTCCGGGTGTAAACCGGAAGCCGATTAGCAATCCTTTGGTGTGGGGGCTCCTTAATCTACTTAACTTTCTTACTAATTAACTTAGTAAGAAGCTAATTAAGGTCTAAATGGGTTGACTTTGGGGTGGTAGAAGTAGGTGGTTTGTTGGGAATAATAGAGACATACAAATGGGGTAAGTGTAAAGTGGTCCCAAAAGAACAAAAGGTGGCTATTTATAGCAAAATGAGGTCTCTCCCTCTCCCCTTGGAAATTTCGGTACTCCCTCCCCTCCCTTGGCCGAACGACACCCATGTGGGGTGTTAAATGTGGTGCTTTGAATAGCACATGGGCAAGTACACAAGTGGTTCCAACTTCTACCCTAGAGTTTAGGCTAGGTCCTAGGTTCTTATGCTTGCAAGTTAAGGAAATTTGGGGAAGTAATTGGGAACCAACGTGGGAAATAGGGTGGGGGAAAAATATGCCTCTTGTTGTGTAGGTTTTTGCATGGTCACCTTTGTTATGGGGTGTTTTTAGGGGTTTATACACACAATTTTGCATGTGAATGCAAGATGTAGCTAGGGATAGCCTTAATGGGCTACACATAGGAATAATATTCTTCCTTAAAACATGGAACAATGTTTCTTGGAGCCTTGGGGGCCAAGGTCTAGCCTATTGAGGTCTAGGTTGTGTAGCATGTGCTCTAATACATGTATTGTGTGGGTATGTATAGGTTCCTCCGAAAATAGTAAGGCTTGTTCTAACTAGTTTTGGGTACAAAACCTTAGCTTGTGAAACTTCCCTCATGCATCCTCTTTGCTTGCACAAGTGTACATGCATTAACTCTTGCATGTGCAAGAGTACTTGCACACTTCACATGCACACACTCCACTCTCTCTTTCTCTCTCTCTCTCTCTCTCTCTCTCTCTCTCTCTCTCTCTCTCTCTCTCCCCGTGGCTCTCTCTCTCTTACTTGGTCAAAGAACCAAGTTCCAATGCAAGGTGGTGGGTACTTGGCAAGTACCGGTATAGGTGGGAGAAATAAGGATGGTGGTTGGGGTAGTTCCAGGTATTAAAAACGGACTCCGGGTGTTACGGTAGTGTAACGAGTGTGTTACTTGGTCTCGTACGCTTGCATGCATGGCTAGAATTCTAATTATTCAATTTAAAAGTATTTATTAATAATTAAATAGGAAAACATTCCAATTAATAGGAAAATAAAATTAATTATCGAATTATTAGACGAAATTTTTATTTACAAAAATTCGGGTCGTTACAGTATCGGCTGGTATTTAATAGAGTACAAAGGCTGGTCGATCCAGACTAAAGTACCAACATGGTTGGTCCTGATATTTGGAGGCCTACGGCGAAATCTGTAAAATGTGCCTTGAATTCCTTTTTTGAAGTTATATGTTGGGTACTAAGTCATTTTTCTTTTTCTGTTTTTTTTTTTTTAAGTTAGGAACTAAAAATAATTGGGGTTTTTCGTTATACTTTATTAAGAGGCCCAAGATAGTTTTCTCTTGGGCCTTAACGACAGAGAGCCGGTTTTGGGTACTAATTAATGGAAAACTGTGGAGTTAATTGTCCCCATGGTAAATATGTTTCTACCACCTATTTCACTCCACAGTTTTTCAATAATTGGTAACTAGTCGTGGAAACCTTGTCACTAAAGTTGATGGTGCTATTTTTTGGACGAGTTCTACTTATTTTGATGGCGACATCACTGTTGAGCCATGGGTTGTGTTATTTTTGTTAAGTATTTTCCTTTGGTCTTGGATTTATTTTTAGCCAGAGAGAGAGAGAGAACGGCGACATATATATCACTTTATCTTTTTGGTACAAGGCAACTAAGTTGAGTGCGCCGGTCACATTTTTTTTTTATCAACGTCATCACTTTATCTTTTTGGTGCTTGGTCTTGGCTTATGTTTATTGTGCAAGTCTAGTTCGGATGAGGTCATCATTTTTCTTTCATTTGAATACATTGCAAGTCATATGGTACTTTTTCTTTTGAGTGATTGGAGTGGTTTGGGTGGCTACTTTATGGAAGAACCTACAAGTAATTCCAAAAAAAAAAAGGTTTAATAAGAATTTCAACCCAAATGTGGTGAAAATACTATTTGTCAAGATTGTATGGAGTACTTCTCATTTTATCTTTCTTTCAAATTTTGTACTGACACATAGGTGGAGGCACATTGAGTTAAGGGCATCCGCAGTGGTGGAGTTAAAAATGTGTTGTTATATGACACAAAAGTGTAAAAAGTGGGTCCCATTTGTGTGTTGTTATAACAAAATGTATTATTAGTGTAAGAAGTGTTGCAGTGGTGTTGTTAAAGTGTTGTTAAAATGTAAAAAAAGTACACATGCATATATAAATACAAATAAAATTGGACCCCGATTTTGACCTTTTATCACACTTTCCGTCTCCTCTCTCTCTTTTGGTCAGATGCCCACTCTCTCTCTCCTCCCTTTCTCCCCTTTGTCTTGGCTGGCTGACATCCCCCCCCCTCCTTGAGAAATTAGCCATACCATTCCAGTTATCCATGGCAGTAGTGCTGCACAAACTATTGGCACAAATATTTATGCATTAACTCCACCATTGGAACACGTACAAAAAATGAAAAAGGGTTAGTTAACTGTCTATTTCTTACACTATTACCACGACTGTGGATGCCCTAAGTGGGTTCAATTGACGACAGTGATCTTTGTTAAATTACACTTTTATCTTCATTTTCAAAATGATTTTACAAGGTTGCCCCTATTGTATTTCTGAAGTTGCCTCATGAAAAATGCTCTACAATAGTTCGTGTAGTCACATTGCACGATGTGGGTACATAATTTGAAATACCTCATCTTCAAACAACCTCCAAATTTTAACTAATTACAAGAATTGTATTGAAAATGTCTATTTGTGGCCTTTTTATGAGCTTTCACGCTACATACAAAATATGAATTATCAAGATTGTTGGAAAACAAAATTCCAATTCAAATTCAAAACGAACGAATATCTAAAATTTTGGGTTTTTACTCTGGAAACTACTTTCCTGTAATATTTTTTGGAAATAAAACATAGTGCGTGTGACTCTTGTTGATCTCGGATTTTGTCCCACCCCTTTTATCAAACCAAAAATCAATGACATTGGCATCCCGGCCCAGATTAGAGATGGCTGATGCCAAGCATGGCAATCAAACCTACAACAGGAAAACACCTGATTCCAAGTAAAGGTAAAACAGAGCAGTACGTATAGCTCCCCGGGTGAGCCATATTATTATCTCTCACATTAAGCATCATATAACATCTGCATGTGCATAGTCTAGACTTTAGACATGTCATTTTAGTGTAGTCATAACTGTAAGGACCCGTGTTTTTGAATATTTTTCCGTAAATAAATATTTGGAAAATGTGAGGAGATGTTTAAAAGGTTAAATGATTTGGAAAAATGGTGGACTTGGAGATGTTAAAAAGGTTAAATGATAGTTTGAAATTTGTGTACAAAAGGATAGGAGAGAGAAAATATCATCTCCCTCCCCATACAATCCCGGCTCCCCCAACCCCCCTCTCTCTCTCTCTCTCTCTCTCTCTCTCTCTCACACACACACACACACACACATGCGCGCGCTTTTCTTCATTTCTTCTCCAAATTCTCACACCCACATTCTAGTTCCACCAAAACCCACCTTGGATCCATCATCCTCACTACATTTGGAGTGTAATTACGCGTTCTTTAGTCCCGGGAGGTTGCTATTTTGGTAGAGCACATTTGGAGGAGCTAGGGTTTTGTCAAATCTGATTTGGAGCTTCACTCCTTTGAGGTAGGGGAATCACTACTCTTACTAAGTGTATATGTGTGTTTGATGAGAAAGTCACAAAAGAAAATAGATTTTATGAATGACTTTATAATCGATCAGTAACGATTTTCTATTAAACCTAGACCGGTTTGAAAAGGATAGCGCATAGGAAAGCTGTTATTTTCTGTGACACGATTTTCAAGAAGCTCGTAGAAAGCTGTTATATTTGTGTGACATGTTTTTCAAGAAATGATGCATAGACACGGAATGAGTTTGATAAATCATATTGCATAATCATGTCACGATGCATATCGACACGACACGATTTACGAGAAGATGATTGAATAGTTGTTGATGAGAAAAGAAATGAGAACGAGAACGAGAACGGATTGATTAAATGGAATTGAAAATGGTAGTGTAGCCTTAACGCCGCCCATCATGTTAGTGTGCACCATGATGTGGTTGGAGCTAAGGAATACGGTAGTGCAGCGAGAGCGCCGCCCCAACTTCGTGGAGTGAACTTGGTGGTTAGGGCTAAGCATGCACAACACAAAGTGGACGGACCTTGTATCATGTTAGTGTGCGCCATGATAACAAGACAGTCGGGACTATGTTCGTGTGAGTCGCGGGTGGACGGACCTTGCAAACAGGTTGTTAAGTTCAGTGATGCAAGACCGCCGGGACCTCGAGTGGAAAGGTTGGTGCAGTCAGTTGAAAGGAGACGGAAATGGACCAATAACTTTTGAGTGATGGGAGATTTGCCATGATTAAAATTTGAAGAAGAATGCTGACACTGAAAAGATAATATGAGACACTATTTTACTGTGCATGATTTACTTTGATCTGCATTGACACTGACATGTTGCACTCATGCGTTATTTAATCCTGTTATCAAGCCTGCTATACTTGTCTTGATCATATTGTTATAGAATTGTTAGTTAAGGATTGGATAGTATTGTCTACTGGGCCTTATTGTTCATGGTGTTGCACTTGTGTAATCCTGACATGATATCACGATGTTGCTACGCGACTCTGATGTATTATGTCAGTGTACCGGGATGAACATGAGGAATTCTACAGGCAGGAGGCTTACGGAGCCAACGGTGCTGCCAGCTTGGGGGCAACCAGGCGCAGGGATAGACGGCGCCATAGATCCAACCCGGTTGTAATATTATTAGCTTATGGAGGCAAACATTATTGTATTATGTTTAATATTATGACTTTTATTTATATTTTTTATATTATTAACGTGCCCAAATTTTGAGGGCGTTACAGTAACAGGCCATTCTGGGGTGGAAAGGCAGCTAGGAGGTTTGGCTTTGCTCCTCTAGAGAATAAAGTTGTCGGATCTGGTGCGGCGGCTTCCGATGAATGCAGAAACAACGGAGGTTTTTTTTTCTTTGAATTGTTATGGTGTTATGTTTTTCTCCTATGTGGGAATTGTTTCGGTTGTACAGAGCCTCCATTTTATGGAGTTCTCTGTTCTTTACGTTAGAACTTCTCCTACCCTTTGTACGGGTATTTCACTTCAAAACTCAGTATATTCCTTATTAATTCATATGGACACTCCAAAAGTTGAGATCTATCTTACCCAACCAAGAACTCTGGATTGTGGTTTGTAGTCCTTTGAACTATTCTAAGTAACGAAATTATCCTTTTTTAGAGATCTTTGATTAAAAAAAAATGTTAAGAGAGAATCATTCTACTTATCTGTAATATAGTATTGCTCTTGGCAACACAACCATTTGAAGGGGCACCACCATACCTGAAAAAAAATTAGCTTTCGTTTTCCGGAATCGGCCCCTCTTGCTTCTTTCTTAGCACAGCCCTTAACAAATTTTTCTTCAATTATTACTGTCATTTGTCTATCTATCTTTCTCCACTCATTACCTAAAAACCTCTCTCAAAACTTAAACCAAACGAACTCAGGCCTCACAAAAGTGGCTATGAAAACTTGAATCAAAGTATTGAAAGAGAAATTAATTTCCAGACCCAAAACCCTCTTTCATCTCAAAACACTCCACTGATATTAGGCATTTGAAAAGCAAAAACAACCTCGTGGCTACATTTGATTTGATATCAAGAAAGCTGACAAAAAGAAAAATTTAGCCTTCTGGGATAGAAAAGGAAGAAATGCCTTAAGTAATACTCCTATTAAAAATAGAAAAAGGAAAAAAATCTATATCTATCTATCTATCTATACTCTTTATAAAAGTATGAGGTATTTGTCTACATTTCTATTCCTAAAATACCCTTCTATTTTCCAAGTGAAAACGCATGGCCCCTTCCTAGGCGTAGAGTAGGGGTGAACAAAAAACCGACAGAACCGAACCGAGTGCAAGAACCGAACCGAACCGGTTCATTTTTTCGGTTTTTTTCATTACACGGTTCGGTTCGGTTCTCTGAGTTAAAACTTTTTTGAAAGCGGTTCGGTTCTCGGTTTTTGAAAATTTTCGGCGAACCGAACCGAACCGAACTGGTTTTTTTTATATATATATATATATTAAATATTTTAAAAATATAATAAATATATACCTTAGTATTTCTATTTCGGTATTTCCTAAATCCTAACCCTAACCTAACACTCTCTCACTGGACTCCAGTCCACAGCCGACCGACTCTCTCTCTCTCTCTCTCTCTCTCTCTCTCTCTCTCTCTCTCTCTCTCTCTCTCGTCTGGTAGCGACGGCCGACGACCGACTAGCTGGAGAGTAGCCTCACCGATCGAACTTCGAGGGCACTGGTTCACCACTTTCACCGATCGAAATCGACAAAGCCACTACCCACTAAGGTCAGTAAGGTGAAATCTCTCTCTCTCTCTCTCTCTCTCTCTCTCTCTCTCTCGTATGTAGTATGTACCATTACGAAATAGCTGTGATTCTGTGAAATCATCTCATTTCACTTGGTTGACCATCGATCGGTTTCTGACTTTCTGTAGATCTGTACACACTACACAGTAGTGTATAATCCATTCATCCTCTACTTGGTTTCTGAAATCTCTCTCTCTCTCTCTCTCTCTCTCTCTCTCTCTCTCTCTCTCTCTCGTATGTAGTATGTACACAGTAGTGACAGTACATTTGTTTTTCTGTATGTTGATGGATCTAGTATGTTGATTGTTGATGGATCTATACAATTTACATGTGTTTGCTTTTCTGTAGATCTGTAGTTCTGTACACAGTAGTGACAGTACATTGTCGATTGAACAGATTTGTTTGGATCTATAGTTCTAATGTTCTATACATGTGTTTTATTGATATATGATTGACTACGTCAACAAGTTTCCAAATACTCATGTATTGTATCCTTCTGTTATAGGACTTTTGGACTACGTGAGTAAGTTTCGAGGATTTTGTTGTATTTTGACTCGGCATGTCAAGGGCAAGGGCAAAGGCAAAGGCAAAGGTATTAAAAATTCTGCCCCTTTTTAGTTTTTACATGTTCCTTGGTTTAACTTGAAATTGGTGGTTATTGTCGATTAATGGGAGTTCGGTTGGCTTGTTGGCTTGTTGCTCTGCATGTGATTTTGTGTTATGGAGTATGGACTATGATATTTATTTGCTTTTTGTGTGTTGTGTTGTTTCTCTTGTAGATGGATGTTGATAATACGATTGATATTGATAATGATATCGAAATTGATGATGACCCCATCTTAGGTAATAATGACGAAGATGAACCCGAAAAAACGAGAGAAAAAGCCAAGAATTCTTCCTTTGTATGGGATCATTTTACAAGACTACCCAAGCCCAAGGTACCACCACCAGGTTACAAGCAAAAGGCTACTTGTAACTTTTGTGGAACTGAATTTGCTTGTAATTCCGATCATAATGGGACATCGTCAATGAGAACCCATCTTATTAGAAGATGTAAACAATACGAGCTTAGCGATGCCTATATGAAGAAGCATGGGGGGGATAAGAGGCAAAAAACCCTAGGGTTTGAACCCGTTGGTCCAGGAGATACGGGTCCAAAGCTTACCGTTGTTAGCTTTAGTGCGGAGGCATGTAGAAAGGCGTTGGCCGAAATGATTATTATTGATGAATTGCCCTTCCGTTTTGTTGAAGGTCAAGGTTTTAAGAGGTTCATGCATGTGGTGCAACCAAGGTGGACCAAAATCCCATCTAGAGTAACGGTTGCAAGAGATTGTTTGCAATTGTTTAAAGATGGGAAGAAAGCTTTGAAAAAAGTGTTTAAGAATCAACGAACATGTCTTACCACGGACACTTGGACTTCTCTTCAAAATCTTAATTATATGTGTCTTACGGCCCACTTCATTGATAGTGATTGGAAACTACATAAAAAAATCATCAACTTTTGTTTAGTTCCAAATCACAAAGGCAAGACACTTGGTAAGGAGGTAGAAAGATGTTTGGTGGCATGGGGGATTGAGAAAATCTTGACACTCACAATTGATAATGCAAGCTCCAATAATGGCATAATTGATTTCTTGAAGAAGAAGACCATGAAAAGAGACAACACTATTCTAGACCACGAGTTTTTACATGTTTGGTGTTGTGCTCATATATTGAATTTGATTGTCCGTGAGGGGTTGAAAGAGGTTGATGTGTCCATTGTAAGGGTGCGGAACATTGTGAGGTATGTGAGATGGTACCGAAAGTTTAGAGAATGTGTCGAAAGAGATAGAATTGATTCTAAACTTGTGCCTTGTTTAGATGTGCCTACTCGTTGGAACTCAACTTTCTTTATGTTGGAAAGGGCCGTGATTTACCAAAAAGCATTTGAGAGACTGGAAGAGGAAGATAGTTTAAATGTTGTTCTTGGTGTTAGAGAAGATGTGATTGGTGTAGTAGACCATGACAATGCGATTGAAAATGTGATGGAAGGGGAAATAATTGGTGGGGGAAGTGAGAGAGGGAGAGAGAAAGGTTCAAGGAGAGGGAGAGAGCTTGGTACTCCTAATAGTGACGATTGGAATGTTGTGCAAATGTATGTTGAAATTCTTAGAACATTTTACATTGTGACCAGGAGATTATCGGGTTCTTTGTATGTGACTTGCAATACATTTTACAAAGAGGTCACAACCGTTAAAAATGCAATTGCTAAATTGGAATTGAGTGATGATCCAAAGTTGTTGCTTTTGGCAAAGGGCATGCACTTGAAGTTTGACAAGTATTGGGGTAAGTTTGACAAAATTAACCAATTGTTGTTGTATTCTAATGTTCTTGATCCCCGTTACTAGTAGTAGCCCACATGGTTTGTTATATACCCAAGACCACTCATGTAAACAACCAATGTGGGACTAAACACCATCTACTCCCAAACCTGGGGTATTACAATTAACCCTAAAAATAGAGATGGTATCTGTTCTTTTAAATAGTTCATTTAACTCATTGGAGATCTCACGAGAACATCAGACTGCAGTACCACCTAGAAAAATTCTGATCACCTTAGCAAATCGAAAAAAAAGTTTTTAAACTTTGGTGGTTGCCAGCCCGCACATCAAAACTATAGAGTACCAAGAGCACATTATCACATAATAACATATGCAAAGTAACCTTCACAATTTCTGTCAAACAAACAACCCATCAGTGCCAAGCATCATCGAAGGCTTTGCAGAACTACCACTATGTGGCAAAGCATCATCGAAACACGGCTATGTAAGGTTACTATAAACACCATATCTCCATAGATATTTATATATAATCAAGTAGTCTACTGTCAAACACAATTAGAAGCTATTAATATAATTTATCTCAGTCTACCTACACACCTGAATACTTGCAAAAAGAAAACTATTTCATCATTCTTATTAATTAAAACATGAATATGAGTGAGAATTTAAAGAGATCAAATAATCTTCAAAACTACTTCAAGGAAACACATACATGTAAGGATACAATATACACCATATCCACACAGATATTTATAAAGAATCAACTAATCATGTAGTCTATAGTCAAACACAATTAGGAAGACCACGACATGCCAAGGAAAAGGTTCAATAAAATGTCATTTAGATGCTAGCCAATAGAACTACAAAGGGAATCTTGACTTCTCACTTAAAATTTTCCTTGTCTTTGGCTTTTGTTTTTCTTTGTTAACCCAATCCCAGTTTCAAACATTGCATATAACAACGATAGGAAAGAAACGACATCAAACGCAAATATACAGAAGTCAAATAGCTTATAGTTCAAAAAGTGCATAGATAACAAAATTTCACATAGAGCAGTTAGAAGAAAGTGAAAACAAAACACTTTACCTCCTCTGCCAAAGAAACCCAAACTACTTTTCGAAAAACCATCAAAAATCGTAATTGCATGGAAGTATAAACAAATTTGTCATTGTGCTTGTTAGATGACCGTATCTTTCCTAATGTTAATCTTTGGAGCAACATGCAGAAGAATGAGATACCATCATACCATAGATTTAGAGGAATGTTAGAAGTCTTAGACTAACATAACCCTGAGCATCACTCTTGTTTTTTAAACTTGGGAGTGATTTCATCAAACAATTTAGCAGGGGTGTCAGCATTAAATAAAGATGATACCAAGCATGCCCTTAAGTGAGTGACCACCCTAAATTGATGACTGCGATAGTTGCTCCAAGATATTATCGACGTACAGATGTACAACAAACCACCAGACTTAACCACACCCTTCCCTTTGTAAATGAAGAAGGAACACATCATGCATGCATGAATAAACTGATTGACAAATACATTAAGAACTCTGTTATTCGGCACAGGTAGGAGTGTCGGGTGCGAGTATACATATAGGGGTCAAAAACGTCAAATTGTAAAATAGAGGATATAGTTTTGGATTTAAAATTGGATATGGATACCCAAAACAAATTTTCTGGTCAGATACTTGGATCAAACTCATAGATGAGCCAAATAAGTGTCAAACTCTTTATTATAGATCTAAAACATGCTTATGTAAGGAACCCAATGAAATCCCAATAGTGAGAGACGAAGTAAGCATGTGTAAGCTAATGATTCATCTTAGACTTCACTTATTTAACTATGTCATAGACCAGCAATCTAAAGATCATTGCAGTAGATAACATTGTGTGTAGCAGTGAATAATACGAAAAATAAATACAATTGATATTTATGATGGGTACATTGCCCGAGAGCGGGAGTGTGCCGTAGAGCGGTGTATCTTTCCAAGTTCCAAGCACCAAGCGCTTGAATAGACACTCCTTGACTCTCCCTCCATCATCATCCCCCGACCTTCAATTGATGTTCCAACAGGGAGCAAAATTCCGACAGATGTCTTTCTCCCCAATTCTGAACCAAAGCAACCAAGTTCGTACAATACATACTAACCTATAACACTGTGTTCAAAATTTGCACAGCTTTCTTTATAGAAAACACTCACACATACCAAAATCAGGGGTATATAGATTGCCGTTCAGTCCCTTAAAAAGTGGACGCTAAGAAAGTTTCTACTATGTTTAGTTATCTTTATTTGATGCATCTGTAACTTCCGGATTCTTAGATATGATACTGCACCCAAGGTGTTTGATATTTTGCTCCTATCAGGATTGAAGATGATTTCTCTAATTTTCAATTACACATGTCGTGTGCATGTTTTTTGAGGTGTCATAGAAAGTATAGTGAATATTCCGTTAAGAATGATGTATACATTTAGTACAAATAAAATTCATTCAAGTTCAACCTTCTTCATTTATCTTGCATGGATTCATGTTTTCGGGCAATGTACCCATGTCGACAAGGGTACAGCCGTACAGGTTTGGATTGGATACTGGTATTTCAAGGTGTACTCTATAATGCCATTGTCGAATTGTCCTTGAGGAGAAGAAGAAGACTTCTAAAAAGAAGTAACAAAGATTAGTACATGACTTTTTACGGATCTCAACCTAATCCTATAACGTATAAACAGATTAGTGAAAGTAGTGACAGTTTGGAAGAAAACCCTACGTAGGTCCAGTTTTGTGTATTCCTTGGATCAATAAACTACGATCGCCATTATCAAGCAAAAGAGGGAGGGATGTAAAGAGAAGAACTCAAAGACGCTAACCACCATCATAAATATCAATTGTATTTATTTTTCGTATTATTCACTGCTACACACAATGTTATCTACTGCAATGATCTTTAGATTGCTGGTCTATGACATAGTTAAATAAGTGAAGTCTAAGATGAATCATTAGCTTACACATGCTTACTTCGTCTCTCACTATTGGGATTTCATTGGGTTCCTTACATAAGCATGTTTTAGATCTATAATAAAGAGTTTGACACTTATTTGGCTCATCTATGAGTTTGATCCAAGTATCTGACCAGAAAATTTGTTTTGGGTATCCATATCCAATTTTAAATCCAAAACTATATCCTCTATTTTACAATTTGACGTTTTTGACCCCTATATGTATACTCGCACCCGACACTCCTACCTGTGCCGAATAACAGAGTTCTTAATGTATTTGTCAATCAGTTTATTCATGCATGCATGATGTGTTCCCTCTTCATTTACAAAAGGAAGGGTGTGGTTAAGTCTGGTGGTTTGTTGTACATCTATACGTCGATAATATCTTGGAGCAACTATCGCAGTCATCAATTTAGGGTGGTCACTCACTTAAGGGCATGCTTGGTATCATCTTTATTTAATGCTGACACCCCTGCTAAATTGTTTGATGAAATCACTCCCAAGTTTAAAAAACAAGAGTGATGCTCAGGGTTATGTTAGTCTAAGACTTCTAACATTCCTCTAAATCTATGGTATGATGGTATCTCATTCTTCTGCATGTTGCTCCAAAGATTAACATTAGGAAAGATACGGTCATCTAACAAGCACAATGACAAATTTGTTTATACTTCCATGCAATTACGATTTTTGATGGTTTTTCGAAAAGTAGTTTGGGTTTCTTTGGCAGAGGAGGTAAAGTGTTTTGTTTTCACTTTCTTCTAACTGCTCTATGTGAAATTTTGTTATCTATGCACTTTTTGAACTATAAGCTATTTGACTTCTGTATATTTGCGTTTGATGTCGTTTCTTTCCTATCGTTGTTATATGCAATGTTTGAAACTGGGATTGGGTTAACAAAGAAAAACAAAAGCCAAAGACAAGGAAAATTTTAAGTGAGAAGTCAAGATTCCCTTTGTAGTTCTATTGGCTAGCATCTAAATGACATTTTATTGAACCTTTTCCTTGGCATGTCGTGGTCTTCCTAATTGTGTTTGACTATAGACTACATGATTAGTTGATTCTTTATAAATATCTGTGTGGATATGGTGTATATTGTATCCTTACATGTATGTGTTTCCTTGAAGTAGTTTTGAAGATTATTTGATCTCTTTAAATTCTCACTCATATTCATGTTTTAATTAATAAGAATGATGAAATAGTTTTCTTTTTGCAAGTATTCAGGTGTGTAGGTAGACTGAGATAAATTATATTAATAGCTTCTAATTGTGTTTGACAGTAGACTACTTGATTATATATAAATATCTATGGAGATATGGTGTTTATAGTAACCTTACATAGCCGTGTTTCGATGATGCTTTGCCACATAGTGGTAGTTCTGCAAAGCCTTCGATGATGCTTGGCACTGATGGGTTGTTTGTTTGACAGAAATTGTGAAGGTTACTTTGCATATGTTATTATGTGATAATGTGCTCTTGGTACTCTATAGTTTTGATGTGCGGGCTGGCAACCACCAAAGTTTAAAAACTTTTTTTTCGATTTGCTAAGGTGATCAGAATTTTTCTAGGTGGTACTGCAGTCTGATGTTCTCGTGAGATCTCCAATGAGTTAAATGAACTATTTAAAAGAACAGAAACCATCTCTATTTTTAGGGTTAATTGCAATACCCCAGGTTTGGGAGTAGATGGTGTTTAGTCCCACATTGGTTGTTTACATGAGTGGTCTTGGGTATAAAACAAACCATGTGGGCTACTACTAGTACCTTGGGCTTAAGCATTTTGGGCCATGTGGTGTGGCTTGTGGATCAAATCAAGGTACTGGGCTAGTGGTCTACGTGGGGCGTTACAAAATTGTAATACCCTAGGTTTGGGGATAGATGGTGTTTAGTCCCACATTGGTTGATTACATGAGTGGTCTTGGGTATATAACAAACCATGTGAGCTACTGCTAGTACCTTGGGCTTAAGCATTTTGGGCCATTTGGTGTGGCTTGTGGATCAAATCAAGGTACTGGCTAGTGGTCTACATGGGGCGTTACAAATGGTATCAAAGCCCCGTCCTGGTCCAAGTGGTGGGTAGGATGCGCTCTGCCACCATGGACACCAGGGGAGGTTGTTGGGACTATGCAACGAGGACGTTGCATCCCTAAGGGGGGAAAATTGTAATACCCTAGGTTTGGGGATAGATGGTGTTTAGTCCCACATTGGTTGATTACATGAGTGGTCTTGGGTATATAACAAACCATGTGAGCTACTACTAGTACCTTGGGCTTAAGCATTTTGAGCCATGTGGTGTGGCTTGTGGATCAAATCAAGGTACTGGTTAGTGGTCTACATGGGGCGTTACAAATGGTATCAAAGCCCCGCCCTGGTCCAAGTGGTGGTAGGATGCGCTCTGCCACCATGGACACCAAGGGAGGTTGTTGGGACTATGCAACGAGGACGTTGCATCCCTAAGGGGGAAAATTGTAATACCCTAGGTTTGGGGATAGATGGTGTTTAGTCCCACATTGGTTGATTACATGAGTGGTCTTGGGTATATAACAAACCATGTGAGCTACTACTAGTACCCTGGGCTTAAGCATTTTGGGCCATGTGGTGTGGCTTGTGGATCAAATCAAGGTACTGGCTAGTGGTCTACATGGGGCGTTACATTAATGGCCTGGACACCCCCTATACGTATACGTTTTCCCCCAAACATCCCCTGCAAGCAAAAAATCTACGACGACACCCCCTCTAAGTATACATTTTCCCCCATCCCTACCTTCTGTTAGGCCTTGACCCCCCTACCGTTTTTTGGCTAAAAATATGACATGATCTACCCAATATACCCCCACCCATGTTCCCTCTCCTATTCCCCCCATTCTCCCCCTTTTCCCCATCTACGTGAAATCTATATCAAAGAAACCCTAGCCCCCAAAAAAACGTGAAACCCATATATCCAGAACAAAGGGGATTTTACCCAACCATTTGCTTGGAATCGAATTCAAAACCATTCTGGATTTTAATTTCGGGGATATCAAAGATAATGACATAGAAATCAACGTCTACGGATAACATCGATTTCACGTTTTCTTTCACCTTGGCAAAACCCAGTTCCTCAATCTCTCGATCTATCTTCTCGTCCCTTTGTTTCAATTTCGATTTCGAAGAGGAATACCCCTTTTCAATGAAAAATCAGCGTCCATTGAAGGAGATGTTTTACTGCCCATGTTTTAATCTAGCTGTAAAAGCGAAAACAAAATGATAGAGCATAGAATAGAAATCCATCAAGTGGTAAATACAGAATACTGCAATTCATGTGCATTGAATTGGGGTCGAATTCAATAGCTCCATATGCTGTTCATTTCTAATGTAATCAATTCGTTGTCGGTTTGTTCTTCCACAGTCGATGAAATGAGAGATTTTCAATCTTCTTCGTCTTCGTTCCAGATCGTCGCCATCATCTTCTTCGTTTTTTCTCTTTTCGGTGGTCTGAGTAATTTTGGAATTGAGGAAATGAGAGATGAACCCATTTAACCCGTTTTTTGTCTTTTGACCCACGAACCTGGGTTTTGACCCGGATTTTTAACCCACGAATTTCCTTTAAAATATGAACCCTTGGATGAGATCCAAGGGCTGTGATTGAAAGTCCGGAATAAACCTTAAATGCGGGACCATTTATCTTTATATAGTAGGGGGCAAATACGTCTTTTACCTCCTTCCGTTAACAGAGTTAGAGGTCAAGAGGTTTTAGTACTTAGAGGGGGTGTCGTCGTAGATTTTTTGCTTGCAGGGGGTGTTTGAGGGAAAACGTATACGTACAGGGGGTGCATAGAACTGTATACTGCATAGAACTTGTACATCTAGATCATTAACCCCTATTTTTATGGACTTCGTACATCTAGGGAAATATAAATTGTATACTGCATAGAACTTGTACGTGCGTGTATACTTAAAAGGATTACACATCGTAGGGAGGTCTCTACTTAGTTAAATTGATGCTACAATCAGTTATCTACTAACGTCATGTAGAGAAAATTCAGTTGTTAGTGTCAAAATAACTGTTAATTTCATTGTTTGGCTTCTCATTGTCAAAAAGACAAAAAAATAGCAATCCTACTACATTGTTTCAATGTTATAAGTTATTCTCTCTTTTTGAAAATGGAAAAGCCAAAAGTTGATGTCAAATTTGGCACAATAGAAATTAATGGATTTGACGGATGAAAGTCAATTTTTCTATCAAAAAATTTATCAAATTATGTGTGAGACAGAATGGCTCGAGTGTTTACTTACTTTTAAGCCACAAATGGTACATCATGTTTAGACTCTACCGCAGATGTTATATTAAAAATGAAGTCACCTATATGATAACTTAGCAAAAAAATTAAGTGCACATGATTCAAGTTATGTAGAAGTAAAAATCATTTTAATAGGAATAGCTCCACGTGCACTTTAGAGCATCTCCACTCCTACAACAAAAACTTGATTTGATATCACCCCTTCCAATGGAAAACCACATTTTAACCAAATTCTAGTTAAAATTTTGTCAAAAACTGTTTTTTTTGGTCATTTTGGCTCCAAAACTTTCCCACCGTTTTGTCAAAAACAGTTTTTTTTTCGTTTTTTTTTTTTCATTTTGCCAATTCATTTTCATCCTCTTCTTCCTCTTCTTCGGAAACAAGAAACAAGTCTTCAATGGAACAAATAGAGCCATTGCCTATTTGGTGAAAGATTTGGTGTTGATCAAATTTGGTGAAAAATTTGAGCAAATTTGGTGTTGAGCAAATTTGGTGAAGGATTTGGTGAAGGAGTGGAATGGGTTTTTGGGTGATTTTTACTCAAATTTAAATTTGGTGAAATATTTGGTCCAAGAGTGGAGATGCTCTTACTAGTAAAATAAAATAAGTGTGGAGCAAAAGAGACGTTGGGGCATATCATAATTGGCGGCTGCTGGCCTTCATTTTCTCTCTAAGAGTACTGCAGTACCTGAAAATCAAAATCATACATTTGATTTAGAGCAATGTATACATATGGAAAAAATATACGTAGAGAAACTTGAAAAAATACATTATTTTCAAGAAAAAGTTTAAAAAAAAAAAACTGTAATGATCTAATGCTTGATCCCAACATGTCTCTCCCCTATCGTATTACTGACGAGGTGTGCCTGAATGACGACCATGTGACCACCCCAGGAGCTACCACAGCGTTTCATATCATCGTACCTACTACACTAGTCATCGTTCTTGCGTGGCCTCGAGTTTTCTCTGACTAATGCAGGGACGTAAATAATGAAAATTTTATTTTGAGTGATGATTGTGGAGTCTAGCAGTCAAGATCCTTGCCAATGTGGCAAGATATGTGCAACCGAGGCTCCAACAACCATTGTTTCTTGTCCTTCTTGCTTTCGAACATCACAACCGGTAAGGAGAACAATATCTTACTCACATGAATCTTTTTGAAGGTTATCTCAGATGGACTTGTCACCATGCTGAAACTGTAAGTAGCCAACTAACAAGCCGTCCATTCGTCTGAGGTTGGACTCTTTGCACGGAATTAGATATAAAGAAAAACATGCGTAAATAGATATGAAAAGGGGAAGCAAACAATTTAGAGAGGGAAAGAAACGTTGGACTCTTTGCACGGAATTAGATGGAACGAGAGGCAATTTAAGGGTGGTGGCTATTTACTTAAACTAGTGTTGTAACACGTGCGTTGCACGTGGTAATTTTATTCATTTTGTTATCTCAACCACCAAAAAAAAGGATTGTATTTATGGAATTCTTATAAACTTAAAAGTTGCGAACAACAAACAGATGTTTTCTATTTTCCAAATATGTTTCCAAAAAACAGAAGTTGGAATGTACCAGTAAACTCGGTAATGATAAATAACTAAATAAATTTAAACCCTGTGTTAACATTGGAGTGTTGGAACAAGTCATAAGGGCCAAATAGTGCAACTACTGAAATGATAAATATCCAATTCAAGAATTAAAAGTTGCATAAAAGAACAGTAGGGATCAAGAATGCCCAATTAGTATTAAGAGATCTCAAATGTCATCTACATCACTTCCACCAACATCTGCTTCATTATTTGCCCAGTAGTTGCTTCCATCTGGGGCTGAAATCTTAAACCTGTCCAATTAAAAGAATAAAAATCCCAAAACATCCTCTAGTCTGTATTTGAATCATTGACCTATGTAGGGATTTAATAAGGGAAAGAGAACCGACAAGGAAACCAAAGGATAACTTCTGAATTTTCACTTCATCTTTCCTCTTATGTATCCCTCCATACATCCATGATCCAAAGGGCATTGGGAAATATACTAATCTTAGTGTCCCTCTTTTGCATTTATCAGTACTCTAGGGCAAGAATTAATGGCACAAAGTTGATTTAAACTTACTCTTTGGCATTAGAATACCAGCTCACCCATTAGCCAATTTGAAGATGTGACCAATGATGCTTCTAGTCCCATGAATGAGAAATTTGCAGTCAAGAAATCTTGAACATGTGTGGCAGTCCATTGGCTTGGCTTTCTACTTCAACTTCCATCAGGCCCATCTCCTTGATCATCATTACCTCTTGGTAATTATTTCTGAGTTCAGTTTCAATCAGCTTTGCTTGGTATCCTTTCAATCATCTGCTCCATCTCTGATGAACATCATATCCCAACTGGTCCTGGATTTCCTTCTGCATTCCTCTGTTTAACTTCTCTTTTACCTGCACCAAGAAATAACCACCTAATAAGCATTGTTAATACTTCAAAGTTGCTAAGTAAATTATAAGTGAGGATAACCAGTATTTCCTTTGGCATAGGATCAAACATTAGCATCTTGTTGTTGCTTGGTGTATGAGTCAGATAACACATCATTATGACTTTCTTTCCAAAGATATAAGATGTTAGAAATAAAGAATTTGGTTAGGGAAATGCATCTGAATGTACAAGTCTTACTAATTTTTTATTATGCATGGTCTAACCTTTAACATTTATACTAAACAAGATAATGAAAATACATGTCAACTCCACATTAGCAATATTTCTCCATAAAACATTAGCAAGATGTTGTCAGCAATGGAAAAAATATTGTACACGTACCTCAAATTTTGTTAAAAAGCACCAATGGATTCATTTCCAAAAGTGTTCCAAAGCCAAATATGCTGGACCACAAAGTGTGAAAGAGTAATGAACCTTCAAATTCCTTTTCCTTTCACCCCACTGACGTCGGGCTACTATCTTTGGTATTGGGATGATGAAAATAATGCATAATCTTGACACCTCTATAGATCTTAGCCAACGCAAACTGTAGGGGTATGAAATAGGGATAATGGGTTTGTGCACTGCAGGGACCCAATCAACCAAGGAACCATGGACCGTGGACTCCACCCTAAAAGGGGAGGTAAAACCCCACGGGCTTATGAATGTTCGACCTATCAATTGGCATGACACACCTACGAGGGCCCAACCGTTATTAAGGGGCCCGGGGGCGTGGCAGGCACAGCACACCTATAATCTAGAGGCTGCCATAAATTAACAAAACTCCACGAAAAAGGCGCAAGCGTAGGAAAGCCCGCAACAGACATTCCCGTCATATCTCAGGAGAGATGCCTCTCCGTGTGAGCCTATGACATGAGCATGAAGTCACAACCGAGCATGGGATGCGTAACTCAAAGCCTATATATAGGAAGTACTTTCCCATTTGAGGGGTTAATCAGATCTCCACTTTCATTCAGATCTCTCTCTCTCTCTCTCTCTCTCTCTCTCTCTCTCTCTCTCAATTCTCTTGCTTCTCCATCAGACTGTACAAACATCCTCCACTTGCCTATTCAGGGCAAAGTTATTCAACCTACAGGATTCTTCGCGTTGTATCGCATCGTCTGGTGAGGAAGCGTATACTTGTGCTCCTGTGCGGGAAAAAGAGGGAAAAGGTATAGAGAAAGTCAAAAAACACCTTACTCTTTCATAAAAAGTATAAATGGAAAATTGAAATAAACATAACACAGAAACTATCAAAACTCACTAAAAGGGTTCAACTCGTCATAGTAAACGCCTATCTTTGTTCCCTTGTTTACTTAATAAACAATAGATTAGAACTTGCATTCTGAGATAATATAGAAGAGTAACAGACTATCTTTTAAATATTCAAATACTTACAGAAGACCATGCTTTCCAAAATAGACAGTAGAAATTCACTTCAGAAAACCTATCTATCTATTAGATAAACTTTTCTATAGCATAGTTACCTTCTCTTGTAGTGGTTGTAGTGGCTTCATTTGCTCCATTAATATTTCCAGTTCTTGTAGTGGTTGTAGTGGCTTCATTTGCTCCATTAATATTTCCAGCTCGTGTGATTTCCACAAAACTTCTTTTTATATGACTGGCTACAGGAGCATTGCCCTAAGATAATACAGTAGACGATAATCCATGTTTAGAATGTTGAACACTACCCATATTGGAGGAGCTCAAGAGGAAGACCGTGCAACCTGTGAGATGGTGAAATTGAAAAAAAAAAAAAAATTACTTTCATTAGCACAATGTCGTTGAGTGGTGGATAGTTGAAATTGTGCGAAATTGGCAATAGTTGAGTGCTATGTAGTCCAAGGCATAAAAGATGGTGACGAACGCCAAAGGACTTGATGCTAAGATAGAGCCCGGTTGCACCTTCCGCTTTTCGAGTAAATATCTAGGGAGCCAAAGAATGATGTGAATAAAGAACCATAGAGGATCAGCCTGTGGACCAAAAACCTTCAAACACCTTGCCGCCATAAATCCGAATGGCATCAAGATTTTCCAACTAACAGTGTTTAGCACTCCATATCTCTGTTGAGTCAATTAACATTATTTATGCATAATTAGGGGAATTCACGTTGCTAGTTTTAAGTAGTTTTCATGAATCATAACCAGAACACATAATTAGTCAAGTCATTATAGCTTGGTTCTCCAACCCATTTTATGGCATAAAATGGGAGATTTTATCTCATTGCTTTCTGAATACATAAAATGAAGGAATCACACGTCTGCCTTTTTTTCAAAAAATTTCAAACGCAGAGCTGTCAAAGTTTGGCCCCACCCACTATGGCATGTAAAATTACAATTTTACCCTTTATTAGTTCTTGCCTTTGAAACCCTACAACAACAGAACTTCCATTGTTAAAAATGAGGGTATTTTGGTAAATATGGCATTTGTGGAGATTTTTATGAAAACTACATAAAATCTATTGGGAAAACAATGTCATTCTATCGCCACTCCATAAAACCCCAACTAAAATGAGAATTCCCATTTTATGGCATAAAATGTATTGGAGAACAAAGCCTATACCGCTTTCTGTAAGTAATCTGTTTTGTTTCTCATGATTTAGTTTCTATATCAATATGGAGAATTTAAAGATAAATCTAAGATTGCAAGAAAGAATCAACATAAGAACTTGAAACTAATTACATCACATAATTTGAGAAGAGTTTGATAACTTACGATCATAAGTTGGGTTTTGTAACTCCTCCATGAGATCTCGAGGCTTGTCCACATGAAAGGTTGAGAGTGCCCATCGATTGGAGATGATTTCCAATCACATCATGCATTCCAAGATTACTGGCAAAGACGACTTGAACAAAAAATCATCAAGTTACACTTTTTTTCATCAATTCCACCAATGAGAACACTGTTCCAGTAATTTCAAAACCAATTTTAGCAGTTCAAAAGTGGTTCCAGCAATAAATAAATAAAAACCAGCCACAACACTTCCAGCACTTGGAAGTACCATCTCGCATGTCACATACCTTCCTCAAAATAATGCTTTTAATCAAACATGTATATTCGTCTGTAACGTGTGATGTGTAACATGCACCACCCCTCCTCTTCACATTCGACTTTTTTGTTAAAACATCCAACATCCAAACCATTCCCCATTACCATGATTCTTGCATTCAAATTCAAACGGTGGATCTCTCACGGAAAGAAAGTGTCCTTTGCATGGACATGTAGCCCTAGTATTCGATTTCCAGTCCCACATTGATCCAGTAGTAAAACCTTTACCTATCTACTTCCAAACGCAATCTCATGTTCTCCCTTTTTCTCTTAAATTAATTGTAAGGTACATAGTATAAAAGATGGGACTCTCATAAATTCATAAATATGTGAGAACTTGGCACTGAAACTCCAACTTTCTCCCTAATTTTTTATTTGACATTAATTTTTTTTCTCATAAGGTAAAAAGATTTTATTAACTTGAGTAGATATACAACAAGTTAATAGGGAGAAAGGAAAATAAAAAACATCATTGTTGAAGAAGTATATCCCAACAAGAATGTCACATACAAACTGAACAATCATGATCTTGCCAATCCCCAAACGGAGTTGGCAAGGCACCAACAAAAGAAATAACAAAATAGACACCCAACTATGCAGGTAAAGGAGGTATAAATCACAATTATAGAGCTTCAATCTGGGATTCACCATTTGTCTAGGGAGTAGTGCATCATCTTGGACTTTAAGGTAGGCAATTGAGTGTCTATCTTTTAAAAAATTCTAGGATGATAACAGTCTCGTTTTGGGTGGGTTTGGTATTAGCATAATAACATATAGGGAAAGACTTCAAAGATTAGGCTAATTCTAGTATGATAAAAATCTCGTTTTGGGTGGGTTTGGTATTAGCATAATAACAAATAGGGCAAGACTTCAAAGATTAGGCCAACCAATTTATTCAAACAGTTGGTGTGCTAAGCATCTCGTACCAATTTATTCAAACAGTTGGCGTGCAAAGCATCTCGTTTTACTATAGATGTTAACGATTTATGACTGTGCAATAGTTGGTGTGCAAAGCATCTCGTTTTACTATAGATGTTAACGATTTATGACTGTGCAATAGTTGGTGTGCAAAGCATCTCGTTTTACTATAGATGTTAACGATTTATGACTGTGCAAAGACTTACTTTGTCAATATTTCTGGTGACCAAAATTGAGAAGCCCAGGGAGTGTAGATGATGGCAGTATTCGACGAATAGCGTCTTTGTTTGTCTTCGATGGATATCCTCCGCAGATGTGAGATGGGAGATGGTGATGACGGTCGAAGCGCGGCAATTGGTGAAGCAGTTGATAGGAGAGGCGCCTGGTTTCATGGGTTTGAGAGAGGGGAAATGGGGTGTGACGATCGGGATTCGGGAGGGACTGTGAGTTGTGACGATCGGCGGGTGTTCAAAATCTGGAGGGGAGCGTGGAAAGGACCATGTGGTAGTTTAGGAATTAAGGAAAGTGGGAAAGGGTAGTTTAGGAACAAGGAAGGTCGACAAACAGTTGAGCCTTTTATAGTAGGTATAGATGAGTAATCAAGTGAAGCAAGAATATTTTCTTCCCCTTATTTGGTAAATGCATTAGTCAACTACAACTAATCGTTGTGTTGGAAGGGGGAAATGTGAGGTAAAATTAACGAAAGAGAGAGGTCTCTCATACTCTCGTCTATTGACAACAACAAAAAATTTCATGATTCCCCTGTAGGGCATGTACAGCAAGGTAAGGAAGTTCTAAGCCCCAAATTAGATACCGAGCAAATTAGGTTTTGTGGTTTTGTTGGAGGTGAATTTTGTCTTTGGCTATGAATGATGGCGGAGGGAAGTTAGAGGCGACTGGAGCGTTGGAGGGGTTTACGTGGACGTGGTTGTCATGGTAAGAGACAACCCCGGGGGTGGGGGAGGGAGAGGAGATAAAAGGGGTTAAATTTTGGAGTTTGAGGAAGTGTACCCTTTTTTTTTTTTTAAAAAAAAGGAAGAGTATGAGATAAGGGCAATAAAGTATTTTTGGATATTTTCTTTTAACAGCGTCAATGTTACTTCTGATTCTTAGTCTTGGAGGGGGTCAAATGTTGAGTTCCAAACTTTAAGGGGGGCAATGCAAAAATGGGACTTAGTTTAGGGGGGTTTAGTATAATTTACCCTATTTTTTATGCGTCTGTTTGCATTGTGTGGCCATAGTGTTGCCTAGAACCCTAATCTGCTGTTCCGTTAACGTTCATGCCTGTCTGTGAATGCCCAAAACTTGGTATTTTCTTATTTGTGAGAATTTCAAAGTTATTGTTTCTTTCTTCTCGTGCTAATACTGAGGCTTTTTGTAGGGAGCCCCGTATACTTGATACTTCTTGGGCGCAGAAGGTTTATTTGGTCAAAATGCCGATGGTATGCATACAATTTGAAAGAAATTCCCATCTTTCCTGGTGTATTTGAAAGTCTGTAAATGTATTATTGAGATATTTCCCCGTCAGACTATGGATGCATTGTATCTAGCCCATCAAGTGTCAACCCTATGCATATGCTATCTCCATGTGTAACTTTTAAGTTTGCCTTTTGATTCCAGCAACTTCTGAGTTAGTAACTTCCACTTCTTTACTACTGCATCTACTGCATCTCTCAACTTATCCTTTGTTGTTTCAACCCCTACCACATCAAGTTTCTAAATCAATTGCTCCTAGTCTTACCACGCATGTATTTCAACTTTCTTATTTCCTCTACAGGTCTTATTCACTTGTTGTTTCTTGATAGCCCAACCTGCTGTTCTTTTCAAAAAAATTCCTTCTCGTTCCAAAAACTTTTCCTATGTATTTTGTAGGTAGCCTCCAATCAAATAACATACCAGAAGCGCCTCTCTATTTGGGCTTCTCAACTTAGATCCTATGAGTTTACTTGTCTGCCACCTCTCCATTGATACTAATAATCAAACCTAAATATACCTATATACCTAAAATGGTCACTTTTGGTGTCTCCTTTTCCCGAATATCACCCATTTGTACTTCTTCTGTCACTCAATTTGCATTGCATTTACTCCTGAATACCTAATACATGCCATTTTGGTTGCTTTCTGTCTTTATGTTGATGGTTTCATGCCAAAAATGGCAGGTTGAAATTGTTGATCACGATCATTGTGACCATGACTTGGATAGTGATGATGACGATGCAGTGGTCCGAGCAAATGTGGCTGATTTCTATATTAAGTTAGTCAATACCACCGCCACTGATGACCGGCATGGATTCATAGAGCTCATGAAATCCCTAGATGTAAGAGCTTATCGAGAATTCCGAGGCTATAAAAATTTAGAAGCATACGAAATTGACAGTTGCCCACTTGATTTTTTTGGCCGTATCTGTGGGATTGGGGCTATAGGTTGTGTCTTGAAGGGGAGTCCGGTCTAGTCTTAGACCTTAAGCTCGACCCTGAACTTGGGAGATGCCCACTGCATGTGGCAGCCAATAAAATGTCCTACAATGTGATTGATTTGCTTCTTCGCTATGGGGCTCGGACGGACTTAAAAAGCAAAGAGACTGGAACAGGAAAGGGTGGCTTGCTGCCTCTCAGTGTTGCACTTGAAAAGTTGAGGTGAAACACGCTTGTTCTATTAAGCTTTTCCTCTGGTTGTTTTTGGGAGCTGGCAAGATCAAATCTGGTTGAGAGTATGTTCTTGATTTATTCCTTGTCCCTGATTGTACTTTCTTATGTATGCAGCTATCATGAATCCCTTTATGATTGGTCTCCAAAAGATTCCGCCGTCAAGTTGATTACGAAACTTTGCCTTCCAAACATGGTGTGATTTTGAATACTGCATGAATATTACAGCCATTTGTTGGTGATTTAGGTTTTGGGTGTAGAGAATAATTCATAAGGTTGCTTAGTCATCTGATATTATCTGGCAGAAAATACCACTCGAAGTCAATAGGTTGCTTGCATTGAACACAAAGCGGGTTGAAGACATATTTTACTTCTATGCCATGGAGGGGAAACTCATTGAGATGGCTGCTTTGCTGATGGTAGCCTGGGAAGAACTAATGGGTGGTTCTGGAGGAAACAAGGATATCCACCAACACTTAATTGAGGAGATCGCATCAGTTACCCGTGACGAGATCAAACTAATGGGATGTAGCAAGGGTGGTAAGTGGGTTCCTGTTTTTAAGGATAAGAAGCTCGTAATGGCGTCTGCACTGGAATTGCTAGAAATATTTGAGAGAGCTGGCGATAGTATTGCAGCATATGTTCGATCAGTACGAAGTGATGTAAGTTGTTATCGCACTTGTTCTTGCCATTTTCTTTGTTTACATGATGCATCAAAATTTGTTCTAGTTGAAAAGCATACTCTCCTCCTAGTTTATTTTTAAACTGCTTCATGTTGCAAATCAGTTAGGAAACCCATTTGACACTGTTGCGGCCCTCCCTCAGTGTCAAACGCTGCACTGGATACAACGTGATTTGGGCTTAATATTGACCACAACCAGCATTACCCGACCCGAACCCAACCCTCCCCAACCTACCAATGAGATTAACCAGTTCGACCGAACTCACCTACCTATTTGGTCGGAAGCAAGTGATCCCCAACCCGATCAGTTCAGTCGGGTGGTCAACCTGACCCTCTCTGATTATCAAACTCGTGGACACCCTTACTTTTTATACACCACTTTGTACTTGGGGTATTTTTTACTGTAAGCTTTATACCAAGTATTTTTCTTGACAGATGACTGAACAAGAGGCTGTCAGGGGCATAACAGTTCTACTGGAGGAAAATGGGTTCATTTTGAAGAGTGAAGACATCTGGTTTTGGAACCTATTCACTTTTTTTTTTTTTTTCATTTGTCTAATGTTGTATGCCTTTACGTTCTTTCAGATAAAAGAACAGCTTTTGGATATCCTTTACAGGATCTTGGCATACCTTTCCTCTCACGGTCGAGCCATTCTTACGCGGAAATGGTAAGAAATATTTGTCTTCCCTTTCATGCTTCAAAAGAGCATCTTTCCCTGTAATTACAGGTGTGACATTATTATCAGTCATGGGCCCACTCTATTTTCTAAAATCCTATTATTTTTTTTTTTTTTTTGGCAATAGGTTTCAATTTTTTTTCATAACTTTGACCCCACCAAATTGTTGTATTGCCCCCCAAAAGTTCCACAATCTGTAATATTGCCCCTAAACATCCAAAAAAAGTTATCAAATTGCCTCTACTACCTCGTCAAAACCTTGATACTTTAGCCCTGTTATGTTACTTCAATAATATCATACAACACTTTCATTTTTATAGAAAATTATCGGTGTTTTTGGTAAATCAAATTCATGTCGCACTACAAGTATTTAAGACTCTGTAAATCTCTTAACATATTATTTGTCTGAGGTAAGAATTGACCCCATTGACGTATAATCCAAGGTAAGTCTCTCATTCTCACATTAGGGATGGCAATGGATAGGGTATGGATCAGAGGATCCTATTGCATAACCTGATCCCCAATTGGAGGGTTCTTCACCATTACCGTCCCAATCCCTATTGGGGATACTAGATAAAGACCCAAAGCCCCCTCAAGATGGGGATTGGGGTTTCCCCGAATATACCCATATCCAAACCAAAAAATATAAGAAGTCGAGAATGGAAATAAATTGATATTTCTATTTAGTGATTTTGTCTCAATCGATATTATTTGTTTATTAAGTAGGTCTATAGTAGGAAGTAATTGATAAGATTCGCTAATTAAAGAGGTAATTATTTACAGATAAAACTATTCTCAAAATTTATACGTATGTTCCTATGTATATATCGGGGCGGGTATGGTTATTCAGGGGTGGGGATTACAAAATCATATCCGCTCCATACCCGATCGGGTTTTCTTAAAGTTCTAACATACCCACTATTATAGTATTGGGGAAAATTTTGGGTACACCCCGGCCCTATATGAATGGGACAGGGTGGGTATCCATATTGGATATGGGGAAATTGTTATTCCAAATTATAGCTAAGCAACTTGTTCCTGTATTTGATCAGAATCCAAATACGAATGAAATGAATGGGGCTAAGGTAGCACTTTCACCATTGAGATTCTTCCGTCCTGGGCTGTCTCCTTTTTTGAAGAGCTATCGTTCGTGGTTCGATGACCCTTTTGAGAAGCGGAAGACCACCACACAAAAATCGCTCCGAGATCTTCTATCAGCCAAGACCTATGGGCGATTTGGATTGCTGCTTAAGAGAGGAATAAGGTCTATATGATTGCTGAAGCATGTTATCTTAAGGTGAGAATGATCAATTCTATCGTTATTTCAGATTTCAATCTGTTTTTAGTTGTGTAAATGGGTTGTTTCGGTACCAAAAATAATT
This sequence comes from Vaccinium myrtillus, assembly GCA_016920895.1. Classification (NCBI taxonomy): domain Eukaryota; kingdom Viridiplantae; phylum Streptophyta; class Magnoliopsida; order Ericales; family Ericaceae; genus Vaccinium; species Vaccinium myrtillus. The sequence continues at coordinate 15,880,481 of CM029274.1, forward strand.
TATAAACTAATAATTAACAACTAATTCAGAAGAATAGTGGTTAAGTCCGAGTAGTGTTCTTCAGGGACTATGGGACTAAGTTAGGTGAATTTCAATTACTTGCTAAATTAATGTGGGAGAAAAGGATTTCTTTTGTTGTTTTAAAGCTATTGTGAAAGTAAGTAATTGAAGTGTTTGAGAAATTAATGGGAAAAAAGTGGGTTTTGAACTCATCACTCTCGTAAAAGCAATTATGTATAGACTGGGGAAGTTGTTTCAATTAATTACGATTATTGCTAGAGCTTGTAATCCCTACCAATAATTGCCAAGAAAATAGCTGTTACTTGTCAGTAAGCATCGACTGTTTTAGTAATGGCATGAATCGTCTCCAAATACGAGTCGTCTCTCTTAGCGTAGTCTATCTCAATCACCCAAAACGCATGAAAGTCGTTGTATGACTTGCGTTTAATATCATGAATATAAACACAAAATATATGGAGAACATTTATACACTATTTCACATAATGGAAAAGGAGTTCTTGTCATGCAATTCGATTGAATAAAAACCATAAGAATGTATATCAGTTGGATAGTCACGTCATCTACACCCTAGAGTAGGATTTAGCAGCTCATGGTGATGGTTGAAGCGCTCAAATTTTTCATGGACAACATTGAATCCTCGTTTGCTTCCTTCATGCCTATTTTCCTTGTTGCCAAAACTTTTTGAACCCTAAAAATGTAATAAGGTTGGCCTTCTTTGTTGTTCTCCTCGAAAACCCTTTTAAAAACGAATTTGTAAATTATTGCTAGGGTTTCGAATCCACTGCCAGACTCGGAAAATTATTCAATCAATGATTATTGCTAGGGTTTGCGATCCCTACCAATAATCGTCAGTAGGGTAATCGTGATTTGTCAATTGGCTAGACTTAGTAACATCACAAATCATCTCTCATAGCATAGTTTATCTCAATCATCCAAATCACAAACGATGAAGAACCATTATATGATTGTATTTGATATCACAAATATAGATATGATGGTAGATAGAAAACGTTAAAACTGATTTGATTTTATGAAAATCAAATCACTATGATGCAATCCCATTGAATAAAAAAATCCAAAAATCTATGGAAACATCAGTTACTTGGATGGTAGTTTTCATCTAAGTCCTAGAAGAGGATATTAGCCTCCAAAAGTCTTCAATGGTGGAAGCCACAAAATCTTCGAAGTCTTCATAGCCTCCTTCCTCTCTCTCATAGCGTTGGACAACCCAAGTGTTCCTTTTCCCCTTCTTTTGTTTCTTTATTTCCCATGTCCAATATCGAGGTGCACAAGAGGCAAATTGATTTAGCCACGTCGAAATAGAACCTTAGAGTTTGCAGAATTCTGTGTTTCAGTCCCTCAATTTGTAGAATTGATTGCGTCGAATTATTCCAAAAGCTCCGTAACCCACTCCAATAACCTGAAGATACAAAAAGGACTCAAATTTTACCGAATCACTCAACAAAAGGAACAAGTAGTATATATTGGAGGGCCTGGATATATATACAAATTTCGACAGGTAAAAATGACTTCTCTACTTTCAGTTCGCGCTTCATCTCTTGTCTAGTTAAGAGTCGAGTTCTATTATTTTTTTCAGTTGTAGACGATGCAGACCAGAAATTTTCGTTCTTGATACTAATGACTCGTGAAATCTTTCAGTTATCATGGGGCTTTGGAATTTCGAAGCTATGGTGTCAAATGCAGGGTGTTCTTAGAAACTTTATTATGTTTGGAGACTTTGTATCTTAAATTTGCCCATGTTTATGTATGTAAATGAAATTATGCAAATATATGACAAGTCCTAGGACTACCAACTAAAAACTAAGCAATGCTAAGTGAGAGTTGATCATCCAAATTCCATGGCAAATCATGCAAACCAACAAGAATATCAATGAAGCAAATTAAAAGTAAGAAGTAAAGACACGCGATATACGTGGAAACTACTTAGGGTCTAATACCCTAAGCATAAAACCACGGTCTTACTCTACTTGATCATTTTCAACAATTTTAGCAACTTCCACTTTAGAACTAGATCTCTTGCTCTCAACGCTCTCATCACTAGAGGAAGAAGACTCGGACAACGATTTAGGAGGAGGAGTATCTACCGTAGTGACCAAAGCATTGACATTGGAATTTCTCTCGCCCAACTCAAAAGCACCACACTCGCTACCCTCATCGTCATTATCATGTTCCCACGTGAACTTGTACCCCTTTTTAAACTTCTTTTTAAGAGTATTAGCGCACTCGATTGAATGTGACCAAACCCATGACACTCATGACATTGTATTCCTTGTGGTTTTTTGGATTTATCAAATGAAGGTTTCTTGCCACTTGTGTCAAACGTGTTCTTCTTATAACCACTCAAAGGTTTCAGCCTCTTACCAAGTTCTTTATGTTTCCAAAGTGTCACACACCTCTTGTATTTTTTGACAAGTGCACCAAACTCCCCATCGTCAAGACTCTCATCCGTGTCACTATCCTTGGTGATTTCCTCTTTATCAATTTTGAAAGCAATATTCTTACCGGCCTTGGAAACGGACTTCGAAGGTTTGAAGTCCGACAAGTGATTGAGTTCAAAGATTTGGAGTTTACCAACCAACTCGGCAAAGGAGATGTCATCAACGTCCTACCGTTCTTCTATGGAAGTCACTTTGGTCAATAAACTAGAGGGAAGGGACCTAAGGATCTTACGACACACTTTAAGATTAGAAAGAGGTTCCCCTAGGCTATGAAACGTGTTAACAATTTCGGTTAGCCTAGTTATGAAGCTATCAAAATTTTCCTCATCAAGCATTTGAGTTCCTCAAATTTAGTGGTGCGCATTTGGAGTTTAGACACCCTCACCTTTTCAATGTGAGAGGTACGAAGAATTTCCCAAGCCTCTTTTGCCGTGACACAAGATGAAATGCAATTGACTTCGGATTTGGACAAGGCATTGTAAATAGCATTCAACGCGCGCGAGTCCTACTTATTTTGATGGCGACATCACTATTGAGCCATGGGTTGTGTTATTTTTGTTAAGTATTTTCCTTTGGTCTTGGATTTATTTTTAGCCAGAGAGAGAGAGAGAGAGAGGGGGGGGCGACATACATATCACTTTATCTTTTTGGTACAAGGCAAATAAGTTGAGTGCGCCGGTCACATTTTTTCTATCAACGTCATCACTTTATCTTTTTGGTGCTTGGTCTTGGCTTATGTTTATTGTGCAAGTCTCCTTCGGATGAGGTCAACATTTTGCTTCCATTTGAATAAAGTGCAAGTCATATGGTACTTTTTTTTTTTTTTGGTGCAACGGAAATGAAGTCATATGTTACATGGGTTCTTTTAGTTCAATAAAACTTCTATAATGGAGTAAATGTTTATTTGATCCCCGGAAAGGGTCAACTCATTAGTTAGGGAGGAAAAATTAGTGGGATAAGGTACAATTCATTGATCCGGGGTCTTGCTACTAAGCTCACATAAGTACAGAGGAAGAAAAAAAAAACACATACTCCAGTGCACCTTATACTTTTCAATACATTTACACCTACTTTTATACATTTTTCACATTTTTCAACACACTTTTTAAATCTTATAATAAGTCCACTAGACGTATTCTAGCATTTCCTAAATATAAAAGATAAAGTGAACTAAATAATAATCTCACCAAAATATAGAGGTACACCAATGACATTTTTCTTCAAGGTTTGAATCGCACTCATTCGAAGCCAATTACTCAGTTGATAGGTCTTCACAGCACACTACCATGGATTCAACTATAGCCTTCTCCTGACTCGAACAAATTGGAGGAGAATTTAAACATTAATCCCTATATAATGGTTCCTCTTCTTAGTAAGAAAATTTTTCACGGATTCGGGCTTCTTTGTTGGGTTATTGGAGTGGTTTGGGTGGCTGCTTTATGGAGGAACCTACAAGTAATTCCAAAAAAAAGGGGTAAAATAAGAATTTCAACCCAAATGTGGTGAAAGTACTATTTGTCAAGATTGTATGTGTCAAGATTGTATGTAGTACTTCTCATTTTATCTTTCTTTCAAATTTTGTACCCACATCGTGGCTCATAGGTGGAGGCACATTGAGTTAAGTGGGTTCAATTGACGATATTGATCTTTGTTAAATTACACTTTTATCTTCATTTTCAAAATGATTTTACAAGGTTGCCCCTACTGTACTTCTGAAGTTGCCTCATGAAAAATGCTCTACAACAATTCGTGTAGTCACATTGACATAATTCGAAACACCTCATCTTGAAACAACCTTCAAATTTTCACTAATTACAAGAATTATATCGAAAAATGTCTACTTGTGGCCTTTTATATGAGCTTTCACACCACATTCAAAATATGAATTATCAGGATTGTTGAAAAAAATTCCAAATCAAATTAAAAATGAACGAATATCTAAAATTTTGGGTTCTTACTTTGGAAACTACTTTCCTCTAATATTTTTTGGAAATAAAATATAATGCGTGTGGCTTTTGTTGATCTTGGATTTTGTCCCACCCCTTTTATCAAAGCAAAAATCAATGACATTGATATCCCCAGAGTAGAGATGGCTGACGCCAAGCATGTCAATCAAACCTACCACAGCAAAACACCTGATTCCCGGTAAAGGTAAATGGAGCAATACGTATAGCTCCCATGGTGAGCCGTATTATTAACTCTCACATTAAACATCATATAATATTTGCATGTGCATAGTCTAGACTTTAGACATGTCATTTTAGTGTAGTCATGACTATAAGGACCCGTGTTTTTAAATATTTTTCCGGAAATAAAGTTTAAAAAATGTCAAGGGATGTTTAAAAGGTTAAATGATGGTCAATATGAAGGAATTGGATAATGGGGACTTGTAATTAGCACACTAGTACCATAAGGGGTGTGAGGTGTAATAATTTAAATTTATGTATAAAAGACAGAGGAGAGAGAAAAATATCATCTCCCCTCCCCCCCCATACAATCCGGCGCTCTCTCTCTCTCTCTCTCTCTCTCTCTCTCTCCAAATTCTCACACCCACACTCTAGTTCCACCAAAACCCACCTTAATTGGATCCATCATCATCACCACATTTTGGTGATGTGATTACACATTCTTTAGTCTCGGGAGGTTGCTATTTCAGTAGATCAGATTTGGAGGAGCTAGGGTTTTGTCAAATCTTTGATTTGGAGCTTCACTCTTTTGAGGTCGGGGAATCTCTACTCTTATTTAGTTGATAATCCTTGAAAACCCATTTGTTTCTAGTCTCCTTGATTGGATAACTTCTTGATCTATGAAATTAGTGGCTAAACTCCTTGCCAAGTTGATGATTCTACTCTTTTTCATGCATATTGGTTGATTGTTGTCGAGAAAATTTGAATTTGGGCATCAATTTTGAGTTTGGATTGAAATTCCATACTTTGAGAAAAATCTGCAGAAAAGTAGTTTGAACTTGTGCTTGCTGGAATTTTCGCCCGGGCGGGTCCGGGAGATTTTGAGACCCACCCGGGCGATTCTGGGAGATTGCTTCCCTTGTTTTGTTTTGGTTTGGCCCTTGGTACTTGTTTGACCCTTGTTGCCCCGTTTCGCGTTGGATACTTGTAATCGTACTTGGACTCCCTTCATGACACCAATGGTCTTGTAAACAGACAATAAGTTATTAAATTGATGAATTTATTATGTATACATTGGACATGTCGCAGGAATATGTTGTGAGCACGTGTCGATACACAGTGTGAGTTAGTAAACGCTTCTTTAACGGAATGAATGTGGACACTTCTGTGTTGAGCTTATTAATAAAGGAACAAGAACATGGATGATTACAGAGGGACTTGACACCCAGAATGACACTAGGGACATCCAATGGATGCTTCACTAGGAATAATGCATTGGCCAAGGGGAAGAACACACAGGGTCACTCGATGCCCGAAATTACACTAGGACCACTTCCAAGTGAGTCGCTAGGATTATCTAAATCATATAAAGACGATAAATTGTTACGTGATAAATTGGGTGTGTTGGACACAAACGAGAAGTTTAGTACTTATCGGGTATGACGAGTCAGTAGTAAGGAAACCTAGTGACCCAATTAAGTATGATCATTTCTATTGGGTTCTCATAAGTTTTATTCATTCCCATGTGGTACCTTTGTTCTTTTCCGCCATGCACATTCATTTCTATTGCATTTAGTTTCGGTAGATATTTCTCTACTAGGTTAGTGAGCTCGCCCTAACATTTTCAGATAATCAACATGTGCATGAAGTGGATGCTTGTCTGATGCATGTTTTGAAGAGATTATCAAAAGGAGTTATCTCATCATCTTGTAGACTTTACATATTTTGGAGATAAATTTGTAACTCTAAGTTTATGGTAATCTTTTGATATTTGAAATGATGTAATAACTTTCTAATACTTGTTTACTAAGCATTTGGGGGTATGGGTACCCGGTTGACTAAATTGTACTTTGACTAGAACGTATGGATGACTTTGATTATTAAGGAGACTTGGACTTTGACTATGAATTTGATGACTTTCCTATGGATAGATCTTATTTATTTATGTCTAAAATTTGAGGGAGTGACAATAACATTACCTCCATTAGACAATCTAAAATCGGCCCCCGGAGGCTCGATTCTTGGCCAAATGGCCAACTTTACCTTCGAGAGATTAGTCTCCCATCAGCACCATCACGAATCTTCTGGTCAGATTTTAGGCCAATCAGACTTCGTTTGGTCATTGGATCGCTTGCATCGCTACAATTCAGACGTGAACCGGATGATCAATTTCCTCGATGTTGGACCTTGGTTATGAACTTTGTTCATTTGTGAGGAGACCTTTTAGAAGTGTATCAATGATATTGCAGATTTTCTTGTTGAAAATAGTTTATCTATTATGTTGAAAAATTGAGGGCGTAACAGTCCATTCTGGGGTGTAAAGGCAGCTAGGAGGTTCGGCTTTGCTTTCGACGGCGGTAGAAACAATGGAGGTTGTTTTTTTCTTTGATTTGTTATGATGTTATGCTTTTCTCCTGTGTGGGAATTGTTTCGATTGTACAGAACCTCCATTTTATGGAGTTCTCTGTTCTTTATGTAGAACTTCTCTTACCCTTTGTACGGGTATTTCACTTCAAAACTAAGTATATTCCTTTTTAATTCATTTGGACACCCCAAAAATTGCGATCTATCTTACCCAACCAAGAACTCTGAATTGTAGTTTGTAGTCCTTTTAACTATTCTATGTAACGAAATTATCCCCTTTTAGAGATCTTTGATTAAAAAAAATGTTAAGAGAGAGAATCATTCTAAAAGTTCCTTTAATCTTTTAAATAAATGGATATGCAAATACACTACTCTACTTATCTGTAATATAATATTGCTCTCGGCAACACAATCATTTGAAGGGGCACCACATACCAAAAAAAATTTAGCTTTCGTTTTCCGGAATCGGCCCCTCCTTCTTAGCACAGTCCTTAATAAAATTTTCTTCAATTATTACTGTCATTTGTCTATCTATCTTTTTTTTTTCGCTAAGCATTGTATATCTATCTTTTTCCACTCATTACCTAAAAACCTCTCTCAAAACTTAAACCAAACCAACTCAGGCCTCACAAAAGTGGCTATGAAAACTTGAATCAAAGTATTGAAAGAGAAATTAACTTCCAGACAATATGCAGTACCCAAAACCCTCTCTCGTCTCAAAACACTCCACTGATATTAGGCATTTGAAAGCAAAAACAACCTCGTGGCTACATTTGATTTGATATCAAGAAAGCTGACAAAAAGAAGAATTTAGCCATCTGGGATAGAAAAGGAAGAAATGCCTTAACTCCTATTAAAAATAGAAAAAGGAAAAAATAAAATAAGTGTGGAGCAAAAGAGACGTTGGGGCATATCATAATGGGCGGCTGCTGGCCTTCATTCTCTCTCTAGGAGTACTGCAGTACCTGAAAATCAAAATCATACAGTATTTGATTTAGAGCAATGCTATGTACATATGGAAAAAATACACGTACGTAGCGAAACTTGAAAAAATTTAATGTTCATTCTGGATGAGTGAATTTTAATTTGACCACTCGATAGTTTTCGTTGTGGTATTACGTACTCCCTCCGTCCCAAAATAAGAACTTAAATTTAATGCAATTTTTTCAAGAAAAAGTTTTTTAAAAAAATTCAACAATTGGACTCGTTATCAACGAGTTCTTTTACTTTATACAAAAAAAAAAGTACAAATTTTTTTACTTAGAAAAATTGCATTATTTTCAAGTCTTCATTTTGCAGACCGGACAGATATTTTGGTATGGAGGGAGTATATCATGGTGATTTTTATACTATATATAAGACATGTTTTTTTCAATGTTTATGAAAGTCAAATACAGAGAAGCGTTGACCTTTGGGCAAAAATTGAGAACCGATCAGTACGAGGACAAGCTACCAGTGTTGTCCCTCGGAGCATTGCATCTGAAACATTCCATTCGGCTAGCAAAGTTGTGCTCCTTGCACTCTAACCTGTTTAAATTCAAAACATTATCACAAAAGTTAGGGAATTTTTTAGCTTAATTTATTTACCCAAAAAAAAAAAAAAAAAAACTTAATTTCATCAAATGTTCATGCAATGCCTAGATATCAAAGCATATAAATTTACACTTGATGTGTGGAGAATTTTTATTTTTATCTATTTCGCCCAAAATAAAAAAATGGTGCATTGAGGAAAAGAGCAGGGGTGACCCTGAGATTTCTGGGGGCCACAAGCAAGTTTTTGAAATGAGGCCTCTTTTAGTAAAGAAGTTCGTTGATAAAAGATCCAAAGTTTGCAATGTGATGAAGGGTAAATTCCTTTTAACAACTTTTGGGTCCCTTTGGTCATGAGATCAAGTCTCACCCCCAATAACATTTTTTGGAAAAGTTGCAAAATTTTGTGGCCTTAAAAAGGAAGACAGGAAAAGTTGAAACCACGACCTAATGGTTGAAACTCTAGCCGTTACAAAACACTTGACGCACATAATATTTCTCTATTTTGGGTTCCTATTATTGGGCAAAAAACGAAGGACCTAAAGCGGTGGCTTGGGCCCTAGGAAAAAGTTTTCCATTATCTATTCTGAAACAAATATACTTAGATTTTATGGTACAAATATCAAACATAATGACATTTTAGAGGTTTTTTTTATCGACAAAACAATGATTTATTAAAGCTCGAAAGGGTACATCAAGAAAAGCGGAGGATGCATCACACTAACTAGCACAAACATTGTGAGCCTATTGTTTTAAAACATGAAAATCCTATTTAGTGAACCAATATCATTCCAAAACTTTACCTTGTACAAATCCAGTCACCAGATTTCCATCCAGAGTGGCTGCTACCACTGCCGCCGCCACCGCCACCGCCTCGACTGTACCCAAAACCTCTAGCACGAGGCATTTCACCGTCGAAGCCGCCCAACAATTCATCCTTGAAGGTACCACAATTGAAGCAAGTCGATCGGCTAGCAAAGTTATGGGTACCACAGTTCCCAGCAGTACAGTACCAGTCACCAGGCCTCACATCAGGACCAGTACTACTACCTCTGCCACCAAAACTTCCACTAAAGTCACCTCTCTCTCCTCCGGCTCTCGTCTCGCCGCACCGGTGACACGAGTCTCTCCTCTGGAAGTTCAAGTGCTGGCATGACCTACAATTCCAATCTCCTGGTCTACTCATCTTTCCTGCCAACAACATGATCAGAGAGAGCAATTAATTATATGTTAGTCCAACTTTTCTGATTATGAAAATTCAACATTTGGAAAATCATTTTATTTTATTACAGTATTAAATTAATAACTACTATTTTGGTATGAAAAAAGACCGCCAAACAAGAGTTTTAAATCAAAGATGGACAAGGGTCTCACCTTGAGGATGAAACAAAAGGACAAAGGTGTGCACTTGTAGAAGAAGGAGAAGATATTGTAAAAGGAATCTGTGGGGTGATTGTGTTTGTGGGATAGTGTGGCCTATATATAGACAACTTGCTCATGACCAAAAAAAGTAAAAAATAAAAAAAGACTACTTGTTTATGCCTCAAGAGTAGAGCTGCAAACAAAGCGAGCTGCTCGAGACTCGGCTCGCTTAGTAATCGAGCTTAGTTGAAGTTCGAGTTTTAAGCTCGTGTAATAAATGAGTCGAGCTCAACACTCTAAAACTCAACTCGCGGAATGGTTTTAAATCTCGGTATCGGGATACGTAACAGTATCGCTGATACATTCAAATATCGGCTGATATCGGTCTGTATCGAACTGTATATCGGTCAAATATCGATATCGGTCCCTTGAAAACCCGATACGTATCGGCGGATATTTAAATCCTCGAGTCTCGGATCGAAAAAGCTTGGCTAACTTATATAAACTCAATTAGTATTTGAATCTGATTGGGCTCGTTGGGAGATCATTTGCACAAACAAGCCGAGCTCGAGCACCACTCCTCGAGGCCAATGGTTGCTACTCTTTACTTGGGACCTTGGGAAAAGGAACCCACATAAAGCGTGAAATTCGATAAAGCGTATTGCTGCAGCTTCTTTTAAGGCTTAATAGAGGTGGAAAATTGTATGGACACGTACTCCACAGACGGTGATTGGTATTCGATTTTGAACATTCCGTTTCTGTACTTAACAGAATCAAGAATCAAATCTTCTATCTCATACACTACTGGTCAAAAGAGTCAACACCAGATTCGAGGACTTTTTATGTTTCAAGATACTAAATGTGTTCGAAAAACACACCCAGGGTTGCCCAATGGTTAGGGCGAGCGCCTGACTTTAGGGGTAGTCCCTTTGGTCAGGTGTTCGATTCCCTACAGGGTGAGTACCTGTTCTAAGCGGAGGGCCGTGACTGGTGTGGGTTGCGCCAGCTCCCTCCGAAGTTTGGGTCGTGCAGTAGGTCCAATTAGTGGCCTATTGTAGGGTTGTTCCTCGGTTATCAAAAAAAATGTGTTCGAAAAGGATTATTTTTTTTTTTTATCACCAGGATTAAATCATATCTAATCAATTTGATGCTGTGAAAGCCCTTTCGAACAAGCACGGTGTCCCTATAGCGAGGCTCTCAAACTCCATCTGGCAGCTCCCAAGATGACGTCGTTTTGGAGACAAGTTAACTAGTTAAGCCAACCACATTTTAGCCCTTTTACTTCTCTCTCACCCGGTACCATTGTTGTGTGAGACCCACTTTTGACGTTTCACATAATGATTTGAGTTGTTCAGTAAATTTAAAAAGTGATCTCATAAAAAATCAATTCAATCGGATGATCGATTGTAACTAACTAAACCGATCCTCTATGTTTTTATTTTGAATTAAAGACCCTAAGTACTTAATGAAGTTCGAAAAAAAAGTTGTACAATTGTGTGTCCAATATATCATTGATCTAAACCACGCATATTATAGGACATATCGAGATGGGCATTCGATAAAATAATTATCTTGATTGAACATTGATCGAACATTGTTAATTATTTCAGTGAGTGAGATACAGAGAGAAGCCTAACCAGATTATGACCTTAGAACAGTGAAAAAAGAAAATCACACAAAATCTGAGGGTTCAATGTTCATAGTAGGAGGAGGAAAACAATGAAAAATGGTAGGTATCGATAAAGATAGACTAGTAGAAGCAGACAATGGAAGAGAGAGAGGTCTTCGAGGAACCATTTGACCATCTTTTTTCTTTTTCTCCCAACACTGCTGCTTATTATTGCCTTTTCTGGCTGTCACTTATCTCTCTTTTCCCTAATGATCCTCTCTTTTGAATTGATTTTAATCCCACACCTAGTGTGTTGATTCATTATTCTCTCTTTTTTGGTAAAGAGATAGAAATCCATTAACCAAACCCCAGTACAACAATCTACCAACAAATCTATCAAAAAGCTACAAGAATCGGGCCGGGAAAGAAAAAAAAAAAAAAAAAAAACCAAAGAAAACAGAAATTACAGGGAAAAGAAGTAGCCGGAGTTGTCACGGCACCCCGCCGCCGCTACAGATGATGGAAGACCGGATTTGGAAACCCCAGATCCAACTCCCCTTTGCCCAAAAATCGGTTTCAGCCGCCCATGCAAGGAGGAGAGGAGCTCGATATCCATGGGGAGTCGCCGGAAACCAAGAGGGGGAAGTAAAAGAGTAGAGGAGTGGAGGAAGAAGGTGGAAGGGGGTGGTGGGGGAGGGAGAGTGCAGCGGCCACTAACGCCTAGGGATAGCCTCCTCCCGCTCTCTCTCTCTCTCTCTCTCTCTCTCTCTCTCTCTCTCTCGTTTTTACTCCTTTTTTTATTCAGTTTTGGGCATAGCCGCATATTCTCTCTTCTAATAGATACATACCGAGTTCGAGGGCTCATAGAGGGGGTGCTCTATCACATACTACTAACCTCTAAGCTCCTATCGTTTGGTAAAAAAATAAAAACTTTGATTTTATAATTGACGTTTGAGTAAATTAAATCATTTGTTATTGTAGTTTTATCAATATATTGGGAAGGAAAGCAAAATGGATTACTAATAAAAATTCATGAAACAAAAATTATCTTAACAAAGATAAGTCAGTTGAACTACATGGTTCGGTAGTGCTATTTTTTTCTTATTTTTTAATGAATCTTTCTCGAGGCACATATGTATCTTTCTCTTTAGAGCTGTAAAGGAAAGTATCAGCCTACCATTCTCCAAGAAAAAACTTGGAAGAAAAAGGAAAAGGAAAACCAAATTATAATTGTGAACAAAGAGGAGATAATTAAATCATACACACCATTTTCTTGGGAAATGTTAAAGAGAGCTCTGTAGCAAAATGTGTAAAAAAGCAAAAGGAAAGAGAACTGATTCGATTCTCTTTCCGTTTTTCAGCCCCACATTTAACATAGAGATATAAATACACTATGTATATGCATATTCTTTTCTGAATTTCAAAGGAAAACAGTCAAGATTTTGTTATGATCAAAGTAAACTGGTAAAGCATGCATGGAAGACACACACCAAGCCATTTAGCATGTTGGAAAACTTTAAGATGGTCCCCTATTATGCATTAACTTCAAAAGAGGCCTCTCTCAATATGTCCACCGGTCAAAAATAGCGAACATATCATGTGGTTTTCGAAAACTTTGATTAATTGAAACATGTGCGCAATCTGATCTTTTACTGGACAAAATGTAGTGTAAGGAATTTGGCACAGCGGAATTACGTACTTTACGGGGTAGGCGTCGAATCGGTGACAGCGTTCTACCTCATCTATTACCTGCCTAAAAACTACCCACGACTCCAGCTCGGTAGTGTGTAAAAAACTACCCACGACTCCAGCTCGGTAGTGTGTAAAACTCTACTTAGAGTCTAGAACCATCAAGATTGAAAGAGATTTTCCACTGATCTCCATGGCTTCAACGGAGGTTGAAATATATTGCAATTAGCCTAATTAGCAGTCATTTATCAAGAAAGGCTAAGGGTTGTTAAACCCCTGCAATCAATCTGTGGGTTATGAACCCTTTGATTGCCCACTCAAACCCTTTGAGTTGCCCACTAATGGACATTGATTACATCTCTCACTTGCACATAGTGGGCACAACCTAGCCATCCATTTTCTCTTCATCATTTCTTGTTCATAGTAGTAATAGACTGTGAGCGCATTTGCACATAAATTTTGGAGTACTGTGTTAAATCTTAATAAAAGACCAGCATAGTAACATCCCATAAAAGTGTCTCAGTATGCCCTAGACTCATTTGACCTCATCGGTTTAAGCATCTTTAATCCTTCTCGAGTACAAATACTCAAAGATGTGTTTATCCCACAAAAGCTATAATGTACTTACAATCATGTCGCTAACCATTGGCGCCACAACCTATCGACAGTAAGCTACATGCATTACCATTGATGTGTTATCAAATAGTCTTTCCTTCGCCCTCATGCCACTCAACTTTGGTACAACCGCTTACCGAGTAATGCTCCTTTAGACCGAATCAATCATGATCATAGGTAACATACTAAAGCAACCGACACTGCTCCCTCTAGCTTGCGACACAGTCAAAGGTCACAAAGAGCATAATAAGGATCATTTAAATAACCCAATAGACTCACACGATGAAGAAGTAGGGATCTATTCACTCACATCTATCATTGGTCAAATTAGCACATGTAGTATAAAGCACATGATATGATGGAGTTCTCTTTAAAGAAAGAGCATATGCCTAAAACTCTCCACACCGAACAAATCTTGGTCTTGTCGTCAACTAAGCGCCTCACCGAGTCTCCTATTCGCTCGCTACTCTGACCACCAAATTAACGTCTCGCATCTGATTTATCACAGGCTACATGGAAAGTGGGTTGTCCATGTACGGTCTAAAAAAACAGTATAGACCTCATCTTAGCTTCAACTAAGGCAACATTTATAAACATACATCTCATCTCTGCTCACTACCCCAGCGCCAGAGGCAATCACTCAAGCTGATCTCTGCCTGTCGACATACACATTACATGATACAATATGTGTGTAAATAATCATGCTATATGAGAAACGAAAATAACATCATATGCATTTAAAGACAAACATCCCAACGGTCAACTAAAAGACAAAGTACAATCATAGTCTACGAAGTCCTAAACTCCTAGCATGAGCCTGAAAAATATCTCTAGCTATAGGTTTAGTTAAAGGATCAATAACCATATGACTTGTAGAAACATGCTTCAGGACCACTTCATTTTGTGCAATCATATCTCGAATGTAGTGGTAATGTATATCGATGTGCTTGGTTTTTCCATGATACTTCGGATCCTTCGCATAGGCAAGGGCTGCCATACTATCACAGTGCACTGTTTCAGGATCTGAAATATCTGTGACAACTCCAAGGTGCTGAAAAAAACCTCCTTAACCAAACTGCTTCATGTACTGCTGAAGAGCAAGCTATCTACTCTGCCTCCATGGTTGACAAAGCTATACATTATTGCTTCTTGCTACTCCATGTCATTGCGCCATTGTTTAGTAAAAACGCATAACCCGAAGTTGATTTGCGTTCATCTAGGTCACAACCCAATCAGCGTCACTATAACCGATTAAGTGCAAGTTCGAACCCTGACAGTAAAGTACATAATCTTCTATTCCTCTAAGGTGCCTGAGGATCCTCTTGACTATTTTCCAATGAGCAAGTCTAGGGTTTGACTGGAATCTACTGACAAAGCCAACTGGATAACATATATTAGGCCATGTACACATCGTAGCGTACATCAAGCTGCTGGTAGCACTCGCATAGGGAACATAAGACATCTTTTCTCTTTCATCTTGAGTCTTATGACACATGTTTTGGCTCAGAGCTTCGCCTTTTCCAATTAGAGTGTCAATGGGATATAAGCCTTCTGGGATACACCGAGAAGTTTCTTTGAACAATCTCTCACAATTTTCACCCCAAGGATATAATCTGACTCACCCATGTCCTTCATTTCAAAAGTAGAGGACAACCATCCTTTGGCGGTGACAATCACCTCTTTATTATTTCCAGCCAATAATAAATCATCGACATACAATGAAAATATGATGAAACTTTCCTTGGACCGTTTAACATAAACACAATGGTTTTCCTCGACCATCGTAAACCAATTCGATATAATGGCTCGATGAAATCTAAGATACCATTGCCTAGATGACTGCTTCAAGCCATAAATGGACCGATTAAATTTGTAAACTTTGCGCTCTTGTCCTTTGACCACAAATGCCGCAGGTTGATCCATATAGATCTCTTCATCTAGATCCCCATTCAGAAATGTCGTTTTAACGTCCATTTGATATAGTTCCAAATCCAAATTCGCTACAATGGCTAGAATAAGGCGGATCGAGGCAAACCTCACTGCAGGCGAGAAAGTCTCCTCATAATCTATTCCCTCATGTTGGGTATAGCCTTTTACCACAAGGCGAGCTTTGTATCTCTCAATTGAACCATTTGACTTGCGCTTTACTTTGAACACCCATTTATGTCTAATGGTCTTGAGCCCAGGCAAAAGGTTCACCAAGTCCCAAACTTGGTTTGTCCTCATAGACTCCATTTTATCATTCATTACTTCTATCCACTCGTCTCTAGTAGAAGATAATAGACCTTCTTGCATTGTTCGTGGCTCATCATCGTCATGCGAAGTAACCATAAAAGCTTCCCCTTCCATCTCAAATCGGCGATGGGGAATGTTTCCATAATCGCTTCTACGCAACTGATGTTGTTGTGATATGTTCCCACTTGGTAGCAACTTGCTCCCACTATCCCTAGGAGCTTGAGGAATTTCTTCCACATTCTCTACTAGGCGATTTGGAGCAGCTTGTTCCACCATTTAAAAAAACTCCATATTTTTCTCAACCTCGCCTTTGCGTGGGAATTCATTCACAATGAAATTCACATCGCGTGACTCAATTTCAGTTACATTTCCATCGGGTTGTTACATAGCCTTTAGAGTGTTCTAAGTATCGAATAAAGATACATTTCTTCCCTCTAGGGCCTAACTTCCCATATTTATGAGAAGTATCATGAACATAACCAGCCGATCCTCATGGCCGCAAATTTCCCAAATCGGGTTTGTCACCGATCCATAATTCATAAGGTGTGAAAGGCACTGATTTAGGAGGCACTCGGTTTAGAATATAGGCAGCAGTCAAAAATGTATTTGCCCAGTAGGAAATTGGAAGATTTACTTGCGCCATCATAGTCCTCACCATGTCTAACAATGTCTGATTTCTCTTTTCCCCCACACCATTTTGTTGAGGTGGACCGAGCATTGTTAACTGCCTTTTGATCCCTTTTTCATCACATAATCTTTTGAATAACTCAGACAGATATTCGCACCCACGATCTATTGAAAGAGCTGTAATGCTCATGTCTAACTGATTATCAACCAAATTCATATATTGCATGAAGCAATCTAATGCTTCTGACTTATGAGAGATCAGATAAACAAAACCGTATCGCGTAAAATCGTCAATGAATGTGATGAAATAAGAAGCCCCATGTCTCGCACTTATATTCATTTTGGCACAAATGTCAGGGTGGATTAATTGCAAAGGAAAAGAAGCCCTTTTGGCTTTTCTGAACGGTTTTCTTATTGACTTTCTTACTAAACAATGTTCACATGAAGACAAAGATACTCTAAAGAGCTGGCCTATAAGGCCTTCTCTCACCAACCTGGCCATCCTGTCTTTCCCAATATGGCCTAGTCTAGCATGCCATATAATAGAATCATCAGACACAATATCAGAAGTATTTCATAAAGAAACTGAATTATCAAAACGAGGATATTCAATATCCATTATCGAAACAGAAGGTTCCGCAGAATATCCGGAGCATAAAAAACATCATGGAGCAATATAGTGCGACCACTTCGCAAATCCAACTTGTAAGTACCAATGCCTAGTACCTCCACGCTAGCTCTGTTCCCCACTTTGATGTCTCGACTCCCAGCTGGTATCCGACGATACTCCACATACCCGACTATGTTTGGTTGCTGTTGAATCTACAGTCCACACAGGGAAAGAATGAGCAACCATAACATGACTGGTTACATAAATACTATGAGAAACAAAGTCAGAATATACATGCTTATGCTCAGTGCAATCACGAGCGACGTGACCTTCTTTGTTGCAATTGTAGCAAACCATCTTAGACTTGCCCTTTTTACCTCTGCGCTTTCCTCTCTTGCGCCGAATGACCTTCGCCTTCTTACGCGCTAGCTTAGTAGTCAATCCCTGTTTGTTGGGGATCTCAAAGAACTTGCGCGAACTTGACTCAACCATGTGCGCAGAACTATTTGGCTTTGTTGCCTTTAGGCGCTCAGCTTCAAGTTCCAAATGGCGCCCCACATCATCAAAAGTCTTAAGATTCTCATTGTGTGTCAAGTTCAAACTCATATTATCTCAAGTCTTAGGAAGGGAGGGAATCATGGCCTGGATCTGTTGTTCATTCCAACTACTTTAAGTTCACAGATCATACTCGACATCGCATTCAGATGCTGCCTCATAGTATGTTCAGGGCACATCTTATAGGAGTCAAACCTTATGGTCAACCCGCGGAGTCTAGTGGCCGAAGTCTAACCATACTTTGCTTTGAGAGCTTTCCACATACCTTCAGAAGTTGGGTATTCATCAAACTCATCAAGTAGATCATTGTTCATGTTGCTCAATAAAAAGAGCACGCACAACAATCCTTCTTGTGCCACTTTTCATAGGCTGCAAGATCAAGTGTGTGTTGTACAGTGTCCCCTTTCTCAGGCTTACTCAGAGAGTGAGTTAGGAGGTCCTCAACCTCCTGCTCATTCAGAACATACTAGATTTTTCGGTGCCAGATGTCATAGTTGTCCCCATTTCAACTTCCCTTGTTCAAATTAGCAACAATCTTTTTGGAAGCCATCTCACTACAAAATAATGCGCCAAAGGGATATTACACACATATAATCCTTAAATTTGCCACATCAATCTAAATTAAAGAAAGACAATTTATCACACGTTGCAAAATCAAAAAATTGCTAAAGCTGATAATCATCTTTTGTGCCACTAGTGATATTGTCAATATTTAATTTAATCAAGCTCAAAAATTTTGGTTTTCGGGAGTAATATAACTCAACCGAATAACCACCCACTAATTAAGTCATTTCTTAAACATGAAACAAATATGAACAACATGGGTTAATATAAAATTAACCCAAATGCACCATATTCAACTGTTAGTATTCATGTAAAAGGCCATTAAAAAAAAAAAAAAACTAGACTTTGTCTTCTTTCCAGGTTATTACGTAAACTAGCAAATCTTAAAAAAATAACTTTCTCACAATTTATAACATGTTTAAAAATTAGTGATCAAAGGTTCAAGATCTGGAAACAAAACTTACTCAACAATGATACATAATCTTGGAGTACTACTAATTGAAGTGGGACCAAGCAAAAAAAATAATCCTTTTTTTTTTAACTTTCCGGAAAAAAAAAAATTATTTCGAGTCGGTCAATACAAACAAAGTGCAAAACAGAGTTTGTAAAAGGTAGATAAGGCCATTGACGTAGTTTGAAGTTACTAACCAAAGACTGCCTTATAAAGTAAGAGCAAACACTATTCATCTTCTTCCTTTTTGTGAAACTAGTAGAACGGAAAAAAAAAAAAAAATCGGGTCTTTACTCTACACAACTCCAAAATCACATTTTATATACCATTGGACTCGTAGCAAAACAAGGATCCTGAAAACATATATGCCATGTCACGAATCGAAACTATGTGCGAGAGATTAACAGTCAAAGTTACAGGTACACAAATTTTGACCTCAAAATCTAGTCAAACAGCTCCACATCTTCAGTTCAAATTTTCCATCAGGTACAATTTTGATGCAATTCTGACTGAATTCAAAAAAACACCATTTTTTTTGTTCGAAAAACAGTTTCATACGAATTTGTTATTACAGATCTTAAAACGTGATGTAGATGGCATATATATACATAAACGGGAGAACTCCATAATCAAGCTCTGATACCACTATAAGGAATTTGGCATAGCGGAATTACATACCTTACGGTGTAGGCATCGAATCGGTGACAGCGTTCTACGTCATCTATTGCCTGCCTAAAAACTACCCACGGTCTAGAACCAACAAGATTGAAACATATTTTTCATTGATCTCTATGGCTTCAACGGAGGTTGAAATGTATAGTAATCAACCTAATTAACAGTCATTAATCAGGAAAGGCTAAGGGTTGTGAAACCCTTGCAATCAATCCATGGGTTATGAACCCTTTGATTGCCCACTCAAGCCCTTTGAGTTGCACGCTAATGGGCATTGAATTACATGTAGATTATGTCTCTTTATCTGGTTTGGCCTCTTGGCACTATATTGTTGTGTTCGTGGGAATTATACACACACTTGAGAAGAAAATTATGATTGATATACACCACATAGTACAATGGTACAAATATCTCTTTCACACGGACTCATTTGTTCAGTTCTCTGGCCCTCTATTCTTTTAGCATGCCCTCGCTCTACCTATATGTATATGTATACAAAGGAGGCCAAATGCCTCTCATTCTCAATCTCAAAAACATCTCAAAAGTCTTTCTCATGGGAGGGACCGAAAGTCAACAAATCACCTCCTCCATCAAATGAGACAGTAATACACCCCCTGATTCGAGAGCTGCACCCCCAAATCAAAGTCCTTTACTAGTGTGAACCTCCTAACAGGGGTACTGGCAAGGGTCATTTCCTAGCATCCAGTGACTCCACCTCCCCTAAACTTGCACACATTCTTCCAGAGTTGTACCCGTCACTAGTAAGGTTTGAAGTAAACGAGACAATTGACATGGTTGTTGCCGCGGTTGATGGTGTTTTACAACTTTTCAAACACTGCCTTCTTTCATTGCTCTGGGCTTCATCTAAACTTCCTAGAACACTTGTACACTCTTGGATTCTCCATTATGCGCTAGAAAGAGTTGCCTTGGGCCCTGTAAATTATCATACGCCTATTTCGTGTGCGTTTGTGCAATCGCCTTGCTCCCTCTCCACTTTGATTATTCACTATACCATTGGACTCATTTTTTACAGCAGTTCCTCCTGTCACTACTCTTCCCCTCCATTCTATACAATTGACCAACCCTTCTCACTGCAATTCTGGACCATCTCCTAAGAGACATTTAAAGCTCCTTCACTCACCGAAAATCTGCAGCCCTTTGAATCCAACATCACGAGAGAAATAACATTTTCCTTCAATCCCGAAATACGTCTCTGTTGGCCTCACCCTCCTTCAATCTAAAATACAAAGCTGCAGTGTCCCTTTTGCCAACTATCTTGTTAGATGAGTTGTTGACCATCTTGACAATCCCCCTGTCTGCAAAGCTTTTTTTGTCAACCACATGTGGACTAAACAATTTGAGCTAACACCCAGTCAATCTCTTGATCCTCGTGCTTGATGAGTATATGGATGTAGGGTGTGCTAAGACCGTGACGTTGTCAACCCATGAATAAGGCTTTTGCAACAAACGATTGGGTTACAACCCTTGGGTAAGGTTTT
The DNA here is from genome assembly GCA_016920895.1 of Vaccinium myrtillus. NCBI lineage: Eukaryota > Viridiplantae > Streptophyta > Magnoliopsida > Ericales > Ericaceae > Vaccinium > Vaccinium myrtillus. Next base: position 15,901,469 of record CM029274.1, read on the forward strand.
AAAAGTGATCTGAGGTTTGCCTTACTTATGAAGGACTTAAAATTCAGTGAATGATCATTACTCCTTAGAAACGAACCGAACACCACTTATATTATCGGAAATAAAGTGACAATAGTGTAGAGAACGAAAAACATATGGATAAAACCTTGCTAATGTTGGAATTAGAAGTTTGAATGAAGAAATAACTAAGTTGATAGAACTTAAACGTAGATAAAGCTAAGAAGCTATATGAAACTATAAGACATTGAGTTTTGAGTCATGGAGCCTTTGGCTTGCCCTGTTTCCTCGTTTGTAGCTACAAATTCCCTGAAAAATAGCACATCAAGGCCCTACAAATGTGCCCACATGAGCCTTGTTCCATCTTCTTCCAAAATTGTTCCCACTTTTTCAGAAAAGCTTGTAATATGTCCAACCATTGATATTCACAACAATGACCCTAATGCCGTGACATGTCCCTTTTATAATGGCCAAGAAAGAGCATATATAGCTCTTATTTTCTCGGGTCTATTCGTACTTCCTTATATGCACGAACCATTTTAGCTATATTCACAGCTCATTTAAGCTCCATGTAACAAAACCACTCTTGTAGCCGTGAAAATATCAAATAATTGAGGAATATTTCCTCTTGAATACCCTGAAAAAGCTGTCATCTGTCCCTGAAATCAAGCCCTGGGAATGTGACACGTATCCCACATCTCCAAACTACTTCCTTTCATTTCTGGGAACTCAAATTTATTGTAGACGTTGATTGCAAACCGGAGTCCCTTGATGGTTGCCACGTGGCCCTTGGAATTGGTCAAAAGTTTAAATGCATCCTAACTACTTTCCATGATTTTGCTTATCCCTTTGACCATGTTCAACTAGAACTTGCTTCATTAAGTGCCACGCAGTATTCATGATCAAATCCTCGTATAGTTTACTTTTGCAATGCTCAAAATCCAAGGAAATATAAAGAATATTCCCTGGATATACCTAGAAGATCTGTCGGGGAATGTAAACAGCCCTCGAAAAATCTCAACTACCCTGAAATATAGGAGTAGATCCGGTGTACCCTTATCATGTTGCAATTTGTATATCCACCATTGATTTTTTTGCACTTTGACTTGATTGACTTTTTGTTGACCATGAGCCAGGCCCACTTGTCATGTGGCACTTCATTTTTAATTTATAAGTTTTCTATGTTTTCATCTCCTAAACTATCCCATTTTTTTCTCTATGGTCTTTAAACTATTAAAAGCCCTTATGTCGTCCATCAACTATGTCTTTGCAACCTATTGAGTCCAATTGGTAATACAAGGGGTCAATTTGGACGAAAAATGAAGCACGTTAGCCGCACATGCAATTTCCCCCAAACATGAGGGGCTGAAATGCCATTTCACCCCTCAAACATTTCGTCTCTGATATTTCTTCCTTGTTCCAGTACTCCCCCTCTTTCTATCATCGTCTAGTTCTCTGTTTCTCTCTCCATGCTAGCAACCAGATTTGACAAAGAATCAGATTACCACATAATGTATTGAAAAAATAACTCAATCCACAAAATCCACATCAGGTAACTACACCTATTTCAATAGATCTAGATTCGAGATTAAGATGGGTATGTACATTCAAAATATAGTCCACACCCTTAAAATGCAGACTCCTGTCCACGCCTTCACTTTCCCAATCAAATTTTCATGATTCAAACCGTCTTATATAATTTTTATGAAAAACTACTCGGATCAAGGCCTTCTCGGTCATTTTTTTGATTGATTTCTGATAGGTACCCTTAAAAACACCTTTTAAACACATTGGATGGTTTGAATCATGAAAATTTGATCGAAAAAGTGAAGGTGTGGACAGAATCCGCATTTTAAGGGTGTGGACTGGATCCCAACTATATATATGTATATATACTCTTTCTCTCTCTCTCTCTCTCTCTCACACACACACACACACGAAACAAATAACACAACATTTGACAAAATAATAATTGGAGCCACACTTACAATCATAGTCGTTCAAGTTGTTTGAAACATGTTTGTAGGAGTTCTTGTAAAAAAGCAACTCATTTGGATATTGGTAAGGGCTTGATCAATTAATTCAAATTTATTCTGTAAAATCTGACAGGAATCAACCAAATGAACCGATCAAGTCCTTACTGACATTCAAATGGGTTGATGTTTTACAGGTAATCTTAGAAACATATTTTAAATAAATTGAACGGCTCTGATCATTCGTGTGGGGCTCACAAAAAATTTTGTGTCAAATGTTGTGTTATTCATTGTGTCCATAGATTCACCCCATATACACATATGTATATATACACACACACACACACACACAAAACAAGAGAGAGAGAGAGAGAGAGAGAGAGAGAGAGAAGTGAAGTACCAATGCCAATCAAGGCCAAGGATGGCGGTGACAAAGTGGACGAAGAGAGCTTCAAAAAAGAGAGCGGAGAGCATGAAGAGCATTGCGGCAACGAAGAGAAAAGCGGAGCGGAGCTTGGCGGACTAGTGCTTGTAAGAGAGGATGTGGGAGACGGCAATTAGGCCGAGTACGATCCAAAGTGCCAGGCTGCCAGCATGAGGCGCTCATGCAAAGACGGTGACAGGTAGCGCAGGTAGTTTACGCCGACATAGACCATGACACCTAGCCCAGGCCACCTTCACGTACAGCCATAAATATCCCCGCCAACCGCCCCCACCATGGCGGCGACAGAGAGAGGGGGTGTACTGGAACATAAAAGAAATATCTGAGGGGTGAAATGGAGTTTCAACCCCTCATGTTTAGGTGAATTGCACAAGCAGCTCACTTGTTTCCTTTTCCATCAAAATTGACCATTACCGTCACCAATTGGACTCAAACCGTGTCACAATGTAGTAGGGGATGATCCATTGATTCCAAATTAAGGTCATAGAACTTGCATCAACATTATGCATGATGCCAAAAGTTGAGTAAATATTCTAAGGTCTTTATTCTTCCCAGATGCACAAGCCAACCGAAACACTGTACTTTATAAGGTGCAACATTCCTCCAGATTAGATCGTATGCAACATTAATTATGATGGCATTTGGGCTAGCAAGATCATAAATAGATTTTTCAAAGAAATACTTAGAGCTGCAACCTTTTTCCAGATTAGAGCATCTTTTGATCTATCGATCACGCTCACACCAGTTTCATCCAAGAGTTAATAAAGTTCAGCTAGAACATCCACTTCCCAATCATAAAATCTCCTTCTAAACAGTACATCCCAATGATTCTGATCAGCTCTTCTTGCCAATGCCTGACTTAATATTTCCTCCTTACGGCCCGCCACTCTAAATAAAGAAGGGAAAGCCTCAGCTAAGCATGGGGACCCAATCCAAGGGTCTTTCTAGAAGACAAGCTTCCATCCCCCACCTTAATCCTAACATTTTCAAAAAAGTTCTGATTCAGTTCCTAGATCATCCATGTAGCATTGTAAGCTTTCCAAGAAATTATAAGATTAAATTATAAAATAGCGAAAAGTAGAATACATTAGTTCACATTTGTTTATCATATATTTAGGCCAAATTATTATAGCAATTAAACTGAATTAGTTCACATTTGTTTCTCTCTCTCTCTCTCTCTCTCTCTCTCTCTCTCTCTCTCTCTCTCTCTCTCTCTCTCTCTCTCTCTCTCTAAATGATCAACTTGGTGGTCAATTTACTGGTGGACCGAACTAGGTTTGCATTGGGGGCAAAATTGAAATATTTGGGGCCCTAAACCCAAACATTATGCCTTTATAGAATTGGATTGGGTACCTGAGCAGCTGGGCTACATGCTACCCTGTGGTACGGGTTACAAGCAACATTGGATACTTTACTACGAAGTGCAAAGCATAGACGCTACAACAAAAATGTACTCCTACGTAGTACTATTCAAAGGATCGGCCCTTAAGAGAAATTATGTACATGTTCAAAGGCAACTCTTATGTTCCCCAGTTTTAACATGCATTGAAGGGTATGGAGCGGGTGATCATGAAGAACACATGGGAGTAGGAAAAGTGGGAGAAATGAAGGGATGGACCGAAATGACAATGTGTTAGACGGAAAAACCAAATTGTGTGTGCTCTAACCATTTAAATGTGTAGTGCAAATGTTGGGAATGCAATAGACACAAGCTTTTTTTTGGTTGGGGACCAAAGTGAAACTTTGCTAATACATTTAGGACCATTGGTAAAAATAAACCCTAAAGTATTTATCCTAGTGAATAGAAGACTTATGTTTTTTACCAATGAAACTCAACTTTCTTCTAACCAAAGTCACCGCCATACTTTCTTCTAACCAAAGTCACTGCCATATGATGTAACTTTGAAACATGGTGAATACACAGCTAGGTTGTTAGGGGGTGTTCCACTAACAAAAAATCATTACTTTTTTGGTTTTTTGGTTTTCACAGTTTTTTATGTGATGTATTATGAGAGAATGACATGTTTTAGTTTTTTGAAATAAGCTGGTTTTTTTGTTAGTGAATGGGGCCTTACTCCATCTAAACACCTAATTGGGATCATAGAGAGGTTTAATAGATACATAAATTAATAGATATACCATGTCATATTCCATCCGCATTTGATAATTTTATCTAATTTTAAACTCAAAGCACGTGGGTGTACAAAAAAAGGGCTTGGGTGGAAGAGGTGTGACGTGCGCAGGGCCTAAACTGTTAAACTCTAGTAGATGATGAAACGGGGCCGGCTTGGAAGAACCCCAATTAATGACAGGATAGAATCTTTTTTTTGCTCCTTAAAATAAACTTATTAATATTGAACACAAAGTAAAAGATTAATGGGAGTTGAGCACACCGGCAAAAAATGCCACCCAGGACCCACTCCTAAGATGGCAAGGAACCATCCTAAGAGAACACCAAAAAAGGACCGAGCCCAACAAAGTAAGCCCAACCCAACCCAAAAAAAAGCCCAAACAGCCACAAACCCTAAACAGCCCAAAAGCCTACGCCTAGACCACCAAAAACCAAGCATCATTGCCCCCCATGCCAAGCGGGCCACCCCAAAATGACGGCCACCACCTCCACAGCACGAAGCCAAAAACGGAGCACCAGCCATCAAATCGCCACCAATAGAGGCGAAATCAGTTCAGTTAGAGGTGAAGTTTTCCAAAACCGAGTCAGTTCAGGGCATCACTTTCTAGGACCCATCCCTACCGAAAATAAATCAATCCCGATTCAGTTCGGGGTGGGGTCAGTCCAGTCGGGGATTTTGATTTGACTTAAATGGGCCTACTTGGGCCAAATTAAAAAACTTGTTAGGCCAAACCCACCACATTTAAAATTTTCTTTCCATTTTCTCACCCACAACCCACTTGTTTTTTCACTCAGTAACAAGGCCCAACATTGCTAAATCAAATTACAAAAATCAAACATTAATGGGCCACAAGACCCACAACCCAGAAAAAATAATAGAATACCACATTCATCAACATTCCATTTTTCTACAACTGCAACCCAAATCCACTCACATTCCTACTAATAAGTTATAAAAACGACAAATTTCAAAGCAAGCAACATTACAAGTTTACAACCAAATTACCAAGTACCCACATAATTGTTAGGAACAAATCCAAAGCAAGTACCAATATTAAGGTAGCTTAGACAAAATACTAACACACATCTAAAAAATTTAACATGCAAATTGCCCTTCTAGTTATCACAAAAGACAAAAATATTCCAAGTCTTTTGAGCCATCAACGGATTCAACACCTCAACCTCACCACTTGATTTCAACCTGCCAAGAAAACAACTAAATTTTAAGGCTTAAGGAAGTTAGATTTGACCAACTAATATGTCATTAGTGTTAACAGTTAATAGAGGTGATTCTTGCATCTAAATCACTCATTTCAACACTTAACAGTTAACTCTTCATTCAGTTTTTTATGTTCTATTCACAAATTTTAGCATTAACAGGTGATTCAACCTCTAAACTTCAACAACTTTTTGGTTATAGACTAAAAAATTAAAATTCAAACATTGTGAAGTTACCTATTGTAGAACTCCATAGTTAAAGGCAGCCATCCCTTAGTCCTTAGCATTGGATTCAATGAGAACTAATAACAATAAAACCACAAAGAAAAACATACAAGAAACTTATTCAACATAAAAGTAATTAAGTACCATAAAATTAAACTAGTGGTCCTTGAATCCATTTGCTCCAAGATTGATTTTAGTTGGTTTCCTTATCAATTATTGAGTACAAATAGATTCTTGGAGGTATGCAAATGGTCCTCTGTTTGTGAGCCCTTTTCCTTTTTTGGTGATCAAAGCTTCTATTTTTAGAGCTAGTTGAAAAACAAAATATATTAAAAAATCAAACATGGGGACTCTCTGTTGTTCGTAGGGGATTGCATGCCCTGCCAACCCATTTAGATCGTCCATCTCGACAATCAACGGTTCAGATCACAGAAGGATTCTTACCGGTAAAAAAGCACTTTGACTAGTAAAAAAGTAACGGCGAATCTAAACCGTTAATCGCAGAGATTGATGGCTAAGATCATTGTTGGCAAAACCTATCGTCCCTTAAGGAACAACAGAGCCCCTGAGTTGGAAAATATCATATCGATCAATGTAATTTGAGACCATATGTATTTCTAATAAAATATTTAGCATAATTAAATTGGAGCTCATTTATTTTGAGATAAATTTGTTGCGATCTCCTATTGATTAATATCCAAGAAACATTTTTATTTTAACTTCATTGATGTTGTCGGCAAACTCACAACAAAAAAATTAATTTTTGTAATTTAGAAGAATCCGCCCTGATCAATACAAATGACACTAAAAGAAGAAGAGTGCAAATTTTGTAAGATTCGACAATCTACCGTCGTCTACCATCGGCAACGATAGACTGTCCAATCTTACAGAATTTGCGCCGGCGGTAGACTATCCAATCTTCTTCTTTTAGTGTCATTTATACACGCTTAATTTTCTGAAGAATGAAGGGAAGAAAAAAGGGTACTAGTTAGGAACAAAAATGTGAAGAGAATATACGAAAAAAATCTACCATGCTTAATTCTTTTTTGTGATTTTGTGATCCCTTTTCACAAAGGCAATGCAAGGAAAAAAAAAACCCAACCAAATTATATTTACTTATTCTTGCTAACGTGTGCCTATTAGGCACACATTAAGCACACAAACAAACAAAAACAACACACTCCAATACACTTTTTATACTTTTCAATACACTTTCACATATCTCTATACATTTTTCACACATTTCAATACATTTTTTCAACCTTAACGTTTGCCTATTAGGCAAACGTTAGAATTTTCCAAAAGAAAATACCTACATAGAAACCCGGAAGCAATAAAGAGAGTGCAAATAGCATCTCCCAAAAATAAAAATTTCCCGCTCAGCTTTGCAGTTTTAAAAACCCGTGGCTTAGGTTAGTTTCAGCCTTCCAGGAGGAGAGAGAAAGTAGGTAGAGAGAGAAATTATCGCGTAAGGATGCAGAGAGACTTCTATGGGTTAAGGTTTAGGGTTTTAGGCAATGGACTCCCCTGAAAATGACAAGGCCGCCACAACCATCGCCACCTCTTCTGCTTCAACCCGAGTATGCAAGGTATTCACTCTCATCTGCTTCAATTTTTCAGTTCCTTGATTATGTGTACTGGTAGCCAATCTATGGGTACATGTACACATATATGTATATGTATTTATACATGCATACTTTTATGTTACGGTGGTGCATCCTTTCAGTTTTAGCTTTTATCTTACCGGTGATTGGGTTTGGGGTTTTGGGATTTGGTTGGGAAATGAGATTTAGGGTTTTGAGTTTTTTTCTTGTTTGAATTTAGGAGTGATTCAAAGTGGGCTCGCTTGACTTATGTTATTGGGTATTCCACACCTTTTAGGTTTGTCAATTTGTGGATTGGGGGTTTGGGATTTTGGACTTTGGTTGGGAAATGAGACTAGGGTTTTGAGGGTTTTTCTTGTTGAATGTAGGAGTGATTCAAAGAGGGCTATGCAAATCGCTATTTGACCCCTTTTAGCTTTTTATCAACTTGTTGACTGGGGTCTGGGTTTTTGGACTTTGTTTTGGAAATTTGGTTAGGGTTTCCAGGTTTTTCTTGGTCATTGTAGGAGATGATTCAAAGGAAGGCTCGCACAGCTGAGTAAATAGGTATTCACATGTCCTTGTTGAGGATTGTAGTTAAATTCAGCTTGTCATTTTGGACTTGTGTCAGGAATAGAAGGTCTTTTGTGAAAAGTAGGATTCATTAGGTTTTGTTAGTGTCTTTTAATGGGCATTCTTGCTGCCTGAAAGTCTTCAAAATTGAGAGTTGTGTTCAAGTTTTACATTGGAATTTTGTTGGAGTTTCTATATGCTAATGGGTAGAGAGTTAGCGTCACTTCAGGTAGGGAAGAGTTCAAGGAGAAAGCACTGAGACATTGACAATTAAAGATCAAACATAGAAACTTCACACATGTTCGTGATATACATTTTGCTTATTATTTATTGGACCATACTTAGCCTTGCAAGTTGTACACTGGAGTTTAGTTGGAGTTTCTATATGCGACTGAGTAGAGATTTAGCTCACTTCGAGTCAGGAATAAGTCGAGAAAGAGAAAGCACCAAGACATTGACAACTAAAGATCAAATGTGTAGAAACTTTTGAAAGTTTTTATATTTTAGAAACTTCACACATGTTCGTGACATATTCTGCTTATTATTTTTTTCAGCATACTCTTACCCTAATGCCTAAACTTTAAGAGGTTGACTTTACTGCAGTTGTTTGCTTGCATTCATACACTAAGAAATAGGAGTTATTTATGTCTATTTATTCGTCAATTCCAGACAACCAAACTGATTTAGCAGTTGTTAGTATCCTTCATTGAAGCATTTATTGTGCCGCTCAATTGGGAAGATTCCTTTCTTAGATTTTAAAATTGAACTATGTTTGTATCTCATCACATAAGTTATTCGGTGACCAAGCATTGAGTAGTTTGGAATGAACGATGTTTGTCAGGATGCTAGTATATTTAGTGACATAAACAATCTGACCCCCGTAAGACCTTTGAAGGTGGCACCTGAGATACTAGGATTTGATTCTCCTCCTGTAGTTGCATCACCCCATCTTAATACATGAGAAACAAATTATCTCGAAAGGTTTGATGGCCTTGATTTTGTTCTTCAATCAAATTTTACTGATTGAAGACCACAGATTACGATGCAGAAGCTATACCATGTGAAAATGTTTGTCTTTCTCAGGCCTCAATGCCCTCAATTACCTAATGCAAAATTATCTCAACAGGGCACTAGAGCCAAGAAAATTGATGTACTTCCAGACAAATATCAGATGCCCAAAACCCAAGTGAGTCGTGCATTTGTACCCTGCGCTAAGAAAGAATGTGCTAGCATGGCCTCTAGTCCCTCAGGAGGTGTTGATGAAGACTCGGCGGATCCTTTGGAGGTGGAGTGTACAGACTCTGCTCAGTCAGAGAGTTTAAGTTTGATGAAATCGGAAGGTATACCCCATTTTTTACTGATTCTACTGAGTTGCATGGCTTGGTACAAAAACTTGACCACAATAAGAATACAGGAAAAGACGCAGGGAAGGCGTTGAGTGGTTTTCAAGCCGCGTTAGAGCAAGCTACGCAGGAACTTCAAGGAAAGCCATCGTTTGAGGAGAATCCTGCTGAAACTTATAAGCAGGGAGTCTGTGAAATGCCTTCTGTTGTATGCCAAAAAGATGTATCTGATTTGCAGTATCCCCCTCGTGGACCCTCAATCTCTCAGGTAACTGTTGGTTGAAACTTGAAAGAAATACAATTGAATTCTGGCAGATTTATAATGCATGTTCAGTTACATTAATATGCACTTTTATACGCCTGTGTTATTAAATATCACATGCTTTAAGTTCCAGCATGCAGGAGCTGCACATGAGGAGGTATTGCATTACGTGCCTCAGTTTATAGCAGAACCTTCGCAGTTTACTCAAGAAAATGAAGATTGCAGCGAGAGTACTAGAGAAGCCTTAAACAAACCTGCTGAGAACATGATCCTGCTCGATCCCAAGGTACAACTAAATTTGTCTAGTTTCTGCCAACTTATCTTAGATCTCGTGTTACCTAATGGATATGAATCTTCTTATTTGACTCAATCCCAAGGTACAACTAAATTTATACTTGTCTAGTTTCTGCCAACTCATCTAAAATCTCGTGTTACCAGATGGATATGAATCTTCTTATTTGATGATTTGGTTTGAAACTAGTGGTTTACGTTTTCTGCGACTTACAAACATTTAATAGCTCAAATCTTCTAATAGTAGGAGGAGGAGAAAAGAAATGTTGCTTGGACTCCTTTTAATGGGATGAGGATTGTAAACAGAAATTTTTTGACCAGTTCAATGAATGAAGAACAATATGCCGATCATGGTTTTAGGTCGTGGTATCCACTGGAGTAAGGGTCATGGTTGTGGTGTAGCAATATCTAGATTATGGACCAATTTTATAACCTTTCTAACATTGTAGTTGTATCTAATTTCTAACCAAAGTTGTGGCACCTAAAAACATGTTTGCCAGATTAAACTGAGTTTATGTTGGTTGTAAGGCCAAAAAATTGTACTACCCCATTCAGTAAGAATGTAAGATAACCAGCAAATTAATGAAGCTGAACATATCATTCTTGTTTGCTAATGATAAGGTTTGCTTTGGTGTTAAGAGATTGAATTAACTAAATTGACAATTTCTTAGCATAATTGCGATTGTTGATGTAGGGTCAACAGCATTGTGGCATGCATAGACGCCGTCTTCGGTTTGGAGAGGCCCCACTGTACAATACGGTGAACGGCCCTAGTTTTTGGAGTCCATCAAATATTGGATCTAGTTCAAATTTACCTGCTAATCCTGGAGACTCCGAGGTTCTTGAAACATCTTGTCAAGAAGTAAGAGCAAATTCTGGCGGCAGGCAGCTTATTGGCCCGAACCAACCAATAATTCCATTTAGTTCTCCTAGAAATAGTGGATATTCCAGCTCAACAGTTCCCAGGCCATTAGGTATTGGCTTACACTTAAACAGCATCATTAATGCCATGCCATATGGTAGTGCTGCTACTGGAAGCATGAAATCATCTGAGAGAGGTTACCTGAACATAGAAGGGAGGAAATTAGTATCTATGCCAAGCTGTCGTCAACCAGAAATCACAACAGAGGGCTTAGGTTTATCCAATGTGAGAGAGAAAGCTTCAGCAAGCAGTGAAGATGGTAGTCATCAAAATGAGTCCTCAGTAACAACAGGCTCTCTTGCTTCTCTGTCTTCCGACATTGTGAAATCTTTATATGTTCCTGTATTGTTGAATCCATGCAAATATCAGATGAACTCACGTGACAAAAGAAAGTCCATATCTGAACGAGCCGATGCTGTTGAGGAATTGAACCCATCAAGTGCCAAAAAGAGAAGGCAAGCCTACGTGTTTCTTCTTATAATTTCATCTTTAGGCATTTTGTGATGTTTCATTTAATGGATCAATAAGTTTTCTTGAGTTCTATAGGAAGAAGGCATTGGCGGCCAATGATGGTGATGGTTGCAAGCGTTGCAATTGTAAGAAGACTAAATGCTTGAAACTGTAAGTGGCTTCAACTATTGTTTACTGAGGCCTTACACAGCTTTTACGAGCCAATGTAACTTGTCTTGTTGCAGTTACTGTGACTGTTTTGCTGCTGGAATCTATTGCGCTGAACCTTGTGCTTGCCAAGGGTGTTTTAATAGACCTGAATATGAAGATACAGTTCTTGAGACTCGACAACAGATTGAATCCCGGAATCCACTTGCATTTGCTCCAAAGGTTGTACAACGCATGACCGAGTCTCCTGCAAATAGCAATGCGGTACTGAACTCCCACAATTTACCTTTTTACAAGTCTCTGTTACTGGCTTGTGGCAACGATTGTATTATGAACTTTATGCAGGAAGATGTGAATGCTTCAACACCATCCTCAGCAAGGCACAAAAGAGGTTGCAATTGCAAAAAGTCAATGTGTTTGAAAAAATACTGCGAGTGCTATCAGGTTTTTTTTCTCCTACTTCTTTGCTTAATCTGTGGCTCACTGTTTCTACTCTTGCACTTATTCTTGCTGGCCTGTTTTTTTGCCCATCTCAAAGTCTAATGTTGGATGCTCTACTGGATGCCGGTGTGAAGGATGTAAAAATGTGTATGGAAGAAAGGGAGGTAATTTCACACATCCTTCGATATTCTCTCATGCCATTATAGATGTGCTGGTAATGTAATAATGTTTGTTGTCCGTGATTTCTTCTACAAGGGAGGTAATTTCACACATCCTTCGATATTCTCTCATGCCATTATAGATGTGCTGGTAATGTAATAATGTTTGTTGTCCGTGATTTCTTCTACATGTTAAACTAAGAGATCTATGATACGTCAACCTCTTGAACTCCTAAATTCTTAAGGAACTAATAGTTTTAATGATAACAAAAACCCATTTGGAAATTATTCCGTTACATTATCTAATCTTGAAAAAAAATCCTCTTCATCTAGGTCAAAAAGTTGATCGCCATCTCCAGCAACATCCCAAAGAAAAAAGGCTCAGGTCCTCAAAAGGAACTGTAAAGCATGTACCAATACAGACATTCATAGTGAGAGTTGTCCAGATAATAAACAAAATGAAAATACCAAGAGTTTCCCCAACTCTAACCATTATACCCACATTTTCTGATAACTCCTCAATTGCACATACCCTGTATCAAACCCATCGAATCTCAATCACAACGTCCTCAGCACTGATATACAACCATAGGCCCACTCCACAGCCAAGCTATGCTTGGAAAGATTCTACCGTCGACAATTGGGTAGTGAACGTAAATTGGTGTTGATGTGTGAATGTGCTTATTTTTGACAAGGTGGTAAAGGATTTGTGGGGTTGGTCCCTCTTTCTTGTGCATGGATTAGGTATTCCCAAAGTCAACTTCAGGTGTGCTGTCCATCAGGGGGGCAATAGAGTTGGGAAGAGTAAGAAGACATGGAAGTTGGTCCTTTGCGTTGATATGGCTTCTTTTGAGGGAAATTAATGGGAAAACTTTTGAGGGGCTGGAGGATCCAGTGCACATAATTAAGTTTTTTTCCTTTCCACTTTGTTTAGTTGAACTATGGCGAGGGTTTTTTGCCTCTTTGGATTGTATTGGGATTTAGTAGATTCTTCGGATTTGGAATATTTCAGGCCGCCTTTTTAGGCCTTTTTGTAGCATTATCTTTTGCCCTCAGTTGGTTCAGTCATCTCTTTAGACTGTTTTCTGTGGTCCCTTTCATGCTTAGCACTCACATTTCCCTTCTAATCAGAAGGATTCTGTCAAATTGTTTCTGATAAATTTTCTTTCCCAGATTATGGCATGACTGAGGATGTGTTAAGACTCGAAAGCTCATTTGAGGAGAAGCTGGAAATGATTGCAAGCCAAGATGGTTTTTTGCAGACTGAGCTGTGTAATCCTCACAACTTGACACCTCTGACACCATCATTCCCTTTCTCTGAGTAAGATTGCTCTTAATCTGGTGCCTTGAATTATTTTGTTTCTACTAAACAAATTTAACACTATTCCCACTTTAACCATCTAGCCATCGAAAGGATGCGTCAAAATCCCAGTTCTCTGCGAGAAGATGCCTCCCGTCACCTGAATCCAATGTTACTTTCTTGCCACCCTATGGAAAGTCACGGGTTTCTGAATATTCTCATAGTCGTGACCTGTTATTGAAAGATAGGAAAAAAGTCGAAGACATATCTTCTCATCAGGAATTGGATTATAGCAATATAGAGGCAGTAGATGAATTCTCATTGAGATATGATGGACTTCTCGATTCATGTGATCTGAGTACATTGCCCAATCTTCCATCGTCAGTGAATTCCCGGAGTTGGCGGAACACACCAACCACCCCTGTTGCTCAATTTAGAGGGACCCTCCTTAACCGGGCAGTTAATTCTGATGAGAAGCTTCATGATATTCTGGAAGATGACATGCCTGACATACTGAAGGATGATTCTACCCCACTCAGAGCAGTGAAAGTTAGCTCCCCCAATAAAAAGCGTATTTCTCCTCCACGTAGTAGCTTGAAAGAGCTTGGTTCTAGCACTTCAGTTGGCTTGAGAATTGGCCGTAAGTTCATATTTCAAGCTGTGCCTTCTTTCCCTCCTCTTACGCCATGCGCTGATTCCAAAAACAACAGCAGTCAGAATATAGATGATCCTCAAGATTGTAGTAGCAAGACATGACTATAAACTAGAGGTGGGTCACAGCTTTTGTAATTCATTGTTAATACGTATGCATGTTTCTCAGTTGGTTGGATGTGCTCTCATATTTGTCTGTGTATGAACTTATGCATGTTTCTTCTTCATTTTCATCCTTGCACAAGGAGAACACCCATGCACATTATGCCTATACTTATTTTGCGTCTTTTAATGGTACTAGGAACTCAGGTGAAGATGCGTGCGAAGGCTCGATGCACAAAGATGAAAAGTTCCGCATACTGCTGCAATTTCTTCGTATGCAGTCTCATCTGTTTGTTTCCGTTTTACCTTTCAATCTCCCTCTATTCAATCCTAGAATCACTTCTCGACTTGGATCCTGCTGGCTATGCCCGGTCCAATTATATCCTCGCACTTAAAGTGACGAGATGAATGAAGTACTTGTCTAGTGAATAGAAGGCAATTTTTTTTCCAAACAAGTCTCTTATTTTTGAAGAGTCTAGAGAGGCTTATAGGGCTGTTACTTCTAAAACTCTTCTACTATTATATCTGGGCACCGTTGTTGTAGTCTTTGCTCTCATTTGTTTCAAGTGATTGTCATTTCACATGCAAAAGAAAAGAAAAGAAAAGCATGAGTATACTTTCGTGGAATTTTTTTTCTCCATTCAAATAAAATCAGGGACCTGTGTTCCTTGGAGTTTGTTTGTAGGTTCTTTCAAGTGCTTTTCATTTATTTGTTGTGTATGAATGGTTTTAACCTAATACAAGGCCTCGTTTGGATAGTTGGACAACCCTTACAAAGTTTGGAATATTACAATATACATCTTCAATTGCCTAAAAGTCAATTTAATGTATAAAAAACAAATTCATAGTATCATAACTAGTAACCTTGAAAATTTTGATCATTTTTTGGGTTTTTAGGTTTCTATCTGTAATCACCTAGACCAACTGAATGAAACAGTAAAAATATCTTTAGTTCATGCTTTTATAAGTGGTACTCCATTTTTCTCATGTTATTGCCAATATCAGATTAGAGCCTGAAACAACCCCAGTAAATCTGTAGATTACTAATTACTGTACTTAACTGTTATGTATGCATCTTCCATGAGGGTAAAGGCATGTAGATTAATGTGTGAATATCCAACCAATAGAAAGGAAGGTAATGTTCATCCACTTTTAAATCAGTGAACCAATTCGAACTCGGTTGGAGGCCCCCAATAGCCACAAATTGAGGGTGCTATTAAGCCCTCAACATAAAAGGTTTTGCCATTGTGAACAATGATAAGATTGTTAAAAAAACATGTCCGGAGAATAATAAAGAAACTGAACATATTTCTTAATGTGTGACTTGGTCAATTTTTTACAATAGACGATCACTACTAATAAAGAGGCTTTTTGCAACCGCAAAATGCCGTTAAAAATACTCATTTTCCGGCCAGAAAAGGTTTTTGCGACAGCAGTAAGGGGATGCCATTTATTGGGGTGTCCAAAAGTTATTTTGTTTCTGCAAGATGCCGTCACAAAGTATTGGCTATTGTATTTAGAGTCGGTAGTTTTGCGGACGCAAAAGGGGTGGAAAAGATGTACTAACTTTTAGTGACATTGCTCATTGCATGATGAGTTTTCATGTTTTGAAAACTTTACATACTCTCTCCTAGAGGTGTTGAATGGACCGTGCAGGCCCAACCTGTTTATTTCCGTACCATGCCATGCCAGCTCATTCAATAATCATGCCGTGCCGTGCTATTTCAAAACATCCTTGGCCCGGCACGGCCCGTGCCGTGCTACGCTCATGCCCGTGCTCAATCAAGCCTTGTGAAGCTAAAAAAATACTTTTGAAAAATTGCCATCACTTTTTTTAAATTGAAAAAAGAGATGTAAAATAATTACAACTAAAATTAAAACATTTAATTAAAGTGATAATTAATTCAAGCTCCATTATTTCCATCTATTGTGTGCTAAGCACTCATTGGGACCCATTTATTCATGTCATAGTCTTAAATCACAAAAGCATCTCATAAACACCTCTCTATCTATGCTAGGTGGGTTGCTAAGTGCTTCGTAAGTTTAGAGACACCCGTTGATTTAAAATTTACGATGTATTTGTGTTGTTTGCGATCTATGAAATTGTTACGATATTCGTCTACGATGATGCAATGTAGTGGAACAGTATATGGGGAGGTCAGTTCTAAAGAGGGAGTTTTTGTTAACTCTATTGTAATGTATGCAAATTTTTATAACTATTGAGCAGTCGTTGACTCAATTTTTTAAGGAAACAAGTACTGACCACACCGAGTGACAAACCCTGAAGCGAAGAACAATGAGCGGAATGAATGAGCGCAAGCAAAAAAAAAAAAGTACATCTATAAGAAACAAATAATTTCCTGGTTTGCATAAAAAAACATGTCATGATAAAGATCACACATTTGTTAATTGTTATTGCATAATAACAACTAGGTCTTCCACCAGCCACTTGTGAGAACAAAATTACTATCTACATAAGACCAAATACACATGCCAATAGAAACCCAAATGAGAAAATATTTTGATAAATATATTATTTTTTATTTTAAAAAATTGAACATAGTTTCGTAGTGGACTATTAAATTGGGACGGAGAGAGTATAACACAACTATTTACCCAACTGCAAAAGCTGTTGAAACTTCAACTTGAAATATTGATAAACTCTTATCAGATTATCTTCTCCAATATCAAAATAGTGATAGATCAAGGAATACGTACGCCAATCAAACATCCAACTTGAAATATTGACACCTCTACTTCCTTTATCCTTTATTTATGGTCCAATATTCCATTTTGGGTACCTAAATAAGTGTCCATTTTGAAATTTTTGTGTGTAAAAGTTACTCCCATTTTGCCCTTAAAATATATTTCTTTTAAACGTTAGTGGATAAAGTGTAATGATACACTGTGTTTGGTTTAGAGTTTTGAGAAGAAATTTTTTGA
Source organism: Vaccinium myrtillus (assembly GCA_016920895.1). NCBI lineage: Eukaryota > Viridiplantae > Streptophyta > Magnoliopsida > Ericales > Ericaceae > Vaccinium > Vaccinium myrtillus. Next base: position 15,918,642 of record CM029274.1, read on the forward strand.
GAAATTTTTTGAGATAGTGTTTGGATGAGTTTTTGGAAAAAGTTAATTGAGGATTTTGAGGATAATTTTGGAAAGAGAGGAAATTGATGAGAAAAATGAAAATAATGATTGGAAAAGGTTGAGTGAAGGAGAAAAGTGATTTTTTTAATGATTTGACAGATGGGAAAGGAATCTTTTTGGAAATTTTTTTGGAAATGCGTGAACAAATGTAAGTGATGTCTCTATGAAGCGCAATAATTGAAAGTTACAATTTGCAAAATGCAATGATAATATCTCAATAAAAAGTTGAATTTACAAGATTTGACACGGAGGGAGTAATAGTTTCATTGTATAAATTCTCACTTTTTTCGACAGCATTTCTCTACGACTGTACAAGAAAAACTGAAAATACTCTTCTACTTGCACTGTTGCACATTAACCATTAAGTAGCTATCAAGCAAAAGCAACGAAAGTATTGTGTATATTTCAAGAAAATTTGTAAAAGAACATGTCTTGATTGTCTTCAACCTAAATCAGATCTCCTTCTTAGAAACTTATACTAAAAGCCATGCTTTTATGTAATGGATTAATATTTAATTAGTTATCAATTTTATCCCCTTTTTTTATGAGAATCTATTATGGGCAATGTTTGCATGATATAATTGTATGTTGTGCATGTGTCTTTTATTCTACATAGTAGATGATCCAGTGTGTGGAGTACGGCTTACACATAGAAGATTGGATCATCGGTTCTTGTGGAATATAAGTTTTGTAATGGCCCGAATTTTCGGTCCATTTTATTTTATTATTATTATTATTTTGGAAATAAGTTATATTTTTACAATAATTATTACGACTAATTTTATTTCTCAAATATGATTATTTATTCCTAGTTACGTTTTGATGCTTTTTAGCTACACGGACGGTACTAGCACAACTACTACGGTTGTGGGACCCGAATCAATCCGATACAATCATTTGGCGCGAGCATTGTAATTCGTGCCCAACTTTTGAGATTTTTCCAAATGATTCTGAGCACACGGTGACGGTGACGTTGCCTACAATTTTCTACGTCAGTACAAATATTTTGGTATTTTTTCTAAGACCGAAGGCCGGACAGTTTGAACACCGCTCGGAGTAAATTGTACTGCATTGTATCACGTCGCATCTCGTGCCACGCCATACTGTGTTCCCCATGCTTGTTACCACCTTATATATAGACACACACTTGCATACATATACACATATATGTATATGTCTACCTACTACCCTCTCCTTCCTCCCCACTCATTCAAACTTCTACCAACTATCTACAAACCTCCACTCCATCCCCCAATCTGAAAATCAGATCCCCTCACCTTCTCCTCTTCCCTCAACCACCCCCATCACTGCCCCATGTCATCCCATCATCACCCCACATGTTCTTATACACCATACACTCCATCCTTCCTCCAACACACCACCTCCTCCAATAACACACACCCCCCCCCCCCAACCCAATTGCCCATTCTCCTTCCCCATTAATTCAATGCAATGAGAGAGAGAGAGAGAGTGAGTGAGTGAGGAGTTCTACCTGGCAAAAGAAGAAAAGAAGAAGGAAGAAGACACCTACCCATTTTCATTTTCGTCCATATCACGTACCCATTTTTACAGCCACTTTGCTCATAGTTACAGTCGTTTTTAGGATTAGGTTTCTTCATAGAAGTTTTAGAGGGCGTCTAGAACTTCGATTTCGACACGAGAATCATCCAAATCGGTTGAGTTTTGAGTGAGTTATAGCCATCCAAAGTTCAGTAAAATCTCGGGTACATTTTCCAGACAGCTCTCTGCTCTTCTGTAAATCTTCATTTTTCTCCTTTTTCCAATCATTTTCAAGTTTACATTTCTTCACCAACATCGTAGAGGGTCTGAAGCTCTTCGATTTCGACACAAGAATCACCCAAATCGGTTGAGTTTTGAGTGAGTTATGGCCATCCAAAGTTCAGCAAAATTCTCGGATTTCCTTTTGATCTAGGCAGTTCAGCGACCCGATATGAATCACCATTTTTCTCGTAGTTAGAGTTGGTTTTAAGCCTATACCTCTTCATCGAAGTTGTAGAACATTCCGAGCACTTCGTTTTAGACACAAGAATCTTCCGAAATGGATGAGTTTCGGGTGGGATATCAGTACCCGAAGTCTCAGTTCGGTACTATAACTCTCGCTGTCAAATTATTCCACCACCGAGCTTTTCGTCCGGATCAAAGGTAGAAACCTCTTATCCATTAACCCTAAGTATATTTAGTAGCCTTAGACTTGATATTGGGGCTTGCAATGAGCCCGAACGAAACGAAACCAAAATATGAAAATGGGTCGAGAAACCCACCAAACCAATTATGGGCGTAAGGCCTGATGATGGTTAAATTTGATTTGTTTAACAAGTTATGATGTGCATGGTTATGTTGTTTGGCTGATTTCTCATGTCCAATATGTATGATTTGTTTTGTTTTCATAATTAAAGTTAATAATATTGATGTTTGTTTTGATGTACTCTATTGATTTAGTTGATAAACTTGGAGTTAAATTTCATTAGGCTTTGTAAAGGATAAATTTTGTGATATGTGAATTATTTGAATGTTATTAATTGAGGTCTCATTTTATTCTCTATTGACTTACTGTAAACTTGAGGTGATATATTGTTGAATTGTTAGATTGGACAATTAGGTTTTTGGGTTGGTACTTACGTAGTAGATCACATAGACGTTTCTAAGTTAAAGGAAACCGGAAAGTAAAGAGTATGTGTGGTCAGCGGAGCCAAAGCCTGGTCAGCTGAAAGGTCCCAATTATCGGGTCAGCGGAACCAGATCCTCGCCAGCCGAAAAGTCCACCAGGAATTGAGTGTGGTTAGTGGAGCCAAAGCCTGGTCAACCGAAAAGTCCCAATTATCGGGTCGGACGGAAAATGGAACCGAATTGAGCCTTGGTCGACGAAAAGTCCACCAGGAATTAAGTCGTGGTTAGTGGAGCCAAAGCCTGGTCAACCGAAAAGTCCCAATTATTGGGTCAACGGAACCAGAGCCTCGCCAGCCGAAAAGTCCACTAGGAATTGTGTATATCGGTTTTGAATTGGAGAGACGTTCCTAAGGTTTAGAATCTATGAGAACACTTTAGTTAAAAAGAAGTTAAAGGAATACAGATGCTTGTTACTTATTTATGCACTCCTTGCTATGAACTGTTGATGAATTGTAATGTAAGGGTTAATGGGTAGGAGTTAGCTACTGAGTGTCAAAACTCATGGTGCTATGTGCCCTGACGTTTCATGCCAGATACCGAAGAGGGAAGAGGAGGACATTGCAACAAGTATCAAGACCCTGCAGCCAATCAGGGAACTTATGGGGAGTGGGACCTAAACCTAGAACTGTAGAAGGCTCTGTAATCGCCTTACTTTTGTGTTGGACAAATGTAATTTAACTTTCCGACAAGTACTGTTTCTTATTGTATCAGACTAAAGTACTTTTCTATTTATGTTGTTCCGCTGATTATTAAGAAAATCCTATTATTAAATGAATCTTTTTAGATCTCTTGTTTTAATTAACGTGTCCAAAAATCGGGGCGTTACAAGTTTTGATTCACAATCTTAGATGAAATTTGACACACCATCAGTAGGATTGTAGTATAATGTTTTAGTAGGTTTGTCTTGACTACAGGGAACGGTTCTAGTTCCGACTCATTGTGCTAGTACATTTTGTGTATTGAATAGGACCGCTTTAAGGTAATTGTCTTAGTACTGACATTTTAAGACAATTAGAACCTTATAGTTAATAAGAATACTTATGCTCTTAATCCAGATATAATTAATTAGGGGTGAAAAAAAAACCGACGGGACCCGAACCGACCGAAAAACCGAAAATTCGGTTCGGTTTTCGGTCGGTCCTGCCTGGAAAAAAACCGAAAAAACCGAACCGAAAAAACCGAAATGCATCTCGGTTCGGTTTCGGTTTTCCGGAATTTTTGTTAGACCGAACCGAACCGAACCGAAATACCCTAAAATCATCCCGATTTGGACCGAATTATCCCGAAACCACCCCTATTTGGACCGAAAACCACCCCTATCTCGGTTTCCTGAAATTGACCCCGCAAAAAATAACAAATCACAGCCGTCCATCTCAATTTTAACGCCGGACCGAAAAAATCGAAAAACCCGAAAAAAACCGAAAAAACCGAACCACCCCGAACCGATCGGTCCATCGTTTTTTTCGGTCGGGATCGGTTCCCGGAAAAATCACCCCGAACCGATCGGTTCGTTCCGGAACACCCCGAAAACCGAACCGAACCGACCGATTTTCACCCCTATAATTAATACATATATACATTTAATGTTGTTGACTTTAATTCATTATAAAGTGAGATCTTTTTTCACGGTCAATAGTCTTGGTGAGTTGGGTCACGATATTATATGCATGAAATATATGGATATTAATTATTGATGGAATCCACGTCCCGTTAGAGACTGATGATACCCCCTTGAGTAAACTTATAAGTTTTGATTATGTCAAACCCTACAGGTGGATATTTGTATCCAACATATCGAATGAGTTAAGTGGAAAGTCTCAAGGTATTTTAGAAGACGTTGATTAGTGGGAGATTGTCAGTAATTTAATGGAATCAACGGGTATCTGTAATCTTAACGTGGGGAGATTAATAAGTACTCCCTCCGTCCCAATTTAATTGTTCTTTACGGTTATGCGTGCCTTTTTAAAACTCTTGTAGTTTTCATTCTATAATATCTTTTATATGTAATATGGATCTTATTTGATAGATCTCAATTAGTTCTGTTAGACAAATTTTTTAAAAACTTTGAAAACATTACCAATAAAAAGATATAGATGTTTGAAAATGGCACGGATACTCGTAGGGAGCATTTAAAATGGGACAGAGAGAGTATTTAATAACGTGGAGCTCGAAATATAATTGAGATAAAGACGGGAGAGCAATTATTATTCTTTAGTGGTGTGAATTATAATTTGTGAAATAAGAATAGAATCTGGGTGGGATTAGGTTTTCTTATTTACACAAGGAGCCCAGATTTATTTCTCCTCAGGTCCCTGCTCGAGCCCTATAAATATATCGTTATGTTCTCTAAGTCTCACAACAGTCATTCAAAAAATTAGAATAGAGGCTGTGAGAAAGAGAACAAAGAGACCACGTAGAAATCCACGCTTAGCTACGTGATCAAGATATAAGGGAATATGACAGAAGATCATGAGGTACTGTCGAGCAGAGTTTGTTGCATACAGTAATCGTGTCAAGTTCTAAAATAAACAAGTCAACCAACGTTCGTGTCTACGGATGAGAGGTAAACCCTAATTCCGCCTCGTAGGGTTTGTGTTTATTTTTATTGTTTAATCTGTACGCATAATTACTGGGTTCTGGGATTCGTTTCCCAACACTCTTAACTTTGAAAGTGTGATAGGGAGAGGGAAATCAAACTGGAAATTTTGTCCCCACCTCAATGACACTCAAATTTTGCCTAACTGGAAATCAACAAGAAATTCCAAGGACCATTTTGATCCTATGAAACAACTCGATAAATTCAATAGATCCTAGAAGGCCCCCACGATCCAATTTATACGGGCTCCGCTGCACGGTGCAACACAGTATCCCTAGTAATCTACTACAAAGGTACCCGCGGCGGTGACAACGCACCGTTCCTATTAAATTCCTCCTTCCTTTCGACTGCCTCTGACATAATTATGCTAGTATTTCTAGGTTCATTCTTCATTCAATTCTTCTGGACTAGTCTAACAATTTTGCACAACAAGTTCTTTTTGGATCCTAGTACGCCCTGTTCTCGAAAGCCGAAGAGCAGCTAAACTAAACTTCACTTACATAGGCTGGGGCTAGGGTGGAGAAGGTTCTTGCCTGCTATTGATCTATTCTATTACGGCCCCCAGGCTATTTGCAACCCGAAGCCATCCAAAAGTGTTTTCAAAGGTTCGGATTCATAGACGATTTCTTACCGTTCAAAGTATACTCTTACCAGTAAGAAAACTTTAGCGAATCCGGACCATTGATTTACAAGATTGACAGATGTGATATGCGGTGCATGATGCAGTTCATTAGCCATCCCCACTTGTTCACACACTCGTCATGCCTGCCAATTTTTTTTTTTGTGGGGTCAATGCCCTTAAGAAGTCATTTTTCTCGTCAGTCATTGTAGCCAAACAAGGAAGATAATGAAAAGTAGGTGAAAAGAGGGCAAATGTAAGACATACTACATCTAACAGCAGTGCGACCTATTCAGACATCAACCACATATTCGACCACATATGGCTTTGGAATCGTCCTATGCACATGAGACCCACAAAATCTGATTTAGTTAACTCATTTCTTTATATTAATATTAATTTATTTCTTTTATTTAGTTAACTCATTTCTTTATATTAATTCATTTAATTATTTAATTCATTTATTTTATTTTATTTAGTTTTTTTATTTAATTCATTTCTTTTATTTAAATATTTATTTATATCTTTTATTAATATCTTTTTTCTCTTCTATCTTTTTAGAAATCTCTAATATGTTATTTCTCTTTTTTAATTATTTAATATCTTGTTTTTCTAATATCTTTTAATTCTCGTTCTTTATTTTTTAATATGCTTTAATGTCTTTTTTTTCTTTTTTCTTTTTCTCTTTTATTTATTAAATATTGTTTATTTACTTCATTTTTTAATTACTTAATCTTATTTATTTAATTCATATATTCAGATTATTTCTTATCTTTTTATCTTCAATCACAACCACTCATTCAAATTTTCTTCTTATCTTCAATCACAACCACTCATTCAGATTTTATTCTTATCTTCTTATCTTCATTTACAACCACTCATTCAGATATTTTTGTTACTTTCTTATCTATTTATATTACTTCATTCTTCTACTACTTCACACCTTCTTTTCTTAATTCTCTCACTACTTCATACATACATTCACAGAACATCTCCCAATATTTTTCTTTCTTTTTTCGTAATTCATCGAAAAACATTATGGATGGTTACTACTATCCAGATGGTTGGTCATTTGAGAATGATGTTCCCAGTGAGGAGAGCGTCTCCTACAGCAGTCGCGATTATACACCTGAATTTAGCACTGATCAGGTTAGTTATTTCCGTTGTTCTTATGCATATTCGTCATTTATTTTGAACGTAAATAAAATATGGTAAGACTGAATAATGTTTTACTTATACATATTCGTTATTTATTTATTTTTATAGATTTTTGAAAGTAGAGAAGATATGTTAGCTTGGGCGAAGAGAGTTGGTCTTGAAAACGGTATTGTGGTAGTTAATAATAAATCTGCTAATTTAAAAGGCGGCAAGCTGCCGAAGTGCATTCTTGGTTGTGAGAGAGGAGGAAAGTACAGACCGCACCGTGGTGTTGAAGGGCAAATCTTGCATAGGAATACTGGGACTAAAAAATGTGATTGTCCATTTGCGTTGCGAGGTATACCAATACCTCCAGACGGTGCCAATTGGGGTTTAAGGGTTTCTTGTGGTCTCCATAACCATGAACCAGCAGAAAATATTGAGGGTCACGAGTACCCATCAAGGCTAAAACCAATGGAGAAACAATTTGTGGTCGAGATGGCCAACAGCACCGCACCTCGTGAAATTCTTAGTATTTAGAAGAAAAAAGACCCGTCAAACACTACAGGAATTAAAAGCATTTACAACGCTATCTTCACAAACAAGGAAGCCAAACGGGGCGATCTAACTGAAACTCAGTATGTCTTAGACCAATTAATTGAGAAAGGATACCTCCATGACTTTAGGACAAATCAAGAGACCAACGAAATCACAGATATTGTTTGGGTTCATCCTACAAGTCTAGAGCTATCTGTCAACTTTTCATCCGTGTTGGTAATTGATGCCACGTACAAAACGAATGAGTACCGGAAACCACTATTGGAGGTTGTGGATATGACATCCACAAATCTAACTTACTCACTTATGTTCGCATATCTTAATAATGAGAGGGAAGATACATGTACCTGGGCATTGAATACCTTAAAGAAGTGGTTGGTTGGAAAGGGGGCATCGTTGCCATTGGTGTTTGTTACAGATCGGGAGTTGGCAGTTATTAACGTCATTGAAGCATGTTTCCCCATGGCACGTCACATCCTTTGTGCAACTTTTTTTGCGCCCTCATCACCCTGTACCACCCATCCCAATGTGGTGGTGGCAGAATGTGTCGATGAAGCTAAGGAATGAGCTTTTACTTATAATGTACGTGCCCAATCGTGGTTTAACATATTGGGCGTCGTGTCGGGACCACAATTTGCAAGCAATATTGATTAGGGCTGAACATTGTCAATGTGATTGTAATATTTATTCACTTTAAAACGTGATTGTAATATTTATTTACTTTTAAGTGTGATTGTAATATTATTCACTTTTAGAAAATTTTCTTTTAAATTATTCATTGTTAAGACAATTAATTAACTAAATAAAATAATATAAAGTTTCTAAATATAAAGTCAAATTTAAATGTAAATTTAAGAAAATAATTTACTTGCAAATGTAATTTGAATAAACCAAATTAAATGAGTAATTAAATAAATAAAGTTAATAGTAAATGAGGGTGGGGTGGGGCCCGGGGGGACAATTGGGGGAGAGGGTGGGGTGGGGCCCGGGGTGGGCAGTGTCAGGGGGGTGCAAAGCGCCTCTCGTCGTCAATGCCTGTGTCTATAACATTTCCAAACATAGAGTGGAACACAAGTCTAGAAAATTCACTTCAAATTACATTAGTGTTTTCTCAGCAACCTTGCATATAAGAAAGTCCTGATTTACACCGAAACCCAAATGAGGAAAATACTAGTACTAGAAAAACAAAAATAATGACAGAAACAAACGCAAATACAATTATTTTTTCCAAGCAATTCCAGAAAACCAGAGTACGCCACAGAGAATGTTTATTTTCGGAAAGACAAGACCACGAGATTGAACAATGCAAGTATACCATATACCCCCATGCCAATATCTAAACTAAGCTGCCCTTCTACTCCCTATGGTTGTATTTTTTTGTTTTTGCTTCTTCATGTATACCCCAACCTTCCTCAGAAACATTTTCCAAAATTACGACTGTGACCCCTCTAGCCCCAACCTCGCTGTCAACCAGTGGCAAACTTCATCAGTCTCTTGAGGGATAGTGTAATGACCAAGCCTGCATTACAAGAAAAAAAGAAAGAGAAAAACATTTAACGATCTAATATCAAGACAATTAAGTACTATGTAAAAAGTACGTACCCATTGTAAGATTTGAATGTCAGATTTTGAAATCCAGCTGAACTTAGGGTTTGTGCAGATTTCTCTCCATGATGATATGCTACTACTTCATCGCCTGAAACAATCAACGGAATATGTAAATGACATGTCTCCATAAAGATTTCTATGTTGTGCAAGTGATCGTCAAATAACTGATGATCAAGTCACCACTTTCACACTTTTTGGTTTCATGTATTCCAAGGACATAATAAATTAGAAAGAGAGAGTGCAGGCCTACAAATTACAAAAGATCATTAGTTTGAATAGGCAATGCAGTTACACATTTCTTTTTAACAGGCGGCATTAACTATTCAAATTACCATACATTCTAGGACCTATCCGCGCACAGTCACTCTGCATTGTCGTCGAGAATAACAGTGCATATTACTTGTCTGTGAGACTATTGCTATTACATATGTCCACACCAGTAACATAAGCCCCTTACTAGTATGAATCTTACCACCTACAAATGAAGCTCTTGATCCTATCATTAAGTAACTTTGTGAACATTTCCAATATCTTGTGTCTGATGCAAAATATGCCACAAACTCAGATATCAGCTGAAACAACCGCAAAATTAAAAATAAAAGCTCTTGCGAAGCCTCTCAGCAGACTATGTATTCTAGTCTTAGTTTGTAGTAGACTGAAAGCCTTGTCTAACACGATATCTCCCCTCTTGTGACAAGTCAATAAACCATCTCACATAAGCACATAAAAGCTTGTCTGACACGATAACTCCCTCTCCTCAAGGACTTTTGGAATCTTTGGAAATGATGATCTGAAAAGCAAAAAGGCACCAGAAATAAATCCTCCAATGCTCTGGCAAAGAGTCATTTGCGTAATCACCAACTGTACCAGAGAGCATTACCTAGTGGGGGCATACTGCATAGGAAACGGGGACCCTAGTGTGCGCTCCCTGGTGTGCAGCATCCGAGCCATCGGATGTGTTTTCAACGGTCCTGATTTCATCTCGGCACTTTGCAGATCTGAGCCGTCCATTGCTAAGATAAAATCTGAACTGTTGATTGCCGAGATCATACTACATACCTGGCCCATGCTTGAGCACAGTTGAAAAATCAAGGGAAACTTCCGATGAGATACATGTCTTTGCATGCACCTACTCACTTTTCCAAAATCGGTCTTGTTGATTTCTTAGTTTCAAGATCCTTCTATTGGAGTGACGGATCCATCTCGGAAACACACTCCAAGTCAGAGTCTCCTTCCATAGCGACAGAATCTCATTCCCAATAGGATAGAACCTCTCAAGCATATTTATTTGAAAGTAACAAAAGAAAAGCTACCATGAAAGAGAGAATAAGCAGCAAGCCAGCAAACATAAGATACTAGAAAGAAATAAACTCAAATATAGCCAAGTACTCAGTAAAACATACTATTTACTTATATTTGACACCAATTATCAATGTATTCATGTCTGAACACTACAGTACAAACTAACAAAAAGGTAACATTTTAAGAATATAGGTATGCTATGTACACAATTACATAAGCGTACTATTCTATATCCTCTTGCTACCTGCCCCTGCTTCAGCGCCTGGTCCTACTTTGTGGCTTTGTGCAACAAAGGATCAGACAAAATCGGGGTATGTGAAACATCAAAACAGAACTTCATCTTCGCAATATCTTGGGACCATAATGAAACCCTCGAGGGTCTAGTGGATGGGGTGTTTAGGCTAAATAATTGATCCAGGTCTTTTTTTGTCCTTATTCAAATTTTTTTCTCATTTGTTAGTTTCGCTTCGATTTTTGTGGATTATTGGTTCGTCTCGATGAGAAGAATCTAAAAAGTAAAAAATAATGATCAAAATCCTAAAAAAAGTTCACTAAAGACAAAAATAACCCAAAACACACCTTTTCAATTATTTTGTCTTTATTCACAAAAATTTTAGTTTGGGTTGATAATTTTTACTTTCTAGATTTCTCTCGTCGAGATGAACGGTGACGCAAAACTAACAAATGCGGAATATTTTGAATAAGGGCAATAATTATCTGGCTCAATTAATTAGCCAAAACAACTATGTTTCAACAAACTGGGACTAGCTCAGTTGGCCAAGACCCCTGGATCTCACTAGGAGGTCAGGAGTTCAAATCTTCCCACCTGCGCGTGTGTAATTCTCCTTTTTTTTGTTGGGCTATTTCTCCCCTTAATGGGGCTCTTAGCCTAGTTGGTCTTACAGTGGACTTTGTTTCGAATCTCTCTGTTTCCAATTTCATGTTATTCATATTTGTACCCTCCTACCAGGCTACCACTCGAAGGGGAAAAAAAAAATGTTTCCAAAAATTGAAATATGCCAATCAAACACAATTAAAAAAAATTATTACCGCCAACGTTTCGATAACTACAAAAGAAGATAAGAAGAAGAGAACACTTGAAATGACAAGGAAGAAGGCAAACATATTTCAACCAAAGGAAGATGAAAATCATATCTTCATACTAAAAACAAAAAGGCTCGAAATAGATGTGGAGACAAACAAAGCAACAATGAAATGAATCGACCTTTCTAATACAGATAATGAATACATGTCCTATATAAGTAAAAAATACCTAAACCATGGCAGAGTAAAATGGGCAAGGATGCTGCACGCCCAGCAGCCTCATGTGACCCATCAAACCGGTTCCTCAAAGTCCTAAAAATAAGATCATAGTGGTTCAGTTAAACAAAATGCATATCCATAGAGAGAACGAGAACAGTACACACACATGCATAAATATATATATAGCGAGAGAGGAGTGTATAAATCACAAATAGCATATAGACTGTTTGTTCTGTGCGAGTGCAATTCAACGTAGAAGCCAAACCTTGAACATGGAAGCCAGCCGCTGAGGCCAACAACAGCGCTTAGGTTGACAGGATATGGGCTTCCATTTCCATACTGTTTGAAAACATGGCATGTTGCTGAGTATAGAGCTGTTGCAGCACCCATACTGAAGCCCCCAACACCTAGTTGTACTGCAACAACAATCAGGCTTTACATGTTATGAAGCAGTTACAGTACCTCTTTGAAAATTATGCATCTTGAATAACTGCTGGCTTGCATCTAAAAAAGGCACTAATAAAGAACTTTGAAATTGCTTATAGGCATTCGGAGGGGGAAAAAAAGAAGAAGGTTAAAGTACGGAGGTAACAACCATTAAAACATGATAAATGTTACTATTAATAATTAGGAACCAAAGTGAAAAAGAGGTTGAATTATCGCATTTCCAAAATCGCAAGACTCGGAATGGCACTGGGCCCCAAGGTTGTCATTGTTCTTTCTGATAAAACAATAAAAGTTTGTCATTGTACTAAATCAGTGTCTACTGGCGGTTCATGATACTGCTATAATCTTAACGAGTTTGGTATGAGTGACGTACAATTATTCGAGTACCTCTGTAAACAAACCACCTTGGTTTTTTTTTTATCCGAACAACCTTGGCTGATACTAATAGGGTCAGTGACATTTCAGACTTCAGAGAACCATAACAGGAGTTAATGGGAGAATGCAGGACAAGAATAACAGAATAGTACCAAATACAACATTAAAAAAGGTAGGAAATTTTTTGCGCGCACTAAAAAGGATACATCATAAAGCTTCTGAGAGCAACTAACCGTGAATTTTACTTTGTAATGAATAACTCTTCAACAAATCTTAAGAAGGAATCCATGAAGAAGATATAGACACATCACATATAATGCATGTCAAATTACCGTATGGAGTACAATTAATTCATAATCAGATATAATCACATATGCAGGAGTAAGAAGTTAAAAAGGGACTGGAGGATAAGAGTAAATAAAGGACTTGGATTTCTCAAGGCTCTCATTATTAGAAGAAAGAGAAGAACATGCACATCAGCGAGCAAACCTCACCAAAGACCCCAGAATGGTCAGATTTCCTTTTCCTTTCGTTTCAATCACCTAACTCCTCAATCTATGTTGAGTCCTCAAGTTTTATATGTGCCTACATTGGTGTCTCTGTGCACGTGTGTGTGTGTGTGTGTTTGTTTGTTCAGAAACATACCATCGGGGGGCTCTGCTGATAGAAGATTTACGACATGTGCGGCTGTAGCATCCAGTCCCTCCAAATCATCAGGACCATCTTCTGAAATATCTTGTACGTCAAACCCTGGGGTGATTCAGGTCAGCACTTTATCTTCATTACAGTAAAATATAAGACACTATAGACTTCACCATTAGATCATTGACATGAATATGAAATACTAAAAACTGAAAACATTTGGGCGAGGACCAAGTAGAACTTTATTTTCTTTCGGATGAATTAGTAAAGGGGTAAAAATAAAGCTTCAAAGATGCCTTAAAACCAAGGGACAGGACTACTAGTACAGAATTTTTTGTACAGATTTTGTACAAATCTGTTGTTTTGGGCTTCCTCTGGGTATCGCACGGATGATCGGAACCGTTCATATTTATTAAAATAATGCTTACTTGTAACCCATAAAAAATCAACTAAATCGGATATCGGGAAATGCTGCATTGGTTCATCCAATTTTTAATTATGAATCAAAAACTGGATGAACTGAGGGAGCATTTCCCGATATCCGATTTAGTTGATTTTTTACGGGATACAAGTAAACATTATTTTGAAAGACATGAACGGCTCCGATCATCCTTGTGGGGCCCCGAAGAGGTCCAAAACCATAGATTTGTACAAAATCTGTACAAAAAATTCTGTACCTACAGATTTATCGAAAACGAAGAAGCCTTTCAAAGCAATAAAATCTTACAAGCAGTGCAAGGAAATCCACCAAATAGAGCGACAGCTCGAGTAGGAGCAGTTGGGCAAATCCACTTAATCTGCATTCATGTTTTTAATAGAAAAAGATTATAGAGTCACCAACATGTAAGAATCTGGTGACTGGTGAGATAGACACTCGTGTTCAATGTTTACACATGCAGAAAAACAAATGAAGAAAACTTATTACTTACATTTGGAAGAGGGAGAGTTTCCAAAAGCTGGGACCAGCTGCAAAACAAATCACCAAATGAGTGAAACAACAATATTCTATCTTGGTGACATGTTAATAACTGCCCAATCAAGTGGGCAACATGTGCTTAACTAACGAAAGATTGAGAAATCAACTGTTGGATTAGTTGCTGGAGCTCTTTAATAAGTATGAAGAGCTTTATAATATAGCAAGGGCTAACGATGAAAATCGTGTCAGTCTATCAAGTTTTAGGACCCTCAAAGTTTAGGACAGCCCTAAACAATAATGTCAGAAACCATATTCTGTATTAGAATATACTAGAATAGCACATAACAATAACCAACATTAAATCCTTTGGTCAATTAGATATGGCCTCATGGGTATTACTGAAAATGAGAATCAATAATATAACTATGTTATATTCATTACTTGCCAAATTGAAAGGACCATGGTAGTGCATAAGTGGTCCCCATCCAGCAAGGCATATACTGTTTTCCAACACACATTAGAAGCATGACAGAGGAGAAGAGAGAACGACAACTAAGCATATAGTTTACTTCACGGTGTAATCAAGAATGAGAATCTTCTAGGAAGTACTAAAATTCAAAAAACTAATGTAACACCAACTACATAGAACAAGAAAATATATTGGCATTCTTATATTTGTAGAATACTTCTTTCATTGTTTTTCAAATACAACTAGCTCAACTGCTTCATGAAGCCATAAGAATATGCTTAAGGTTCACAAAAGAAACCTAGTTTTGGAACTTTTACTTCTTAAGCTTAAAACTCGGACATTAATGCTTATTAGGAACACCCACAATCCCCAAGGGCACAATCATGTCACTCAAACTATTGATCAACTCTCCGGTAACAATAATAAAATTAAATCTCGAAATATAATACGGATCTCCACCTTCAATATATATTCTAACTTATCAACTCGAAATAGAACCATAGATTTAATATTGCAGAATGTCAAATGCAAGGCAAGCATTACTACCTTGCGCCCTTATCTCCAAGGCCGTGGAGCCAAACTATGGTAGCTTGGTGTTTTCCTTTAGGCCTGACAACATGGGTCCTTCCATACTCAAAAGCCCTTCTAGATGTCCTACTACCTGTTATGCCACAGTAACAAATCAGGAGTTATGTCACATTTCAAATATAATTTAAGAAAATCACTGATTATGGTAGTGATTTACCAGAACCTCCACTAGAGCTGCTGAAGCTCATCTGTTCGGGCTGAGTAACTACACTATGCAGAACCTTGTGGAAATGGTTAGCCGGAGCTTCTGGAATGAATAAAATCACAACTGAGCATCCTTTTTATACCCATTTTGGAGGGTCAAAAACTCAAAATGGAATATGACACATTATTCTGTATCGGCTACACTGGCTGAAACTGCCTAAAAGTTAAATCACAAAGAGAGAGGCACCCAAAAATAGAGACATAAAGAAGAACCAAAAAAAATAAATTTCCTTTTAAAAAAGGCACCAACTCTTTATGGGCAAAGAATTCACAACAGTGAAAAGCAACAATCGATGCAAAAAACAAGCAATGAGCTACCCAGCCAAGAAGGTCACTGTTTTGCAATGCTCAAATCTAGAATCTATACCTGTGGACAGTGGAAAAGAAAAGCAATTCAACTACAACAACCCAACATTATTCCCACCACAGTAAACGAGGAACAATCCCATATTTTAGTCCATACATATATACATATTCTTTTATATGTGTACATGTGCATATACAACCACTCCAGTCGTTCAACTTTCATTCATTGCTCATTAGAGATGACTGATGGGTACCCATTAGGCACATACCAAGACTTTTGAAGTAAGAACTTGATAAACAGGTTATAGAGAAAAGATCTAAAATAAATGGAGAAAATTACTGAATTTAGAGTAAGAAGGAGAAATGGGGTTTGAGGTTTTTGTACCAACCTGGATGATATGGGTATTCTATCTAGAGCAAGAACAATTCAAGAAAAGCACAAGGGCTTTTCACTTTTCCTACTACTATCTTCTTCCGCTTCTTTCCCACTTTTCAATTTCTTTGCCTTTGGTTTTGTCTGTTTCATACTGTGGCCCTCACTCACGGAGGAGAACCCAGGAGCAGAAAAGAGAGAGAGAGAAGCTGAAAAGTCCAAATCTGATCATTTTGTTACAGCTATTCTTTTCTGACCAAGATGCCCATGTGCACATGTTTCACCGAATTTGAGGATTCTGCAGTGCAGAGCAGTATAATGAGTTGTAGTCGGCATTCGAGTCGTTGATTGCGTAATTAATGGATAGGATTTCATCTCGCTTGCTTTCATGCGACGGCGAGCCATCTATTAGAGATGAAATCCGAAGCCGTTGATTGACGAGATCGATCAATGTCCGGATGCTGCACTACAGGTTGTTTAACCATCTCAACAACTTTTTTAAACGTGTTCACTCCGTCTCAATTTAATGATCTTCCGTTCTATTTTAACCGGATAAAAAAAAATTATCTTAATTTAATAGTCTTTCATTTATTTAAACCGGATAAAAAACAAAACGAATGTAGGGATAGAGACTACTCCGCTATAATTGCCTTCCACACTGCATAGCCAATTCTAGTAAACTAGTTTTCCATTTGATAAAATGGGAATCTCATAAAATCAATGGGAGAAACCATTTGTTAAAATCAACTCATTTGATCGTTTACTAAAATCAACTCATTTTCATTTGATAAAATGGGTTGATTTTAGCAAATGGTTTCCTCATTTGCTAAAATCAACCCATTGATTTGATGAGATTCTCATTTTATCAAATGAAAAATTAGACCTACTTAAAGTAGTCTAATCATGAAAAGTGAAAGGAAAAAATTATAAACCTCTTCAGCTGTAATTTATCAACCAAAAACTAATAAAACCTCCTTCCAATTTTCTACAAGCGAAATGTGAATAAAAGGACCCTAAGAAATAAGGATAACAACGGTATGGTTCGATTTAGATTTTAATAAAAACTAAAATCTAAAACTGAAATTTATAACTAAAACCAAGAAAAAAATTCAAAAATTCTCCTATGAAATTCATGACTCCATCCTTGCAACTATCAATCTCAAAACGTTATATAAACGTTAAATGTAATATATATTCATGGTTCGTCCTTCGGTCCTTGCAACTATCAATCTCAAAACGTTATATAAACGGGGTTGGGTTTGATGCACTAGGCAAATTAATCACAACACGTTTAAATTACGGTTTCTCTTATTATAACAAGAAAAAAAAAAGTAACAATTATCCTTGATACATAACCAAGTTGTCTTAAATACATATCCTTAATTTTAATGCCGATATTTTATGACCTAAAGATAATTACAAAAACAGTAGATTATCCAAACAAATACTAAATCATTGTGAATGCAACTTTATTGTACAAAAAAACTTTTGTTTGTCAACCCTTTTCTTACACCACACTAGATAAGTGGGGAATCGCAGATATGTTGGAAAGATCATGAGACAATTTTGTTTTCAAAAGGTGTTTCATTAGTGTTCCCATTAGAATAGTCATGGTTATGGGACACAATCTTAGATTATCACAACTATAAAGATATGCTGATGCCCACTACTTAAATATGGGGAAACTTTTAGGGTGGTCCTTGGGCACCGCAGCCCTACAATAGTCTAATGGGCATATTTTAGGGCCTAAGAACGGCTCAAAACACTGCTTTAGGACAACAAATTCATTCAAACTTATACGCGGTGCGTTTGGTAAGTTTCAAATTTCTTAATACAGTATCTCGGCGGCAGGAATTTAAAAGGTACAATTTCACTTGCAGAAAAATATGTTTTCTTTCTGTGATGAACCCACAAAATTTGGAAAACGATGGTGATCAAGGGGCATGTCGCACTCTGTACTTAAGACAGATTCATTCCCGCTACGGTGCTTACGGTTTGAAGACGCCAATTTCCTGGCGCTAATTGATCGAATGCCCCACGAAAACAACACTACTACAACCAATGGGTTTGACAAAACAAACAATATTTTTTACTCTATCATATGAAGACTCAAGAAGCAAATAAAAATATGAGAAAAACAATCCAACAAAATACTCTTTAATCCAAACAAACACCAACTGATGGAAACACATTTTTTTTTAAGTATCCGTGACCATTCGCGATAGTCACGAAAACAAACGACACAAGTATTCATCCGAATAGATGCTACCGAACGAACACAACTCTACACTCAATAAGTAATTCATCTGAATAGATGTCACCGACGGATACAACCCAATAAGAAATTAATCTTTATTGAATTTTCTTCAACCAATATTAAACTAAAATCAATGGAGTCAATTTCTCATCCACTCTTTAATAGTTTTGACAACCCAAATATATGTTCTAAAACTATTTTTGCCAACAGTTCGGTCGATGTGTGGCCATATATCCCTTACCGTGAGTTATCATCACATAGCTCCCTGTACTTTCCACAGAGTCACCTGGGAGGGGGCTGTGATTTTTAGGTAAAAGTACCCATTGAAACTCTACAAATTACCCTCAATGCCATTTATCTTGTTCTCTCTCCCTCTCTTCTCTAGTATTTCTTCATCATTCATAGCTACCATAGCAGACCAGCCTTTGCATTTCACATTTGAAAGTTGAAAAGGTAATCTTCATTCTAAGGTTATACATAAGAGGTAAATAGAAACTAAGGGCATTCTGAATGGGAGTTAAGTTCACTTTTCTATGCATTTTCTGTTTCAAATGGAGAGTCATGGAGTTTTTTTAATTTTGAAGTACTACCACGTTTTAAGCTAATTGTTCGTTTCGATTAAATTTCAAACACTTTAAATTTTCTATACATGATTATAACTAACCAAGCCATGCTGTTGTCAACTCTCAAATCCAAAGATTTTCATTTCTTCCGATCTTTTTTCTGTCATTTATTTCTTCCTTTGACTTTTGGGGAAAAGAGGTATACATACGTATACAATTGGCAAAATACATGTGTGTCAATGTACTTAGATCCAAGAAAGAACGAGGGTAGTAAGATAAATGTAATGACCCTAATTTTTTTTTTTTTTTAAATTAGTTTATTGAAGTGCTTTTTTTTTACTTTAAAACTTCAAAACACAAAAAAAAAATTTCCTAAGATCCCCCTATATTTTATTGTGCACTAGTATATTTATACTACCATGTATATATTGGTACTACTAGATTTCCTAAGATTCCCCGAGATTTTCCTAAGAGTTATTAGTCATGTACTTGCACATGGAGGAAAGAGAGAGGAAGGAGGAAGGAAGCTTCTTGATTACTTAGTCATCAAGAATAAATACATTATACATATATATTTATACACAAGAATCCCATGGGATTAGATTCTCCATAAAACCCCTAGGATTGTATGGATTCTCCCATTAAAAACTAGAGATCTTCAAGAATAAAACTAAGATTTGCCCAAGATTCACTATGATGAGCCTAAAGATTTGCTAGGATTTTCCTAGATTATATAGGATTGTGTTGTACTTCTAAATTTAGGTATTTAAGGAGAGAGAGAGCTACATCATGAGAAAGCTTTCTATTTAGCACATGTGTATAAATTTGTACACTTACATGTATGACTAGCACCAATAACCCTTTCTAGTGGGGATTTTCCCCTACAAACCCTAACCCTAATTCCCCATCAGTATTCCCTCATTAATAAGAGAATAAGAATATATACCATTATGAATACCTATGATTCACTTAGATTTTCCCTAGGCTATTAGACTTGTGCCTATTATTGAGCTTGTGCTTGTATAACTAGTACTTAAAACTTCCTAAAATAAAGGTGACCATGCAAACCCATATATGCACCATAACTAGTGACTAGATTTCCTCCCATCAATTCCTAGATTTTCCCCTAGATTTGAAGTACAAACCTAAGATTTTCTATGTACTTAGCCTAGGATTTTCATCATGACCTATAGATTTGATTCTTGAAGCATTTAGTGAGCACATGGGAGAGATTTTGTGAAGATATATAGAGGGGGGGGGACGGCATGGAGGGGGAGGGAGAGCCCAACCATTTGGCTATAAATAGAGCTCATGTCTCTCATTTGTTTCTCACACCAAAATCTCTTCTTCCTTTGTAGTCCTTGTAGTAGCTGTCTAGAGAGAGAAGCTCTCACATTTCTCTTGAGTTTTCTCTTGAAAACTCAACTAGTTCTTCCTCAATCAACCTAGAGTCGCCACTCTCCACCACCAAAGACCGCCTCCAATCCATAAAGGAGTAAAAAGTTAGTGGTTAGTGTTCGAGCTTACAGAAGACTAGCCGTTACGCCATCCGTAAGAATTCAACCTAGCTTTCGCGTCTTCCAACTTACCCTCGGAATTAAGGGAAAATACTTTAACCCTATTTCCCAAATAGAGTATTTTCACGTAGTCGTTATAATGCTCAATTTTCTACTTAAAATTTCTAGTCGTTACTAACTTGTTTTAGTTTAAGGGAAAAGTTATCGAAAGTTTCTAAAAATATTTTTTCAATAACACGTAGTCGTTATAATGACCGTTTAGTAAATGACTTATCAATTTTACGTCGTTACAATGTCCGACTAATTTTTTTTGAAAAGAACATGTAGCCAACTAAACTTTTTGTTAATCGCTTTGTTAAAAGGATATTTACGCAACACGAGATTTTCTTAAAAAGTGACTATGTAATTGTTCAGTACAATTTTCTACTAACCCTGGACTGGTTTTCAAAATGATTCACGTAGGAAAAGTTATGACTTTATGTGACACGTTTTATGAGAAAGCTGCATTGTTTTGAAACACATTTTACCAAAAATTGCATATTTACAAAATGAGATTTACGAGCCATGTTGCATATTCAAAATACACGATATGATTATGACACGACACAGTTTTTGAGAAAATGAATGAATAGCGTTGATGAGAAATAGAGATGAGAATGAAAATGGATTGAATTGAATTTAATTGAATTGATGCGGTAGGGCCGCTTGAGCGCCGCCCCAACTTCGCGGAGAGAACTTGGTGGTTAGGGCTAAGCGTATACAACACATAGTGGACGGGCCTTGTAGACAGGCTGAAGTGAACAGATGATACAAGACGACTGGGACTATGTACGTGTGTGGTGCGGGGTGGACAGACCTTGTAAATAGACTAATGTGAACAGGTGATACAAGACGGCCGAAATCTCGAGCGGAAAGGTTGGTAACCGTTAGTTGAAAGGAGACGGAAACGGGCCAATTACTTTCGAGTGCTAGACTGCAGGCCCAAAGGACGGAAGTAGTTCCATAAGAGTGGAGTGAATGGACTGTGGCCCGAAGGACGGAAACAATGCCCAAACCTAGATAAATTTGAAGAAGAATACCAACACTAAAAGATAATACTAGACACTATTCTACACGAGCGATACCCCTGTTTACATTGACACCAACATTCCATCATGTTTTACAGTTGAACTGTTATTATAAGCATTTTTTAATCTTTTAGAACTGTTAGTATAAGGATTTGGGATAGTAGTTTCTGCTGAGCCTTCTCGCTCACGGTGTTGCACTTGTGTGACTCTGGCATAATACCACAATGTTGCTCTGCGACTCTGATGTATTATGCTAGGCTATAGAGATGAACATGAGGAGTACTACAGCTTGAGATCTAGAGCTTATGGAGAAGAACAGGACGCCGCCAGGGCTAATGGTCGTGCAATGGAATAGAGAAACCCTAATCGTCCTTGTAGTGAATAAATGTATTAGCAGGGAGATCTATGTAATTTCCTTTATGAAAAAACTGTTATAAGACTTTATTCATTATTATTGTAGTAAATATAACGTTCCCAAAATTAGGGGCGTTACAGTAAATTTGTAAGTTTTGGTAACGATGTTTGTTATGTGACAGAGCCTGGGAAGTTATGTATTGAATCTATTAATGAGTGAAAGTTAGGTGGTGTAGCAACACATTAACCAAACCACAACGGTTGTAAGTGAAGTTTGCCCTAATTTAAACTATTTAAAACGGTGATCGATTCAGAGGCAGTCCTAGGGGTGCAAGATGGGGCCTAGGTCTCTGCACACCTCCAGTTATCGTATTAGCTGTATTATTATATTTTTTGTTTTATTTATAAAAGTTATGAAGGATGGCCCGCTACATAGCAAGTCCAGATCAAAATTCTTGATTTTTTTTCCCTTTGGAAAACCGTATTTTGTCCCTTGAAAAACGTAAACCACTCATTTTCTTCCAAATACTTACCTAATCCACTTTAGTCTTTTTTGTTGTATGTAAGCTAGAGATGTAGTTCACGATATTCATTTTGGCCTTTATTTCACTCTTATCAATATTTAAGGATGATGTTTTGTTGTTTATATATGATACATGTGATTCTATCCCCCCACGCACGAATCATGCATCCGCCACTGATCGATTGGTCATGAATAAAAAATGCATGTGAGACCCACTCCAATATCTTGTGATTAACCGGTCGATCATCAAGTTAGTGCTAATAGAAGGGTCAGTTTTTCAGATTAAGCATGAGACCAGTTTGGAATATAACCAATTTCTTTTAGTTTTGAACCGTGGGCTCGCCCGAGACTCACAATGATGATCCAAATCATCAAATTTGTAAAGAATTACTCTTTCCGTCTCAATTTTTGTGTCTATTTCGTTTTTTGGACGTCTCAAAAATTTATAAGTTTATAAGTTATAAATTTAAAAGTTAATAATAAGAACGAGGGAAGTAAGGTAAATTTATAAGTTTTGTTAACGATGTTTGTAAGGTAAATTTATAAGTTTTGTTAACGATGTTTGTTATGTTTTGTACTACTAGTAATAGGCACGTGCTTTGCACGTGGAGTTGTTCCAATTGAAAAGATACTACAAATTAATGATGCTCTTATTTTGTTATCAGATAAATGTAGATACGGATATCATAAAACCTAAGCTAACGCCCTGTAGCCAACTAAATTTAGTGGAATGTAAATTTTAGATTGGATTGGCATTTTGTTTAATTGATCTTTTTTTCCTATAGACTTAAGAATCAAAAGATTGTAATCTAAGGCTCTTGCTTGTAGTAGCTCTACGAAAACATATACCAAGCTACAAACAAAAGCTTATACAGAAAAGAGAAAATTATTCATATCTGTGTCAAACCCAATGGCCCCAGATAACTGAATGTGAATTAAGCAATCTGCAAGCATGACTGGCA
The DNA here is from genome assembly GCA_016920895.1 of Vaccinium myrtillus. Lineage (NCBI taxonomy): Eukaryota > Viridiplantae > Streptophyta > Magnoliopsida > Ericales > Ericaceae > Vaccinium > Vaccinium myrtillus. Next base: position 15,942,036 of record CM029274.1, read on the forward strand.
GTATAGGAAGTAAAGAGTCCAAATCCAACTAAAAACAATCCCCATGTTATTTCTACTTCTTCAGAAAATAGTTGACAATGCGATTTTTTCACAAGAAGTCAAGCTGTTTGAAAAGGTCTATTTTCCTACTTCTTCATAACTAAGATGGTATCTTTTCTTTTCTTTTCTTTTCTTTTCTTTTCTTTTAGTACTTCCCTGGAGAAGTCAGAGCAATCACTTCAAGTGGATTACCTATCTTCTCTATCAATATGTAAGAGATATACCATGGAATGCATGTATCCAACAAAAGGCCTATATGACCCCTTGTGCATTCAATTGCAATAATCTCAATTGGACATAGGGATTGATTTAAATGATACATATAGTGTAAAAGAGAAATCATGTGAAACATACTATTTTGAAATGATCAAGTTCCCATTCCATCGTAATGAGCCTCTGATGTCTAGTTTTATTGCATCGGAGATAAATTTGATATATGAATGAAGGTTACGATGGTGAAGTTCTATTCATAGGAATGTATACTTGAACAATAACCATTTTACACCTATTATATATCCTCCACCAAAGTTTCCTCAACTTCATCCCCATAGGTTGAAGTTTTTCATCTTTCCGACGTACTGGAAAAAAACCAAAGAAGTTCTTGCGCTTTTTTACATGTAGAGGAGAGGTACACACCACAATGTCAAAACCCCTTTGAGAATCTAGTTCAGTAATTAGTAGAAGAAATAAAAAGCATAGGAGAAGGAAAAAATGCAGAACCCGAATGTAATTCATCAAGATTGTGCAAATCTTGGATTATAATTGTAAAAAAAAGGAAATAGTGAAACGGTGTAGTTGTTCGGTAAAGGATATCCCGGATCCAGATCAACGTGTCGTATGGCGGGAGGAAAGTGGCGAAGGCCTCGTACTGTTATTACCCACTTTTTACAGGGGCACTTTAGGAAATGAAAAGTGGACAAATCTTCAGACTTTTATAAGAAGGGTGATTAGAGGGGTAATTTGGGCAAATAAAAGTGTGGGAAACATTCTTGTTTCTTCCTCTTTTTTAAAGTAGCAGTAGATTGTTGTGAGTGCTTCCGACCAAAAACTAGACCGAACCGGACCAGAGGAGTTAGGTGAAGACGAACATTACTTTAATTATAGTGCCACTAAATTTGTCGTCAATGCAGCAATTAGTGCGAGCTCAGTGCTGCTTTCACCTTTTGTTTTTTGTCACGTGACACTGGCCTGGAGAATCAATCACTTACATAATTACATTTTACTGTCTTCGATTCAGTCATGCAGAGAATCTATATGGAATCCAGAGTCAGGATTGAAAATATCATGCTTTAGTGGCCCCACCACCCCAGCTCTCAGTTAAGGACTAAAAACAAAGGGGGAATTACAAAACAGTTGGTTTTAAAACAAAAAATCACGATTTCATGGTTACATTTTTTGGAAATCATGACGAGGAAAAAGATAATTTCACATACAAGGCACCAGCAAATTACATGTCCAAATTACCCTTCTAGTTTTTGAAGCCCTAACATACACAACTCCCTTGCACTTTGCATGCAATAGCATTGCACTATAAATGAAAAACACTTGCACCTTACACTAAAAGCATTGCACTCACTAAAACAATCCACCATAACTGAAAACCAGAAACCAAAAGTAACACCACGTCAAAACTAGGAGATCGATCTACCTCCAAAAAAAAAAAACCATGCATCTTGCAATTAAAGCATTGCACAAATCATCTAGTTCCTTCTTCCTAAAAATGACAATTGCTCCTTAAAAAAAAAAAAAATCATGCATCTTGCAATTAAAGCATTGCACAAATCATCTAGTTCCTTCTTCCTAAAAATGACAATTGCTCCTTAAAAAAAAAAAAAAAAATCATGCATCTTGCAATTAAAGCATTGCACAAATCATCTAGTTCCTTCTTCCCAAAAATGACAATTGCTCCTTAAATAAAATAATTGTTGGAATTATGCCTTGAATTTTAGACGTTCGAAGAAAGGTGCAGTATCTGTCGTGAGCCGTTTGCATTTCAGACCTTGGGGTTGCAATCTGAAATTCCCGTCCAGACAGGTTTTAGGACTGTCCGAACAATTTTACATGTGTTTTATGCATTTTGACACGGCTGCACGTTTCTGAGGTCCCTTTTGACCTAATTTCTATACTTTATCATGAACAGGGGCCTTATGGCTTCCTAGGATTTTGTCCCTTTTGGGTCCTTTGTAGCTTTAGTTCTTGGGATTGGATATTACGGTTTTTTGTGTGTCACTTTTATGTTCTTGAGACTTAGTCCCTAGATATCTATTGGGTGTTTCAAATCAGAGTTGCGGGTATAGCCGGCTCTTTGTATTCTCTCCCCATTCATAGTGAATCATCTTTCGCTCTTCGCCCATGAAGTATCTTCTTGCTTCGTGCTTGAGAAGAACCATGTAAATTTGTGTTCTTAATTTTCACTTGTTGGTTTTTTTTCTCCCTCTAACTTCGTGGCTATCATAACAACAACATTGCATCTAGACTGAAAAGATTGCACCCCATGAAAAGATTGCTATTTTTTTGAACTCACTTAAACTCATTACACTTAGTTTAAGTCAACTTGTCTTGCTATGGTGAGGTCAAATCAAACTGCTTGGACAAACCTTTCAAACATTGTACTGTAACTGAATTAGGTTTGCACATTATATGAACAATATTTGCACATTATCTCAAACTCATTGCACTTAGGATTTTGCAAGATTTGGGGGGAAAAATACACTCAGGGATATTTTGGGCAATGCAAATGCCATGAATTGGTGATTTCCGAAACCGTGTTTTTTTTTTTTGCCCCAAACACCACTATTTGGTTATTTCCCCAAAAATCAAAGTCAGTTTATGCTACTCCCTCCGTTCCATAAAGTTGGTCTCATAAGGAACTACGTGCAATTTTCAAACTTAAAAATAATGCATCCACTAAAAATAATTTTCAGATTTTTTTTTCACCGTTCAAAAGATCTCGTTACACAACTATCAAACAAGATCCATCTTGCACAAAAAAAAATACTTCAGTAAGTACATTATTTTTAAGCTTGAAAATTGCATGTTATTTCATAGGGGACCAACATTACAGAACGGAGGGAGTATACCGAAACAATATTGGTGTATGATATCTCCAAGGTAAGTATTCCAGATGATGCGATAAGTGTTTCATATGCAGTGGTAAATAATCGAGATGATGAAAATCAGACACAAAAAAAGAGTTGTTTCGCATAAAACAGGATGTTTTGGCGCAGCATCCGAAATACTTACCACTACATATGAAATACTTGCCATAATATCTGGAATACTTGTTCTTGAGATACCAAACACCAAAACGATATTGGTGTACCATAAAAAAATTCCTCAAAACCCTCCTAAAGTTACAAAGGAAATGGATCCTCCCAAATTCTTAATTTTGAATGGAACAGTATATTCAAACCAGAATCGTTCATTTGCTACAACTGATGATTTGGATTTATTCAAGAAATTGGTTCAGATTTGGATTGGCAGCTCCTGGTTATCCTCTGGCAAAATAAGTACGCCAAATTCTGATTGGCAGCTCCATAGAAAGTCTGTTCGCATTCAGAATCCTTTCGTTTATAGTAAATTTTATCTGAACTCTTCAGTGAACGTTTTGGAAAGTATTTAGACAGAACTTTCCCGGTAAGAAAAGAACCAGAGAAGCAATTCTATTTGCAAAAGCTGAAATTTTTACTGACCACAATCTCCAACAAAGGTGGATTTTTAGGAAACCAAACGGGACCTAATGGCTGCGAACGCCTTTTTCCTTGGTACAAGGAAACACACGTTCAGAGTCACTTGCGATAGAGCTTATGAAAGTACTGAAAGTACTTGTAAAAGTGTCCATGACCGTTTCCTTGGCGGCCACGATCTCAGTTAAAAGGAGAGTATTTCAGTCGAAGACTCGGAACAAAGATAGCAAGAGAAAACAGGGAGAAATCGAACTGCTGCACTCACAAAAGGACTGAGAACGAGGATATGCATTCAGCAGCCGCTCTGGAATGAGCATTTCAAGCAAGCGTGAATGAATCTAACCAAACCACAAAACTGTCCTGAAGAATAACTACGGAACAAGCATAAAAAATATAATGCAACATTCATTATTCGTCATACATCTCTAAATTAATGTCCAACAAAAGTCGAACAGAAACGTACAAGTTCTCCAAGTCGCATCTACCACTCTTTGAACTTCAAAACGTCATAAAAAATATATTTAAGAAAAGCATACGAGAGCATCATTCAATCAGAAAGATCACATCAAAGCTTTGATAAGACCACCGAAACATTCATTCCCGTCATCAAACACGTCCTTACCTCTGACCAGAGTCTGGAGAGCCATCTCCGTAAGAGACCAAGCCCTTCTTCCCTTCGGGGCTCCCAGAAGATGACCTTGACCTTTCTTTGGTAGCTCGTTTGGGGGATTGGGAGTCAAGGGAGGATTTCGATACAGATGAGCTCCTGCTGCGAGAAGGTGACCTCCGTCTCTCAGCACGTGGTGGTGGGGAATCGCGGAACCTAGATGTCTCAACGGGAGAAGGACTGCGAACAGGGCTGCGGCTGTAACGGCGGTCTCGGTAGCGGACTGGGCTCCGGGACACAGGGCTTCTGGTCCTGCTTCGTCTGCCTCTGTACCTGAAACAGGTGTTGCAACGGAGGAATCTTACTTGTAAGTTGTAACGAAGAGAGAGATTTCAACTAAGAGCAATTTGACTTGGTGTCACTGAACCGGATTAAATGAAACCCATGTCATATTGCAAGTTGAAGATATACGATTGCAGGAGTAGAACTAGTAAACCATGAGCACAGTAAGACCAAATGAACCCATTCCACAAATACAGAAATAACTAACATAATAGGCTGAAAGCTATGAAGCACATATATGGTACAAGTATGAGTACGTATCCAACTAGGATATTGGTACAGCGAACCCTACGAAAAATAGGATGGCTTACGGGCATGACTTGGTCATTTTAGTAAGAAACATATGGTTATAATGTCGAGCAATGCATCAAATTTAATAAATACAAACCAAATAAAAGACCACGTTAAATGGCTTAGATGAATAATGGTGGAACATAAAAACCACATCAAAGAACCAATAGACCAGACTTGAGAAGGATTTGATTTTTGCACTCCCTTCTATCCAAATGAGCCCCCTTCTTGTCCCTATTCATGTGAAATTACAAAACGGTCCTCCATACATTCTTTCCTCTACGCATGAGAAGGATAATCAAGCAATTTCACATGAATAAAAATAAAAAAGGGAGTGCATTGGATAAAATGGGAATGGGGAAATGGAAATCAATAAAAACATGCGAGCATAGAGGACAGCCTGGTCAAGCAGTTGCTCGAGACTACGTCCATCTACAAGCTAAGGTATCAATGTGATACAAGCACCAACATAATAGACCTCTTCACGAACACCCTTGCTTTGAGGTTTTCTGATTCTATTAAAAACACATTTCCAGAATTATGTTATCAAAAGTCTGGGCACGTCCAAATGCGACAACTGGAGATATGCCATACAAATTGAATATCCTTATATGCATTGTAGTAGAAGAGGAATACCAAATGGGCCTTTTGTGCAACTGAACACTGAAAAGCCAATCATAATGTTTTGGAGACTGGTGTGTATCATTTTTTCCTCCATCAATATCATGTTCTTGGCCAGCACATTTCCATTCACACCGCTTGGAAAGAGCAAGAGGGTCGGATTTTGATGGAGGCCTTAAGCCATGTGGTTGAGAGGGTTAATCCGTTCAATGAGGCATTATCTATGCATCTTGAAGGTGGTCAAATTTGTGTCAGTCACATTTCCTTTATGCTGACGATACACTTATTTGTTTGTGATATTGTTTCAGATGTTAAGATGTGTTATGCGGTTGTCCTCGGTTCGCATGGATAGCATGAAGTACTTGGCTGGAATTTGGAGTGTAGGGTTGCTTCCTTTCCAATAGTTAGTTATTTGAGAATGCTTCAGGCTGCCACATTCCAAGCAAAAGCTGTTTTGAGTGATCGACAAAGCTTGTTACTGAAGATGTAGCTCTAAAAAGGGGGTGGATTGACTTTGATCAGCAGTAACTCATCTAGTCTTTCCGCATAATTATGCATGACATCACCATTCCGTGCTCACTTGGGGTGGGCAGTTTTTAAGGAACAGCTGAAATGACTGGGACAGAGTGTACATACCCATTTCCCGCTTTTTGATGACAAAGAATTACCTGGCCCACATGGGGAATTCAATACAAACACCAAGTGTGGTATCTATTCAAACAAGGGACGTGGGCATCCACAAGTAGGAGAACTTCCATGAACTTTTCTCAATAGATGGTAATATATGGCTTTTAAGGATGAGAAGTTGTGGAGGAAAGTGGTGGAAGTGTAAGAATTGGAGGGATAACCTATGTTCATAACGGCTTTAGAGTTTTAGCAATTTCATTCCATGGCGTTCAAGTCTATTGACCTTGAATGCCTGCATGCAAGGAGTCTTCTCGGTTACCTTTTTCTACCATGATCTTTGTGGTGGCATGATGACTTTTGCAGCTTCAAAATGCACAAGGAGGATTAAGCTCCAAGGGTTGTTTCCTTGACAAGGACAACTGTTGTTTAGCCTATTCTAGTTCTAGACAACCTTAGCAAGAGATTCAAGGTAACTATTGACTGGTGTTGCAAGTGTAGGAATCTGAATCGTCTTCCTCTACATTGTCAGTGGCCATGGAGATACAGAATTTGACTAAGAGAGAAGAACTTAGATGTAGCTCGCGTGTCCTTGCAAGCCCATGAGTAGGAGCAAATAGGCTCTTTTGACAGCACAAAGCTTCTGAGTAAAAGTTTGGACTGATACATACCCTCTTGTTGATTTCTTGGTTGAAAAGAGGTCATCCTATTGGTAACCATCCTTTAGCACAGTTTATACGCATGACTTTTATTCTCCTGTGGGATATATAGTTAATACGGAATGGCTTCTTGACTTTAGCCAGCTTTGTAGGGGCTGTATTTCCGCTAATAATGTCATTCATTATCAAAGAAAAAAAGAAGAAGATAAAACCGGATGGCTCAGTTCTAACGACCACGAATAATCAGCTTCACAAGATTTTTTAATGAAAAGCAAGTCAAAGCGTGAAAGAAAGTAAAGGCTGTATTTATGGAACATAAAGTGCATTAAAAACTAAAAGATGTAGGAATATCCCAGACCTTGGAGGAGTTCTTGCTCTCGGTGGGGGGCTCCTGTAACGCCTAGGAGATCTCCTGTAATATCTAGCAAAGCAACCAAACAAATAAATAAAAAAAAAGTGAACACGCACTCTCAAAACAACTGCACACCAATTTCAGTGGTGCTCTTGTAAATGACTTTATTACCTGTCACGATCTCCTCTACCACCATAACGGTGGGACCTCACGGGGGAATGAGAAGGGGTTCTGTATCTGCGCGCATAAGAGTATCGCTGACTGAAGCCCCTCCCCCTTCTGATACGCTTTGGAGACCCATTTGGACTACCACTTCTGGATGAGCTCCTTCCACGATCAGAAATAGGAGACCTTGCCCTGCGCCCTCCATTTACAGGACTCCTTGAAGGGCTGCGACGATTATTTCTCGCCGGTGCCCGAATTGGACTCCTGCTAGGGCTTCTCCGGGAAGGAGCCCTACCTGAGCTTCTGCTCACACTTCTTCGATAAGATCTTACAGGGCTTCTGCTTACACTTTTAACAACTCTTATAGGGCTTCTGCTCACTGGCTTTCGTGATGACTTCCTCGATGAGGTTCTTGGTGGAGATGCTGTGGGAGTCCTCCTAATGCTTCTTACTGGACTTCTGCTAACACTTCTCACTGGGCTTCTGCTACTGCCGCTTCTAACTGGGCTTCTGCTGGTACTGCTTCTCCTTGAGACTGGAGGGCTTTTACCAGCACTACGACTCCTGCTGACACGCTGTCTAGGGCTCACACTCTGGCTCTTGCTTGAACTCCTCTTGGGACTAATACTCATACTCTTGCTCATGGTCCTTTTAGGACTAATGCTTCGGCTCCTGTTCATCAGCTTTTAGGAACATATCTAGGGTATAAAATAAATAAAATAGCCCCTCCGTGCCATTTGGTTTGTCATTTTTCACTACTTTGGACATCTGAAAATATCGTCAACAATCTCTCTTTTATTTTTCTTTAAATGATTTTGAAATTTGCCCTCGATAAAACTCAATCACGAAAACGGATTCTTGGCCCAATTGATTGGGACTTATGGCTCGTTAACTTTTGATTGGTTGGGGGGAAAAATCCATTATTTGGTTATCCGATTAAAGGTCACACTACCGAAAATGGGCAAACAAAATGACACGGAGGGAATAATTGAGATGTGATAAGAGCGTTAAAGGAAACCTAGATTTCACTTGGTAGTCCTGGTCCACTACATCAGGTCTATCTGCACTTCTGTCGGACTTAGTATCCATTTCCACTCCATTGCTTCGCCGCTCTCCATTTTCTTTCGGGTACTCACCCTCTTCCCTTTCAAGTACACTGGTTGCCTCTCCATTTTTATTAGGAATAGGAACTCCTCTCTCCTCAACCGAAATAGCCTGACCTCCAACTACAAGCAGCCAACAAAAACAGATGAGGTGTTTAAGCAACATAAACGATGGAGGAGAACAATGATTAGTTACATAGTTAAGATGTGGCCTGTTTGTTAGCCAGACTACTTTTTAGGATAGACTATTTGCCCGGACTGGCTACTAATCCGAGACTAGCTAATCCAGTCTTTGTTAGGTACACACCCAGAGTATTTACTCCCAATGACTAAATAGTCCCTCTGTTGCTGGACTGTTAATGGCCGCCCCCAACCCTGTCTTCCCCCTTCCCAATTACTCCTCCCCACCTTCAAACTTGAGTATTGAAGGAACTTTGAAGGGCAAACAAGTTACTTGTTACCTTTTTCATCATCCACCCAATTTTATCCACCAATACAAACTACCAACCAAACCAAGTAAAAAATAATATCCCCTTCTAAATTAATCACCCCCCTTCTACCATATTTTCCTTTTATCCACCCTCCTTATTAATCCCCATAACCAAAACCAGTCCAGCTAAGTAGCTAACAAATGGGCTATAAGAATCTTATCACAAAACTGTAGTCTCAAATTCATTGCTGAAAATAATGCAATCCACGTAAACGAAAATGCAAACAATGAAATGTGACAAATGACATCGCCTTTATGCCTAATCACCAACCATTTTAACCATGAAAAAAAATCCTTCCAATGTACCACCACATCGACCAAAACCATAGTACCAAAGCAGATGAGTAAAAGGACATGCAAAGAAAATGCAAGTAACCAGCTTGTAATCCATTTTAAACATGAAAAAAGATCCTTCCAACATATCACAATGTCAACCAAAACCGTAGTACCAGAGCAGATGAGTAAAAGGACATGCACAGAAAATGCAAGTAACCAGCTAGTAATCCATTTTAACCATGAAAAAAGATCCTTCCAATATATCACCACATCGACCAAAACAATAGTACAAAGCAGATTAGTAAAAGGACATGCAATGAAAATGCAAGTAAACAGCTTGTAATCTGGCCTTCCCTCACTCCTTCACATGCATAAGAACACAACAAAGAAAGATGCAGGAGGAGAGTTCCATCCTCATTGGAGATCAGACATGCAGGTGGCTATCTATATATTTACAGCAGGCAATGTATATATTTGTATATTGTATGAAAGACTGCAAAATGTTTCGTTTGCATCTTTATACAATCTCTATTGTCATTCAATCAACGATGGGTTCCTCGACCCTTTTTTTAAAATATATGAAAAAACAAAAGCAAAGACTACACACATACAAAAACATGCGACAAAGACAGGTCAAATGCATACACGTCCGCATCAAGGCATCATGAGAACTTAAAAGAGTACAAATAAAAGTAGATGGTAAGAACCAAAGTATAACTGAAAGCATAAGCTAAGGAAACATACCAGCTATCTCAGCATGGTTATTATGCTTCCCATCTGGGCCCCTCACGCCAGCACCATGATCATCTGAGCCACTTCCACTTTTACCCTCGCTCTCGGAATCAGTAAGACTATCAGATGCCCTTTCATAGCAAAAAATGGGACACCTCAGCACCACAAAACGCTAAAAGTAGAAAAGAAAAAAAAAGAAAAAAAAAAGGGAACTTTGCTACATCATAAGATTGGATCACCATTTTTTTTTTCTTTTTGATAAGTAACCAAGTATATTAAAAGAAAACTAAGGGGGTGAAACCCGTATACAAAAGAAAATTATATACAAGAAGAGGAAGCCAAAATAAAGCTCACTTTAGAGCTTCAACAAAATAAAAAATTTGGTTTAAACCAACCATTCTTGGATAAACCAAGCAGAGACGAAAGGAACTACTATTGAAGAGGGGAAAAATAAAAACCATAGAAAGAACACGGAGAGAGATTCAGAAAACCACTAGTCTAATCAATACTCTAAACGTGGAAAAAGGGAAAAAAAAATCAATACTCTAAACCAGTTAGCATCTGCATTCGTGATGCTTAAATTTATGCAGAAAGACTAGAACTTATCAAAGATGTTAAACCACCTTCCTTAGACATGTACGTATAATCCAGCCAAGATAGTACAGCAACCTTTTTCCAAAAAAAAATCTAACGTCAGACAGCAAAGATGTCCCTTGATGCTAACTCCGGGTAATCAACACAATGAAAAAGCCAAAATTCTAATTAAGAAAAAGCATCCAGTTCAATGAAATTAACGGATAATGAGGTGAAATAATTGTCAAGTCTCGTCAAATAGACATCCAAATCCTGCAACCTCAATATATCGAAACATGAAAATAAAAAACATATAGCTTCTCAGACCTGTGGAGAAGCAGGGAATAGACAACAGATTGGTTTGCCATCAACATAAACAACTTAGTCAAATACCTTTTTGACCGGCGCTTTGATCTCTTATCGCGCCGCCGCCTCTTTTTTTCACGACGTTTGTCTCTCTTCTTTCCACGTTTATATCTGTCTCTCTTAGAAGATCGCTTTCTCTTCTTTCGCCTGTCATCACTTGAAGAACTCAAGTCAGATGATGACGAGAGATATGAGTCAGAATCACTATCAGTTTCTGATGATTCCGTCTCGCTATCTGAAGAAGTATCCGACTCAGATGTATAATATCTTCGTCTCTTTTTTCTTCTCTCTCTAGAAGATTTCTTGTGCTTTCCTTTGCGGCGAGCTTCAAGACTGTTAGCCTCTGAAGAAGCATCCTTTCCCATTTTCAATTTATTGGCTTTCTTTTTCTCTGTGCATTACATAATTATAAACAAGTAAAACACAGTGCATCCTTCACACTTTCAACGCATACATCGAACACTTAAAAAATCATTTGTCAAAATATTACAGCTGAGACCTCCAAGTTGAGACCTTTAAATATGCCTACAACGGACCTCTAACTAGAAATCAATTACTAAAAGTAAAGCGCTATGATTCTCACCCTCATGGAATTCACCACAATTGATGATCTTCACAGTGACAGCAGGTATCCCGTCTTCGTCACCCACATTCTCAATCTTCTTCAGAACTTCAGACCCTTGCACAAGTTTCCCAAACACTACACACTTCCTGTTAAGAAATACAACCAAGAAATTTAAGCCAGATCGAAATTTCTTGTTAGGTATCACGCAAAACTGACGAAACTCTGTGCTCATTGAAGTTGAAGAAATATAGGTGATCGAAATTCAAATGAAAGTCAATTCAACTGGCATGCTTTAGTATCCAAATGACAATGCCGGTATACAAACCTGTCAAGATGATGATTAGGCTTGAAGGTGATTATGAATATCGAGCCACGTGCATCACGATCTGCCACTGCCATTGATAGGAGACCACGCTCATCATGCTTTAGCTTGGATGGTGGTTCATCTGAAATACGTTACAAGTAGCACTCTATTGGTAAGATAGATCAATGTAACATGCCAGACCAAATAAGCTACACACCAAGTGAAAGTGATATCGGTGGACAATGGAAAAATAATTACATATAAATCTTGCATGCAAAATGGATCTAATCTCCTCAATTATTACCACAAGATGGCTGACACGAAAATCAAAGTAGGTAAAGACTAAGAGTTCTATCCTACCAAAATAAATGTAAATTCACATCACATACAAAAAAGAAACCACTGATAGTTTTGGCAGGTTCAATTCCCTTAATCTAATGAGAAAATGTGAAATGTTGCATTACAACGTTACGCATAATCCACAGAAAGAAAGAAATCACCATTCCACATAAAAAATGGAAGATGTTCCATTATATAGTACTAGGTTTTCGTACAGAACTACCATGGCTGTAACAGTAATTGAACTCTGCAAGTGTGTTCTGCAATGAAGAAGAAAATCACGTTCGGCAAAGGCAATGACAGTCGGGCAAAGGCAATGATAGTCATCATCACAGCAATATTCTTAGAAATATCACAGTTTAGAAACAATCCCAGAGATTTGATAGAGTCAACGCCAATACATTGATCGGACACAAAGGCATTTAAGGATTCAAAACTTCTTCAACATAATTCCGTTAGCCCCTCTAGCATATGGATGCTTATACAATACATATTATGGCCCTTCCAAAATTTTCGACTAACAAAGATTTATTCTCTCTTTTATGAGTTTCGAATAAAAAAGGAATGACCTGCAATTATTTACCCTGTTACGTAACGGCATCAGATCGATTGACAAGATATGTAGAACACTATTCAGTTCCAATAATAAACATCATAGAGGCACATTATAATTCATAACAAGTTATATCAACCCCTAAATGTCCTTCGAAGGTAGATTGATTTTCCTTGCTACTTTTTCCCACATCATTTATGTAAGCAGTTATCATTTTAAAGCTAGTGATACCTTTATTTCAAAGGACCTTTGACATCCTTATATTCAAAATTTGACTTAGACCTAAGGTGCGGTGGAAGTGGCTGTACATTGTGAAAAGTGACAGTGAAGATGTCTAGTTTTTTGCAACAATAGTCACTAATCAAAGCAGTGTTTGCCAAGGCGGCAAAATTGGGGCAGTATCACCCACGTACTATGTCCCACTAGAACACCCCCCAAACACCATTCCCCAAAAAAGATCAAAAGAAAAAAGCATAAACAAAATCTCACATGGTTAATGGCGTAGACACAGGTGCAAAGGTGGTGACAAATTGGCTAGCATATTTGTCTATGAAGCACCAACACTCCAAATAGGTCGCCGTAACGCGCCACAAAAGGTATGGTGAAGTCAATTAAATTTTTGGAGGGGGGACATGGGAGTCGCCAGGGGTACATATGTAATATTCCTAAATTTTTCTGGAGCAAACATGTTATTACTGTAAATATTGGGCATATCCCTTTAACTTCAATTAATTTTTTGGAGGGGAAGTGGGGAACACACGGAGGAGCCGGCAGGGGTAGAGATATACAATATTTTTTAATTTTTCTGGTGCAAACATGTTATTACTGTAAATATTAGGGAATATTTGAGTCGTAGTGTGATGAAGTCAATATTATCTATCCTACACATCAATGGAAGCCAAAAGAAAGTCACTCTTGAAACACTAGATCAAAAAAGGGGGAAAAAGTATCTGCCAAAAAAAGGGAAAAAGTCACTCTTGAAACCTAGGATCAAAAGAAGGGGAAAAAGTCCCTCCCTCTCTCTGGATGCTCATGAAGTGAAACCAGCATACGTTTTTTGGATAGAAGAAAAAGCAAATTAGATATGGTTCCAAGCTGAACTGCCAGGTTGCAAGCAAACCACTTAACTACAAATATGCCAACTACGTAGGCGTTAGAAAGTTTTGTACAGGAAACCAAACAGTTTACTTGACGTTGGTCATAAGTTAACAAATAAATACAGGCCAGTGTTCTAGCAATCTTTACAGAACCCTACATTTAAGTTTCAAACTCTATAAATTTCTAGCTTCAGCTTCAATTTTTTGATAATTCCAGATATGGCGTAACTACTGTGGCGACGAGGTTAACACTCAGTGAAAAAACTGCTCAGCCTATACACAATGTAGTTTGCTTTGGCTATTTCTTGAATTAAAAAGAACAAGTACGAGCCCACCCAGCAAGCACTATAGTGGAACCGTCATCCTGAAGCTGAAACCAAAGAAAATACACAAAATAAGACGTTCAATTTAAGTATAAGATTAGACCTTCCATTAGTATTTGATGAGTACCAGGTATAAACTATTACAACCACAAGGGAATAAATGGTGGCCATTTTCCTGCCTACCAATATTCAAGCCTAATTTGAATATGCTACAATATATTAGATATACACCCCGGGGGGAAAACCCACTCTTAAAAGGGGGCCACTTTAATGGACCCATCAAGCTCAATTGAAGAAGCATTGTTCCTGGGATTAACTATACGAATCCGGCTTCAGCAATCCTGAAGCCATAACAGGCACCAACACTCCTTGCATGCATGAGGAAGTTAACAAAATTCAGTAAAGAGACATCGTACTTTCCAATATACCCTATGCCCATAACCTGCTACATAGGAATCTAAACAAAGAAATACACCTGGAATAAAACAACAATTACACCTCGAATAGAACAGAAGAACTAAATAAAAGAAAAAACAGAAGTTCATAACCATGTCAAAATGGGAAAAAGTGCACTTGGAACACAACAGGAATTAAATAGCTCACTAACTTAGAAATCAATGAGATACACACATGTAACCATAACATCCATACACCCTACCATTTAAGAGACAAATACAATTGTCCAATTTTCATTTGGGTTGAAGCTCCCATGCACCGAGAATAAGATCAAAGTCAGCCCCAACCTTCACAGGCAATGCAAAAACGAAACCCATGTGCTCTCAACGTCAAGATACAAATTATCAAGGAATTGAACAAAAACAGATTGAATTCTGTGGGTGTGTTTTTGGGGTATTCTTTTATTACGATTTTGAATCACAATGCTTAAAAGATGCAGCACAAGCTATATCCTCATTTCTTAAGAGGATGAATCATGATAGACCATCAAGACAACCAAAATTAACACTCAAACAAGAATAGAGTTGTATCTCACCTGGAAACCTTTCGCCGTACATGCTTTCTCCAAAACTCCCTGCAAATTACAAACACCAGTTTAAGATAATCATCTCATGAATACAGTTTCAATTAATTTGATCCACCATTTTGACACAATAAAATTTCATAAAACCCCCGTTGGGGCAGTCATATTCAAGGTAAACAAAAGAAGTTCGGAGAAACTAACTCCCAGTGTTCTAAAAGAAGGTCTAGAAGGCCGAGTACTCGCCGCCTACGCGCTAGAAGGACCCTCGCCGACTAGACTAACTATCCCGACTATCCCGACTAATTGCCCGACTAAGCGCCGAGTACTTGGCCCTGGAAGCTAGAAGGTGCTTGGCCGCCCTGGGAGCGGCTAGCGAGTTTTAGAACCTTGCTAACTCCAGGCCTCCAATTCTCCAACTATTTGTGCAACTACTGCTATTGGGTTCAGTGCTCATGCATCTTCACATACCCCGAGCATAGCCCCAAGAGACTTATCAACATCGCTAAGTCCAGAATAAACTTGAGTTTTTTATTTACCAACACACCTTCTGCTAATATTTGGGTCTTCCATCCGCTATCTTCACAAAGAGTGGGAGAAATAGCGCCTAGCCTTCTCCAGTATTTCATAATTCACCCCTGCTCCAAGATGTTCCACTTGCCTTACTATTCTATTTTGTTCCATTATTGAAGCAATCAAATAAGTACCCCTACTAGCATGCATACGAACTCATTCCTCTTCACATTTGCACCCCACAACAGTCAACATAAGACACAGTGAAAATACACCCAGAAAGACTTCCGAACACTACCCATATTTTAATCCCCGCTCATCTCCACCTTTCCACATGTAGTTTCAGCAACTAAACAAGTAATTTGAAAAAAGATTCACAGTGAAGGAGATATTAGACATATGTGCACATAAGACAGACTACGACTATGACTAACACCAACGTAGTGCAAGGAGACCCCGAACAAATCATATGGTTTATTCCAAGAATTCTTACACCATTTAAGTTCATCTGTTGAATACAAACTTGTCGAACTTTGGAAACCAAATGCCTGAGCATACATGCGTCATCGCCTTCAAGGAATAATTACAACAATGCATAAACCACCACATGCAGTCAATTCCATTTTCCCTCGTCATATTCAAGGTCAGAAATTCCTCTTATATAGTAAAGTAAGGAGATTGATCCTAAGTCTACTGTCATTAGGTATATCCAGTTGGAAGTTATAGAGCACCTTTACCAATTTCCACACCCCTAAAGGAAAGAACTGGTTAGACAAAATTGATGTTAGCCATTTTTGAGGTGATTTTCCCAATTGCACCCCTTGAATGCTGGACTTGGTATTTCGCAATTACAAGATGTTGACATAATTTGCGATTACAAAATTTCCCTTATCAGACTCTGGGATTTTCCATTTGGGTCCTTTTTTGTCATCTTGTCGAAGGGCATTTTGGTCAACACAACAAAAAAAATTGTAGCCTAATAAAACAAAGTAACCTAATAAAACAGAAGTTGGTCCTTCACCAAAAGAATTAGGTAAAAGTCATAATTTTTTCCTTTCGTCGAGACAAAAAAAAAGGAAACTAATTTTGGCACTCTCCAAATTGATCTTGGCACTCCAAAAAGGGAGTGCCAAAATCAATCCTTATATGGACTTGATCTTGGGCCTTGGCAGTCCCAAATTAATTTTGACACAGGCTCCAAACAACAGGCACGATACTCGTGTTGGGCACGAGCCGCACGAGGCATCGCACTTTGTAAGGAGTTAAATTTTCTACGGAAGGTCAAAGGAGTTCAGAACTTGTAGTATGCATACAGTATATACTACCAGAGGAATTTACCAAGAGTTCTTCAATATCATGTCCACTAATGTCTGTCAAAGATATGAACTCTAACTGTCAAAGTTAAATTGTTCAGATGCAGAAAAAGAGAAAACTAAGCACGGTCTTGGATTATTTAACCTCAGTTACTAGTAGAAAACAAAGGGACCAAAGTGCAACTGCCTAAAATATGTGACATAGAGATAAGAGACAGATATATAGGTTAAAGTGACTGCCCCAAGAATTACATACCATCTCGTTTAAGGAAATCGCCACCCTGCATCATAAATAACAAGAGTTAGAGAGAGGTGGTAATTGAAAAGGCAATTTCTGCTCAAAAAACTGCGCCAGGTATGACAAAGCTTAATAAATTCTTGAGGATAGACAACTAGTAAGTACAACCTTAAAACTACATCACAAGAAAAGCAGTGGTGACCATCAGCCCTGTATCCTACATCATGAACAAGGATAGCTGACTGAAAGACAAAGCAACTTCTAAGCCATGCTTAACTAAGAAACTAAGCACAGAGGCAATCACTAGGATCTATCTATGAAAAATCTCGAACTTAAACAAGGATAGAAGGACATACCTGAGCCATCGATCCTTTGATTATGCGATGAAAAAATGATCCTTTATAGTGTAGGGGTTTTCCACTCTTAGGGCCAATTCCCTTCTCCCCTGCAAGGTACAAAATTTTGGAATGTTAAAGACATTGATAAAACAGTCCACTATCAGCAGCAAAACAATATTAGTGCATTGGCATGGGCAGCATAAGATTGAAAAGGCAGACCTGATAAAAAGAAACTAAAAGGGAAGGAAAGGAGATTTTAAAAAAAAACATGCATCCTAATTCTAATGAGTAATGACAACCCAAAACAGAAAGTATGGTTCTGACATACTTCGTTTAAAAAAAAAAATCTTCTGACAGAAGCAATAAACAACTAAAATCTATTATCCATATACACAACATCCTAAATCCTAGGTCAAGATAGATTTCGCATTTTTGGATTTTTTAAGACAAAGGGGGCTTCATCGATAGAAACGAATGGGGGCTTCATCTTTATGTGTAGGAAACCAATTGAAAATGGAAAGAAAGGGCAGAGTAATTGAATGCAGAAGAGGGAATAGAACAACATAAAGCCCACACAACATATACCTGTACAGAGTGCACGGAAATTTTCAGCAGTCTTGGGAGCAACATCAGAGAAAAGCTGCAAGGTCACAGATCACAGAATGAATTAATGCAATATGCCAGTAGATGACAACAAAAAATTAGATGCTTTAGAAGAAAACAAAACAACAAGAACTTCAGCGTAACTGAACATTTAGAGTAGAATTGGTTCAAAGCATAAATTACCTCAAAAACCATCTTTTCAGTGGGATCTCCATCAATAGACACGTCCAAAAACACTAATGGGTTCTTCTTGCTCATTTTCTTTGCATTCAAGGATCTCAACACAAAGCAAGCGTCAGCGATGATCTGAAGGCAAAGATGTTAGCTAGAGTACCCACAACCTATAATCGAAACGATAAAAACACAAATAAAACAAAAAAATAAAGGTCCAAAATATATTTGGCTACAAACTACCAGTGATCCAGACAAGAAAACTTCACAGACAATTCAAACATCATAACACCGACAGTCAAAATAATTTAAGTACCCATGCCAAGAACAATTGTGCAAAATTATGGAGAACATGCATGTTTATAGCAATATGCTAGTCGAATAACACTTGACCAGGCTGTTAAAGAAAGAAAGACAATAATACTTCCCCGATGCTATCTTGCATAATATTAACTGAACACCACCAAAATCACATTACAACTGGATTACTGGAAAATCATCTTTCATCACAATCTATCTCACTGACTGTCAATGAATTCATAGAATGGAAAAAACATACCGCTTCAGCCATAAGCCATTTTTATAGCCTTGACAACATCGTCATTAACAAATCACCTAGCAGCTGTTAATCACCCCTTCCTCACCTTCCCCAAGGTTCTAAAAGCCGTTAGGCGCTAGTCAGGCGGCCGGGCACCGCCTAGCGATGCAAAGTTCAACATTAGATCGTGAACTGGGTGCTGGGGTTTACTGGAAATAATTTTGTATCATAGTAAAATTACACCAAAGCCCCTTCTACTATATTACCATGACAGTTAAGCCCTTAAATTTTGAAAAAATACATTGCCTGGCCAATTAATCTTCCGCCTAATCCCGCCTAGACACCTAATGCTGCCTAATCTGCCTAGCAGATTAATCCCGTCTAATGGCACCAAGATCACCTCCTAGACTCCTACACAAGGAGGCAGGGTAACGCCTAGCGCCGATTAATTGGCTGCCTAGGCCACCTTTTAGAACACTGACCTTCCCCCTATTTATATGCAAGTACTCACATCATAATCTATGGTAAATGCTCACAAATTCAACTTATTCTATCCTTCTTCTATGCTGCCACCAACCCCAATGATCTTCGCATTTTGTCTGGAAACAAATTAATAAGGGATATCTTATGCCGTTATCTGTACTCAATGTGTGATACTTTTTTTTTTTTTTTTTGGGTGAACATGTGTGATGCTTCTTTACCACATAAAAACTCAGGCTTTTTTTATATAAAAAAAAAATAGGCTGCATTAACTTTGGTGAGTATCAGATGAGGAAGCAACAAATCCAAAGTTCCAGCTCCCATAATCCAAACCTTTAATTGTGGGAAACATCCACCTTAACCTTGTAAACTTTATAGGATATCCAATTCAAGATAAGTAATCCCTTTTATTCCCCCATGTCAACGACTTTTACTACAGAAATTACACGCAAAAAACCATAGCCCATCATGCACTTCCTCATAGGCGAAACATAAACTTCATACTCAACCTTCGAAAGGAAAAATTAAATCGAACCCCACAACCATCAAAACTGCGTCCAGACTGCCGAATAGCACATCCTAAAGCAAGAAATTCTGGAAGGTTTAAAAAATGGCACTCCATAAACATAGGCATAAACCAGTTAGTATAACCATATTCAAAATGAAAAAATCAAGATGCTTTTCATGGATTTTTTAATGTGGGTTTTGATACATTCCGTGATTTGTTGAGAGGGAGGAAAGGCTGAAAGTCCTCCCACACCAAAATGATTCCTGGGTTCCTGCCTGAGATAAATTCTGTGGACGATTCCCCTCCAGAGCGCCCAAAACAAATACCACCTGCTTTCAAAAGCTACCTCTAACGAGACTGGGACCTCGAAACTAGAGTCAGCGTGTTGTAAAGAAAATAAGAGGATCAAAACTGACGAACAGTTGAATTGCATATCTAACTACCCTATTCTCTGATCTTGGCTAGCATCCAGTCTTAGTTGGCTACACCCCTCGGGGTAACACATACAGAAAGTCAAAAGTTACATCAAGCCACCAAGCAAGAAGAGTATAAATCCTTTTGCTTTAACCAGGGCATCAAGGTAAAGATCACGAGAAGACTTTCTACCTCTATCCTCAGCTCCTAGTCTAGAAACCACACACCCTTTCATATCTATATGTACTTGCATATGAAATCAATTCCAGAATATATACCCATAAAAAGATCTGACTGCATGGCACTAATCGCATCAAATCCCAAACCCTAAAACCCTAACTATTTTCTGTTTCCTACAAAAGGAAACCCTTCATCTGATCGTCAAAGAGCATTACCGAAAGAAAAAAAAAAGAAGCAAAATCAGAATCGCGATTGATGTGATTATAAACCACCGTACAAACAAAAAAACGAGATTCTGGGGAAAAATCAATACTGAATACTAGATGCATGAATTGTATAAAGCAATCGACAGACCGTGTGAATCGAACAGATATCTGTTATGTGAAAAAGTGTGTGTGTGAATTCTCGAACATAAACCCTAGTTCGTACCTGATAGAAGATGCAGCAAGAATTGCTGCTGCTCTCTCCTCCACAGAAATATGACAAAAGACAAGTGTGTGTGTGAGTGGGCAAGAAAACCTAGCTAGTTCTACTTACATGCGTCTTTACTGAAATAACCCTTCTTTTGGCCTGTAATAACTCGATTTGCCCTGTGATTGTTGGAAATGACTACACTGGCCCCGCGGTAAAATTCGGTATTTCATTGTTTTCTTTGGGTGACAAATCTTTGATTTCAGTAAAAAAAAAATCTTCATTTGATAAAATTAACAGGTAATTTTAGCAAATATCAGATTTTATCATTTGGAAAACTCACCCTATAAAATTTTAAAAGAACCTTTCGAAAATTAAATTGGCAATTTGTGTAATTGCATTTATGTGTCTAAATGAGGGGTTAATGTGAGAAATTGATTGACTTTGGACTTGTTTGTAGCATTTTGGTAGTTGATGGGTGTGAGATGTATTTGGCACTGTACAAGCAAGTTTAGAGAGTGAAAATTTTTTATTTCTCTCCCTCTCCATCCATTCAAACCCAACCTAGATCCATTTCTCACGTCATTTGGACCCGGGATTCGCATGCAAAAGCTTAGGGGAAGTCAATCTTGTTGGGTTTAGGTTTGGTGGAGGTAGGTTTTTTATTCAAGGCTTAATTAGAGCTCCGATCTTTGAGGTAGGGATCTTTTCTCTCTTCCTAACTGTTTATGTGTACATTGATGCACATTTTCGGTTTGATTTATACATTTTCTTGTGTTTTGGTTGAAATTCCAAAAATCTGAGTTTTCTGTAGTTTTTACCCTGTTGGCTAAGCACGGGTTGGCTGGGCCGGGTTTTGTAGGCTTCGGGTCTGGTCAGAATTAGTTAGGCCGTAAAAAAAAATGGAACCCGAAACCGAACCAAACAAGCCTAGAACCCAATTGGATCGGGTATGTCGAGTTGCGGTTCTGGTCGGTCGGTTTGGGCTATTGTTGGAATGGGTATTTTAAATCGGGTTTTACAATTGGGTCAATGGTATATTTTTTAACATAAATAAATGAACATTTCTTGATAGAATAATTCCATACATAATAAACATCCAAAAGTCATCTCACAATGTCCAATTTTCATAACGGATAACAAACCTAAATAAGGTACCAATGTCCCGTGAGAAAATATGTTCCAAGTAGTTAAAGTTATTACATTTGTCCGAAGTCAAAAGAGATAAAATAATAAAGTAACAAGTTCATCTTTTAAAAAATATGATATAAAAGATGATCAAATAACTCTTCATGATATGTATTTCATCCATGCACATGCATCGCGCGCTAATCAACTCATGCTCCCTGTTGGGTACCTGAAATTGTTAGGGTGAGTTATACTAGCCCAGTAAGAATTCATCTACAAACTCTAAATGCATATGAAATGAAATAAGCATGAGAGAGATAAGGGCCCTGTTCGTTTACTCAGTTTAGTCCAGTTTTGGAAAACTTATTTTCCAAATTTTTGTTCGTTTGGTGGAGGGAGTTTTAGGAGAGTTTTAAGAGGTCAGACCTCACGTGGTGGGACCCCACTCCTCCATCTTAACGTTGAAAAAGAAAATAGAGAGCTGTCACTCCTTTTTCCTTTACTCTATCCTCTATCATGCATGTATGTTGAAAAAGAAAATATGTGTGCTTCTGTTTTGTCTCCTTTTCCTTTACTTTTTCGTTTCTATGCTCTCTCTCTCTCTCTCTCTCTCTCTCTCTCTCTCTCTCTCTCGCGAAATCTTTTCTGCAGATCTGGTCACTTTGTGAAAGTTGTGATGATAGAAATTGTGAGGTGTCTGTATGCATAGCCAACTGCAGATCTTGACCTACAACAATGCCATTGTTCAACAGAAGACTCGTTCACTCTATGAGAATGGGCAAAGGTTAAACCTCTAGACTCAAACAAGCCTCTGTTATGCGGTATGGTAAATGGGTATTGATGTCACGCCCTCAATTTTAGTAAACCAAAATATATATAAATTCCACCTAGGATGAGTTCAAGTCAAATAGCTTCCCATTGAAAAGTCAAAGTCAGAGTACAATGAGTTTCTAATCAAGGGTGCTCGTACCCATGCATAAGTAACAAAGTTAAAGTTATTACATATATCAAGTTTGTCAAAAGATGTAAGAAAATAAAAGTTACATGACCATCTCCCAAAAAATATACTAACTATGGAGAGGATAAAATAACTTCATGTAAAAGTGAGCTTCATGTCATGCAATCCACACTCCAAGCATCCAAGTCATGTGCCTTTCCGAGTACCTGAAAATGATAAGATGAGCTCACTAGCCCAGTAGGAAAACCATTCTACTAGTGCTAGGTGTATAAAGATGATAAGTACACTGGAATATGAAATGACTAGAGTGAAACGAGCAATGTATAATATAGGAAGTTAAAAACAAGTGTCAAGTGACCACAAAGTACCCAAGTGTCCAAAAACATCCCAATGTGTCCAAAATCACCTAAGTGTCCATCATTTTTCTCTTAACCGTTACCAAATCGTGTCGTATGTCAAAGAGCGTGTCCAAGTATCCAATTTTCACCAAAACACTATGTTAGTCATAAAACACTTCATTTCCAACGTTTCATAAAAATATCCATTTGTTTTTAATATGGAATTAATCCCTCTGCCGGATTTCGTAGGCTCCGTGCACCCCTGCCGGATTTCGTAGGCTCCGTTCACCATTTCATAAACCATTTTCATCCATTCAAAGTGTATCATTTACCAAAACACTTTCATGTGTCACATTTCGTTCAAAACGTCACAATTTTTGCCAAAAGTGTCAACCGACTCAAAATAGTGTATGTCCAATACGTATAACGAAGTGCTCAATAAATCACATGTCAAAATCTTGGTTTAAAGGTTTCAAAGTGAATTTGAGAGTTATCATGGTGTCAAAAGTCGATTATAAGAAGATATGAGCGATCGGGGGCCAAACGGGCATCAAGGAACGAACCGGAACGAAACCGGAAAAAGTGGTGATTGCTGGATTTTCTGCCCGAGCGGCCCCCAATCCCGCCCAGGCGGTCGGGGCAGAATCTGGGCATTCAAAAAAGTCAGATTTTCACCCTTTGGGTGTGGAATTTCAACCCAAGTCCTATTTTGATGATTTAAGCATAAATTTGAGATGTCAAACAACAAATAAACATGGAGGGAGAGTAAATCAACTACCAATTGAGCATTTCAACAAGTAATTTCATAGATCAAGATCAAAATTGGAAGAAAACCCATTTTAATGGTGGATACTAAAAGTCAGGAGAAATTGTGAGCCAATACAAGAGTATAATTTACCCAAAAAAAAAAAAATACAAGAGTATATGTAACAAATCAACTAAATACAACTAGAGGGAGTAGAAATTTGTTTCCTACCTCAAGGATTGAGCTCGAAATGAGTAGGAAATGAAAAACCCTAACCTTTGAGACACTCCAACCGAAATAGGCTAGCTCCAAGCAAAACCACGGAGACCCGGACTCCAAAACACGCATAGAAGTAGGATACTAGGTTGAATCTTGAGTTTGGGGAATGAGAGGGGTGGATTTTGGTGAAGATTTGGAGGAGATGTTAGAGAGAATAGAGAGGGCCGACCACAATAAAAGAGAGGGGGGGCAGATTTTTGTTCAAAAAAAAGTCTTACACTAATTAGATATGGTCTCGACATTCTGGGTGGTTTTGAGTAAATCCCACCAATGATCTGCTTCTCCCTGTAGTTGGAAGGAAGCTAGCGCGATGCGGTCGCCCGCATCCTCAACATTGAGAACCTCCAGTAATTTGGTGATTTGTTTAAACCACGCCTCAGCAACAACGGGGTCTGGTTCTCCATAAAAGATTGGAGGTCGGCGTTTGCAGAAGGTGTCGAGCATCTGGCTCCTGTTCATCTGATGGCGTAAGGGAATTCGTTGGTTAGTTTGTGGGACCAAATTGGCGGCGGCAGCTGCTATTGCTTGAAGCAACTGGGTAAGGTCTGGCACTCCATTGCCGGTACCGTTAGTTTGGACATTGGCGTGGCCACTGGTTTGGTCGTTCATTTGCCCGTTGATGTCCATATTTCTTGCATTCTGGGCCCCCTCCATTGTTGGTGTTCGTTTGGGTGTCGTTCCTTAATTCAACCATCTACAAGGTTTGAATTTTTATGTTAAGAGGGGGTTCTAGTTTTCATACTTTAGTCGGAACACATGTTTCAAAAATACTAAATCTTCACTAAATGATAAACATAATGATGATTTCATAGATAATAAAAGGATTACAAGGGTTAGCGGTACCTCAGAAATGAAAGGAAATGCAATCCTAATACAAATACTACTAATGCCACAGAGGCTCAGATCAGACCGCAGAGGCTCAGATCAGACCACAGAGATCAGTTACGTCCTACAACTGCTTGAAACATGAAATACAAATACAAAAGTACCGGGCTAATGTCATCTCTCTAGTGCTCTCAAAATAACCTCTACCCCTTCCCACTCTAATTATGCGGACTAAATATATCAGGAAAGTCCCTCCGCAGGTTGAAGTCTGCTTCTAAGGTGACTTCCTCAACTCCCATGCACCTCCAAGCGGTGCGCCAGTACAAGCCTCTCGGATCCATGTTATCATCCCACCTTGGAACGTCGGCATTTATGGCTACTTCATCATAGAATCGTCGGTTGTTGAAGTTGGAATTTAGGGGAATGATGCGGTGTTCTGCCTCTGGCCGACGATGAGACACATAGTGGAATGGAAACCTCCATGCTACATGACGGTGAAACCCGTGTGGCGCTGCCATGCTGTAGTAGCCATCCTCACATTCTGATAGTAGTGTTACCGGTCCAAAGTAGAAGGGTTCGCCTAATTGTTTCCATGAGCAGAGATACAGATTTGGCACATTTATATATACCCTCTGATTAACGCGGTAGTCAGCATGATGTCCGATCCACGGGATCCAACCGGGACCCTCATAATATACCACTTCTTGCGGTGGCGGTGGTGGAGGTGGACCATCCTCGACATCGCTGTGCGGCTCTTCCTCTACTTCTTCCACTGGCGGCGGTGGCGGTAGTGGTACAAAGGGCTCTTGATGCATTGCGTTCCACGCATTTTCAACGTCCCAATCTATTGGTGCATTGATTGGGGCCATGGGAAAGTAGACGCCGTCGTCATCATCTTCATCACCTTCACTTAAAAAGCCATCAGAGTCAATGTTTGGTGGTAGGTCCATTGATACATCACTGCCGCTTTCATCTCCACCAATGTCTACATCCTCCTCAGGAGCATCCTCACCTTGCTCTTGTTCCGGATTGATTTCATTCCCTTCCGGTTCTTCTGGACCCTCAGTGTCATAACCCTTCATTGGATCTTCCTCGTTCTCTGGCACCACCTGGTTTTCCTCGTTGTTTTCTGGCGCAGCCGGGTTTTCCAAATTGTACTCCGGCTCATCTGGATCATCTGAGTCATACTCTGGTGTTGGTTGTGGGTTGGCCAATTGGGCTTGCACCTTAGCATATATAATAGGGTACATGCCGGGAAAGTACGGGTCAGTTGCCATGTTGAAACCGGGTCCCATCAACTCCATATGCTCGTTGATCCTCCTAATCTCCTCTTCTCTTCGTGCAGCATGATTAGCATCCATCTACAAAATAAATTTAACTAGACTTAATATAATAGCGCATAACATTAGTTATAGATAAGAGTATTAACTACCCAGGTTATACTCTCGAGTTGTGTTCTACCCAATCTACCCAAGGTCTAAGGGTTTGAACCTAGGCTCTGATACCAAGTTGTAACGCCCCAATTTTCGGAAACATTAATTTAAATCATTTAATAAATGATTAATATAATTAAAAGGATCTCATTAATTAAGCAGCGGAAATAACATAATTGTCTTAGTTCGATTACAACAATAACATAGTACTTTGTTGGGAAATTAGATTACAGTTTTCCAACACAAAAATAAGGGAGATTGGCTCTACAGGTTAAGGTTGAGATCTTGATCCCAATGCTCCTTTTGAGCCTGATCCACTGGAAAACCTTCTGTTCCAAAACAAGCGTCGCCCTCGACACCTACACCTCCTATTTGATCACAATCTGGCATAATACGTCCGAGTCGCAAAGCAACATCATGGTATTATACCAGGGTCACACGAAGTGTAACACCGTGAGCGATATATCACTCAATAGCTACTCTAACCCCCAACCCTTACATAACATACAAGAACAACATATATGATTGAAAAGCAGTACGTAAAAGAGTAAACACATAACTGATTTCATTACTAGCCATTAACTTACATTTTCATCTAAGTTCTCAACCTAGAGAACTTTACTCCCGGTTAACCACTAAGGACTATGACCAAACTGTGATTTACTCCCCCCTTATTAGCCCTTCACTCGGGGGCCCCGACAGAAGGTATAAGTTACGTACTTAATCCAGCCATCAGCCGCCTCGCAAGGATGAATTTCCCAGGAACGAAACTGTACCACTGGGCTACGTATGGCAACTGCCAGGTCCTGTAGGTATATAGCCGAAACTGGTCTATAATACTTCCACCCTTATAACGCCTCAGAATTCAAATGAAGCAAATCACAGAGTGCCACATCCTAGGATTTCGAAATCATGGCAGACTGCCAAACAATCCTCCGAAACAATCACTTGAGGGAACTGCCATTCAACAACAATCTTGGGGTAACTCCCCATCAATCAATTCCAATTTACTTTTCCATTAACCTCATCGTCTATGTGATATCCGCATACGATCACCCAACCCGGGAACCTAAGTGTCCATTCTAACATTCAACGATTTCATGATAACTACGCACAACAGAAGAAGCAAAGCGATAAATAAATAAAGAACAAAATGATATGACAGTTGATAGTGTGCATGCAATTCACATAATTTATTTCGAATTAGTCCACGATGGCTTTGGTTTTATTAAAACTCAGCACGTTAATTTAGTTTATCAAAGAAGGAACGTGAACAGTAATGAAACTTAAGAGCTATAAACATTTTTTGTTTCAAAATGCATTACTAAGTTATAGAAAATTTTACAGATAGGATATTG
Organism: Vaccinium myrtillus; assembly: GCA_016920895.1. NCBI lineage: Eukaryota > Viridiplantae > Streptophyta > Magnoliopsida > Ericales > Ericaceae > Vaccinium > Vaccinium myrtillus. Next base: position 15,969,890 of record CM029274.1, read on the forward strand.
CAAAGTGTTTTGAGTAGCTAAACTGATTTTTATGAAAATTAGAACTCCCTTTATTACCAATCTATTAAATAATTAATTTTTGGGAAAAACTACACAACCACATCTATTTACTGTTTATTAGTCTTTCTAGCTAACGAGCTGTGGGCTGCAAGTATGTTTACATCTTATATTTTTATTGCCAAGATAATTAACCTACTCCTTACCATATAGTATATGCGTCGTTTCTCATAAAAATATTAAAAGTATAGGAAGAATTTGTTACTGCACTTTACATAAACAAAATAATTAAATAAATAAAATGGTTATAGTACTTATCATAACTTGAAGTCATATCTAGTATACAAAAGTATTCAATCAAAAATTAAACTAGATCTTCGTATCATATTCTACAATAAAAAAATAAAAATAATACTTAACAGGTTATGTTTTATTATATATACATATCCTATTTAGTCCAAAACTACAATTAACTTGACATGCTAGTATTAACATGATTATAGTAATGAACCAAGTCAGAAAAACCATTTGGTTCTACACAGCAACAACGTGATAACGAGATAACCCGAAAACAAATTTCGAAATATACTGGAATAAGTTTGCAGCCACGAGGTCTATAAACAAATGAGGTACTATTTTAGTTCCAATGATTAAAAGCTACTGGAGTGTGATAAAAAGATTTCATTTCATCATTTGGTGAATCAAAATGTACTGGAACAGAAACATAATGTTGCTGACACACAGTTTCGGAAAAAACAGGGTACAAACGAGTGGGTTGGTTTTGATGCATGGGTGTTTTTCCTTTCCTTTCTAAACCATAAAAATGGCTCATAAACATCATAATATACTTAGGGAAGGTTGGTAAAAATTAATCTACCTCTCCTCCGAAGATCAAAGCAAGGAAATGATATTTTTCGGCAAAACCGACACCGACGAAGATGACCGGCAAGAAAGACTTCGGGGTGGTGATTTGGAGTGTTTTGAGGGTGCTTGGGTTTATAGGAGAATATTTGAGTGTGTGGAAATGTGTACACTAAAACCCAACTCTCTCTCTCTCTCTCTCTCTCTCTCTCTCTCTCTCTCTCTCCTAGAAACTCCATTAATGCTCTAAATTTTAAGCTCTCTATTTCTCACTTGATTTTTCTGATTGGTAGAGTATTTGCAGGTGAAGGAGTGAAGAGAATGCTGTAAATTTCAGATTAGGGGAGGAAGAGTTATAGGGGAGTGGGTGTAGAGCATAATCCCATGGGTTTAGAGGTAAAACATGGTCCATTGGTTAGAGGAAACTCCCCCTTGGTGTTGTAGAGATGTTATAGGCTGATATCAAACGGTAAACAAAAATGGTTAAACATGGATTGACAAGGTGGAGATGATGTATTAGATGGGTGAGGTGATGTCTAGTTGGGTTATAAGTATAGTTAGAGTATTTAGATTAGGCTAATGGAATAATATATGTAGGAACATATATGTAGACATACATGCAAGTATCTAAGAAGGTTAAAATGTGATATTCCAAGGAATCTATTTAGGTTAAATGATTAACCTACAATAAGATGATTTATTAAAACGAAATTTTTATTTATGAAAATATCGGACCATTACAACCTATCCATCCCCCTTAACAAAATTCCGTCCTCGAAATTAGGATGTACCTTCAGATGGAAAGAGATGTGGATAATTGGCGCGAATTGTGTCTTCGCGTTCCCACGTTGACTCTTCAATTCCTCGGTGCCTCCACAAGACCCTGACTAATTTGATGGTCCTGCCCCTTATGTTCTTTTCACCATGGTCTTGGATCTCCACTGCTTGTTCTTCAAAAGTTGTGTCTTCGTTTAGTGTTACTTCTTCCCAGTTGAGTATGTGAGAAGGATGCGCCATGTACTTACGCAACATTGATACATGAAACACATTGTGAACCTTGGTGATCTGAGGCGGCAGTGCTAGCCGATAAGCCATCTCTCCAATCCTTTCCAAAATCTCGAAAGGTTCGATATAGCGCGGCAACAACTTCCCTTTCTTGCAGAATCGAATGATTCCTCGTCGCGGTTTGATCTTCAAAAATACATGATCCCCAACATTGAAGAACAATGGTCTAGTCCTCTTGTCGGCATAACTCTTTTGTCGGCTTTGAGCAGTCAACAGTCGCTGACGAATAATTTGAACCTTCTTTGTTTTCTCTCGAACCAGTTCTGGACCAAGCAAGCTTGATTCTCCGACTTCAGTCCAACAGATAGGCGATCTACAGGGTCGTCCGTATAGAGGAAACTCCCCATTGGTGTTGTAGAGATGTTATAGGCTGATGTCAAATGGTAAACAAAAATGGTTAAACATGGATTGATAAGGTGTAGATGATGTATTAGATGGGTGAGGTGATGTCTAGTTGGGTTATAAGTATAGTTAGAGTATTTAGGTTAGGCTAATGGAATAATATATGTAGGAACATAGATGTAGACATACATGCAAGTATCTAAGAAGGTTAAAATGTGATATTCCAAGGAATCTATTTAGGTTAAATGATTAACCTACAATAAGATGATTTATTAAAACAAAATTTTTATTTATGAAAATATCGGACCGTTACAGTTGCAGTGGAGGGAGATACATCGCCAGTTATTGTTAAGGACAGGAAAAGGAGGGTACACTCTTTTAAAGATCCAACAAAAGTTCGAGCACTTGAAAAAAAGAGTTTAAGATTTTAAAGGATTTAATTGAACATACCGGGTTGGGTTGGGACCCTGTGAATAACACAATCACAGCACCGGAGTACGTTTGGCAAGGATATATCAAGGTATATATGTTTATAGGTACCTTTGGTGTTAACTTCGTGACATACCTTTACGTCCCATAAGGTGCTTAATGTTTCCCCTTACCATAACATCTTCGTAGGCACATCCCGACGCGACTAAATACCTTTTAAAAAGGCTTGACTACTATGACCTTTTGCACGAGCTCTTTCAAAGCTCATTGGCCATAGGTGCATTCCTACAGCCATCAGCTATATTTGTTGTCACATCTGATTAAGAAATTTCCATGTATGACAAAGGAAAGCCCATCAAGAAGGAGGAAAGTGCGTCAATGGGGTCGGGTAAAAGAAAGTTTGGTAATGCTAGTGGAAGTAGTGCTAAGAAAGAGAGGTTGGGCAAGAAACAAGAAGCTTACGGACAGTTAGCTTACGCCAACCAAATGAGAGGAGACTTTTATGGCCAGATGGCTAATAAACAACAGTCCCACGACCAACACTCCATAGCAACTGTACTACCATTCTTGAAAGAGATCAAGCCTTTCATCGATAAAACGAAATACCTTATAACCTACTTGTTAACAAAGAATGTCAAAGGCAAGGGTTTATCAATATCGATCTAGATATGAGGGTGGACTGAGCCAATTCTCTTTGACGAGTGCGTCGTTATGTGTCCGTTTTAGACAGTATTTGTGTTCCATTTTAAGTGTTTGTGGCTATGGGAACTTGTTTTCCCTTATTTTAAGACAATATTTAGTAATGGATATTATGTTTCCGAGTTTCACGTAATATCGACTTTATGTATTCAAGTTAGGGTTCTAAATCTATTCATCTAATTTGTGATTGGTGACGGTTAATTAACTTTTGGACTATTTGTGTTTACTTAATGCAATTGACTGTCATTTTTGTTGTGTATTTTTTTTTATATAGCTTTCTATCGTGTATAACATTTGTTTGAAAAAAGAGTTTAAAACAGTGTGCAGGCCTTGGTGCCCTATTTCACAAAAAATTGAAAAGGGAAGTCCGGAATCAAGATTTTCCTAGTGAGCCGAAAATAGCTTTCTGTGAATATACATAAAACCGAACTGTCATGGGATTTAGTAGTCATCTGATATGTTCCTGGCTCTTTCGATATAGGTACTGCTTGGTTAGGGAAATATTATATCATATACGAAGTTATTTGCAGATTAGAAAACCACACATGAGCATGTCTATCTACTACTTTATTGTACCCCATTCTAGTAAATGTTGGGTATTTTACCATCACTACAATTCAAGTAATCGGGTTAGAAGCATGTCAATTCCAAATGTGACAAAAAATTGCATGACTTGTAGTCATCTGTATACTGCAGGAAAGCAAATAGACATTACCATTGTGGTGGATAACATATGGTTATTTGTTTTTATTTTGTTTTAGTAAAAACAGTTAGTTTGAGAAAAGGTAGTTAAGTTATTCCCTTTTAGCCTGAACTAAACTGGTATATTGATTGACAGTTTCTAGTCATTCCCCCAATTATGTCGACGAGTGGAAACCCATCAACTAATCATTATTCTAGCGAGGATGATGATTTGATGGACCTAGAAATGCTATCAATGTTGGATGAAGATGAGGTCGAGAAAATTCCTCAGCGAACATTCCCGGTTAAAGGTAAAACTTGGACCCAATTTTTGCTAACAGTGTTGTACCGAAACCCGAAGTAGAGAATATAACAAAACCAACAAGAAAACAAGAGACAATGATTTACGTGGTTCCCCCCTAAGCACGGAGCTCTAGAGGTACGTCCACGGGGAAAGAGCAAGAGAATTCACTAAAAATGGGGAGAAATACACAGAGTCGGCTATACCCGTAACTCTCATTTGAAGCATCCACACAATATCTAGGGACAAATCTCTGAGGCGCGACCTACAACGCATCAAACGTCTCACACACACGAAAGAGACACACACAAACCCTAGATATCTCAAATCCCAACTCAAGACAAAACCCTAGGAGGCCACAAGGCTCCTATTTATAAGAAAGTACAAAAAAATTAGGTCAAAACCCTCTTTAAAACGCGCAGCCGCACAAATTCGCGTATCAGTGGTTCGGACGAAGAATCGGTGGTCTGGACTACCGAGGCAGAACGTCCAAACACATCCCAAAACCCGTTGGTCCGGACCATTGGTCCAGCAAACGGCTTTTCGCACCAAATTTTGCACTTTTCTTCGAACGTCTTGAATTCAAGGCATATCTCCAACAATCTCCACCTTGACTTGAATTCCCTTCCAAGCCAACAACATTGTGCAATCCTCTCAACACTCGCTCTTCCCCACAACGCCCCTCGCGGGGCAGCCTCACATGGGGCTCACATCAATGGCACCAACAAACAAGGCGCAAGCACCTTTGCTTGACCTTGTTTCCACTACTGAGTAAACCCAACCACGCATGCATCCACAAGCTCCACCTTGAGCTTAACACCGCAACTCCCCTCACGGAGTTAATCACCATCGAGCAACCATCTTCCATCAAATGTCGACCACATGCATCCATTATTGATGCCAAAGAAGATGTGCTCAAACTCCACCCGGAGTTAACCGACTCTACCACAGAGCCTTGTATGCCCTCATGCATACTCCCATAGTTGAACCTGAATTCCTCTCAACAGATGAAGACCCCAACGGTGGAGCACCCACAATCGTACTACCATCAAGTACATAGAGGTTACCCAATTTCTGACCCTTCACGAAAATCCGAGCACCCAAAGACGCGCTTAAGACTCCACCTTCAGCACTGTACCTCCAACCCATGGAGTCGAGAGCGCCCAAAGAGACAAGGTTTCTCCTCAAATCTGGTACATGTCGAACACCAAGCAATGTCCTCACAATCCCATCGTACATCCTGACCTTGACTGTTCCAACCCCAACAATTCTACAGGGCATGTTATTCCCCATAAGAACTGTATCACCGTGAACCGCCTCATATGTATCAAACCAATCCCTACGTGGACACATGTGATAGGAGCGTCCAGAGTCAAGAATCCACATGTTTTCACAACAGACATCGACATCACTTACTGCCAAAGCAATGGCAGCCTCAAACCCTTCCGGATCATCTTTGACGCAACCAGCAACACCCTTCTCTACAACTTGTCCTTCACCCTCGGACAATTTTTCACCATGTGCCCGAATTTTTTACAGTAAAAACACTGTATTCCATCCATATATGTGGTTTTAGAGCTAGAAATCCATCTACTGCCCAAATCCCTCCCACCAGTCTTTCTCCGCACCACCAAAGCTTGATCATCATGAACACTACTCTCACCGGATACCTTTTTCCTCAATTCTTTAGAAAACAAACTAGACTTTACGTCCTCCATGGAAATCGTATCCCTCCCATATAACATAATAGTCACAAAGTGTTCATATGATGCAGGTAAAGAACATAACACAATAAGGGTCTGATCTTCATCATCAATCACAGCCTCAATATTTTTTAAATCCATAATAATTCGGTTCAACTCATCTAAATGGTCTTTTTTGGACGTACCTTCCTTCATACGAAAAGTATAAAGGCGTTGCTTCAAGTACAACCGGTTGGTTAGCGACTTCGTCGTATAGATGCTCTCCAACTTCAACCAAATACCGGCTGTCGAATCTTCCTCCCCAACCTTTCGAAGCACATCATCGGCTAGACATAATTGTATTAAACTGAGTGCCTTCGCATCAAGATCCTCAAACACACTATCCTGCATATCAGCAGGTTTCTCCGACACCCCCAACAAAGCCTTACTCGTCCTTGTTGCACCAACAAATCATTGGTGGATTTGTTGGTGAAAAAGGGTTAGTTGAATGGGAACATATGAGATTGTCAGTAGAGGAATCATTGGCTATTTTTTTTTGTATATATGTGACTACAGCGAACAACATAGAGTTGTGGCTCTTTAGTTCCAACATTCGACGGATACCATTAGCAAGCACTTCAAGCTTATGCGGTTTGCTCTTTGCAATGTAGCCCCATTTGTAATCCGGCCACCTGATCTTGACGTCAAGCCTCCTGAAATTCTTAATGATGGAAGATATTACCCATGGTCTAAGGTAAAAATTTAGGTTGCATTTACAAAAAAAATCGCCCAAGTGTTTGAACAAACATCAAAGCCCCTTTTAATGGCTATTGTAAATTTTATGTAGGTGTTGGTGCCATAGATGGAACTCACATTGACGCTTGGGTACCAACGTCTAGGGAAGTAGCGTATCGTGGGAGAACGTTTACAAAAACACAAAAATGTGATGGCAGTATGCTCATTTGACATGAAATTCACTTATGTTTTCCCCGATTGGGAAGGTAGTGCCCACGACGGCCGTGTTTTATTATCTACAGTGTCAAATCCGGCCTAAAAATTCCTCAACCCCCCAATCAATAAGTAACATTTACAAAAAGCGGTTTCGTTTCTCGATACACTAGAATTAAACTAAAAAAAATCACTTATTGTCTAGATAAATATTATGTGGTGCATGCTGGATACACAAATATGCCAGGGTGTCTAGCACCATATCAAGGACAGAGGTACGACCAAGACCAATGGAACGGGGCAAATACTGTGTTTCAGTCTCCGCAAGAGTTATTCAACTACAAGCATACGTTGAGGAATGTTCTCGAACGTTGTTTTGGTGTTTTGAAAGCAAGGTTTTCAATACTTAAAAGTATGCCTAATATTATTCTCCTGCTTGTCAACCTCAAATTGGTATTGGATGTTGTGTTGTCCACAATTGGATCATAATGCAGCAAGGGAGGGATGAATTCTTTTATGGATTTAACGATGACACATAGTGGGAGGGAGATGGGGGTGATGACAATGAAGAGGATGCTGAGGGGGAACAAGAAAATTATGAGCATGTGGACATGTCAGTTGCTAGCCTCCAATTGATGGTCATTCGTCGGGATCAAATGGTGGAACAGTTGTGGGAGGATTATTGATGTGTTTGGCTTCATCTGCAGGACTTGTGTTGTTGATGCACTTCAACTATTTTTATTTTTCGTTTAGAACTTTTTTTTTATTAAGTACAACTCCATGCATTTTCTTAAGCATCTACGAATTTGTTGGATTTCAAGTTGAAAATCGTGTGTAACCACTTTTAACCATGCCTATGACATACGAATGGCAGGAAATGAGTTTTACTACATTGTGTTTAAGGGCTTGAACTCGGGCGTTTACGATTCTTGGGCGGCATGTAGCGCACAGGTCATCGGGTTTAAAGGTGCTATCTTCAAAAAATACTCTTCATTGGATAAGGCCTACACTGCCTGGCGGAATCGCACCAGGCAGGTTGACGAGATGTTGCCACCTCCCATTGTACCGTTGTTGGAAGATGGGGCTGGATCGTCAACAGATTTAGATCACGACAACGGAGATGACTATCTAGTCTACCTGATTATCGGTCTCAATTTCTGGATGGGTGTGACTGTTTCTATTGTTATCCAAGCCCTAGTTTGATAATTGGTCATATTTATGTATTTGTTTTCCTAGACTATGGAGTTAGACCAATGGTCAGTGTTGTGTGTTTGAAAAATGAGATGTATTCTCTTAATTTGGTTGTCTGTACTGCGACGGTTTGCTCTTAATTAAACTCCATGTCTGTACTATGACGGTTTGCTCTTAATTTGGTTGCGTGTAATATGATGGTTATTATCTAAATGTGCTGTTATTCAACCAAAGTGAATTGGGTATGCAAATTGTATATGAGCATTTTCTGAAGGTGGCAGTTTCATATTTAAAAATAAATAAATAAATAAAGAGGTTGATAGGCTTTGCAAATGGCTAACCAAAAGTTAACTTCTCAACACGTTTTCAGTGGTTCTTCTGAAATGTTACATGCCAATATGGCATCCAACGATGGATTTTTAAATGGGTATGTGGGTCTTAGGGGTTCCACACAAATATTTCGAACAGTTCAATATTTGAAAGAATTTTTTTTTCCAAGTGTCCTAAAAAAAATCAACTCAATTAGATTATGGTTAAATGGGTTATCCAATATTCCAATTCATCACTCATAATTTATTATGTATTCGAGTGTCCTAAAAAAATCACCTCAATTAGATTATGCTTAAATGGATAATCCAATATTCCAATTCCTCACACAGATTTGATTTGTTTTTTCAAGTTTCCTCAACAAAATAAGCTCAATTACATTATGTTTAAATGGCTAATCCAATATCCAATTTGTCACTCAGAATTATTTTTTTCAGAATGATTTTTTTTTTCAGATTTAGAAATTGGAATATTGGATCAGCCATTTATGCATAATCCAATTGAGTTGAGTTTTTGGAGGACACTCGAAAAAAAAAAAGTCATTCAAAATGAGACTGGAAATTAGTTGGAAATTATGATTCATTGATTTTGAATGTTTAATGTATAGTTTAGTGGTCAATTTGGCATTCAAATTCATTGTGTGTTATAGTAAGGTAAAATTGGGGTTTTTTACTACATAATAATGGTTTATTGATTTCCCAATTTTCGGTGTACAATTTAGCAATCGATGTGGTAAACTACTAAATCATGTTCATTTGTAGAATATTTCTCCATTGTTTAAGGCCTGGATGCTTTATTATAAGAAAATTCGATATGGGGACAAAACCCACCTATTTGTCACTGGATAAATGGAATTTTCTTTGTAGGATGTGAGAGCATGGAATATTGATTTACCATGTTTATGGGTATTGATTTATTATTTTTTAAGGTATCGAAAGTTTAGACATGAGAGCATGGATCATTGATTTTTCATTATTTCTGCATTGAAAGATTAAACACGGTGAATATTTAAACATGATAAACCAATAAACCGCCATTTCAAATTTTAGTCAGTCATCAAGGTACGATGTGGTTTATTTTTATACCATGTTTGTATTATTCCACATGTGACAAGCCTAAAATTCCCATATAGTGGGTTTCAGTGATATTGTACACTGATTTATTTGACATTGTGGCAGGAACAAAATCTTCCAAGGGACTAACGGGCCCAACACTCAAAATAATTGAAGAACCAAATGTTGGCGATGCACCTCTTTCGAAGGTGAAATCGAGATCTGGTAAAGGTAATAGCACACGAATGAAGTACTATTTATGTTATCCAAAATGAACCTGTAAACTTGCACCGTTTGTCATGCTTCCAAGGGGATAATAAGGGCTAATGGGACATAACAAAAGAGAAGGGAAGAAACAAAACATTCTGTCAAACAAGAATAGACTTATTTGTAAAGATGTGAGAGCATGGATTACTGTGATAGCATTAATATGGGTATATAAATTTAATTATGGTAAAACAATGAACCATCAAAGCATTCGGTTCCTAGTGAAAATTCTGAATTAATGTCTGCGTTGTGATTTTGATGAATCATTTCCTACCATTTTATCACTTTGGATATGATATTCCACTGTAGTGTTCCTGACTTACATATAGCAGAATGCTATATTTATGGTGCATTAAACATTGTGGTAGAAACTAAGCATAAAGAGATTGACGAGGGAGATCTGCTGAAAATAAGAGACCAAGATGTTGAAGATACGGAGCCAACAAAGACACAATCGAAATCATTTAAATGTAGGATAAAAGGGAGCATTGTCGATACTAGTCTGCTTGTATCATAAATAATATTATTGTCTATCTTTCTATCACTTTCGACATGGATTATTTATTTACCATGATTTAGGTTATAGAAAGTTTATATGTGGTGCATCAGTGAAATATGTTTGATGTTTGAAAGAATGGTAAGAGCACGTGAATGAACACAGTGCCAAGTTTGCTATTTCCATGAATAGTATGTGAGAAAAAAAAACAAAATTCATAGCTGATTCTTGATTTACGGTATGAACTTTTTGTGGTTTAATGTGAAAAATTTATGCTTTCAGGGACTCCGGCATAAACCAGTCCGGCTGCATTGGTTGTTATTGTTTGTAAAATGATTTAGGGACTGCATGAACTTTCCGTGTTTTGTAACTTGAAGTTTGTAATGTGACAAGTGGTACGTCTTCGAAGGTGAAAAGGCGAACTAGACTGCTGGGAAATGAAGCAATAGTTGACGATAAGCCTTCCTCAAAGAAGCCCACTAAAATTGTTTCAGGGAAGAGAACACTAATTAATATTTTGGTTACTTTGACCTATTTGTTTTTATGAATACACGGATGAATCAAGAAAATATAACGTAATTGGATTCAATTGATTAGGGACAACTAATATATATATCATTCATTTTCATGGGATGTTAGTTTGTGATAGTTGGCTGCATGTAAGGGATGATTAGGAAAAATTAGTCATTAATCTGCTTTCACGAGACTCTGTCATGGAACTATTACTTATTACATGGTGTACTAGTTTATGATAGCTGGCGAAAGAGTCTCCTACAAGGTTATGTATAGTATTTGCAGAGATTATATTCCATGAAACATGTTCAAATTGTAGCACTTAATTTTATGATATTTAAACATAAATCTCACACAATTCATGATAACCTAGTACATCATATACTTGAGCAACACAATTCATGCTTACCTAATACCTTACCTTCCAAGTTTTTTCAGACATCCAGAGTTGTAAACATGTTTGTTAACTAGTACTCAGAGTTAAATTTGTATTCGTGGTTTATTTCCCATTTATTGATGTAGCGACGACAAGCAATGAAGGTATGGGTGAGATTGCAATTTCGAATGATGACAATAATGGTGGGCAGACATCTAAAAAAAAAAGTCGAACCCAGATCGAGGAGAAGTAGGGAGAAATATTAAAGAGGCTCGTAAGGCAGAGGTCAATGAGGGAGAAGTGTACGAGACATCATTCTGATCAAGCTTGGGAGGGATAATGACACTAGCTAAAGATCTTAAATTAAGAAATTGCCACAATTTTTTTTTTTGCAGAGAACTCCATTATAGGCAATATTTGAGGCTATTATTGATAACAAGGTGTCCCCCACGCAATGCCACAAGAGTGATAAAAAGATTATTGCAATAATCGAGACATATGATCTTGATGAAGGCAAATTTTGAGTCGGGAGAAGGCAAATTTGGAGCTAACAAGGTGTAGACACCCCAATCCGAACCTCTGGGATTCCGTACTTCCCAGGGATGAAAATGCCTAAAGATAGTATGCGAGGCTTAATTGAGGACTTGAAAACCCCCATATACCCTTTAAGAACCCACTGAAACACTTCTGAAACCCTAAGAACTGTCCCAGAACCTCAAGACACCCTTACCTGAATTGCCTCACAGACACCTGGACAAGCCAAGTCTAGGCGCCCATAAAAACTCCAGGCGCCTGGACCTGATGATTCTAGGCACCCACACTGAGTCCAGGCGCCTAGAGTTGAACAGTGCAGGCGCCTGAAGCTCAACCCAGGTTGAGTGTTGTTCAAGTTGATAATGGGCGGGAACGATATCCTTAGGGATTTTTTTTTGCAGAGTCAGTTAGAGAGATGGTGGGGGAACATCATTAGCCCTAACCTTGCCCCCTAAGGTGACCCCTAAACTAGCTAATGGCCCCTTTTGAACCATATTTTGCCTATAAAAGCCATCCTCCTCTTCCATTTAAGGGGATGCTCAATCCTACTTACTCCCTGACTGTAATTATGTAGAAATCCTTCCAGAAGCCCCATCTTCCAGTCCATCTCTTGCTCTCTCACCCACTTCCAACCTCAAAAACTTGTCATTCACCACATCAATCCCTCATACCTTCACTTTCTTCAACCAAACACCACCGAGACACCCTTAAACTGCACTCACCAGTTCTGCAAGCTTAAGTCTAGTGTCACTATATTTAGAGATCAACTACAAACTCTCCATAAAGTCCATAAATCAAGCCATAAAAGGTAGCTCTACTACCAAAATGCTCAAATAGGCCCTTAGGGGACCCTATCAAGTTCTTGCTAGTCTCATATACTAGTGGAAAGCTCGAGTGGGATACAAATTCCATTTCAAAAGTTCATTGTTAAAATGGACCGTGGTAAGTGCTGCTATCAATGCTAAACTCAAAGAAGAAACATGACGGCGATTCCTGCGATTCATGCGATGCACGGTGAAACCCTAGGCGATTGAAGACTTAGTTATGGAAGAAGATCCACTCCCATCTAAGGATACCTTGGGTGGCAGGGCTGTGGATTCTTATGTGGTGAGAAAGAAGCAGATGGGTTTCTCCCAAACAAACAATAACACCATCACCCCGTCGGGGAGAGATCAGATCCATAGTAAGCTGCTGATTCCAGGTACAGTTTACACGACCCCTACCAAATTCACTCCCTTCAAACCTCTGAACCTCTATCCTCAGAGTCACTCAGCCATCGACCGCGACTCGTTGCGTGAGTCAAATCCAATACCCAAATCTGGCGAACACCAAAGTCTGACGCCTCCAACTACTGTGAGCGACCCTAAAACCCCTGAACCTAGCAAGTCGTTTGGTTCTCAAAGCCCAACTAAATCAAGCCCTAGCTCTGCTCCAGTGCATCTGTCAGAGGAGGAAGGGAAAATAGTAGCCCTAGTTCAAGCGATTGAAGAAGTTATGCAGACATCGGGGAATAGGGTGGATTGCTCCGAGCTAAGTACCCAACTCATCCAACTCCATTCGAAGGGAATCACTCCTGAAGGTTCATCTCCAAGTACGTCACAAGGTAATTCATTGAAAATTGGATTTCAACTTCTTGTATCTTCTCCTATCCAACAAGATCGGCACACTGCTGCTGAAATGCAACCCCTAATTGAATCCGGAATCAAAACCCATCCCCCAACACAAAATACCACTCACCAGCCTAAGGCTAAGGACTGGGCATCACTCTTCCAATCCCAAGGTCGCTCAAGTGTGGTTATGTTGCATGTTGCATGTTAAATGGATATGATGTCACTGTAATGCTGCTACACCTGCACTTCTTGGGTTGCAAGAGCTGTTGCAACCCATGTAATTGTATTATGATATGCTGCTACCTGCTGCTTGTCTGCTATTGGAAGTTCTGTCTCTTTCTCTTCCTCTTCTTTTCGTTTTTTTCAGCTGCTGCTGTTGTTTACGCAGTGGCTGGCACCTTGAGGGTGCTCCATTTACGAACGGGTCATGGCGAATTTTTCATAGCTGCCTAGCCTTGGGGGGATGTCCCTTGGCATGTATGATCCCCTTGGGGAGGGGGCGTCCTCCCATTTCATATCAATTCATTGTTATGTTCAAATATCAATGTTCATGTTCAAAGTCCAAGTACAAGTCGGTTGTGCTTCCAAGTCCCTCTACAACAGGCCGTGCATCGTCAGGCCTTGACAAGCACTCTGAATGCTTGTCTTGAGTGGCTGCTCTACTAGGATACTATGATGCTCACCAATGGTGTCACATCCAGATTGGTAATTCCCATGATCAAGTGATTCCAAGTTACCTCCATGCTCAAGTTCTAATACTAAACTACTCTTGTAAATTTTTGGATAAACTACTCTTGTAATTTTCTTTACTCAATGGGGGGTTGTCCCTTTTTGTTCCTTCATTCCATTGTGTGTTTCTCTCTCATCTTACTGATGAGGGAGAAACATTATACTCTTCATCCCCATGTAGCCAATTGGCCTTCCCCACTTTCTTAGGCAAGCCTGCCTTAGAAGTTTCTGTTTTGTTTTCTTTTCTTTCTTTTGCTTTGTCCTCCCTGGGGTATGCCCCTTGTAGGCTGTATATCCGCTTAGCCCCTTTTATTTTCAAGCTTATTTACCCAAAAAAAAAAAAAAATTCCATTTCAAGGAGAATCAAACATTTGTGTCTGCATGGGGTATGGGCGCCTGGACTTGATCCTTGCAGGCGCCTGTACCTCATCCGGGCGCCTGAATCTGCTTAATTCAGGCGCCTGGACCCCATTTATGTTGCCTATTTTCTGTTTTCTCAAATAATCCTCTTGATCATTTGAGGTATTATTAGTCATTTGCCTCTTTTACTAACATTGAATAATCTAGATGGTTTTAAAAGCATGATTAATGATATTTTGAAAAGAAAGATGTAGTTCAAAAGAGGAGGGTTTTGCATTAAGAAATTGCATAACATCCATTGTAGATCATAAACTATGCCAGAAAATTATTGTTGGGTAGAAAATGTGCATTGTGATTATGCTCATCATATTGTTTTCAAGGTGTAATATGATCAAACTCCATCATACCTTCCCATCTTACTTTTTCTTAATCATAATCACATTGGAGACTTAGCATATACATAATAGGGTATATTGCATGTTCAGGATCAGTTTAGCATATTCCATCTTAGCCATAAATATCTCAAAATCAACGATTTCCAAGTGCATGTTTATGGTATAGAGGCCATTTAGTGATTCATACGGTTCACATCAGTCTCAGGTATCATAATACACATGCAAGAATAAGTATCAAAGTTTGTATCCATTGATCATTGTGAGACTTGGATTAAAGAAATTTGTGCATGATCAACAATCCAGGCGCCTACACTGATGAGATCCAGGCGCTTGTAATCACTCCAGGCGCCTGGAGTCCCCTATTCCGGGCGCTCATTCCTACTCCAGGTGCCTGGATCTCTTTAGTCCAGGTGTCCAGAATGTAATCCGGGCGTGATCACTCTTGTTTGTGGACCTGTTTAGGTGGATTTTTGGTACTAATTGGTCATGATTGAGATTGCTAAATGTATCACATATGCATGATGTTCATTCACCCATAGCACTTTGCACAAGCATCCATTTCCATTACATTAATGGCATTGGTGTGTTTATGTGTTTACGCATGAATTTGTGATCCAAGTCCGTTCAAATAGTATTTTTGAAATCCCTTAAATATTTAGTAGAGACCGGTGGTCACACCGGGCGAGAGGGGTGCTTTAAATTCCTTCCTCTCTCGTAACCTAGCTCCTGGACCGAAGAAATCTCAAATAAAAGCAGATCAGTGTAATGTTTTCCGAATAAAGGGAAAAAGAGTCATTTTGAAAATGGTTTCTCGGGTATGGTCCTCAAACCTGGATGGCGACTCCATCTACTCAATCAAAATCGTTTTCTAAATCATTTTTGTGAAATTCCGCGGGGTGTTCACACAAGGGCGGACTTGGTTTGTTACTTCTGCATCCAATGTGGGAAAGAATTTGTGAGCCTCCAATATGGCTGCAAAGAAGCAGTCAGTTTTGTCATGAGAAGGGAAATTGAAGAAAAAAGGTTGACAACCAAGCCTTTGAAGAAACTACTTGGTCAATATGTTGGGAGTGATAAAAAAGAGGATGTTGAAGATATTGCAAGGTTGTTTTGTCTGTATCTACTACATACATTTTTCTTTTCGATGGGTATTTTTGTTAAATGGGTCCCTTTTGAACGTGTAGACGATTTGGAAAGAATGTGACGTTATGATTAGAACAGAGCAATTATAAAAGAACTCATGTCATCCATAAAGAAATATCACCTAGAACCGAGGAAGGTGTCCAGATGTGTTATGGCACTGCTGGTACATTTGTTTTGATAACTTTGGCTTCATATTGCTCTATTATGTGTGACATTATATTTATTGACACCATTCTTTTCGGTATTGTAGTATTGGCTGTGTGAACACACCACCCTGACGAAAGCTCTACATCCAGAGCACCCCTTGGGGATTGTTATATGGAGAATTTTAGCATTGGTGAACAAGTTTAAAAGGGAGTGGTTAAAGGATCTCAAGCGTAAATAGGTGTGTATGCAATGTTAAATTACATGGTGTACTAGTTAATCGTGAATAATGAATTTGTATTTATCCATGAATTATTGGTGGATCCTTCATGAATAATTAAACAAAATGGTAAACCAGTAACCATGTAAAACTAGTCTGTTTGTCATTGGCAATCGGAGGACCGAGTCACCAAATGCCAGGAATATGACCTCTCTCTAGATTTCACGATATGATTTCTCATCCGAATCAAACTCATATCGTGGAAACGGATCCAATATCATTGGCAACCGGAAAGCTAAGCCAACACATGCCAAGAATATGATTCATTCTAGTTACCACAATATGGGTTCGATTCGCAAGCAAAGAGAAAAGGATATTTATCCTTCATCGCTGCCGAATTCGATCAGCGAGCAAAGGGAAAAAAGGATATTTACGTTTCATTCTCCGTTGCAACCTTATTATTTTCGAATACATATATTTTTGTATAATATGTGATGTGAATATTCCCTTTTCCCCGTTCAAAGTCTGTTTGCATTGAATTGAGGATACCGACGTTGTCGAAAATTAGAGTACACTGTCGTCGGTATCAAAAATCAGATTCACGCATATGTGCAGGTACCATTTAAACAAATCAATGCAAATTGATTTTGATTTCCCCTGTTCGTGGTTTAGATACTTGAGATTTATTTGCATATGTTTGCAAAATAGGTAGAAACATATGGTATCCTAGCAAACCTAGTACGTTGTACGATTTATGCAAAAAACAAGGTGTATTGGTTTATTTATTTATCCTAGTCCGTTGTCATGAAAACATCCATCGAAATGGGCTTGATGTTAAAATAGTTACAAATTTTAGTTCCAAAAAAATTACTGCGAGAGAGGTTGAACTATAATTGTTGCACAAAAAGGAACTCAAAGAATAGGGATGTAGAATACCTTTTTGATACCCACGAAGTTGCTTGATGAATTGATTGATTCCAGCTTTTTGATACCCACAAATTGCCTGATGAATTAATTGGTTACAATTAATAGATTGAAATGGGCTTGAAGTATGTGGTATCTTTACTTGCTTAGGGACTAGAGATTTTGAAATTCAAAATCACCTTAAATTAAGGAAATGAAACAGCTAGATTAAAAAATGAAACAAGTATGGAAATCAAACCTGAATGTGATTGCAATACCGGATTAAGGGGACAACTGATGGACCAATAAATGACGTGAACAACAAGACGTTGTGGACGTCGCTTCACGGGCGAAGTATCCACACGTTTTGGTTGTGTTTGTGAGAAAGGGCGATTCGGGAAAAAAGGGAAAATTCAGAGTCGCCACCCGGGGTTTAATTTCTGAAAAATGTTAGGTACCCGAGAACCCGTTTAGAAAAATAATGACTCTTGTGCCGTTGTAAAAGGGGTTTGATCTGCGGAAAATAGAGATTTGGGTTCGGGAGCCAGGTTACCCGCGAGGAAGGTTTTGTTCGGAAAATGCACCCTGCGTGCCCGGATTTTTCCGGTCTTTACTAAATCTTTGTGGGATTTTCTTTGAAAATATTTTATTGAAAACTTTATTTCACATAAACAATATATCAGGAAATAACGAGCTTAAAAGAGACAAATAATAACAGTAAATCAAAATAACACACAATCAAGCATATAAACGCGAGAAAATTAACTAAGAGGGATACAAGTGCAAGAAACAGAAAGTGAAAGGGGGTAAACTGCAATTTTACCCACTGGTTTTAACCAAAAACAGAGCATCGCGACCCAGAAATTAGAGCATCAAAAATGTTTTGCCAGTAATGTCGTACGGTGTCCAAAGTTACACCGCACGATGTACTTTGGATGCCGTACGGTGTCACTGTGCTTTGTATTTTTCAAAAAGTTTTCCTTTTGTTCGGTTGAAACCAATCTCTGTTTTTGGTGTAAAAATCAAGTTATTTGTTGATAAAAGTAGGTTTAGAAAATGGTTTTAATGAACAAATATACCTCGTTTCCAGGGACGGCATCCCACGACAATGGATGATGTCGCAAAATACCCACTCGAAAGGTTCGAGCTTTGCTGAAATGTTTCCTTTTGGACTCGAGGAAGAGCTATGGAGCTCTCCTCAAGCCCGATGGAAACTTCCCTCAGAAGATTATTACTTCAATGAATGCGAGTGTATACCTCTGGTTTGCTCGGTTGTGATCAGAGTCTTTGAAAAGGATTGGTTTGAAGACTGGAAATGATAATGATATACTTGTGGAAGCAAGGGTTGTATATATGATTTGAATCAGAAACGGTTTTTGACAGAGTAATGAGGAAACGACAAGTTTTGCTTTCGAGAGGAATTTGGCTGAGAAATTTATGAATCCCCCTCCGGCCTCTCTATTTCACGTCTTATATAGATGGAGTTCTAAACGATTTCATCATTTAGGGGATTCCTGTACGTCAAGAATCACATCATTGCGGAATCGCATCATTGCTCTGAAGCAAACGCGGGAATCCTGTTGATGGGACAAGGGTGTCGTACGGTGTCAAAAGTGTACCGTACGGTGCACATATCGACACTGCGTGGTGCAAATGATTATTCAAGCCGTACGGTTCAAGAGATGAGCCCGTACGGTTCAGGTAGGTTTGGAGTTTTTTTGGTTCTTTTGATCCATTCGACTCGAGCAATTGTTCCGAGGTATACTTTGCGCATTTTTTTCATCATCGGGGATGCACGAGTCATCAAAATTTGGGTGTCTACAGACGTGAAACCGGATGGTATGTCCAGATTTTTTGGTCTAATAATTACTATTAAAATATATTATTAGTATAGATTATATACTACTAAAATACTTAACAGAGGCACAATGGTCCAATTATCTATTTACATAAGTATTCAAATCTCATAGGATGGAATCTTAAGGATCTTATTTGTACAGGATGCCTAATTAAAATTCTCTAAAAAATATTATTAAAAAATATTTTAATCGGACACCAATAACTATTTCAAATCATATTTCTTTTAAGAGAAATGAATGATCAAAATTTTGAAGATCCATTTGAATTCTGATCGTCTAATTCTTTTGCGACAAATATGATTTGCCGAAACAATTTTTTATACGTGATTGACTTAATTTTTTTACATGGATAACTTACACATTTAAACTAAAAAGGGTTAAATATCTACTTACCCCTTAAACTATCAATTTTTTTTTTACTTCCCCCTTCAATTACCAATTGAACTTTCTTCCCCCTTCAACTATCATTTTTTCGTTTAATAAGGACAAATCACATTTTCCATCCAAAATTCGTGACGGAAACAGTTAACTTTTTTTTTTTTTAACTAATGAAAAAAGAGAGGGGTAATATAGACATTTCATACACTTAAAGCCACTAAGGGTTTTTAATTTATTTATTGATCAAAGTAAACTTATGCCGCCAAACCAAATATTTCCGAAGGGATTCAAAGCAAACTTCTGCCGGTCAACTCCATTGTGGGATCTTTGATGGCTGGCAGAGGCAGCAAACTTATAACCTTCATATTGGTTTAGCAAAGCAAACTTATGCCGATCAAAGCAAACCTATAACCTTCTAATTGGATTAGCAACTTGGGACCTAGCAACTTGGGACCTTTTTGCTTTTAAATCAATTGGGGCTTTTTAGTTCAGTCACCGTTTTTCAACTCCATTGCGGATCTGAAAGGTTTTCATCAATAAAGGTAGGGTTTTAAGGATGGCATGGATCTTGAGGGCTCCCACCGGAAGAAAACCGACTTGTAAGTATCGAACAACACATTTTTATTTCAAAAAACCCACTTTTCGGGATTGATGAGTTTGGAATTGAGTTATTTTATACTGCAATTGACCTACTTTATATATAATAATCTTATCAGTTTGATTTAATAATGGTGATAATGGTGATTTTCATATAATTAGAGGCTGGGGCATACGCGATGCATGTGCAAATCGACATGTGACAAAACAGATTCGCACAAAAGCTACTGGCTTATTTTTTTAATCGCATAGGCATCGCATATATTTTTTTTTTGGCAAACAAACAAATCGTAAATATCACCCGTAAAAATAATGCGATCCACACGCGATCAAAAAATAAGCCATTAGCTTTTGTGCCAATTTTTTTTTTGTCACAGGCCAACTTGCGCATCCCGTGTGCGTCTCTAGTTGTTAGTAAGGGAAAAACCACCTATATGAATAGTACGTAAAGGGTAAAATTAATTGTGTATTAGGTTGCACCGCAAAGGAATTAATTCACTACAATTGGTTCCCACTTTGAAGAAAGTTCCCACGTTAAAGGAAAATTTTCACTTTGTAATAGGTTCCCACTTGAAATTGTTCACACCTCTATGATTTTTTTTTTCTTCTTTAAGCCAAAAGTCTGATGTTAATTTTATTTTATTTTTGGTAACCATCCACGGCAGGGAAAAAAAAGACAATTCAAAAAGTGTCAAATGGAAAAACAATTGTGAATGAGGAACTGCCGATTCCTAGTTTTGGTCTAAGAATCTATGCTCACGACCCTACTAGTTTAGGCTTTTAAATTTTTTTTTAGTAGAAACTGCGCTGCAATTGGTCCCATTTTGTATGTGTGTCTTGGTTTTGTTTGTTCAATACTAACAATACAAAAGTGATTTTTTTTTCTTGTTGGTCTTATTTGGTCAATACAAATGGGTTATTTAATTCTCTGCTTGTTTGTTTATGTTATAATTTTGCAGATTCCACACTAGAGTATTTTTCTATTAAGTTGAATCATGGTGGAAATTTAGTTAAGGAAGATGTGGTAGAGTATTACATCGATGGTACAGTGAACTACTTTGATTATTGCGATAATGATAGGATTTCTAGAACTGAGTTGCAAGCAATATGTAAGGAAGTTGGTTATGTGAAAGAATTATCTTTGTACTACAAGGTTTGTGGCTCAGACGGAAAATGGGCTTTTAAGAATATCCAAACAGATGGTGATGTTACAAACATGGCTCAATGCCTTAGTATGGGATTGTGGAACATTTTCTCGGGATAATTTTACTTTTGTGGATTTGGCAACTCACATACCTTCCACCAATGAACCACTTGTCGCCAGTGAACCACCTGCCACCAATGAACCACTTCCCACCAATCAACCACCACCCACCTCTGGCCAAAACCCACCACCCACTACTAGAAGAAGAAGACAACTTAACAATGATTCTGATTCAGAATCTAATTCTGATTGTGAGGTCTTTATAGATAGTGATTATGACCTCAGTGAAGACGATGATGCCTTGTTTGATGCCAATGTGGATACAGAAATAGAATGGATTGGTGTGGGGCAGAAAAGGGTTACTCGAAGTGATATCCCCCGTGACTGTTTGTCTGAAACAGATTCTGAGGAGGGGGATTCCTCAGATGGTTTCATGAGTTGTGACTCAGGTTCTGATGAAGACAAGGAGGACAAACCAAAATTTAGGAAATACAAGCCTGTAGTTGGAAAGGTGCAACCTATTATAGAGGAGGACATGGTTTTTAAGAATAGGGCTCAATGTGTAGAAGCTATAAGGCAACATGCAATTTTGAATGGAAAGGCAATCACATTTGAAAAGAATGACACAGACAGGGTTAGAGCTCATTGTGCTGTTCCTTGCCCATGGAAAATACTAGCCTCAAGCATTACAAAGGAGGATAGGATAACGTTGCAAGTTAAGACATCAAACCTTAACCACAAGCATTGTGGCTGGGTGTGGACTAATAAGCTACTGAACTCAAGATGGTTGGCAATAACTTATTTCAAAGAGTTCAAGATCAAGCCATCATGGCCTGTCACTGAAATTGTGGAACAAGTAATGGGGGATTTTAATGTGAAAATATCAGTTGCGATGGCATATAATGCTAGGAAAAAGGCAATAAAGAAAATGGAGGGTTCTTATGTTGAGCAATATGAGAAGTTGTGGGATTATTGTGGGGAGATGGTTAGAACAAATCCAGGGACCTCTGTATACCTGCATTTTAAGAAAGATATGGATGGAATCACCACTGATAAGTTTGAAAGGATTTACATTTGTTGGGTTGCATTAAAGAAGGGGTTCATTGAGGGTTGTAGGCCTATCATTGGATTAGATGGTTGTCATTTGAAAGGCCCCCATGGTGGGCAACTGTTGGCAGCAATTGCCATAGATGGGAATAACCAGATATATCCAGTGGCTTATGCAATGGTTGAGGTTGAAGATGAGGAATGTTGGAGTTGGTTCTTGCAGTATTTGATTAATGATCTTCAGATACCAAATGAACCCACATTCACAATAATTTCAGATAAACAAAAGGTAAATTTTTGTTATAATCTTGTACTCTATTGAACACAACTTGTTACTATATTGACTACTATTTCGTGCTGATTGCAGGGGCTTATTAATGCAATCATGAACTTGTTGCCTTGTGTGGAACATAGACATTGTGTTAGACATCTACACAGCAATATGAAGAGAGATGGACATACAGGGCAAGCAGTTAAAGAGAGGTTGTGGAGTCTTGCTAGAGCTACCTATATGGGGAGGTTTAAAAGCATAATGGAACAGTTCAAGAAAGATGATGGCGCAACATTCAAGTGGCTTGCTAAGCATGAAGCCCACCACTGGTCTAGATCTCATTTTAGTGAGGCTTCCAAATGTGACATGCTTTTGAACAACCTATGTGAGTCTTTTAATGCTGCCATACTAGATGCTAGGGACAAACCAATAATAACCATGCTAGAGAGGATTAGGATTTATTTGATAAGGCATTTAGTGAAAAGGAGGATTTTTGTTGAGAAGTGGCATGGTCAAATAGGTCCAAAGATAGTGAAGTTATTGGACAAAAATATTGCACTATGCAAAGAGTATGTTGTTGTCATAACTGGGGACAACCAATTTGAAGTTAAAGGTTTTTCTGGGAACACCTTTTGCATTAACATGAATGCCCAAACATGCTCTTGTAGAAGATGGGATTTGACAAGTATTTTTTTTTTATTGTCAGTTACAGGAATTTGTTTTCATTTTTCAGTTATAGGAGGATGTTTTCAGTTACTTATGCACATGAATGTCATTACATGTTTGACAGGTATCCCTTGTGCACATGCACTTGCTGTCTTTAGGGAATCAAGAAAGAAAGTTGAAGGCATTGTGCATCATTACTACCAGAAGCAAACATACATCAACACATACAAGCATGTGATGTACCCCATCAATGGAATGGACATGTGGGAGAAGACTGATAAACCACCAATCCAGCCACCACATTACGCTAGGAAGTCTGGGAAGCCCAAGAAGTGCAGAAGGAGGGAAGTAGATGAGCCACCACTTGCTGAGGATTGAACCAAGAAAATGAAGAGGCATCTTAAGAAATTGAGCTGTAGAAGATGTGGGGGAAAGGGGCACAATGTGAGGACTTGCCCATCTGTTTTGGAAGCAACTAGGTCCAAAGAAAAGCAATGCAGTCAAGTAATCACACAACCAACATTCAATCAGCCATCACAGCCCACACCCATAGTTATAAGAGCTCCCAAGGCCCGAGCTAGAAGGGGAGGTGCTACAAAAGGAGGTGTAGCTCCAAGGGGAGGTGCCCCATAATTTTTATCTTTATTGATGCCTTCTTTTGCTTTTGGGATGGCTATTTGATGCTTTTTTTTTTTTTTTTTTTTTTTGCTTATGGTACTGATGGAAAGATATTTGTATCTTTTTTGCCTATGATTGTTATGGTTAAACCTATGGATGACTATTATGCCTTTTTTTTTTTTCTCCTTGCGGTACTACTATGGACGGTATTGATATGACAAGACAGTTATTGCCATTTTTTTGGTTTCTTAGTTTTTCCTATGTTGTGTTTTTTTCTAGTTGTGATAATTGAGAATTTTGTCAATAATTGTTTTTCGGAGTGAGTTTAGGGAAGTCAAACACTTTGATTTTGGACTAAAGATTGTTGTTCAATTAAGTTTTCGTTCTAGTTCAATGTAGATATTTGACCCAACAGACTCTCCTTTTGAGCTGTATGGAAGTAATAGAAAAGAAAAACTTCCCACCCTCTCGTGTCCACCCAAAGAGTCTGTAGTGTTTCTAGTCCTTGCGTAACCCTCACTTTTCGTTTCCTCCTTGCGTCATTGACACCACTGGTTGATCTGATCATGTTGATCATCCCAAAACAAAAAAGTGAGAAATCACTTCCTGGCAATTGATGGCGTCCACCACGTACATAAGTATATGCATGCAGTTGTTCGTGTATAAAATTCTAGGGTACCCTATGAAAGTGCCTAAAACCCTAGGGTACCCTATGAAAGTGCCTAAACTACTAAAACCCTATAATAGGAAAGTGCACCCTAAAACCTAAACCCTAGGGTATCCTATGAAAGTGCCTAAAATCCTAGGGTACCCTATGAAAGTGCCTAAATCCTAGGGTACCCTATGAAAGTGTCTAAACTACTAATAAAACCCTATAATAGGAAAGTGCACCATAAAACCTAAACCCTAGGGTACCCTTTGAAAGTGCCTAAATTCTAAAAAAAATAAAAAAATTCAAAATTCATGGACCTTAGACCTTGTAAAACTTTAACATGGACTAAATGACCCAATAAGTCCCACTTCTGGACCCTAGAGCAGTTAACCGAAGAAAAAAAAATTGTCCTTAGTAAAGAAGAAAATGATAGTTGAAGGGAGAAGAGAGTTCAATTGATAGTTGAAGGGGGAAGTAAAAAAAAATGTAATAGTTTAAGGGGCAAGTGGATATTTATGCCAAAAGACAAATATAGCCTTGAGACTAACTTTTCCATCCATCTATTGGACGGAAAATGTGATTTGTCCTTATTAAACGAAAAAATGATAGTTGAAGGGGGAAGAAAGTTCAATTGGTAGTTGAAGGGGGAAGTAAAAAAAAAAATTGATAGTTTAAGGGGCAAGTAGATATTTAACCCAAACTAAAAACATCTGAATCATAAAAAAAAAATTCCTTTTATATATTCATATTACATCACATGAGATTCTAATTCACAAACCCCCCATCTTTGTAAAAAAACAAAAAAGATTAGTAGGTGTCGTGGACAAGTGCTCCTACTTTTTCTGGTTATTGTTCAAATTGAATACCCAAACTTCTCCATTCCAATAATACCCTCTACAGCACGTATAATCACAATTTTACTTTTCCCCTTTCCTCAAAAACACAAACCCTAGATTCATAATTCACAAATCCAAAGCTCAAGGGATCGACAATTAGAAACTCCTGAGGTCAAGATGCAATAACTTGAACGTAATTTTAGGAGAGGTTAGTGATTTTGATTTCTGGGGTTTATATTTCTGGTGTTTCAATGGTTAATGCATATAATATTTGTTGTGTTTGTATATTAATTTAAAAAGTTAGCAATCTTCTATAGAAGATTTCAATTAACTTTATCCTGCCCAAGTGATTGTGTTTCCAAGTTTTTTCTGCATTTTTTCACGACATTTAATGTTGCTCTGTTTATTGATATTTATGATTTATTGTATGCTTAATAATCGTAGTTCTTTTTTTTAGTTTAATCAACTTGGTTAAAACTTGGATTGAGTTAATCAGTTTTTTTTGTTCTGTGGATTTAATTTTTTTCTTAGATTTTTGATTAGTTGTAACTGATTTTTTATCTTTTGGTAACTTTTGGGGGTTTTATCCTTTTTTTTTTTTGTTGACATCAGGGATCAATTGTTCATTGGCTGTGAATCATTTGGTAATGGCTTGATATTTGTTGCTAAATCATTGGGTTTGCCAATTTTCTGGGGATTATGCTGGATTTAGTAATTTGTATATATCATAGGCTCCTAACTTGGAAGATTTGAAAGATCACACGTTGCGAAGGTCCTTGATCTCGTGTCCTAGATATTCCCTAGAAAATGAAGACTGTTTATTGAGAATAAATGATTCCCAGATGTTTATATAACAATTCTAGAACTGCACAAACACTATTAATCACAACCTTCTGTGTAAGTTTAAGTAATGTTTATTTTCCTTTTGGGGTGGAAAATTTCTTATTTGTTGGTTCTGACAGGTTTCATGTTCTAGGGTTTCGTACTTGTACCAATCATGAGGTTCGAATGTGGGGCTAAAGTGGAGGTTATGAGCAAAAAGGATGTTCTTATCTCATGGAAATGTGCCGAGATCATATCTGGTAATGGGCGTACGTATAGTGTGATGTATGATTGCTATCCAGGCTCAACAAGTGAGATGGCAGTGGAGAGGGTGCCGAGGAAGGCTATTAGGCCTTGCCCTCCTCATGTGGAAGGCGTGGGTAGTTGGGTTGCTGGTGATGTTGTGGAGGTTCTTGAAAGTTTTTCGTGGAAGATTGCGACAGTCTTGAAAGTTTTGGATAGAGATTATTATCTAGTGAGGCTATTTGGAGTTCCTCAGGAATTTAGAGTGCGTAAATCAAACACAAGGGTGCGACAATCTTGGGAAGAGAACAAATGGGTTGTGATTGGGAAGGTAATCCTTTTATTTTCTCTTCCTGTCTACGTCTCCTTGTGTATGTGTCTGCGTGTGTGTTTTCTTGGATTCGGTGTAATTATAATATTTTTTCCCCCTGCATTGATTGCTCTTTCTGTATGTAAAAGTATCAATGCCTGTGTATAATTCTTCTTGATCCCTTCTAAAATGCTTTATTCTGTTTATAATCTCAGTGAAAGATATCCTTTCAAATGTAGTTTGTTAATCTCTTACTAGCCTGGAACTTTCTGTAATGGTATTCCATTCAGAGTCTTTTCTGTTCCATTTTTCTTTTGGTCATGTACATCCTTTTATCGATATGGATTAGTTGACGATGGATGACTTGATCTTGTTACTATTCTAGATTTGGGACCTAAGAAGTGTTAGAGTTTGTCCCACATTGGTTAATTATAACCTACGAATGAGCCTAGACGGCCTCTCCACTTATTGCCAATTGGTTTTGAGTTGGATGCTTTAACATGGTATTAGAGCTAGGTTTTCGGAGGATTTTGGACAAGACTCTCTTGGTTATTGCCCCGTTGTTTGTGCCATAAGTACACCATGTTTCGTTATGAGCCCAATGTTGTGGATCCGTTGTTTACCTCTCCACGTGCGGGTCAGGGGTGGCACATGCGGGGGAATGTTGGAGTTTGTCCCACGTTGGTTAATTATAACCTCCGAAGCTAGTATATGAGCCTGGATGGCGTCTCCACTCATTGCCAATTGGTTTTGAGTTGGATGCTTCCGTTCAATCACGCCCTTAACACGTGTCAGAAATTCCCAAAATATGTTCCTATTTTTTTATGAGATCCTTTTTATTGGACCATTCTGGGGAAACAGTAGGACAAACAAATATGCGTTGGGGATGCGTTAGGAGGTCAGAATGCATTATTTTTATTTCGAGAACAAAACTTCTGTGAATGCCTAGTTCAACTTTTCAGTGTCTTGGGCTTTGGAAAAAAATTGCGTGCGCACGTCCATGCCATATCTGTGTCCCCTCTACTCTTCCGAAGTAAAAAAAAATAAAAAAAATCAATTTCCCCTATGACCCTATCTGTATTTGTGCTTCTTGGTTTGGACTAGTATTCCCTTGCCACACTTTTGGTACCTTCAGTGTCTTCCCAAGCATTTCGTAATGCCTAGAGAACTTATATGATTTGCATTGTGGCTTGTGTTTCCTTAAAATATCCCCCACCCCACGCGCATACATTTTAACGGCTGTTATGCGCCATAATCATCTTTGCCTTTACTGATTATGTGTCTGCTGCTTCAACAGGGCCGCGGAAGTTGTAAAGAGGTGAAATCCACACAGAAGACGAGCTTCCAAATGCTGCAAGCCACTACAAAGATCAAACTGCAAGGACTAGAAGATCGTTTTGCTGCTCAAGACAATGGTGGACAGCAGGAATCTCACATGGTTTCTTCTAGAACACTGAAGAGGGCATCTCCCTATTGCTCCTCTCCTATTGATGCATACACTGGACATGCACGTAACGTAAGAGCAATGGAGACAGACGGTAGGCGTCAGAGATTTGTTCCATCCTTTTTACTAGAAAAGGTAGATGCTGGTGCTTACCCACGACAAAATCGGGGTGAAAAATACATGCATTCTTCCTCTAATAACAAATCGAATGGATATTACAAAATGGAGAGAGAGAACCTGAGTGATTTGGTCCGTTGTTCTGATGATTCTGATAGTGATGCATGTTCTGTTGGTAGTTGTAGCATCAGTAGTGCCAGTCCATCTACGTATCACAGTAATTTTGTTCCAGTTCCTTGTCAAGAAAGAGATACCTGTTCTAGTTACGCAGAATCTTATTACGGGTCAGGAAATCTGGAAAACTGCCGCCTTCCTCCAAACGAGGAAGTGCCATCAAGTATCCATAGGTTAGAGTTGCATGCATATCGGTGCACTCTACAGGCATTGTATGCTTCTGGCCCCTTAAGTTGGGAACAAGAAGCAATGTTGACAGATCTTCGTACTATGCTTCATATTTCAAATGATGAACATTTGACGGAGCTGAGAAATTTAATTATTGGAAGAACTAGTATTCATGTTAGTTGAGAGTTGAGAGATTTCTGTTCAGAATTTTATATAAGGATTCTCTTGGTCTTTTATGTTCACAAAATCATTGTAAGGAGCAGGATGATATGCTATATTTATGCAAGTCTCAAAGTTCTCTGTTATTATTTTGTGTAGACAGTTGGCTTCCATTACTGTGAATTGTGTGTCAAAATCAACAAAAGAGTTAACTTCATCCAGCCTTTTCCTGGATTATTCTTTAGGTCTTATTTTGGGGCTTATATTTTGTTTCAATTGGTAATAATGATCTCGAATATCTTTTCAGTTCTCAGAAGATTTCTTACCCGATGAGCCGTACATGATTGGCAGAAATACGTTTTCTGCCTCATAATATCATTGTGAATGCTATGTTTGAGTGGCACACTCATATACATATATTCCCTTCAGTTATTGCTGAATTTCCTTCTTCAAATCATATGCTTCATTGTTCGACTATGTCTGGAATGACATAAAGGTTCTAAGTCTCTGCTTTGCATTCTAGGCCTTTGCCACCAAAAAAAAAAAAAAAATGAAGAAGACATGGTTCTGGTTGTGCAAGGGAATTTCTGCATGAACTTTTGCAGTCTGGATAGTAATGGCGTTGTTAGGTTTTATTTACAATCCAATTCATTACATTTTGGTGGAGTCATGGCGTTATTCAGGACACTGCCAATGTTTTGCGACTATTCCGTTCTATTTGGTTTGAATGTAAACATATTTCTTTGATCACTTTGTAATGGCTACTATTTCCTCCATATGATTTGGAAGCATATGCAATAATACCTATTGAGGTTGTTATTGATGAATCCCTGCATTTTCCAGGGCCGCAGTTGGAGGCATGCTTCCCTTGCTTCCAAAGGTCTAAAGATGTTGCCGGGGTTGCCACCTTTCGTTTGGACCAAACAATGAGGCAATATCTGCATGTGTTTTTACAAATTAAGCAAATTCATGGCCAGCCATTGGTATCAGTGACTATGCTGTTTTGCTGATTCTTCTCATTTAAGGCCAGCTTTCTAGAATTGTCCAGAATATATTTTGTTGAAGGAAGTAAAAGCAGATGCTTAGAAAAGCTGCGTAAACACCATGATATGAAAGGTTCTTAGTGAACTTTTAATATCTAATATTCCACATCATTAAACTGTTTGCTGACCGACTTGTTTACTTAATCTTACCTGTGCTCTATATGCTATTCATCACCGATGCTATGTTACTTATGTCCTTTTCCCTAGAAGAGGAAACTGAAAATCTTAGGGCTTAGTGTTTTTTGAGACCATTGATTTGTTTTACAGATGATAAGAGTAGGATGTGGGCATATTGATCTTATTGTGATTCGATAGATTTTTCACTCTTTTGGATTTCACAAATACGAAAGTCATGGCCCCTCAATTGGTAAGCAAACCCATAATTTTAGCTGAGGAATATGCAGGAGACAAATTAACAAAGCTTCGACTATTGCATCTTTTTTTTTTTCCTTTGGTCAGAGGATATTGGTTTTCAGACTTTTTGGTAACGTATTTCAACTTTTAGACATTCTGTGGACGTCATTGGAAATTTGAAATAATCATTGGCTTTTTTTTCTGGTCGACGTTGTACAGAGGTGGATCAGTTGGCAAAACAGAAACTAATTACGGAATACACGGCACATCCTTGACACTATTGTGGCTTTCCAGTGAGTATTCTCGTGTGCATTTTGACAATTTTCTGCTGGCACTGTTTTCACTTTCAGATTCGTTATTCCTTCGCACGACGATCTCCTCCACTCGTTGCAGTGTTCCGCTTATTATGGTAAAGTTCTCTTCACATGAAATGTGTTTCATGATACCTAATTGTCTACAATTTTTCTTTTGATTTAAAATTGGAAGAGTCTTTTGTCTACTGTGAAACAACCAAACATCTGTCATCATTTTTGTAATTTACTGAGCTTTGGGGGATACTTGTATCCTTTCTAATGACCCATGCTTTGCAATGCAACAAGGATGCTTGCGGGCTTTTTTCTTCTTTTCTTTTTTTCTACTTTACAAGTAAACAAATAGGTTCTTGCTATAATTTGATAGTTGAGTTTACTAGGTTGTCAGACTATGCAGTGAGCTAATGAACCTGCTCCCTTCTTTCTGCAATGCTGCTTTGTGAAATTCAAATCGCATAGTCGTATCATGTAACCTAACGGAGGCAAAACTTCGTTATTTTTGCCCACCTCAGATTCATCAGATTTTGATCTCAGATGCTTCAGCTACTGCTTTCCTGCATTGTTAGACGAGTATTGCAAAAGAAGGTCAAGATGATTTTTTTTTTTTTCCTCTACTCTTTCTGAGGGTATATCCATTGCCCGGACTAATGCTCGGTAATTATTAGGCCTGAGACCTTTTTTGTATCCAGGAAAATGTCTGCTTTATTCCAAGCTTACGATTGATGAATACATACACGAATTGGTAGTGAAATGAAGGAAGCTATGAAAAGAGAGGATTGCAATCCTTTACTTTGAATTGATTTCTTATCTGTGCAACTGAGATTGATGTGTATCAATCATGATCATATTGCTACTTTTGCTGGAGAATCAATTGTGTTTTCCTTGGATTAAAAGGCATAAATAACTCCGCTTGCAGCCAAGCCAAAAAGAAAAAGAAAAAAGGAAGTCAGTGGAACGGACTTAAGTCAGTGGAACTGACTTATGACTTATTGAGTGAATTGAGTTGATGTGTTGTGAGAGAGTAACCTACCTCGTAAAACACAATAAGTCAATTTGGAGTCAGTCAATTTTGTAGAGCAACCGCTTGTGTTTGTGAGTGCTTCTAGTCCAAAGTCCAGGTAAATAAGGAGATTGTTTTGGGTAACCACCTAACAAGTCTCCATTTGAATTTGCTGCAGAAAACCTGTTTCTGAGAAACTTTAGCGAAGTGACGAACATTTTATTTTTTTTTAATTATGCAGGAAATTATTTTTAATCAAAGTGCTGCAAAATAATGTAATTTTTACTATATAAGTAGAAAAGAAAATTAATATTGCCAATAAAGTTAAGGAGAAATACAAGAAAGTTAAACATTATCTTTCCTTTTCTCTAGCAGCGGCGGTAGTGGCACCAAGAAACAGCGACTGCGGTGGGACGAAGGGAGCTCGACAATTCCTTCAACTTCCTCCAACCACATCCAAGAGTGGATCAATGATCTCCACCATCTTAACTGTTATTTTTTGCGGCTTTTTATTTTGTTGTTTTTGTTCGGACCTTTGTGTCCTTTTCCCTATCTGTTTGTTTTCTTAGGCATATAGGCTGTGCAATTTGTGCACACTTTTTATCAAGGGTAATGATTTTCACACCTCTTTTTTATAAGGGGTGCACTTATAAAAAAAAACCCTTCTCAAAAAAAGAGGAGTGAAAATTACTATCCTTCTATCAAATATAAGTTGCATTTTAAAAAGAATCAAAAAAACTCAAAGCCCTGTTAAAACAATGCCCTTGGTAGCCTGGGATCAAGAGTCTAAAAAAGTACAAGAAGTTGATAGCTATCCGGGAATCTTGTAGTGCGGTGCCGCACTACAACCCTATAGTGCAACACACGAGCTGTTGATCTCGGCAATGAACAGCTCGGATTTCATTTCGGCAATGAATGGCTCGGATTATGCAAGTGCCAAGATGAAATCTGAGCTGTTGATTGCGCGATCAACGGCTCGGATGCCACACTACAGGATGCCCTCCCTCCAGAAATTGGAACTTTCAACTTTTTTTGAAAGAGCTGCATGCCGAGTATAAGACAATCCACGTTCCACTTCTTACAACGAAAAAAGGATCGCGAGGGATTTAGCAAGAAGATGCAAAATGAACTGCAGCTGAACACCAATGGGTATGTTTTATGGTTTCAGTACCTATTTGCTTTGCATGAAGATTCATTTACCACAAATATATTACACCAAATTTATGCAAAATGAACTAACCACTTCTTTGAAAGTAGGAACAAAATTTAGAGTAAAAAATGCTCAATATCCAGAGAAATAAAGCCAAAAACTTTCTACTACCCTCCTCACAAGCAGCAATATACAAGACACGACACATTGTGAAGGAAATGAGACATGACTTGGGGCCTAACACACTATTCAAATGTGTCATCATCATCATCTGGGAGGGGTTGACTTGCGGCTTGAAAAAGCTCCTGTTCGTGCCTGCACAGTATCACAAACCAACAACCTATTAGTTCCAATGGACAGAAGTAAAGGTAAAAACACAATCGGTGGGAGTGTAGGGAGTTCTAAAGGGTTCCCAGAAAATAAACTGAGACCTAGGGGCGTGTTTGTCAAAACTTATTCCCAAAATCAGAATCCAAAAGCTTCAAAATTGATGCTTCTCATAATTACCTTTTGCTCAGCTTTAAAAGCTGGTTTTCGCCTACAAGCAGAAGTAATAGTTGGGGCAAACACCCTGGTTCGCTACTGGGAATTTCGGCACACATGTACATGTATTATTGTATTCCCACTAAGACAGACAGCTAAAGATAGAAAAGCATGCACTAAGCCAGCGCGCATGCGCAGATACACAAAATGGCTGTAGTTTCTTTCACAATACAGAATTAAAATTAAAAAAAAAACTTACTGCTGCTGTGCAGCAAGGTCAATGTGCACTTCTGGAGGAGCAAGGGCCGGAGACTCAACAAAATACAAGTTTGGATCCCTGAATCCAGAAAACATATAAAGATCAGACTTGCCATGAACCATTGCATCACTAAGAGAAAATAATAATGTCTATTCGCAGGACATTGCTATTCACCCTGCAAGTTTTCTGGCGAGGAATAGAAAAGGTTTCTCGAATTTGTAATTGCTCTTTGCTGAAATCTAGTGGTATTGCATATGTTCTTTTTCCGATGGAAAGTAACTTGCTTTGCCTTCACTTGCCGGTTCTATTTCTTCACATCAACTTTGTTTCCGCAAAGTACAATTGGAATATTCTCACAAACCCTGATTTTCGACATCAAAAAGAAAGTAAGAAACCGTTTTGAAACAAAGTCACTCTACTCCGCCAAAGAGGAAAATCCAACCAAGGACATCTTTGGTTTTGAGAGCACAAAGAGATGGTGTTCCAGTGACGGGTTTTGAAAATTTCTTTCGGAGAATTTTTTGGCAAGGAGCCCAATTTCTTCGAAGCACCAAAAGATATTTTAAAACTCTTGAAAACTATTTCCTCCAAGGCACGAATAAAACAAAAAAATTAGTGCAGTTAAAGTGTTCTGGATTATGGAAACCTGAATTTGAAAACAGAAACCAAACTGGGTTACATTTCTGGAATATACCGCAGATATCCCCGATTCCCGGTGCCAAATTGGAACATTCTTGTATGTCAATCAGGCAGTTACATGGAACATGATGATGGCACATTGTCCATGGATACTGCGGATAATACATACTATTTGATCACAATACTAGGGTGGCATGCTACATTGAAAAAAGTAGGGAAAAACTCAAATTCAACCTATGTCCTGCTACCATGTTCAACATAGATGTTCTCAAGCACCCAAAAAAAAATTCTCCCAAAGTGAACATCAAGCTACTAGAGAAAGGATATATTGGTAGGCTACACAAACTCACTAAGAGGAAGACATTACTAACGGCTTCCCAGCAATTTATCATAAAGCGTGTCAACCTTTTGCCATTCAAATGAACTTACAAAACAGACTATGGCAAAGAAGAGAAGAAATAAATCTATCCCTCACTTCAAAAAAATTAAGAAACAGAACTTATACGAACACAACTACTTCGCATCGGACAGTACCCACAACCACAGAATTATAAGAAAGAAATTATGTCAGGAAACCTTGTAACCATTTAAGAGGATGGTGTGTACAAAGGTTCCTAAACAAATTTTATCTCACAATTCACAAGTATCACACAAGGTGATCATAATATGAATCAAGATCAAAATTTTGGGCATTCAAAGTTTATACCAGAGCCAGAATTCTCTATCAAAAATAGCTTATAAAAATCTTCCCAGGTGCACAAACTATACGACATCTCCATCACAGCAACATACTAGATCAAGGAAATGCCCAAAGTTGAAAATCATAGATTATACTTGGGCAAGTACGTTACAAACTCTGACAAATAAGTACATCCAATCTTCAAAGGATATGCCAAGACTTGAAACCTAGGAGGTTGGATACAATTTGGCAAATCAGGTGACGAATGTCTACCATAAACACACACATCAACAATGAAACATAAACAACCAATTTCCGTTCATACATTTTAAAATCACCTACATTTCCAAGACCAGAATTGCTATTCGATTGTATTCATACTGGTAAGTTCCAGAATGGAAACTATTATAAAATCATTCTATTAATCCAAGACTGAAGTACAGTTTTCACTTAACCATGTTTTAACAAATGACAACCAATAGATTGCAGTTAGCTACCTAAATCCCTAATTACACTTCAGCTCCATACTGAGCATTCAAAGCTCATACGTGTTGTTTATTTGCTAATACTACCAAAACAGAAATTGTACACAGTTGTAGTATCCAGATGTCTTCATTTCTTTGGCAGACATTCAAGGGTCTCCACAATAATTCATGTGGCGTAACTACGATAGTAGATTATAGTAATCTATAACATTAATTGGAATCAGCACAGCAGGAATCATCCATAACATTGTTTCCTAGATTATACTAACAAAACAGGACATGAAAACAATGTAGTGTCCAGATGTAGTTCACATAATCAACCAGTGGTATTAGTGAGCACCAATGGACACCCTCGAGATTTTTCAACCTCTTTCATTTCTTTGCCAGACATTCAACGGTCCCCACAATCATGCATGTGGTAGACACCTGCCATAGTCTGGTAAAAAACGTCAAAACATTTGTTATTTTAACATATAATATAAAATTAGAATCAGCAGAACAGGAATCATGCCATAGAATTGTTTCTTGATTGCACTACCAAAACAGGATATCAAAACAGTTGTAGTGTCCAGATGTAGCTCAAATAATCAATCAGTGCTATTAGTGAGCGACGATGGACACTCTCCAAAGATTTTTCAACCTGTTTCATTTCTTTGCCAGACATTCAACGGTCTCCACAATAATGCATGTGGTATACACCTGCCATAGTCTGGTAAAAACACCAAAACCTTCGATTATAGTAACATATAATTGTGTTAAGTTAGGGGTAAATTTGTTATATATATAGTTTCCTAGAGGTAGTTTAGTATTTGTAGTTTAGTCCTTGTACATATCGTTGTATGGAGGGGAAGCCCTAATACTTTTAGTAAGTCACCGACGACATCTGTTGTGGATCAAAACTAGTTGGGTAACCTCAATCTCTGCTCAAAACTGACTAGGTCACCATGTAATCAACTGGGTTTGGCTATTCAAGGAGAAACCATTGCTCAACTTCTATATGCTTTGTTCGATCATGTTGGACATGATTATGAGCAATGTTTATGGCAGCCTTACTATCACAGTAGAGCTCCATAGGACCACTATCAGGGAATCCCAAATCATGCAAAAGAGTTGGGAGTACATCTCTCTCTCTCTCTCTCTCTCTCTAAATCCGCATAGACAGTATTAAAAAAGAAAAGATAAAGTGGCAGGCGTATAAAAAGAAATGGATTCAGCATTTAGGATTGCAATGTAATACTATCCATTTAGAGAGAAAAAAATATTCTCTATTGATTCAAGCTTGAAAAGGATCTTTTTTATTCTCAAAGAATGAGGGGTAAAGGGATTGATCAAGAAAGATCTCTTGTTCTTAATTATAAGATTGTGGCTCACAAACACCAGTACGTCTCTCTCTCTCTCTCTCCAATTTCACAAATTGCAAGAACCATGCCATAGCATAGTCTTTGATTAACTACGAATACAGGATATGATAACAGTTGTAGTATCCAGATGTAGCCCAGATAATCAATCAGTGGCATTAGTAAGCAACGATGGACTCCCTCAAGAGATTTTTAAACCTCTTTCATTTCTTTGCCAGACACTCAATTCTCAACGGTCCCCACAATCATGCATGTGGTAGACACCTGCCATAGTCTGGTAAAAAACAACAAAACATTTTATTATAGTAACGCATAATTGTAGACTATGTAGCAGAGACACGGACACGAGAATTCTAAAAAAAATGGGGACACGGACACTGCAAAAATAAAAAAATAAAAAAATGATATATATAAATATTTCATGTATGCAGTAATTATATATAGAGATATATACACTGGGTACTGCTGTAATACCAGTACATATACACTGGGACACACACATACACGCACACACACATACATACAGAGAGAGACAAGTACATATACACTGGGACACACGCATACACGCACACACACATACATACAGAGAGAGAGAGAGACTTTGTCAAGGAGGGTGGGGTTTCGGCTTCAAGGATGGTTGGATCCAATTGATGTCATGTTTACCCCCCAAAAAAAATAAAAAAGTGTTACACATCTACCCCCAACGTGTCCCAGAAGTGTCCCCTGCATGTCACCCTCCAAAAATTAATTCAATTTAAGCGACATGCCACAACATGTGTCTCGGTGTGTCCCGGTATCCAATACGCGAACCACAGCGACCTCTAGGAGTGTCTATGCTTCATAGATTGTAGGAATCATGCCACAACATTGTTTCTTAAACTATACTACCAAAACAGGAATCGATAACAGTTGTAGTGGCCAGATGTAGCTCAGCTAATCAATCAGTGGAATTAGTGAGCAACGATGGACACCCTCAAGATTTTTCAACCTTTCATTTCTTTGCCAGACATTCAACGGTCTACACAATCATGCATGTGTAGACACCTGCCATAGTCTGGTCAAAAACAACAAAACCTATGATTATAGTAATGCATGATAGCAAGAATCAATAGCATTGTTTCTTCGATAATATGACCAAAACAGGACATGACAACAGTTGTAGTGGCCAGATGTAGCTCAGCTAATCAATTAGTGGAATTAGTGAGCAACGATGGACACCCTCAAGATTTTTCAACCTTTCATTTCTTTGCCAGACATTCAACGGTCTACACAATCATGCATGTGTAGACACCTGCCATAGTCTGGTCAAAAACAACAAAACCTATGATTATAGTAATGCATGATAGCACGAATCAATGGCATTGTTTCTTCGATAATACGACCAAAACAGGACATGACAAGAAGTTGTAGTGTCCAGATGTGCTCATATAATCAATCAGTGGTATTAGCGACATGGTTTGTGACGATAATGGTGTTTTGTTCTATGTTTTTATTACCTCTCTCGAGGACATGAACATTGGAAACCATTACGATTTGATTCGGTGCAAATCTCATGATTATGCCACAAAGTAATGGCTTCTGCTATAGTGCTATCAAAACTAGTAAACCTGGGATATGTGTCAACCCTAAGCCCTATTGTTTAGGTGCATTTTATTGATTTCCCAGAGGGTGAAAACAAGGAGCTTATTATTAGAGATTTTTGAAATTGATTGATGGAATCACCGACCAGGTCGGTGAAGATAGACATTTGATGGCTGAGTTCAAAGAAGTGATGAAAAAGGGAAAGTAAGAGGACTTGTTGGAGGATCCAACTCTTATGATTCCTAGCGAGAAAGTCCACTTTATGATGGAGCTTGGCGGATTTCTCGGGTGCAAGACTTTGTATAGCACGATTAGTCGTAAGAAATGTCAAATAGTAAATTTTTTTGACAAGTTTGATTCTCTTTGTGAAGAAGACTATCATTTGAAGTGGTTGGTCCATGCCAACCATATGACTGGGATTAGAAACCACCCCATTCGAGTTATTATGAAACACAAAACAAAGTGTGAGAGCAGATTCAAGGCAGCATAGTTGTATTATTGGTTCAGTTAAGTACAAGAAAAGATAGTAACAAAGTACAGCTTAATTTATATGCTTAACTTAAACTGATAGGGACATTACTATTTGAAAGCATATATGCTGAAAATTTTAAATTTACTCAGTAATTCAAAGTGGGATAACTTCCAAAGAAAAAAATGCATGTAGCAACATGCATTCATTAACTTGTACAACTAAAGATTTTGAATGACAACCCTAATAAAAAAAAATTAGAGCCGCCACTGATTTAAAGTAAAGTTTGACAAATATATAATTATGAAGAAAATGGCCATTGCAAAATCTACAACCATCCACTACGTAGTTGTTAATATAGAAGTAATGCCAAATAGTTTTAGAACTGAAAATAATCTTCACACAAATAACAACTTGTAAAATATACCACAACAGTAGTACATTCCAAATCTTCTTCGAAAACAACTTTATCTATAAAAAAAAAAAAAATACTACCAGGCTATAAAAACGATGATCACCAAGTGTTCTAGAAAACAACAGTCACAAATTAACATGGACAAATCCCTACGCATACGTGAACTTATTTGTATAATATATCCCAACAAATTTAAGATCAAAGAGAGCAAGGAACCGAAATAGCAATTGGAAATTCAAGGTAAGAAGCACGACTACTCACCATAGTTCGATCTTTCTCAGAGCGGCCTGAATCACAGTTTGAGAGAGAGTGAGAGAGAGAGAGAGAGAGAGAGAGGGGACTTAAGTGGAGTATCAAGGAGATGAGAGAGATTGCAGCTACTCTCAGCTTTTAGCCGACGCGACTATCTGAACCATCCGATTGACAAAGGAGGAGATTTCACATATGAGACCAGTGCCCCGACCTGAGATCTAGTGATCCGGTAGTGCGCCTAACACCCCCACTTAATCCCTCAAAACTATGTTATTTTAACTTAAATTTTATTTGTTGAATTAAAAAATGTGAGCATTTTTAAATGGGTGTTTATTTTCTTCAAAATCAAATTTGAATTTTGATTTCTTCAGTACGTGAACATAAAAGTCACTTATTTTAAGTTTGAGGTTGGTTTGCTTTTTCTATTTTAGGAGTAGAAGTTTTTCCACCTAAAACCTGATTCTCAAAACAAAAAGCCTACAATTAAACACATTTTTAAACTTCTTAATTTTTCAGCTTTCTTTGGATTTATAAAACAAATGCCCGTCCGAGATGAGAAAGGGTTATAGTGTATAAGAATAAAAGTCAAGATGCGTAAATTGCCAATTGTGTTTAGAAATTCTAAATTATGTCACTTGTTATATCTATGGAGCTTCTCACAAAAAACACACCTACAATAGTACTAGTGAATATCCGTGCCTAGAGACACTTCGTAAAAACTTATAGATGAATTTTATTAGCTAATGTTGTCCTGTACAAATTTTAAGTCACAAATAATTTTTTAGATTTTTAAAAGGCCCACAAAAAATAAAAATATTAATGTTAAACTTGACATAATCCCAAGAGAGAGAAAATGTTGTACTTCTAAACCTTTGCACACTCAAAACGACGTAGTTTTGGTCGCCCTACAATCCCATAGTGCGGAGGCGCACTACGGGATCCCCGAACCCCCAAGTCGTATAAAAAAAAAAGTCTACTCTCACATACAACCGCTCCGACTCACACCCGCCGATGAGACCAGTGCCAAGTCGTATCAAAAAGAATAAGTCTACTTCATATACAACCGGGGTGTTGATACATACCCAGAATTTTGCACCCAGAATTCACCCAAACACACACACAAGTGTGTGGGCTCCACACACACTACACATCCAGTGTGTGTAAGAGCCCACACACTTGTGAATGTGTTTGGGTCAATTTTGGGTACTCAATTATGGGTACTTAGCATTATTGACCCGTATACAACCGCTCTTGCTCACCTCATCTTTCTCTACTCACACTCGCGTAGGAATTAAAATCTGTCTCTCTCTCCTCCCCTCATCTTTCTCTCCCCCAAAACCCACATCCCCCTCCGCCTCTTCCCACCACCAAAACCACCAGATCACTCATAAAAACATTACAGGAGTTGTTTTGTGTTTTTTATGAGGAGTTATTTCACAACGAAGAACATTACTCCTAAGAGCAGGTCCAACGGGGATGGATATGGGGTTGCAAAGCCATTTTCCATCCCCCATTATAGAACTCCAAGCTCCAATGGGGAAGGAAAATGGCAAAGTTGTATTTGGGGTTGGAAATTTGGTACCATTTGTGACACCTTATCAAATTCAACTGCCAATACCAGAAAATGAACGATCGGAGTTACCTAAGTGCGTCGGAGTAGTCGCCGGAATCAACAAATCGTTGACGGTGAGGGCTTTTTCAGAGGGTTTTATCGAGAGATGGGGTTTGATCGATAGAGAGGGGGGAGTTTTGATCGAGAGAGAAAGGGGGGTTTGGGTTTGAGACTCGATCTAGAGAGCTGCTCATCTTGAGAGATAGCGAGAGAGCGAGTGTGTAGATCGCGAGAGAGAGAGAGCCGCTTTGCTCTCTATGATTTTCTTCTTTTTTTTGAGAGAGCTCTCTGTGATACAAAAGAGAAGACAGGGAAGAAGATGAGAGCAAGGGATGATTCGGTGTGGCAAGGAGCATGGACTTTTCAATTATCAATCGCTAGAAATTTCCAAGGGCTCTTTTCATCAAATTCAAAGTAATATTTTTTTAATGTTATCATTTAACGGCTCTATTTTTATTTTTTTTTATGCAAGTTGAAAATTAAAATAAAAAAAAACATTTTAAATTTTTTTTTTTTTGAATCCTTGTATTGCGGACTAAAAATATATTTTGAGATCTTTGTTGAATTGAGATT
Organism: Vaccinium myrtillus; assembly: GCA_016920895.1. Classification (NCBI taxonomy): domain Eukaryota; kingdom Viridiplantae; phylum Streptophyta; class Magnoliopsida; order Ericales; family Ericaceae; genus Vaccinium; species Vaccinium myrtillus. The sequence continues at coordinate 16,011,383 of CM029274.1, forward strand.
GAGAAATTAGGAAAAATAAGGTGGAGGAAAACATAAAACCAACGGTTTGTCAATCTTGATCAGTGTGATTTTTCATACAGTAGTTCCCAGTATGTTGTTCTCGATATCCATCTGTTAGATTTGTTAATCGGTGAGGTCTAAACACTCTTCTTAATTTATTGAGTTGTCTGTAAAAAATTCAAAAAAAATCCTAAAATAGTTTTCTTGTCTATTTTTCCCAAATATGCATTTTAGACAGGTATTGTACCAGTGTAAAGAGGACAAGGGGATGCTGCTGTGCATCCAACGCACAGCAGCTGCTGTGCAGCTCAAAACTGTGCCGTTTTGTGGCAAACTCAAGTATGTGATCTTGTGGGACTCACTTTCGGGTCCCACACAAATGATCCGAACCGCTAAATAGTTTTAAAATAATTATTCAAGTGGTCGTGAAAAAAATCAGGCTCTTTTGATATTTTTATGTAATTGATCTAATTTGTTTGATTTTCATTCAGAATTTATGACCCTGTAGTTTGAAAGAATCTTCAAGAAAAGTTATACAATTTTGTGCTTAATAACCCATTGATCTAAAACATAGGTATTGTAGGGCTCGTTAAGAAGAGTATCCAGTAAAAAAATCATCCTAATCGGACATCGACAGGTATCAAAAAAACTCATATTCTTAGTTTTTTGATACCTATCGATGTCCAAACAAGATAATTTTTTTATTGGATGCTCTTCTAAAGAACCCCTACAATACCTATGGTTCAGATCAATGTATCACCGAGCGAATAATTGTATAACTTTTCTTGAAGATTCTTTCAAACTACAGGGTCCTAAATTCCGATTGAAAATCAAACAAATTAGATAAACTACATAAAAATATCAAATGGACCTGATTTTTTTCACGGCCACTTGAATAATTATTTTAAAATTATTTAGCGGTTCGGATCTTTTGTGTGGGACTCAAAAGTGGATCCCACAAGATCGCGTACCTGAGTTTGCCGCAAAACGGCACAGTTTTTTGCTGCACAGCAGCTGCTGTGCATTGGATGCACAGCAGCATCCCCTTGTCCGTGTAAAGATAGATAGGTACTGTACACATGCATTGTCAACAATGATATACCCAACCTGTTGGAGAAGGGATTTGGGGGTTTTCTCGTCTATTTTGCCCAAATATGCATTTTAGACTGCCGGATGTTCTTGACTTCTTGCTCTTACTCTGCCTCTGTAAAAAATTCAAAAAAAAAATCCTAAAATAGTTTTTTTTTTTTATAATTATTTTATCTGTTTTACCTTCCAAAAGCTAAAGGTAATAGTTTTCTCAGTCCACTTTCTTCCAAATGTATTGCAAAATTTGTTTAAAATTACCTATAAAATAACTCTCAGAGAATATTAAGATAATATTTAAAGCATTTATCAAGAAAATGAAGTAGAAAAGTTATTTCAAAGTTGATCGTCCAAAAAGTTATCCAGAACAGTTGATAGTTCTTATAGTCAGCTCAAAAGAATTCTTACTGGAGAGTATTAATCTCTATATTCGTAACGTGCTCAATTTATAGGATCACACAGCTATTAAAATAGTCCATTATTCTTATTAAAACTAGGAAATTCTCGAATTCATCAGTTAACCACATTAAAAAGTTTTTGATTTTTCACCATTCATACTTACCAATCTGCTGGTACATTTCCTGTTGAAACTTTTCCAACCACGCCAAATCGTGTAGACAATATGTACCGTTCAACTCGAGCCTAATCTGAGATTACAGTTGAACTGAGCTCAGGTTGGCGCCTCATCACACGCTAACCCACCTGAGCCACAATCAAAATTTACACCTCGCCAATATAAAATTCCAGCGGACTCATGGGGAGAAAGATCACCGCATCAATTTCAGTATCAATCTATTCATGATGAACAAGGGAACAAGTGAAACAGAAGTTACACCTCGCCAATATCCACCTGGATGGCCAGTTTTGTGATTGTGAAAAATGTGTAGCGTTGGCATTAATTTTTCTATTCGCAATGATCTAGGACCACTGAATTACCATAATAAATAGCAGTCACATTAATTTCTGCCTATGGTGTAAAAATTTTCAGAAGTGCTACGGACACATTATATTGCAGATACACTTGTTGCTCACACACACAATGTGTCTCTTAAGCTTTATTGGTTGATTCCAAGGTAAAACATTTCCAGCTTGGACCCCAACCTAACCAGAACACAAAAAACCGATGTTGGATATGGCTTCAGAGAAACCAGAGATGTGCAACCAAACAATTATTGTGACTAGTTCGGCATTTCAGTCACAAAAGCCTGTATGAAGGGAAAAATATGATGTAAAAACTCACATAATACTGCTGCTCTGGTCTCTCCATATCCATGGAAACCTAATAGAAACAATAAAATGCTTATTCTTCTGACAAAGACGAACTTCAAATAAGAGCAGCTGCAATAGAAACAGAAATAAATTTCAAGGCAGGGAGCGCTGATAGAGGGGCAAAGCTCCCAAAGCTTCACGTTCCGCATTCTCCCTCTTCACCTGCAAAAATCCAGCAACAAGATATTTAAGTTTTGGTCATGCCAACATCCAATACATGCAGGAGTGGAAAGCAAGAGCCCACAACTGGTAGGGAAAGGAAAAGTTTGGGGTGGTCTAAAGGGCATAAGAATCCAAATCCAAAACATTCCGAAACCAGTATAAAGCCCCAACTAAATCGATAATCAATAAATCAGTACTATAGTGACCATATATGAAGACCATCTGGCATAGCTCTCCAAGTTTATCTACTAATCCCTGTTTGTTTGTCCATTTTCCAGTCAACACAAAGAGTCATCTCTATTTTCTAATTTATTCAGTTTCAGATCATCTCATCATCTCTATAACTTGAGGGCTATTTTGCTGGTGAGAGACGCTTGAGACAAGGCGATCTGTCTACCCTTTGTATCTTTCTCTTGGTAATGGAAGTCTTCACTGTCATATTCCACAATCGAGTCAACCAAAGGGCCTTCACTTAGCTCCCAAAGATCAACCTGCTTGAATCTTCTTCATTTATTTATTTATTTATTTAATGGAAGAACTAGCTTGCATCTATCACGCCTAATTTTTGCAGATAATCTGTTTGCCCTTAGTGGGGCTGATGAATCTTCTTTCAGGCTTGTTACTTATATGATGAGTAACTTTTACTCCTACTCTGGGCTAAGATTACATCAAATATCTTCTACACTGGGTCTAATGCAGAGGTCTAGACAATGTTAAAGGACATCCTGGCCGATTGTGGAAAGTTGTTTCCTGCGAAACAATTAGGAGCAAGGAGAGCAAATGACTGCAGACTGCTTCAAGAAACGATTTTTAACCAGAATCCAGTCACGGTTCAACAAACTTGTATCTTATTGAGGTAGAGGTCAACGTATAAGCTTTGTCCTCTTTAGCAATCGGATTTAGTGGTCCCCTATCTTCATAATGCCTCAGAAGGTGTAGAAGGATATGCAAAAAAATGTTAGGGGCTTTCTCTGGTCTGGTCCGGAACTTAATTTTCAGAGAAAAGGTTAGTTGGAAGACTGCGTAAGCAAGCAAGACCCCCTGAACTTCTCGTCTCCTCAACTTTGTAAGCCTACTTGGGTATTGAGTGGGGTCTTTTGAGTCTTCGCTCTCCTGCTCTCATACCGCCTAGCTCGCTTATTCGGACAGAAGGACTGAAGCTGGAGAAGTCCGGCCTAATGAAGAAAGGGCCTGAGTTTTGAAAGAATGGGACAAAGCTGCAATGCCATGATACCTATCTGCAGCGTGTGAAAAAGCTCAAATAGCTTATAGGAGTACTCCTGTTGGGTGTGAAAAAGCTCAAATAGCTTATAGGAGTACTCCTGTTGGGTGAAGTGAATTCACATACGTCATTAAAGAGCAATATATTTGGACTATGAATCTCCCAGCAAAGTTGTTTCTGGACTATGAGGAAAATTCTGAATCTGAAAACCATATGCATTCGATAAGCTATGTGGTTCTTTTATTTTTCTATGGCATGATAACTGGCTTTGGGTGCATTATACCGTGAACATGGAGAAACGATTAATCTCAATCTGGGCAGAGCTACGTAGCTCCACTGAGAGTGAAGAATGTTGGAAATGGCAGTCAGGGGCACTACAGTGAGGGAAATTACAGCTCATACTCGAAATAATTTGGAGCCTGATGAAGAACACTGTTTTGTTTTATGCAAGTAAATAAATACATTAGAGACATGGCATTAAGGGAATGCCGCCCATGTACGAAAAAAGGCTATTACAAAATGAAGCCTGATGAAGAATACAATGTTGCTGTTAAATGGGATTTGAACCCAACTGGTAGTTAGTTACTAATTACAACATAGTTTATAAGAATGATGTCCCTACGAAGATGGGAACAATTTTCATAATTAACTACGCACTCACTAAATCAATAAGTATGCAACCAAATAAAAAAAACATCATAGATAGGAGAAACTAACTGATAAGGTTTATCGTATTTTGAAAGGATCTCAACAAATATATTCATCCTGACTTGTACTAGAACAGCAAAAATACAGAGTAAGCGTAAGACGGAACTATTTAGGCACTTACAAGGGCCAGCATGTCTTGAAGATAATACCTAAATGGAGTTTGCATTGCCTGTAAGGAAATAAATAGATAATGTGAGTTAATATGGTTTAACAGCAAAGCAGATTGCCAGAAAAATCCAAAACCATCATCAAGCATGAGGACAAGGACCAACTAGACAAATTATTTTTTGATACTTCTTTCTCATGAATTTCTAGAATAGCGTACAAGCAAAACAATTTCCACAATTCTAATCTAACTTTAAAACAGTTCAAATATGAAAGAGATAGCCACATGCTTACACGTGTACAAGTTCGAATGGTGAAATTCCAGTCACACAAAAGAGACAGTGCTATTACACATCACAAAAATATACTGGAAAAAGGTTTGTAGAACAGTGAGCAAACTAGCAGTCAGCCTCCATCAGCCTGAATACCTACAAGAACTTATGTTTGGGATTACAAGCATCAATGGGCATAATGTCCTCCTTCCTAGCCCCATCCGCATTCATTGCAACCTCCCTCCACTCATTTCAAAGATGTTAAATCAATCTAAGTTAACTCATTCCTCTGCATTTCATAAATCAAACTCGACTGCACGTCACCCAACACCCATCCCTTAGTGTTTCGGGAGAAAAAGAGATCCTCTATCTCTAACCTAAATAGGGAGGGGGAGGGGTAGGCTGAGTTTTGGTGAGTAGCAGCATTAGAAGAGTCTCGTGTACTCTTTGAAGCTATCTCAATGCTTTTCTTTGCCTAATGTACTGGTTTCATCTTTTATCTTTGTCGGATCAAGTACCACATTGATCAATTATAATCTCTAAACACTAGTATATGAGCCTGTCAGCCACTCCCCTTGTTGCCAATCGATTGAGTTGGATGCTCTAATAATCTTTATGACGAGGAAATTTTCTTTTGCTCATAAAAACAAAATCTTATTCTTAGTTGACCTTCCATCCTCTCATCTTCAAGTAACCCTAATCAATTTCTCACTTTTTCCATCCATCCAAACAAGTTTATCAGAGTCCTATTTCTATCCTTTTCTCATCAAACCCCTTCATCCTAAATCAAAGGGCGCGAAGATCCAAAGCGTACCGTTAAAAGTTAAATACATTTTCTAAGAATCAAAGAGAGAGGGAAAGAGAGGGACCTGCAAATCATCAGGGAGGTACTCGTGCTTCATGGAGAGGTCCATGGCTCGCTTGAGGCGTTGGTTCCTGGCGTCTACGACCTCACGAGGAAGGCGGTTTAGGGCTTCCTTCACGTCCAGATCATAGTTGGGATCGTACGTATCGTCGTATCTAAGGCCTTCAAATACATGTTCAAGTCCAAACAAACAAACAAAAAATTCAACACCAAATTGAAAGCTAAAAAACGTAGGGTTTTGAGATTGAATTGAAAGAGATCCAACATACAATGATGAAATGACAAAAATAAACGCAATTTGAAAAAAAGAAATTAGGGTTTCGAGATTCAAGCACAAGAGATTAGAGAGGAGGAGGGTATAACCGTATCTGCGGAGGCGAGTGGAGACGGCCTTCATGTGTTGGGCTGCGAGCCAGTTCTTCTTTGGGTCTACGATCCACTTCATCAATGCCGATGCCATTTTTCCCACTTCACCTTCTCTCTCTCTCTCTCTCTCTCTCTCTCTCTCTCTCTGGATGTGTTTCTACTTTCTAGTTTCTACGATCTCTTCCTTCTGTACGAGTCGAAGTTTATGCAGTAGTAACACGACGTCGTGTAACGGGAGATGGAAGTGTGCAAAGTACAGGCTTTAGATCCCCCCTTTTTTTGGACCGGCATTTTGAGAGCCTTATGGATTAATTTTTACCATGCTGACTTATTTACGGTATTATAATGAATAACCCTTTTAGATTCGTAATTATTTTTAGATATTGTTATTTAAAATGTAAATTTAAAATGAAAATAGATTATGAGGGGAGGGCTTACCCTTGATGGATGTGTTTCTTCCTCCTTAGTTATGGTTTATTTTGCTTTAGAATATAACTCCTTTTCAGTGAGGGTTTTCTCTCTTAATCTCAAATTTGATTTGTTTCTTCGTGTTATCTCCTATTTTTCTCTCTCTCGACTTCCCTTTCATCATTAAGGTGTCAGTTTGGTTTATGAGAGTGGTAGTGGTTATGGTTCTCTGACGAAGAAAAGCAATGGTGGCGGCGGTTTAGTGATGATTAATATTGATTGGCTTGCTAACATCGATGCTTCAAGAGTGAGTTTTTTTTTTGTTTTATTATCAATGAGTGCTCATCGAAGATAGTAGGCAGATTGCAAAAAGATTCAAGAGTTGTGTTTTTTTAGTTTGTTCAGAGATCAACGAATATGATTGCGACAAGATGATAAGATTTGGGCTGAGAGGTTCTATAGTGAAGTCAGAAGATGTGCCCCGATTTTTAAAAAAAATCATTTAAATGTTAATAAGACATTTTCAAAATGATTTCATATTTAGAGCCATTAAATTTTCCAAAAGCCTTGCTAATTCGAGACACATTGTGACATATCGAATTCAATTATAATTTTAATAAAATACCCTTACAGTGCTATTCCAAAATATTTAATTGAAAATACAGAGTAACAAAGGGTAAAGTCTCTAAAGTTCAACAATTTCTTCTTTTGTCATCATGAATCACCTTCCTCGTATAGTCCTTTCGTTCCATCTTCAATACCTAGTGTTATGAATACCAGGGCACATAGTACCATGAGCATAAAAAACTCGATAGCTAAAGTCTACCCAAAACTCTTACTTTGCTGACAATAATATGCAGTTCAAGAACAGTATTAAGGACATATAAATTCAATATCAGCATTGAAGACATAAAAGTAACACATCATCCGGTTCTTTACTGCCATTAACTTGGAGCATCCCCAATGGGATAATCAAAACATCTAAAAAACCAAAGTTAGCAATGTTTGTCCAAAAATTGGGTCACGTTGGCATAATCAAAGTTAACAAACTTTTAGCCAATAACCCAAATTTTGGCATTTGGATAATCAAAAGTAATAACATTTTCTCAATAACCAAAACTCAATAACCAAATTTTGGGGACCACACCCTATTTATAAGTTTTTTTTTAATCTTTACCAATATTTCTAATAACCAAATCTTTATAAGTCTTTGTAATATTTATTTATTTTCTTTTTAATCTTTACCAAACTTTCTCTAAAAAAATTGAAATGGTACTAATATTATAAAAAACATATGAAGTTATGCCCATTTTATGAATAAAAATAGAGTGAGTAGTACTTTTTTTTTATTATGGACACAAAATACCATTGTGACACTCCACATTGTTAACTTTATAAATGTCTTATATGGATAATCAAAGTCTAATGTGACAACTTTTGATTATCTAGTTTTGATTATACCATTGGTGATGCTCTAAGTGAAATACAATATTTATATTGTCATAAAAGTATTATATTTAGATATGGACATAGTAGTGTCCAATGTCATTTACCTTTTTCTTTTTTTATACAACGGAAGTTCAATGACATTTACTTTTTAACAACAAAACCTGTTTATTTTATTTTATTTGTTTGGTTGAGATTAAAAATTTTAGTATTGGAAAATACACAAGCTACTCTTAGAAGCCACCCACACGTAATTTGCACAATCCCCATTAAAGATTTTGGGGGCCGTTGTTCACAACGGATTTACCAACAAGTATAATTAGGACATTGTGTGGAGTTGTTAAGTAATGTGGAATTATACATCAGCTTCATTTTTGTTTTCAAACATTAGAGGAGGCATGAGACAAATATGCGGAGAAGTAGTTCACTATTTTTCATTTATATTTTTTTGGCATCATTTTTTGGGTACAAGGCGTCATTTCATTTGTAGATTTAGTTCAATAATCTTAACTCGTAGACGCATCTTGTTTGTCTGACCCCTTATCCGAAACCCTTGAAGGTAATTAAGTGGTTGCCCAAAATTAATGTTAGCCAATTTTGGCCGATTTGCCCAATTTTACCCTTTAATTTGGAAAATTCAGTGTTGATTATTCTGTAATTATTGAATTTGTCTTGGTCCATTTTGGTCTTTTCACAAGTTTTGCAAGATTACCATATTGTCTTTCTAGACTTTCACGTTTTCCCTATGTGCCCCATTTTCCTTTTCTTTTTTTGTCCACATATAGAGGGGCATTTTGGGAAGACAACTGTGAACGCAAGCACCTCTGCCTAATAAAATAAAAGCGGCCTAATAGAACAAAAGTTAAAAGTACTGTGGACACCCCACCGGATTTCACAAAATAATGGTTTAGGAAGACGGTTTGATTGATCGAATGAAGTCGCCACCCGGGTTTGAGGACCGTACCCGAGAAACCAATTGAAAAAAATGACTCTTTTGCCCTTAAGATAGAAAATATTTGACTGGTCTGCTTTTTATTGAGATTTCTCGGGTCCGGGAGCTAGGTTACGAAAGGGGAAGGAATTTAAAGCACCCCTCTCGCCTGGCATGATTGCCGGTCTCTATTCAATGCTCAAGGGATTTTGGAAAATGTCGTCTGAATGGATTTTATTCATGAAGGCATGCAAGAGCACTTAAATGCATCAAATAACATATGTGGATACAAGTGCCATGTGTTATGTATGCATAGTGAGATGGACAACATGTAGTGCACTAAATAACTCAAAATGTGACCAAACAACACTGAAAACCCCCAAAACAGATCCACAAACATCACACAACTTGCACCCGAACTGATTTCTTAGACACCCACGCTAAGCAAGTCTAGGCACCTGGAACCAGTATAGGCGCTCGAATTAGGTGAGTCCAGGCGCTTGGACCCAGTGTAAGCGCCTGGAATGTATCATAATGAAACTTTTCTTCAATCCAGGCAACTGATCAATCCACAAATATGAACTTTGAAACTTGTTCTATCATATGCACAGTGATGTTTGATGACACTTTGAACTAGATGAGTCTCAAAATCAGATCCAAGAGATGACTTGTACTTGAAAAACCATGATTCTAGAATGTTTTATGAATGATATGGGGTGATCCAAACTAACTTTCTACGTGACTCATGCTTCTCAATCCTCACTGTACACATCAGATGATATGAGATAAACCAGTACTTGAAAAAGGAGAAAGCATATGATAACTCTAGCATGAAACTTTTATAGACATAAGTGGTAGATGCATATGAAATCAAAATCCCCCTCTTTGGTCACTGGAATATATTTGTTTAGACTGGAAATTGATCAACAACACACATATGACTCATTATTATCCCACAAACTCCATTTTAATCATGATTTTACCACTAGACTGCTTTCTAAAACTATCTAAAATGACCCCTCACACCATGCAATGCAAATATTAGACTAAAATAGCATGAAATAAGCCTAGATGATCATGTGTGAGTGACAGAAAGGAAGAAGACACAGAATGCATCAGAGATTCCAGGCGCCCATACTTGATGAGTATGGGCGCCCACACTCAGTGTGGGTGTGCTGAAATTTGATCTTCTTTGTTGTTTTTCAAACCTTCCCTAACCTCAAATTGATATTAGAAACCAGTAAAGGTTGGGTGGTGTCCCCTCAGGGCCCTTGAACACAATTTGATAGGCAAACTACCTTTAAAGCTTGATTGATGAACTTGGGGTAACAAGTTTTGGGTGGTTTTTGGAGATTGGATGGACTAAAACCTAAGTTCTGGGGTTGTGAATGTCTGATTGTAAGTGTTTGGTTAAAGTTTGATAGTGGGGAAGGAGGATATGTGGACTTTGAGTAGCAAAATATGGGTTTGATGGTTGAAAGTAAGAGGAACAGAGAGGGACTGGTAGAGAATGGAACTTTTGATGGAATTTCAGCAGAGTAACAGATAGGAGAGTAGATTAGGATTAACGAATGGCAAAAAAAAAAAACAGATAGGAAGTGGAGGAGAGTTGATTCTCCCCCAAAATGGAGGAGTGGGGTGGGTTTTATAGGCTAAGGAAGGTCCAAAAAGGCCACTATGACCTTTTAGATGTGAAAGTTAGAGGGGCAGCATCTCCCCCACTCCCTCTCACAAATATCTTTGCCAAAAAATCCTCCAAGACACTCTTTCCCGCCCATTTCACCTTAGAATGCAAGTATCTGGAGTGAGTAGGGGCGCTTGGAATTGGGAGTTCAGGCGCCTAGACTTGGAGACTACACAACATTCCAAACTTCGCGGGGCCGCTCTGGGTGCTATCGAACTCCGTTTTGTGCATGGTTTGAAGTGTTGGAAAGGTAATTGAGTCTAATTTCTAACCCAAGTGGTTTGAACCCAAGATGATTTGTACATCAAAATCTATGATCATTTTTCCCTCAAGAGGTCGAAAAAACAAGTCATTTTAGTAGAACGCGCACATCTCCCTCATTTCAAAATGGATTGGGACGTATTACATATCAATAAAAAGGGTTTTGAATGTACTAGAGGGTGGTACAAGCTTGGGTTTATTTTGAAGAGGTTTTGGAGGGATTTCAAGTACCTAATCAAGCTTCGCGTGCTCTTATCGGCATTTTCATCCTTGGGAATGCTTGATAAGTTTCTCGGGTCAAAATCGGGGTGTCTACAAGTACCTAATACAACAAAAACACCCTAATACAACAAAAAAAGATTTTGACACTCTATTTTTGACTGTCTAGACCAATTTGGAGAGTGCGAAAATCAATTTCCAAAAAAACTTGAATAAGGACAAAAATGAAAAATGACTTTGAGTAAAGTCACTAAAAACAGAAAATTCACCTTAACAAACAAAATGTAAAAACTTGTAGTAAAAATATATATTTAATCAACAATAAAATATCACAATTGGTATTTTACAATTAATATTATCTACAATTACGACTCCAAACAATAGACACGATACTCATGCAGAGCACAAAGCCTTGCACCTAGTTTCAATAAAAAGGGAGAACACAAGTTTGGTCATTCTATCAATTTTGCTTTTTCCAAAATGTCAAAATTGAACAAATTATTTTACATTTTAAATAACCTTTCATTGAGAGTGATGCAGAAGGCTGCAAAGGTGAATGTCTGAAACAAAAACTTCCTCGTTCAATTCACTCCAGAGAAATACAAGAAGCACTAATTCATGTACTAAATGTACACATGACATTCTTTTAGTGGATGAGTGCATCCATATATTGCATCATGCATTGATGTGGTAATGGCATGTGTACTTTTAGTGTAATAGTTTGGAAGCTATTTAGTGCCTCTAGCATTCCTCTTCACTCCAATACAAAGCATGTGGTAGAAGCGGTGAATTGAAGAAATAAATAAGTACTATTATTATTTAAGGGGAGTAATTTCCACGCCTCCCAAATTGTTATCCACACCCTCTTTTTTGTCTTCTAATGAAATTTTCATGTGTAAAAATTTTACTAGAAAACAAAAAAAGAGTGTGGATAACAATTTAAGGGATGTGAATATCAATTAACTTATTTAATTGAACAATTGGTTCCTTTATGCTTACAAGCTTCCTTTTCTCTCTAGAATTACATTGATTTGACTGCATTTGTATTGTTTTGTAAACGCACCTTCTTAAGTAAACTTAAACATGGTAAGATACATGTAACTATTTTTTCTTTCATTAAGCATATTGACATTTCTAACATAGTTTTAGGCCCTCTACTTGCTTTCATTTGTTGTCCATTTCCATTTCAACTTGCATCCATGGGCACGACTTAATATATGGTTTTCGCTTTATTGGGCCGAAGCTTTGATAATGGGCCAGACATATATCCCAATTTTGCACACTTCTAACTAGACCTAAAAACCCAATGAGAGTTGTCTCCACTTGCTAGGGGTGTGAGTTTGATTTTCGGGGATAGGCCAACTAGATGGGAGGTGAAAGTCCATGTGGCTAGCCTCATGGTTGCGTCCAGTGGTCTCCCTCCTAACTGCTCCTAACTGTTTTCCGTGGGCGTTGGTTCCCTGCGACTGGCCCTAGGTGGATTAGTCTCATCCTGTTTGAGTGTGGGTGTTGTCAAAAAATTAAAAAACTAGACCAAAACGTCAATATCATACTTTATTGAAAAATATTTATTTTTGTTATATATAAAGGAGCTTAAGAGTTTACTCCCTTGAAATGGTCCTTAGATTTGGAATCTCTTAGATTCTAGTGGGCTAGTTCATAAGAATTTTCTCATGTCGACTTTAATTAATTGAGGGCCTTGCTTGCAGAGGATGAGATTGATTCTATAGAAATTAGTCGAGGTACATGTACATTGCCTTGATACATTGAGAGTTATAAAGGCCTTGTTTGCTAGCATTTGCTATATTCTAACTTCTTTTACTTATTTGTTTAAAATAGTTGACGAATGGTGATTGATACAGTATCAATTACAATTACTTATTTAAATTTTCTACATTATTTGACAAAAATGTGAGATTATTTGAACTATAATTTGTAGTTTTTTGTTGTTGCTTACTTGAAGTTGTAAAAACTTATTCAAAGAGTGTTTCTATAAAATGATTTAAGGTTAATCCATGCATTTACTTGATAATAAGCTACTCTAAAATTTACTATATAGCAAAAGTCTAAATTTTTACTTCTGCTTATGAAACTTATATTAGGTACATCTCCAACTTATTTTTAAGTAAATAACCGGGCACAATTTATTGGGAAGTATCCACTAAAACCAAGATAGTCATAATTAAATAATCTAATTCACAAGTATAACAAACGGGATTAGAAAAGCAAAACACCAAATCATGCAAAGAAAAAATTTGATTACCAGAAAATCGTGGGTGGGGATTGAGGACACAAAGCTAAGCAAGGTTTGGAGGAAATTGTAAATATGGTCACAATCAATAAACAACTACAATAAAGGCTTGTCCTTCACGGCAGGAATGGATTCAAGAACCTAATCTAGTGGAGGCATTTTATTAACTATTATCGTGGAATTTTTTTCTAGTCAACGATCTACCTAAATTAAGACATTTATTATTGACTACTCCCTCCGTTCCAAATTGCTGGTCACCTTTCCTTATTTAGAATCTCTCAAAAATTGGCTATATCTTCTAATTTATAAAACTTTTTATATCCAATATGGATCTTAAAAATATATATTTAATCAACAATAAAATATCACACTTGGTATTTTACAATTAATATTATCTACAATTACGACTCCAAACAATAGACACGATACTCATGCGGAGCACAAAGCCTTGCACCTAGTTTCAATAAAAAGGGTGAACACAAGTTTGGTCATTCTATCAATTTTGCTTTTTCCAAAATGTCAAAATTTAACAAATTATTTTACATTTTAAATAACCTTTCATTGAGAGTGATGCAGAAGGCTGTAAAGGTGAATGTTTGAAACAAAAACTTCCTCGTTCAATTCACTCCAGAGAAATACAAGAAGCACTAATTAATGTACTAAATGTACACATGGCATTCTTTTAGTGGATGAGTGCATCCATATATTGCATCATGCATTGATGTGGTAATGACATGTGTACTTTTAGTGTAATAGTTTGTAAGCTATTTAGTGCCTCTAGCATTCCTCTTCAACTCCAATACAAAGCATGTGGTAGAAGCGGTGAATTGAAGAAATAAATAAGTACTATTATTATTTAAGGGGAGTAATTTCCACGCCTCCCAAATTGTTATCTAGGGCTGCACACTGATCTGACCCGCCCGAGAATCCGACCCGACCCGACCCGAAAAAACCCGACCCGATACTAACCCGATCAGATCTTCGGTCGCATCCGGGTCCATATGTGAGAAATAATTTGTACTTCGGTCGGATCTCGGGTTGGGGTAATTTTTTTCGGATGAACCCGACCACCCGATTGAGTATAACTTACTCCTAGCCCATACTTTACCGGTTTACCCTCCCCTCTGACCTCTGTCCCTTTCTGTCTCCCCCTCGAGCCAAGAGAAAGAGAGAGCTACTTTGGTCCAAGAGAAGATAAAAAAATATTAAATTCCTAAAGCTAGCCCCACTTTCCAAGGGAACCTGGTAGACCACTGCCATACGTAAAAAACATCTTTTTCAAACCCTTGTTTACTGTTTAGATCTGAATTTCTTTCTCCCCATTTTCTTTTTCATTTTTTGCTCTCTTTTCCAACATAATGAATCAACCAGCCATCTCTCTCTCTATCTCAGTCTCTCTCTCAGATTACAGAGAAGCAATTTTTGCTCACTTTTCTAGCCCAGCAGCTTCACCACGCCAAGTCGCCGACCGGCGACCATGATCCACCGGCCACCGCACATAGTGAACTCCTAGTGACCAGCGGCTCTTTCTCGTTGTATTCTCTCTCTCTTTTCGTCTCTCTAGTAGCTATTATTTTAGATCCATACCTTCGATCTGAATCTGATGTTGAAGAAAACACGTAAGTTGGTTCCGACGATTTCTGGTTAGATAATTTCTGGGTTCTGAACTTTTTGATGATACCTGGGTTGGTTGATTTCTTTTTGATTAGTGGGTTTGTTGATGGAGTTGTCCACCCGACCAATCCGATTCATCCGGCCCGACCAAACCGTCACCCGATCCGATCTCACCCGACTGTATATTCGGTCGGAGTCGGGTGGTGTTTTGATAAACCCGACCAAATTCGGTCGGGTGAAACCCGACCCGAACCCGAGCAAACCCGAGCAAACCCGACCCGTGTGCAGCCCTATTGTTATCCACACCCTCTTTTTTGTCTTCTAATGAAATTTTCATGTGTAAAAGTTTTACTAGAAAACAAAAAAAGAGTGTGGATAACAATTTAAGGGATGTGAATATCAATTACCTTATTTAATTGAACAGTTGGTTCCTTTATGCTTACAAGCTTCCTTTTCTCTCTAGAATTACATTGATTTGACTGCATTTGTATTGTTTTGTAAACGCACCTTCTTAAGTAAACTTAAACATGGTAAGATACATGTAACTATTTTTTCTTTCATTAAGCATATTGACATTTCTAACATAGTTTTAGGCCCTCTACTTGCTTTCATTTGTTTTCCATTTCCATTTCAACTTGCATCCATGGGCACGACTTAATATATGGTTTTCGCTTTATTGGGCCGAAGCTTTGATAATAGGCCAGACATATATCCCAATTTTGCACACTTCTAACTAGACCTAAAAACCCAATGAGAGTTGTCTCCACTTGCTAGTGGTGTGAGTTTGATTTTCGGGGATAGGCCAACTAGATGGGAGGTGAAAGTCCATGTGGCTAGCCTCATGGTTGCGTCCAGTGGTCTCCCTCCTAACTGTTTTCCGTGGGCGTTGGTTCCCTGCGACTGGCCCTAGGTGGATTAGTCTCATCCTGTTTGAGTGTGGGTGTCGTCAAAAAATTAAAAAACTAGACCAAAACGTCAATATCATACTTTATTGAAAAATATTTATTTTTGTTATATATAAAGGAGCTTAAGAGTTTACTCCCTTGAAATGGTCGTTAGATTTGGAATCTCTTAGATTCTAGTGGGCTAGTTCATAAGATTTTTCTCATGTCGACTTTAATTAATTGAGGGCCTTACTTGCAGAGGATGAGATTGATTCTATAGAAATTAGTCGAGGTACATGTACATTGCCCAATACATTGAGAGTTATAAAGGCCTTGTTTGCTAGCATTTGCTATATTCTAAACTTCTTTTACTTATTTGTTTAAAATAGTTGACGAATGGTGATTGATACAGTATCAATTACAATTACTTATTTAAATTTTCTACATTATTTGACAAAAATGTGAGATTATTTGAACTATAATTTGTAGTTTTTGTTGTTGCTTATTTGAAGTTGTAAAAACTTATTCAAAGAGTGTTTCTATAAAATGATTTAAGTTTAATCCATGCATTTACTTGATAATAAGCTACTCTAAAATTTATATAGCAAAAGTCTAAATTTTTACTTCTGCTTATGAAACTTATAGAGTACCAACTAAAACCAAGATAACCGGGCACAATTTATTGGGAAGTATCCACTAAAACCAAGATAGTCATAATTAATTAATCTAATTCACAAGTATAACAAACGGGATTAGAAAAAGCAAAACACCAAATCATGCAAAGAAAAAAATTTGATTACCAGAAAATCGTGGGTGGGGATTGAGGACACAAAGCTAAGCAAGGTTTGGAGGAAATTGTAAATATGGTCACAATCAATAAACAACTACAATAAAAGCTTGTCCTTCACGGCAGAAACGGATTCAAGAACCTAATCTAGTGGAGGCATTTTATTAACTATTATCGTGGAATTTTTTTCTAGTCAACGATCTACCTAAATTAAGACATTTATTATTGACTACTCCCTCCGTTCCAAATTGCTGGTCACCTTTCCTTATTTAGAATCTCTCAAAAATTGGCTATATCTTCTAATTTATAAAACTTTTTATATCCAATATGGATCTTATTTGATAGATCTCAATTAGTTTTATTAAACAAAAATTTTAAAATTATAAAAAATGTTATAAATTGTGAATATAGGCAATTGTTTGAGTGACACAACTACCCAAAAGTGACCATTATTTTGGAACGGAGGGAGTATAAAATTTATAATGTATTCTTTTTACAATAAAAAAAGATAAAAAAAAAAATGAGCACACAATCTTAGACAACTTTTAGGGTATGGTTTATATTGACAATGACAAGTCTTTAGAATGATCGAAATAGTTTTATTAATGATTTTTTAAAAAATATTTCTCCACGACGGTTATAAATAAAGAAAATGTCTCCAAATGAATTAACAGTTTATAAATCAATATTTACAAATAAAGTAATAAACCGGTCATACCAAAATTGAAGTACAAAATTGATTCTATATATTTTTTTGGAGATATAAGTGTGTAGCCTAAATATAGCATTATATTACATAATTATGGTAATATATAATATCAATATTTTTTTTTGTTCTGAGAGGGCCCTGATTGAATCTGTTCCTGTTTCATGAGACGCATGTTTGAATCCCACAGGTGCCGAAAATTTCAAATGTCGGAGCCACTGAATGGTTTAGCCGATCGTTAATTTTATAGCCTCAAAATGTATCGTTAATTTTAATTGGCCGGACATCCAATTAAATATGGATTTTTTTTTAAAAAAAAACAAATAAACTCATCTTACAAATGATTATCGAGTGACGAAATTTATGAGAGCACAACTCACATGAAAAAAAGTGGAGCAATGCTACAGACACTAACTAGTGTACCAACTATTATATTAAATGCACACATGACATTACCACATCACTGCACTATTCAATACATAGATAGATTCATCCACTAAAAGAGTGTCAGATGAACAATTAGTGTAATAGTTGATACACTAGTAAGTGTATGTAGCATTTTCCCAAAAAAGTGAGATTCCTTCCTTGAAAAGAAAGACTTTTTAAAGTTGTCTCCGGAATCATGGTCGTTCTGTTGGTTAGTACAATAAATAATTGATCATGAGGCCCCACTTGAATAACTGAAAGCATTAAGCCGACCACCAGTTTTACAAAACTGTCCCTGTTGAGTCAAAGCAGTGCTCCTAATTGTTTCCATCCTGTTCCAGTAATAAAGTTGTTTTCATTAAAAATAATCCTTTTAAGTTTTTTTTGAAAAATAATGATAGTCAAAGTTGATTATTGGAAAAGAGTGATCATTAGTATACAACGTGATTGGTTCTAGTAGTAAGTCGTGTGCACATTAATTAGTCTCTCAAGATACTTTTCTTATTTTAATTAGGGTGCTGTCTAAAACAATTTTTAGACACCACCCTATGTAAAATAAGAAAAGTATCTCTCCTTTTTAGACACCACCCTAGATAAAATAAGGAAAGTATCTGGAGAGACTAATTAATGTGCTATCCCTAAAGGGACAAAATCTATGTTGGGCCGATCACAGCCGTTCGTGCTTGGTGATGGATGGCTCAGATTTGTTCGGCAGTGGGCGGCTCAAATTTGTTTGGATAAGATTTGATCTGAGCCGTCTATCGCCGAGCACTAGCGGCTGTGATCAAATGCTATCCCTTTTAGGGACAGAACCCACCCTGGGTCCGTGCCAAAACTATAAGGTATAAAACTTCTATATTGCATATAAGTACAAGCATTTTATTCATTGAATTTTTGGTACGATTAAAAACAGTTTTGATATTATCATTTTCTTTTACCATATTTAGAAGAAGTAAGACTGCACCCCAAACAAAAGAAAAAAAGATATTAACATGGATTTTGTGGTGCAGTGTCTTATCAATCACATGTTTGGTTGGAATAAGAGAAAACAAATAGAATGGTCCAAAATACTTTGGAAAATCTAATGTAAACCAATGGAAGAAAGCTTTACGCTGTGTTTGGCTGAGAGTTTTGAGAATAATATTTTGAGAAATAGTTTTGAGATAGTGTTTGAATGAGTTTTTTTGAAAAAGTAATAATTAGAGAGAGGTGTAATAATTGGAGAGAGATGGAGAGAGAAATGAGAATAATGTTTTTTTTTTGAAAAGCGAAACTCCAACATATATTTAAAAATAAGTGTTTCCTAAATAAAATTACTGAATTATGCACACTCGAATGGATTTTTTTTTTTTTGTACTTCACGTACTAAAGTAAAATACTAGGGATTTGATTTATGGTAATCATCTTCCTATTCCTACTCCTACTCAAGAGTCTGACTATAAAATTCAAGTATTTATAAGGGTGACAAAAAAACTGATATATGATATTGATAGATTAGATTAAAATAAAATAGTATTATTTTAAATCGGACTGTGCCGAGCTGGACTTGATTGGGCCTAAGAGGAATTTTTCAAACTTAGCCCATTTAGTAAGCGGATTTAAAATCTCAATTCAATCCGACCTTATAGACTTAAATATTTATCCAGAGCCTTAAAAAAACCAGGTTGGGGTCGGTGTGCACCCCTAGTGAAGACAAATAGAGTGAATCATTTAGATCAAAATATATAAGGGTATGAAAGTCATTTGGCAGTGGTGGCTTGCAGAGAGGTCTCCAATTGCAGTAACTGTAACACGGGCGCAACGGGTGCAACAGAAAAGAGAGAGAGAGAGAGAGAGAGAGAGCGCGAGAGAGAGAGAAGACAGAGCCAGAGCGAGAGAGAGAGGGGGGAGAGAGGAAGGGCGCGAGGGTTCTGTGAAGGTGCAATTATCCCGAGAACATACACAATGGCGATGTAGAGAGAGAGAGAGAGAGAGAGAGAGAGAGAGAGAGAGAGAGAGATGGCTTGCGGGGAGAATAGGAAGTTACTGTTTAAGGGATTAAGCAGGGGAGGCGGTGGAGAAGGTCGTAAAGGAGGAGATAAAGGTTTGTTGAGCGAGTTGGAATTGGAACATTTCTCTAGAGACGAACGAAGCTCTTACAGCCTCTCCAGCGGTATCCTTCCCTCTCTCGGTGCTCATTCCAATCGCAAAACCAAGCTTCGCCCCTTCATTCTCTCCCCTTTCGATTCCCGCTACAGGTCTCTCTCTCTCTCTCTATGTATACATAAATTCTGTACATTCATGTGCCAATATGCTTTTAACTATACATTCATTATTTTGCATGTCTCACTCAAAGACTCAAAGTGATTGTTTACGTCGAACACAATTTAAGTCTGTATACCCAGAATTGAATCACTAAGTTATCCCAACTGTGCAAACCCAGTGTTGGGTCATACGCATTGTGACACTGGAATCTTAATTAGGAAGCTGGGTTTGCATTTTGTTTTTCTTTATAATTTAAGTTTGTACCTTTAATTTTATTTTATTTGGGTCATGCACATTTTGTTTTCCGATGCTTTGCCCTGACTAATCACTCAGGTACATGTTATTCCCGTCCCCATTATATTCATTGATGATTAAGCCTGAGCCGTGGGTATGAACTAGGTCACATAATCCGGCCTTGCTCTCAATACTTGCTCCCGTTCTCAATCATCGCTCTCATGAATTTTAAATGCTTCCATGCTCATGCACGCGCATGCATTATCTGACTTAGTGTAGGAATCTCAAGGACAATGGGAAGAGATGCGAGGAAAAGAAATTTAATCACTTAGGAACATGTGTACCCTTCGCAATTCGAACTGAGACCTCTTCTTTTGCAACTGACCTAGTATCAGTGGTATGAGATTGCATTTTGACCTTTGTGGTGTTGATTTATGGTGTTTTGGTTTTGTGCTTATGGGGAGCAGCTCCTCTCCAGTGCCTTTGGAGAGTCTATTTTTCCCCAATTGTGGACCCTTTTCAGGCCAACTTTAATAATTAAAACCGCGCATATTTTAATCTTGTCAGGACCATAACCATGCCGAGATTCTAGTTGATCCGATGCTAATCCATACATGATCGGTCAATGTTTATCGTGATAAAATGAATTTGATCTAGTGTGATAGTTCAATTTCAAGATAAATTCATCACGTAATTAGATTAATCGGTAGCTGATGAACTAGATTTTTGTCATGGTTAATGATGTCAATGAGGTCTAGAATGTCAACGGTTCCGATCATCAAAGTTGACCGGTCAAAGGCCCACGAATGGGCAAACCTTAGTTGCAGGAACCGTCTACCTTGCAGACGCTCCTCCCCGAGAAACGCGATTCCGCGTTTCTCGCTCGTAAACGCGATGGGAGTGCGATCCCAATGAGACGGAAACGCGATCCTAAGGAAGATGGGAGCTTATCTGTGATTTCCGGTCGCCGCCGTCGTTACTCATTACTTGCAGCCGCCGTCGTCTGTTCCTTCCAGTCTCCGTCGTCAGTTCCTTCCAGCCGCCGTCGTCAGTTCCTTCCGGTGTGAAAGAGAAGTGGAAGACGAAGACGAGAGGAGGATGTCGGCTGTATCTATCGCCGTTGCGATGTGTCTGGGAAAGACAATGGAAGACGAAGGAAAGAAGAAGACGAAGACCAGAGCCAGATCGAAATATTAAAAGCTGTATCTATCCTATAGTGATATTGAATCTGGGAGGTGTGTAATTCTCTCATTCTTACCCGTGTAAGGCCAGATGGGAATGTGCAACTGTAATTTTACAATTCAAGACCAACTCTTCATTTTCCACCTAATTTTTCCTCCTCTTTATGGGTATGTGTGCGGCTCGGGAACAATGAAAAATGAGCCCTGTTTTACTCCTTTTTTTTTCACTTTTTTTATAAAATGAATAAGAGTGAAACAAATGGAAAAAAAAGGAATTACAATAAATGAATTTTGGTAGTAGTTGGGAAGGCCATAATGAACTAAGTTAAGTTGTTTGTTGTAAAATGAGAATTTTGGTAGTAGTTGGGAAGGCCATAAATGTGGCATGTGCTAAGTGTGATCCTTAAATGAGAATATGCATTGTTATGTTTTGAAAGCTATGTGGTAGTATAATGATATATAGTCTTGGCATTTTTTTTTTAATTATTTATTATTATTATTAAATTAGAAATATTTAATTAACAAAACATACATAAACGCTCCTCCCGGCGCTCCCAAAGATAGGAGCTTCTAATTTATCCGCTCCCCCGCCCCCGCCCCCGCCCCCGCTCCCGCCCCCGCCCCCGCTTCGTGCAACTTAGGGGCAAACTGAACAATTCAGTCTCTTTTAGGGATTGGAGAAATCAGAAATCTCAGTTCGTGCATATGATACCTGTTGCTTTTGATCGATACCTGATTCACTTTCTAGTTTTAATGATGTGTTATCTGATTTTTTGGTTAATGCTGAACCATATCAAATTTACCTATGTTCTTGGTTGCTCTTTTGACTAATTGCCACAATTGGAGGATTCATGAAGCATCATATAAGTAAATATCCTCCAGTATATTAAGGGATGTAGAGTTTCATAGTTTGTAAAACAACAATTTCTTATCGTAATCCGCAAAACTCGTCCTTTGTTCCCCATTTATTTTCTTTCTTTCTTTCAAATTTTGATTTTTTGTTTTTATGTTTCAATTTGTGCATGTGTGATTGGATTTGTTCTCAAGTTTTCAACGATCAAAAAACCATTTTCTGAAATGTCATAATTTGCATGGTTTTATGATCAAATTGTGACTGATTTGGTTGTCATACTATATTTTGTTAAGAGTTTTTTTCGTTCTTCTTCCTGTTTGCAATATAAACTTCAGAAAGTATTTTACTTTCACTCGGTTATCGTGAATCTTTTGCTCAATTTCTGTTGTATGAATTCGATGAATGCAAATTTTCATGATATGGAAAAAGTTGAAAAAGTGGAAAGGTCTGGAGTGTTCATTTGAATGTTTTTTTGCTCCTCTTATGATTAGCGATACAATGAATTAGACAGTTTACTATTAGCTGAAACCGGATTCTGCATGCAAATGTGTTAGTTGTGCAGGATATTATATATGCTGATTATCCTTCTTGGTCCTTTTCTTTATTGTTCATTTTCTGAATGCTAACATGCCATACGGTGTTACATACAATGACCTTTGCAGGTTCTGGGACACATTCCTAATATTTCTGGTCTTTTACACGGCATGGGTGTCCCCATTTGAATTTGGATTCCTAGACCACCCCAAAGGGCCCCTTTCTATCACTGATAATGTTGTCAATGGATTTTTTGCAATCGACATTATTTTGACCTTCTTTGTGGCGTACCTTGATAAAGCGACATACCTTCTCATTGACGAGCCAAAGATGATTGCTTTGAGATATGCAAAAACATGGTTGGTGTTTGATGTAATTTCTACAATCCCTTCTGAGCTTGCGAGGAGTGTTCTACCTAGACCTCTTAAAGAATATGGCTACTTCAGCTTGCTTCGTCTTTGGCGTCTTCGTAGAGTTGGTGCAATGTTTGCAAGGTGAAATATCGGAGCAACTTCTTTTTTATTGAAGATTCCGTGGCATCTGTTTCTTGTTTGCTTATCAAGTTTGTTTGCCCCAACATACGTGTCACGCCCTCAAATTTAATAAACCAAATACAAATAAAATCCACGTAGGATAAGTCAACAGTCATACATTTCACCGTTGAAAGGTCAAAGTCAAAGTACACTGAGTTTCTACAAGGGGTACCCGTACCCATGCATAAGTAATGAATAGTTAACAGTTATTACATAAACCAAGTTTTGTCAAAAGATTGAAGGAATTAAAGTTACAAGATCATCTCCCAAAATATATTAACTATGGAAAAGATAATGGCTGTGTTAGGTTGATAATTTTGAGAAGAATATTTTTGAGATAGTGTTTGGATGAGTTTTTGAAAAAAGTAATAATTAGAGAGAGGTGTAATAATTGGAGAGAGATAGAGAGAGAAATGAGAATAATGATTGGAAAGAGTGGTATGAGTAGAGAGAGAAATGTGATTAATGATTGGAGAGATGAGAGATGGGGAAAGAATCTTTTTGGAATTTTTTTTGGAAATGTGAAGTGAACAAAGTGAATATAACTCCATGTCAAATGTGCTTCATGATATGCATCCACACGCCAAGCATTCCAATCACGTGCCTTGCCGAGTACCTGAAAATGATAGGTTGAGCTCACTAGCCCAGTAGAAACCTTTCAACCAACGCTAAGGGTATAGAGAATGAAAGATGCACATGATGATGTAATACATATGAATGAGTAAGCTAAAATGGACCAAGATAGATCAACTTGATGATAGAGTGTCTAGGAAATGCCCCAAAGACCTAACCAAACCCAAGTGTCCATAGGTTTCCTCATAAACGTTACATTTCGTGTCGTGGGTTCAATCCCTTCAAAACACCGTCATTTTCATAAAACATTTCATTTCACAATACTTCACAAATAACCACTTGTTTTAAATAGGGAATAAATCCCTCTGCCGGATTTCGTGGGCTCCGAACACCCCATCCGGATTTCATGGGCTCCGAACACCCATGGCTAGGGACGCACCAAATGGTGGCCCTAGAATAAATAACCATCATTTTCAAAAGTTTATTAAACCATCAAGTGTCCAAAACATCCATGTAATTCACTTAGTTTAAAAACTCGTAGTGTATTGATTGTAGCGAAGTTAACACGTGTCCAAGAGTGTGTGAGACCAAGTCTAATCATAAAATGTACCACGATAGGTTACCGGAGCTTAGAGGTCAATTTGAGGAGTCTTGGAAGGACCAATGAAGGCCCGGAGCAAAGGAACATGAAAATGAAACTATGAATCTCGAGAAAAGCCGACATACCGATAGGAAAAAGCATATTTCTCTCAAAATACAAAGGCTATGAATATGAGATCAATTGGGTTTGAAAGTAGACTCATAGAGCTTTCCAATGGTCCAAGAATCGCCTCAATCGGAGTTCGGACGAAGCCGGGGCGTGCCCGCGAAGTTGGGTAAAAAATCTGTCTGAACAGGAGGAATCTGGATCGATCCAAAAGGTGTGTGGATCGATCCAAAATGTGCCGAGTACAAAACAGAAGGTTTTGGTTCAATCCGGACAACTAGTGGAGTGATCCAGAGAGGTTCAAAACGCCAACAAAGCATTTTGGATTGATCCAACCTTAAGGGTGGATCGATCCACCTGGGTTTCAGGTGGAATTTTAACAACCTTGCTCAAATTGATGGGGGCTTCGTTCCAAGTCCACTTTGAGGTTTCAAAACACAACTAGGCAAAGGAGATAGACATATTCACAACCAATTCATAGAGTTATCAACCAAATATGCAAACCCAAACTTATTCAAGATTCAAATTCAATTCCATGGTGATAATCAAGTTCAACAAGGGATTTAGGAACAAGGAGAAGAACAATGCACTCATTCAATCAATATACACTTAGAGGAGGTAGAAGATTGTCCCCTACCTCAAGGGTTTAGCTCCAAGGATGAGAGAGTGAAAGCCCTAGCTTGTTCTTGCAACTCCAAACAAAGTGAGACCTCACCAAGCAATTCCAAAGAAACCCAGACTCCAAATCGCGTGTAGATGACGAATATGAAGGTAAATCTTGAAGAAATGAGGTGTGGAGGTGCAAATTTTGTGGAGGAATGGAGTAGACCTTGGAGAGGAGTAGAGAGAGAGAGAGAGACTGTTGGTGTGTTTTTGGGAGGGGAAGAGAAGTGTTTTTGCTTGCTCAAAACCAGCCATACATATCTATATGCACTCCCACAAATCACACTTACACCCCTCATGTTCATAATGCATCTCACAAAGACCCAAATGCAATACTAACTTCACATTGACCCTATATTACTCTATTTTCATTTCCTCACACTTCCCCAACATTATTAACGAAAAATCATTTAAAAACACGGGTCCTTACAATATGAGTTTTGCCATATTCAGTTACTTTGAGTAAATTTAATTTGTTATTTAACTGTACTTGTTACTAATCATTTTCAAAAAGATTATTGCACTTTAAACAATGACGTGAAAAGTCAAAAGTAAGCTCTATCATTCGATTTTCCTTAATTTTGAACACAACCACTTTGTGCATTTAATAACAAAGGTTAGACCAGTACCCTATTTGCCCTCCAAGTCACACTGGGCATTCAGTTTTAGCTATTTATAGCCAGAGCTACATGGGTTCTAAAAGTCGCTAGGCGCTAGTCGGGCGGCCGGACACCGCCTAGCGCCTAGGCCTATTAATTGGGAATTAATCGGCACCTAGATATTAGTCGGCTTTGTGTTTGTTTAATTTTTTTCTACCCCCACCTCAAGTTTTAAGTAAGTAGAACAATATAAGTAGGACAAAACATTAAATAACATTCCAAATGAAAACATTAAACATTCATCCATCTATCCATCCATCAAAATCCAACCTTTTACAATATGTACTATATAGTGACATGGAAGCTAAGTACTACCAAGTACCAAATAACTATTCAAGCCATAATGCAAAGTTCAATATTCGTAGTTCAAACTAAATGAAACCAAGTAGTTCCAAATAACGAGTCAATTAAAAAATTCAAAACCAAATAAAACCAAGTAATATAAACCAAGTAATATGGAATTCCTAGTCAATTACTCATCTTCTTCTCCACATGCCTCCAAAACCCCTAGGTGTACTAAATTTGAAAAATCGCTTATTTAACCCCAATTAATCCCGCCTAGCCGCCTATTTATCCCATTAATCCTGCCTAGCTGATTAGTCGCCGACTAATCCCACCTAGCGGCCAACTAATCGGCGTCTAATTCAGCGCCTGCCGCCTGGCAGCCGGGTACCGCCTAGCGCCTACAACTTTAGTTGTTAATGGCAACAATTTCTTTAATTGCCAAAGATGAAGAACAAAAACTTCTTGTGCTCTTTATTTATTTTCACGGGAGGTGGATTAACAGAATGTCACTTTTCAAAGCCAATGACATCTTCTATCATACAAAGTGGCCTTTTCCTTTGTTTTTATCCTCATTAGTGTTTTCCTTTGTTTTTATTTCATCGCAGATTGGAGAAAGATAGGAACTTCAGCTATTTTTGGGTTCGATGTGCGAAGCTTATATGTGTGAGTTTCTGATTTCTGAAATAGATATTTGATTCCAGTCAAGATTATGGATATTAATAGTTGTCTGCTGTCTGCATAGGTAACTCTGTTTGCAGTTCACTTTGCTGGCTGCTTCTACTATCTCCTTGCTGCTCGTTACAAAGACCCAAAGAAGACATGGATTGGGATTGCTATGGGTGACTTTCAGCATGAGAGTTTGTGGGTCCGATATGTGACGACAATGTACTGGTCCATCACCACTCTCACCACTACCGGCTATGGTGATTTGCATCCTGTGAATGAGCGGGAGATGATTTTTGATATCATTTACATGCTCTTCAACCTTGGATTAACTGCATATCTGATTGGAAACATGACAAACCTAGTTGTCCATATTACCAGCCGAACTAGGCAATTTGTGAGTACATTCTTCTTTATTGCTAAAATTGACTCTGATATGATATTGCTAAAATTTGTGAGTGCTTTTGATTGTTTAAGTTGTATTGGGGGTAATTGCATGCATGTTTCAGAGGGACACGGTTAAAGCTGCCTCAAACTTTGCTCAACGAAACCAACTACCTGATCGCTTGCAAGATCAGATGCTTGCTCACTTGTGTTTGAGGTACAGAACTGACTCAGAGGGGTTGCAGCAACAGGAAACTCTTGATGCACTTCCTAAAGCCATCCGCTCAAGTATTTCCCACTTTCTCTTCTATTCAGTTGTTGACAAGGTGTACTTGTTCCATGGCGTGTCAAACGACTTACTCTTCCAACTGGTAATTACTAGCACAATCTTAATTTCTTTAGTGGTGTTTGGATGGAGTGCATAAATCAATGCATTTTCTTTATTTGAAAAAAAAGGTTATCCACCTGACATGTGAGTGAACATTATCCTCATCTTTAATTGGTTGAAAAAGGGGGTCCATTATTTACACCCTCTTCAAAGACTTAAAAGTTTTTGGAGATAGAAGTTCGTTACCTACACTAGTACTTGAATGGAAAAATGGGATCTTAGGAATCAACTTGCATTGAGAGAGGGAACAGATTTTTACGCTAAAAAATTTAGCGCACATCTGAGGCCAAATAAACCAGTATGCAGTTGGTGTTCCGTGTTCTCTTCATATCCTGATATTGTGATTTTCCAGGTCTCAGAGATGAAAGCCGAGTATTTCCCCCCCAAAGAAGATGTGATTCTGCAAAATGAAGCTCCCACAGATTTGTACATTCTGGTTACTGGGACAGTTGTAAGAAGCAATCTCTCTCTCTCTCTCTCTCCACAGAAAATAATGGAACTTTACCAAAAGAGTTGTCAAATTTAGTTTTCATTGTCAAATAAATGAATCTGAAATTAAAGGTGTGTTTGGGAGTCACTTCCAGAAAGCATCACTGTGAATGACTACTGGAATGGTGTTCTGCGATGGGGTCATTGAAAGAAGAAAGAGAAAATGACAATTCAGTGTAGCTTCAGAAGAGTACTTGTCTTTGATCATATACTACCATTTAAATATCATGTATTACCCATTTTAAAAGATATTGACAGCTACACGGTGACCATGTGATGATGCATCAAATAGATGCAAAGAAGGTTGATATGTCACACACACTCACCAAACACATCAAGAAAATACTAACAGTTATCTCTTTGTTGATTAACAGTAATGGTTTCTGATATGGCATTCTTTGTGCAGGATCTTATCGTTCAGGTGAATGGAATGGAAAAGGTGAGTTAACAGTATAGTCCTTGATGATTTTCTTTCAATGGTATGCATCTCTACGGGCCTGCTGCAATGGGTGGTTGTAGGTTGTTGGAGAGCTAAAGACTGGAGATGTTTGTGGTGAGATTGGTGTCCTTTGTTACAGGCCACAATTGTTCACTGTTCGTACAAAACGGTTGAGTCAGCTGCTACGGTTGAACCGTACCACATTTTTAAACATTGTTCAAGCAAACGTTGGAGATGGGACAATAATCGTGAACAACCTTCTTCAGGTCTGCAAACAGACACTTCTTACTTTTACTCCATTGTGCTGCTGTAATAATTTTGGTGGAAAAATAGTTCTCCCCAAGAGAGAACTCAATCATTTGTGCACAGTACATGACCATGTTCAACTTAACTGAGGAAGTTACTTGTTAGCTGACCCCATGTTATTGGGACATACTGCTCAGAATGGAGAAATGAAAGTCTGTAGAAGTTGTTACATATAGCAATCTATTTGCTTTATCTCATTAAATGTGTGAGAAATAGTTCTGCTGTACTCTCCATCGAGTGAACAAAGCTCTTATGTAAGCTGAATGGGTAAAAGTGTATAATGCTCTGTGTTCAAAGTCTCTGTATGAGGAAAAATTGCTGATCTGCTGTTGGTTGCATCCACTAGATTTAAGTCTCCTGCTGAGCTTAAGAGGGAGATTGTTTTCTTCTTAATTCACACACTGACATACACACTATGCGCGCGCGTGCGCGCACACACACACACAGAGATTGGAATTCGGTTCCAGGGAACTCTCACTAGTATATTCCTTCAAAGGCACAACAAGATTGACCTGTGGCTCATTCCGAAGCTATAGTATTCATTTCGTTGTCTTAGATGGAAAAGGTTGCCTCTGTTATATTTACGGTTATCTAGGTAATGAAGTGGAGTTACATAACCCTCGCTTAAGTTATGTGAATGCATCTATAGCAAAGAGTAACTATTCTCTAGAATCCTATATTATGCATGGTTAATGTAACATTGTTGGTGCTTTCTTTCTCATGATTTTGCTATAGTTATAAGCCATATTTGTTGCTAATGCAGCATTTAAAAGAGGGGAGGGACCCTTTTATGGAAGCAGTTTTGACAGATACGGAGCACATGTTGGCTCAGGGAAGAATGGATTTGCCTCTCAGTTTGTGTTTCGCAGCAATGAGAGGAGACGATCTGCTGTTGCATCAGTTGCTGAGACGGGGTATGGATCCAAACGAATTGGACAGCAATGGACGAACAGCTCTGGTGAGTGATTTCATCTCTCTCTGTTTTTTATATGCATAACTATATACGAACCCTGCTAAAAATAACAGTCAAAGTTAGAGGCTTCAAGCTTTTTTTTGGTTGTGCTACAGCATATAGCAGCATCAAAAGGAAGTGTAGAATGTGTGCTTCTCCTTCTGGATTATGGAGCAGATCCCAACAGAAAAGGTACTTCTACTCCATGATCACGTTTATTTTCTTTACTGAAATTTATTGCAGTGTCTATTGCTTCTCCTCCATTTTGATGCCTATGAATATCTTATTGCTTGAATTTATTGACCTTGGACCATTTAATGCTTCATTTCCATCAACCTTTAACATTTGACAATTCTGAAAGCTTGTTATCTGGCCTCTATTACTTGAAAATGATTCTTGACTTCATGGCCAACCTCTTTTCTACAAAAGACATGCTACAAGTAGTGTAATGGACTTATAATTACGTGCAGTGTTGCAAGGCCTCGTCAATTCTTTGATTCTTTCCAGAATTCCCATTTCCCCTTGGTATGAACAAGGGAAAGAGTATAAGCGTGTAAGACTCGTACCCAAATTGCGCACTCAGAGGACGTTGCAACTTTTTAACAAGATTGCTAAAAAAGAGCTCACATTGATGTAAAAGGAAACTTAATTTCTGGCCCCGAATTTCATATTTTTTCACTTGTACTGATATATATGGGATGTTATGAGTCTAACGACTATCTGCAGACTTGTATCGAATTTTTTGGATACATATCGCATCTAGGCTTAAAGGTAGAGGTAGATTTGACCCATGGATGCCCACCTACATCCCAGTTCAGGTAACGTAGATTACATGGAAACAGCTTTTAACTGTTGCAGATCATTCATGCAGATTCAGAAGGAAATGTTCCCTTATGGGATGCAATTTTGGAGAGGCATGAACCAGTTAAGAAACTGCTTGTAGAGAATGGTGCAAAAATATCGTCAGGTGACGTCGGTCAGTTTTCTTGCTATGCCGTTGAGCAAAACAACATAGACTTGCTCAAGGACATCATCCATTATGGTGGGGATATTACACTGTTCAACAGCCTTGGAATGACTGCACTCCATACAGCTATCTCTGAAGAAAACACCGAGATGGTGAAGTTCCTAGTCGATCAAGGAGCCGATATTGACGCTCCAGATGTACATGGGTGGACTCCGCGGCGTTTGGCAGATTATCAGGGACACGAAGAGATAAAATTTCTATTCCAAACCATCAAAGGGACTAGAAAGGAACCTGTTGCTGTGTTCCCTGAGATGCAGGGTGTGCCCTACCTTAAGAAGTACCGGAGTGAGCCAACAATAACCCCTTTCACCCCTGAGCCTGAAGCCACAACACCAACCGGTGTTAAGAAGGTTAAATGGTCAGATGATAATCGGAGAGGAAGGGGCAACCATTTTCACAATTCACTATTTGGGTTCGTGTCGGCTGCCAGCAGACCCTTTAGAGGTATATATGCATGGTTTGTTATCCAAATTCAATTCAGCTTATAATGAATATATTCCTAGTTGAAGACTCAGAAATACTCCGCGAAGCAAAAGTAGTAGAGATAATGTAGTTACTATCGAGGGATATACGTAGCGGGGAATAAGCAATGTGCTTTCAAAAGAAATAAGTAATAACAAACTTCCATTATAAAGCACTTGTGAAGGTATAAATATTTTCTGGGGTCATTCACGTTTCTCACGTTTCTAAGTAATTGTCTCGTTAGTCCATCGACCATATATGGGCAAGTTTTTTTCCCCTTTTTCTAAAAACGTTATGAAATCAACTTGAAATTACCCTGGTCTGTTAGCAGCTCATCGTTTTGAATTTTTGACGGCGAATAACTGAGTGGCATTTTTATGCCTCTTAACTTTTAATGTTTAAATTTCGCCCAAGTTGAAGCTACGCTAGGGAACACCCATTTCTTCAATTGTAAGTTGGACTTGTATGATACATGCAGATGAGAACGGTCTCTTTCCACCTCCACGCAGCTTAGAAAGTCCACGGAATAAAGGCAATAACCGCACGAGAGTGACAATTAGTTGCCCAGAAAAAGGAGAAGTTGCCGGGAGGGGAAGGGTCGCATTCTTGCCAGATTCTCTTCAAGAACTACTTGATATTGGTGCTCAGAAATTTGGGGTCTCTCCCACTAAAGTTTTGACGAAAGACGGAGCATTAATCGAAGACATAGAAGTTGTAAGAGATGGTGATCATCTTATTCTTGCTAGTGATGGAGAACTCTAGAATCCAGAGAGGTAAGACATGCCCCAAGTGTACATTTGTGTCAACTGCTACATTTTTCCACTCCAGAATTATTAACTTGAGGGAAAACCCATGTTTGGTTCCATCATAATTGTTGATAATTCCTTTGGGTTTCATGTCCTCTCTCTCTCTCTCTCTCTCTCTCTCTCTCTCTCGTCCCGGAGACCCGGAGTCTGATATTCCACCAGATGTTCATTTGAATGTTTGGAGTATGATGATTCTCACATAGTAACTTCCTTTGAGCTTTAGTTTCTCTCCCTGTTCTAATTTCATGCACTTGACGTCTAATATAAATGCACTCTATTTTTTTTGTGTTGTATTAAAATTTGAATATGTACTTTTACCATTAAAAGACAAAAAAGGAGTGCAAATATGAGAAATGAAAAATTAATCATAAATACAATAAAATAGTTTTGACCTAGTGGAACGACGACATTTATTTTGGTTTGAGTTGAGCTCCTTCAATTTTCATACCCTTAAGAGCCATAAGGCCAAAACAATTCTTTTTAGACAATTTTATCCACCGGCTTTCAAACAGCAAAACGATCCCGATGAAGAGAGAGAAAGTATACGAGCGTAAGTTGGGAACTGAGATCTTAAGTGTTGAATTGATTCACAAATATTTAGGCCGGAGAGAGAGAGAGAGAGAGAGAGAGAGAGAGAGTGCTGTGGGTTTTCTACGCAGGCCAAGTGTGGCTTCCATAATTCTTGTCTTGTACGTTTTCGTTTTTTTTTTCTTCAATGGATCAATGGGGCACTCCAATGGATCAAAACGATCTCGATGCGGCACTCTAAAACGATCAATGCGGCACTCCAATGGATCGATGGGGATCCAAAACGGCGCCGGCGATCTTCAAAACAATCAATGCGGCACTCAAACGGATCAATGGGGATCCAAAACGCCGACAATCTTCAAGAAACGAGGTCATGGAGAACCTCAAGAGGCTGCTATGTATATCGATCTTCTCCTGCTATGTTGTATCGATCTTCTCCTGCTATGTTTTATGATGTTCAGTGAGGTTTCACTAGTAGCTTTACTTTTTGAAATCTGATGCATGCTTTGTTAATTAGGCTTCACTATGTTTCACTTGATTACATGTTTATGTGCTAGATGATTGAGTATAATTTGACAATTTTCGAACGCAAAGTGATTGTCGATGATATAGATTTATGATGATTAGTGAAGTTTCACTAGTTTTCATGGATTGATTTGTGCAGTTGAGTTTTGTTTCGTTTTTACGTTTTTAAAAATTTTTACACTTAAACTTCAACCGGCCAATTGCTATATGGCCCTTTTTTTTTGAATTTTTAACACTAAAGTAGAACATAAGTATTAGTGAAATTTCACTAGTTTTGGAGACTCATTGACGGGAGTTTACAGGTCGTTGGAACTCGTGGTTGGTCAGATTTTTGAATTTTTAATAC
Organism: Vaccinium myrtillus; assembly: GCA_016920895.1. Taxonomy (NCBI): domain Eukaryota; kingdom Viridiplantae; phylum Streptophyta; class Magnoliopsida; order Ericales; family Ericaceae; genus Vaccinium; species Vaccinium myrtillus. The sequence goes on from CM029274.1 coordinate 16,044,835, forward strand.
TATAGGAGTAAAACTTTTAAATATTAGTGAAATTTCACTAATTTTTTAGGTCGACAGCTCGAGATGAAAGTCGCCGGAAGTGGTCGGCCGAAGGTAGTTGAGTTTGTATATTTTGTTTTGTTTTTACATTTTTAAAACTTTTTACACTTAAATTTCAACCGGCCAATTCCTGTATGGCCGTTTATTTTTTAATTTTTAACACTAAAGTAGAACATAAGTATTAGTGAAATTTCACTAGTTTTAGTTTTGGAGAGTCACCACGGGAGTTTACGGAGTCGTTGGAACTCGTGGTTGGTCAGATTTTTTAATTTTTAATACTATAGGAGCAAAACTTTTAAATATTAGTGAAATTTCACTAATTTTTTGGGTCGACGGCTGGAGATGAAAGTCGCTGGAAGTGGTCGGCCGAAGGTGGGGTGGTGGTCGGCTGGAGGTAAGAGCTCACTAGAGATGGTATATGGTTGATTTTTGTTATTAGTGCACATTCACTAGTTCTGCAGAAGGGTATTTTAGTAATCATGCAACACCTTGTCTTTATGTTTGGTTTGAAAATGTGTGTCCTTCCCCTGAAAGATGTAAAATATAGTGGATTTATGGCTAAGTCTCCCGTATTTGGGTCTTTTCGCCAGTGATGTTTAGACCTCGTTTGGATGATGTACAAGAGGCCCTGATTATTCAATCCGGGGATGAGGAAATAGCACATGCTTTGGCAACCAAAAACACCCCCCTCGACTAAATAGCCGCCGGTTAATTAACCAAGGGGAAGCCAGACTAAATACTACGCCGGGGGGGGGGGGCTTGTATTTATATTTAGTCCGGCTACTCATCCGGGACCAAATGACGAGCATACCCCTCTGGTTCAAGCAAAAAATATTGAAGCCCAAGCACAAACCACCATTGTTTCAAGAAAAAATTCCCAAAATTTTCAGATTTGGAAATTTGAAAAAATACAAGCGATTAGGAAAAAAGAAAACATATCTGGGTGAAATCGCCGCCATCTCCATCGCCGTTGTTCACGTCGAACCTTCATTGGCCGTTGTCTGGTTTTCTGGGTTCGAACAAGGAAGAAGAAAGAAGAAAGAAGAAAACAAGAAGAAAAAGAAGAAGAAAAGAGATAAAGAAGAGACTGGTGTTAGGTAATGGGATTTTTACTACCCTCAAAATTACACTTCAACCCTTTTATTTAGTTAGGTAATTCCCCCAGACCCTAAGCTATGACGATTAAAAAAAAAAAATCTAATAGCTATAATAGAACTAATTTTTATTTATTAGAAACAATATTTTTTTTTTAAATTACATGTTTTGAATATTTAATGATTTTAATTTATATAAAGAATTATTAGAAGGACTTATTGCAGCATAATTTTTGTTATGTATAACAAATTAATTATTTTTGAAATTATATAATTGATTTAATTAATACTCTAATATGGGCATACGAAAGGGCAAATTTGTCTTTTGACATGATTTTACATCATCAACCCTTCTTATCCCTCCTTTTTTATCCCTCATCCAAAACATGTACAATTTAATCCTCCATTCCTAACTGTCACATCAATGTGGGTCCACCCTTCTTATTTAATCACCCCTACTATTTTATCCCCTTTACTATTTAATCCCTCTCAAACTAATACGTCATCCAAACGGGTCGTTATGTTTGCAGCAATTGCCAAACTGTCTTTCTCAGACTCTTAACATTTTACATTTGTGTCCCTTTAATGACCTTCATTTTGTCCACTTGTTAGAGGGTGTTTTGGTCATTATGGTTTGTCTTTTTCCTTACTGATGGCAGAGAACGCACGGGAAAAAACTGACCCCCTTACATGGGATGGGATTGTTGAGAGGTGTATGGGGGAGCAGATTTTGTTTGGAAGCTTACTTTTCAGCTTTTCATTTTTCACTTTTTGGATTGTGGTAAGAATGTGTTTTGAATTTGAGAGGAGTGTTTGAGAGAAATTGTGCAAAATACATTTTGCAATAGGATTATGGTCAAAATGAGAAGTAGAAATGAAAAAGGAGCCCCCCACCTTTTTTTGGTTTCTAGTAGGGCTGTTCAGCGGATCATCCGATCCGCCAATCCGACCAATCCGAACCATCCGTTGATCCATCCGTGAATGTTCGGTTCGGTTCCGGATCGAGAATTTCTTATCTGGCGGTTCCGGATCCGGATCGGATCGGATCGGATCCGCTCGATCCGCTCAATTCGCTCAATAATCCTTCTTTAATTTGTCAAATCCGCTCAATCCGACCCGATCCGATCCGATCCGTAACCGATCCGTGAATGTTCGGTTCGGTTCCGGATCTTAAAAACCATAATCCGCTCTGAGCGGATCGGATCGGATCCGTATCCGATCCGTCCGGATCCGATCCGTGAACACCCCTAGTTTCTAGCCTAGAAAGTTCAAAATGGAAAAGGAACAAGGAAATGAGTTATGGGTTGTTGTCTTCCAAACGACCAAAATTAGAAAAGGAGAATGGGAAAAGTCAAAAAGGTGTCGGCCAAACACTTATATTGAGATGGGGGGTTAGGAGATTTATTGATATTTTGTGGGGTCTATTTCGGGTCTCTCAAAAATGTTTCAAATTGTGAGCTTTTTTTTTTCCCAAATATTTTTATATGGGTACCTATAAAAAAATTAGCTCAACAGATATCGGTAAGGGCTTTTTTAGAATTTGTAGGCGGCCTACGAATTTTGAAAAAGCCTCTACCGACATCAGATTGAGTTAATTTTTTACGGGAACCCAAAAATATATTTTAAGAATAAAAGGCGGTTTGAATCATCTTTGTGAGACTCGAAAATAGCCCAAAAAACCCATAAATTATTAATTTGAAATTAAGTGATTCGCTTTACGAATTATGAAATAGCCGAGCCTATTTCGGATCCCACAAAGATGATTCAAATTGCGGTTTTTTCTTAAAATATTTTCATATGGGTACCTACAAAAAAATTAACTCCATCCGATGTTTTTACTGTACTTTTGTATCCCAAACTTAGGTGATACTCAACAAATTTTTTTAACTTAAAACCAACACGCATGACTTCCTCGTGCTTTGCATGTGGCTGTGCACCTAATTAAATACAATTAATATGTATGTTTGGTAATAACTTAAAAGTTGCTCAACTATTTTTGTAGAATTGGTTGAACATTAGCACATTTGTACTAAAAATCAAGTTAATCGAGCATTGATCATCACGTGATCAAGATAAATGTCCTGCGATTGGTTTTGAGATTATATTGTCCATTAATTTTTGTACAATAAATGTTGTCCAACAAAAGAATTAATGATAATCGATCAGCTTAATTTTTTTGCTTAATGATTTTTGTACAATAAATTAGGCGGTTCAAATCACGATGATGGAATCTCGATAGAACCATTGAGGCGCACAATACTAATGCCCTAAAAGGGATCCTGTCCCCACAAGGGTTGTCAAGCAATCTAAAGTTGCAATTATTAGTCTAGTGTTCTGCTCTAGCTTACAACTGCCGTCTTATTATATGATACTCCCTCCGTCCCTTTTTAAGGGAACCGGGGGAGGTGTTGTGCACTCCCGTGCCGCGCACCGTGTTGTGCGTTTCTCGGCCGTCTGATCTTGTTTTGGACGGTTCGAATGTGTTTTGATTTTTACTGATCAAAATAAATCAAAATTAAATTAAAATTGTTGAACACATCCGAGCCGTCCAAAACATGATCGGACGGCCGAGAAGCGCACAACATGGTGCATGGCACGGGAGTGCACATCACCTCCCCCGGGTCCCTTTTTAAGTGTGTTGCTTCGTAAATCCAATTTATTAAAGAAACACCATCATTACACCTATCACATCAATTTTTACCTCTACTTTACACTTTTCATATCAACTTTTACTTTCACTTTCCAAAATTATCTTCTACTTTTACCCATTAAACTCTTTACCTACTAACTTTTTAAAAGAGCAAAATGATAGTTGTACACAGTTTTACCCATTAACTTTTCAAAACACACACTTATTAAGGAACAACCCAAAATTAAAATGTATACACTAAAAAGGGACGGAGTGAGTACTTGTAACTGATGGAGTAGATATGAGTTTCTAGGTTTAACTCTCTTTACTTTTTGCCATGGTTTTTATTGCATGGAGACCATTTGGATAATGGGTTTCAGGCAGTTGAGGAAAGGACTTATGAGAAGTTAATTTAAACACAGGGAGGATTTAAATTTCAAAATAACGTTATCCATTTTTAAGGAGACACTTTCTGCTGTAGTAGAATACATTCCTTGGTAATTTCGTCACACTCACTTGCATACGAACGAAGGCGTTGACTCGATGTTGAACCATTTTTTCCACTAGGAATGCTATGTACAAAAATGTGTTCAAAATCGTCCGATACACGCAAATTCTACTCTATGGGGCTTACATCCATGTACACATATTTTGACTTTCCGGGCATCGGAAACGTTCAGAAAAAGTGAGGATATAAAACGATCCCAAAAAGAGAGATTCTAGATGAGTTCCAATATTTTTGGTTCCACTCCTGGTGATTTAATAAAAATTAATGTTATTCGAAAGCCCCATAAAAAAAAAGGGGTTAAAAGCCGATTAATGGCCGTAAAAATTAGCATCCACCAAATTCGTGAACAGTAGAATAAAGTTTTTTATTTTGCCAAGGGAGAAGAAGATTCCTGAACAGTAGAATTGTGAAAACTTTACATCCATCTGAAAATCAATTGACAATGAATGGAGAGGTCCATCAAGTTATTAAGTGATCACTCATTCCTCTTCAAGCAACGTGAGATTGTATTTTTCTTTAACATCCCCCCTCACGTGCAACCGCATTTGTGATATGTCACGTGTAGCCTCTTTTTGGGTCTATCATCGTGCAGCCTTTTTGCTGGCCTGTCATCATCGAGTGTGGATTGTAAATTTTTTATGTGGTAGAATGGACCCTGCTCTGATACCATGTGGAAACTTTATATCCATCTCAAAACCAATTGACAATGAGTGGATAGGTCTCTCAAGTTATTAAGAGATCACCCATTCCATTCCTAAACAATATAGGTTAAGGGCTGCACGTGGAGAGGTAAACAACGGATCACAATGGAACAAAGTGCAACTATAACACAAACAAAGGGGAAAAGCCTCTGAAAACCTAACTCTGATACCATGTTAAAGCATCCAACCTTTGAAGCTGCGAAGATCCGTTTAGGTTGGATGCTTTAACATGGTATCAAAGCTAGGTTTTCCGAGGCTTTTTCCTTTTATTTGTGTCATAGTTGCACTTTGTTCCGTTTTGATCTGTATGTTCCGGATCGGATCATTTGTTGACAACTCCACGTGCAAATCACGGGTTGCACGTGCGGGAAAGTGTTGGAATTTGTCCCACATCGGTTAATTATCACCTCAAAAACTAGTATATGAGCCTGGACGACCTCTCCACTCATTGCCAATTGGTTTTGAGTTGGATGCTTTAACAATAATGAAGTTAAAAAACTGCAATATATATCACTGCAAGAAAAAGGGGTATCAAACAACAACATTTTGTAGCCTAAAAAGAATGTGAACCTCAGTTCGACACCTAGAAAAGTACACACAGAATTGAACGAAAAAAAAATTGCAGATAAAAGGACCTGATAACAAGACGAGAACTCAACCTGGTGATCAGCAATGACAAAAGGGAAATCTAGCACATTAAGAGGAGAGCTTCACGCGTGAGGCCAAGTAGATTCAACGCGGTTGCAGCAATGTGATTACCAGTCAGCCCCGCAAGAGCAAGCTGTTCCTTCGGTGATGCATGCTCTATGTAGTTGTCCGGTAAAACAATTGGTCGCCACTGGAAAGTTGATTAGGAAAAGAATCAGGGTACAGCAATATCCGATTGTAAGTATCCAATTGGTAGTATTAATGCGTATTTATGATAAATAGAAGCAAAGATGTACATTGGAAACCCCTATTCAGAAATAAGTTCTAGTTTTCCTTGAGAAACAAATACATACTACGTACGAAATGGCCAAGTGTGTTAAATGCACCACTTTTTCCTGCCCTTAAAGAAAAAAGTTTGTTACAACCGAACGTGATTCAAAGACAATTACACTTCACAATAAGGATGAGGAAAAAAGAAAAGTTATAATTGGTGCGGTGGTCGGTGGGATTGGCCCTCGAGATTAGTTGGTCCACTGAACTGTATACCGACTTACCAAAAAATTATACTTGGTGTGCCTCTAGTTTGGATGAGTTCCACTTCCGTCTATACGTTTTTATTTGTGATGTATGGAATCTTGGAGCATCTCAAATGGTGTATTAACACACTAGCCAAAGCCAAAATTTCATGTAGGTTTGTTCCGTCTCAATCCATAACATGGCACACAGCCACACAGATGATAATCTTTAACTGACAGATGAACGGTGGTAAAACTGACATGTTTCCATGAAGAAAAGCAGAAGTCATATCTGTCAAAAGCTAAACTTGGTGAAGCAATGCAAAGTCAAAACAAATTACCTTAGTTCTTCCATCGAGCTTCCCATCAAGTGCAATAAACTGCGCAACATGTGAACCAAATCCTCCAATCGAACCTTCCTCAACAGTGATAAGAAATTCATGGCCTTCACATAACTGCCTCACAAGCCTTATGTCAAGTGGCTTGCAAAACCTTGCATCAGCAACTGTCACCTCAATCCCAAGCTTTGAGAGCAGGGAATGAGCATTAAGGCAGTTCTGTACCATAGACCCATAACCAAGCAAAGCGACATTTATACCCTCCTTGAGAACTCTCCCTTCCCCAATCTGTCAAGGTAGAGGTAATGTCTGAATTAATTTCAGAAAAAAAAAATGTATGAATAATCGGGAAATTTAAAAAATACAGTAGCATAAAAATAACTGACAACTGGATCAAAGCATCCAAAATATGACTTAGCTTCTAATGAACATTTGAAAAACTGAATCAGTTATGCATTGATCATAGGTAGTTTACAACAAAAGTTCATACAAGCAAAAGCCACAAAAAAAGATACTCCCTCCGTGAGTACTTTAATTCGGTGCGAAAAGTTTCGAAAAACGATACACGGAAGTACTTTATTTTTTTATTTGAAAAAATGGCACGACTTTTCGTAGTGGACACTTATTTTGGAACGGAGGGAGTATTGATGTATTGAAGGACCAAAATTTGTCCATCGAAACGGCCGTAACATTTCCGTTTCCTGGAAGACCGAAACGAAATATTAGTGAAAGGCAGAAAGCCCAAAATTCAATGTTTCTTCGAACATATACTAAACATACAGACAAGTTGACGTCGAGTTGTTTCGACACCTATTAGGAATACCCAAAAATGACATTTTCATCCATTCAGACGTTCCATGGACACTCATTATGTTTCAATCACGCTTCCAAAATGTTTACTTTTCCTAGCTAACCACAATAGCACCGAAATGAAAATTTCATCCTTGGATGTATTATTACCTCGATTGGAATACCTCTTCGTACACTGTTTTTGTTCTGAACAATAGCACCTCTAGGATAGCGAAAGCATACTGGCCGGTCATCAACACGGGCTGCAGTGGCCACCATATTAATAAGCTCATTCTCATCGGATGGTGCCATCACAATCATGTTTGGCAAACATGACAAGAAGGTTATATCGAAGGCGCCACAGTGTGTTGGACCATCAGAGCCCACCAGTCCTGCACTTGTAATCACAAAACGCACTGGAATTCTTTGCCTGTCTACATCATGAACAACCTAAGGAGGCAATAATCTGCTTTAGGTAACCACACCAAGTAGAATTAGTTCTTAAAAAACAAGACTCGTTGTTTAGTGATGCCATGTGTAACATGTAATTACGAGATGTGGAGGCCAAAAAGGAAAGCTTTCTTATACAAGTATATGAATTATGAGTATATTTGAGCAGCAGGGAGAATCAAAACCACCATCAAAATATCCCAGTAAACCTACTTTAGCCATGCACAAGTCTAGTGTGTTGAACTGTTGATAAAAGCATTATATGAGTTCTTGACGTTCGTATGTTTGTTAATATGAAAAATGCACTGTAAATTCATCATATACAGTAAAGCTGTAAGTAAAACTAAATGATTTGCATGAACTCACCATGCACTGAGATATTCTCCACAAAATAATTTTTTTATAATAGAACAGATTTGCAATGTGGGTTTCCATGCTGAATTACAAAAGCATTTCCGGGAATGAAAATTTTAGCTATTGTAAAGTCTTCTTCTCTCCCCTTCCCTATTTCGTTGCATCATATATTAGTTACTGCAATTTTTATTAATCTCTTGAGCATATCTGACATTGGTCAAGACTTGAAGGTGGTTTTATTTCTTTACTCATGCTTGTATATTACGTTTGGAGCTAATTGCAAATAAGCCTGCTATTCAATAGCAACAGTCAAGTGCAGCCTCTAAACTTCGAACGTCAATGTTATAGGAAATCCAAATAATCACCTTGATAAGGTCCTATCATTAGTTACTTTACACTCGACTGATATTCTCATCAAATACCCCAATGCCTCGTACCCCAAGGTAATGCAAGACAACAATGGTGGAGAAAATGCAACACACTTGCATGTCTCAAGAAATCAAATTACTAAATCTAAAATTTCAGTAACTCTCTAATTTTAGAAACCAGAAAACATAAATGCGATGCCAACTTTCCATAAAATGGTTAACAAACATAAGCAGCTACAACTAAGCTTTCTTTCACGGCCCGATTATTACCTTCATTTATACGTACAGAGTTAGTTACAAGAAGAAGAACCAAAGAAGTTTGATGAGGCATCCAAACACATCCCCCCAAACAATACCTGATCATAAGCTCTCTGTAGAAAGGCAGATGGGATGATACAAAATGGCTTCAATCCCCCACATGACAAGCCAGCAGAAAATGTAACAGCATGCTGCTCAGCCATCCCCACATCAAAGAACCTGTCAGGAAACATTTCCTGAAACCGTTTAAGTGGTGGTTCCATTCCCATTCCTGCGTGAACAATCACAATATCTTTGTCCTTCTCTGCCTCCAAAATCATAGCATCCACGAAGCAATCACTAAATGTTTGAGGCGGAGTAATGCATGGCGACCAATCAGCATCACTTGAACCTACATTGTGCCAAAACCACAAAGGAATGGGAAATACTGAGAACACTGCTGTTTGGTTGCATTTTCCAATAGGAGAACTACAAGTCTGCCCAGGCTCTGAATCCCCCAAAAGAGCAGCTGTTTTTTTTTCCTCCTTTTACTTTTTTTTTGTTGGTTGGGGGTGGGGGGTGGGGGGGGGAGGGAACCATGGGAGAGGTGTATTTCATAGTCCAATTCGCCCAGACTCCTCCCCATTAACATATTATCACATTAATCCCCTCTTACTCCTCAAACAAAACAAACATGGTTATAAAAATCCAACACACTCCCTACTTCCAATCAAACAGCCACATTCACTATTAATCCCTCCTCACTACCAATCTCAATCTCAATCCCAATCCCAATCCCAATCCCTTCCTACCAATACCCATCAACCTATAACACTTCTCAAACGAGGCCTAAGGATATTTCTTTCGTACCCCAAACTGAGTTCCAATATCTATATTTCCAAAACCGAAGTGAAAGAAATAACAGTGGAAAACTCTGTAGAGAAGAAACAAAGAAGCATACCTTCACTGGAGTCATTTAATATTTCCTGCTTTTGGCTATTTCCTACTTTCCTATCTTCCTTTGTTATTACATGGACCAACACAGGACCCATTGAATCCAAGGATGCCACTTCAGCTAGGACACACAGAAGATCATCAATATTGTGTCCATCAACAGGGCCAATGTAATACAACCCCAGCTCTTCAAACAGAGTTGATCCTGGTGGACCCACCATACCACGGGCAAACTCATCGACCTTGGCAGCCCACTCATGCATACCTTTACCAATTCTCTTCGTAACACCCTGAAAAGAAGCATCCGTTATTGATAGTAATGAAATGAAAACAAAAATATGCATTAAAACCGCAGCATCAAATCTGACCATGCTAAGTATGTGATCATATCCTTCAGTCACTAACCAAAAGCATGGAGGAGAATGGAAGATTTGTATATTAAAACAGCTCCAAATCATACAGATGTTCTCACTATGAATTTCACAGGTATCTAACATACAGCCAGTCAGCCAGAAACAATATAGTAATACTAAGCCTTGTGCCTCCCATCAATTGCGGTCACCCTACTCAATTTTCAAATAAAATCTTCATCACTGGTATCGGTTTGAAGCTGATTTTGCAAACTTGACCTCACCAAATTTGTAGCATTCCCTCATCAGACACCCCACAAAAGTTATAAAATTGCACCAAGCACCACATTGAACTGGAAAATATTTATACTCATTCTAACAAATGTGAAGACTGACTTCTCATTTGAAAGGGATAAACGGATGAATGATAGTTTTATTTGTGTATCCTGAAAAATATGTTTCCAGTAGTATTTCAAAGGAGGCTATAATGACATTAAAACAAAAAAGAAGTTGTTAAGTTAGGGGTTCAATTGTTATGTATATTGTTAACTAGGGGTAGTTTAGTATTTGTACCTTTGTCCATATATATACATGAATGAGAAAAGGGGAGCCCTTAACACCTCATATTTCACCGACATCTTTTCTCTCTCTACTGTTTACATGGTATCAGAGCTAAGATCCATTGTTGATCTTGCTTCGTAGAGGTTATAGAGACTTATGTTTGTGTTTATCAGTCGATTCAACACTCGTTGTGGATCGAGAAAGGGGTTTCACGTATGGGAGGTCGATTGCTGCTGCTCACGTCATCATAAAAGTAGACTTGGGTTTTCTGGTAGGTCGATTAAGTAACAATCATGCATGACCAGAGTCGACTACCACTTTCTTCCCTCCGATGACACTGTACGACTTCCAGCGAGTACTGTAGACACCCCGGTGACCTCCAACGAGCATTGTAGACCTCCAACATACACTCTAACCCTCTGTGCTTGAAATCCACTGGGACATCCCTAAAGGCTACCGACGAGGGTTTCTAGAAGTCAGTTGACTTCCTTGCCTACTGTTTGACTACTTTAACTCAATAGGTAACTTCGTAACTCACTGATTTGGTCATTTTAGGTCATTACTGTGTATCTCTGTTCTTTTTTCCCGAAGTTTGGGTGTTATCTATTGTCATCTTGAGGCTTTTTAGCAGTTTGGTACTGCCTTTTCCTTGTTTTTATAGCGGAAGATCCTAAAAATGTCGAGGTTTCTAGCAGTGGAAACTGGAAAGGATGAGTTGTGTTGTTTTGGGTCCATTGAATATTTGCCCTACTTAGTTGGATAGCTCTCCTCCTTGGATAATAGATTCTGGTGCAACAGATCATATGACAGGTTGTTCATCTTTCTTTGACTCTTATTCTACATGTTCTAGTAAGGATAAGGTTAGAGTTGCTAATGGCTCTCTATCTTCTATTTTGGGGAAAGGTTCTATTAATTGTTCTCCAACCATTTCCCTTTCTTCAGTGCTTCATGTTCCCAATTTTCTACTAAACCTTCTATCTGTTAGTAGTCTTACCTAATCCTTAAATTGCTCTGTGACATTTTTTCCTACACATTGTGTCTTTCAGGAACTGGATACGGGAGGATGATTGGCAATGGTAAAGCTCATGGGGGCCTCTATTTCTTGGAGTCTGTACCTAATCCAGTTTGTCCACCTTTGTCATGTCACATGTGGTCAAGCTCTTTAAGTAGATACGAGTTCAGCTTTTCCTTCGTTACATCAGTGGCATCGCAAATTGGGTCATCCATCTTTTATTCTAGAAAAAAGTGTTCCCTAGTTTAGCTAAGCAATGTCCTAAAAGTCATTTCTTTTGTGAAGCTTGTGAGCTTGCGAAACATAAACGCTCGTTAACCAAAGGAGTGCTTCCCCATTTATGGTTATCCATTCTGATGTTTGGGGTCCTTCCCCTATCACGTCTCTGTGTGGCTATCGCTGGTTTGTCACTTTTATTGATTGTTATTCTCGTGTCACTTGGGTGTATTTACCTCCGACTACAAATGAGGTTTTTTCGTGCTTCAGATCTTTTCATAAAATGGTGTGTACTCAATTTGATGATAACATTAACGTTCTCCGTAGTGATAATGGGATTGAGTATATAGATGAGACTTTTTGGGCATATCTTAATGACTCTGGCATTCTTTTTCAGACTTCTTGTGTTGGCATCCACAACAAAATGGAGTTGCAGAATGCAAGAATCGCCATCTTGCTGAGGTAGCCTGCTCTTTATTGTTCACCATGAATGTCCCTAAACATTTTTGGGGCAAAGTTGTCCTTACTGCAGCTTTTCTTATCAATCGAATGCCATCCAGTGTTCTTCAGTTCCAAACTCCTATTAAGTTTCTCCTAGGTTGTTCTCGAGTCTCGTCTCTTCCACCAAAGATCTTTGGCTGTGTGTTTTGTCCATGCTCCTAAGTATCCTCGTGGTAAGTTAGATCCCAGAGCCCGTAAATGTATTTTCCTTGGCTATTCCCTTACCCAAAAAGGCTATAAATGTTATGATCCACACTCTCGCAAAGTATGTATGTCTCTATGGAGGTCACTTTTTGGGAAACCAAGTCCTTTTATCCTCTCTCCACTTCATCTCTTTAGGGGGGGAATGATTGCCAGGAAGAGATGTTGACATTTTATAATCCAGAGCCGTGGTCTTACTTTCCGTTACCTTGTCATAATGAAGGGGGAGAAAAGGAACTTTGGGGAGGAATCAACTTGAGGGGGAGTGTTCAGTTTTGTTAAGTTGGGGGTTTATTTGTCATGTATATAGTTCCTAGGGGTAGTTTAGTCATTTGTGTCTTTGTCTATGTATTTACCCTGTAAAGCCCTGATTATTGTGTATCAATGAAGTACCTTTGAAGTTCTCTTCCTCTCTGAAAGCTTACAGATGAAGGCATTTTTGTCCATTTGCACTCAAGCTTAGTTGCAGGAACCTCCTATCGGTGGCAATCCCTCGCTCTCGACTCAAACTCTCCTAGGAACCTCGCTCCCTTTGAAAAAGAAACCTACTCCCAACTAGGATAGAACCTCGTAGGAATATAAATCCCAAAAGAAACAATAGCAAAAGATACCGAGCAAAAGAAACTATGGGCTCATGATAGGGTACTATAAAAATATTAACTCAAATTTGTTGAAGTACCTAGTATAAGCATAATATTTACTTATATTTGCTAACACATATTTGTAGTTGACACGAACTACGAAATACAATATTTACTTGTATTACATACTTATATCTCTAAAAACTATCCTTAAATGCTCCTCCAGGCACTCCCAAATGAGGAGCTTCTACGATGCTTCGCTCCCCTGCCTTCGCCCTGCTTCGAGCAACTAAGCTCAAAAGGAAAGCCAAGTAACCCTTTTTTTACGGGAAGGTGAAAATCTTACCTATTAGTTCAAAAGTAAGGGAGGTCAAAAAATTGTTTGGAACTAGAGCGGAGGTCAGTGTATTTGTTAGAAACTTCAGAAGAAATCAATATTTTTAACGATTAAAAATTATCTTCTTGATAATTACAAAGGGAAGTATGTCATGTATGACTGCTTAAATTTGGACCCCACTGAACAACAATTATGGCTCTGTGCTCCTGGAAATGCAGTCCATGTTTACAAACCATGTATGCAGTACAAGAGTTACACCAGAAGTTTAATATACCACAATGATTGATTGAGAGATGACTAACAAGTTGTCAATGAACAAATACCGCATTTCTTCCCCTTCAAAATAAACTTCCACGGATGATTTGACACAGCCTAGCAGATAAAACAGAAATCAGGTAATACTTACCTTGGCGACTTCTCTAAATTTCCGGAAGCTTTTGCTTGACTGCAGCTTGCTTAGAGTACTAGATACAGCATTTATAGGTGTCTTAGGAGTTTCCTCGAGCTTCGGATGTAATGTATGGCGTGTGTCATTTAGTATCACAACCATGTTTGAGTCCATATAACCTGCATTGCTCATTGCCTCATAGACCTGTCCATTCGTGGTTGTGCAGTTGCTGATGACTGCAACTACACGATCTCGTTTGCCTTTAATATCCCTTGCAACTGCCATTCCTGAGTATGAAAACCAAGTCAATGTCCATGTTTGATCTGGAGGACAAAACTCAGCCCACTTAACTTAATTGGAATTGAGGCCACAAAATGAAGACATAAAAAAGAAAGGTCTAATTGAGTCAATGCTCCATTTATTTCAACGTTAAATATTTTACCACTCGAAGTAAAATAGTGGGTGTACAATAAATTGTTACTTTTATTTTTTTCAGAATGGTGTAACTTGAAAAATTATAGCAATGGCAGCAGGCAGTGCTTGACACTGGTCTAGAGAGTGTCTTCTATGGAAACTGGTTGTACACTACCCAGAAACTCTGTAAAATGGCATACCCATACATCCACCGCAAATTGATTTTGTCCATTTTATGTAAAACTTTTTACTTGAAAATGATTTTCGACCCTAACATTTTACCCAGACACTGGAAAAGGAACATTTGACATGCAAACAATCAATGCATAAAACTTTGAAAACAGAGTACCACAATAAACTTACCAAAGATGTAATTTTCTTTTCTTTATCAGTTACTTACTGACACATACAGCTATAAAATCAACAATTATGAAAAAAAAGAAAGAAACACAATTCCATCCAGATAGGAACATTTTTTACTAGCACGCAATAATGCAGCGAATGACCATTCTGTCACAATAAGAAAGAGAATGCAATTGAATGGACATAAATACTACCAAGTCCAGCAGAAATACTGTTACATCCATGCGCTGAACCAAATGGGTCGAATTCGCTCTCAAAGCGAGACGTGCAGCCCGAAGGACCATTCCGTTGTCTTAGCATATGCATGAGGGAACGCCTTCCTGTCAGAATCTTATGAGCATATGTCTGTCCAGTGCACCAAATGTCCATTCAAGACAAAGAATGATGATTAAACACCAGAGTCTGTCATAAGGCTATGTGCATATCTGTCCAATGCCCTAAATTTTTATTCACAACACAATGTGAAACAAAAACAAGTTCTTTGCAATGCTTGCTTTTCTTCTTCAGGTATGCATAGAAACAACAAAATGTATGCAGTTGAAATATGATGTGCTAACCCTTGCTCACTTCCTTCATAACAGTGTTACTAGCAAACTGTAACACCAAAATTAAATGCATGTTCCGAAACATGGTCAACGTTCCCAAAACAATAAATTTAGCAATCAAAGCATCCCAAAGTTTTTCCTGCTCATCTCTATTGAGAATATAAATAATAAAGTTGGCCTTGCTCCAAAAGCTTAAGCTATTAGGTGAAGAGGGAATAGTACACCTAATAGCTCAAGCTCTGGGTAGATCCAGAATTTCTATGATGTCCTTAACATAAAGTAATGTGTAATGAATAAAAAATATAGAGAGTGGAGCTATAACAAAACAAATTGTTAACATAAAACCAAAAAATGGTTGTGATGCTTCTAGAAATATGTTTTACGCGAATAATTAGAAAAATAATGCTCTACTTCATTGGATGTTTACCTCTTGAAATAAGGGCATGACAACATCACAAACAATAAAAGTCTACCCCTACTGTCTGTATCACAATTTCTGGCATGTGGAGTACCACATTCCAGGTCCTGTTCTTCGTACCGGAACGATCTCTGTACAAGTAACACAACTTCATTCTACCAATGTACCCTCCCCCTTAACCCCCCAAACTACAAAATCTAACGGAAAGACCCAAATTTAATACGCACTCCAATCTGCATGACTATACAACATAGGGTCTTACTTGTTCACTGACATCCCACAATATATTGTCCACGGGAGCATGAAAGACATGGTGTATTGCAATTGTCAACTCCACCACTGCTAAACTGGCTTCCAAAGGTATTTGGGTTTTAGACATCAGAAAAGATAACTCTGAGCGGATGTCATCAGCTAATTGTCTCAGTTCCTACACACGGCTATACTCAGTCAGAGGAGAAATTAGCAATTTTGAAATAGTTTGAGAGTTGTAAACTGGAAATAGCTTGAGAGTTGCAAACTGGCAAAGGAGAAAACATATAATGCTAGTACTTAACCTTTGAAGACAAGTTTTTCAAGTGAATGGGGTTTTCAACCATATCGAGTATGGGAGTCGGAACTTTGTCCAAGAAGAAATAATCAGCATCTGGTAGAGAACTTATTCGACCATCACATCCCTGCATCACAAAACACTCGTATGGTTACTTGATTGTTCAACAACCATTATTCCTGTATTTACCCAAAAAAACCATTATCCTGTATTTTTATCCTTTTTCTTTCCATTCCAGTGGGGCAAGAGAAATGACAGACATTAACAGATATCTGATGGTTGAACAATCCATAAAGGTTCTTTCGATACATCCTATTGAATACAAAAAACAATCCTAGATATAATTGTATCAGATATGAATCACATGATTAATACAGCAAATAAACTTGACATTTGACATTAATTAGTTGCCAGCATGATTTCTAACGATGAAAGTTAGAAATGTCGACCGTCTGCTACCCTTCTCCTCAATACCTGGCACACTTCACAGACATTTTATGAAATGCTAAAAAGTTGATGGAGGACGGGATTGAAATAAGGTTAAGTGTGATCAACACACAAAAACAGTGGCTGTTTTGGGACTGTGAACAATGGACGTGAATAGCGAACGAGAAGAGACAAAAGGTTTAAGTAGATAGATCTAGGCGTCACACCCAAGGCCTCTTTAGCTTCACACCAAAGAAAAGGATTGCATCACACAATCTTGAAAGCTCAAAGCTCTTGTACATTCTTATTTCTTCAATCATACTTTCATAGTCTTGAAGTACATCAACTTATAAAGACTCCATAACATGTGTGAATGCAAATAACTACTCCCATTTCAGAGGTCTAGTTAGAATGAATGTGTGCGAATGCAAATAACCATTCCGACAAATAACCATTCCGATTCCCAAGAGGTCTAGGTGAATATTACATCGACTAAATGCAACTAATACAACCATATGGTTAATGTATGTAGGTGCAAATTTATGTAATTAATAGATCCATTCAACAATTCTTTCAGTATGGAGACATTAAACAATGGAATGCTACTGCTATCACCTTGGTACCTAAAACCTCTTCCCCTTCTATTATTAGGGATTATAGACCCATTGCATGTTGCAATGTGATCTATAAGTGTGTAACCGAACTGCTGGCCAACAGGTTACAACCCTCTCCTTCCAAGTATTATAAGTCCTAACCAATCTGCTTTCATTAGAGGGAGGAGTATCATGGACAACATTCAGTTAATGCAAGAACTTGTGAAGAACTATCATAAGGGTCTCCAAGGTGTGCAATCAAGATGGATCTGATGAAAGATTATGACTCTGTAGACTGGAAATTTTTGTTGGATGTTATGAGTAGTATGTTGTTCCCTTCTCAGTAAATTCAGTGGGTTAGGAATTGCATCACTACCCATGTGTTCTCTATTGTGTAAAATGGACAGTTAGAGGGTCTCTTACCAGGGCAAAGGGGTCTTAGACAGGGGATCCCTTATCCCCTTACCTTTTCTTGTTAGTCATGGAGGCTTTTACTGGCTTGCTTCAATATAAAGTGAGCCACCAGGCTTTCACATACCACCCCAAGTGCCAGGACTTGCAGCTTACTCACCTTATTTTTGCAGATGATCTCTTTGTTCGATGTGGGGCTGAGGTACGACCCTTTTCTGTAATTGCTGAAGCTTTATATGACTTTCATTTGGTTTCTGGGCTTAAGCCAAACATGTTGAAGAGTTCAATCTTTTATGCTTTTGGGTTGATAATATTACTAAGTCCATTTCGCATGATATTCTTCTTATACCTGAGGGCTTTCTTCCGATTGGGCTAATAAATCTCTTACTAACGGTGGGAGAGCACAACTAGTTAAATCTGTTTTGTTTAGTATTCAGGTTTATTGTTCCATTTTCCTTCTTCCCAAAAAATTAATCCATGAGATTGAACAGTAGCTTACAGCTTTCCTTTGGTCAGGTTCTGAATTAAAGGTGCAGGGGTCAAGGTTTCCTGGAAGGATGTTGGTGTTCCCAAAGAGGAGGGAGGCCTTGGTTTTAGGCTCATGAAGGACTGGAATACGGCTTCAACAGCTAGGCGCCTCTGGGCTATCTGTAAGAAGATAGATACCCTTTGGGTTAAATGGATCCTACCTACATAATCAAAGATAAATGCATTTGGAGTCTCAAAATTCCTCCAAATGCCTCTTGGACAGTTAGGAAAATCCTGAAATTTAGAGATAAGTGCAGCCATGGATTACATACAACGTTGGGTCTGGGTTGACATTTTTTTGTGGCTTGATAACTGGCATCCATTAGGCCTACTACATCAGAAATTTGGGGAACATGTAGTGCATAACCTTGGAAGATCTCTGTTTGCTAACGTTAGTTCTATTATCCATGAGGGCAGTTGAGCTTGGCCAAGACAAAGGAATCCCGTTATTCAAGCTATTATACATGGGACTCCTGTGCACTTCTCCTGATTCTGTGGTCTGGAACCTTACTCATGAAGGGGCTAACTCTGCAAGGTCTGTTTGGGAGGCCTTTAGCCCTCGAAATCCTCCCTTTCTATGGCACAAGCTTATCTGGTTTAAGCATCACACTCAGGTACGCTTTCATACAATAGTTGTCTGTGTTGGGTGTATTGTCTACCAAGATAGACTTATATCATCGGGATTGCAGGTTGATCCCACCTGCCCCCTTTGCTTCAGGGTGAATGAATCTCACTCCCATCTCTTTTTTTCCTGCACTTTTTCCAAGATGGTCTGGTCCTATATTCTGGAGTGTAATGGGATTGCTAATGGGCCTATTGATCTCTTTGGTATTTTTTTTGGCTAAGCAATGCAGGGGGAGCAACTCTCTATCTCATTCTGTGTTTCAACTGTCCTTGGCTGCCTCTATGTAATGGTTGTGGAAGGAGAGCAATATGAGGATTTTTCAGAAACTACGTATGGATAGCTCTCTCCTGCAAGTTCTTATCATCAATGACATTAGCGCATGCCTCTGCTCGTGGAGGGGAGTTAAAATTACTTTCCAGAACTTAGCTCTTGCTGCTGCTTGGAGAATTGGTAGGCAGATTTTTCCCCCTAGTGTTTTGGGATTAGTTTTTTCTATTGTCATGTGTTTTTCCCTTACTGCTATCTAGGGACTTGATTTAAGGACTTAGGTCCCATTGTTCATGGATTGTTTGCTCAATAAAAGCTCATAATTTACACCCAAAAAAAAAAAAAATTAATAGATCCGTTCAACGACCAATGGAATACCCCTATATCCCAGGACTTCCAACCTTCTGATATTACCCAACTACCCATTGCTTTTATTACGGACTGCATCAAAAATACAATTATTTACACCAATTGCCTGATCAGAAATCGAAGGAGTCTGGACTTATTGGCACTTTATAAAAAACCAGTATCTTACTTTGGGTTGCTGAAAAATATTAGGAGAGAACAAATAAAGCATTGTGACAGCAAATGGGTATAAAGTCCAATTTTCATTTTTTTCCTCCTTTTTGCTACTACACCTTTAAACCCATCCTAAAATAGAAGTAAAAGAACTACTCCAGGATTGCAAAGGTTGAGCATAGAACATAATCGCTGTTACCCAATTCAAAAGAATCCTTAAATAAGACCTCAAGTCCTCAACCTATTTGGATTAATAAGACACTTGACAAGGTAAAATGGAAATGAACAACAGCCTAAGCAGCATGAAACTACAACAAAAATGATAAGAGGATGAAGAATCAGAAACAAATCTTCAGGGCACAGAAAAGTGAAATAATGCAAGTATTGAGTTACCTTGGAAGTACTGGAGGAAGGAGAATTTGGGTACAAATTCACACTAGAGAACATCCCATTGTGAGTGAAATTAGAGCTTGAGAAGTCCACTTTGGGATGCAAAACCCTAGAATTTCTATGGAAATGGACACTGATGCCAAATTGGCATTGTGCAGTAGCAGCAGTACCCATCAAGAAAAACAGATACCCAACTCACCAAAATCTCTCAATTGCAACAATAAAAAAATCAGTTGTTTAGAGACTTCACTCTGTAGAATAAGATACACCCCATGATCCGTGCAAAAGAAAGAGCAAGATGTTGTCAAAGAATTGGAACAGCCAGGTAAATTAATTGAAACCCAGAAAAAGTTGAAGCTCTCGGTCGCTAAAGAAATAAATTTCACTGCAAAAACACTAGAATTTCCATACCTAAAGGGGATTGAGCAGAAGTACTACTCATCCAGAGGGAAAAAAACAGACACCCACCTCTCCAAAATCAATCAATTGCAACAAAATATCAGTAATAAGATATTTCGCAGGGTAGAACAAGATATTACTGTTAGGGGAACGAATATGATTTCTGTATACAAATTGGAAAATTTAGGAAAATTGATTGAAACCCATAAGAAGTTGAAGCTCAAGCTCACTACAAAAACCAAAACGAAACAAATTTGGCTGCCCTCCTCCGAGCAACAAAAAGGCGAGACAAATGGAACTTAGGGTCTGTTTGGAACACGTGGAAGGGAAGAGAAAGTGAAAGAAAATAAAATGAGAGAAAAGTGAGAGAAAAATCGACGAAAAATTTTACTATTCACAATACTAAATTTTTTTATTTTCTCTCTTCTTTCCCTCCAAACCAAACAAAATGAGAGAAAATTTTCAATTTTCCTTTCTTTCTCTCACTTTCCTCAAGTTCTAAACACACCCTTAGGCTATGTTTGGAAGTTGGGAAAAGAAGTGGAAGAGAAGGGTGAAAATTTTGTTTGGTTAGTAGAAAGATAGAGGAAAACAAAGTGAAAATTAATTACATTTTTTTTTCTTCTCTCTTGCGCATGCATATTTTTATTTCTCTTTTACATAATCAAACAAAAGAAATAAAGAGGATTTTTTTTTAATTTCTTTCTAGAAATCCCTTTTTCTACTGGTGATATATTCTATATTCTTATCATTTTGATTTATGGGATGGTTGTGCCCATTGGTTATGATTTGGGACCTATTTGCTTTGGTTTGGTTTGATAACAAAAATGAATATTTAAAGTCCGATGACTTTGTTTTATCTTAGGCTGCGTGTGTGAAGCCTCGTGGTTCACGGCCGGTCACTTCTCATTTTGTGGTGTGACAAAGCCCTAGCTTCCTTCATCATCGTAGACTTTTGTTATAAAAACTTTAGAATTAAAAAATGTAGATAAGAATAGAAACACCAATTTTATTAAGCCAACAACAATTAAAACAAAATTAACCTTGTAGCGAGGGTTATTCTTTGGAAGGCATTGGTGTATTGTGAGATAACAGTCTGCTCGTAAAACGCAATAAGTCAGTTTTGACAATAAATCAAGAATCAAAACAAATCAATTGAATAAATCTTGAATGGTATATTAAAACCATGAATTCTTACTGCTTTACTTTCACTACCAATATTGCTAACAATTTCAAAAAATTTAGTCCAGACAAAATAATTGTGAATTTTTTAAGTTGTAGACAGAGAATTAACATGCATCCACTATGAGAAATACTTTAGCCGCACCCGAAAATGCGTAGGCTACATTTAGTTCAAAAGCCGAAATGCCCCAGAACAAGTAAAAGAAATTGAGAATAACCAATGGAAATGCATACCGAAAACAAATGACCAATTATCAGATTTCACGAAAGTCAATTAGAACACAGGACAAAGGGTGAGGAGTGTAGACGGCACAATAAAAGGAATAGACATCCAGCAGCAGCTAATTACCACAATGTGTGGAAAGTGTCAACTCCAGATGATAGACACCGAGTTATATATGCTTTTACAACTCAAAAGGACAACAGAAAAACACCGAGTAAAAGATCACTTCCACAGCTTCCGCAAGGACATGTTTTTCTCAGTATCCTTCTTCATCACCTTCGCCACTGCCATTTCAAAATCCTCCTGTGTTACATGAACCCTCCTCTCCCTCAACGCAAACATACCAGCTTCAGTACAAACCGCCTGAAAGTAAGGAATATTTTGTTATGAAACACAAGTCCAGGGTTATGACAAAAACTAAAATCAAGTAAGGTGATTAACAAAATGTTCAAAACAAGCAATCCTCAGAAAGGTGATTTACAAGACAATTAAGTTAATGATATGAGAAAGAACCGAAACCAAAAGCAAACAGACCTTGAGTTCTGCACCAGATGCACCATTCATCTTCCCTGCTATCTTCTTCAAATCAATCCCACGCATTAAGTTCATTTTCCTCGAGTGTATTTTTAAGATATCCCAACGGGACTGCAAGTGACAAAGAATACATAATTGAATTGGCAAATCAACTAGGAGCTGATAAACAACACACACTAGAAAGAAAAACGAATGACTGAACCAATCTCATGCTGTGGCGCATTAAGCCATTAATTAATGGAGGAAACTCTGGTTACACATGTATGAAGCACCAACACTCCTTCATGTCGGACACGACGGGGACACGTATGGTATGCACCAAGTGGCGTGTACGTAGTCAATTTTAATTTTTCAAGTTGAGACATCAGGGGCACCTCCCCAAGCAGCAGGGCGATTCTTATAAAATGTAAAATCTTTTTCTGGATAGAATACTTACAACTTCAATAGAATACTTACAACTTCAATAGAATACTTACAACTTCAAAAGCATATGACCAAAAGTGTAACATAAAACATGTGTACGTGTATAGGCAGGCATACTGCCGCATACACCATCGGTCAATAATGCATTATTCAGGAATTCCTAACCTAATATTTAGTAGTTACAATGGAGGTTGGGATAACTACGAGGATTGTTTTAAAAAATTGCTGTGTCCCCTGCCATGTATATGACTCTGTTTTTTTAGAATTGCCATGTCCCGAATCTGCGTCCGTGTCCCCCGGAGTGTCCGTGTCCATATCATGCTACATGGGTACGCATGCTATGGTGCGTATTTTTTTGGTTTATGTTACTTATTGTATAGGTTTAGTTACAAATAGGTGCATACTGTAGAAAAGTGATATTATGCCTGTTTATGGTTAAGCTACGAATTTTATGCTTAGTCAAAATTTCATGGTTCAAATGTTGTGTGTTTTTTACAGTTCATATTTGTTATGTATAATTTCAGTTTATTTACCACGACTTTTTAAGGTGTTTATTTATATTATTTGGGTCAGTTATAAATGAATGTGCTCTGTAAGCATAGAAGTGTTCCCAATTATTTTGGCTAGTTACAAAAATATTTGGTGTGGGTAACTAATCATTTTGGCTAGGTAACCCATATATTGGTCAAAATTGTACCATAGGCTTCTCCTTAACGTCATTTTCCTCGTGTGAAATTTTATGAGGAGCAAAAAGAACTACCAATAACAAAGAATACATTAAAATAAACAATAAAAGTAAAGTGCTTATAACCATGCAAAAATAAAATAAAAGAAATGACACAAAAACTGAAACATAAAATGTGAATGGAGGATTAGACTTCTATACAGCTATCTCCCTTATACATGGGGATTATGGTTATAAAATAACTCTTGGCCTGGTGAGAGCAACAGGACTATTATCCTCATTGCTTTTGAATAGAATTACTATTGTAGGGGCGAAATGTGATTTTCATATCACAAGAATCAGTTATCTACTTCTTTATCACGTGAGAGAGAATCGTTGATCAAATGCAACTCAATAAAATCAAACTATCATTCCCAACGAAACTAAACTGTCTGTATCTCTTGAGAATCTTATTAAGCAACCATATGCCAACTTCTAGTTGTGAAGCAGAATCTAAAACATGTAAATGGAACAAAATGACAATCACTTTCTACTAGTGACCATGAAAATGGGGTCATAAATCCAAAGCTTCACTAGAAAGAATTTTTGCTTCTACTATCAGTAGCAAAGCAGAGGAGATAAAAGCACAGATCTTAAACCCAACTCAATGAAAGAACTGAACTCTAAACTTCCAGAGAACAACCAGGCACGATAACTCGCCTTGGAAGCTACTTTAGAACACATGCAAGTGATATTTTGGTTAAAAGGTTGGAGGAGCTAAACTAAATCAATGGGCCAACTTAAAAACATAAAGGAGACGAGACTAAATAAGCCAGCAGAAGGATACTCCAAAATTAAGTTTTAATTTAAGTTCCTCTTATTTTACTTCACTAGAAACTTCTCTGGACCAAAAAGCATTTGTCAACAATTCAAAACTTCTTCCCTAAAACAGCTGTTCACTAACTCCCACCACAATATCCCCGTTACATGGAAGTGAGGAAAAAAGAAAACAGGATCCAAAACTAAATTTTGATACATAAAACATAGATAGGAGGTGCTGTGAATAAAGTATACCTCTTCATTGGGATTTGGGAACTCTATCTTCCTGTCGATTCGTCCAGGCCTCAGAAGGGCTTGATCCAGAATGTCGATGCGATTTGTAGCCATCAAAACCTTTGAACAAGAGTTATATTGTCATCAAATTAGTGGACCAGTTGCTTATCTAATACAATCAGTATACCAAAAATGTTCTACATAGAGCACAGGAAAAAAGAGATCAGTACTTTGATTTTGTTAGATGCTTCAAATCCATCCAACTGATTGAGAAGCTCGAGCATGGTCCGTTGCACTTCACTATCACCATTCCCAGATCCAGATTCCATCCGAGCAGATCCAATACTATCGATTTCATCCATGAAGATGATTGATGGAGCATGCTCCCTGTGAACATCCACAAAAAAGAAAGGGAAAAGAAATCACACTCAGAACACATACGAGAAGTCTATACTACCTTCTGCAGACTTCGACAATTTACTGTCTGATGCAGTAGCTATTACACATATTAGGCAATAACATTTTAGGAATAGAGGAATTCGGACAAACCTGGCCATAACAAAAAGTTCTCTAACCATACGAGAGCCCTCACCGATATATTTCTGAACCAACTCAGAGCCAGAAACCCTTATAAAGGTACAATCAGTATGATGAGCCACTGCTCTCGCCAACAGCGTTTTCCCAGTGCCAGGTGGCCCATAGAGCAAAACTCCCTACTCAATAGGATGAAGTAATCTGTTACTGGCAGCACTATAAAGATTACTGCTCAATCACAATTATGACTAGATCTTATAATGAGAATCATTAAAAGGATAGCGGAGGCCAAAACTCACATTCTACCATCATTTTGCTGGAAAAACAAAGGGTAGTGATTTTTTTTATGATCAACTTCTTTTTTTGTCCTTTTATATGTTAACTTACAAGATTGACCTTTCATTTGTATACTCTCACACATGGAAGGACAACAATATAAATTCACATTACAAGAAGACAAAAAAGGGAGCACATTATTAAAAAATGGGAGTGTCCAAATCAATTACCAAAAAGAAAATAGCAAAAATTCAAAATGAAATGAGTGGAACTGCAGAAGTAAGGGCACAAAGCAAAGCGCAAAACAAAGCACTAAAAAGTCCAGCCAACTCCAGAATATTCAATTTGAGGAAAGTTGGAATTAAACCATTCATTTCATAACTACACCCATCCAAGCAAATATTTGAGGCAATTAAGAAAATTAGACTTGTCATAATCGTACAAATTAAGCTGACCTTTGGTTGGGCTATTCCAAGACTCTCGAATAGTTCTGGATGTTTGATTGGTAACTCGATGACCTGAAAAACACACAAAATGATAAATTAGTTCCAACATGACCCCCCTTTTTCTCCTGTTCCAACCCAAAAGCAACAATACAAAAGGAATATATAAACGACTCAAGATAAAAATCATTTAAGTAGAATGCCAAACTGCCAATCAATAAACAAAGAATATATATCCAGACATGAAACCCAAGAAAAGAACCTCTCAAATTGACTGACCTCCTTTATCTCTTTTATTTGCTGATCAAGACCACCAATCATGTCATATGTCGAATCTGGAACCTTTTCAACTTTCATAAGGTTTACCAAAGGATCTACTTTGCTGGGCAATACCAAGTGAAGCACATAGCTGTCGTTGCGAAGCGCAACTCTGGTAGATGGAGTGAGCTTTGTGATATCTATGCTCTTATCAATATCAACAACATACTTCCCTTCAGGATGAACCTGAAAGTCAACAAACATAGTATCAGCCAACTGATTTGCAGGTTTAGATGCCATGTACAACCACCTTAAAGGTAATAGAAAACAAATGGCATGTTAACTAACAATAATCACAGATCTCAGAAAGATTACTGTTATCTTGCACATCCCTCAAAAAAAAAACAATCGACAATCATGCAAGTCGGTAGTGAACCTCCCAGAACCAATGGACAAGGACGTACCAAACAGTTAAAGGGCGCAAAAATAGTGGAATTTGCTAGAAAGACCATAACGGAGACTGTCAATCAATGTAGAGATATCCAAACCATTTGTTCTGATGCTTTATTTGATAAAGTTGGTTGATCAAGTTACAGACAATCTCAAAAGTGATATCGTTTGGGCCAATTATGATTTATTACAGTCACCAATACATAATGCAAAATCTAACTGCATTTTGATAGGATTAACATCTGCACGTGGCACTTCATTGCACAATACAATACGAGCTTAGCCTCTAAGGTGATGCAGTCTGACACTCACATTAGCAGGGATTGAACTCTGCAACTTATGAACATTAGGGGCTTACAGTTAATGCAGTAAAGCACTTATTTTGTGGTAGAAAAGTGAATGTTTTGGTACCGAATTGACTAGATAAAACAAACCTCTTTTCATCTCGTATGCTCATAAATATAAATACTCCAATCGCAGAATCTGCTGCCACCCCATCCAGCAATAAAGCGAAGAGCAAGAAAGAAAATGTGTTGAATTTAAGATCGATAGCATGATCCACACATAAATACATAGTATCGGAGAAATCCCCCTTTGAATTTAAGGCATTGGAGCACAAACAAATTAGTACATGGAGGCAATATTAATTCAATTAACCAGTACATCATCCAAGACTGCTCCTAGACCATGCCACAACAAAGGAGCCAAAAAGGGTAAAGGCCATAATCTAGATACAAACAATTGCTTTACTTGCAGGAAGAATGTTCTATCAGAATAAAATCCACATTCTGAAATTTAGCATCCGAACTTTAACCAACTTAGCAACGCTATTGTTTAAGGATAATGTAAACTAACAGACCAAAATACATTCTTGTTCAGTTTAAGTTGTTGGTCTCAAAAAGCATCTCAACATAGCACGCATATCCATCAGGTAACGACTCAAACACCACAATATTTTTTAGTATGATCAATCTCAATCTAATCAATTATGTTGAATATGTTCTAGAAGTTTTAAAGAATTCTTATAGTTTTAATAGTTGCAGATCCTCCATACGATTTCAATGAACTACTTCGAGCCTTGAAATGACAAAACTTATATTCCATTCTCCCTAACTTTTTGTCTAGTGACTTCTTTTTTTTCCGTTATTTTATGCTTTTCATAATTTTTGTTTATCCTTTCATCAAATTTTTGGGATTAATCATTCTTATCGATGAGAGGAATCGGAGAAGTATAAAAGTGTGGACTGAAGTTGAAAAAGTTCATATAAGACAACACTTTAGACCCAAAAAAAAAACTGCTTGGTATTTTTTCTTCTTTAATGAACTTTTTTTTGTTTTTGGTCATAATTTTTTACTTATAGATTCCTCTCGTCGAGACGGATGATTAATCTAAAAAACGCGAATCTAACAAAAATTCAGAAAGATGAACAAAACACAACCACCAAAAAGACAAAAAAAAAAAAAGAAGTTAGGGAGAATGGAGCCTTGGTATGCTGATATCTTTCAAACAAAAATAAATAAATTTTGAACTTCACATTGTAAAACATAATTATCAACATGATGCTATGGTAGAATCATGGATAAGATCCCTTTGGGAATGATAAAAAATTAGACTAGTAGATATGGTAACAAACAGATATGCCAGCAACTAAGCAAATCCATGTAGAAACAAAACCATCACAATACACATTGCAAACATCAAACGCTGTGAATCGACTTTATTTTCATATCTTCTCAGCTCCCACCAAATCCGCAGTCATACTGAGATTTTAAATTGTATAATGCACGAAATGCAAGGTCGGCACATTATTTTATGGCAGAAATCATCAGAAATACAATTACAACCAATCTAAAAGGCACTAAATCCATGATAAACCACCAATCGTACAGACGAATAGATCTCAACAAAACACTGCTTAAGCTGAAGGTTAACTAGAATTAATACCAATACAAGGTCAACTAAAATTTAGATCGAGAATTTGCTAACCTTCACTAGGACCTTTGACTTTCCCATAACTTTGACTACTTCACCAACATATGAGCCAGGCTCTTGAAGCAACTGCAGTTCTTCTTTCAGCATTCTAACTGGGAACAATACAGCTAGCTTAGCTTGTCTAAAAGTGCATAATCATAAACGACCAAAATGAACAAAATCATCTTCTTTAGGTTAAGATCAATAGTGAAGAAGTGTCATTAGAAGGAAGAAAAAGACAAACAAGACCATAAACATAATGCCTTAAATAAGTTGTTTTCTATAGTTCAGACAATGTAGAAATAATGGCCACGTAGTTTTTGTTGTCAAGAAGCAAGTTATGCGGTTTAACATGACACAAACTCTGCAACTCATTTACTTGGACTCATAGTCAACCATACAATAATCCACATTCATTTCTCTATGACAGCAAAAATCCTGAATTCAACTTCAATTGTTGGTAGCAGACTCAAACGAATAAAGCTCAAGTCTAAAATTCACAACTCGATTGCAAAACTTGTCTGCCTTATTTGGTTGTTAGCAATGTTTGACCCCAACGGAAAAACAACTCAATTTTTAACTGCAGGTTTTAAATCCTTTCAATTGTAGGGTAAGGCGATTATCTTCATCCATTAATAGATAAACTGAAGAAATTCTGCCGTTTCATTTTCTCGGAAGAACAGTGCAAAAGTTAAAATAAGTCGCATAAACAACATCTACAAGCATCAAATTTAACGATATTATCAAAACGAGACCCTCAGTCCATCTCCCATCCTTCTTCTGGTTGTTTGTCAAGATTTAAGTAAGACATTAGGTTAAAAGTCTGATTAGCCATTGGATGTTCCAATGGCTTCCGGGAAAATATCTCCAAATAACAAATACCCATTGAATTCATTCTGAATGAAATAATTGACTGCTCTGACGCTCACTCTTGTAAGCATTTCATCAACTCTTTTTAGAAACCAAAGTGTAAGGAAATACTTAGTTCACCCTTGTTTTGATGAGAAATTAGGCTACCCTGGATTTAGTATTCCAATTTAATTACCTGGTTGGATCCATTTTAAGTCCACTTTCCATCAAATTAAAAACTAACGACTGCTTTATTGAAGGATTGGAGAATTCTACAAACCCTAAAACAACCACTGATCGAAAAACTCAACTCCCCTCCTCGACTCAAGCTTATTCAAAGTGAGTTTTACTCCAATTTCTACTCAAATAAGGGAGACTCAAATCCTTATTCGAATGTTATGTTTTGTGCCTCTCACATTAACAATTATACCATTAATGAAGCTTTTCACATATTAATGCTTAGATTTGAGTTTGTCCATTGGAGGGCTTGATATCAAAGGAAACTTTTCCTCAAATTGTTACTCAGATTAGAGTGACAGTATAGGTAATCCCAAAAGATCCGGCCGGCCGCGAGCGAAAGCCAAAAAAGCCTCCTCGAGGCACTAACAAATTCATCACACAAGTAGGCTCCAAAAGCTAAGATTCACTATGACCACTTACTATATACAAAGGCATCACATAAACAGGCGGGCGCATATAAATAAATACCTTTGGAGTTGAGATCATTGCGCTGAGCTTCGAGGCGATTGAGATTGTGAGTCTTCTGCCTAACCTGAAGCTGAAGATCGTGTATATGTTGGAGGTAATACTGCCTCAGGCCCTCCCCTTGCTTCGAAGCCGCCGCTTTCGACGAGCACGCATCGTTGGACGATGCTGGGTCTGGTTGATTCAGTTCAATTGCCGCTGTTGCCATTATCGGTTGTTCGTATGTGAGGAGGAAGAAACCCTGGAAATTGGGGGAAAGGAAGGGGGAGGGGTTCTGATTTCAGGATTGCAACGAAACCCTAGAAATTGGGGGAAAGGAAGGGGGTGGGGTTCTGATTTCAAGATTTCACGTTGTATCGATGTGCCTGTATCTATAGGTTTTGCGCTACGAGTAGTCCTTCACTCCTCCCTCCAATTTCTTTTTCTTTTCTTTTTCGGCAAGTTAGGCCAGAGTCCAATGTTTATGGGTACAGTGGACTGTTTAGTCCGGCCCAATTAGGGTGGATTTCCCATTATGGTTTGGCCATATTCGTTTCCCAGTTTAGTTTTAGTTTTAGTTTTGATGATATCATCATTTTCCTCATTTCTCTCTATCTCTCTGTACTCATTACACCTTATGACATCATCAAAACTAAACAAAACTATCTAACAAAACACAACCTTTGTGTTCTCATTAGATAAAATCACTTTGAGTGTGTGAGAGATTTAACGAGGGTTGATAAAATTATTGGGGTGGATTTTAGTAAATGAGTAAAGATTTTGATAAAATCATTTGGAAGAAGATTTTGATAAAATCATTGATTTTATCAAATAGGAAACAAGGCCTGGAGGGTCCATCGTTTTAGAAGTGCTGAAGTATTTAATCCTTATATGACAAATATGCCCCCGCGTTAGAGATACTATATAGCGTTCTTATTCAATAAATCTATGTGCGGTGTCTCTATGTCGAGCTCACTCTCAATCTGTCTTTGATCTCTTTCTCGATGTTGTTGATCGATCTTTCTCTGGTGATCTATCTCTCTTGCGATTTGTGTGGTGATTGTAGTGGTGTGACCAACTTCTCTCATGCGATTGTCGATCGAGATATCTTGTTTCTCTGGCGATCTCTTTGGTGCTTGATTGTGAAGGTTTTGATCTCTCTCTCTCTCTCTCTCTGTGTATTTTATTTTTGTCATTTATCTTGCATAGTAGAATGATTTTGTAATTTTTTTTTTGATAAGTTCAGTTGTGTATTTCGATTGTGATTTCTATTTTGTGTTTGATACTAGTTTTGTATTTCGTTTTAGTTTTGGATAATAGGATCTTACTCAATTTTTATGTATATTTGCTAAGTTGAGGTTTTATGATCTTACTTAAAGCTAATTTTGTACTCCTATGTTGTTTTTGAACATCTTGTCTTCTTGAGAACAATGATGATTTTGATAATATGATGGTGTTAGTTGGTGCATACGAGATTAGTTGTGTTGAGGTATCTGTTTGTGAATGTCTTCTGCTTATGTTGATCATGGTAATAGGAGTGTAAGTAAGGTTATTGAAATTGGTGAATGCAGTACTAATCAAATTGTTGAGGATCTCTTGAAAAGTTTTGTCCTCGTCATAAGACAAAACGACTTTCTGCTGATTGGGCGTATTTGATTAGTCATGTTGGTCAAGAATTTAGAGGCGGTGTTTAGAATTTTAGGACTTGTTTGTGTAATTATGCAATTGAAGTCGGATTCAAGTTTAAGTATTTGAAGAATGACAAAACAAGGGTGACACCTGCATGTTGTAAAAAGATTGATGGGTGTAATTGGTTTGTTCATGTGACTTTAGACAAATCAAATGTTTTTGTTTTGTTTTGTTTTGTTTTGTTTTTGTTTTTGTTTTTGTTGTTTTTTTGCATTCAGGAGCTACACAAAGAACATGGATGTGGTGATACAGTTTGTGGTTCGAAAGTTCTCGAAAGAGTTCAAAGTTGGTTGCAAAATAAATTTTTGAGGAAGTACGTACTAAGCCTTCGTATGGCTCAATAAATGCTGTTAAATTTTTTAAGCAACAATGCGATACTTCAATTTGTTACAACCATGCTTGGTTGGGGGTTGAGAAGGCAAGTAATGAATGTAATGGTTGATTATGTGTTGTCGTTTGACCGGCTTCGATAGTATGCCGATATAGCGAACGAGAAAAATCCCATGAGTAGTGTTGTGGATGTTGGATGTTGTGAAGATAATCAATTTAAAATGTTATTTTATGGCATTTGATGCAAGCACTAAAAGGCTTCAGCTATTATCCTCTTTTTGTGTCTTGATGGTACTTTTTTTTAAGGATAAATATAAAGGATGTCTTATTGCTGCCATTGGGAAAGATGCTAATCAATGTCAGTTTTGTATTCTCTTTCTTTATCTTTTTGCAAGATACAAATACTCTATTATGAGAAACATTGTTATCTCTTACTTTATTTTGGTAGATACATAGACTATTCTAGTTGACATATTGTTATCTCTTACTGTATTTTGGTAGATAAAGAGTGTGTTTTAGCTAAGATATTTCTCTCTTCTTGGATTTTGGAAGATAAAGTGACGATTTTAGCTGAGACACAATTATCTCTTGCTTTATTTTTGTAGAAACACACTGTTTGTGGTGAGATATTGTTACGTCTACTATGATTTTGGTAGATAAATTGACTGTTTTAGTTGAGATGTCGTTATTTTTTCTTTTATTTTTCTCGAAACAGAGACTGTTTTAGCTGAGATACCGTTATCTGTTATTTTTATTTTTTTTCATGTAGGCTTATTTTCAGTGGCTTTTGGTGTTGTTGATTCTGAGACTAATGATAATTGGTTTAAGTTTTTGATAAAGTTGAAAGCTAATTATGTCGGCTCATGAACTTACGTTTATAACGTATCGTCATACTGGGCTTATGAAGCATGTCTCGGAGGTTTCTCAATTTGTTATCATGCTTATTGTTTGCAACATTTGAAGAATAACTTGAGGGATAGGCTTTCGGGAGAGCACCAAATGGTTTTAGGGAGCGAGTAGTGAAACTCTCCAATGATTGTGCTCATGCACCTACAGTTTTAGCTTTTTTGATAAGTGATGTGAGGAATTGTTCGAGGTTGGTGTATCATATGATTATTGGACAAATGCATACTTCTCAGGTAAAACGATATGGCGAAATGACTTCAAATGTTGTAGAGTCTTTCAACCATTGTCCCCATAAAATACTACGGTTGAGATGTATGATTTCAAAATTATAAATCCAACCATTCATCGATAAATAAATCCTACAACGGATATTATGTTTGAGAAAATAGCAAAAATGTTATGAATCTTTATCCAGATTTGTTTCTAATTCTCACTCCTTTTTTCAATTTCGATTAATTCTCTCTCTCTCTCTCTCTCTCTCTCTCTCTCTCTCTCTCTCTCTCTCTCTCTCTCTCATTTCGAATTAAAAATCTCACCCCAAACGATGCGCAAGAACACAAATTTCATGTACAAATAAGGCAATCTCTATGCTAAGAGAACAAAAAATATGTACTGTGGGGTATGACTTTCATTTTGTTAAAGTCTTTCATATATGTTATAAATGATTGCTGAAGCAACCTTTACTCTTTCTTTTTTTTTTTACTCTTTGCAGGTAATATTATTTTAAAATCCAGACCTATTTTTGTACAATTTATTTTAATTTGCATTTTCTATAGCTTAAAAGGGAAACCTAATGGAGCTAAATTAGATTTGTCGAGTGGGATTTGATAATTAATACCGTGCTCGACGCACAGACATTCACTAGTATACGATATAGTAGCTACTACGAGGTGTTTAGGAGCCTCATTTTCAGCTTTTCATTTGGGTTTTTAAATTATGATCAGAATGTATTTTGAATTTGGTAAGAGTGTTTGGAAGGAATGTGCAGAATACATTTTGCATCAAGAGTAGTGTTTAGGAGATATGTACAGAATACATTTTGTGGATCTTTTGTTAATGAAAATGAGAAGTCAAAAAGCTCCTCCACACCTCTTTTTGGCTTCTCCTCTCTAAAGTCTAAAATGGAAAACCCATTTTCTTAAAAGTCATTTTGGCCAAAGTCTCCCAAACATTCAAAACCCAAAAATGTGAAAATGAAAAGTAGAAAAGGGGCTCTCAAACACCCCCGGCTTCCGTCTCTGTTTGTTTGTCCACTTTCATTATTCCACACTTCTTGAAAAATTACAAATATTTCAATATGAATATCTAAAAACATGCAATATGAATCTTATTTGATAGATATCAATTAGTTCTATTATATGAAATTTTCAAAGTCATTAAACTCATTATAACTTGAAAGAGATAGACAATTTAAAACATGACACCAATGCCTAAACTAAACCAACAAACACGGACAGAGGGAGTATATTTTTGTTGGGAAAAAAAAAGAAAAAGAAAAATTCTTCTGTTATTTGAAAGGGTTTTGCTAGGTGCCACCCAATAGGTGGTAAAAAATTCCGTACTAAACAATATTTTATTATTTATTTCTCTCAAAAGTAGACAACATCGCCATTGATCAATTGATCAGAACTTGATCTTGGAGGACCTGTGCTGCCAGCCTATTTGGCACATCATTTAATGCCTACTACTTGTACAAGTCTGCCGCCTCTAGGCTTTTTTTTTTTCTTTGAATCCTTTTACAGGCACACCCATTCGATCACATACCAACCACACCCATTCGTGTGAGATCTACTTCAGGTCTCGCATGAATAATTAGAGCTGCTCAATTTGTTTATAATATTTTTTAAGGGTTTTGAAATAAATCAGCTCAATCAGATATCGAGAAAGGCTTGATAAGTTTGTTAAAGTTTTGGTCCGTTCGATTCAGGAACTGAAACTTTAATGAATCAATCGAGCCTTTACGAGTATTCGATTTAGCTATTTTTTCCAAGGACCCTTAAAAAATATTCTAAACAAATTGAGAGGCTCCGATCAATCGTGTGGAACCTTGAAATAGGTCCCACAAGAATGGGTGTGACTGGTATGTGACTGAGTGGGTGTGCCCTAAACTTTTTATTTTTCTTTAGCTAACAATTTTCTGCTCTCGTGTCTTTATTTTTCAGTTGTCAAATGTGTAAATTTTGAAAATAAAAACTACTCTTTCTATCCCAAATTGCTGAACATTTGCAAAAAGTTGTGCAATTTTGAGACAAAAAGTATTTTCATGTTTTTTGAAATTTCTTTGCTTCATATTAAAGAACTCATTAAAAACTTTAATTTGGTGTAAAATTGTTTAAAAAATGATGCACATGAGTATTTTATTTTTTGTCCAAAAATTACACATCTTTTCATAGAGGGTGGGCAATTTAACTAAACTTAGGGCCCATTTGGGTGCCAGTTTTTCGCATTTTCCTGTTCTCCTTCATCGTTTTTGGCTGTTTGGGCGCCTCAAACACAGAAGTCATTCTCCAAAACTCATTTGCCAATTTTTACGTTAGAAGCAAAAACTCAAAAACAGGTCTCCCATTCCTTTTCGCCTTCTCGTTTTCCCATTCTCTTTTTAGATTTTCCCCTCGTCTTCTCTCTTTCGTATCTACCCCTTGTTTACGTTATCCTCTTTTTTACTCATTTGCCAATTTTTACTTCTATTTTCCATAATTCTTATTTTCACAAATAAGTATTTCCACTGATTTTTCGCAATTACTTCTATTTTTCATAATTCCCTTATTAAGTACGGGAGAATTTCAATTCGTTTTGAAAAAAATAGGAAGCAAAAAAAAGTTTTTTTGAAAAAAATAGGAAGCAAAAAAAAAGTCATTGAGCCGCTTGTGATTTTTTTTTTCTTTCTTCAAAAGTTTTTTTTTTTTGGCTTTGTTAGTTAAATTTTTTTGGGGATTATTTTATTGTCTCGACCAGAGAAAATCTAAAAATTAGGAAAATATAATCACAATCTAGAAAAAGTTAACTGAAGACCAGAAATTCCCAAAAGATACAAACTTTTTATTTTATTTTATTTTTCTTGTCTTTTTTTTTTTGAAAAAAATTTGGTTTGGTTGATATATTTTTATCTTTCTGATTAGTCTCGTAAAAAAAAAAACAATAATTCATGTAAAAAAGTAACACAAAACTAGTAAGTGAAAATATATACGAGGGAAACAAAATGGAATGAACTTTGATAAAGGATGATGTTCAAAGAAAAAAGTTGGGTCTTGCTCACGAGTGCACCATTATACCCATTAAAGGTACAAAAAGTACATTTGTTGGGTCTCATTTGTATTTTAAAGTATTATTTTGAAATACACTTAAAAGAGTATAAGTGGAATTCAGAAGACGGTGAGGTGTATGAACGACGGCGAGGGGTATGGCGATATATATATATAGGTAAAATTTCCTATCCACACCTCCCGAAAATAAGAAAAAATGGGGTTTTTTTGTGTTGCAAATTTTTTTTGGAAAATCCGATCCGTCCAATGTGTTCAGAAGGTGTTTTCAAGGGTCCATGCGGAAAATCTTCGAAAAAAAATACCGGGAAGGGCTTGATCCAAGCAGTTTTCGCAAAAACTGTATTTATATATTTTTGCGAAAACTGCTTGGATCAAGCCCTTCCCGGTGTTTTTTTTTAAAGATTTTTCCCTGGGACCCTTGAAAACACCTTCTGAACACATTGGACGGATCAGATCGTCAAAATAAATTTTGTATAAAAAGTCCGGAAATCAAAAGTCCGGATTAGATCTTTTTTTTTTTTTGGGTACAACGGAATTTCCCGGATTAGATCTTTTACCTATATATATACGGAAAACTTCTTATCCAAGCAGTTTTTGCAAAAAAATGTAAATATATATATTTTTGCGAAAACTGCTTGGATCAAGCCCTTCCCGGTATTTTTTTATGAAGATTTTCCACGTGGACCCTTGAAAACACCTTCTGAACACATTGGACGGATCGGATCGTCAAAAAAATGTTTGGATCATGAGGTCCGGAAATGAAAAGTCCGGATAGGAAGTGGAACCTATATATATATATACACAAATTATCCAATCAAGGATCCTGGATGGGAGGTTTTTTGGTGTTTTGATGCTTTTAAAAATTGTTTTTGGGAAATCCGAGCCGTCCAATGTGTTCAAAAGGTGTTTTCCAAGGTCCACGCGGGAAATCTTCAAAAAAAAATACCGGGAAGGGCTTGATCCAAGCATTTTTTCGCAAAAACTGTCTTGGAAAACACCTTTTGAACACATTGGACGGTTCGGATCGTCAAAAAAATATCGGGAAGGTGGAGTCCCGGATTCGGGACTCCCGGACTTGATCGGGCCTCTATATATATATATATTTATTTATTTAAAAAAATGAAAAACAATATTTTAATGAGAGGTAAGGTAAAATGGATAGATTGTTGGAGTGTTGATGGTGACAGGGTAGCTATATGCACTGTACACAAGGTATTTTGGCCAAATTTTTAGACTAGCTGCTGTTTTTGCTCTTAACGGGTGAAACCGTTAGAATCTCCCCAAAAAAAGTTTGGTACTGTTTGAATTTCCCAAAAAGTTTGGTAAAGGACGGAACGGGGAGTACCA
This sequence comes from Vaccinium myrtillus, assembly GCA_016920895.1. Classification (NCBI taxonomy): domain Eukaryota; kingdom Viridiplantae; phylum Streptophyta; class Magnoliopsida; order Ericales; family Ericaceae; genus Vaccinium; species Vaccinium myrtillus. The sequence continues at coordinate 16,082,131 of CM029274.1, forward strand.
CATACTCCAAAAATGAAAGTGGAGGCTAGTTTTTTTTTGAAGACCTGGAGGTTTACTCGTAGTAAAGTACTGACTGACCCAGCTCCCAGGACATAGCGTGTACGAAATTAACACTACTGACAAAGCTGTACAGTAAAGTACCATGGAGCGTGCACATGTGATGCCCCGTGGACCACCCAATGGGTGGTTTGTAGCTTTTGCCTATTGGAAAAAACAATGCTAAACAAGATGAAAACACCAAGCTCAGTAATAGGCTGTGTTTGGTTAGATAGTTTAATTTAGTTTTGATGATGTCAACAGGTGTAATAAGTGGAGAGAGATAGAGAGAGAAATGAGGGAAATGATGATGTTATCAAAACTAAAACTAAATTGGAAAACGAACAGGGCCAGTAAATCCCCAGACATGCTCTAGATAACGATCAAAAATTAAAAAATCCTTCCTGGCTCAGCAGCCAGGGATTGAGCCAACTTCGAGGGATGTTTTCCAAATGATTTTATGAGATAACTCAAATTTGCTATTAGGCACGAAATGAGGCCCAAAGGAGGCACCGAAACCAATGGGACCCACCCCTTTTTGTTGGCAACCAAATTTGCCTTTTCGGGAGAACAGGCGCCAAAACAAGGAGAGGCAATTTTAAAAATTTTGGGGAAAAACAATCCACCCCTGTTTGTACATGGTCCCCCACCTCTCCAAAACCACCAACACCCAAGTTTGTACGTGGTCCCCCTTTCCCAAACCACCAACAGGCCACCACCGGTGCCACCACCAACGCCGCATGACGACCACCACAAACACCGTACAACCACCACCACCGGCGCCACTCCCCTCTCTCTCTCTTTACCACTCATCCCAAACCACCGAACCGATCCTCCGCCATCAGAGCCACCACCACCAACTCCTCTGGAACCTAGGTTTGTTTATGCAATTGTTGTTTAGGGTTGTCTTTTGGATAGGAAAAAAAAATCCTTATGATATAGCTTTACACGCCATTTGTATTGTAGATGTGGGTTTCGTGGGTTTCGAGCGTTTTGGCCCGTATTTGTTGTGTTGTAAAAGTTATAGAAGTTTCTTCTTTAATAGCTTGACTTGTTCCTGCCATATTCCTCAAGTTTTATATTCCTCTATATAATGAATATGATCTTCTTTTGCGTATTAAGAACATGAGAATTTTTGTACTATAGTGTTTGCCTATCAAGAAAAGGCCCGCTTCCCTACTTTATTTGCCATTTCGACTAAAAGTGACAAATATAAAAAGAAAACTGCTCAAAACAACTTCTTTCACTTGGAGCTTTAGGTGGACTAAAGAAAAAACTTTGATTACTTTTGGACCTCTTTTTGCTTTTGTTATTATATTTTCGGTTGAAAGTATATCTGTATTGGTGCTATAATTTTTTGGAGTGGAAGAAATTGATGTGAATATGATTGTAATTTCATTGATTTGATCTTCGTCTATTGCTTCTTTCCACATTACAATGATCAAATAGGCCACAACAAAAATAATAGAAATCTTCAACAAGAGAAGTAATCACCGAGATTAGGGACTCTGATTGATAAACAAGTATCTCATTGATAAACAATTCCAAAACAGTTTCCTATTACCTTGAATTGTTTTTTTTTTTTTTTGCGTACTTGCACAACACTGTTTTTTCATTATGTTTTAAAAGAATCACTGATATAGAGGTGGTTTTGGAACCTAAGGTTGGCACAATATTTGATTCTGAAAATGAAGCTCGGGAATGTTATGCTACTTATGTGAAAGCCAAAGGTTTCGGGGCGGTCACAAAAACCTCTAGGAAGCGTGAAGATGGGTGAATGCTAATATAACTTATGGTTGTCATCGGAGTAGAAAGCCCAGGACAACGGCTTTGAATCCCAGCCAACAACAAAAGTTGACTGTAAAGCCGCTATGAATATCTCTTTGCAAGTTGACGGGAAATGGAAGTTGAATTCGATTGAATTGAATCATAACCATGAGTTGGACCCGGATAATGTGAGATAGCTTAAATGCAATCGGATTGTCCCAGCACATGTGAAGAGGACAATTGAAATGAGCACGACAGCCGGAATCAGATTAAACAAAACAATTGCCTCTTGTGTGATCGAGGCGAGGGGCCCTGAAAATCTGACTTGGTTAGAAAAGGATGCAAGAAATTCCAAGGATAAAGTCAGGCGTTTACAACTCAAGGAAGGGGATGCTGAGGCAATGCATAAGTACTTTGTCAAAATGCAAAAAGACAATGGTGACTTCTTTTATGCCATTGATGTTGATGAAGATAATCGATTGCGGAATGTCTTTTGGGCCGATGCTAGGAGTAGAGAGTTATACAAAGAATTTGGCGACGCGGTGACCTTTGATACCACTTACCTTGGTAACACATTTGATATGCCTTTCGCACCCTTTGTAGGAGTCAACCATCATGGACAATCAATTTTGTTTGGATGCGGTTTGATATCACGGGAGGACACGACTTCATTTGTTTGGTTGTCTGAAACTTGGTTGTCTTGCATGTCCGATTGCCAACCTAATGCCATCATCACAGACCAATGTAGGGCCATGCAAAACGCGATAGGTCAAGTTTTTCCAAAGGCACGACATCGTTGGTGTTTGTGGCATATAATGAAAAAAATTCCTGACAAGTTAAAGGGGTACAAGGAGTATAAGCCGATTAAGAGCATGTTGAAGAGTGCTATGTATGATTCCTTGGATCCGGAGGAATTTGAACAAAAATGGGCAGTTCTTATAAAACAATTTGATCTACAGTGCAATGATTGGTTAGATGGATTGTACAAGGAGAGACAATGATGGGTACCGGCATTCGTCAAAGATACCTTCTGGGCCCTGATCAAAAAAAAAAGAGATACCTTCTGGGCAGGGATGTCAACAACCCAGCGAAGCGAGAGCATGAATGCATTCTTTGACGGTTACGTCCATTCCAATACCACATTGAAGGAATTTGTGGAGCAATATGAGAATGTCTTATTAAAAAAGGTGCAAAAAGAAGAAGAGGCAGACGCCAAATCCATGAATGTACAAATTCAAAATGTCTCCCCTTATGGTTTTGAAAACCAATTTCTGCAAGCGCACACACTTAAGAAATGCAAACAATTCCGAGAGCAACTAGCCGGTTTGATTGGGTCCAATTTGACTGATGGACCGGTTGAAAATGGTGTGTCGCAGTTTCATATTGAACACAACATGCTGGTTGGGAAGAAGAAAAATATATTCAAAACTTTTACTTTCCGTGTTCATTTTATTGAAGAGTCAAGAGAAACTAATTGCAATTGCTGATTGTTTGAGAGTAAGGGGATGGTGTGCACACATATGATCTCGGTTTGGTGCAAATACAAGCTTGAAGTAGTGCCTGATAAATACATTCTACGACGATGGATGAAAAACTTGGCGACGAGTCACTAAAAAATCAAGGTGAGTTATGCTAATTGGGAACGCAAGCTAGAATTTGTTTGCTATGACAGGTTGTTGAAGTTATTCAATAATGCCGCCGATAAGGCCATGTATTCAGACCGCAAGACTGATAGGATGGCGACTAGGTTGCGAGAAATAGAGGCGGAGAATGACTTAGACAATCACGAGTGTCTAAGCATTATGCCTACGGTTGGAGATGTACAAAATAATTTGGAAAGTTCCCAAGAGAAATCAAATCCCGTGGGTGATCCAAGTAAAGGGCCTCGGAGAGGGCGACCACCGACTAAGAGGAAACAACCATTGAGTGAGCAAATAATTAGGAAGAATGCAAAATCAAACAAAAGGGTCCAATGTAGTCGCGCCAATGCAAACAGTATACCGGTATACCAATCATTTCTTTTCAATCAGATATGATATTTACATGCAATTATGTTCATTGCTTTGCATAATTTTGCATTTGACATTACTCCTTGTTAGGATGTGGAAGGCATGAATGTTGTCACTAAGGCTACAGACTTTTACGAGCTTATGACACAAGAGAGTGCAAATGTTAATGTAAGTAAGCATTCATTTATACTACATCTTGATGGATGAATTTTTTTTTTTGGCAAGATACTCGATTGAGAAATGGTTATGTTTTTCAGCCATCGCAGGGGAGTGTAGGATATATTGGTGTGTGGAGTATAGACCTTAATGAATCTCTGTTTGATTTGGATGTGTAAGGTATAACTCTAGTGTATTTGAAAGTTGGGTATTTGGTTTTTTTTGTATCAGTGTCGTGTCGTGTCCTAATGACATTGCTTTAATGTGTAGGTAAGCAGAGTCGTAGGACTGGATGTTGGTGTTTTGCAGTGAGCTTGGCAGAGCTTATTTTTGTGCTTGACGGAGCTTATTTTTTTACTTGATCGAGATTAAATTTGTACGATCAAGATTAATTTTGTGCTTGATCAAGATTATTTTTGTGCTTGATCGAGATCATAGTAGAGAGGAAACATACTAATCTGTTAGAGATCTAGCCTTTAGATAATGTAAATACATGAAAAGATCTCTTCAATGACATGTTATGATATTATGGCACTTCTTAATGTATTGAAACATGGTGTAGTACTGCAGTTTCTGTGGCTGAATTCCTTTTCTCTATATCACCAATCCCATATTGCTTTTTTTAAGTTCTCACAAACTGTGTTTAGATTTTTAGTGCACAAATGATGAGATAATATGAAGAACAAACTAAAGATACCAAAAGGATGCCACTTCATTCTCCATCTTTCGTTAGCTAATTTTTTACAAAATTTTTGGCAGAGTTTCCTTGCTTTTATGGCCTAGCCCGACGCTCGGTGTCTCAAAACTAACAGCAGAATGGAGCCAAATTCAAAAATTTACAAGTGATGAGATAATGTGAAGAACATTTCAATCCTTGAGTAGAGTCCAACCCAGAAACTGGAAATTGGCATCATGATTAACTTGGAACATGCACACACTACTTCATCAGACTTCATAGACAAACAACATAAAAAGCAATAGATTGTCGACTAATTTTATTCACATCCTCTACAAGAAGGTTTACAATTGATTCATACTCTCTTCAATAACAACTCTAATACATAACATTCGATACATGCCCGATGACCAGACTATTTCATCAAAATCTTGACATTCAAGCCAGTGACATAAATGTTTCTATCAGGAACAGAAGAGGGGTCTTTTGCAGGCATTCAAGAAGATAAACAACTTTTGCCTCTTGCTTTACATATTCCACCTCTTGAATGACGTCTAGATTTGCTGCTCCAGCTCTTCCTACATTGACCGTAACAGGTTTAACTAGGGCACTTCTGGCAAAATTCTGAATTTTTGTGGCCGTCGTCTTGTGGCCGATGCTCCTGTTACCCTTTCCTTAGACAATTTCTATGCTTCTTCCTTATTCGAAGTCGCCGAAGCAAGTCTAAAACTGCACCACAGGATTGATTTAAAAGTAGTTTTTGACTCTCAAAGACAAAAATTGTTCTTTGCCCATTAGACACTGGCAGAAACTAAAAATCTGTGTCAAACAGGTTAGCAAAACTTTGGGAGAAAATAGAGCTGTTCGCCTTTTAAAAAACAGCCGTTTCACTTTGAAACAAAAACAGTTGTTTCAAAAACACATATGTGAGGCCTCATTCCTGTAAGTGGTTTGCAAAAGCGTGTTTTTTCTTTGGCATTTTGATCTATCTACTTTAAGCCACATTCTGTAAAAAAAAATTAGCTTTGGTTTCTTGGAAAATTCATGTTTTGGCTCTAACCAGTGCTTCCAAAGATGCCACAACTCCAACCATGGTTCTAATTTAAGGGAGATGGAAGAAAAAAAAAAACAATTTAAGGGAGAGGAGAAAGCTGTAATTTGATGAAATCTGGAAAAAAAAAAAAAAAACCCCCTAATTTAAAAGGCCCAAATGTGCATTAAGGGAGAGACCAAAACCTGTGGGAGACGAGTTCGTGGTGGTGGTGTTGGAGGTCGTACGGCGTCTGTGGTGTGGCTCCAGTGGTGTGGTGTCAATGTTGGTGCGGCGTTAGGGGGTCGTATGGAGTTGGTGGTGGCAGTGGAGTTGGGTGGTCCGTCGGTGGTGGTTGTGGAGTTCCATGGTCAAGGTTTAGGAGGAGAGATGGACGACAGAAAGTGAATCGGGGGAGCGTCGGTTGGGTTGGAATTGGATTTGGGAGGAGATGGTGAGCTCTCAGATTTGTTTTTCGAAAGAGGGGAGAGACCAACCCATTTGTTCAGTGGGTCCCATTGGTTTCGGTGCCTCCTTCGGGCCTCATTTCGTGCCTTACAGCAAATTTGCACCACCCCACTACAGTTACGAATCTGGAAAGGGCGTAGTGCAGCCAGCAAGCTGCATGCCTGTCCACACAAAACATGAGGTGAGAAGCACAAACTCTTTGTTAGTCTGGCCCAAGCTCAAAATAATCACAATGAAATCACTAGGCCAACTAATTACAACAATAGCTCTTCATAAGTATAAAATTAATCATGGGATACTGCCAAATTACACCACCAAAGCATAAATTAACACTCAATCCAAAGATCCAACAACAAGAGAGAAAGGAGGAGAAAGAACACCACCTACTACTACTGGCTTCATCCCAACAATGCTCAAATACCAGAAAGTATAACCTAGTCAAATTTACTTGCATCCCCACAATAAGCAAATTCAAATTCCACCAACAATACAAGAAACAAGATTTCACAATCACGAAAACGTCACCGCCAATAAATGGGAAACTACTAGTACAATTTCAGATGGCTGCAACCTTTGGAACCTCAACTGGGAACTGGTCAATCTCATCCATCCAAGGGTTCTTCTCCTTTGCCGGATTAATAGTCCTCAGGGCCTTCCAAACAGCACTGTTACACTTGAACCCGGATCCAAACGCAATCTGCCATGCTCTGTCTCCCTTCTTCACCCTACCTTTGGCTTCCGTATACGCCAACTCATACCAAAGAGAACTGCTGGAAGTGTTGCCAAATCGGTATAATGTCATCCGAGAAGGCTCCATGTTCCAATCAGAAAGCTGCAGGTTTTTCTCAATTTCATCCAACACAGCCCTTCCCCCAGCATGTATGCAGAAATGCTCAAAAGCCAATTTGAAATCAGGGATGTATGGCTTTATCTTCATTCTAAAAAGTTTTTTCCCTACCAGTGTTGCGAAAAATAGCAACTGTTCGGACATCGGAAGCACAAGTGGTCCTAAAGTGGTAATGTTAGTTTTCAAAGCACCACCAGCAACTGCCATCAGATCCTTTGACAGAGCAACTCCAACTTTTCCATTTGGATCCTCCATTTGGAAAACACACGAAAAGCATTTGTCGTCGGAGCCCTTGTGGGTCCGTACGGTGTGAACCAACTGGTACTTGGAGCGCCTCCTATCAGACCTTTTGTTGGAAAGCAAAATCGCAGCCCCACCCATTCGGAACAAGCAGTTCGAGACAAGCATCGATCTTTCATTTCCAAAATACCAATTCAAAGTAATATTTTCCATGCTTATTACCAAAGCATACGAATTGGGGTGGACTTGAAGCAGATCTTTAGCGAGATCAATGGAGATCAAACCGGCACTACATCCCATTCCACCCAGATTATAGCTAATGATGTTCCCTCGAAGCTTATAATGGTTGATGATCATTGCAGACAGAGATGGCGTCGGATTGAACAAGCTACAATTTACAACCAAAATCCCAATATCTTTAGGTTTTACATTGGTTTTCTCTAAAAGCTCATCAATGGCACCAAACATGACAGTTTCAGCTTCTTTTCTTGCTTCTTCCATACATGGATTAGGAGGTACTCTTAGAACAGCGTCTGGAAGGTAAGTCTTCTGCCCTAGGCCTGATCTCTCAAGAATCTTCTGTTGGAAACGGAGATTTTCCTCATTGAAAGATCCGGTCAAGCGCGACTTTTCCATAAAGATCTGCCTCGTGCATTGACGAGCATCTTCTGGCTTATAGCATGAGAAATTCACAAGGTAAACAGGACGAGGGCGAGTGAGGAAGTAAAGGGTCGACAGAAAAACCAGAAGGGTGGAGCAAAGGACGACAGATATGAGATTGAAACGGAGATGGTCCCACAGAACATAAAGATCTTGGGGTGAAAATGTGGAGAGCTGGGCTGCGACGACTATGATTAAGGGAGTGAGAAACAGGTACATGCCATGGGTAATGAGGTGATGGTATCCCAGTTTCACGTACTTCAATTTGATGGATTGCTTAAAATCAGGAAGCTTCCGGGATGAGGAGCGAGGTACTAAGGGTTCGTCCAGGTTTGATGCGCTCATTTTGGAAAGGATTCAAAGAATCTGATCAAATTTGATAAAATCAAACAGCTGTGATATTCAAGTAATCCGGTCCCCTTGGAACAAGATGCGGAGTTTTCTGGATCAAAGACCTCAAATTTTCTTACACTTTTTTAAGGTAATGGAAAATGGATGAACAAGGAAAATGGGATTTAAGAACCAGATGTTGAGAAAATTGCGAGTAGCTAGATGGGCGTGGCTGCAAATGCCAAAATCATAAGCAGAAAAGAGGGATTTCTCTCATAAAATGCTTGCAAAACAAGAAATTCACAGAGAATCTCTGGATATATAATCAGAAACACAGCTCAAGGAACAGAAATTCCTGCAAAGTCAAAAGCCCAATATTAAACCAAAACAAACATGAACAACTCTTAGGCTTGTTTTGTTAGATGTGAATTTCAGGGTAAGGAATTTAGTATTGAGGGCCAAGAAAATAACACCCATTCAAATCATCAGTCGAATAGAAAATTGGATGTTCTTTGACTGAATCATAAATCAAGTCCAATCGTGAATTGCTCCGAGTTAAGAATCGATCAAGATTTCTAACATAGATGAAAACGTATATTGATGCATTTCATGGCCTAAATAAATCAATAAGAAAACAATTGTTTTACGGGGAATTGATAATCACATCCTTAATCAGTAAGACACTTGCTCTATTGTGGATTTGTAAATCCTAATATGACCCTTCTGAGAAAAGAGTTAAACGTTAAAACGAATCTTTTGAAGATCTTTAGGATTATTGTATGACATCTTGTCTTTCTATTTCCCATTTACTCTTGAAATAAAACTTCACTCTTTCTACCAAGAATTCTTCACAAAGACGGACAAACCTAAAGGGGTTGAAAAGTTAGTTTGAACCCTTCTCCAAAATAGAAAAAAAAAAAAAGGCCAAAAATCGAGCTATTGTACAAAGATGATACAACAATTTATAAACCATAAGAATTTAGAATAAACCCTTTTCCAACAAAATAAATGCAAAAAGAGACACTCGAATTCTCGAATTCATCAATTCACCTCTTATTGACAGCTATTTCAGACACACGCAACCAATTCGTATCGATGACCCACAGAATCGTTTGAATCATACGATTCAAAAAAGAAAAGAAAAAAGAAGACGTTAAAATACAAACAAAACAAGAAATGTTAAAATGTCAATACACTTGTCAGATCTTTCTACACACTTTCTAAAATTTTTTCAAAACAATAATTGCACAGCAATCAACATCTTTTTAGTTTTTGCGGTGAGCATTTTTCCTTGGCATAGTTAATTCATTGACAATAACTCAAACTTCAGTATATGGTGTTTGAAAGCTTCATCATAATGGGTTTGAAATGACTATTCAATTTAGTGATATAAAATCCTTCAGGTAAACAATTTAAGCAAACCAACCAAAAAAAAATACACAAATTCAACCCGTAATCCACTTTCCAAACCAGATTTCACAACCCAGATATAGCTAAACCTCTCTTACATTTCAATTGAAACCAATTAATCCCTTCGTTCAGAAACCACGTTGATCCAAACGAAGACTTAGATGAGATCTGACCAATGCTGGATAATAAACATTACTAAAACACAAAAGGGGAAACAGAATAATCAAAGACCTTTTGTTTCAAGAGAACAATCCGATACAAAAAAAAAAAAAAAAGACACAAATGTTGAAAGCCAAATCTGAAAAAAGATTGAAGAGAAAGATGGGAGAATGGGAAAGGTGTAGTGACCTTGAGCGGTGAATTCTCTGCCACCAGATCGCCTCGTCTGCGCCGGAGAAAGCAATCTGCTAATATGAGAGAGAGAGAGAGAGAGAGAGAATTTTAAAAAGAAAGGTGGTTTATTTAGAGGGAGAGCGCGTTTTAAGAGAGAGAGAGAGAGGCACCGTCGAGATTTTTTTTTGAATGGCAGGAAATTCTATTACGAACTTTCCTCACACGAGGCATCAAGCGTATAAATAGAAGCAAAATTTTGCGGGGGATTGACAACCCAACCCAACATGGTACGACACGGTATCCATGTGTAAGCGTAAGTGTTTGTCAGCTTCAATTCAAGTTGTATCAAATATCAACTAGATTTCTAATTTGAAAACTAAAGGAACCACAAGCAAGATAGCATATTATGGTATCCATCAGTTGTAGAAAAAATTAAGTGGATTGCGTATCAGTAGGCATTTAATCGGATGAAAAGTATCATTAACAAAACACAAATTGGGTCCCGATCGACAAGCTTTCTAAACTCAATCAAGAAGAAAGTTTACATAATTGATTTCATCAATAGGAACAACAAAATCAACGGCTCGATTGGAAAAATACTGTTTTTATTTTGCATTTTTTTGAGTTTATTTTAAGGAATGCATATGATTGATAGTTGAGTAGATGTCAACCTAGTTGAGATGTATTCAAATTATAGTGATGCATTTCTTATTTAATCACATTTATTGTATTACAAAGTTCAATTATAATAAAATGTTTGGAGAAAATTTAGTGTGACCCCCATGTGTTTGGAGAAAATTTAGTGGGACCCGAAAGTTTCATAACTCATGAATAGACCCCTCTATTCGGGGATTCGGGGACGGGGCGGATCGGGGACTGGGCGTAGCGGGGATGGATCGGGGAACGGATTCGGAGCCGACGGGGACACGCCTATCTCCACCCCCTACCCAATCCCCAAACATTTTTAAAAAAAATCTTCATATCCTATCCAATCTCCAAACAGATCTCCATATTGCCGATTCGTTCGAATCGGGGATCGGATCAGATTCGAATGGGTCGGAGGAAATGGCCAACCCTAAAAATGAGACACATGCCAAAAAAAAAAAAGTTTTCAAACTTTATTTCCAAAGAAAAATTGATAAATGTTTTTTTAATAATTAACTATTTTCAAAATTTATTTTAAACGAAGGGTCATTTAAAAAAATATATATATTCCCAAATGTCTTTCAAAAAAATTATTTTGAATTAGTTTTTGACAAACAGTTTTCAAATTATATTTTTTTCAAAATAACTGTTTCCAAAACATTAAATTTTCAAAACACCGTTTCCTAAAAATATTTTTTAAAGAAGAAGTATTTTTTGAAAATAAAGTTTGGAAACAGTTTTTCAAAAAAAATTTATAACACTTAAGTTTTCCTTTTCTTTTGTGAAAAATTATTTAAAAAAAAAAATTGGAAGTAAATTTTGAAATAATTTTTTTTTTTGGCATTTCTTTGAGAGGGAGGGAGGGAGAGAATTGAGGTACATGTGTCACATTTTAAGTGGAATTGGATGCCAAATAAGCAGATTTAATGGAGTCTAGCATCCAATTTGACGGATTGTAACAATAGAAGTAGATTTGATTAGCGGAAGTAAAGTTTAGGAGTATAATTAAAGTTTTAAAGGTTTAGGATTATATTTGACATTGAGGTCAAAATTTGAGGAGTATTTTGAAATTTTCGCATGTTTTTTTTCCCAAATCCAGATTTTTTTTTTTGTTAATCACAAGGCCTCCTATCAGAATTAGTACTAAATAATTGAGGACAATTATTGGGTTTTCTCATTTTACTTTTCAATAATTACTTTTTCTTTCCTCATTTAGTACTATTCATTTCAAAGTGAAACGATAAAAGAGGAAATTAACTACTATTAGTAATATTACTCATTTAGTTTTGAAGTGGGATAATTTTTAGGCTAAATTCCTAAGAGACCCCCTCATCTATACTCATTTTCCACATAGACCCCCTAACCTTTAAAAGCGTCCAAACTCACCCCTTCATCTATGCGAAATGCACAACACCCCTTACTCCGTTAACGGAATGACGGCGAATGACTATAATACCCATTAAAAAACTCTCACACTCACCCCCTCATCTATGAAAATCATCCACAGTGACCCCCTCTCTCTTTCTTTTATTTTTTTTAGTGTGTTTGCTTACAAAAAATTTCTGTTTTCAGAAATAAAATTTAGTGAATTTGTTTTTTTATTTCAAAATTAGAGTGTTCATTTTTTGTTTTCAAATTTGATTTTTTTCTCTAAATATCTACATTCATTTAAAAACACACACCCCAAAAAAAAAAATCAATCAAAAAAGAAGGGGAAAAAAATTGGAAAAGATTCTGATAAACGAAGAAACATAGAGAGAGAGTGCCCAAAAATCCTAAGTTCCTTCCCCCTACCCCATTTTAAACACACAGACATGGAGGGACTTGACACTGTTCGAAACCAAAAATCAAAATCGAAAATCGAAACCATGCCTTGATCAGAGCAGATTGAATTAACATGGACGACTTGGGAGGAGCTATTGATGGCGTGCGCAGTGAAGCAATACTATTCCTTGGCTCGAGGAGTTGCGAAAACTCTGTCTCTGAGCTTAAACAAGAGCTTCATCGATACGATCTTTCGATCTAGTAATTTTTTCCGCTTAAATTTTCAAATTTTTTCCGATCTAGTTTTTCCATAGGTCGTTACAGTTGAAGATGAAGAGCTTGGAGGAAGAACGCTAACGGAGCTGGAAGGAGAACGACGACGTGGAACCAGATCTGGAAAAGAATTTAGAAAAGGAGAGATCAGAAAATGACAAAGACGACGACGATGAAGAGCTCGCCGACGTCTACCGCCGGCCAAGAGAACCGATGGTTTAACGGTGGGTGGGCCACTGGTGTGGATTTCTGGAGATGAAATGGAAGAAGGGGCACAGGTGTGTGAGCCACTGGTGTTTCACGATGAGGGAGAGAGAGTACTGTAGATGGAGAGGGAGAAGGGAGAGGGTGCCCCTTTAACTTTTAAACTCAGTCAGGGCATTTTCGTCCAATTCGTATCATTTATCTTTAAAATTTAACGGTAATGTAACAGAAGGGGTCTGTATGGCTTACGGTGAAAGGTGAGGGGGTGAGTTTGGACGCTTTTAAAGGTTAGGGGGTCTGTTGGGAAAATGAGTATAGATGAGGGGGTCTCTTAGGAATTTAGCCTAATTTTTATGGAACATCAAAGTTGCTAACCGAGACAAATAAATTAAATGGATGCGGAGAGAGTAAAACTTTACAACTCGTTTATCCGACGAGCCTTTCAAAATGAAAAAAATTGTGGCATTTTTTTTTCTTCCCCAACGAGTCTAACGGTGAATAATTATGTAATCATGGTAAATACTATACTTACACTCTTACGTTAATGAGAAGTGCACGTTAATGAGAAGTGCCTCAGTGCAATGTGTAGGGTCATCTCTCATGTGATTGCGTCGATAATTATGTAATCATGGTAAATAATACTTACACTCTTACGTTAATGAGAAGTGCCTCAGTGCAATGCGTAGGATGATTAGGATCTATCATGTGATTGTGTCGATAAGCATTTCTGAATAATTGGTGTCTTTAGAGCTTTTCATGTAAGTACAATGACCAGAGATGGAGCCTGAATTTTACATTTGTGGTGGCGAACATGTATATTAGAAAAATAAAACAATTAACTACAATATAAATATTTGTCGAATTTGAAAAAAAAAATCAGCTTAAAATAATAAAGATTATATTAAACTATAATTGTGCCTCTCTTATCACAACGAGTGAACGTCGCCTGACACGCTACTTTCCTTTCGGTTTCCTATTAGGTTTCTTTCCTTTGTGTTCATCAAACACTTTGGGGCTCTCTTTTTTTGATGCAGACACTCCAAAATTTAATGAAATTACAAAACTACCTTTTTTCAGATATAAAAATTACCTGAGGCACTCCACCTCCAAATTATCTCCTCATTTACTATGGCACTCCAAATGGAAAAATGAACCAAAACCAAACATAAACATTAGGTTCTAAACATAAATATTAATATTTGGTTCCAAACATTAAGCATCCACAACATAAACATTAGGTTCCAAACATTAAACGTACATCTATGTTAGATTGTTTCACGCCACTTTCCAAACATTAAACATTCATAATAGCTGCGACACAAGATCTTCATATTTTCGTACTCGTTATCTACTATTTTTCCCTCAAAACCTTCATAACGACTGCAAATCTATATTTTAAAACTCATAGTGAGACAAACAAAGCACATCACCAGAGTTATGAGAACTTTTGAGAGGAAAAGTAACAGAACTCCTAAGAGACTTTGCATGGACAGAAGGATGATTTTACAATCATATGCCGAAGACCACTTGTCCAAACTGTCCTAGTGCAAAACATGGAGACAGCATATAGACTCCATCAAGGAAACCTTACATATGGAAGTAGACAATTCAGTGAGGTGCAGTAAAAAGAAGTTGAACAACTATCTACTTCTTTTTTTATAAAAAAAAACTATCTGCTATTTTGGAATGCCTGAAGTAAATGAGAAGAGTAAAGGTTTTTTAGAGTGCCTGAAGTAAATCATGGAACTTGCAAAAGGATAATTTTGGAAAACTATTGTAGCTTGGAGTGCCTGCATCAAAATTGGGAGTGCGAATATCAATTTCCAAAAGTTAAACTTTGAAGTTTCGTTTTTTTTTTTTGGTTAGTTTATGCCTAATGTTTCATAATATTCGATTGGGTCTATTAAATTTGGCTTTGCATTTTTTCTTTTTTTATCTTCTTTCATTTAATCTAAAACTTGAGGACTACAGACATTTTATATAACAAAAATATAATTAAAAAAAATCTTGCGGTGCCAGTACATGTGATTTGGAGATGAATTTTAACATAATAATAATAATAATAATAATAATAATAATAATATTATTATTATTATTATTATTATTATTATTATTATTTTAAAATCGTTGTGGTGACATTTTTGTGGAGCTCGTCATGTGATTTAGACACCAGAAAAAATAATTGAGCATTAATTGATGTAAAAGTTGACAAGGGTATAATATTGTGGTTAGCGATGTGTCTTAGGGTTGGAGTTTATTATTTTACAAGGTAATAGTGTAAATTTACATGAATAAAGAATTTAAAAATAAAAGCAAAGGATAACTAGGGTGTGAATATCAGTATCAAAGTCTCTTCAGGAACGTCCGATAAAAATTGAAACGGTACAGAGAAGATTAGCATAGTTCCTGTGCAAGGATGACACGCACAAAAATCACTACCAAAAAATTTACAATTCAACCCAATGGTAGCTCGAGTGGTAAAAGGATAAGGTAGATATTTTGAGTTCGAAATTTGGCAACCTCTTGGTATCAGGTCGTGAGAGAAAAATCTTTTGTGAATCTCATGTCCTGTGATAACCTATCTTTCATCGGACCAGAGAAAATAATACTGTAGTCAAAATACGCGCAAGCTGACCAAGACACCTTGCCCGTTTAGGAAAAAAAAAAGAATTTACAAATCTCACGCGGTTTGAATGTGCAGAAACAGCGCCGGCAAGATTTGTCTGACGGCCTCCACGTTTCCGTATTCGAATTTGATCAGTCTTTCGTTTTTCTTTCCGATCAACCCGTTTTTTTTTTTTTTTGGCCGTTGCCTTGTTGTTTCTTTTGTTTTGTTTGGTCCAAAAACACACAATACGACATTATGTACTGATGTGTCGAATGCTCATTTGTCAACTGAATTTTGACGATAAAAAAAATGTTAGGAGTTTAAGGATGATAAAAAAAAAAACCGTGGATCCAGTCCGAACTGCTCGATTTGAAAGTTTGGTAGCATTTTTTTTTTTGTGTAGTACGGACTCTGTTCCGAAAACGAAGAACTGTTTAAGATGGATAGTTTCGAGATTTTATGGTCCTAGTTTCGATTCAAAATGGGTCAGAACCACTAGCATATTGCATGTAAATCTTACTTATTGAAATTTTCCAAAAAAATGAACATATACTACAAATTGAGCATTTTTCTACCACAACCATAATGAAATTAGGGTTGGGAAAAATCCATGTGTTTCACGAATTCTACAATTAGTAAAGAATGTTGACAAGATCATGAAAAATTGAGCATTTTCAATCACAACTTTTTGTCATAGCAAAAGTATGGGATAAGGCACAAGTAATGGAATTTTTGCAAGATGTAACGCCCAAAAAATTGGTTCGTCATAAAAATAATTTGACGATGAATGCGCAATGATTTGAACATTTCATTAAGATAAAATTTGGTGTGGGAATTGAAAAAACGATATTACAACCCATAGGTTAATCGAATACAGTTTTCTAATTAAAATCATTAAAGTACAGGGGTTTACAAAACAAATTATAAAAGGTAAGCTATTCTACATTTGAAACCTAGGTTCCACTATTATCTCCTCAGTTCTGGCGAAGTCTGCGAATTCTACAACATCCTTAATTCTACGGAGTAGTTGATCACGGCTCTATTTACACTTGGCGTGCAATTTTGAGACAACGTAACACCATGAGTGATAGACACACGATAAAATAAAAACAAACTACCCTTTACCCCAATACATGAATTATAATGTGATAATTGCCTCACTCACTCTAGGACATGATGCGACTCGAGGTATAGTATGACTCAAGACATTGCATAAGATACAACACTCCCCAAATCACTATCAAAGTCCTTTCGGGGACATCCAATAAAATTGGAACGATACAACGAAGATTAGCATAGTTCTTGTGCAAGGATGACTCACACAAAAATCACTACCAAAGAATTTACAATTCAACCCAAGGGTAACAAGAATGAGGTATAAACCTATATATCCTGAGTTCGAAATTTCGCAACCTCTTGGTGCTAGGCCGTAAGAGAGAAATCTTTTGTGAATCCCTTGTCCCGGGATGGCCTGCCTTTGATCGGACCAGGGAAGAGAATAGTCAAAGTACACACAAGCTGACCCAGACACCTTGCCCGTTAAATAAAAAAAAAAAATTTACAAATCTTACGCGGTTTGAATTTGCAGAAACAGCGCCGGCAAGATTTGTTTGACGGCCTCCACGTTTCCTTATTCGAATTTGATCAGTCTTTCGTTTTCCTTTCTGATCAACCCCTGTTTTTTTGGCTGTTGCCTTGTTGTTTCTTTTGTTTCGTTCGGTCCAAAAACACATAGAATGGTATCTTTTTCGGTCCAAAAACACATAGAATAGCAAAACTTGGGTTGTTCCAGAAAACTATCTTTTTTTTTTGCAAACTGTCTTTTCACGTTCTACGAGATAGGACATTCTTTCACAATACATCATTAACATCGACCCAAAAGCCAAAAAGACTGTTTAGTGAAAAAGACAGGTTGTGGAACAACCCTCAAACAATGAGGCTAAGAATAAGTTGAGATTTTGTAAGTAGCAGTAGAAGAGTCACGATGTGTACTCTGAAGAGTCGTGTATATACTTTTTGAAGCTCTCTCTATGCTTTTCATTACATAATTTACCGACTTCAGTTTTTACCTTTCTCGTGATGGAATTTTCTTTGGCCAATCCAAAAAAGAAAAAAGAAAAAAAGAACTCTTATGAAAATATGAATCCAGTGATGTGAATAACTTTTCAAAGTAGTGAAATGATCTTCTAGCGACAGAAAATTTGGAAAAAGTTAGGTGCCTCAGGCCTCAGCAAAACTTGAATTCAAATTCATCTTCTTTAAATCTTCATCACATTTTTGTGGACCTGTGCTTTAAAGCTCACTTACATCTCGAGTAGCTAAACGAAGCCGTAAGACGTAGAGTACAAAACTTTTTTTTTTGAATAACTTAGGTGTATAGGCCAACTTACGCACATCTCAACTAATCTTAGAGGACCAATCCCACCGTCCACTGCCGGAGAAGAGACAATATAAAAGTTAGAAGCCATGTTAGACTTGAAACCGAGTTTGAACATTAAATTTGTGGAGGGGAAACGAGAGGTAAAGGGGAACCAACAGTACGGTTTTATGTATTTTGGCTTTTCAATACATAAAAAAAATCTATTGTATGATAAAACATCCAGCTTCACAATAGATTAGAATGATGGTTCTTTCGTGTCGTGTTAATTTCGTTTACTTTATGCTCTGGTTTTGCTTATGTCAAACTCTAATTGCTTGAATTCTTTGTGGAGTGGTTGGATAGCAACATGTGCGGAGTCAGGATGTGAATTCAAAAGATACCATACTGCATGGAAGAGATTTTTTTTAGAAACATTTATCAAAAAGAATGATGATATTTACTATCTTTCAAATCTTATTGGGCGTTTCTAAAAATTCAAAAACAAGTTTTTTTTTTTTTTTTTATCGGCAAAAGAAAATCCCAGTAATCATAATAATAAGATAAAAAAATGCAATTCGTACAATAGGGAAGGCAATACGGCAGATATCTTCAAAGAAAAAATATAGCCTCTCCCAATATCGCATTGTCAAAATCTCAACATACACCTTACGCAAAACTTTGAAGGTGTTGATGATATCATGCGGTTAAATTTTTTGTAATATCACTATTTATCCAGTTGAATTTTTAATTTACTTTGTTATTATTAAGTAAGTGTTTTTTTTTTTTTTTTTTTTTTTGTTAAGTTGAATGGGTCAATTACTTAGTTAAGAAAATAACTAAAGAAAAGAATTGTACACTTTTTCATATGTTTTTAGAGGTATTAGTAAAAAAATGTGAAGTACTTCATAATCCTTAACTTAGCCTTTCACTAATATAGGAAAAAAAATTAAAATTCTGTCATTAAGTTAGTTTCTTTTCATGTAATAAGTATAAGGGTATAAAGGTAAAAGCACAACTCCCATTTACTGAAGTTAGTGAACATTACTGACAGGGGAGGTCAGTGTTTTTTCAGGAACCTGAGGGGAAGTTTCTGTTATTATGAGAAACCTCAGGGGAGGTCAGTGTAATTTACCCTTATTCTTTTTATCAATTCACCCATGGTCCTAGACGGCTAGAAGCTTTGGCCGGCAAAGAAAACCACTCCACCAACTCGTGACTCGTGTGCTAGAATTTGAGGTCAGTGTTATTTCAGGAATCTGAGACTAAGTTTCTGTTATTGTTAGATACCTCAGGGGAGGTCAGTGTAATTTACCCTTGTTCTTTCTATCAATTCACCCAAGGTCCTAGACGGCTAGAAGCTTTGGCGGCCGGCAAAGAAACCAACTCGTGTGCTAGAATTTGATTATAGTTGATTTGATATTGGTAGTCATTTTTTTTTGGTTATATTCAACGAATCAAACAAATGATTTCACCAATTTAAGTGATCTATAATTTCTTCATCAAAGAATAACAAACACGGATCTTGAAAAGATATTGAATTTCATTACTGATTTTCGTTCCTATGTCATTATTCTTTGAGGAAAACTCGTTTTTTCCTCATTTGAAGGGTTCTTTCCTTTCATAAGGTATTTGATGTTGTTTCTTCTATCTTTCTCAACTCCTAAAATTTGAACCCTAAATCTTGCTACCAACAAGGAAGAAAGAGCAAAATTAGGGATGAACGGACAAGCGGGTGATAGAGAGCTAGAGATGAAAGAATGCACATGCCCATAACAATAAGTTGGTAAACACCCCTAAAATAGGATGCACGATATGCACACTCACCGACTTTTTAAACCACAAAATTCATAGTTAGATTGAACCAGAAATTCATATATATTGGATCATGAAAATATGTAAAAGTAACCACAAAATTTCATATGAATTTGACGATAAAATCTCATGAGACAAGTCATACAAATCCATAAAAGGAGCCACAAAAGTTCGTAAAATAAACTGTCAGAAACTTCATACCTCAAACTACAAAAATATATAAAAGAAGCCAACAAAAAAATAGTAACGGTATTATGGTACATCCCAAACAAGGGGTGTGTACTTGAGAAAGGGGTGTGTACTTGATAGGATAGTGAATGTTGATAGGATAGTGATAATGTCAGAATCATTTTTGTTAATGCCAAAACTATTTTGGATAAAAGACTTGTACCATGCACGTGATACAAGTCTTTCATGCACTATAATTTAAAACAAAAACATTTTTGACATTATCATTTGCCTCTAATAGTACAATTTAAAGAGAACCAAAAAGCAACATTAAAAGATCACATAAAAAATGCTGATCCAAACGAAGATATCTAGTTGAAATGTAACACTTATAAAAACTACTCCTAGCTAAAAACCAAAATCAAAAAGCTGATTCACATACGGATCCAAACAAAGCCTAGCTGTTGGAATACGCGATCATATAGATTCTGCTTTTTGATATAGTTACTAATTACAGTTGCACCATTACTTTTTATTTATCTCACATTCACCCATTTAAGGTAAATAATTATGAGTAATGTGTTAAATTATAATTTTATCCCAATATTATATATATAAATATATGTATATATATATTTTTTATTTTTTAAATATCTCACAGTCCGGTTCGGTTTATCCACGGTTCTTTCATGAAAATCCATGAACCGAACCGGGAAGCACGGTTTTCTAATTTTTCAATCCATGTATGAACCATTAATCCACGAACCAAATCCAAAGCCTACGGTTCGGTCCGGATTCGTGGTTCGCGGGTTTTTTTTTACAGCCCTACTGACATGGGTCAGTGTTTTTTCAGGAACCTGAGGGGAAGTTTCTGTTATTATTAGAAACCTCAGGGGAGGTCAGTGTAATTTACCCTTATTCTTTTTATCAATTCATCAATTCACCCATGATCCTAGACGGCTAGAAGCTTCGGCCGGCAAAGAAACCACTCCACCAACTCGTGTGCTAGAATTTGATCATAGGTGATTTGATATTGGCAGTCATTTTTATTTATTTATTTATTTTTGGCTATATTCACCGAATCAAACAAATGATTTCACCAATGTTCTTCATCAAGAAATAATAAACACGGATGTTGAAAAGATATTGGATTTCATTACTGATTTTCCTTCCAATGTCATTATCCTCGAGGGTAACTCGTTTTTTTTTTCTCATTTGAAGGGTTCTTTCCATTCATAAGGTATTTGATGTTGTTTCTTCTATCTTTCTCAACTCCTAAAATTTGAACCCTAAGTCTTGCTACCCTTGATTGGATTCATCATCCCGTCCCCTAAATGTCGGGTTTGCTTCGGCAGGTGTGTCCGCGAGCCGGTGGTCCTGTTTGCCTTTTGCCGTTCTCATTCAATTGTTAGTGGTTTTAGCTGCATTCCTGTCTTTCGAAAAAAATCTCCTGCTTCGGATGGCGTTATGAAATGATATGATGACATTTTCAAAAAAAAAAAAAAAAAGGAAGAAAGAGCAAAATTAGGGATGAAGGGACAAGAGGGTGATAGAGAGCTAGAGATGAAAAAATGCACATGCCCATAACAATAAGCTGGTAAACACCCCTAAAATAGGGTGCACGATATGCACATTCACCAACTTTTTAAACCACAAAATTCGTAGCTAGATTGAACCAAAAATTCATATATTGGATCATGAAAATATGTAAAAGTAACCACAAATTTAATATGAATTTGACGAAAAAATCTCATGAGACAAGTCATAAAAATTCATAAAAGAAGCCACAAATGTTCGTAAAATAAACTATAAACTTCATACCTCAAACCACAAAAATACATATAAGATGCCATAAAAAATAGTAACGGTACGCCCCAAACAAGGGGCCAAACTTGGGTGTGTACTCGAGATTTCCCCCCTATATGAAAGTGAATGTTGATAGGATAGCCGATAGTGATAATGTCAGAATCATTTTTGCTAATGTCTAAACTATTTTGGATAAAAGACTTGTACCATGCACATGATACGAGTCTTTTATGCACTATAATTTAAAACAAAAACATTTTTGACATTATCATTTGCCTCTAATAGTACAATTTAAAGAGAACCAAAAAACAACATTAAAAGATCACATAACACTTACAAAAACTACTCCTAGCTAAAAACCAAAATAAAAAAGCTGATTCACATACGGATCCAAACAAAGCCTAGCTGTTGGAATACGCGATCATCTAGATTCTGCTTTTTGATAAAGTGGAAATTCTTTTTTTTTTTTTTTTTTTTCTTCTTCTTTCCTCTAAAGAAAATCATTCCATTCATCATTGAGTGGTTAATTTTATTCCATTCACTGACTCTACTTTTTCTTTTTTAAAAGGCAAAATTTAAAGAGGATTTTGGATTACCTTGATTTATTTCAATTATTTATAATTTATATTAACATTGTTAGGGAACTTTTAATTTTGATCAAAATCTTGGTTTTTTGAATTCGCCTCGACAGGAGGAGTAAAGATAAATGAAAAAAAGGATCAAACTTCGAAACAAAAACAAAACAAAAAAAAACTAATTAAAAAAAATATCAAGTAGTCATCATGCTTCAAATTGAAAACAGTTATTTTGTGACGTCTTTAGAGGCACGAGCTAATGCAAGGCATAATTCCCTATATAAAGTACATATCTAAATTATAGAGAAGTATGTTGTTCCCACTCATATTTGGGTTATGTCATGTCTCTCCTCAAGCTAAGACACATCTTGTAACGCTTTGAATTTCGGACGCATTATTTAAATCATTTAATGTAAAAGAAAAAAACTTAATTAATGAAAATGATTATCCTTGATAGCAGCGGAATAATACTTCAACATTCTAATTCCTTAACTTGATTACATCATTAGAAAATATACAGTAGCAAAGTTATGATTAAAGTCATTCAAAATATAAAATGAAGGGGCAGAGTAGGGATGGCAATGGGTCGGATCGGGGACGGATTTTGCTTACCCCGGACCCGAAGTCCTAATGGGTTATCTACCTCTGAACCTGCTCCGATCCCCGACGGGGGATTTTTCAAGATCCCCAAACCTGCCCCTAGCGGGTATCGGATTACCCGATTGGCTCCGAAAATCTGAAAGGAAAATTAAACTGCTACTTTGTATAACAGCTTGTTTACAACAAGAAGAGCAATTCTAGCAAAAAAAAAAATTAACTAAAGCAACATGGGTTTCTAAAGCAACGTGGGTTTCTAAAGCAAGAAAATTGTTGATTAGAAGAATCGAGAATAACGAGACCATAAACAACTTGTTGATTAGTAAGCAACAACAACGAGAAAAATGGTTTGATTAGTAAAATCGGGAATAAACAACAACAACGAGACAAATAAAGAAATGATTGATTAGTAAAGAAATGGTTGATTAATAAGCAACAATAACGTTATATATGCTGGGGTTAATTGTAATATAGTGTATCTTTTGGGTGAAACTGTAAAAATAGTATACCTAAATATTTCGGGTCGGGTTCGGGGCAGATGTTTACAATATCGAACTCGAACATCCGAAAAAAATTTAAATTTCTCTTCCGAATCCAACCTAAAATCCAAATTTTAGAACGGGGATCCGCTTCGATCGGATCGGGTACGGGGCGAAGACGGATCGGATCGGTCCTAAATGCCATCCCTAGGGCAGAGCATTCTAGAGGTTGGAATTCAGGTTCTGGTCTTCCTCTGGCAGCTGGTCGACAATGAGTCCCTCTGTCTGATAGTGCGACTCCTCTCATTCACCTTCAGTACCTGGCGTGATACGCTAGGGCCAACAATAGTACTAAAAGCAATAAATCACTATAACTCTTACTCACTAACCTTTATATTACAAGTAATGAATAATTCAAAATGATCACATAAGTACGATATTGAACACGTGAGTCTTTATTGCAACACTTAACATTGTTCTGAAATCTAGTAAGCTCTAAGTCGATAAGTCCGATGCTCCCATCCACTATGTTCCCATCCGCCACGCCTAATTCCAAGACATAGCACGGCTTAAGGAATCCCGTTACATCATCTCCTATTCTTTCAATTTTCATTAATCTTAAATTGTCTATATGATCTACGTACATAAACCAATCCAGGAACCAATTGATCATTTTAAAAATCCAACAATTTCATGCTAACAAGTATAATTGAGAAACGATAAAAAGAACATAACATCATAATTCCTATGGATTGTCTCTAGAAACTTTTTAAGGTTTGTGTCACGTAGTTTATAACTTCATAACGACGCTCCAGGGTTTATTTCTAATCTCATTATTCATAAGTAGTTAATGATCAATGAAAAGGAGTTCAAGTGCAATTAACTAAAATATGGGGGTTGAAAGTGTAATTTATAAAATCATAGGGTCGATTTTATAATTCTTATATAAGTGTGATGGTAGAATAGTAACTTAGTTAGTCTAGGGTTGTTTAAGTAACCTTACTAAGTATAGCGGTATTTTGGTAATTTTAACAATGTACAAGGGCAATGTGGCAATTATACAACCGTGGAGGGTATTTTGGTAAAATGTCATGTTTTAAGGGTGATTAGGTATTTGGTTAATATAAGGTGTATTACATAATTTTCATAAGTATGTGTATTTTAAACATTATAAATCCCTAATGGGTAAAATGGTAATTTTGCTCTAACAAAGGGTACTTTAGTAAATTTTGAATTTTAATTATAAAAATGTCATGATCTACAGTACATTCCATTAATAACTAGATGTAATTATTTTTCAAAAGATCATTAATAAAATGGATTTTTATTTTAAAATCTAATTTCTTTACTAAAATGAGTTTTTTTATTTACAGATATAATAGTATAACTATTAAAATTTTTGAGATATCTAGTTCTAGTATTTCATTAAAGCTTTATCAATATTCTAGTATGTATACTACAATTTACATAGATACTTATAAGGGCCAAATACGTTTTATATACCTAGAGGGTATTTTAGTCATTTAACAAGTCTAACAATGCATTAACATAACTTAATCAACTAAATTAAACAAGTTAGGGGTAGCAAACAATAATGACAGAAACGTAGAATAGGGTGTAATACGTAGAGGGTACAATAGCATAGGGGCAACTATAATAAACATCATTAAAATTAACCAGTGCCATCTGGAAGCCCGACTGGTAGTCAGGTGGTCTACCCGTTGTCGACCTATTCAACTTGAACACCATGCAAACACTGATACCCACTGGAAGCCCAATTGGTAGTCTGGTGGTTGACTAGCCTGTCAACCGATAGACAACTGGTTCGATTTTGTTCAATTTTTCCTCAGAAAATCTTGGTTTTTCTCCATAGGCTCCAATATGTTACAAATCTTAATTGTTAGGGTTGAAAGCGTAAGTTCAAAAATTCAAGGGTAGTAATAGGTTATTGGAAATTCAAAACACAATTAAGAATTAAAACATTACTAAACATATTTATTCGGGGAAGATAAACTAGGGCCAAAATCTGGGTCGTTACATAACTGGCCATCAGAGTGCTTGTCAGCCATCAACTGCCGGTTTAGGCTGCTTAGGCACTAACTACTGCCGGTTAGGCACTAATTGTGGTTCTATCTTGTAACCCAGGTGACACAACTCAGATCCATGCCTGAGATCCGAAGAGAGAACCGGATAAACAATCGCACCCACACAAAATTGGCCACATGGGAAAAAGAACTCCGTCAAAATGCCTTCTTATCTGCGTCCTTTTAATCTTTGTAATTTTCGAAGGTTAATAAAATTATTATTTTTGCCTTTCAAAAAAAACTGAGGCGGTGATCTTGCAATCTCGAATATGAACATCTTCAGTTCACTACTTCACATCACAGTTGGGCAAAATAATTTTAAAAATATCATATAAAAGTATTTTATTTTACATTGAAAAAATGAAAACTTTAAAGGAATAAAATTACGGGGCCAACTGCGACGCTAACAGCAGTAACATGCTCTCACTAATAGCAGTAACATGCAACCCTAGCCTGTCTATACATTAGCAGAAAACAGCTCATGGAATTTTATGCATCACATGGCACAAAAAGTAGTTTTATATTTGAACGAGGGCTACATATATCTAGATGAATAAAATAACCCAAAACAGCTAAAAAAAAAAGTGTTACAGCAAATTATTTGCCTTAAGGTCCTATTTACGGAGGGGGGATGCTGCTGTGCATAGTGAAACGGTGTAGTTTTTTGGCCAACCCAAGTGGTTTGCAAAATGGGATCTCGTGGGACCTACTTTCGGGTCACATAGAAACGATCCGAACCGTTAAATAATTTTAAAATAATTATTCAAGTATTTTAAAATAATTATTCAAGTGGTTTTTAAAAAAATTCAGGCCCACTGAATATTTTTACGTAATTGATCAAATTCGTTTGATTTTCATTCAGAATTCAGGACTCTGTAGTTTGAAAGAATCTTCAAGAAAATTTATACAATTGTGCGCTCGGTAATCGATTGATCTGAACCACATGTATTGTAGGGCTCATAGAGAAAAACATCCAGTAAAAAAATTATCCTATTCGGATATCGATAAATATAAAAAAACTAAAAATATGAGAGTTTTTTATACCTATCGATGTTCGATCAAGATAATTGTTTTACTGGATGCTCTTCTTAACGATCCCTACATCACCCATGGTTCAGATCAATAGGTTACTGAGCACAAAATTGTACAACTTTTCTTGAAGATTTTTTCAAACTACAGGGTTCTCAATTCTGAATGAAAATCAAACGAATTTGATCAATTTCGTAAATATATCCAATGGACCTGATTTTTTTTAAAAACCACTTGAATAATTATTTTAAAATTATTTAACGGTTCAGATCGTTTGTGTGGGACCCGAAAGTGGGTCCCACGAGATCCCATTTGGCAAACCACTTGAGTTTCACCATGCACAGCAGCATCCCCCTCCCCCTATTTACTTTCATATCACCCAATTTTGCTCCATAGTCCATACCATAGCATCTCTCCATGTGAATTTACAACCTTTTTGGTTCGTGCCGTGTACTAGTATCAAATATTTGAAGTACAAGCATACTTTTGCCCTTACTTTCTACTCCCAGAAGCTGAAAATTAGAGAAGTACTCCCTCCGTCCCTTTTTAAGTGATCACTTTCACTTTTTGACTTTATTTTTAAATTGTCTATAACTTTCAATCTATAATATATTATGTACTTTTGAAAAAATTGTATTTTAGAACTCATTGATTTCTATAAAACAAGATTCATATTGCATATTTTATGTAATATAGATTGAAAATTATAAACAACTTTCGAATCCAGCTGAAATAGTAACATCATCACATCACTTAAATAGGGACGGAGGGAGTAAAAAGATTGTTCATGCAAGCAAAATGAAAGCACAGCGGATTGGACGAAACACACAAAACTCGTTTGCAGATTTGTCGCACTGCATAACATGTATGATCCCAAATTAACAAACTACAAAGTACAAATGGCTCTACGTAATTACAACCCAATTTCTTATCGACAACAAATTGAAAAACCCACATGCTAACCTTAATAGAGCCCAGTCATAGTTTCTTTCTAATGTCATTTCCTTAGAAATTCATATCCACATAGAGGACACGGTCCTGGTCACCCTCTTGTAGGTCCTCCTGAGGGGTATTCTTGTCAAGGACATCTTCAAAGACATACTCGAGAAAGGCTTTCCTTTCTCACCAAATCTCACCATTTTTTGTGAGAAAGGGAAGAGGCCAATGGAACATTTCATTTTGGTACTTTTCTCTCCATTTCACCCCAAATTATTCAAACCAAATATGGCAATTGTCAAATACCCCTACTTGTCAAGGCAGCTGACATCCACCAAGTAGTGCTTACCTGAAATGGAATGCAAATGAATAAAGGTTTAGAGAGGAACTAAAACATACTGAGTATGTTTTTTAACATCTTCAATAAGAATCCTTCCCTGCGATAGATCATGAGGACCTGCAAGATAGCGACCAGAACGTGACTGCGATGTGGCTATGAACTATTTACCGTATGAAATCAGAAAGAAACTAGGATGGGTTCTATAAAGGTTGGCACGTGAGCAGTGCAATTTGTTGTATGAATAAAAATTGGGTTGTAAATTTTTAATCATACGACATTTGTACTTTGTCAGATATAATTTAATAGAACATTATTTGAGAGATCATGTATGTTACAGAGATGGAATATCACGGACCAACAAACTAACTTTGTTTCTTCCATTTCGCTAACGAATTTCTATTTTTATTTGTAGTTTAATTTCGTATGTAAACAATCAATTACACTCTTTTTTTTACTTGGGTGTTGAAAGCAATGACAAAAGTATGCTTGTACTACCAAGACGAATAAAATGTATTTTCACAAACCGAAAAATGAATTTCACATAGGAGCACAATGCTCATCGTAAACAAGTTGGGTGGTAAGAAAAGCAAAGGACAAAAACCAAAGCTTAAGGCAAATAGTTTAGACCAAACAATGTGTCTTGAAGACAAACCATTGCAAATAATCCAAAAACACAACAAAACTAATAATTTATTTAGTCCAAACGGCTTCTAACTAAGCTAAATGAAAACAAGAGAAATGGAGTATGTACAAAAGAAAGCTACCCAGAACAATACTAGCTGTGTTTGGTTAGATAGTTTAGTTTTGATGATGTCATCAGGTGTAATGAGTGGAGAGAGATAGAGAGAGAAATGAGGAAAATGATGATGTCATCAAAACTAAAACTAAAACTAAACTGGGAAACGAACAGGATCACTGGAATTGAAACCAATAACTTGCGAGTAGAGGGTTAATACCACAAGTTGCAAGCTGCTGGAGACCTCAACTGCTAAAAGCCATCCGGCAATGGAGCTTATGTATTCTGGGTGCTCCCGCCTTTCACGAAAGCCAATTCAGAAACTAGAGCAATGTGATCGCTTCCCCATTTCTAAAGACCACATTAAACAAATTAACATTATAACAAAAACCAATTGCAGTGTAGTAAATATTATTGAACTACAATTGTTTAACGGTTCAGTTTTTATTACTCCAATCAACGCATCCAGGACTCACCGAATTCACAACTTTTTCAATCAAATTTCCATGATCCAAACCGTTTAATGTGTTTAAAACATGTTTTTATGGTTCCCCCGCAAGAAATCAAAAAAAAAAAAAAGGACCAGAAATGGCTTGATCCAACCAATTTTCGATAAAAACTGCATCAAAAACTGGTCGGATCAAGCCTTTCCTGGTATTTTTTTAATGATTCCTCGCGGGGATCCTTAAAAACACGTTTTAAACTCATTACGTTTCGGATAATAAAAAATCAATTGGAAAATGGGAGTACCGCATGGAACGACATTCCAGGATCCCTAATGGTGTGAAGAGCTTGATTAAAACAAACGTGAATAAAAATCAAACTAAACGTATGCAATTTATTTTCCTCAAATTAACATCAAAATGACGTCTGGACTCTCATCATGTTTTACTGCCAGAAACTTTCTTTCTCATGTTAGATTAAACAAGGGCTAAATAATTCTAAACCTCCAATACGCCCATACATCACGAAGGGAGTCAAAGAATATTCTCAAATATTGTTCATATGTATATGTTCCTTTAGTATAAATCCATATGCTAAATTAATTTTCTTTTTGTTATCTTCATTTTAATATATATCCCTACGCTCAATAAATCATCTTTTTACGTTTATCCATCCAAGACTCCCATTCATGTGATGGACATTCACCAAGATTCAAAGTCACAATCCTGTTTCCAAGTCATACTCCCTCCGTCCAATTTTGATAGTCCCTTTTGGGGATTCCAACTTTTTAAGGGAGCATAATGATTGCTCCAAAAAGTATCACTTTCCAATTATGTCCTTAACTTATTTGTTGATTAAAAATTCAATGCAATCACAATAGAATTGACATTAAATTTGATTGATGTAAATAACACTACTTCCATTTCAACGCAACAGTAAAAATGGAAATTCACCAAGATTCTATGCTTGATTAGGGAAAGTGGACATGTATTTTGTAACATCCCAAAATGGCATATGGGTCTATTAAAATGGGACGGAGGGAGTATTAGGCTACTGCAACACCATTACATTGGATTCCGACACAATGATGCACCAAGCATGAAGAATCATATAACGGGTCTCTGCCAATAAAAACAAAAATAAACTTCGTCATGTGCGCAGAGAAGGTATCTAGAGGCATAAACTTTCAGGTAGTTGATCAAATTACCTCAGAGATAAAACCTTTCACCCACTTTTTCTTCTCTCCGTCTTTCAATTTTATTACCAACACTAATCAACTATATGAATATCTGGAGCTTATAATGCACATTACTTATTCAAAATAAATCATCAGTGTATGTACCTTTGTGGGAAATCCCGGTGTCCACTGCATAGCATGCTTTGGAATTGGAGCAAGCACCCTGACAGTTTGGAGACCTTCAGAGCGCCTGCATTTTAAATTGGCCACAATGTTTCAATTTACTCTACCTTCTTCTATGCTATGAAAGGTAAACAACGAAGGATTTTGTGAATGAATGCCCCCAGGGCAATAGTTACATGGAAATGAGTTGAACGTTCTCAAGAAAATGCTTGCCATCGTAAACGTGAACCTGTTTTAAGCTTTGTTATTCAATCTACTAAGGGCATTTGTTCACAAGACCCATAAATAATAAGTGGTGTAGTATTTAAATTAAATCGTAGCCCAATTTAAAATGTTCCTTTCGCAGCTCAAGAAGTCTTTGAAAGACATGCTACTCTCTTTTGATCAGCAAGACAAATAGACTCAATTCTCAGAGGAGAGGTATTTGGTTGAAACAACACAGCAAACTATGGAATCATGAAACATGCTCACCATATATAATCGACCGTCCCTAAGAAACACCTGTTGTAACTGGTCACCTGGGGTTCTCCATTTGAATCTCTAGTACCTGAACAGTCCTGAGAAAGAAAGAACAATAAGAATCGTACACACTTAAGCGGTAACAATATTTATTTTGGAATATCACAAAGGAAGAGAGGGAACCACAAGAAACAAAATGAAGCTTAGGATCACTAAACCAACCTCAACTTCTGCATATGTGCTTCTCAACTTCAGAGGGTGTTCAACAAGCGTGCAGTCTGCGTTACCTGTTGCAGTTTCTATTTCCATAGGAGTCCATGATCTAAAGTTCAATGCAACATGAGGCTCAGTTTCCTTAAACGATTTATCTGATTCCACGAAGTCAGAACTTACAGCATGACTAAAGTCAGATGAAAAGGGTTCATTCCCGCTATTGAGCTCCGATAAAAATTTGGTAGAATCTTCACCAAAAACTTCATCTCCGTCATCGTTTTCAGGAAGTTCTTTAAGTAGTAAATTCTCCATTTTACCATCGATCACGTAGTCTGTGCTCGTTAATTCACACGAGACATTGACTTTAGAGAAGTTTGAAGGGTTATCCTTGTCCTTCGCAGGTAATAGAGATGAGAAACTTTCTGAGCTTCCCATTGTAGAGACTCCCACAGTACTGGGAAAGGAAGACTCATGGAACAGCTCAGATGAAGTACCTGACGGTGTAGGATCAATTATGGTATCTGTAGTATTATTGGAACTCAGAAAGGAGACTTCGATCTTTTCACAGCTTGTGATTTTATTTTCCGTATGTACCTTCGGTTCAGATTGTTCAATGGATGGATCACTTTGTGAATTAATTGAGGCATGCATTTGTTTCTCGTGCTCTGCCTCTGTCAGACCATCATTACAAGAATATACTGAGGTAAATTCATCACCATCTTTCCTTGGCGCACCAGAAACCTTGCCTCCAATCTGAGGACTAATCCTTAAGCCACTAATAGAGACCATTGAATGAAATACATTGTTAAAGCCATCCACTGCATCCTGGCTAGAAACTGCATCCTGGCTAGTTTCTTTAGTCAGTTTTGTCTCAAGCAAATTAGAATAGATATTTTCAGTATGTCTCTCCTTCATTTGATCAACAAGAACCCCAACTTTGTTTTGAGAACTACTTAGACTTTCACTTAAGCCACCATCTGGGGTTTCATCCTGAAAACCGTCATCTTCCTGATGAGTTTGCTTAGTCATTTCAGGGGATGATTTACCACTCTCATTACCACATTGCCCACTATGGGGATTACTAACATACACATTTGACCCAGCACTAACACACTGAGGCTGAGGTATGCTATTTATGGATGGTAGATTTACTAAATTTCTTTCTGGACCACTTTGTTGGTGCACAACTAATGGTGAACCACTCTGACTGAGTTCTCTGTGATCAACTACCACTGAAGCTCCACCTCCACAATCAGCTTGCTGAGCCCTACAATATTTTGCATGCTTTTCAATTCAATTATCATGCACAAGCTTGAAAAGTCTCTCTTAGCTCATCAGATAACCATTTAAACCAGGAAAAAAAATTGTACCTGATATCAGGGCTGAATTTCTTTGGAGGACGAATTTCAGCAGAAGCTTGTCCTGATAACTCATCTCTCGGCAGGTCAGATAGATTCAACTGCATGTAGAAGGAAAGTGTTTTACTTTTGTAACTC
This sequence comes from Vaccinium myrtillus, assembly GCA_016920895.1. Taxonomy (NCBI): domain Eukaryota; kingdom Viridiplantae; phylum Streptophyta; class Magnoliopsida; order Ericales; family Ericaceae; genus Vaccinium; species Vaccinium myrtillus. Next base: position 16,114,480 of record CM029274.1, read on the forward strand.
CTGGAATATAACCATGAAAGCAACACAGTACAATATTTTACCTTCTGTTCTGATATAAAATTGTACAATGGACTCTGACACAATGGCAAAAAAAAGATTGTTGTTAGCAAAATCAATTAAAACCCAAATAAACTCAAATATGATGCTAAGAGACCAAAAGCTAGTGACAAAGTAGCAAAAGAACTTAGGTGGTGAAGGAACTAATAAATGGACCTGCCTTTGGGGTACAGTTGAAATCTCCGGAAAGAACAATAGGAGCATCATCCCAAAGCTTAGAAACAGCATGAGCTCTATCCAGAAGCACCCTAATCTGTTTTTAAACATAGATTTGTTGCAGGTTTTAGTAGATATTGAGAAAAGGTCATACTCTTACTTATCTTAGAGGAATTAATTAAGACAAAAAAAAAAAAAGTGGACAATTACGAGAGAGAGAGAGAGGCTACTGAAATTACAAGACCAGAAAAAGGAAAAAAATTACGATTGCAGTCATGATACAACATTGTGACAGGCGGGGAATTTTGAGTGGACTCAACACCAGCTTTTACAAACTTCGTACAAGCAATAATCCAAATGAATACAGAGTGGGAATCCTAGATGGGAGCATGAAAAAAAAAAAAAAAAACTAGAGATACACCAACATGATGAAGAATCCTTAATTTACACCCACTACATCAATATTTGCAGCAAGGTTATCATAACCTCATGCACAAAGCTGCCATCAAAAGCAAGCATTTGATGTGGAGCCAGGCATACAAAAAAAAAAAAAACGATTAACTAAGACAATGTTTGCGTAACATGGTCATTCTACATGCTAGAACAATCAAGCACATGATGATAAGTATCCAATTAATCCCTGAAAAGAGGAAAAGAGAGACAGAGTGGTGACAGGAAAAATTGGCTTCACTCAACTTTTAGTATGAATCCAGGTACACAATGCAAATTTGCTTTCTCATGTTCCTCTAAACATAATATCATGTAGCAACAAAGAGAGCTATAAAATGAGGAAGAAAAATTAGCTCGACCCAAATTTTAGTATGAAGCCAGATACACAACGTGAATTTCCTTTCTCATGTTCCTTGAAACATAACATCATGCAGCAACGAAGAGAGCTATACAAAATTCATACCGTAAATTATCATCTTTTTTTTTTTTTTTTTTTTGAAACGTGAATTCATGGCATAAATTCATGATATATAATATCACCATTTCTTTGCAATATGAAACAGTTGACAAAGAACACAGAACACCAAGCATATCCACCAACATCCAGGTAAAGATCACTTCCACATACACACGCGAGGAATAGCGTGCTTAAAATTTAAGGCCATGGATAGGGCTGGATTCAAGGTGCTCTGAGAACAAGCAGTCAAGAGATACATTGGACACAAGGAAGCAAGTCGAAGGATTTGATATATGACTGGTACACTATAGGAAAATCAGTTAGGTGAAACCAGACATGTTACTGCAAAAAGAAAATGCCTGATTTGTAATTTACTATATCGTCAGGTAATCCTCTGGGTAAGAACATCATGTTTAAGCAAACAAAATGATTTAATTCCTAGTAATATGATCCTAGGAGCATAGGATGTTAACCTATTTGCAGAGTAGTAAATACCTGGCCAAGCTTAATCTCTCCCCTTCTTGGATTATAAAGCACATGAATGTTACAAATAACGACTTTATTAGAACCTGACAAGCTGCAAATACAGAATACTGAATGTCCATTCAAGGTTATCAAACCAATCCATAACAATCTATGCTCTTCCTAATGATCAAATACAAGAGTAAGCGAGTAGCGAGCACCAATACACCCCTATAATGTACCCAATATAACGAGAAAAGTTGCAAGTCTACAACTATCCATATACTCAAATCCAGGATAAACGACCTCTAAAGCTATTGGTACCAATAACCCTGTATTTGTTTCCGAGCTTGGTGCACACTGCACTTGTTCAGCGTTAAATTTTTCTTCAACAATATCTTCGTTCTTAATTCAGCAGCTCATTTTTTTTTAGAATCTTATGTCTCTTTCAGATTATGAAGAAACAACTTTCTCCAATTATAGATAGTGCATACGAATTCATCAAAAGGATTCAACTACAAGTATCAGGGTAAATTTAACTTTATCCAATGTAGTATGGGCCATGTGCGGATTGCCCTCTGAGATTGAGAGATAAGCACTTAACTCCATGTAGCTTATGGACTGAAGTGCACCACTAACATCCGGCAAAGGTACTTCTAAATTTGACCTTAATGCCTTCATCTTCACCTCTTCCAAACTAAAGTTACATATACAAAATAAATGTATGTAAGTATATGGAGAGAGAGAGAGAGAGAGAGAGAGAGAGAGATACAATAACAATAAGAAACATTGGTTGTGTTTGGTTAGATAGTTTAGTTTAGTTTTAATGATGTCAGCAGGTGTAATGAGTGGAGAGAGATAGAGAGAGAAATGAGGGAAATGATGATGTCATCAAAACTCAAACTAAAACTAAACTGGAAAACGAACAGGGTCATTGTCTTTTGTTGAATAAATCAACACCTTTCGTTTCATCAAATATTTATTTGGCAGTTGAGGATAATAATAATCAACAAACCTTGACACCAAACATGTCAAAAATGGATATAGAATTACCACCAGTAACGAATCCTTATCTTAAACAAAGAAAATATAATGCAAGAAATAATTCATTGAAACTGAGGAGGTACCTCGATTTGGGAGCCGATGTATCTTTAGTGTCAGTCTGATTCAATGACTACAATGAAACAATAGTAGTTACCACTAACAAAAATGAAGGTGAGATTAAAAAAGGACATTATACTTCTGGCATATAAGCACAAAAGAAAGGATTCAAAAGATAAGGAGTACCTCGAACACACATATCTGGGCAATATTATTTCGCAATCCAAGCTTATTAAATTCAATGCATTCCTCATGCATCAACTTGAACCTAACATGGATTTTACTAGATTAATTCCAGCTAGAAATATTACACAATCAGATTTGTTTAAGGTAATATCTGAGAACATTAGCATGTAAAGTGTTTTTGAAATCTTGAGATGCACACAAGCAAGGACAACTAAACAGCTCAATGTGTCGATAGTAACTTGGTTCTCAAGAAATTATGTTGATAAGTCCCTCCCCAACCAAAAGAAACAAGCCTGGCATCCTTTACTTGTTGCTTAATTTGACTCTATGCATGCATAAAAAATGGTCAAACTCCACATTTGAGAACACGTGCCAGATACGTGTTGAAATAAAGGAGGCCAACATGACAAAGGATCTATGTTACTCGGACTCGGGTATGGGTATCAGGTGCAGGTGTATATCTAGGTGTTGGATACCTAGAGTTTAAAAATTGGGGATACATGGATATGGATCTAAATTTAGACACAGGTGCAGGGATACGTTAAATGGTAATTTTTTAATATATATTTTTTATATTTTTTAAATTTATTTATTAAAAGATAAAATAATCTATGCAAGCATTGTTCGTGCAATTCCTTTTTAAATTTATTATTAAGACATAAAATAATCTATGCATTAAAATACATTTATTCTTTTGTTTTTGTCATCAAAAGAAAATAAAAGCTCATGAAAATTATTTTTGCATCCCACAATGGGATGTACTCTAGTAATATAAGCCCAAATATTCAAGCCCATTAGTAGCTCAAAAAGAAGTAAATAAACCCATTACAACATTATAAGTTCAACTTTGTAGCCCAAAACAATAAAACAAATCAAAGTCCAATAAAATAAAATAAATCTAAAGCCCAAGCCTAATAAAATAAAATAAAATAAATCTAAAGCCCAAGCCTAATAAAATAAAATAAAATAAATCTAAAGCCCAAGCCTAATAAAATAAAATAAACCCTTAAGACAAAACACAAGATCTCCCATCTCCCCGTTGTCTCCCATCATCGTCAAATCTCGCTCAAGCAACGATGGCCAGCAATGACGGAGTTCCACCCAAAATCGTCTTCCACGCAACTTCGTCTCCCTCGAAGGCAGACTGGTTACCTGATCTGTAAAACTGCCATATCCGGATTTTTTTGGCCTGATCCAGTACGTATCCTTCTCCCCACACCCATATCAACACAGATACTTCGTCAAAAATGGCGGATCCGTGCAACATAGCAAAAGGAAAAGTGTGATTATCCTCTAACAAGCACCCATTGCCATTTTAGCATCAGTGCCATTAGCTCCGGTTAACATTTTAGCTCTTGGGGAAGCTATTTCAGGAATATGAATCACACAAACAGCACCCATTGCCCATCTCCTTTAGTTTTGAGAATGTTGACCTAATATTGAATGGTTCGGTGGACATAAACATACACTAAAGAACAATATATATTTAAGTTCTACATACTAAAACTCTATTGAAGGAAAAGTTGCAAATGAAAGTTTCCACATTAGGAACAGGCCCTGAGTCACAGCAGTTGCTACTTTTGAGTTGAGGTTGAAGGTTGTAGGGTTGATGTTACACTGTCTTGGGTAGAACTCAACCTCAAAAGCCAGCTCAAGAAGTGAGGGTGCCCTCATGCTTATATATTTCATATTACTTTGGTACCCAGGCGATGTGGGACTTCGCTTCACACCCCCTCCCTCACGCGCAACGTGCTCACTCGGCAGCACTTGTTGCGTGCGGGCAAGAGACACACACCCTACCCATCTCTGGCACCTAGCTCTGGTACCATGTTACAAGGTCTTGGGTAGAACTCAACTCCAAAAGCTAGCTCATGAAGTGAGGGTGCCCTCATGCTTATATATTTCATATTACTTTGGTACCCAGGCGATGTGGGACTTCACTTCACAGTTGAAACACTAAGATGCAGGATGCCGACTAAAAATTCATGGGAGAAGACAATGTCAAGCCCTCTTTTTAACATTAAACCCACCAAAATTAAATTAACAAAGGAAAGGCACCCTAAGAAATATAAATCTTCTACCTCGATACACGCCAAAAAATTGCACAGCCATCCTCTGAAGTACCAGTTCGCATCTGCATATTCATCAAATAAATAAATGAGTAAATTTTAAGCCTTGGCTATCAAGAGAAAAAACACCTCATCTGATGAGAAATGTGTCCCAAATCTGGAAAACCTAAATACTTCAAATCTGTTAGTTACTAATGACAAATCAAGAAACATATGTAACTGTGAATAACTCAAATCCGAATCAAAGAAAAGTCCAGTAAGAACTTACAAGGTATCTATACCCTGAATCAAAGCTACATATTTCTCTGAAGCAAAAGAAAAAAGGATACTGCCCGTGGATTTTAGGATTGTCGGTAGCGAGGAATTTATTTTGTTTTCTGATTCTTTTTAACAATTTTATGGTACAACTATACATGTTTCATTCACACTTTGCTCATCGTTGTTTCAGTACTTTAAAGGTTCTTCAATTCACCAAGCTTTGCAAAGGAAAAAGTACAACTTCATCCTTCTGCCAATCCATGGCCGATCTAAGGCCTTATCAGAGACCCTCTATCCAATTATCAAAGCCTTCATACATTGTTAACTTTGTCATGAGGGTGATGCCTAATAAAAGTGAATGAAATATGAATGTTACTGCATCCAGCATAGGTTCGGGCAGAAGAATCGCAACTGAAGGTCTAATATGCATGTTCCTTCACCGGGCATAGTTATGGGGAGAAGAATCACAATTATAGGTCCACTCTAAAAACTCAACAAAATTAGAGTATCCTTCAGTAAAACCTTCCAAATGCCACTGTAGCCCTGGAGCTTTAATTCCCCTTCTAAGTCCTGAAATTTATCAACCTCCTGAAAGTACAATAGGAAAAAGCACAAATACCGTTATTTTCATATAAAATAAACAGGATATATCGAACAAACAGTACAAAATGTTCAAACTATTCACTATTAAAGGATGGTTTGATCTATACCACACAGCAGAGGAATGAAAAAAACAGAGACAGCACCGATAAATGTGTAAATGTAATACTTATGCGTACTTGTACAAGAAATAATGAAGAAAATGCAACAGAGAGAATATGGAAGATGCAAATCACATCTTACAATAGACACCAAATACGCAAATACTAAAGGGCAGCCATGATGGAAAGGGAGCTCGTTTGTGAGTTACTTCCAAACACACTTCTATCTCTGCAAGTACTAGTTAGGGGTGAGCACGGGTCGGGTTGGTCGGATTTTCTTCGGGTTCGGGTTCGGGTTCGGGTCTGGTTCGATCGGGTTGGGAAAAAACAACACCCGAAACCGAACCGAACCACCCTGGAAACCGATCGGATCGGGTTACGTCGGTTTCGGTTCGGGTCGGTCGGGTTACGTCGGGTTGACCGGAATCCCAACTTTCAGATCTCAAATCAGACTTGTCAGAGACTAAGAGAGAGAGAGAGTGAGAGATCTATCACAGATTCCATAAAATACACAAAATCATTTCATTAATACACACATGAATACACAAATTTCAGATCTCAAGTCAAGATTCATCACAAATAGTCAAATACACAAAATCATAACCCATCATCTGTTCATAGTTCACACTTCACACTCAGTCACTCACACAGATCACACACACGGACGACGGAACGAGAGAGAAAGAGAGAACATAACCCACGACGTGTTGGCGTCGATTGAGATGTCGTCGTCGGCGTTGTAGAGAGATCTGATGAGAGACTGGGGGTTCACAGTGGATGAGTGATTTGAGATTTGAGAGAGAGAGAGAGACGTGATGCGTGTGAAATTGAATGAACTGTGAATAGATGGGAGTGGGTGGGTTCTGCTCGAGAAAGTAAAAGATGAGGTTTTGTAACTTGGGTGGGGTACAAGTGTACAAGTCAGTAGTAGTATATGTTTAAGTCGGGTCGGGTCGGGTTACCCGATTTCTAAAATGTCCCACCCGAAACCCGACCCGAAACCCAAAAATTTCATTATTTTATACCCGACCCCAACCCGACCATACTTTGAACCCGACCGAAACCCATCGGGTCAGATCGGGTTAGATCGGTTTTGCGGGTCGGGCGGGTTTTTGCTCACCCCTAGTACTAGTTATTCCAAAGAGTGAAAGAACATGAGAAATATAGAAAACACACACCCACCAGTAAGCACTACTCATAGTGGTGATACCTGTGAATAGACCTCAATGATGACCTTAAGCCATCTTAGATGTCACCAAAAGTAACGGATGCAAACCAAATCAAATGATAGATTAATAAGAGAGAGAAAATCCCAAATTGGGATACTAGGAGCAAAAAAGCTCTCTATATTCTTTAATTAATATATCAAAAACTACCAAATGAAAGACTCACACACCTATTTATAGACCCACTAACACTACGGACACAAAATAATACTATTACCCCAAAAGTTACTGCATCAGACTCTCCCTCTAAAGAAAACAACTTGTCCTCAAGTTGGACTAGATGACACAAGACACCAAATAAAGACAACATAAAGTTTTTATTGTGCAGCTTCGAAGTAGACATGCTGCTGCATTCCTTGTTCAACACGTCACCCCCACAACCAATCTTCAATATCAGCTTCTTTTTGTATACATCCACCGCGTCCATGTTTATGTGCAATGAAATCATCCATGTACCATGCGTCTTGTAAATCAAAATATCGTCGTAGTAGCACATCACACACATTTCCAAGTCGCACCAAGAACAATCCACCTTAGCACGTTGAAAAGTCACCACACTATGCTCGAGACTTGCTTGATTGAATACAATACCCAAAGGGTCTTCAAGTTATTTCAAATAGTTGTTGCCCTCTTTTGGTACCTTAGGTAGGGCATACAATGGAATAAGAGTTGTTTCGGACACCGATGACACATTAACTTGGACATCTTGCATCTCTTGCACCATGGAGAAGTTGGAAGACAAGTATTTAGAGCACTCCATCTCCAAGTCCGTGTCATGGCTTTGCTCTACCTCATGGCTTTGCTCTGCCTCATGGCTTGCCTCCAAAATATGCTCACTATCTTTCCAAGGTGTCAACAATGATTCATTGACCGACAATATTATTCCCTCTTCGTCTTCTCCACCACTAAACTCTCCTTCAAACTTGTCCCATATGGGAACTTCTTAAAAATCACCACTAGTCTCAAAGAGGGGATCATCTTCAAACTCTTCATGCGGGAGCTCTTCAAAGATGGAAAGAACATCATCATCAATATCTTCATTAGGAAACTTTTCTAACATGGGAACGTCTTCAAAGTTGTTTCCAAACTCTTCATTTGCAAACTCATCAAAGACGGGAACTCTTTCCAAATCACCTCCAAAGTCTTCATTTGTAGACTCGTCAAAGATGGGCAAATCCTCAAACTCATCTTCAATCTCAAATGCACAATCATTACCAAGATCACCTTCAAGTTCTTCACTTGGATATTCATCAAAGATAGAAAAACCATTGAAATAACCATGTTCCTTCGCCTCTTCAAACACATCCGGAGTGAGGTTTATCTCCCCCTCAAACTTGGCTGGATTGACGGGGCCATAGGATTCTTCAAGGTAATCACTAATGTTCTCCTTCTTGTAGTCAAAAGTGGACTCAAATCGAATTTGACAACCATTCCTACATTCACTTGGAGGAAACAAGCGGTGCACCTTCTTAATCAAGGTAGCAACTCGCCTTTTCATCAACAATAATTGCACCTTGTCACTTAAGGTAGCAATTTGTTCACTCAACTCTTTAATCTCATTCCTATAATGATTTTGGTTGCCAAAGTTATCAATGTCATCACCCAAATTTCCCATAACATCTCTACCTCTACCTTCTCTCCTACCTCTAGCTCCTCTATGAACCATTACAACAGCCAAAAATCAACTCCAACAACCAATTCAACCTCAATCAAGCAAAACCCAATCAATTGGGACCCCAAACTTCAACAAATCACCAACAATCACTAATAACAACTCCAAATATTGACCCAATCGAATCAAATCGCAGCAAATTGAAACAAATCACAACAAACTTCGACAAATGAGACAAACCCAGTTGAAATCTGACTTGAAACATCTGATGCGAGTGCTGAATAGTGATTTTCGAGTGTTCAACACTGATTCGAGGCTGAAATAAGTGATTCAAGTACCGTACAGCAAGAACCGATCCCTAGGTTAATGATTCAAAGGCTACTGAAGCTTAATCGAACCTTAAATCAAGTGGTTCGACTAAGTAGATGCACTTCGCAGGCCTGGGTTTGCTGTTTCGAGCTCTGTAACCTTTGAATCGAGTGGTTCGTCTACCGTAGATGCACTTCGCAGGCCTGGGTTGCTGTTTCGAGCTCTGTAACCTCTGAATCGAGTTCGAAAATGGCTGGATTAAGCTCAAAATCACCTACTAAGCTCCGAAAATGGCAGATCTGGGTCTGAATCACTGTTTCGAGTGCCAAAACAGTGTTAAAACAGCAAAACAAGCACTAAAATGGCTGTTTCGAGTTTGAAAATGGCTGACAAAGCTTCGTACAGGGTTGTTTAGGTTCGATTTGGAGGTTTTCAGTTGGTTTTAGGATTTAAAATGCTTGGAAATGGGTAGATCTATGGGTTTCGAGTGGAGTGAGGTGGTTTGGGATTTTCCAGCGAGACTCTGGCGAGTATTCCGGCGAGATCTAGGTTTCAGGCAAGATTCCGGCGAGATTAATGGCTAGGATCGAGCCTTGAAGCTCTAATACCAAATGATGCAAACCAAATCAAAGGATAGATTAATAAGAGAGAGAAAATCCCAAATTGGGATACTAGGAGCAAAAAAAGCTCTCTATATTCTTTAATTAATATATCAAAAACTACCAAATGAAAGACTCACACACCTATTTATAGACCCACTAACACTAAGGACACAAAATAACACTATTACCCCCAAAGTTACTGCATCATCAGTAACTATACCAAATACGTGTATTAAAGAGTTTTGTTTAGAAACAAAGGTCAAACATGTATGCTATAAGGAACACTGGTGTTCAAAAAAAAAGTACACTCAAAGAGGCAAAGATTTCTTTCCACTGTTCTTCTCTAATTCAATTAAACCTTAAACCAAGAAAATATATAGGACTGGATTGAACCTGATTAACGTATCATTTAGCTTAGTGTAAAAGAGACCTGAAGCTCTTGCTGATGGGAACAAAAAAAAAAATCCATCTTCCATTTAGAAAGATCAAGTAGAACCTCAACTAAACTTTCCTTCAATTCCTATTCCCCAAAAACCTAAAGAAAGGAAAATCATATTATCTAACAGAGGGAATATACTCCAGCTAAAAAAGTGGAAGGAGACAAGACTATATCAATGGCCTTGCTGAAGAAATTATCTCTATGATTGTATCTATAGCTGGAGCAACCACTAGAAGGAAGCCTTCCGACCCGGAATGGAAGATGCCTTAGATCATCCTTTCGGCTGTCATTCTATTATAACCGATCTCAGTACAGTTTTCTTTGTGGATTGTCCTAGCAAGGATTTGTCATGCTGAACTTCTTATGTGAAGATCTGCACAAAACAGTAAATATTAACATTTAGGTGGTCTAAAAGCTTTAAAGGGGATTTCCCAGGGAAGGCTAGAAGATGAACTTTATCATTTGACTGATGGGATGTGATCCCCTCCACAGTGAGATGCCAAAGATACTTTAAGATATCAACAAGTTGAGAGTGCTCTAGAGAGAGCTTTGTTTAGGAAGTGGCCACGAAAGTTTCTAATGCAACGGGTTGTTTGCAGAGAAGGCAGGTGAAAGGGAAGAATGGTAGCATTTGGAGAGGTTAGGCTCCAAGGAATTAGAATTTTGAATACAACCAGGCACCAGCTCATGAAAATGCATAAGAAAAGGATGAATGGAGTCTTCAAATTATATACACTATCACAGAGGATGAGATTTTGTCTATACACCCAAAGTGGGGAATCTTGTTAAGAGCATCCACAATGGCTTAACCAAAACCAAAAAGTTGCTAAGGTTAGCAATATTTGTTCAAAAAAGAGCTCACATTCGAATAACCAAACTTAGCAACCTCTTAGCAACTAACCAAATTTTGGCCCTTGGATAACCCAAACTAGCAACCATTTGCCAATAACCAAATTTGATAGACCCCACATGTACTCAATCAAGTATACCCATGATTACACAAAATGACAAAAACCTTCTCTCTCTCTCAACAATGTTTACAAAAATTTATTTTGGAATTTTTTTTTCAAGATTTCAAAATAATATTTTCAATAACAGTTTTTTTTTTAAACTGTTTATTTACACAAAAAAAAATAGTTTTTAAGTACTTTTTTTTTTCCAAAATATAGGTTTTAGTAAAAAAAATGTGTTTCCCGAAAATAATTTTTTTTAACAGTTTTCAAAAACTATTTTTTCCAAAAATTGTTTTTTTTAATTTAACAACAGTTTTGTTTTTAGAAGAAGTTTTCAAAATATTATTTTAAAAAAAAACAGTTTCAGAAACTTTCTTGTAGTTTGAAAAGGTGATGTGGCAAGTTTTTGGTTATCCAAGTTTGAAAAAGTGATGGGCGGACCATTGCTTTTGATTATGGAGAAAAAAACATCAATGTGGGACTTGACATTGCTAACTTTAGCAACCTATAAATGGATAACCAAAAGCTAATGTGGCAACTTCTAGTTATCTAATTTTGGTTAGGCCATTGAGGACGCTCCTAGAAGGTTGTGTCAACTAGATATTTCCAGGATTCTATCGCCCACGTAGAGGACTAACTTGAGCTTCTTGTCTTCCTGAGCTGTATGAGCCCATTTCTCGCACATTTTTTTAATATACTGCAAAATTCAGAATAGGAATCTGCAAATTTCTGACAAATCCTCCGTCAGCTGTTCTAATTTAGTTAGATAAGGAGGATGAGCATTGGTATATCATGTCCAAGGTTGCCATTATAAGGAGCTTTATGGCTATCAGTTATTACATTCATTTATTCCTCTAAAGGATTTCGTGCACAAAGACTCTGACAAAGGTGGCGGATGTTATACTTTGGATGGATGCTGCCACTTCTTGTATACTTGCCTGATTGTTCCCCTGTTGTATTTGGCTACTTTTGTGCATTATCTTACTATTAGACCCAAAATTCATCGTAACAAGAAGAAATGGCACCAAAATAGAAAAGAAAACAAGAAAAAATGCGCAGATTTAAAAGGTATTAGAGTGATAACCTGAAAACATAATATGTCAGCTGACCACAACCCAATCTCAAAAATGATACTCCTCTTCCGCCATTCCCACGCCAACATCTTTGGAGGTATATGAAAGTAAAGTTTGCTCCTGTGATTGCTAGCCAGGTAGTCAGCAAGTATGTTGTACGAGAGGACTTTAAACCGCTCTGGAAATGACACAAGAAAAAATAGACAGTGTTAAGCCACAGTCACCATTCTTATAAGGGCACAGAATGCCAAAGAATAAAATAAATCAGGGATTTAGCAATAACTACAGAAAATGTGGACTGCAGAATCCCAAGCAGATCATATACCGTAACCGACTTAAAATGAAGCTAATATACCAACAAATGCGGCTATATAACATCTTTTGTAGCTGCCACACTCGAATCAACTTTCTTCATATTAACCCTACTATTGAACATATTCGAGCAATCTGATTCACTGCACATAGAGCTCAGTGACCTTTCAGTACCACCACTTTTGGTTTTCCATTTGTCAGCCGAGTCAGTTCAGGCTCAGAGAGCAGCTTCTTTGCTCAAATTGTCCTCTTGACATGCAAAATATATACAAAAAATCAATCCTTCAAGGGATCCTTTCCTCTTCTCGGACCAAATAATTATTGTCAAGCATATACCAAAATATATACCAAAAAATCAATCCTTCAACAGAAGTAATCCTTTCATCTTTTCTGACCAAATAATTATTGTCAAGCATGTACCAGTTGTTACTCCCTACAAGGTGTGAGCTTTTTCCACGGGTCGTGCACACAAGTGGAGCCAGGTAGGTTGGTTCATTTAACAGTTTAATTGTAAGAGCAAGTCCACCCCACTGCCATTTGTTTTGCCATTGCCATAATTTGGCATATATTTTGGCCAAATCTAAGTCCACTCATTGCCATTTCTTGATGCCAAAAGATGGCATTGCCATTTTTCTCACTTCATCCAATAGAGATTAGTTTAATCCAATGATTAGCTTTGAGGTTGTGCTTAAATAGTGTTGTACCGGCCCAACAACATCATTATTTTTGGCTTATTGACACTGTAGCAAGCACACACAAAAAGGCTTTGGCAATGCCATTTTGGGACCAACGAGTGGAGTAAAACCACACAAACTACGTACCTATTACCTAATTAGACGAATAGCAAAGAGAAGTAAAATCACAACCAACAACAACAACACATGTAGCAAGGACAAAATTACCACATTGAGGAGGCGGCCTCAGTTTCGAAAACTCCCATTCCCGGTAATCCAATGGCTTAGAAGGCCGCGGCCTGAACTGTTGTGGCCGCGGACGAAACCCTTGGTTTCGATCTGGACGAGGATTGAAGTAAGGCGGTCGAGGGTACGGATACGTTGGAGGATAGACATGAGGCGGCGGGGTATTATGGACAGTAGGAGGGCGAGTTTGAGACCGATACGGAGTAGGGTTATTGAAATTTGATCGAAAGCCTTGATTGGCGTCGCTGACGGACTGGAAGTGAGAGTCTCCGGTGACGAATTGGCCACTGGCGGATTGATCGGAGACTCCTCTACGTGCTTGGTACTGGACAGCTCTGTACTGTAACAAGGAAATCGGAAGTGCCAGTGTAAATTCGTATAGATACATGTATCCAAGTGTGTGTGTGTGTATGTATAGATATGTGTGTATATATGTATACAGAAAACTTCTAGTGTATTATGTATAGAGAGAGAGAGAGAGAGAGAGAGAGAGAGAGAGAGAGAGAGAGAAATGGTTAAGGTGTGAAAAGTAGCTTACGGGAGATCGGTAAGACATGACGGTGGAGGCTTCCGTGGAGGTCGCGGCAGCGGCGAGGAATTGGAGGGAGGGAGAAGAAGGTCGCTTCATGGAGAGAAAAATGGGAGATAAATTCACGCTCTTCATCATACACGTAGGATTCGCATTTTAAAAATAAAAACCAAAAAATAGATAAATCTGTGTATATGTTATAAAACCAAGCAGATAATGAGAGCTAAAAAGTAAGTAAAGTGTTGGACACAAATATGTAGAAAAATTAGTCTTTTGAACTACTCAAATATTATTCAGAATGGTATTTTGCTCTCTGCATTTTCTTTCTTTCTTGCTTCTGTGTGTACATTTCCTTTATGCACGATTGAGTTATATAGCCAAAAGGCTATAACAACAACCAATGCATTTAAGGTTCCTATCCTCTTATTCAATACAATTCCATTTCCCAAGGGAAACTGTATGGTCATCCATACATCTATTTATAACACTCCCCCTTGGATGACCAAATACTAAGAACATGTCTCATTAACACCTTACCAAGGAAAACCCAATGGGAAAAACCTTAGGTGAAGGAAAAAGAGTACATAGTGAAAATTGTCTATAGATTGCCTCATTAAAACCTTGCTAAGGAAAACCCAGTGGGACAAAACCTTAGGCGAAGGAAAAAGAGTACAATCGTTTATCTTTTAGCATCAATTACTCCCCCTCAACTTTGCATGATATGTCTTTGAGTCGGCGCATCCCAATACCGTTAACCAGCTTCTTGAATGTTGCGGTTGGTAATGCCTTGGTGAATAAATCTGCCAAATTGTCACTAGAACGTATCTGCTGAACATCAATATCACCGCTTTTCTGGAGATCATGGGTGTAGAAGAATTTTGGTGAAATATGCTTAGTTCTGTCTCATTTGATATAACCAGCTTTAATCTGTGTGATACATGCGGCATTGTCTTCATGTAATATGGTCGGGCTATCTTTGATCGAGGATAATCCACACTTTTCTCGAATGTGCTGTATCATAGATCTCAACCAAACACATTCACGGCTTGTTTCATGAATTGCAATAATTTCAGAATGATTAGAAGAAGTAGCAGTCAACGTCTGCTTCACAGAACGCCATGAAATAGCAGTACCACCACAAGTGAACACATATCCTGTTTGTGACCGAGCTTTGTATGGATCAGATAAATAACCAGCATCTGCGTATCCGATTAATTGTGATTTCGATCCATTTGAATAGAATAAACCCAAATCAACCGTTCCACGGAGATAACGAAATATGTGTTTAATTCCTTTCCAATGCCGTTGAGTTGGGGCTGAACTATATCGAGACAATAAGTTGACTGAAAATGCAATATCTGGTCGTGTACAATTTGCCAAGTACATAAGTGCACCAATGGCACTCATATATGGTACTTCCGGACCAAGAATTTCCTCTCCCTCTTCTTGGGGACGAAATGGATCTTTGTTCACATCAAGTGATCGAACAACCATAGGAGTACTCAATGGATGTGCTTTATCCATGTAGAATTGCTTAAGAACCTTTTCCGTATATGTCGACTGGTGTACTAGAACTCCAGTTGACAAATGCTCAATTTGCAGGCCGAGACAAAACTTTGTTTTGCCAAGATCTTTCATCTCAAACTCTTTCTTTAAATATTCGGCGGTTTTTATGAGCTCTTCCGGAGTTCCCACGAGATTTAAATCATCGACATAAACCGCAATGATTGCAAAACCAGAGTTTGATTTCTTAGTAAAAATACATGGACAAATAGGATCATTTTCATATCCTTCCTTTAACAAGTAGTCGCTAAGACGTTTGTACCACATACGACCAGATTGTTTCAACCCATATAAAGATTTTTGTAGCTTAAGCGAATAAACACTTCGGGGTTTTGAACTGCATGCTTTAGGCATAGTATATCCTTCGGGGACCTTCATGTATATGTCAGCATCTAGTGATCCATACAAGTATGCTGTCACAACGTCCATCAGACGCATGTTTAGACATTCTGTAACTACCAAGCTAATCAAGAATCTGAATGTGATAGCGTCCATTACGGGAGTGTATGTCTCCTCATAATCAATTCCAGGTCTCTGCGAGAAACCTTGTGCAACAAGTCTTGTTTTATATCGCACAACATCATTTTTCTCATTGCGCTTTCGCACAAACAACCATTTGTATCCCACAGGTTGTATTCCTCCAGGGGTTTGAACTATAGGTCCAAATACTTCTCTCTTTGCGAGAGAGTTCAATTCTGCTTGAATTGCTCCTTTCCACATTGGCCAATCATTTCTGCGTCGACATTCTTCGACAGTTTGTGGTTCACTTTCATCATCATTTCTAGTAATGTCAAGAGCAACCTTAAATGAAAACGCGTTGTTGACAACGGTTTTATTTCTGTCCAACATTTCTCCCGTATTCATATAATGTATTGAGATCTCATTATTCTCAGGTACCTGTTCCATTTTAGGAAATAACTCTTCGGGAGATTTCTCTTCAGGAGATTCAGAAGTAGGAGGAAATATTGATAAATTCATTCTTTCATTTGTGGGTTTAGCCTCTTCACGAGCTATTACATTTATTAGCTTGATCCCCTCAGAGTATCAGCTATTTCTGGGACTTCAATTTGTTTGCCTTGGATTTTCCTCTTCCGGGGAAGTTTATCTTTGGCACCAACAGGTCTCCCACGCTTCTGGCGTGCTTTAGATTCATCAGCTGTTGTACTAGTAATTTGTCCCGTGGGAATTTCGATCCGTGCTGGGATATTGGCAGCTGGTATATGAGACTTGGTTACTTTATTTGCATCTGTAAATGCATCTGGTAACTGATTTGCAATACTTTGCAAATGAATGATCCTTGAACTTACAGTTCACATTGATTAGTAGAGGATCAAGATGAGATAATGCCGAAACATTCCAAGTAATTTCACGTCGAGCTTCTGGCTTCGACCTATCTCCCCCTAATGGTGGGAAAACTGATTCATCAAAATGACAATCCTCAAAACGTGCCTTAAACACATCGCCTGTTAGGGGTTCGAGGAATCTAATGATAGATGGAGAATCAAAACCAACATAAATCCCAAGCCTACGTTGTGGACCCATTTTAGTACGTTGGGGTGGTGCAATAGGCACATACACAACACAACCAAAAACTCTTAAGTGAGAGATATTCGGTTGTTGACCAAGAGCAAGCTGTGTGGGTGAATATTTGTGATATGCAATTGGCCTAACATGAATCAAAGATGCAGCATGTAAAATAGCATGTCCCCAAGCAGAAACTGGCAATTTTGTTTTCATAAGCAATGGTCGAGCAATTAACTAAAGTCTTTTAATAAAAGATTCAGCCAAACCATTTTGGGTATGAGTATGTGCAACAGGATGCTCAACATCAACACCAATTGACATGCAGTAATCATTAAATGTCTGAGATGTGAACTCTCCAGCATTGTCAAGACGAATTGTTTTGATTTGATGGTATGAGAACTGTGCTCTTAATCTAATGATCTGAGCAAGGAATCTAGCAAATGCAACATTTCGTGTAGACAATAAACAGGTATGTGACCATCTAGTTGAGGCATCAACTAGAATCATGAAATATCGAAATGGTCCACACGGTGGGTGTATCGGCCCACAAATATCTCCTTGTATTCTTTGTAAAAATGATGGTGATTCAACAATCACTTTGGAGATGGATGGTCTAATTATCAGTTTCCCTTGTGAACAGGCATTACATGGATAATTCTTGGGTAATAGAATCTTCTGGTTCTTTAACGGATGCCCTTGTGAATTTTCAACAATACGACGCATCATTATTGAACCTGGATGCCCAAGGCGATCATGCCATAGCATAAAAAGTTTTGGGTTGGAGCACTTCTAGTGCATCACAGTATATGATTCAATTGTTCTAATCGTCGTATAATATAACCCAGAAGATAATGCAAATTTTTTTTCTAATACTAGCTTCCGGCTAGACACATTAGAAGTGATATACAAATATTCTTTTCTGCCTTCGTTTGTGGTTTCAATATGATAACCATTACGACGTATATCCATAAAACTTAACAGATTTCTTTTGGATCTTGTAGAATACAAAGCATTGTCAATATTTAAATTTGTTCTGTTTGCAGAACCTGATATTGTATTGACATAAGCTTTTATCTTTGTCAAATGTTTGAAATATCTGTTATCTCGAAGAATAGTATGTGTCGTACCACTATCTACCAGACAGATATCTTCACCATTTATCTTTGCATTTGATAATGTCCCATTAGAATCCATGCTCCTAAATGCAAAAATATAAATTTAAAAATTTCACAAATAAGTAACTGAAACACATCTTGAAACTTTTATTCCAAAATCAAATACAACATGACATATCTCTTACAATATTATTGAAAGATAGATTAGTCCTTAGATTATTATTTCAAACATAAGCAAAGATACTGATTTAGTCCAAATGCATGGACCAATCAGGGTAGTCATCTCCATCATCAAAGAAATCATCTTTTGTCCCACTAGGTCCAGCAGGTAAATCAGACATATCAAAAGATGAAAAATCAAAAGGTTCAAAAGGGTCAGTTTGATTAACATGATCAAGGAAATTGGTTTCAACTTCTTTTCCTTTCCCCTTGATGGATGCCTGATAAAGATCAACCAAATGTTTTGGCGTACGACAGGTACGCGACCAATGACCTTTCACTCCACATCTGTAACATGAATCTTCTGTATTCTTAAAAGGTTTAGCTTGCAAATCCTTTCCCTTTCCTTGGGATACATCCGACCTATCCCACTTATTCCACTTCCGGGGAAAATCAGTTTTCTTGTTGGGCTTCTTGATGTGTCCTCCACGGACTTGGTAGTTATGGCTACCACGCCCCCGTCCGCGTCCATGACCTCGGCCACGGCTGCGGCCACCTCCCTGATTGTGGAATGAGACTCCGTTTACTTCTGGAAACGGCATAGATCCGATTGGGCGAGACTCGTGATTTTTCATTAATAATTCATTGTTTTGTTCAGCTACCAAGAGACAGGATATCAAATCCGAGTATTTTTCATAGCCCCTCTGTCTATATGTTTGTGATAGATTCATGTCTCTGGGGTGAATCGTGGAATATGTCTTTTCCAACATATCCATTTCAGTAATTTTCTCCCCACACAGTCTCATAAGTGAAACAATTCTGAATAGGGCAGAATTATACTCGCTAACCGATTTGTAATTTTCAAATCTTAGGTGCATCCAATGCTAACGAGCTCTAGGCAACATGACTGTCTTTTGGTGCCCATATCTTTCTTTCAGATTGTTCCACAAAACTAGTGGGTCTTTGACAGTGAGATACTCGGACTTCAGGTCCTCGTGGAGGTGATATCGGATGAAGATCATGGCCCTTGCGCGATCCTTCAGGGACGCACTATTACCATTTGTGATCGTTTTTCCAATTTCCATTGCATCGAGATGAATCTCTATATCAAGGATCCATGACAGATAATTTCTTCCCGAAATGTCAAGGGCAGCAAATTCCAATTTCGTATAGTTCGACATTGTCTATAAAACAAGATACTATATTAGACAAACAGTCTCTCCTTAAAAAAGAACATCAGTTAAAGAGAACAATACAAAGTCAAGAAGTAGACTAATCATATGCGATAATAAAATTTGAAGGAACATAATGAGATAGTCAGAAACAAAAAAATATATATATATATATTTTCTGGAATCACTGTAATGGTGATTTTTAATACTCGGATGATGATAGCTCAAGCAGTAAAACATTTGCATGAGACTATTGTCTAAAAATGTTAAAGTTATGCAATCATCCAAGTCAACGTGGCGTTTTATTGGGGAACTCATATATTTGATACCATACAGAGAATTCATGAAGACATTTAACACCAAGAAAAAAAATAGAAGTCAGAAACATTCAAAATATGTTATTACTCTGATTGAGTCAGAAACATTTAAATATGCTATTACTCCTATTGACTTGGGAAAGGCTCCCCAATCTACTACCAAAATATACACCATTGATTTACGGAAAAGGAACAGGTGC
This sequence comes from Vaccinium myrtillus, assembly GCA_016920895.1. NCBI lineage: Eukaryota > Viridiplantae > Streptophyta > Magnoliopsida > Ericales > Ericaceae > Vaccinium > Vaccinium myrtillus. Next base: position 16,134,402 of record CM029274.1, read on the forward strand.
TACAGTTTCAAAAAAGACAGAGAAATATCTTAAACGAATAAATTTGTAAGTATGTAATCAACCACTGGGGCTAGCTCAGTGGCCAAACTCGTGCTTTCCCTTACGGAAGGTCACGGGTTCGAGGCGGTGTGGTGGATTCAGTATTTGAAAACACATCCACCTTGTTGCTAAAAATACTTCAGGTATTTATATTACTAGAATACTTCAGGATTCCAAATTAATTAATTTTTTTTTTCATAACTAGAATACTTCAGGATTCATAGTTGATATGTACTTCTGGTACAATAATTTTTTTTTTTTTTTTTAAGAGTAGAATGCTTCCGGATTCATTATTGATTAGTCCCCTTTTTTCCATTCATACGATCAGCCTTCCATACATATAAGTATTTAGAAAGAAAAAATATAGACCAGTGTATGAAATCCAATATGTAGGAATAGGATACGAGATTTTTACCTTTCTCAGTTGGTTAGGGTCTCGTGCTGATAACGTGTTATAAAACCAAGCAGATAATGAGAGCTAAAAAGTAAGTAAAGTGCTGGACACAAATATGTAGAAAAATTAGTCTTCTGGACTACTCAAATATTATTCAGAATGGTATTTTGCTCTCTGCCTTTTCTTTCTTTCTTGCTTCTGTGTGTACATTTCCTTTATGCACGATTGAGTTATATAGCCAAAAGGCTATAACAGCAACCAATGCATTTAAGGTTCCTATCCTCTTATTCAATACAATTCCATTTCCCAAGGGAAACTGTATGGTCATCCATACATCTATTTATAACAGTATACAAATTTTTTGTACACAAATCTGTTTGTTTTGGGGCTCCTCGGGGTCCTACACGGAGAATCGAATTCGTTCATATTTTTTCAAATAATGTTAACCGATATCCCATAAAAAATTATTTAAATCGGCTACCGGTAACTGCTCCATCAATTCATTCATTTTTTTTATTTAGAATCAAAACTGGATAATCAATGGAGCATTTTCCGATATCAGATTTAATTAATTTTTTACGGGGTGCAAGTAAACATTATTTTTAAAAATATCAATGGCTCTGATCATCAGTGTGAGGGGACCCAAAATAACAAACATGTACCAAAAAACTGTGTACTAATATTACAGTCCAGAATCCAAAAAAATAAACTACTCGTTAAAGATATGGGTACGGAACCCATGGTACCGAAATTATATAATTCGACATGCAATATCCACTTTTGGGTCTCACACGAATAATCCGACAAATTCAATAATTTTAAAAGAAATTTTTGTGAAATCAGCTAAAATTATTTTAAAATTTTAAACAATTTGGATCATTAGTATGAAATCCCAAAATGGATCCCACACGCCTATTTGTACAACTTATGTACCACGGGTTTGGTACCCCTAGCAGCTTGTGTTCTTATTACCTAATAACATACTCTCACTCTCTCTCTCTCTCTCTCTCTCTCTCTCTCTCTCTCTCTCTCTCTCTCTCCACAATCTCTCTCTCTCTCTCTCTCTCTCTCTCTCCACAACTCCAAGAAAAACCCCGAGGCATAGTTTTCCAAAAGATTTTAGCAACCCAATTGCTAAAATCAACCATGATTTTAGCAAATGAGTTCAGCAGGTGCTAAAATCAATTTTTTGAAATCAAAAAATGAAGTGGTTCCGTGTATCGTACCTTCTGAACTCATTTGAAATACCATAATTTTAGCACCTTCTGAACTCATTTACTAAAATCATAATAATTTTAGCAACTGTGTTGCTAAAATCTTTTGGAAAACTATGCCACGTTTTATCGAATGATGGACGGATAAGATTTTAGGGATAAAATGTGAATATGGTATGAAGGGGATTAGCTAAAAATGGTGGATAAGTTTAGAAAGGGTTTGTTTGTTTTTTTAGAAAGGGAGATTAGCTTATACTTGGTTTGTTAGGTAGTTGATATGAGTGAATAAGAATGTGGATACAAACGGTGGATAATGATATAATGAAGCAAATTATTTTACTGCCCGTACGTAATTCTTGTAGTATCCATTTTCATTTTTATTATCTTTTCCAATTTAATTTATTAATTGCATATATCTATTCAACATGTGAATTTTAAAATAATAAATATATCTTTTCTTAATATTCGTGATATCCATACTACAATAGATTATGGGGGCAGTTCCGTTAACACAATGAATAACACAATATTTGACACAATTTTTTTTTTATGAACCCCACGCGAATGATCGGAGCCGTTTAACTTATTGAAAATATGTTTTTAAGATTACTTGTAAAAAATCAACTCGTTTGAATATCGGTAAGAGTTGGATTAGTTCATTTTGTTGATTCCTATCAGATTTTATAGGATAAATTTGAATGAACCGATCAAGCACTTACCGATATTAAAATGAGTTGATTTTCTACAGGTGATCTTAAAAACATGTTTTAAACAACTTGAACGACTCCGATTGTAAGCGTTGGGCTTCGATTATCGTTGTGTCAAATGTTGTGTTATTCGTTGTGTCTACGGAACCGCCCCGATAAATTATTAACATATATGATTTCATCAATTTAAAACAACGTAATTTTGTATGTTTTACTACTTATCATAAGCTATAAATTTAAATATTTAGTGGGCACATATTTTTGCATAAGATAATAGTAAGTCAATATGGGCCTTCAAAATGAAGTTTAATCCACCAAAAACATACTCATTTTTAAGAACTGTATTGAATGCACATATGTTGTAACACATTGCTCGTAGACAGCTCAAACTTGTTTATAGAATAATGTACAAAGATTTCTAACAATGTTAAACAAAGAAGAAAATACTGTAAGTAGAATTCCAAGCAAATGAGAGTGATTTTTAAAAACTTACAACTGATCAATTTCAATCCCCTTGTTTTTCTTGGAAACTACTATTAAACAGAGAGCTCTAAGTCAATGGCCAAACGGGTAACCAACTAAATTTGTGGGTTTCCTTATTCCCCTAGAGGGGGATTATATAATTTATCCCAGACAAAAAAATGAACAAACCCTAGATGTAGATGGCCCAGGATAAGCTTATCTGGGTTATCTCATATTCGGGCACTAATCCCTCAAACAAACAGACCCTCAATTTTCTATCAAACCAATCTTAAATACTCATCTCTTCTCTGTGCACAGCTAGTATTTGCTCAATTCCAGCAAGTTTTTCTTGTACGACAATGGATTTGCCGGTGCAATGGAAGCGACGGCAAGGCTTGGATTAAGTTGAGGAAAGAAGAAACATAGAAAAGAAGAAATAGAGGAAAGAATAATAAGAATGACAAGGGTAATCTAGATTCAGTAAATACAATAGTGATTTTACGATGCAATAAGTTAAAAAATACAATGATTTGTGACAACTACCTCATTGCTTCCTGAAATTGCTATAATCTTAGTTTTCTTGAAGATTTTCTAATGTGGGTTTTCACTAACGGGTGGATTTACTATGACTTCACGATCTATGGGTTTGTTGAAAATTTATCGTAACTTCTGGGTTTGATCGAGTTTCATCGTACATTGGTTTTGTTTTTCTTTTTTGATCAACAATCAATTGTTTTGTTTTTTTTTTTATTTTTAATTTCCAACTATGGGTGGTGGTTCAAAATTTATCGTGTTTGTTGAGTTTGTTCAAAATTTATCATGATTTCTAGGTTTATTCGAGTTTCATCGTAGATTATTCTTTTTTTTTAATTGACAGAAGATTGGTTTTGTTGATTTGGGTTTGTTCGAATCTTATATTGTTTATCATCTTTCGAAATTTCTTGAGTTTGTTTGGGTTTGTGTGAGTTTCATGGAAGATTGGGTTCATTTGGGTGAACATGAAACGAGTTTGTTTTAGTTACAATGGTGGAACTTCGAGCATCTTTTATTCCGTTGGGTTTGTTCGAGTTTCATGGTAGTTAGTTTATACTCTAATTAAATATTTGTAATACATGTTTGATACTTGGTGTAATTAATTTTTGGGAGGCTTGTTGAAAAGGACATATTACGGGGTCCAACCCGTAAATAGTCCATCAAACCTTTTCGTAATGCGCGCAGTCCTCATGTGGCAGTCATTCCGTATAGTGGGTTTATTAATAAGGGGGTGTGTTATGGTACTGTTGCTAACGTTATTGCCATGGCGGTACTTATTCCGTCTCTCTCTCTACCCACGGGAACTCATTCCGTCTCTCTCTCTACCCACCTCACATGAATACAATCTCTCTCTCTCCTCAACTCCTCAAGCCGTATGAAAGTGCCTACAACCTTAGGGTACCCTATGAAAATGCCTAAACCACTAAAACCATATAATAGGAAAGTGCACCCTAAAACCTAAACCATAGGGTACCCTATGAAAGTGCTTAAAAAGTTTGTACCCTATGAAAGTGCCTAAAATCCTAGGGTACCCTATGAAAGTGTCTAAACCACTAAAATCCTATAATAGAAAAGTGCACCCTAAAACCTAAACCCTACGGTACCCTTTGAAAGTGTCTAAATTCTATAAAAAAAAATTCATGGACCTTAGACCTTGTAAAACTTTAACATGGACTAAATTGCCCAATAAGTCTCACTTCTGGACTCTAGAACAATTAACCGTTAATTTTTTTCTAAAATATGTTATTACAATTCATGATCAATTATCATGTTTGTAACCTATTTACCATGTTAGGGATAATCCAGGTTTTAGAATTTATCGTCAGAATATCCATAGGTAATGCTCATATATAACAAATTTATCATTTTAGGTGGTGTTCCACAAACTAACATAAACACAATATTGAGTGAAATTGAGTTGATGTATTGAAAGATATTGACCTGTCACGCCCTCGATTTTTAAACAATAAAAAAGTAAACATTTTTAGAAATAAAAGTGCTATATTTCATAAATTTTCTTCTTTTATCTCACCACAACGCTTCATTTAAAAAAAAGGTACCCGTATTCCGTATCCATTTGGAAATGCATGAATAGAAAATGATAAGTTGATTACATTCTTCCAGACAAAAGGAAATTTAAAAAAAAATAATGTTACGAACTCATCTTAGTTTTAATAAAAATACATGATCATCTCACTGAAGACTACGTACTAAATTTTCAATAAGAGACAATGACCCATGAAGCCTTCAAAAGATTTTATGCACTCCCAATGCACTTCACGCCATGCTCCTCATCGAATACCTGAAAAATTGATAGGTTGAGCTACACTAGCCCAGTAAAAAATCTCTAACACAAACCCCAACTTTCGAAACTCAAGCTCCAAGCTTTCATGTGTCCGTGGCGCATCTCACGCGTAATTTCAGCCGATACACCAACTTCAAATCAAAAGCTGCTATTTTCAACGGTGGCTGAAAAATCAGCCTCTTCTTCTCTTCTTCTCCCTGCCGTGCTACCTCTCTCTCAAATGATCCGTCAAATGGGGTACATCGCCACATATACATATAAAGCTAATATATAATTGCACATATATATATGTATATTTAATACGTACACAAAAAGTAGTGTTGCACAAGACCCAAAGGAGACAAAGGTCTCGGGGAAAAAGTGGGTTGATCACGCGACATAACGCAATACAATTTACTCCGAGCGGTGTTTGAACTGTTTGGGTTTCGATTTCAGGAAAATACCAAAATATTCGTACTGACTTAGAAAATCGTGGGCAACGTCACCGGGTGCTCAGAATCTTCTAGAAAAATCTCAAAAGTTAGACACGCATTACGATGCGATCTCTAGTGATATCATCGGATTGATTTGAGTCCCACAACCGCAATAAGTAAGCTAGTATCACCCACGTAGCTAAAAAAAACCATCATATTCCACATCTTTATTTTATTTAACACAAATTTGCAGGTCTTTACATGACATGTCTCGTAAAATACAATTATTCAGTCTTGAGTTTAAGTTACTTTTTGAAACAACCCCTTTATTAAATTGTCATTATTGGTTTGGTACTTAATGTTCATCATGTGTGGATACAGAATTTATCATTTTGTCAAAATTGTCATGTGTCAATTACATCAAGGACAATGCGAAGAAGCTCTTATTCGTACAAACTAATTTTCTTGGCTGGTTAATTGGTCACATTTTCTTCGTGATTTTATTCCTGAAGATTCATAATCAATTGGGTAGGAAATATTTTTTTGAATCTTAAAAAAAATTGGTTTAGGTAATTGAGTGAACATCGTCATATAGGGAAAGAGAAATTCAAATTCCACTTACTCCATAAAAAAGGACTAAGATAACAAATGAGAGGTAATAAATAGAGAGATATATGGTGGGTTTAAAAACATTCGTTTTCAATCCATAAATAAGAAAGAGTAGGTTGGGTTTTTCAAAATTCAGGATGCCGAATTAATAATTAAACCAACTAGGATGTAGACTTAATTATGAATCACTAATTAAGTTTCCCTTAAGTTATGAAGCCAAAGTACTCTATTTAGTTATACAAATAACATAATGTTTTCGTTCCTTTGCATATTTTCTGCACCCATAAAAATTAGGAAAAATTAGTCATAAATACATTATATTTTGCCTATTTGAAAGGAAGGACAATGAACTTTTGCAATCAAAATAAAGACATTATTTTTAATATTCATTTAGTAACAGGACTAAACACATCCTTTCTCTCTATAAAAAGAGATGGCATATATAATCTGATCCAAATTCTTCGTCTTCATGATTCACACTTCATTCACTGCCACACTCCATGTATGGACGCACGCACATGTTCCCTAATTCTAAAAGAAGCAACTGGAACATGAAATTAGAATTTTGTTGGTCGGTCACGTGCATTCACTAATTTTTTTGTGTGGAGAATTCACTAATTCACTGTATGGACACATGCACATTTCACTAATTTTTCACGAGGCAGAAGTCAATTGTTTTTGAATTATTTGTATGAAATTAGAATTTCGAAAAATTAGTGACATTTCACTAATTTTTTTTGGTCGTTGGAAGTGGTCGGGCAGAGGTGGGGTAGTGGCTGGAGGTGGGGTAGTGGCCGGAAGTGGGGTGGTGATTTTTTTGGATTTTATGTTCGAAATTAAATTTTTAAAAATTAGTGACAGTTCACTAATTTTTTTGGTCACCGGAAGTGCTCGGCCAGAGGTGGGGTGGTGATTTTTTTGAATTTTATGTTCGAAATTTGAATTTTTAAAAATTAGTGACATTTCACTAATTTTTTTTGGTCGCCAGAAGTGCTCGGATAGAGGTGGGGTGGTGATTTTTTTGAATTTTATGTTCGAAATTTGACTTTTTAAAAATTAGTAACACTTCACTAATTTTTTTGGTCGCTGGAAGTGGTCATCTAGAGGTGGGGTGGTGGTCGGCCAGAAGTGGGGTGGTGATTTTTTTGAATTTTATGTTCGAAATTTGAATTTTAAAAAATTAGTGACACTTCACTAATTTTTTTTCTCGCCGGAAGTGGTGAACCAGAGGTGGAGTGGTGGTCGGCCGGAGGTGGAGTGGTGATTTTTTTGAATTTTATGTTCAAAATTTGAATTTTTAAAAATTAGTGACACTTCACTAATTTTTTGGTCGCCGGAACTGGTCGGCAAGAGGTGTGGTTGTAAAGGCCCGGAATTTCCATGAAATTCTTTGTATCTTTTACTCATTTTTAAGTAATGTGAATGAGTGGGTTAATGTTTTAAAATGTGTTTCTTTCTAAGTATTATATGGGTGTGTATATCACGGTATTCCGGGGGTCAAGTAAATGGTACGAATACGTATTACAATGTTGTGTGGGTGTTTAGAGATGTTAAGAATGTGTTAGAAATGATCGGGGTTCGAATTGGTGAAGTTGGTAAAAATTTAGAAATTTTCACTCTAGATACCGGTATGGGTTTTTATTGATACCGGTATCCAGCTTCATTTTTGAGCATCAGAAACTCTAGATACCGGTATGGGCTTTTCTTGATACCGGTATCCAGCTTCATTTTCTGCGAATTTTGAGCCCGACATTGTCTTCTATAAATAGGGTCTTATACCTATTTCTTCACTCCATAACCACGAAATAAGCCCTAAAATCACCCCTCTACCTTCTCTCTTCATCTCTACCTCTAACCTTGTGATTTTAACCTCAATCCACCTCAAAACTTCAAGATCTTCACATTGGAAACATCAAGCTCTCTTGGATTTCGGGATTTGAAGATTTCCCAACCTAGGGTTTCATCTTTCCACCATTTTCAAGCAAAACCTTGAGGTAGGGGAACAATTTCTACTCTCTCTAGTTGTATGCTTGTGATTTATTGCACATATCTTGTTTTTGGCTTCAAATTCCTTGAATTTCATGTTTTCCCCAATTTGTGTGGGTTTTCCCACTTTAATTCTTTGATCTATGAAATTGTGTGTTGTTTGGTGAAATTGGGAGTGGAATTGACCTCCCTCCATGTTTAATTGTTGCCTAGTATTTCCAATTTGAGCCTAAACTATCTCATTTGTGATTGGGTTGAAATTCCACACCTTTGAGGTGAAAATCTGCACTGTTCACTGTTCATAGTTGCTGCCCCTTTTATTTCCAGCAGCTATTGCTATTTTTGGGTGATTTTTGGTCACCCTTTGATGTTCGTTTGATCCCCGGTCGCTTATTCCTTCATATATTTGATCTTTGGTATCATTTCACCCATGTTTTGACTCGAGGGATAAGGTTTTATAAATAAATATGTCATTTTATGTCACATGAACGTTTGTTGGTTTTTAGAAAGCGTGCGTGGGTTTGTGCGTAGCACATTTTATCGAAAGGTGTGAAATGGTGAAATGGACTTGGAGAAAATGAATCTTTAATGGAATGTTGGGAAATGAGATGTTTAAAACCAATGTCATCATGTGGTGAAATTTTTATAAAGGCACGCGGAGCCTATGGAATCCGGCAGGGGCACCCGGGGCCCACAGAACCCGGCAGGGGCACGCGGGGCCCTCAGAACCCGGCAGAGGCACGCGGAGCCTACAGAATCCGGCAGAGGCACGCGGAGCCTATGGAATCCGGGAGAGGGATTAAATCCCTAGTAATAATGAAATGATGGTTTTTCTTCAATGAAAGAAAAGGGAAATGAGATTTTTGGAACTATCCTTTGTGTTTTGTCGAAAACTCGATATGTGAACTTGATCTTAGACTTGTGTGGAGAACTTGGGTTGTTGAGTACTATGAAATGGATACTTGGGGTGATGTTTGGGTACTTTGTTGTTTCAAAATCCTTTTCTTAATGAACCGGGTACCGTTATTCACATTGGTACTACCATTGGACATATCATGATCTCATGTGCATATATCATATACATACGCGTTAGTAGAATAGTTCTCCTACGAGCAAGTGTGTTCACCCTATCATTTTCAGGTACTCAGCTTTGATCGTGCATGGTTTTTGGAGTGCATGACTTGGATGAAGAGCATACATGGGATGGAGTTATTTTATTCATCTTTTATGCATTAAACTTGTCTTTTGGGGAGATGATATTGTAACTCTAATCTTTTCTCTATCTTTTGACTACAGATTTGTAATAACTTTTGGGATGTTATTTTGATTACACCTTTGGGGCAAGGGTGCCCAAACATTTGATAGTCATTGGACTAAGGATGTACTCTAATTTATAAAAATCTTTATCTTTTAACTTACTTATTGTTTGAGATTCTTTTCTTTATGTTTTGTAAAAATTGCGGGCGTGACAGTGGTGGTGGTCGGCCGGAGGTGGGGTGGTGGTTTTTTTTTATTTTATTTTTATGTTCGAAATTAAAATTTTAAAAATTAGTGACACTTCACTAATTTTCTTGGTTGCCGGAAGTGGTGAGCCAGAGGTAGGGTTGTGGTTGGCCGGAAGTGGGGTGGTGATTTTTTTGAATTTTATGTTTGAAATTTTAAAAATTAGTGGCACTTCACTAATTTTTTTTGTCTTTATGTTCGATTGCAAAAGTTCTTTATCCTTCCTTTTAAAAATGGCAAATGTTTTTTGGTTTTATGTTTGATTGCAAAAGTTCATTGTCCTTCCCTTTAAAAATGCCAAATGTTTTGGATTTTTGGCTAAGTGACCCTAAAAATTACTAGCTAATAGCACACAAAACAAAAGAAGTGACTTGAAATAAATAATCACAAATTACATCTACATATTCTCCTTTCCTTTTTTTTAAAATATATATATCTATCACCATTTATTTCCTTTTTAAACCTCTTGTAGTCATTTAAATCTATCATTAAAAAAACTCCTATTTCTTTTTCTTTTTTGGTTTCTTTTTCTTTTTTGGAGAAATAGATAGAAATATAATTGGATAAACCAAGCATACAAAGTCTCAAGAGAAATAGGTACAGTACAAAAAGAACGAAAGGTAATCATAAGTAACAAGAGGGGTAGTAGTGCTAGTAGAGGCTAATCCATCACCGGTGTCCGGGTGTGGAACAAAAAAAGGCAGAGCATGTTTGGCAAGGAAATGAGCCCGCTGGACTTGCTGACGCGTAACCTTGGAGATCCTGCAAAAAGACAGTTTCGAGATTTCTGCTGCAAGGTTGCGCAACAAAAAAGTGGCATGATGATGACACTCAGCCCTCCCTGCTATCTGCATAATTGCATTAAAACAATCAGAGAACAAATAAACCTCATTATAGTTATTCTTTAAAGCCCATTTAATTGCTTCATAACATGCTTGAATTTTCGTTTGAATAGTCGTTGAGCTAAATGAAGATAAAGATTGCTTCGTAATAAGAAACCCATTGGGATGGCTAGCTGTGAAACCCAGACCACTCCAACAGTGACCTTCTTTCCAAGCACCGTCTACATGGAGATGGCAAGACACGGTGACCAAACTCAGAGTTCGGATAATGTTTAATAATACAAGAAGGATTCTTGTCAGATGGGGGAGCATTTGGGGAAGTTAGCGCTTTAGTTTTGGCTAGCCAATTAGAAGCACGGAGAAACCACTAAGTAGTGTCCTTTGCCATGCTGATAGTGGAAGCCACATCAAAAGGCATATTTGAGAAAACCACACGATTTCTATTCTTCCAAATAGCCCATAGAATAGAGATAAAATAGAAGAAATTTTTCTTATCCTTATGGAGCTGAATTATCCAATTTAGCAACCAATTATTGAAATCCATATCTTGAGAGAAGCCCAATGATGTATTGTGGAAATTCCTAGCTTCCCAAACAGACATTGCTTGTGGGCAAAGGAAGAGCAAATGCTCAATAGTCTCTTCCACTACCCCGCATAGAGGACAATTCATAGAAATTTGATGCATTCGTAAAGCAACTTTCTCTAGCACCGGAAGAATCCCTTTTGGACATTTCCATATGAAAACTTTTATGCATTCAAGAAGATCAAGGTTCTAGACTAAATTCCAGACATTAAAACCGTTGTAAATCCAAACAGAAGGACCAGTAGAGTGTTGGTGTAACCTTTGCATGTCATACAAAGATCTATATCCTGATTTAGTGTTGTATTCCCTTAAATTATTGTAAGGCCAAATGAGTTGGTCCGGACAGTTGATAAGAGGTAGAGGAATGGCTAGCACTTCCTTAACAAGAAAGTTAGGAATTATTTCATGAACCCTATCCACATTCTAGACTTTCCCATTTGCTCCATTATCTAGCAGGAAAGAAACCTTAAGATTGTCCGGGCCACTGAACGGAATGAGATGGATAAGCGGCTTATCCAAGTTAGGAATCCACCTGTCATGAAAGAGGTTAATGGAGGTCCCATCGCCTACTCTCCAAGCAATATGTTGGGCAATGAGGTCTCGACCACAAATGATGCTTTTCCAAGCCCAAGAGGAGTTATGGGATTTTACGTGAAAAAGACTATCCTTGGAACAATATCTAGGGAGAAGGATACGGGAAATAAGGAGATCTGGTTTATTGAGAAGATGCCAACATTGATTAGCAAGCAATGCCTGGTTGAAAAGCTTTGCATCCCGGATTCCCAATCCTCCATCCCGTTTATAAGCAGAAATATTCCTCCAGGCTAACCAATGGATAGGCTTTGTATTCTTAACTTTCCACCAATAATTAGTAGATATGCTGTGAGGGGTACTTTCCCGAGCAATACAATGTCACGTGCACGGCGTTAATACCACGTGAGGGTATAGTATTTCGGCGGTACCACGGGAGAGGTCCCTAAGGCAATGCCGAGCTAATTGGGCCATGTGTATGGCTGGGCCGAACTGTAACATCACAAAAGGATGTAGATGTAGTAGTGCCGAGCTACTAATGGCTCGGCACCATTATGTGCCAGTAGATGAATGCTTTGCCGCGCAGTTTGTAGCTCGGGCAGTTAGAACACCCCAGAGGATAGCTCGGCATGGCTATCTAGAAGGTTCTAGAGAGGTCCTTTACGTAATAAAGGACGAATCCCGAGTTTAAAGGGATCGGGATGGAGATTCCATAATGGCATGAAGAGTCCAATATGGAATTAAGTCCTAAGACGATGCAAGGTCTTGTATAAGGAAACATTGTTAACCAATTAGGGACAAATCCTAATTGGAAAGGTCTCCCAACGCAATAAGGAAATCTTTGGCACGAGAGGCCTAGAGGGATACAATGACCAGAATCTATAAATAATACATTCAACCTGTAGAGAAAGGTACGCTGTAATTCATTATTTACATGCTTTGTGTGAATTAGGGTTTCCTCTTAGTACGTGATACTGACTTAAGCATCGGAGGGCCCACCGCCGATGAGAGGCGTGGGTGCTTCTCACTGTTTATTGTCTTGTAGGGCTAGGGTTCCGGCGAAGGGTGCATATTGTTGATCTCATAGAGCGTGGAAGATGTATACCTGGATTTTTCCCCTCTACAATTGGCGCCGTCTGTGGGAAAAGAAATCTGAAGAAGATCAACAGTATCATAGCACCAACACACCACGTGAAGGTGACGATAGAGATAAAACGCCGTGTGCACATAGTGCTACAAAGAAAGCAACGCAAGATGCGCACAAACGAAAGTATGCGGCAAGGAGGAACCCTAGAAACGACTCGCAGAACAAACTGATAGTATTTGAAAGCTAAAACACAAGTTGAATATGATTCAGCGTGAAAGTAGAGCCCGTGATCGGGATAAAATCAATTCCCTTGCAATTAAAATATGTGGGCACCAGTCCTTGGGTTCCCACGGGTGTTGGCTTTAAAAGTCCTTGAAATAGGTGGAAATCATTGAGCAATCCGTAAACCTTGGAGGCGGTGCATGGCTGACAACTCTTCTCGGCCATGGTTGTCCGAAAGCCAGCACAACGCTTCCTCGATGAACTCGAGATTGAGTATGACGAGCAGGACTTGTTTACTAACAATAGAGCCTTCTAAAAGAAATTTAAAAAAAAGAAGTTTGGGCTCTCTAGGGGAGCTTTACAAAGTCGCGTGATTCCGCACGCAGATTTTCATACTCCAGCATAATCCAAGAAGTATTCCAGCACAGCACCTGCTGGTTGCTCCATGCTACGTGGCTGATAATGGAAACGATGGAACACGAGTAGAAGTATAGACCCTGACTCCTCCACGAAAAAGGAGGAAATCTATATCAGAAAGTGTATAAATTCAAGATTGCCAAAAAAAAAAAGTCTTGAGCAAACGAAACATCAGATGAAAAATGCGGCTCGGCGAATGAATAATCGCGAAAGAGAGATCAAACGATTTGGAAGGATGTATACGAGGGGCCGTGAAAAAAAAAAAAAATAGACGCAGTACTATCACAGAGGCAGTATCGAGGACGAGGATCAAAAAATTCCCCCGAGACGGGAAGGAGAACTCTCCAAGAGACGTCGAGGTCTCCAAACGAATAAAGGCACAGCTGGTGGATGGTGCCCAATAAACTGCAATAGCCCGTGATTTACTCTTCAAAAAGATGGAGAGTCTGTTCGAGCAAAAAAAAAAAAAAAGATGAAAAGTTTCTCTTTTCTTTTGGCCCTTATGTGCGGCAGTTGTAGCGGAGGATATGACGCAGCCGTGTAGATGACCATCTACGGTAGTCTGTATAGCAGGAATTGGAGCTTAACGGCTTGCAGACTTAGATGGTTTTCCTGTCCCAAGGCCATGGAACATTCAGAACATGATGAAGTTCTTCCAGTGAACAGCTAAGTAATTATCCTTTTTTCGAGTTATTATAGAACTTCTTTGCCGATCAAAATAGTAATAATAATATATAGCTAAGTAATTAGGCTTATTAGGAATTACGAATGAAATCCCATATTTTATTTTTGAGTAAGAACTATGAATAAAGTCCTCCGATTTCTTTTGTGGGTCCTGTGAAAGGTTCAAAGTTTTTAACGATAAAAACTCGTGTGGTATGTCTTAGCATGAACTACGTGTAAAGTTTCGTGTTTTGTGCTAGTAAGAACTAAAGTTCTGTATTTTATATGATTTCGCATTTTAGTTTTTTATTTGATTAAAGGAAATTACGAGAAAAATTTATGTTGCATGCTTGAAACACTTGATTGATTTGAATATGGAACCAAAAAGGAGGAATTTTGATTCCATATTGGGGGGCAGTAAGTGTATGTACCCCACGCTTGAAATTTTTTGCGGCAAGTACGAATACTTGGGCCTGAGCAACGGATTGCTCAAACTGAAAATATTTCTAAGTACGAATAAACTTAGGAGAAAAATTAAGTACGAATAAACTTAATTCAGGCTAAGTATGAATACACTTAGGCAAACAAATTTAAGTACGAATAAACTTAGATTAGGACAAGTATGAGTACTTGGGCCTGAGCTACGAATTGCTCGAACTTGATAAATTCTAAGTACGATCAAACTTGGAAAAAGGCTAAGTACGAATATACTTAGGCTAGTAAATTTAAGTATGAATATACTTATGACTAAGTGCGAAGAAACTTAGAAGTATTTGAGTAGGAGTAAATTCGGATTTGCATAGTTGAGTACGAATAAACTCATCCAAACAAGAGCTAAGGCTTTTTGAAGCTTGGCTGAATGAAATCAGTCAAATATGAGCAAAATCAGAAAATTCCATCAAATCCTTGACAAGGAAAATATTTGCTGAGCCAAAGCACTAAGAAGAGTGCACGTGCACTGAGCTCAATGGGTTTACGGGCTAATGACATGAGGCTAAAAATTATTCATGTATAACTTGTTTGTTAGGTGGCCAATTATGTATTGATATTTTGGCTTTAAGGAGAATTCCTTCTTGGCAAGAAAGGAGGTTGGGCTTCCACGTTATTAAAGGGAGGCAGTAGGGTCTGTCGCGGGATGTTCACAAAGGCCACAAAAAAGAAAAAAACCACGAGTTCGGCTTCGAGACCGGAAAACCACGGCTGGAACGGGAAAAATTGGAGCAGAAGGAATAAAGTTTGAACTATCTTTTCATATTTTTCTATTCCAGAGTTGGATCAAAGTCCATGACAAGAACTGTTCGGGACTACGAAAAAGTCTTGAGGACACGATGTGAGAGATTAATGACCTTGTTCGGCAAATTCATGACGCCTACTAGTGGCAGGGAAATTTGGGAATGCTCAGCCCATAGCCAATAAGATGGACCGATCACATGATTGGGATTGCTGAACACAAAAAAAGATCACCCACAAAAAGGGATGACCCTCCACGAAAAAGGAGGAAAAAGAATTCCTTTTCAAGGAACCAAAAAAACATCGTAAGGACAAATGCGCGAAATCTGACTCTGACTGCCATACCGCACGAGACGCGGTTAGATAGGCCATAATAGCTATGAAGAGCGAAGCAAAGGCAGCAAATTTGGATCTCGAGTAAGATCCAAAGAAGCCAGAACAAGGTGAAACTCAATGCCTCAAAGTGTGCGTTTAAGGTTAACCCATGAAATTTCTTGGATCACTGAAATTTCTTGGATCACTTGGAGCGTAAAAGCAAATCTCGACCAAATCTCAGCTTCATAGAAGCTGGAGAGCCAAAAAAAAAGAAAAGGCAGCAGCCTACAATGGGCCTATAACTTCCAATTGCAAAAAGAGAACGTAGTGAATGAATGGGGAGCAGAACGGGAATAAGCCTTCCAAGAGTTGAAGCAAGAGAAACTTTATTCGAGAATCCAGTTATTGGTGCGCTCCTACGAATAAGGGAGGCCGAACAAGTGCCGGCTTCTATGTGAGACCTTGCCAGATATGAGGATGAGCTAGATACATCCCACTGGAAGTATTGGCTTCAGTCCTAGTAATAGGATGAGAGAAGCTGCCACACTAATATTTGCCTGAAAAATATTATTTTTCCCAGAGCGTAACACATAATGATAGAGATTGTCATTCCTCTCGAATTTGGAATGCCGACCAGCCAAACTTCTCAGGTTGAGGAAAGGGGTAACGAAGATGCTCTAGCCAGGGAGTTAGACATAGTTTTCGAACAAAAAAAAAGGGGAACACTAGTAAAGCTTGCCAACAAAGAATTACAATAGGAAGGAACATCCGCACGAATTCGGTGACTGGGTCCTGAAAAAAAGTGCTTAGCAACAGGAAAATCTCACGAATGGGAAGCTTGGCTCGAATAGGGAAGGCCATGCAAAATTACAGAGATAGCTCGGATTAAAGCTTATCGCCTAAAAGAATTGGACAAAAATCAGTGCCAGTGCCATAGAGTATACAGATAAGTACGAAATTATTTTTTTGCAGTTTATATTTTGATTATTTCACTACAAGTTGCTATAGTGGAATTGTGAACAAAATTACATAGAAAATATTGCTTATGATTCTTGTTCAGCTACGAGTTGCTTTGTGATGGAATTATGAATAAAATTCCATCTTGTTCAGAAAAAGTTGTTTTTATTGTAAATTGTTTTTTAAGCCTGGTATAAGCACGAATAAGCTAAGTATGGACCCAAAGATACTTTGCCTCCACACTGGGGAGCAGAGAGTAGTTCTAAGTACAAAAAAATTGGGATAAGCAACGAATACGATGATTGAGCCTTCTTCTTCCTGAGGTTTAATTTCTGCAAAAGTGGTTGTCAGGCTTACATTCCTTCAGAATCTGTATTATGAGGTGAGATCATTTTTTTGGCAGATTCATGCTTTGGTTTTGGATGATTATGTAGGTTTGGATGACCTTAGTATGCACGGAAGAATTTCTAGGCTACAAAGAATGGCCATTGCCGTCGCTGAGACAACAGTGGACCCCATGTTTTACATTTTTTGTTCAGATCATGTATTTATGGAGAGATTTATCAAAGACAAAAATGTCTTACCTCAACTGGTTTGGCTAAATCCAAAAAACTGATTTTTTGGTTTTTTTCGTTTTGTCCTTATTCAAAAAAAAAAATTGCAGTTGTTAGTTTTCGGTTTGTAAAAATTTTCGTCTTTATTCACAAAACTTTAAGTTTGGCTAATAATTTTATACCTTTTAGATTCCTCTCGTCGAGACAGGCCAAGAAACCACAAAAAATTGACCGAAAACTAAAAAATGCAAATTTTTTTGAATTAGGCCAACGAAAAAAAACCAAAAAACCAGTTTTTTGGATTTAGCCAAACGACGAAGGTTTATCTGGTTGTACCTCTTGCCTTGCGAGTAGGAGGACTGGGGTTCGAGTCTATGAAGAGACGTCGAACCCCTTTGGTTGTTAACTTACTAACTTCAATAAAAAAAAAATTGATTGATAAAAGAAATTTTATTAAGAAATCTCGATAAAGGTAGATCGAGAAAAGGGGGAGGAGACATTCAACCAAAATTGAATGAAAGAAAAAGGGAAATGGAGAAAATAACCAAAACCAAATTTCTGAAAGACCCCAAAAAAAGGAAAAGGAGAAATCAACGAAAACCGAATCAGTAGTAGTTAGGGCTGTCCAGTACTCCAGTAGATCATCCGATCCGCCAACCCGACCAATCCGAACCATCCGTTGATCCATCCGAGGTATGTACGGATGGGTTGCGGATCGTAAAACACTAAAGTTATCGGTTCCGGATAAATCCGATCCGCCCGTGAAAAAAAAAAAAAAAACCGCACAACAATAGTGCAGTACAACGCTAACCACCCCACTACCCAGGCCATTTCAGCCAAAAACAATAAAAGTAATACGTGTAGCTGTACGGTTACACCACACCCTACCAAAGTAGTACGGATTTCTTTTCTTTCTTAGTTTCTTTCCTACTTTCTAACCCTAATCTTCAGACTCTCCTAATTCTCTCCGCCTCCACACCCAGCAAGCATCCCATTGTAAAATCCTAATCGATCTCTCACTCCCTCCCTCTCCTCCTCTGACGCCTCTCAACCTCTACACCCACTCTTTCTCTCTCTCTCTCTCTCTCTCTCTCTCTCACACTCAGATCGTGGCCACATCGCGGCTACCGTAGACTCCCCTAATGGCGGCCTTCTCCTTAGCCGGCGAGCACCGTTGCAGTTGGCTGGGGCAGCGGCGCCTTCTCTAATCACGATGTGACTCAGTTTTTGTATTCGTTCTGTTTGTTGTGTTATTTCAATCGTGAAGAAACAGTTGGGTTGTCTCCGAATCCTAATTGTTCTGGTGTAATCTGGATTTGCATGTTGATTAATGTTAACTAACTTTTGTTTCCAGAATCAAAATTGGGTTGAAAATGATTGGGCTGGAAAATGGGCCGAAAAAATGGTTGAATTTTTTTTCTAAATTGGCCCAAGCAAATTGGCCCATTTTAAAGCCCAAACCGCCAAATTGATCCTGAACCGATCCGATCCATCCGTATGTCATCTACGGATGGTTCCCGGATCTTAAAAACCCAAATCCGCTTTGACCGGATCGGATCGGATCCGTATCCGAACCGGCCGAATCCGATCCGTGGACACCCCTACTAGTAGTATTTAGATTTAGATTTGCCCTCTACTTGAGACTTTATGAACACCTTCAGTTAGAGACCTCAACAGGCTTCTGAACTAGTACATGTTTGTTGCAAGGCAATCAAAACTAGCACATGCACATAAAGAGATGTATCATTTAAATAGGCAACTTGTAAAAAGGTTTACCGGGGCTAAATCAAAAAAATGATAGGGAAGGCAATAAGTAAATTTAGCTTCTCCGTTTGACTATGTTATTTTTCTGTTTTCCACCAAAAATCACTCCCAAGTCAATTATCCAAAAACAGCCTTAGAGGGCAAGCGGAATGAATGAATTGAGATACATCAATGTCATAAACTGGGCGATACGTGGGAGGGTTTTGCGCCTAAACCCTTTTAACACAATACAAAACTGTTCTGGGACCAAAAAAAAAAAGAGATCAATAGCAAAGGCATTGCTGTTCAAAAAAAAAAAAGCAAAGGCATTCAGTTCGACAGAGGCATGAGAAATGAAAATGGTCAATGACTCAGCCGCGTCTACATAGTTAAGCATACTTCGAATCTCAAGCATTTGATATTTGACTGCAAGATAACTCTAGAAGTTCAAACAAAGAAAGAAAAAAAAAACCAACCGCCACATATGTGGCATGAACCAAGCCCAAACTGTTATTTCTTTGGTTGAGGTTGATCGATCAGCTTGGTAACAACATAGCAATCTGGTGGAGTAATGTTTATGTAATAGTTATGAATTGTTTCTGTGATTTCAAACCCAAATTTCTTGTAGAAGTTGATCGCGTCTTCGTTGTTTGTTTGCACGTGCAAGTAAATCTCACCGATGTTTTGCTTGGAACAAAGATCAATGGCATGATTTAACAGCATTGTACCTGCACCATTTCCAGAATCCAAATATTAAAGACTCGTGCAACAATATTCTTTTGCATCTCCTTAATTTCCTTTTATCTTCCTTCTACGACCAAACCTTGGCTCTATTACAGCATAACCAAAGAAATAAACCTAGGAATTGATTTCCTGCAGTCGTTGCCAGTAGTTGTTTGGTCTTGAAAAACCATTGTTTGTTTGACAAGTCCAAAATTTGGATTATTGTGCCACATAACTGACATAAGTTTACTGCTAGAAAAGTAGCAAAATCTTATACGACTACCGAAACATCAACTGAAGTTCCATCAAAGGGATGTGTACAAACTGTGGCATAACCAAACTATGGAGGATAATTTTTGAGGAAGTCCGTATTACAGAGTTGGCAGCATGCAAAATATGTTATTTGTCTATTTGGAGGAATGATATGACGAAAACAGTTCTTTAAGGTGTTCTAAGTGATTATCATCCAAGAGACAGAACTTGAAGGAAAGAGGCAGAAAACTCACCAATACCCAACCCGCGATATGGTGCCAAAACGCCCAATGTCATGATGTATACACGGACAGCCCCACCTTCTTTCTTTTCAAGCCGACATGCAATTGCCCCAACACAAATGTCACTGTAGTACGCTGAGCATAAAGAGAAAAAAATAAATAAATAAAACTTGAGAGACTAGACAGGAATATGGAACACCAACGCAGGATATTGGCGATGGAAGAGAAGCAGGATTTTAAATACAAAATCTAGCGGAATGGTCAGAGTCAAACTATGAATTCTGAAAGCATCAATTTGATGCAACTTGTCATCCAAATTGTGAACATAGCACAAGTGCAAAGAACTAGTAGTGTGTTTTTGAGTGTTCAACAGGCTCATATGAAGACCACTTCTGAAATGGACTATCTTCCCATATTGCCCTCATACAAGGAAAAAGAGAACTAACAGTAAATATAATAGCCTCTACAGGAAGACAGTTTTCAAGTGCCTAATGCAAACCGACCGAAAACTTGAATGCATTATGCATCACTGATAATACTTAAAGAGAAAATTAATGGCAGAGTAACTGGAGAATTCAACGAGCTATGAAGCACCGACACTCCTAGGAGGCGCCGTATTGCCGTTTGGGACACGGGGACACGGGGACACGGCGGGGACACGGCCAAATACGTATGGGACACGCCACGTGGCGTGTCCCCCAATTTTTTTGAATTTTTTTAGGGGGATACGGCGGGGACACGTGGGGGACACGGGGGGGACACGGCAGGGGGCAAATTGTAATTTTTTTTAAAAAAAATTGGGGTCAATCTGTAATTTTTCAAATTTTCAGGGGTCAAATTGTAATTTTTTAAATTTTTTGGGGGTCAAACTGTAATTATCAATCTTTAATTTTTTTAATTTTTTTATAATATTTATATATATATTAATATATATATTGCCGTGTCCCCCGCCGTGTCCGTGTCCCTTTTTTCGAAATTGCCGTATCCGTGTCCGTGTCCGTATTTGTATCCGTGTCCGTGCTACATAGTCAACAAGTAATAGTATGATACTAGGGATACGCCGATATCAGGACATTTGTTAACTACTTAGTCTCGTAATCGAATCATCAGTCTATTCGAGATTCTTCTACAAAACCCCACAGGTCCATTAAGCAAGTGGTCTAAATAAACATCTCTCCCAGGAAAAGCACAATGAGTGGTCAAGAACCAAAAACAAAATGAAAACAAAAAATTAAAATACACTGCTGCAAAAGCGCAATGATTGGTCAAGGTCACTTCATTGCATTGAGGGGTATAACCAATGAGTACGGTTAATTACTGAATTTATGAGTGAGTAACAATAAGGACTAGGTCTATATAAGTTGAACTGACAAATTTACGGTTGGGATGAAACATAGGAACAAATACAACCATAGCAGCCTACACAGCTGTGAAACAACTGCTATGTAGCCCCACAAGACAGGAAACAGCACCACTGCTCAAAGGCAACACACACAGTATCTTGATCTTGAAACTAGAAGCCAAGGACACAACAATCTGGCTCGCACAGAGTACCACCTTAAGCAAAGTTTACCCAAGGCAAACCTATGTTTTATATGGACTTGGCTGCGGGTGTGAGTGGGTACACGTTTGAGTGATTCGCGTAAATTCTATCTCAAGGACATAGGGACACACCAAAATATCCATATTCCTAATCATATTTCTGTTCTGTTCTAGGATAAATGGTGCTTATTTGGTCTTGGGCATTTCATGCATCAAATGGGAGTTCTATTCACATGTAATGGTAAACTCCTGTCTCCAACATATGCTTGCTTGGCGAATGTCCAACTAGACATGTTGGACACGGATACAGGACAGTTCTTCATGTGCTGAGTGTTTGAAATGGAACTTCATATATTTAGAAGAGCCCATGTAATGTTTAGGCATACAACTTTTCAGGTACTAATGCTAATTTGGGTGGCCGACAAGGGGCAAATAGCTCCTCAAGTTTAGCAAACATCTGCAATAAGACCCTGGCCATCTGAAAGAGTGACCTTGACCAAAATATTCATATTCCTAATCATATGTCTATTAAAAGTTCACGGGTTTGCTTCCCAAATCCTGTTGCCACTTGGTACGCTCTCCCAATACCGTTCCAACGGACAATTTGACAACATCGTTCTGCTGAGTGATAGCATGATCAAAACCAGGTTCCCAAAAGAATGAAATAACCTAAGAGAACAAATATGACAAATCAAACTTTGAAAATAGGATGAGAACGTTTGATAACTACCCAGTTATTTGAGGATAGAATATGACGACATCTTTACTTTCTACTCATTTGAGTACCAAACCAGACTCTAACGGCCATCCTGTCACAACCTCACCAGGTTTAGCCCATCTCACGAAGGAATTTGTTCTCTAGATAGCACAAGTCAATAACAAATGAAAATTATCACACAAGCTTCACCACAAGTTCCTGTAAAATGTAAATGCAACAATCTGAAATCAATTACTTCTGTGATATTAAGGGTGTTAAATGTTTACTGTTACTCCATCAGTGGCTTGCAGGTCATCTTCACTGGAATGAAATGAATCAAATGATTGCATAATGAAAGAAGAAACTTATTTACGAAAAATATCTCCTTCGGCAGCGGCCAATATATTTCTTATATGGACAATTCATCAAGCCCAACAATCTCTGCCTAAGAACTACGGAGATGGACAGGGGACATGGACACATACATATTATTTCTCCGAGAAGTAGGACATCGCCGCGTAGTACACAAAATATATTTATATTATATACCTCGTCAATTACAAAATATATTAGCAATTCGTGGCGGCAAAGGCAAACATTAGGAAAAAATTTACGACATAAGCAAGGCGACATTAATTTTACCAATACAAGTAGTAAAAACATTACCTACAAGATTATTATCAAAACTTTCAATTAATCTATTCAATTACTAAAATGTGGTCATCTATAACTACAACTGCATACAATCTTGTAAATCCCTATCCATTTTCAAAAGTAAAAAACATTACAAAAAGTAAAAATCTTAGTGAAAGGTGGATGGGCAGGTGTTGTATAGTTCAAAAGGATGCTGGGTGGCCAAACTTATATAATTGAAAAGTTTCTGAGAAAAAACTACTATAATCATAAGAAAAATTTGAAACGTGGATAGAGCAGTAGCCCGGATCATCCGGCCCTTGGTATGTTCTTGAACTTCCATTGCTTGGATCCTCATGAAAGAACCAAGAAAAACCCAAACAACAAAACAAACTTATTCATATGAACTCAACTGAGTCGTGCAATGGCAAAAAATGAATCGCTACTGTAGCAAAGGTTTGAAGCAAATGAAAGCAAGGCAACAACTCCAACCAACAGGCACCTGATACAACAAAGTAGAGTAGTAGACAATTACAAGAACACAAAACAAAAGCCCAGCATGAATTTTTTTTTTAGCAAAATCCAGATTAGAAATCCAACCTAGCTAATGAATTCAACATAATAGCGTAGACCCATAGTAAATAGAGAGATAAAATATCAAATACAACTAGGGCCTATTTGGTTGACCGGATTAGACAAAGATTGGATTACAAAACCTTTGAAATTGTCATTTCTGGATATAGATTGCAAAAAATTCGAGGCATAATATATCTGTCAGACTACCAATCTAGCAGAACATAGTTATACAGTACCTGGGCAATGTCTCCCTACTAAATGGTGCCATGGTGGGATTATTCATCCTAGGGATTGCATATCCCACATTATTAGTCTAGCAAATCAAACATGGCTTGGAATTTAATGAATAACTTTCCATAAATGGGACAAAGTCAAGCCATTCAAACAAAAAATTAGGCAATAATCACAAACCCAAAAACCAATAACCCAAAAGAAGCCACAAGTGAAGAGAGAGAACAAAAGATTGTTACATCCCAAAACAAGCGAAACCCATGAAAGAAAGATTCAGATAAAAATGAAAGATTAGAAAGCAGGAGGGTTTGAGAAAGAGATAGGTAGGGTACCTAGCTTGGTGAAATCGGCAGAGGCGAGAGCATCTGCGTAGTATTTGTCGTTGTAGCGAACGGGGAAGAGGGCTGTGTTTAGCTTCTTTAGTTGCATCAAGTTCTTGTCTCTCACTCCGTCCAGTGATATCGGCACCTCACGACCTGCCCCCATTGAGCTCTCTGTGTGCGTTGGGTTGTGCCGTGCGCAGGAGGTGAAGGCTGCGGCCTGCGGGAGAGAGGAGGGGGGAGAGAGAGAGAGGGGTATGCCCACGTTTCGGGTTGAACCAACGCCGACCCACACACCCACGTCTATACAGGCCATGTTCCATAAACAAAAAACTAGTTTTGTTTTAAACCAAAAACTACTTCATTCCACTAAAAAAAACCCCACAAAAAACCAACAAAAAAACCACTTCATTCCACTAACCTAAAAAAAACCAAATCATTGCACAATTAAGTACATGTACTTTAATCATGTAAAATTGCGAATCTGCCCTCCCTTCAAAAAAAAAAGAGCAATAGTTGTTTGGGTAGAAGGGTAGATTTGTAATTTCATGCCCATAGTAAAAAAACCAAAAAACGAAAAACTTGTTAGTGGAACTAGTTGGTTTTTTTGAAAAACTAAAGATAAAAAAAAAACCAAAAAACTAAAAAACCAATTAGTGGAACATGGCCACAATCTAGTGATCTACAGTAGTTCTTGTCCTGTTTTGGAGAAAATTATGGGTACGGATCTGGTAGATCCACATGGTGCCTGACACTACAGTCCAGTCTTCCAAACATGTTTTAGACGGTTCATATTTGTGGGTGACATTTTTTAAAATTTTAGGATCAAATTTACCCCCACATCTAGGCCGTCCAAAGTAGGTTGGTAGGACTAAAAAGGGCTTCATTTTGCTTTTATGATCAGCAGCCTAGGAAACAATACCTGAAAGCCACCCACCAAATTTTAGGCCACCATAGAAACCAAATCACCCTCTAATGGGCAAAAAAAGCATTGCAATGAACCAACGTGATACTTGAAACATACCGAGAGAAACATAATACACGAAACACTCACCAGTGTGGTGATGCGCATTGTTCTGATGTCACTAAAACGTGAGAGAGCTGCAATGGTGGGTCACTGACTCACTCACCGGTGTGGTGATGCGCATGGGCTGAGCTGCCATTATGGTCTCAGTTTAGAAGTGATAAGAGTTTATTAGAAAACACAAATGAGGAAGGGAATTGAAAGGCTGAAGAGATAATTACATAAGACCAAATACTATCATGAAAATCCTAGAAATCAAATTCCACAAATGTAAACATCAACTGTACTATCAAACACATAAAAAAAAAAAAAAACAAGAGAAAAAAGAGCAACATTAATAACAAAAAAAGGACGAAATATATAACCGAGGACACAGAGAAGCTCCCAAAATGCCCGGCGTGGCCTGAACATTTTCAAAATGCAAAATGAGAGAGGTCTTCTTTGAAATTGGAGAGAGAGGCGTGTACATCTTGGAGCTATTATTGGAAAACTGATAAGTTTTTTTTTTTTTTTTTCTGACATGGAAAAACTGATACTATGAAAACCAATTTCCTTATTTGTTTGAGTTAGATCTTGCAATCCCAAAACGAACCATGTCTGTTGAATTGATTAATAGACCAAATCGCTGCCTTGTATGGTAGTTTGACCATTGTAATTGTAGAAAAAGTTGAAATAAGTTTAAATTTTTTAAAAAGATAAAATAAACACCGTTGAATACATCACCATTCCCTATGAGAGCATCAATTTCACCCTTGAAAATTTACACTCAATCTTATTCATTCAGATTGTCACGTAAGACTCCCCACTACCAAACTCTATAGGAGAGAATCTGGGACCGAGGATTAAACCAAAGATTCACTCACAATTTCAATTACGACCTTCCATTTTGCCACGGAGTACAGTTGTCAGACGGACATTTTCAAAACCACTCTCCGTTGGAATAATCAGTTTTTTTAGTCGATGCGGACCATCAATTTTTTTTAGGCAAGTAAATATGGTCCGCATTTTAGGATTCAAAGTGACAATAGGAGACCCCATAAATATTCAAAGTGACCAAAGATTCACTCACAATTCAATTACGGCCTTCCATTCTGCCATGGAGGACGGTTGTGAGAGGGACATTTTGCAAAACAACTATTTGTTGGAATAATCAGTTTTTTTTAGTTGATGCAGACCATCAATTTTTTTAGGCAAGTAAATATGGTCCGTAAATAAGTCAAAATACGTAAGACTCCCCACTACCAAACTCTGTAGGAGAGAATCTGGGCCCGACGATTAAACCAAAGATTCACTCACAATTCAATTAGGGCGTTCCATTCTACCACGAAAGATAGTTGTGAAAGAGACATTTTGTAAAATCGCTCTCCGTAGTTATATAGAAGATACTCACGGTATATATAGGCTTTCTTTTGAAAAAGCATAATTTTTGGAGTTAAAATCTAAGACCTAAAATATGCACGATCTCCCTATTGGCTTAGACCTCCATATTGGGTGGCATGCACAGAACTATTATTTCTAAAATCAATGGAAATTACCTTCTCGTTTCAGCAAAATTAGTGACCTAGACCTTCCATGAATGATTTGCCTAAATCACCATTCATTCCTTGATTCACCCAATCTAGACCTAAAAAATAATGTAGAAGACTTATTTAGGTGTCCATCCATATGAGTTTGAATATTTATGTTCACATCCTCAATATGCATTCTTGGCCCTTTATACCCCTAATATATAGAAGAAATTAAATACGCATCCTAAATAGAAGACTTATTTAGGTGTCCATCCATATGAGTTTGAATATTTATGTTCACATCCTCAAAATGCATTCTTGGCCCTTTATACCCCTAATATATATAACTAATTTATTTATAGATATTTTATACCCATTATCTAATTATTTAAACCAACTAGGATGGGGAATTAAGTATCTCTAGGGGAAAGGACCCCTATTTAACTCCCCCAAAAATAATTTAGGCAAATCATTTTTGTCTTGCATATGAACGTAATTCCTTTCATTTTAGGGCAGATTTTCTAAACTTTGAAAATCGCCCATATATAGTTGGTGCATTTTTTAGGTAAGAAGGGAGAGGAGAGAACATGGTAATCATAATTTTCAAATAGACATTCTAGTCCTACCCGTTAATCTGAGGCGTAGGAAAAATATGTACCAATCCAATGGTAAAAAATATAGGAATTTCAAAAACTTCTCAGTAATATTATATAGGGTAAATTTCACTTACCTCCCTTGAGGTTTCTGACAAATACAGAGACCTCCCCTTCACTTTCTGAAATTTCACTGCCCTCCCTTACTTTTGAAAGTAATTACCAGATTCCCCCCTCCCGTTAATTTTAGCCTAACAGTGTTAACATTGGGTGTGAAATGACTTTCACACCCCTAGGTATATAAACTCTAACTCTCTACTCCATTGATCAATCAGTTGCCCCATCCAAAGACACTTCTAATTCGGCCGAGAGAGAGACGGAGTACGCAAGAGTGAAATCCATAGACAAAATCAGTACGAGATCGCTGAAAATACAAAAACAACCGTTCGGAGATGGAGATCGAAGTGCAGAAACCCTAGTTTTGGCGGTCCGGAGATCTGAAGGGGAAGATCGAAGTTCGCACACAGGTATGAATCCTCCCTCATCTTGAAGTCTGTGTCGTTATTTTTGCAAAGATTTGGCTATTTTGATCAATAATAGGGTTTTGATTAGGGTCCTTTGACAAAATTTTGGGGGTTATTTGTCAAAAATAGTTGTTACGGTTCTGTTTCTGGCCTCTTCTCAGTAGTTCTTGGGATTTTCTTCTTCAAGCCTGTTAAAAGTCGGTTCCTTTGCGGATCGGCGATGATGGAAGACTAGAAGCAGAATGTACATGCATATTGGAGTGTGCAACAAAAATGTAATGAAAATTGTGGGTAATGGTTTACTCCTGGATTGTAGTGAAAAGTAATGTTTAATGCAGTAGAAAATTGTCGGTTTATAGCACAAAATACTCGTATATGTATTTACATGTTTATTACTCATTTACTCCTGTATTGACTCTGAATTGTGGGTAATGGTTGTTGCAAAGATTAGTTTTGGGGTGTAATTTCCACAAACCAAATGATCATCCACACTTTTTTTTTTGGTCTTGTAATTAAAATTTTATTTGTAAAAATTTCCCAATATTGCAGACAGGAAATTTTTGTTTTATATATGTACCTCTAAATCCGAAACGATATCTGTAGAAAAATCAGTACCCAAGCAAGTACGAGATTCAAACCCTTGGAATGAGATGGTTTTTATATTTGTACAAGAAAATTATACCATAATAAGTGAATTATTTCCCATTGGAATCATACCATAAGAAACCAGGACAGTACATTGAGTTGTAGACCAGTAGAAGACACTAATGAATAGAAGAGTGAGAAGGAGGGGTAATATGGGCATTTAGAATTGAAAAGTGGATGACGTCATTGATTTCTGTTACCTTTACTAACGGAAGTAACGGGAGGGGAGGTACCTGGGAATTACTTTCAAAAGTAAGGGAGGATAGTGAAATTTCAGAAAGTGTAGGGGAGGTCCCTGTATTTGTCAGAAACCTCAGGGGAGGTAAGTGAAATTTACCCTATTTGTCCCTGTATTATGATAGTCGGACGATTTAATAATCTCTTCATCATCATCTGAATTACTTTGATTTTCTAATGTAAAAATTTCTAAGATCTGTTGTTTATCTGTATTAGATATGTTAGGTTGACTCATTTTTTTAAACTTTACATTCATTTTTTGTAATGACCTTTTTTCCCCACAATTATGACATGTAATGTTACTTTTGTCACATTTTACATTATTGGTTTCTTTTTATTTTGTTGACTTCTTGGTTTTTCGTAAAATTTATCTCTGCAGAATTGTGGTTTACTTTTTCTAAAATACTTAAAATGTTTACTTTTATTTTCAACTTGTTTGTTAAGCTTGTGTTTTCTTCTTGATGGTGCTACTGGAAGTAGACCGTATTGTTCACAAAAGTTTCCTAACTCATATTTAGCTTTGTTTTTATCTTTTTGGAGGGAGAGGAGAGAGAGAGAGAGAGAGAGAGAGAGAGAGAGAGAGAGTCCTCTTCCTATGCGGACGTCCCTTTTTTCCATTTTTCCGATCAAATTTCAAAGATCCGAGCCGTTCAATGTGTCCAGAATGTGATTTTAACGGTACTCGTGAGAAATCGACAAAAAATATGACCGGGAAGGGCTCAATCGGATTAGTTTTTGCCGATTTCTCGCGGGTACCCTTAAAATCACATTTTGAACACATTGAACAACTCAGATCTTCAAAATGTGGCCGGGAAGACGTCCACATAGAAAAACTAGTATACAATGATTTTCTTCTACTAGGGACTCCCTCAGCTTGTTAAGTTAAGGAGCCCTTCAGTTACATCCAACGGCTGAGGAACAAAAGGGGTAGGGATGGCAATCCCGGCCGACCCGCCCCGTTCCCCGCCCTAAATGGATAGGGGATTTGGGGATTTTTTGGGGATATGGTAGGGTATGGGGATAATTTAAAAAAAAAGGTGGGGAACGGGTAGGGGATGGGGATGCCCCCCCCCCCCAAATACCCATTATATATATATATACATAATTTTGATGGTTTTGAAATGTTTCTTACTATGAAAAAGAAAGTTAAAAGTGTACATATGAAGTTGGAATTGGATCATTATTTGGAGAATGATTTGCTACCGAGATGTAATAATTTTGATATATTAGCATGGTGGAAATCTAGTGGCTTAAAGTACTGCTGCTACCATGTATTGATTTGTTCACATTACTTTAAGCCTTAGTGCATGATATAGAGACCTATTGGAAATGAATGTTTTCATATTGTGTATTCAATGTTGCAAGTTGTATGGCTTCTTGCAGATACGATCCCCAAATGCCGAGATTTTAAGCTGCATATAGAGACATTGGAAATGAATGTTTTCATAATGACTCATATTTGGTTATGTAATGTTTTTTTTTTTTCAATTTGGA
Source organism: Vaccinium myrtillus (assembly GCA_016920895.1). NCBI lineage: Eukaryota > Viridiplantae > Streptophyta > Magnoliopsida > Ericales > Ericaceae > Vaccinium > Vaccinium myrtillus. The sequence goes on from CM029274.1 coordinate 16,164,452, forward strand.
ATTTTTTTTTTCTAGTTTGGATCCCTGAATCCCCATGGGGATTCCCATTCCCCGTTTGGGGTGGAGATGGAGGGTAAAAATTATTTCCCGGTGGGGATCGGGGAGGGGATGGAGATGGATGTGACAAAATGGGTAGGAGATAGGGATAAGGGTATCCACCCCCGACCCTCTCCATTGCCAACCGTATTAAAGGGAGTTCGCGGGTCAAAAAGGGGGTCATCCGGGTCGAGTTGAGTCGCGGGTCGTCCAAAAGGGATAACTTCGGATCCCTCTTTTCACCGTTCCATTTTCACGTACAGTTTTGAACAACAGAGAGAGAGAGAGAGAGAGAGAGAGAGAGAGAGAGAGAGAGAAGAATAGATTGATCTGAACCAGAATTGGAAGGAAGGAAGAAGAAGACCGACGAGCTCACCCGTGCATCTCTTTGGAATCTCTCTCGATTTTGAATCTCTCACAAGTTAGGGTTTGCAAACCCTCGTGCATGACTTTTTCATAGTGTCTGCTTATCTACTCCTTGACGTGTTTTGTTACTCAATTGAGACCACAAAAGAGCTAACAATGGAAAGGCCGCACTTGGAAAGGTTGCGCGGGAGGAGAGCAGACCTGGTTCGTAAACTTGAGCTTACTTCATTGGCTATGCAAAAGAGAAATGAAGGGCAGTCCCTAAGCCGTGAAGAAAAAAGCTTGATCGATTCTAAAGCCGATACAACGCTATTGCTTGGCGAATACAAAGAGATTTTCGAACATTTAAATAACAACGTGACGAACAACAATACGCCTGGAATGTCGGCTTCATTGCCGGATGAGCTGCGTTCGTTGGTTACAAGGATGGAGCCAGGGGGGGGCTAGTAGGGGCAGTCGCCCCCCCTACGTCTTAAAAAATTCATATTATTACATTGAAAAAAAATAAATTTATCATCAAACTATATAGTCTCGTCCCCCCTTCGTTTTTTCATTAAAAAAATAATAATAATAGTAACAGTTTTAATACTTATCAAGCTATGAAACAACTTTATACTAAAATTGGTTTTAATGAGGCTTAATTACAATTCTTGTAAACAGAACAACACCCAAAATTTATAACTCAACTCACTTCAGGGACTCAAGGCCCGTTCACTTTTAAAAACTAAGGCTCACTGAAATTTCGGAAGCCCAAAACTCTTTTAACGTGGTTTTTGAACATCAAAGTGAAGGAAAAAGAAAAGAGAAAAAGAAATTGGGGGCTCCCAGGACAGTCGATTCTCAATTGCAAGAATTGAACACTTGGTTTAAGGAAGATAGAATGGAGTTGTTAATTCTCAGCACACATCTCTAGATCCTCGCGATGGCTTCAGATCATTCAACATTAAATATATTTGCAAGCTTGCAGAGAAGTATTATCTAATGGATTTCACTGAGTAAGAAAAGTACAACTTGATCGATATCAATTGCAAAATTATAAGATTGATGTGTCTAGGCATCCTGAGTTACAAAATCTGTCAACGATTTCAAAGTTGAGTGAAGTGTTGACGAAGACAAGAAAGTGCATGATATATCATCTTTTCGATAGGTTGATTCGGCTTATATTAACTTTAAATGTTTCAGTGGCTACAACCGAACATGCATTTTCTGCTATGAAATGTGTGAAGACAAGACTTCGCAACCGGATGGAGAATGATTATTTAGCAAATTTCTTGATTACTTATATTGAGAAAGATAATGCTCGAGGGTTGAACATAGATAGGATTACAACACGTTAATACTTTTTGCAATCTAAATTGATATTAGAAACATGTTTAATTTCATATGAATATACTGTATATTTTTTTGAGTTAGTAAAAATTCATATCATTGTCTTAATTTTAATTTTTTTATTGTGTATATTCGTCTCCCCTACGCCAAAATCCTGGCTCCGTCCCTGGTTGGTTAGTCTTCTGTATTTTGGTTCTTTGTTCCAAGTATTGGATGAAGAAGTAGCGGAATGTGATAGCCATATCGGGAAGGAAAGGGGCAAGATAAACAAAGATAAACACGACTTGTCTGGGATCACAGAGGTAGTTCAGAAAATCGTGCCTCATCTTGAATCTGGTTGTTTGGTTGTTTGGGACGTCATCTGGAACTAGTCAATTCTTGTTAGGGGTGAACAAAAAACCGGCCGAACCGAACCGAGTACGAGAACCGAACCAAACCGGTTTTTTTTTTCGATTTTTTTTATTCCCGGTTTGGTTCGGTTCGCTGGAGTAAATTTTTTTTGAATCTGGTTCGGTTCTCGGTTTATGAAAATTTTGAGCGAACCGAACCGAACCGGTTTTATTATATATATATATTAAATATTTTAAAAATATAATAAATATATATATACTCCTATTCCTAAATCCTAACCCTAAAAACTAAAGGTTGTGTTTGGTTTGGGTTTTGAGTTTTGGTTTTTGTAATGATTAGAGTGAGAAATAGGGATAATAATTAAAAAATAGGTATTAATGATTGGAGAGATAGAGAAATAAAAAAAATAAAAATTAAAAATAAGAGTAATAATTGAATAATAATTGAGAAAACCGGTTCATGAAAACCAAAACGAACGAGGCCAAAATCGATTTTGGCAGCCGACACTCCCCCTCTCTCTCTCTCTCTCTCTCTCGTCTGGTCTGGTTCACCTCCGATCGAGTAGCGACGGCCAACGGTGGAAAACATGAAGCTCTGGTTTACCGATGATCGAACTTCAAGATCCATCTCTCTCTATCTATGGGCGACGGTGGAAAATCGAGTAACAAGAAGAGCTGACAGCGACGACGACGGTGGAAAATCGAAGCCCGTCGACCACCATATCCGGCGTTCAAGCTCCGTCGTTCTTTCCCCTCTCGATCTACGATGGAAAATTGGTTTCGCCTCTCTCTCTCTCTCTCGATTATGTGGTGTGTATACATATACTTATATATGTATATACTTCGTTCCGTGTTCATAAATTCATCAGTAAATTAATTTTTGTTTGTAAATCTGTGTATATACATAAAATGTTTAGATTTGTGAGAGACGGACACATTTCATTGTTTCTTCTCCCGATCTGTGTATCTGGTTGTTGTTTGAACTTTGAACTTTTCTTCTCTCGATCTGTGTATTTGGGTGTTGGAACCGAACCGACCATGAACCGAACCGGAACCGGAGGAACCGAACCGAGAACCGAACCGACATTCAAAACTCGGTTTCGGTTCCTAGTAGTCCCTGAACCGGTTTCATTGGTTCAGTCAAAACCCCCGAACCGAACCGGTTACACCCCTAATTCTTGTTACGCATCTTTTGTGGAGAAATCTGAAGAGCCAGAGATTAGAGAATTGGTACACATGCTTGTGACCTCGGATCAATTTTGTACGAGGAAAGGATTTCATCAGAAAGATGAGAGGAAGAAGGTGAAATATAGATTTTTAAAGCGGATTGTTTATTGCATGCTGAAAAATTAAGTTTGATGTTGCTCTTTGCGTATGTTTATGAGAATTACATCTGCATATGGTGTTTAATAATTGGTCATCAATACTATTTAGTCATTGACTCATTGCAAATCCATAGAAATTGGTTGTGGCTGAGTAATTAGTTGAGTAACTTGATTTGTTAGAATCATGTGGCTTTTCCTACCAATTTCTATATCTAGTTAGAGACACCTTAGTTGTGGTGGTGTTTGGATATGGAAGCTCCCATGAAGAAGAAAGCTTGATTTAGGACGGTTTTAGGACACTTGAATATTGCCGCCTACAATTGGAATCATGGTGGTTTTGGGTGGGGAAATAAGAATGTTACTTGGATAAAGTGCGCAAAGAAGAAGAAATGAGAGAATGAGAAGAAGTAGAGAGAGAAAGAGAGATAGAGGTGCTTCACCCTCGCAAGGGTTAGGCGATTTCTGCAAGGATGGACCGCAACCCAAATCCCAATTACAATGGCCTCAACCTTGTAAAAATCAATTCATTAATCAACTCTGATTTTGAAAGAAAGATTACATCCAAATTTATAGGCTAATCAATGGCGTTTTGAATTCCTAGAAGTCTACATGAAATGCACCTAATCAATGAACATAGATATAAATGCATACATTGAACCTACTAACATGTGTTTAATGTAACTAGATAAATATTAATGCAAACACTAAATTGACCTTCAAATACCAATGAATTTTAATGCAAACACTAAATGCATGATGACCCTTTAGACTATGAAGCACGGATACTCCAAAACTAGTCAAATACGAGTATCGGATATGCGAGGGATACACATATGCGCCCTATGCACCATGATACGTATCAGATACAACAAATAAGTATTTGGCATTTAAATTAAATATTTTTAATTTCGGATACGAGGGGGATACGACAGGATACGTTTAAGGATACGGCAGGGGTCAAAATGAATTTTTTCAAAGAATCAAGTACAAACTCAAAGGGGAAAATTGTAAAAATAGCATCATTAAAAATATAAACCTACGAAATTATGCACATCTATAAATCATTCCCTTAACCAGTCGATATTTTCCCAACCCTAGGAAATTATACACATCGATAGTTCTTAACGATGTTTGGTATTGGCAATTCAACTACTCTTTTATTTCTTATGGCTTCATTTTTATGTCTAGGAGACTAATAGTTATAAAAATGTATAATTTATACAGCCGTATCCCCGACGTATCCGTATCTTATTTTTTTAGGTTTAGCCATATCGCCGTATCCGTATCGTGTCGTATCCGTATCTATGCTTCATAGACTACAAATCAATTCTTACCCATTAAGCAATAGAGAATGAGACCCTCTTCTTTCTGATTCCCGTCCTGCAATTAAAAATAGGGGAACCAGTTTGACTGAGTAGAACACTATTTAAGACCTGATTGATAAAGACTGAAATTAAATGGAATTTTATTGTAAGCTCAAAATGTCTCTCATTATAATTTTTTTTTGGTTGTGATGGAAATATTGAGCTTGTACGTTCCAAACAAAGAAGATCATAGTTTGAATCACTTGGTCATATGATTTGTGTTGTGTGTTACATTATATTGAGAAAAGTTTGGTTGATTCCTTAAAGCTTTAGTCCTCCTTATTGCAAATCGCTAATCTAAATCTGATTGAGATTCCTAGAGTAATGAATCCATTTTGGGAAATCTCACATACTAAGATGTTACCATAAAACATAGACTGAGGGCAAGCTTTTATGGTATACGGATATTGCTTAATTGGAAGCCATGTGGTAAATTATCATAGTGTTTGTAGTAACGAAAGCAGAATTCTTTTCTACTATATTAGTGCCTGTGAGAGTAATACATTGCACCAACAAACTGAGTAATTCTGAAATTAATCAACCTCCAGGTGGTTTTCCTTGGCAAAATCTTCACAGGTTTTAGTTATTTATCTTCTCTCGTGCTTTGTTTGGCAAAGTATTACTCTATCTTATATTTGAGTGTAACATTCATCATAGTAATTGTTGTGTTTTGTATGTAGAAGTGGCTAGGGGGTACCCGTCATGAATGGATTAAAGATTATAAAGAGGATGTTGTGAAGACATTGTCATTCAAAGCTGGTGAATCGAAGTTGGAAAAACCAAGATTGACAGATGTCGGAAGACATATCATGAGGTAACTGTGTATATTTGTTCCATCTTTCAACTCTTTAAAGTTTTCCTAAAATCTATACTATTGCCATTTCTTTTAAAGATATTAACAAATATTGCATTACATATATGGGTATAACGAAGAAGCTTCTGCGCTTCCATCTTAATGGAATAGCTTTTCGTGATTTAAGAAGTGAAGATATCATATTGGACGAAAAGTTAAACATTGTAGCTTTCGAGGGCATTAAGTGTGGGAGTGGGGACACCAATTTCAAGACAGATTGTGTAGCTCTAAAGGGCATATTTAGTGAACTACTTAGCGGCAATCTCATTCCCAATGATGTTGGTCATCTAATGAGTTTACTCGGTGAGTATAACAGGTAATTTTATTTACTTTTGTATTTTCAATCATTAATGCTTTACCAGTTGAAGATGATAGTTACATACTTATTTATGTAGGGACAACGAAGATATTATTTTCCATCACTCTTGCCTGTGGACACCGATAGAGATGGTAAAGAATGTGTTTTTGTTTCGGTAGGAAATGGCAATGAACGCTGGCACTCGAAGCATTTGGAATGCTGCGGATAACACACCTGAAGAGATTATGGATTGGACTTTTCACATATGCAAGCATCTAGTGTACAAGAGAGCACTTGACGCTTGGGTAGAGGAAATGCGTAAAAAATCAAGTGGCAAAGAGGAGGAAGGAGAATCACAACAGAATCCTAATTTGTCTTACGTTGATTCTAAGGATGTCAAGCTCTTACGTGGTGCTAAATTGCTCTCATTTATGACAATGTGTTTCAATCTATCTTGTGTTGAAACATGTGGACGAAGCACATTCTCATAAATGAGAGCAATTTAGCACCACGTAAGAGCTTGACATCCTTAGAATCAACGTAAGACAAATTAGAATTCTGTTGTGATTCTCCTTCCTCCTCTTTGCCACTTGATTTTTTACGCATTTCCTCTACCCAAGCGTCAAGTGCTCTCTTGTACACTAGATGCTTGCATATGTGAAAAGTCCAATCCATAATCTCTTCAGGTGTGTTATCAGCAACATCCCAAATGCTTCGAGTGCCAGCGTTCATTGCCATTTCCAACCGAAACAAAAACACATTCTTTACCATCTCTATCGGTGTCCACAGGCAAGAGTGATGGAAAATAATATCTTCGTTGTCCCTACATAAATAAGTATGTAAATATCATCTTCAACTGGTAAAGCATTAATGATTGAAAATACAAAAGTAAATAGAATTACCTGTTATACTCGCCCAGTAAACTCATTAGATGACCAACATCATCGGGAATGAGATTGCCGCTAAGTAGTTCACTAAATACGCCCTTTAGAGCTACACAATCTGTCTTGAAATTGGTGTCCCCACTCCCACACTTAATGCCCTCGAAAGCTACAACGTTTAACTTTTCGTCCAATATGATATCTTCACTTCTTAAATCACGAAAAGCTATTCCATTAAGATGGAAGCGCAAAAGCTTCTTCGTTATACCCCTATATGTAATGCAATATTGGTTAATATCTTTAAAAGAAATGGCAATAGTATAGATTTTAGGAAAACTTTAAAGAGTTGAAAGATGGAACAAATATACACAGTTACCTCATGATATGTCTTCCGACATCTGTCAATCTTGGTTTTTCCAACTTTGATTCACCTGCTTTGAATGATAATGTCTTCACAACATCCTCTTTATAGATACAGCCGGGGGAGAATTAAGGATGGAGCAGTTAAGCACTCTGCAAAACGACGTTTCAACAAACTGTGTTGGCTTGACCGCACTAGGTTCGGAAGCTTACGCGATTGGGGGTAATGTTGATCGGGTAACATTACGGTACCCTAAACGTGTTTATACTTACAATTTCAATAAACATTCCAAACAACAGTGGGAGGAAGGCCCTACCCTGAACGGGGGGAAGCCCGATCCGGTGGTTGTTACCCTGGATCACAAAATATATGCCCTTGCCAGGATTTCTTTTTGGGGGGATACGACAAGTGAGAAATTGGACCCCGTATTCGAGTTCCTTATCCTTATGGGAGCAATGTTTGGACTCGTCTGCCTGATCCCCCATTCATCTCCTTGTACACAATACAAGATTGTTATTCTAATGGCGTGGAGTTCCGTGGACACACAGTCATTGGCTTCAATATTTATGTGCAAGTAGTTGAACCATCTGGTTCTATATGCCTGTATTCCTTCAATGTCAAGGAAAAAAAGTGGTCATCGCATAAGACTAGTTCAAACAATGGTGACGACCGGGAAGAATGTGCCACTGCGGGGTCTGATGGTCTTATATTTGATAATCTGAGATTTGCCGAGTGGTATGGTCGGGCTGATGTGGTGGATTACCTCTTGTATCAGCCATTTCTCAAGTTTGTGGAAAAAGGAATGAAGCTCTATGCATTTGATCTCACTGCCAGCAAGCGGGATGAAGAGAAGATTGAAGAAGAAGGAGACCTCTCCGATGATAATGAGTTGTTGGCTATCCCTAATGAATACTCCTTCCCCAATGACGATGATTTGGAAAATTATGATTGCGCAGACAGTGATGACTGTGTAACTGTTCCGGTATTTGGTTTGAATCATGTTACTGATTCAATTCCCAGTTCAGACGGCAGTCAGGGGTTTGTTGCTCACCTTAGAGACAACCTGTTTTGCTTCGTTGGCCTGTACACCAGTACCCACCATTTTCCGAACGAGCGTTTGAAAAGGAGCGTCATTCGTCTTCGGGCTTCTGTGTTTGAACTTGTCTCCCTTGAGATATCAAAAGGGTCCAAGTTTTTGAAACGCTATCTTCTAGCTCAAAACGTCAAGCAGGATGACTGGATGCTGGACGGGAAGTTATCTTCGTCGGTTTTTAGTTGGTATCATTTCTTGTCTTAAGCTGTTCTATTGCCGCTTTCTGTTAGCCCCTTTTATGATGTCGCGCCTCTTCCTTTCCATATTTATGTTTTTATTTTTTATCATCTTTCTGTTTCATGGTTACTGCTAAGTCACTCTCGTCGTGCTTAAGCCGCCGTAATTCATCTCTAATTACTTGCTGGATGCTCGAATAGTCCCCCATTTGTTTTAGGGATCTAATTGAAGATAACGAGGATAAGTAAGACCTAGGGATTTGTGTACGAGATTACTAGTACCCAAGATTGCTGCTGATGGCACCATGTATGCGATGGGTTTAGCCGTACATTGTTCATTTTCCCCTTTGAAGCTATATACTTGCATGCCCAATGACTAACTTGTCAGTGTGCCTTATTCTCTTGGATGTTGGGTAGGCAGATGGGCAGAAAGTGATGTTTGTCGTTCTGTGTTTAATGGAGATTTAAAGTTGAATGTGTTCAACTTGCAAGTCTGGTCGATCTTGATGGGCATCTGGCAATGTATTGATGCTTCTGAATTCTAATCCTTATAGACCTTTATGCATGTATCCTTGTAGATGCCTCCCGTCATTTGTAAAAGATCCATAGCATGTATGTATATCATATGCAGAGGAAACTTGGGCGAAGCAATGAAAGTAATAGCTGTCAGATAAATCTTCAAGTACTTGCATAGGAGCTTGTTTGATTCATTCATTGAACAAATCAATCTGACAGGGCGTTTCTATTTCTTGTCACTGTAGAGTTCGACTGATTTCAAAATCATGACTATGAGTTTTGCCGTGTCAATTTCAATCTTGTGTTTTACGTCATGTTTCACTGTCATTCGTTTGTTAACCTACCACCGGAAAATCCTGGGTTTGTGACTGCATACTTATCACGAGTAGGAAAATGATTTACAACCAACACAATATCAATGCAAGCTCAACTATATCCAAATCAGTTCTCTCTCATACACAAATATATCTAATAGTCAACACTCTCCAAATGACGTGTGTCCATGGCAGCGAGAACCACTATGCCCTTCTTCTATCTCCTCCCATTTTAATCCATCTCCTTTAACTATCAATTCAAACTACCATAGGTCCATAACCCTACTGAACAATTTCCTATCGTCCTCTTAATCACACTATGTCCTCATTTTCTCTCCTCCCAAAATCGGTTAACTCTGCCATTTCTATGTGAACTGCATATGCGACAGAATATTAAATGACCACAAATTATGCATCTATTCTCTGGAAAAACTAGGCAAATTCTTAATCTAGAATAAAACATATTTGGGAAATGCATTGCACAACTATGACTACAAACACAGACCTATATTAGATGTTATCTTGATCCATTACCATCTAATGTTACATGGTTAGCCTTTTGCAACTTATGCTCATTTTTGATATTCTTGCACAGAATTGCGTATGAAGGATCCAAGTTTGTGTAAAGATGTTGAACATAGAATGGTTTTAAAGGACAGAGCAGGCATGGGCCTCTTTGCCATTGCAAATTTGTTTCCATACACATGATGCATTATCCTCGTTAGAGAATAGTTATTGTAGTGCATAATGGTGGTGAAGTCATTCTTGGTGGAATCTCTGAAAATGTGATTATTTCTTAGGGAAGCCTTATGAGGTATGCGAAGCATAGAAACCGATAGAGGTTACGCGTTGTGTATGATCCTATATGGATACGGCGATGCAAGAAAGTTTGAAAATATAAGATATTCATTAACCATTAGAAATAATGTTATTATTTTCATGCTACTATATCTTCCTTTCTAGGAAGTAATCAGAGTACTGATTTACTTTTTGTGCAACTATATTTTACTCTAATACCATGCAAGAAGTGCCACAATTTATATTTCATGGAAGTTCAGATATGTGACCTAAAGTATTCAAAAAGTATCTCCTACTTCAAGAACTAAAAACCCAATAATATGGTGTGGATACTTCTCAGTCTCTCAGATATGTATCAGCGCGTATCAAAAGAGTATCAGTATCCTATACAGATAGGTTACGGGTACGGTTCCCATATATAGGTGTGTGCTGCTTCATAGTTTGAAATGTATCATCTATTTCCGTTCTCATTTTAGATTTTGAGGTACTCCGTATTTTTCTTGGTCTAGTGATGCACCTGATTCCAATTTTCTGGGTGTTTTTGTTTACACCAGGAACGTGCATACTTGTGAATCTTAAGTCCAAACCTTGATTTTTCACCAGTTGTTAACATTTAACATTCACACTGGTAGCTCATTGGTTAAGTTTGTGTGGTAACAAGCAATAGGTGACAGGTTAAAATCTTGGCAATGCCTATAAAATCAAAAGATCCATGCTGAAGATTGGTTCGAGTTGTTAAATTCACTTGGTGGTGATAGTGACACTTAGGGATTGTCAAGGAGAGTGACATGATAGTAGGGCTAGGGATTGTCAAGAAGAGGGATTGTTAAGACCTAAATTGACTTTGGATGCCGTGATACAGATTGGGCTTACTAAATCTAAGTGAACAAGAAGCCCGGGATAGAGCTCAATGGAAAAATCAGATTCATGTAGCCGACCCCTGGGACACAAGGCTAGGTTTGGTTTTGTATCCTCGTAGTTTTTGGGGAAAATAGTGAATGGAAAGAATTGGTGAACACTATTGGTATTCCGTTGTGTGCATAAAGTGGAGTTTGTCCTATGCATCGACCCGCCACTGCGTGCTCGAGGCCCAATTTGTATGGTAGTAACAACAAATAGTCCACCACATCACTTGGACCTAATATACATTGAATGACCCATGTCCACTTAAATAAAGCGTTATAAGTGGTGAGCCATTCAATTCAATTGTATATTAAGGTCCAACTATTTTTCTATTTATCCGATGTGGGACTTACCGTTCACACATGTTCTAACGAATCTCCCCCTCATGTGCGAACCGTACATTGGGCCTTAATCTCTCTCTGCATCCAAACTCTCCCTTAATTTTGATCTACAACTCTGAACCCCATCTCCCGAACTGGGCTTATTCCGCACCCACTCTATCGATTCAGAGTCATCCCAATTGGGAGCCAACGTGCCTCGCCGGCACTATGCTCCCCGATGAGAAGAACATTGAGAGCCAACGTGCTCATTAATTCAACAGCACCACTATGCTCCCCGATGAGAGCTCCATTGAGAGCCAACATGCTCATTAATTTAACAGCACCATTCTCTCCGATGTGTGAACAACATCGATAATGAGCCATCCAATACATCACTCCAACATCGAGCCACCTTGCTTCATCGGGAGTCACCTTGGATTTTTCCTGCTCCACTGAGTGTCTTCCGTGTAAGCCCATTCAATGGTGCGCTGAGAGTCTTCCCATAGATTGCCAGCCATCGGCTCTGATACCACTTGTTGGGAGTTTGTCCGATGCATCGACCCGCCACTGCGTGCTCAAGGCCCAATTTGTATGGGAGTAACGGCAAATAGTCCACCACATCACTTGGGTCTAATATACTTTGAATGACCTATATCCACTTAAAAGGCTAAGCCTTATAAGTGGTGAGCCATTCAATTGTATATTTAAGTCCAACTATTTTTCTATTTATCCAATTGGAGAGATGACTCTGTAAGGGGACCTTGTGGGTAGCGTTGTTGAAAAGTAGAGGTGAGCAAAAGAATTGTTCACCGCTTGATTTGGATCAATTTATTAGTAGTTTTGTTTGGTCGCAGTCTAAACAATAGAGAACCAATCCAAATGGTCTCCCACTAAATCAAACTCAATTTATCTTTATGTGGACCACCCAAATAAAATTTTACGTAAGCTTAATCAAGAATTTCTCATCCTATGTATGCTTAACATAATGGTCGTTGAATTTAAAGAATTTGGTTAAAAAGGGGTCTACTTTAGATTTCTGTTCTGTTCTGTTTTTTTTTTTTCTTCCCTTTTAATTTGCTCTGCAAATAGTTCTTTTCAAACTAGAACTGAACTGTGGTTTCAGATTGAAGCCAGACCGTTGTCTCTAGGTTTGGATTGATTCAGTTCTATGAATTGCATGGTTTGGTTTAGTGCTGAAAAATCCTTAATTCGTGAGTATTGGTTTCGTCCTTGTTTTACTATATATTGTCCAATCCATCGATGCTCACCCCTACTGAGAATATTGCTTCATACGGATTAGGTCAATCGCTAGGACTTTTAGGTAGTTAGTAGGAGGATTCTATATATGGCGCATGTCTCAGCAACACTAGAGCCTCGTAAAACAATTTATGATGCTTTTGTGCCTCTTAAAGATGAAAGTCTTGATTTGGTCTTTGGCTCATAAAGAACATCAATAGCAATTTCTTTTTTTGGATCAATATGAATAACATGTTTAAGAAAAGGAGGTCTAAGTGTCAATTGCTCCCTCAATTTTTCGTTACCTGTAGAAGTTGTGATTATTTAGGTTTGCTTGGCCATGCAGCTATGTGACTGTAGCATAAACTGTGTTAGTCAGGAGAGCATCACATATTATGTTGAGCTTTAAAAACTCTTGGAGAAAGATATGCAGATGATCGCCTGTTCGCCACATGTAACTACTTTGGCAACAAGAGGTTTTTTGAGTCGTTATATCTGATTAACACTGCATTAAGCATATATTTTACTTGTTAACTTTAGCCTTTAGTTTTTATACATTCCTGCCATTTTTCAGTGATAAGAACAATAATCACTCGGTGAGTAATACTGCATCTGTCCCTCTCTCTCTCTCACACACACATTTCCACTGGAGAACGATGGCTCTTTTCTCAAGTTGTCCCTTATGCCTTGATTTCTTCTCCAAATCTTAAATTCTTCGACTTCAACTCTTTTTCAAAAACTATGGCTTTGATTCTGGGTGTTCTTCAATGATGACCTGCAAAGAACATTAATAGTATGCTTTTCATCGACTTCTAATTTTTGTTTTTGCCTCTTTAAAAAGAAGTTATGACGGAAATGGAGGATCCAGTTCTACACGGTCGTGTCCAGTCCTCATCCCATGTCATTTCTTGTCGACAAGGGCACACTGCCGAAAATGGAGGAACCATGTACATTAGTCCCTTAGCAACTGCTCAATGACTTAGGTTTTTCTTGGGTCAAACGAAGAAATATGATCTTACTTATAGTACTTTAGAAGTTAGAGGGAAAACAAAATGAGAGGCTAACCTTTACCTCGGGGAAAAAGGAAGTGAAGGAAAGGTAAGTGTAACTGTCGCTCATATGTGAATCGGGTGCTGGGAAGGAAAAAAACTTGTTTTTTGGACATCGATCATTAAGTTGCACTTAATCATTAAGTTTGAGTAGTGAAGATTCAGTATATGATTGTAACTGATTAGGTTTGATGTCCGGAAAGATAGCTATGAAACTTGACCTGAGATATTCAAACAACTCAACATGTTCACTTATGATAGAAAAATCTTTTGTTCGTATGGAAGGATAGGGAACTGATGTTGGTATAAAAGAATTATCCTCGGCTTTTGTGTGGGCGTCAATTGACATGCGAAAGAAATGCTTTAATGCAGAAGGGGTTGATATATGCAGTCTTTATAATGACTTTTTACAAAGTTGGCCGAGATGCATTTGCTTTATGGACATATAACCCCGCAAATTTAGCGAAAATATTATGATCTACTGTCTGTCCGATAGCATCCGTAGGCATGAACAATTGTTTCCTTTAGCTCTCCTCTCTCTTCGGTTTCTGTTGACGCACGACCAGGGTTGTGCGGAGTGATGGAATCTTGATTTCTTGCCTTTTTGCAGGGTTTTATGTTCAAGTTCGAGTATTCTGAAGTTCAAGGCTGCAGTGAAAGTGGCGATGCTGTTATTAGTAAGTAAGAAGAACGATGATGAAAAGCACATTCGTACCATATTTGCGGAGTTGTAATTTTTTTTTTTTTTTTTGGACTCGATCAACTGTGTGTTGGTTTAAAATCAAGTGAACAGACCCTTTTCTTTACTTGGGGACAGATATTTGTGTTTGTACCGTACCAAGCTAATAGTACTATTGTTGTTAAATGCCAAAGTATTCCAGTGGGAGTATTGCTTTGGTTGGTTAAGAGAGTCATAATACGGGCAAGTGAACTGTTTGCAAGGACAGCCAGAACCTTTTATGGCTACTGCCTTTTTTCCGCGTAATTTTTCAGTGCTGGGTGGGTACCACATGGTACCTTTTATGGTTTGACAGAGTCTGGAGTATTACTAGGTTTAAAATCATCTCTTTCTTAAAATTATTTGTCTTTTGAAAACTTTGTTTAGTTTTGCATAAACTTGAACTTTTTCAAATTGGGTCCTTAGTTTTTTTCTTCTCGTCACAACACGAATATTGAAAGTCAAATATTTTGAGCACAATTTTAAAACAATTGCTCACAAAAATAAAATAAAACGTTGTCTAAAGAAATTTTAACTAGTTATTAGTTAGTCTAATCCGTGTAATGAAAAGTTGGTTGTCACTAATAAATATGTTTAGCTGGAATGTTTCTCTCCTCAATGATGTATTCCTGGATATTGATAAAGAAGCCATCCTAACCATCCCAGTTAGCTCTCAAGGTGTCGATGATAAGGGCGTTTCGCACTATACTGATAATGGGCGTTTCACGGTTAAGTCAGCTTATCATTTAGCAAAAGCATCGCTGCGGCCCTTTCATTCCCGCGAATATGGAGAAACAAGTGCAGGTACAAATAACAATCCTTTTTGGAATTCTTTATGGAGCCTTTCAATTCCCAATAAAGTTAAAGCTTTTATATGGCGCTCCTCTCACAATGCACTTGCGGTACTAGCTAATCTTAACCAAAAACATATTGATGTGTCCCCTTACTGTCCAAGATGTCGAAAGGCGTTGGAATCGGTGGAACATATGTTTTTTCGGTGTAAGAAGTCCAAAGAGGTTTGGCAAAAATCCCCGTTCGCACCTTTCATATCTGGAAGCTGGGAATCTATATCCTTTATTGATTGGTGGAAATCCATCACCCAAGCGCTTAACAAATGTGCTGATAGGAATAATTTGGAAGCCTTATTGGCTTCTATCTGCTGGTACATATGGAAGGCTAGGAACAGCGCCTACTTTGATTCAAAGGAGCAACCATGTGCCATGATTTTGGAAAAGGCAAGTGCTCTTTGTGCCGAGGTTGAAGCTTTGGAAGTTCCAAAGCCTAAGCCCCAAGCTTCTGGCCTTTGTCCCTCTCCCCCTCGATGGCTGCCTCCTCCATTGGGAATCATCAAGCTTAACGTTGATGGGGCTGTTAACAAGAAGGATGGATGTGTGGGAGTCGGGGTTTTGGCTCGGGATTATCTGGGTTCGGTTGTTGGTGCCTTCAATGCTAAGTTCCATGGTCTTTTCTCTCCTCGTACCACGGAAGCTATGGGGTTCAGGGAAGCTCTTATTTTTGCTTCAAATCAGCATTGTGGGTCCATTATTGTTGAAGGAGATTCGGCTCAAATTGTGCAGGCCTTGACAACTTTGGATAAATCTTTTTCGGACTGTAACTCGGTGATTTTGGATTGCTTGCAACTTGCTTCTTCCTTTTGGTCTTGCAACTTTATTCACGTTAAGCGTCATTGTAATAAGGCGGCCCATTCGTTGGCCAAGAAAGCCTTATTGGGTGTTAAGGTAGAGCTTTGGGGGGGTTCTGTCCCCCAATGGCTTGTTAATCTTGTATCCCAAGAGGTTCGCTTTTCGAACCCGATCTCTACTTAATAAAATTTCCTTTTTCCGTGAAAAAAAAAAAATAATAATAATTAATATGTTTAGGAAAGGCTTGTCTCAGTGCATTGCATTCATATAATTGTCGAAATATAGATATTTCAAGTTATTTTTTGTTTTTTTCATACAACTTTACTTGGTAGTTAACCATACTAGTTGTTGCTGCAATTAACACTGAGCTTGCCTTTTTTTTTTTTTTCTTTTTTAATTCTTTTCCGATCTATAAACGAGCCTTGCTCAAACACAACATTATGCATAACTTATCAATGTGGAATTGCTTCATTTTTTTTTTTTTTGTCAAAAGTTGAGAGATAGTATTCATCAAAGATTCCCATGAGGAAAGATTGGAAGTCCACAAATCGGACACTCCAACGACAACAGGTCACAGAAATACAACGAGAAAGCGTATGACCAAACCAACGGAACACACCGGACAAAATCCGGACAAAAACCGAACTAAAGCCGGACATAACCGGCCTAAAGCCGGACAAAACACAAAAGAAACGAGAAAAAAAATACACTCCCCTTCGTCGCTGAGCAGCCCATCTCTAACCAAACCTCCAACCGGTCACGCGCCTCTACCGGAGGCCTAAGAAGCCGCCGGAACCCGTAAGGTTGCAAAGGAGGAGCAGACGAATCGTAACGCCCAACAGGGCTGCGGAAACCAAGTTCCAACGATTGGCGAACGGAAAGCCGGATATGGTGCAGAATGGGAAGGGGAAACCAGATCTAGAAAAGGGATTAGTCCCTCCCCTCCCGCCGCCCAAAGGGTGTGCAACCCATGGAGGGGAGGGGAAGGAGGGGCTGCAATGGTGGGGCTGTGAAGAGTTGAGATAGAAAGAGTTGCTTCATTGGGAACGTGAAAAATCTGAGTCACATTGTTAATTAATTCAGGCCATTTCACAAAGCTTATACCCTCATTTATCACTAATTCAATTTTTGGGGATGATTTTTGGGATTCTCTCGTGTGGCGGTCATGGCACCTAAAATGAAATTCACTATGGTTCACTTGATGAGTACATTCATTTGCAGGTCTCAATTTACTCATCATTTATGCAAATATTAGATTGATCACACAGTGATAACAATCTAGAATAAACTCATTGATTCGACGGGGTCCATTCCATTGCTCGTATGATCAATGCGATTGAATTATGCTTTTACAATCTTACCGATGTCTGATCAACTTGATTTTTTGCATGAATGATGAACATATGAAGGGCTGCCAAAAGAATGGCTCCAAGGGGGACTGTACCTATGATGGAATGGCTTGCAGGCCACCTAAAGAGGACGGTTGAACCTCAAAGTTCAAGATGTCTTTTATGTCATGAGCTGATGGTTTAACCAAGGCCGAATTGTCTTGAAAATTGAGATGGACAGTATGCCTCAGCAATACGCCTGACAAACCGTTTTCGCCTAACCCCAAACGAATTTCCCGAGGGCATAAGGATCTGCCCCAGGCTTGTCGAAATTCCTCATTTTCATGTAAACGATGGTCTATTAAAGTAAGAAGCCATGGAGGACCAACTTCCGAATGAAGGGACAGAATTTTGATGCCTCCCTATGTTTAGGGAGATGATAGAAAATGATGAAATACAATATGTATGGCCTGAGAAGCAATTCTGAAACAGCAAACCAATCTGCATGAATCGAAGTTTCTAAATCTGTAAAAACCAGATCAGGCCTCCCATGTTTGAAGCTAGGTTTTTTTTTTTTTTTTTTTCTTTCTCTGCAAAACTCAGAACAAACCCTATATACATACCCTAGGAAGTAGGAACGAAGGTCAGGCCACATATGAGAGTTGCAGCTAAGGTAGCAAATTTACACATAACTTGTTCCATGAGTGAGACAAGAAACTTGCAAAAGAAATAAAGGATGAGAGCGAAAAATTCCCCGTGTTTGGCTGGACCGACCTTCTTACTCTCAAAGGAGATAAGATAGGACCTAAGAAGGTTTTCCCAATGCTAGTATCGAAGGCGAGAGTAGGCATGGCAGTGTTTGGGTGATATTGCTTGCTATATGGGTGGAACCCTAGCATAAAGGCCACAATATTCGTGACAGCAGGAGCCAGTTGAAAGCAGGGTTCAAGAAAACTAGGGCCGCAGGTTTAAGGTAACGGTCTGGGGGAATTTAATATTTAAAAATGTTAATTACTCAAAGGAGCTCCATAGATTCCAGGACCGCCCTTAATGAAGGTAACCCTGTCAACCCAATCAATCCAGGCTGGGCAGAGTAGAGGCCAACAAGATAAGGGCTTTTAGCCGATTACCCAGTCATACTCCCCTTCGTACATGAGTGTGCAGAAAGATGACTGTATTGAATCATAGGGAAATCAAAATTGACAATATAGAAATGCACTAATCGGAATATTTATACAGGCAATATAAGTATCTCCGGTAAATTGGAAGATCGCTTAAACAAGAGTTTTACCCAAGTATGAGAATTTAATGCCTGCTTTGGTTTTCTGTCAATCTCTTCCAAACCATCTGCCCACAGTATAACAAGGTCAACATAGCCATGAAATATAGCAGAGGAATTCCGACAATGCATCCCCCCGTTGCAAGGTTAATCAGTGTCTGAGGAAAAAGGAAAAAATAAGCGTACAAAATCAGAGCAAATCAAGAAGGTAGGTTGTCATCCGCTTAAAGGAGAATCTATTTGATTTCCCATATGACGAATTTGTGATTTCAAATATTTAGCCCACAAAAGATTATGTTTTCCACTTCATCACCAAGAAAACCCATCAGCAAAAATTGTTGACCAGACCTATGGTACGGTAAAGCCAATAAAATCCAAGACCAGAAAAGAGAAAAAGTTCTGATGTGCATCGGTGAATCAGGGTTTTGCTTGACAGCCGGTCAGCATGTCATAAGATTCTCACTTTTCAGAAACACAACAAAATCCAGTCCAAAAATATGTTGCAAAACAGAAGATAACTCGAAAATATCCAAATAGATCTCAACAAAATGTGATAAGATTGCAGTTATAAAATTGCAGTTATAAGATTGAAATTAAGAAATGCACTGTCAGATAGTAGTGATAACTTACCATCATTCCTGCAACAAGATGAACGATGGGAAGAAATAATTGGTCCAATCTGTTCTTCTCCGCGTATCCGTTAAATGCAATGACCATTGACAAAGTGTGGATCGTAACAAATGCAAGAGCGATGATTGCTGCATTTTGCAAAACAGTTGTAATCAAACCAAAAGCCTCCACAAATCAGATTAATATAGGCCAGGATATATGAGCTCGCTACAAAAAAGATAAAAATAAATAAGTTTTGAAAAAGGGATGCAAAGGTACTCGTGCTCCCCATTTTTCTGGGCTTCTATCTTTGTATAACACCTAATCACATGAGTACATGGGAGCAAGAAACTCACTTATCCAGTATGACGGCCCCAGCAAAAGTTACTACCAGTCATCCAATATTAGTTTGTCTCTGGATTGTCCTCTCCCTCAAACATTCAAGCCAAAAACTAAACACTCAACATTTATACGAGAGCGAATATTATTCTATTTTCCCCACAGTATTTCTCCAATCTGGCATTTTAATTGGAGGTAAAATTAAAAAATAAAAGAAAATAAAATAAGAATTGCCAAAGGGCAAGGACATGACACCAAGTAAAAGTAAAAAAGAAAAATAGGCCATTGATGGGTCATCAGAGGCCTTTAAAGAAAAGAAAGAAAGAAGAAAGAGAAGAGATAGGATTGTAGAGACGTCGCTAAGACTCACTACACTGAGTGATGAAAGAAATCAGGAACAGAAGAAGGACAACCACAAGAAAAAGACAGACCAGTGTATGATAACTTAAGTTCTTTAGCTTGGAGGAGCAATCAGAAGACTTTATCTGAATCTAACAGCCTCCAGGTACTTCCGACTCTAAATAGTGGGTTCAGTATCTCCAAATAGTCACTCTAAATAGGGTACAAATGAACCATGCCAACATAATACAGGTTTATTTGGCCTGAAGAGGTACGGTTGAGGTATTGTTCAAGCTTACGAGCTTTTCATGGTTTTTTTACTGATATACATGGATGGCACATCCTTCCAAATTCCCCTTCTCGTTCAATTCTTGTTTATGTATAATTAAATGAAAAAAATCAGGCGCGAAGAACAAAGGGCGAAACAGTTAGACTGGCCAACACCCAGCACCCAATGAAGAACAAAACAAAAAAGTAAAAAATGACTTAAACCAAGAAATGATGGATTCCCCAAAGCAACTAATATGAATAAAAACAACATGGTGACAGAGAATGGCTGCCCAGAAACAAGAAAAAACGGTATTTGTGAGCACTTCTCAACGTAATATGTTGCTGGCCCAAATGCAGGAGTTAAGAGACTGATACAGAAGAAGACAGCAGGGGCCAGACCATGACCCAAACCACCAGCTGCATAAAAAAATGATTTAAACTGCATCAGATTACAAAAGGTAGATGACAGTACGGAGAACATAGTTATCACTCAATTTAACCTTCATCAATAAACTACCAGAAGAAATTTGCAACTTCAGATCCCAACAGGGCAACCAGTGTCAATATACAATGGCTCTAGAGTTGAGCTCCATTCAACATGATCCGGATTAGGATTTGTTAGTCCAAAAATATCCTAAAAGATATTAACAACTAGATTCACAGTACTAAATAATAGTATTGGGTTAAAAAAATCAAGTAAAATTTCGTCAAGAACTACCACGGAAAAGGTAATGATGGTAAGTCATTACCAATATCAGCACATAACCAATGCACATAGAGAAACAAAGATAAGTTGAAGCATGAACAACTAATGTTCCCGAACTTGTAAGAAAATGATCCCTGAACACGGAATGAATTTCCGGTAAAAGTTTTTGAAAATGAGTGTGATTATCACAAATTAGTACTCCATGAAAATAACCAATCCACAAAAAAAAAAAAAGAGAAAGGGTTAAGACAGCCCAAGCTCCACCCTAAAACCAGTTAGGATTTTATGATCAGCAAAACCCATTTAGATTAAAAAACACAAACACACTAGAGGAAGGCTTTGCGAGCTATATTCAGGAAATTAATGTGTTAAAATTAAAAAAAAAATTTAAAAAAAAAAAAAAACATCTTGAAAGGCAACAGAAGTAATGCATCAACATTGATCTCACAATGAGTGAACATTTAAAACTCTGTTACCTTGTTGGATGCATTCTATCTCAGTCAAAAAGAATACACTGGAAATAATAAGATTATAGACCTTGCCCAAAGACAGAGAACCCTTTTTGGACAACTCAGAACTAGAAAGAGAAGAAATGTATGGAATGAATAAAGAAAATCTGTGTTAATGACTGATCCAGAATTAGATTGTTTATGTTCTGTCAATGTGTGGAAATTCCTTTTGCCATAAAACTGTAGACCTTTCAAAAATGAGTGCAGTTTTAGTTGCATCTGAACCATCGAAAAATCTAGTTTAGGTATATAATTATGCAAGTAAACAGGTATATACCGAGTACGTACAACTTGATATTTGTATGCTTGTTTGTACAGAGTTACCAATATTATGAGGCAACCAAATTATAAAAACTTGAGAACACTTTATGGTTACTTCGAGAAACTGAGAACCATAAGAAAATTCAAATGAAAAGCTACATATAAACACAGCTAATAACTGCATCTCGCACTAATACACAAACCAAGCAATTTAAGGAATGCTTAGCATATCACATTGACCTATTCTAGTACAGAGAATGAAGGAAAAACCTCTTCAAAGCTTACCAAGAGCAATTTGCATCTTATCAGTCAAAAAGAGCCGTGGTTTTGCAACTCTATCAGCAAAAGCATCCAACATATCTTCCAACCTCCTTGACATATCCAATAAATGAAAACACAGATTTTGAATACCCACATTTAGGTTGCCAAAAAAAAATTAAGGAGACAGAAGTAAAGACACCATGACCATGTTTCTGTTATATGACAGTTTGAAGAGTACTATTTACAATTACCCAAAAAAAAGAGTACTATTTACTGGACAAAATGAAGCAAGTGTCCAAGACTCCAAGTTTTTTCATTAATCATGAACAAGAAGAATGCAGCAAAAACATTGTAAGTGTAAGACTAATGACTCAAGACATACCATAAGAATCACCCCAAAAGATGGAACAAATTGAGCATAAGCAATTTTCAAGCCAACTAATGAAGTAATGTTCAAGAAAGCGATGGTATCAAAACAGGAGAAAGGTTCTAAGTAAACATGCCAAACCTACTAAAAACTGATACGGGGCCAAACTATACACACGCGGATGAAACAAGTTGGTAAATTCCTCTTGATGGGACAAGTTAATAAATTCGGATGTGAAAACATTTGCTTAGGGTCCATTTCATATCGTTTTTATTTAAAGTTTTCTGTTTTTCCCCTTTAATAATACTACCATGGATTGTATGTCTTAGTTAATAGTTACTATGAACTTCTCATGTACAGTTTGCCCTTGTTCGTGAGAGCAGATGCACATAGTAGTGGTTACAAAATCCGTCTATAGGGGTGGGAGTAGTTGTGGGCCACAAGGACCGTGGAAAGAATTGGCATGGTAACTGAGATATTAATTATTCAATTGAGGTGCCCAACATATTACAATGTTTTTTTAGCTCGATATAGAATCTTTACTTGAATCCAAATACAAACAAATTGAAAATTTTGTAGCCCAGATGCAGCCATTGTTACAATAAGCACTTTATCCTCTACATAAACTTCCACGCGTTATCTAATCTGTAAGTGTTGTTATTTGGAATTTTTTGACATTAATCCCCATCCCGAATGAATCTTGTTGCTTGACTGAAATTCTTAGATTGATTTAGAAAGATCCAAAGACCTTAAAACATTGTGGACAAGAACTATAATGAGAAGACTACAAAGACAACAACTTACTTGTATACTCTCCAGAGGACAACACGAATCCCTTCTTGAAAGACAACAGAAGTGAGAATATGGCCACCATGCTGTTGTTTCAAGTGGAAGAAAAGCTCTCCACACCCCTGACAGCACTATCAGACTTGTAAGCCATACCAGAGTACTACACATCAAAAAAGAAAAATCTATTAGAACACAAAAAAAGACCAATTCGAGAAAACCTATTAGAACCAACAATGATTCCTACTCAAATAAATAATTAACACATGCAGATGGGAGAGAATATAAACAAATATCACCTTAGACTTTTCCACCACTACACATCACCTCATGATAAACATCTAAAATGCCTTCTTTATAGATCATATGTTACGTATTAGCATGCACAAATCCATATGAGTATAAAGCTATGCATACATTTACCCCCCCACACACACACACACACACAGAACCAATGGTGAACTAAATAATTCATTATGCTTACAGACAATGGGTATTAAGTGATATTTAGTGATCTTTTGTTTAGTTTTCCGTCAATTTATTTGTGATTAATCATTCCCTGGATGAGAGGAATCAGAAGAATATAAAACTATCGACCCAAGTTGAAACAAGTATGGATACCACGACATTAAAAAAAACTTGGAGACAATGAAAACTGTTTGTTTCGAACTTTTTTGTCT
Source organism: Vaccinium myrtillus (assembly GCA_016920895.1). Lineage (NCBI taxonomy): Eukaryota > Viridiplantae > Streptophyta > Magnoliopsida > Ericales > Ericaceae > Vaccinium > Vaccinium myrtillus. The sequence continues at coordinate 16,188,115 of CM029274.1, forward strand.
CAAACTTTTGCAACTTTTGGTCATAATCTTTTACTTCTTTGACTTCAATTGTCAAGTGGAGTAATTAATCCAAAATTTTCACGTGAATCTAGTAAAAATTAAGAGAAAACCCAGAAAATTCGAGACAAATAATTAGCCCAAAAAATTCAAACGAAATCTATAAATTACGAGAAAATAGCCCCAAAAAACAATAGAATAAATACCCGTAAATTTAAGCAAGCCAAAGGGGAGTTAATGGTTCTTAAAATGAAATTAAAAATTATCAGCCATCACAGTGTACCCATTTAGAAACAACAATAATACCTAATTTATACTTCATTTTACACACATAAACATGCAGAGAGAGGAAATATAAAAAAAAATAATCAACAAAAATATCCTTAAAAGATCAAACAACGGGAATTTACTTTACAAATTTGCTCGTAATTATAAGAAAGGGTATGAAAGTAGTACCTTGAGAGAAGGGTGAGGATCAAGAAGGGTTTCTTGGAGATGACAGCGACAAAAAGGGAGAGAGAGGGGCCGAGGGCTAACAAGACGTACCCAATTCCAGCTGCTACCGTCATTGTGTGTATAAATTACAGAAAGATTTATTGGTAATGATTTCCCATTTGGACTGATCTTTGTGTAGCTAGTTCATGATAGTTGAATTGCGGAAAGGAAATTCTCTTCAAAACAGTTCAAGGAAACTGACGAGGTTTTTCTTTCTCTTTTTTTTTCCATGGCTTAATTACATCTTGCCCCCTTAAACTATTTTCCTTTTTTTTAAAGTAAATCAACTTGAAATAAAAAGAGGCTAAACGAATGTACAATCTACAAGGGGTATACCTCAGGAGGACAAAAAATAAAAAAATAAAGAAAAAGAAAAGGAAGAAAAGTGTGAAGTCACCGACACAACCCGTCGGGATGGAAAAATAGGAAAGGGATGGCCAGAATGGCAACAATGGGATGGGCCTAAATGGCCGAGGAAAATATAAAAGAAAATGACAAATAATCTATGAGAAGTGTTTCTAAACCATCTATGAAGATGGCAAAGAAACACTCAAAACCCAATCAATGTAGGACTTTGACTTGGGATGTGGTCATAATAACTCTGGCAATGATGAAATGTGATGGCTTTAGGAAGGTTTTATTACGGGCCGGTACAAAAAATAAATATTTATTACCACTAACTTCAATCATTCTTTTTAATTACCATTAACTCCATTAAGGTCAATCACTCTAGGATTATAGGGTTTAGGCACTTAGGGTGCACTTTCCTATTATAGAGTTTTTAGTGGTTTAGGCACTTTCATATGGTACCCTAGGATTTTAGGCACTTTCATATGGTACCCTAGGGTTTAGGCACTTTCATAGGATTTGAGATTTTAAAATTAAAAGTAAAAAAATAATAATAATAAAATCTGACAAGATGGGACGGCACATGGGGACTGACGGGATGGGGTGAAGTTGCCTGGGCATTTTTTCCGGACAAGTGGAGCGCGTGGTCAACAGCCCTCCAAAACTGGAGCGGTTGGTAAATTGCTCCTTTAGGAACTGGAAATTGTAGTGCCCAAACCCAGAAATTGTAATGCCTAGATTAAGGCCAGCAATTAGACCCAACGATATCTAGAGGCAGCCCAACCTACTGAGAAGCCTAGGAATCCATAGGCCGAAAGTGTGCCTATGAACACTGGATGGAGTTCATCTGCTGGGCTGAGTGTAGGCCTTCCCTTGTTAAGACATCGGTTGGGAGAAATGAAGATCCCAATCTCTAAAAGCAAAATGGGAAACAAATGTTCCAAGGGACAACCCCCATGGATAGGCAATAACATAATAAGGTAAATAACAGCCCCTTAAAAAGGTTATACCAAATGAGAAAATGCAAGCAGAGGCTAGCTAAACATGGATCGGCATTAACCACTTAGGCCATCTTTAGTGGTGGAGTTAAATGTGTTACTTGTGTAAGAATTATCTCAGTTAGTAATAGTTAGTGTCGTGTGTGTGCATAGTAGTGTTGTTAAGTTGTAGTTAAGGTGTGACAGGAGTTATAAAATGTTTGGGCAGAAGTTAACAGTAATAATGGCAGAAACTACATGCAAGTGGGGCCAACAATTGAAAAGGAGGAGAAAGAGGGACACGGCTTGGGAGAGAAAGGGGAAAAGCAGGAGAGAGAAAGGGAAGGGAAGGGATGAGGAGAGAGGAATTACACCCACTTTTTACATTTTGACAACACTTTAACAACACCACTACAATACACATTAACTTAACAACACATTTTGTCATAACAACACATAAATGAGACCCACTTTTTACACTTTTGTGCCATATAACACCACATTTTTAACTCCACCACTAGAGATGGCCTTATGAAACGGCAAGCTGCTCCAAAAGTAGTCTTCTAGCTGAATATTGAACAGAGGTCAACCTAGATTGGCGAGAGCAATGGGAACATGACTTCCCAGTTTAGTAGTAGACTGTCTGGATCGTGAAGAATCCAATAGCCCCTCAAGAAACAAGGACAAATACAACAATTACAGTAAACATCGGTGAATTACACAAGTAAATCGCAACATTAGAAAGCAAGATACATCCAGTCAAGGTAGCTACATAGCAGACTGCCAGATGAAACCAGATTGTATTAACGAATTAAGAACAGCCTATTTTATTTTGATGTGCTCACTCTGCTACTTCCTCAAAATTCTTACCTCCAACAATCTAAAGCAATAGGTTGGGGTACCCGACTCCCTCCACTTACCTCACAAAGTTCCCCACTATTTATTATTTCCTCTCGCAAGAAGGAAGGGGCACAAACTCACATCGCACAGGGTACACACATATATAGATTCACACAAGTATCTCAAAGCTAATTAGCTGAATTGTAGAGCAACACAACCATGGAGATGCTGTAACCATAGAACTACTAGGGGTAAGATCTATTTGCTAGAGGGAACACCAGAGAATAAAATAATTACCAGTTAGTAGTAGTATTAGAAACTCATGCCCCTTGATTGACTTGATATGGACCATATGGAATGGCTATGGCACTGGAATATGTTGTAATTAACCTCCATTGCACTTATAATTAACCTCCCTTAAACTATTTCACTTTCTAAAAACTGCTAAATTCTATTAGGAGAATCTCTAGCCTTGGAGCATCTCCGGCCTTAACCCATTTCAAGATCCAAATTCAAAATTTGAGCAAAATCCTCAAAAACTCATCTCCAATGGAGGACCCAAATCTCTCTTCATATTGGATTTTACGCATTTCTTTGCCCATACTAGGGACACCCCAGATCCACACCCATTTTCCAACGGCTCTTTTTGAGAGAGAGAGAGAGAGAGAGAGCGAGCGAGCTAGATGAGACCAGAGACCCGAGACCTATTTCTGATCTTCGCTGAAGATAAGACCCGAGACCTAGTTTTTTAGCTTTGCCTAAGATGAGACCCGAGACCTGTTTCTGAGCTAAACCGAGATCTCCGGAGGTTTGCTGAGCTTTGCCGGAGTGCTCTTAAGCATCGCTAGAGTTTTCCAAGGCGTCACAAGAGTTTTCTTCGACAGATTTGAGATTCTCTCTCCCCTCTAAAACTTCTACATATCTGAGATTTTATATATTTGGGTACAAAATGGATTTTTTCCCTTGGAGATGGTCCTACCCAAATTGGGTTTTTTGCTCAAATTTTGACCCAAACTGGATGTATATAAAAAAATAAAAAAATAAAAAAATAAAATAAAACCAAAGGTTAGGGCTGGAGATGCTCTTAGTCCCATAATTGTTACCCAAAATTGGGTAAAAATTTGAGTTGAAAACTTTATTGGGCATGCAATCTCCAATCATGAATCCTTATTTTTATCCAATTTTATTATTTTTAAAATTTTACCCAAACCTATTCTCCCTCTTTTTCTGCAAACCTCTCAGTCCCTCTTTTCTCTCCTCCTTCACAATTCAAACCTGAACTCTGCGAAGCTCTGCAATGTCTCTAGCTTCATGTTGAACAAAGCTCTTCATTAGAAACACAAAGCTCTGGTAACTCAGCCCTAAAATCATAGATTGAACGAAGCTCAGGAACCCCGACTACATACGTCCCGGTTGATGTGGTAAATATACATTTTTGCTGCAAAAAAACCCGGGTAAGTTCCAAAAATACCCTTTGCAATTTTTCTCCCAAATTTGAAAAAAAAAAAAAAAACTCTCCCAAACCCCTCCTTCTTTGGTTCAACACCCACACCCCACCCCCATCACCACTGACGCCCTACACCCATCACCAACGAGCACCACCCCTTCTCCCCCTACCCACCGATCACAAGGTATCTTCTCTTTCCACTCATGTGTGTATATATATATATATATATATGTGTGTGTACACACACACACACACACACACACACACACACACACATCAATTATCCAGTCAAGGATCCCGGACTGGATGTCTTTTTTGGTATTTTTAAGGGTTTAAAACTTATTTTTGCATGATCCAAACCTTCCAACGTGTTTAAAACTTGTTTTTAAGGGTCCCCGCGAGAAATCATCAAAACAAATACCGGGAAGGGCTTGATCCGAGCAGTTTTCCATAAAAATTGTGCGTATATAGTTTTTGTGGGAAACTGCTTGAATCAAACCCTTCCCGATATTTTTTTTTATGATTACTTGCAAGGACCCTTAAAAAACACATTTTAAACACACTGGACGGTTCGGATCATTAAAAAAAATGGGGAAGGTGGATCTCGGACTAGATAGTTCTCTCTCTCTCTCTCTCTCTCTCACTACAAGAAAAATGGCTTTTTGCATCATCCTTTTTTGCGACCGCACTTTATGCAGTCTCAAAAAGTATGTAATTGCAACAGCAGCAAGTGCAATTGCAAAAAAATAAAATAATTACATCCTGATGCAGTAGCCAAGGAGGAAGAGTACTTTCGGCGTTTTAAGCCTCGGGTGGCAAAATCGTAATTATGCCGCTGTGGAATTTTGCGTTGGGCCCACTTGGGTCGGACCCGAATCGGCCCAACGGTCAAGACCCATCGCTTATGCCATGGCCTACGTCGTTTTTCGGGCTTTCGTCGCTGTTTAGGCTCCGGATGTCCAAATTTGCCGTTTAAGGAAAGATTTGACTTGCCAATTACTTGGGCAAGGAAAATCCGAATTAAGTTGCGCTTTTGGGAAACATTCTGGAATTTTATCTAATTTCTTATTTTGCTATTAATTCCGAATTTTCCATTTTTGGTAATTTTGCGTTTTTTTTTATTGATTTGGCTTCCTTTTCGGGGCAAATCAATTAGGGTTTCCGGTTTCTTATATAATAAGTTGTAAGCCTTAAGGGCGAGACAGTTTTTGAGTATTATTGAATGATAAAAGAGTCTAGAGAACGTTTTCTCTAAACTTTCGTGTTTGTGTTCGATTGTTGCACGTCTTTTTCTGTAGTTCATAAGGCGCCCTGCATCACATCCGCACTTGTTTGCGGTCGCAAATAAATGGACAATTGCGTCTGGAATTGGTTGTAGTCGCAAACAAATAAACAATTGCGTCTGTAATTTTTGCGGTCGCAAATAATTATAAAATTGCGTCCGCGTTTTTCATGGTGGCAAATAATTATACAATTGCAAATAATTTGGTAAATACAATCACCAAAAACGACGTCGCTCGTGGAGATCCACTCTTTCTTTGGTTCGACGCGCTGAAATTACTTCTCCCCGCTGAAACTTCCCGCTACAAATTTCGCCAAGGGTTTAAAGGAGACCCACTATTTTTCTGGAGACCCACTCCTTTTCTTTCTCACGTTCATCGTCTAGGGTTTATTGGTGAGCTCCAATCTTCCATCTTCCCAACAAAATCAGTGTAAGCTACACTCCCCTCTCACTCTGTCTCACGATTTCTCTCTCTCACGTTCTCCCTCTATCTCCCAACAAAATCAGTCTTTCTTTGCATATGTACAGGAACATTCATCAAGTTCTTACATAACTATCAATTGTTGAGTAATACTTGAGTTGCCGGTGTCCAAATTATGTTCGTGCAGTGATATCTTAGGAAATTCCCTTCAAATTTGGAAAACGTGATCGTTCTTCTTTCTTTTTTATTTTTTATGTACCCATAAAATTAAGGATTCATTAGGTGGTGCATTATGGTCTTCTTGGTATCTACGACTTATTGTCATAATTTTTTAGATTTGTAGTTGATGTTTGATAGTTTTAGAAATGGCTATGCTGTACTGCTCGAGTCAAATTAATGTGTCCTATTCGTTTTGCAGGTATTGCTGCTGGGTAGGTTTCGTCACCGAAATCTGGTGAATTTGATTGGATATGGTGTAGATAAATGTCAGCACAGTTAATTTCTGAGTTCATTAGTAACGGAAGCCTGGCGAGCCTTTTATATGGTAAGTTCGTGACTCCTTTTATCCCAGTAGTCTTAGGATATGTGGTCCTATCAGAATGTTTGCAATGAACATGTATTTATAGGGGGACTTTAGACATTACTGTTCAACTTGAAGTTCTTTCATATTGGCGCAAGTAGTGAATTAGGTTGCGAGTTTATTGTCCATTCAAAAGCAGCTTACTAGTATTTCTATGAACTGGTACTGTAACCTGGACCAAAAAAATTCCAATGCAAGAACTAACACTTGATTTGAACTTTTTCCATGACCCTTGGTAGCATTGTGCCTAAGAAATGTGCCTTTAGGTAGGGAAATATATGAGCATGTATCATTACTCAACTGAGTTCTCAGATCAATCTGATGATTCTGAAATGGACTATCGCTTTTGTTGTGTTTTGTTATAATCTTTTTGAGTTTTGTTTGCTAACTATTATTAGCTAATTGTCCTTGTGTGCTTGTTGGATTTGTTGCCCCTTTAACCAAATACTAGCACACACAATCACACGAAGAATAATCAATCAAGAAACAAAGAACACGGTCTAAAAGATTTAGTTTCTCAACTGGGTAATTAGTTACTTCCACTATGTATCAAATGGAGAGAGAGATTATACCAGAGTATATAGCCTAGATTTTTTTTCACTTGCACTTGCTCTGTTTCAATCCTTTTCTTTTCACTCATTCATGTAGCAAATGAGCAATATGTTGCTTGTTCACACTTCGAACTATTTATCTGATTTTCTGGCCTGAACTCTAAAGCTTTTGAACTTGGTAGTTCTACATTTTTTGTCCTAAGTAGAACTTGTTGATTTGTCTTTGAAAGCTTGCTGCTGTTAGCTGTGTTTTCTTTGTGTGTTTAAAATTATCGTGTCATGACTCACCAGGTGCAAAGATGTTGCCGCCGTAGAGGAAAATGCTACAATACACACCCCTTATTTGGGTGTGTATCATACACACCCCTATAAAAGTTACGAATTTTTTGTAAAAGTTACAATTTTTTTGTAAAAGTTACGAGACACACCAAAATTTTACGAATCATAGAAAATATTACGAATCATATTGCTGAAAAGTTACGAAAAGCTAAAAAATGTTATGATTGCCAATGAGGTGGCAAAATCTGGACCATACAATAGGTGCATATGGTACACCCAAACAAAGGGTGTGTATTGTAGTCATTTCCCGCCGTAGATGTCAATATGGGTTGTCCAAAATCATTTTCCATGAGTGGATGAATTGGTGCTGCGTTACTGAATAAACCAAAGTTCATCCATGATGTATATGACACCTGTTATTCATTTGTAATATTTCTATTAGAGCATCTTGTTTAGAAGTCAGAGTGTATTTGCAAGTCATTAGTAATATTTCTATCGGAGATTCTCGAGTAGTCGAGTTATGTTGATAACTTCTTTTTTGTTTTGAAGGAATGTTATGTTGATAACTTATGATGCTCATATTCTATGAAGTAATATTTCAAATGGAGAGTATACTATTTTGTTTGCAGTGAATGAGAAGAAGCTAGTAATTTTTTATTGTCATTTTTGTTGATGTACATTGGTGAAAATAAATTGTTTAGAGAAATTGTAATAACATAAATGGCTGCATTTTTTTTTAATTAGCATTAGCAACTACAATCTTTTAGCCACTGCCCTGTTGCAGTGGCAAATATAGTTTACTAGCGACTGCATTATGCAGTCACAAATAGAATGTTAGCGACCGTATATGTGCAGTCGCAAATGTAGAATATTAGCGACTGCACTTTGCACAGTGGCAAAAAGTTACAGCTTTTGCGTCTGCAAAAATACGGACGCAAAAAGATGAATTTGCAGTCGCTAATACGTTGCGACCGCACCATGCTGACGCAAATGACTTTTTGACACCCAACCAATCGCGTCCCTATTTTTGCGGTCGCTAGGCGGATGCAAATAGCTTTTGCGACCGCATATTGAACAATTGCGACGGTACTTTGCGGAAGCAAAAAGCCTCTTTTTTGGTACTCTCTCTCTCTCTCTCTCCACCAAGTAATAAATATACTCCCCACAAGCGAACACCAAGAACAAGAGTATGATGGCTACCACGAAAACCTCTACATGGCTGCTCTCTCAATCCTTTTATCTCAACATTATATGTACATCTATAAATGTAAATGTATATGTATATATATTTGTATAGGTATATATACAAATAAAACTCCTCTTTCTCCCTTCTATTTCGAGTTCGAGTTTGAGTTTATATTGTGAGATTTTGACTAAGATTGAGACCCTTAATTGAATTTGTCTGATGTTTTTGAACTAGGGGTGCACAAACACCGGGCCGGGTTGGGTTGGGTTCGGGCCGGGCTTATACTAGATAATAACAAGATTTGTCCATTCTCAAGCCCGACCCATTAATAATCGGGCTTCATTTAATATGCCCAATCCCGACCCAATTAGAATTTTAATTTCCCAAGCCCGTCCAACAAGCCCACTTATTTTTCTAAACCATAGCATCACAAACATAAATTAATCAATCATAGCAGTCACAATAATAATTCACAACCGTAATAATATACGTAAAGTTCTAAGTTCTCCCAAAAATATTAAAAACGGATCCATAAATTAAAATGCTCTAAAAGATGGAACTCTAACATGTAAAAACGTCTCTCAAGTATCTCTCATTTAAATTCACACTTCTTCACAAACAGATCTTGTAGAGCACAATAAAAATAAAAGTAAGAAAAAACTATGAGTTAATATAAGATAGTAGTTTAAGGGGAAAAAAAACTTCAAAGTTTTCTTAACAAATTGCTATTACTTCAAAGGTATTCTCTACATAGGTAGTACCTACCATTCGTCTTCATCAACATCAATTTCATCAAGATAAACAAACCCTAAGCAGCCAGGTTCTAGCTATAACATATGCATATATACATATAGTATTAAAATAAAATTATTATTTAAATCGGGCCCGGGTCGGGCCGGGCTGGGCCTTAGAGGAATTTCCCAAGCCCGGCCCAATTAGTAAATGGGCTTAAAATCTCAACCCAGCCCGGCCTTATGGGCCTAAATATTTTTCCCAAACCCTAAAAAAAATCAGGCTGGGTTGGGCGGGCTACCGGGCTGGTGTGTACCCCTATTTTGAACCTGTCATCGCAAATAAACATTTGGTAAAGAATTCCTAAAATGCGAACAATATTTCAAAACTTACAAATCAAAACATGTCACTGGCATATTTTTGGCCAATAAACAATCGGGAATTAACAGTCGAAATTAAGCAATTTTTTCGATAATTAACTCCCGCCGTTTCACGCCGTTTCACAAGATTTTCGAGAATTAATTTCCGCAAATTACCTTGGCCTTGTTCGTTTCCCTGTTTAGTTTTAGTTTTGATGACATCATCATTTCCCTCATTTCTCTCTCTATCTCTCTCCATTCATTACACCTGCTAACATCATCAAAACTAAACTAAACTATCTAACCAAACACAGCCCTTATTTTTCAGAATTAACTGCTAAAATATGGGCACATTTTTCGTACTTTATTTCTAAATTTTTTGATTTCGTTTGTACTTATATTTCTATTGTTCCTGACTCTAATTTTTTATGTGTTACAAACAGATATGGTACGTGACCAGCAAACAACTTCTAACTGGCGGCGCAAGGCCTTGGAGGATAGTCAGGCTCGGAAGGGCAAGAAGGGTTGTCATACTGATGCCCTCCCCTAGGAGCAACGCCTTCTGTCTCTGGCCATGGACATTACGGATACAAATTGTCAGAAATTATAAATTTTTGATTTCATTTGTACTTATTTGTTCCAGACTGTAATTTTTTATGTGTTACAAACAGGTATGGTACGTGACCAGCAAACAGCTTCTAACTGGCGGTGCAAGGCCTTGGAGTAGGGGTGTCCACGGATTGGTTCTGACAGGATCGGTTCGGTTCTCGATCCGATCTGCTCATGACAGATTGTCATTTTTAAGATCCGCAACCGTTCGTGGGTGACATATGGATGGATCGGTTCAATTGTGGATTGGGCAGATTTGGCGGATCAAAGAAGGATTATTAGGCGGATTGGGCGGACCGAACCCAAACCCGTATCCGTCAAAATAAAAATATTAGGATCCGTATCCATCCGTAACGTACCTCGGGTGAGTAAGCGGACGGATTGGTTTGGGCGGATCGGACGATCCGCTGGACAGCCCTACCTTGGAGGATAGTCAAGCTTGAAAGGGGAAGAAGGGTCGTCATATTGATGCCCTCTCCCAGAAGTAGCCCATCCTGTCTCTGGCCATGGACATTGCGGATACAAACCGTTAGAAATTATTGAATATGTTCTGATATAAACTACCGAAAGTTGTTGACGATATCAGGGATTAACTACCGAAATAGTGGCACAATTTGGGAAGTTAGTGCATGAACTCGCTCATCATACACTGCTATGGTTGGTGTGTACATGATAAGGGTGAACATAGACTGAAATGATTTCTATGTATTGTCATCAAAATGATACTTGTACCTATTCGTTTTGTACGTGCAATCCATTATCAACACCCTAGGGAAAGCAGATAACATGTCACTAGCAATTGGATGTGACCAAAATAATTCCTTCAAATAATCTGTCGCCTCATCAACATGATGCCACTCAACATAGTTATGTTCCTTGTAACTGACGCATTAGATGTTACATTGTACACATTTTTAATTGTCGTGCAGTTGGATTTATCTCGACCCTTCATTGCCATTAGAATTTCTGTTGGTTTTACAAGCATCTTTGAGGAATACACCACCATCGCTGTCTATTGTGAAATGCCATGCTGTATGACTACCATGCGTGGAAGCATCACCCCTTAAAAAACTACCATATCAACATTAGTTTTGTTGGTAAAGTTTAAAACTTCAGAAATAAACTACCGAAATATTGTATAAATTTCAGTTTATAACTACCCAAATTATGTTCCAATTTTGGAAATACGATTATCGAAATATTTAACCAAATTCGGGAGTTATCTACCGAAATTTATGAAGTTTTTCGATACTCTATTACGTGTCGAACAAACGGACAGATTACTTGTCAGGAAAAAAAATGGGTTACCTTCTGAAGTCTTTCGTGCAAACAATAGTCTTTGAAAGGATAGGCAATATTCTTTTTGGACATGGGGCCGGCTATGGTGCCCCAAAGTGGTATTGGGGCACCGGTGCCCCAATTTTACTTACCACGAACAATGAGTTTACAAACTATAAAAACATATCACACTTACCATAAACACATGATTTACTTGCTACAATTTATGGCCTATACGTGTGGTAAGTAAAATCTGTGTTTGTGGTAAGTAAAGGTTGTGGTCATAGTAAGTACAATTGCGCTGGAAAAGAGCAAAACCACCCTCATTTTTGTGGTGGTTTTCATCTAATTGCTTAGATTCATCTATTTTTTCATCTAACAACTTAGATTTAGTAGGGCACCGGTGCCCCAATACCACATTGGGGCACCAAAGAATTATTCCTTAGTATGTAGTAACAATAAAAAAAAAAGTTTGTATAATTGGGTTAGTATGTAGTAACTTGAGGGGCAAAATAGACTTTTTGTATATAATGTTTTGACATTTATTTTTGTCGGGTTGTATAAAATTATAACTGGGATGCCAATAGAATCCCGACGTGTGCCAGCAAAAGAATACTGGATGGCTTTGGGAAATGAGAACTCACAAATTAAATTTATGAAACAATGAATGGTTGGGATGGAGTAAGTGTTTTGATCCAAGGGTCAAGGTTGGTTGATCAGATTTGGGAAATTGTAATCCACCAGAGTACTGATTTGTGCAAGGGAAAATTTCAGAAAATCCCCAAACTTTGACCTCAATGTCTCAAAGACTCCTAAACTTAAATAAATTTCAATTACACTCCCAAACTATTAAGCCGTTAATCAATTAACCCCCTCCCGTATAAATCCATCAATTGGCTGACGGAAATTGCTGACATAGACTATTTGTTCCGTTATATTGTTGTTAGAATGGTGACATGGCTCATGTTGGGGCCCACCACCTTAATTTAATGAAAAAAATTAAAAAAAAATGAGAATCCCCTATCTTGTTCCTCCTCTCTCTCCCTCCAACCAACCCTGGGAATCTCTCATTTTCCTCAAATCTACTCCCCTAAATACTGGACAATATGTATAAATTGCCATCAACAAATTAAACGCCATTAATTCACATGGGCCCATCTCTCCATATTCTCCGATTAGTCACTCTAATGTATGAACACGTTGACAATGTGCACTGAAAAATGGGTTGGGAGCACCGTGTGATCGAGTTGCCTCATGGGTAGTGGGTACTGAATGATCTCTCGTTACTCATAAACAAAAAAATAAGGCAAAATAAAAAAAATGAGACCCACCATTTAATGATTTTTTCAGCACTTTATAGATAATTAGATCAGAACATAGAATGGGATGAAGAAAGGGTCAATTACAAAGAACCAGTTTTTTCGATTCACACACATACACCTGACACACCCCATGATCCAATACACCACAAACCTCTTTCTCGTTCAATTTCTCGTTCAACTATTTGGGTTCTCTGTAACGACTTGGATCCACAGCTCCACAAAAATGACATAAAATTAATCAAGTAGCCAACCCCACTTCCTTCCATAATTACATAATTATCCGTATGCATCTCTCTTTTGCTTGTCGATTGTCACCGGTAAATTTAAACATGTGGACCTTGCCACCGAGAATGACATACTGAAATCTCATTTGCATCGGACACCATCTCGCCGTTAACCAGTCGGCCTATCGCTTCCTTGCTAGTTGCTACCGGCCTAACTCATGGATCTCATTTGCCAAAAGAACCTCCCTTTTTGTTGTTTTGTTTCCTCTTATTAAGTAGACGGAAACCTTGACTCACCACCGAAATATGGAAAGAAGGACATTTGTCCATTTTAATTACTCATGAGTTGGTCATTTCTCATGCACACACCCAACTGTCAATGTTACTCCCCTCATATATTTACCACGTGCACACCTCATGCACCATTCATTTTTTTTTTTGCACTTCTAACCTTGTAATTTTATTTAATTACAACTTGAGAAGGTAAATGACGGATTTCAATGCCGGGGTATTACAATCTAAAAAACCCCAATTGATCTCGACCATTCTTCTAGTCGAACTCGAACGTGATGCCACCATCAGTTAGTCGGTCGGAGTCGGTTGAGTTGGCCGGTGATCTCCACAGCTAATAACTTATCGCGTCTTCAAATGATCAGAGAAATTTTGAGTAGATGAGAAAGAGTAAAGTAGGAGAGAGAGGAGATGACAGAGAGTAATGTAAGAGAGAGAGAGATTTTGCAGACTAAAATGAGAGAGAGAGAGAGGGGGAGAGAGAGACCTTACATTAGTAATCTCCACACCCAATGAATGATGGCCACATGGAAAAACAAGTTACCCATACTTATATAACGGAACAAATAATCCATGTCAGCAATTTCCGTCAGCCAATTGACGGATCTAGACGGGAGGGAGTTAATTGATTAACAACTTAATAGTTTGAGAGTGTAACTGAAATTTATTGAAGTTCAGGAGTCTTTGAGACATTGAGGTCAAAGTTCGGGTTTTTTTTTTTGAAATTTTACCTTCGTGCAAAGAAAAGACGTTTGCTCCCTAAATAACTCGAACCATCTGACTCCTTCCTTCCACTCTCTCCCGCATGCTTGTGATTTCAAATTTCAAACACCTCTCTCTCCCCCCGCTCTCTCTCTCTCTCTCTCTCTCTCTCGAATCCTTCTTTTACAACACAGTCGCAACACTCGCAACCTGTTCTAAACCCTAGCTATCAATTGACCACGGCTGACCAAGAGGCCTTGCAAGAGAAGGGGAAAGTGCTTTTGGTGTAGGCGTTCCAGCAGAGAGAGAGATATGTCGTCGTCGAACTCCTCCCAAGAACAAGAACTTGATTTACAAACCCTAGAAAACTACACTCCCGCTTTCAATCTGCTCCGATTCCGACTGGTTTCTGTATTCCGACTCCACTCAGGATTCTGATTCCAACCACCAACTGTTATCTCGCCAAGGAGGATGAGGAGGATACGAGGATCAAGATTCGGATTCGGACCCTTGGATGAATTCCCTTCTCAACCACATGGCTTTTAGGGCTTTTGACTGATCGGTCATTAGGGTCCGGGTTTGGGTCTCTTGTCGGATTCAGTAGCGTCGCTCCTGACTCCTGCGACTGTATTCGGTCAGTTGTTGATTGACGACGTGAATTTTAGGGTTTCCGTGGGACACGGGGAGGCGCTAGGGTTTGGGTTTGGGTCACCTTCCGGTATCGGTAGTAGTGTTTCTTCCACGTCTGAATCTGATGAGTCCTTGATTAGGGATTTTAGCATTTTCGAGAAATGTGATGGATACGGTTCGAATGGCGGCGAGGAGCCAGGGTTATGGTTTGGGTCGCCTATTGGAACCGTTAGTGATTGCTATTGCGTCTGAATTGGGTGGTTCCTCGGCAGTTGACGTGGATTTTGGGGTTGTTGATGGATTTGATGGGCATGGTTCGAATCACGGATAGGAGCTAGGGTTGGGTTTGGGTCACCTACTCGAAATGGTTGTGTCGCTCTCCCCTCTCAGTTGGGTTATTCTTCGACAGTTGACGTGAGTATGGGGGTCATTGAGGGATGTGATGATCACGGTTTGAATCAAGTGGCGGAGCTAAGTTTAGGGTTTCAATACGAGTCCCCTATCAGAATCAACAACATTAGTCTTATGCCTGAATTGGGAGATTCTTTGGCCAATTCTAGTGCGAATTTGGGTAGGGACGGTCTCTGAGTAGTTGGGATTGAATCGGATTTTGATTCTGAGGTGGGTTGGGGAGAGAATAATGGTGAACTGTTTGGCTCTGTGGATATTCCCTTCTTTTGGGATTGTCTTGGATTTGATGAACCAGGGGTGGCAGGAGTGAAGAATTTGACTGGGAGGAAGTGGACCAAAGGGTTGATGATAGGGATGGTTTGAGATCTGTAATTGCTCGCTTCGATGAACTCTCTATATCTTCTGAAATTTCGAGTGCTGAGGAAGGAATACGTGGTATTGGGAGGGAGCTTGTAAGGAATTTACAGAGAGAACTTCTTCTTTCTGTATATAATGGGAAGAACACATGAATACAAAGATGATGACATTGATGGTGTTTCGTTTTTAGCTGTTAGGGATGGTTATGTATATGAAGCTGAACACGAAACCGTATTTGGGCAGACTGAAAGTGCTGTTCTGGACAATCTTCCATGTTTGGTGTTAAGAACAGAAGACTTGCAAGAAAATTGCTACCTTGTTGCCACCTTTACCATTGGGACTGCATTGTGCCATGGTTATGTATTCAGAATACGTGTCCTGTTTGTCGCCTTTTCGATATGAGTTGCCAACTGATGATCTGGATTATGAGCAGAGCAAGACCCAAAGGGAGAGTGTTGATATGCCGCAGGATTTGGAGATGCTGGAAATTCATCCACGGGGTCGCTGAAAGTTGATGAAATGCTATCTGAATATATTCCATGAAAAATTTCGAAGGCCAAGAAACATGGGGTGGATTCACAGAAATGGATAAAGGAAAATCGCAGGGAGGTAAGTTACATTAAGCATCAAGATATAAGTCATAGATCCTTGGATTTACCGTACAGCTGTAGAAATGACTCTCAGGCTCTTAGGTAAATGGACCCGGATGACTATCTTTTTTTTTTCGTGGTTGAAAATTTGTGAGCCATTATTGAACTGATCATATTTATAAACCAGTTCTCTTAAGATATGATGGTGTGTATCGAAAAGCTGTCGAACCGATAAGTAAGGCTCTTTGGCTGATCGAATTATGTGTATAGAATTACAAGCACTTGTTTCACTTTTCTGCCTACTGAAATTAAAGCAAAGAATTTAGCTTCTAAAAAAAACCTTTTTCCTTCTGTTGAACCAGGCTATATTATGATTGCAAAGCTCTCGCTCTCTAATTCTAGATTTTTTACAAGTATGATTGGAGATCCTATTAGGTAAGTTCTTTGTAATTACTCCCATAGTTGATTTTTCTGTGTTGTTTTTTTCATCATGTCAGTCTGCCCTTCGTTTGTATTGCCCAAAGCTCAGTCGCAGCATACCTTGGTTCATGTAATGTTTAATATTTTTGTTTCTTCAATAACAGTATTGATTGTATTTGCTTTGGATTGTTTGAATCCATTGCCGTTTGTATTCATTGTTGAGTTTTCGTCCCTAGCTATTAAGTTTGTTTGATTTACCATTTTTAGTAGACAAGTAATGTTTAGTTGTTATAATCACAAAAGTGAACAAATTTGAGATACTCTCAGTGCTTAATTTTCTTTTTGGTTTCTTTGTTTGCCCAACTTATAGATGTTACTTTGTTAAAGAGAACCAATTCTGCTACGTATGAATTTATGTATGGAATTCTCCATTAGGTATGGTCCCTCCAACGAGATCAATATCGTGCCATCGAGTATGGAGACTTAATTTTTTTTTTTTTTTTTTTGGTACTTCAGAAATGCATGGAGACTTAATTGTCTATAGTATAAGAATTGATTTGAGGCCACTTACATATTGTTACCAATTTCAATATATATACCGAGTAACATTGATTTTTTGTCTTTGACAGTGATACATCCTTCAAGTCACAACATGCTTAGCATACTCCCGTCATCTTCCATTTGATTTCAAAATTTTGAAAAATAACCTCTATAGACGAAGCTCTGGTGAGATTCATTCTTCCTTTTGTAACTTCAACTAATGCTTTTGATATTTCTGCATGCCTCTTTTTCGAGTTCCCTAGTAGTTCTTTTTCATTATCAGTTATTAGCAATTAAACATGAGATTAGCTTTCTTTTCTTTCATTGGAAACGAACAAGATTGAGCTCCGTTAGAGGGCAATCCCTAGCAACATCTCATGATGCTGCGTGTTCTTAGAAGTCCATTTTGGTGGTAAAATGTTTAAATTTTCAGTTTTTGCTACTCTGCTATCTTCCTACTTTTTTAGAGCTTTTGAATTCCTAGCTTTTTATTTCCTTTTCTAAATTTGAAATTTCGTCATGTAAGCGACATAGGCTAAGAGGCACACGTACATATACGGATACGGGTACGTTCACGGACATGACATGACACGATAAGGACACATGGATACATTATGTACATACATATTTTTTCATGTATTTTTATTACCATGAGTTTACTAAGTTGTAGAGCATTGCATGTTCTAACTTTCTTGATAATCAAATGTTAGAAAGTGTCTAAGAAGTGTAGATCAGATATTAATTTCTTATTCATAGACACACCATATATGTTGGACATATTGCAAAAAGAGTGCCAGACACCTCTCCAAATTGAGATTATTATTCCCTAATTATGGACACGAAAGCAAAAGTATGTGAATTAGGATAGTATATTATGTGGGATAAAAGATCTGTAAATAACTGAAAAGGGCAAGCCTGGAATTTAAAACTGGATTGCGATTAGAACAATGCCTTCAAATCCCAATCAGAAGGTCCTGATTCATCCTTCAAATTAGGAGATTTGGAGCAAAATGATTTATTTGTGCCTTCAAAAGGGCTCTTATTTGAAGATAAACCGCTGGCCACTTTGAGTGGAAAGTAAAGACCCTAAATCGACGAAGAAGTGTGGTTCCTAGTAGATATATAGACTGCTGACCACATACAGAAAACAAAAAATACTCTTTGTTGTAGCTACGACTCTTGCAATTTGAGCGGAAAGAAAAGACCCGATATCGACAGATAAGTGTGGTTCCTAGTAGACGTATGGGCTACTGACCACAAAACACAAAAAAAGGGCTCTTATTTGAAGATAAACCGCTGGCCACTTTGAGTGGAAAGTAAAGACCCTAAAAGACCCTAAGTGTGGAAGAAGTGTGGTTCCTAGTAGATATAAAATAAAACAAAAAATGGCTTGGAAAGAAAAAAACAAAAATGCTCTTTGTTGTAACCACAACTCTTGATATTTTAGTGGAAAGAAAAGACCCGATATCGACAAATAAGTTTGGTTCCTAGTAGACGTATGGGCTACTGACCACAAAACACAAAAAAAGGGCTCTTATTTGAAGATAAACCGCTGGTCACTTTGAGTGGAAAGTAAAGACCCTAAATCGACGAAGAAGTGTGGTTCCTAGTATATACACTGTTGGCCACATACAGAAAACAAAAAATGCTCTTTGTTGTTGCTACAACTCTTGCAATTTGAATGGAAAGAAAAGACCGGATATCGACAAATAAGTGTGGTTCCTAGTAGCCGTATGGGCTACTGACCGCAAAACAAAAAAAAAAGGGCTCTTATTTGAAGATAAACCGCTTGCCACTTTGAGTGGAAAGTAAAGACCCTAAATCGACGAAGAAGTGTGGTTCCTAGTATATACACTGCTGGCCACATACAGAAAACAAAAAATGCTCTTTGTTGTTGCTACATCTCTTGCAATTTGAATGGAAAGAAAAGACCCGATATCGACAAATAAGTGTGGTTCCTAGTAGACGTATGGGCTACTGACCACAAAACACAAAAAAAGGGCTCTTATGTGAAGATAAACTGCTGGCCACTTTGAGTGGAAAGTAACGACTCTAAATCGACGAAGAAGTGTGGTTCCTAGTAGATATATAGACTGCTGGCCACATACAGAAAAGAAAAAATGCACTTTGTAGGAGATACAACTCTTGCAATTTGAGCGGAAAGATAATACCCGATATCGACAAATTAGTGTTGTTCCTAGTAGACGTATGGGCTACTGACCACATAACACAAAAAAAAAGGGCTCTTATTTGAAGATAAACTGCTGGCCACTTTGAGTGGAAAGTAAAGACCCTAAATCGACGAAGAAGTGTGGTTCCTAGTAGATATATAGACTGCTGGCCACATACAGAAAACAAAAAATGCTCTTTGTTGTAGCTACGACTCTTGCAATTTGAGCGGAAAGAAAAGACCCGATATCGACAAATAAGTTTGGTTCCTAGTAGACGTATGGGCTACTGACCACAAAACACAAAAAAAAGGGCTCTTATTTGAAGATAAAGCGCTAGCCATTTTGAGTGGAAAGTAAAGACCCTAAATCAATGAAGAAGTGTGGTTCCTAGTAGATATATACACTGCTAGCCACATACAGAAAACAAAAAAAGCTCTTTGTTGTTACTACAACTCTTGCTATTTGAACGGAAAGATAATACCCGATATCGACAAATAAGTGTGGTTCCTAGTAGACGTATGGGCTACTGACCACATAACACTACAAGAGGTCTCTTATGTGAAGATAAACCACTGGCCAGTTTGAGTGGAAAGTAAAGACCCTAAATCGACGAAGAAGTGTGGTTCCGAGTAGATATATAGACTGCTGGCCACAAACAGAAAACAAAAAATGTTCTTTGTAGGAGATACACCACTTGATATTTTAGTGGAAAGAAAAGACCCGATATCGACAAATAAGTTTGGTTCCTAGTAGACGTATGGGCTACTGACCACAAAACACAAAAAAAGGGCTCTTATGTGAAGATAAAGCGCTAGCCATTTTGAGTGGAAAGTAAAGACCCTAAATCAACGAGGAAGTGTGGTTCCTAGTAGATATATACACTGCTGGCCACATACAAACAGAAAACAAAAAATGCTCTTTGTTTTAGCTACGACTCTTGCAATTTGAGCGGAAAGAAAAGACCGGATATCGACAAATAAGTGTGGATCCTAGTAGACGTATGGTCTACTGACCACAAAACAAAAAAAAAGGGCTCTTATTTGAAGATAACCCGCTGGCCACTTTGAGTGGAAAGTAAAGACCCTAAATCAACTAGGAAGTGTGGTTCCTAGTATATAGATTGCTTGGCCACATACAAAAAAAAAAAAAATGCTCTTTGTTGTAGCTACGACTCTTGCAATTTGAAGAGCCACAATTTGAGCGGAAAGAAAAGACCCGATATCGACAAATAAGTGTGGTTCCTAGTAGACGTATGGGCTACTGACCACAAAACACAAAAAAAGGGCTCTTATTTGAAGATAAACCGCTGGCCACTTTGAGTGGAAAGTAAAGACCCTAAATCGACGAAGAAGTGTGGTTCCTAGTAGATATATAGATTGCTGGCCACATACAGAAAACAAAAAATGCTCTTTGTTGTAGCTACGACTCTTGCAATTTGAGCGGAAAGAAAAGACCCGATATCGACAAATAAGTGTGGTTCCTAGTAGACGTATGGGCAACTGACCGGAAAACGCAAAACAAAGGGCTCTTATTTGAAGATAAACCGCTTGCCACTTTGAGTGGAAAGTAAAGACCCTAAATCGACGAAGAAGTGTGGTTCCTAGTATAGACACTGTTGGCCACATACAGAAAAAAAAAATGCACTTTGTTGTTGCTACAACTCTTGCAATTTGAATGGAAAGAAAAGACCCGATATCGACAAATAAGTGTGGTTCCTAGTAGACGTATGGGCTACTGACCGCAAAACACAAAACAAAGGGCTCTTATTTGAAGATAAACCGCTGGCCACTTTGAGTGGAAAGTAAAGACCCTAAATCGACGAAGAAGTGTGGTTCCTGGTAGATATATAGATTGCTGGCCACATACAGAACACAAAAAATGCTCTTTGTTGTAGCTACGACTCTTGCAATTTGAGCGGAAAGAAAAGACCCGATATCGACAAATAAGTGTGGTTCCTAGTAGATGTATAAAGCTCTCTTGACCACAAAACACAAAAAGGGCTCTTATTTGAAGATAAATAAGTGTGGTTCCGAGCACTTTGAGTGGAAAGTAAAGACTCTAAATCGACGAAGAAGTGTGGTTCCTAGTAGATATATAGACTGCTGGCCACATACAGAAAACAAAAAATGCTCTTTGTTGTAGCTACGACTCTTGCAATTTGAGCGGAAATAAACGACCCGAAATCGACAAATAAGTGTGGTTCCTAGTTGACCACAAAACACTACAAAAGGGCTCTTATATTTGAAGATAAACCGAATCGACAAATGGCCACTTTGAGTGGAAAGTAACGACCCTAAATCGACGAAGAAGTGTTGTTCCTAGTATATACACTGCTGGCCACATACAGAAAACAAAAAATGCTCTTTGTTGGTTCTACAACTCTTGCAATTTGAATGGAAAGAAAAGACCCGATATCGACAAATAAGTGTGGTTCCTAGTAGACGTATGGGCTACTGACCACAAAACACAAAAAAAGGGCTCTTATTTGAAGATAAACCGCTGGCCACTTTGAGTGGAAAGTAAAGACCTAAATCGACGAAGAAGTGTTGTTCCTAGTAGATATATAGATTGCTGGCCACATACAGAAAACAAAAAATGCTCTTTGTTGTAGCTACGACTCTTGCAATTTGAGCGGAAAGAAAAGACCCGATATCGACAAATAAGTGTGGTTCCTAGTAGATGTATGGGCTACTGACCAAAAAACACAAAAAAGGGCTCTTATTTGAAGATAAACCGCTGGCCACTTTGAGTGGAAAGTAAAGACCCTAAATCGACGAAGAAGTGTGGTTCCTAGTAGATATATAGACTGCTGGCCACATACAGAAAACTAAAAATGCACTTTGTTGTAGCTACGACTCTTGCAATTTGAGCGGAAAGAAAAGACCCGATATCGACAAATAAGTGTGGTTCCTAGTAGACGTATGGTCTACTGACCACAAAACACTACAAAAGGGCTCTTATATGAAGATAAACCGCTGGCACTTTGAGTGGAAAATAACGACCTTAAATCGACGAAGAAGTGTTGTTCCTAGTATATACACTGCTGGCCACATACAGAAAACAAAAAATGCTCTTTGTTGGTTCTACAACTCTTGCAATTTGAATGGAAAGAAAAGACCCGATATCGACAAATAAGTGTGGTTCCTAGTAGACGTATGGGCTACTGACCACAAAACACAAAAAAAGGGCTTTTATTTGAAGATAAACCGCTGGCCACTTTGAGTGGAAAGTAACGACCTAAATCGACGAAGAAGTGTTGTTCCTAGTAGATATATAGATTGCTGGCCACATACAGAAAAAAAAAAATGCTCTTTGTTGTAGCTACGACTCTTGCAATTTGAGCAGAAAGAAAAGACCCGATATCGACAAATAAGTGTGGTTCCTAGTAGATGTATGGGCTACTGACCAAAAAACACAAACAAAGGGCTCTTATTTGAAGATAAACCGCTGGCCACTTTGAGTGGAAAGTAAAGACCCTAAATCGACGAAGAAGTGTGGTTCCTAGTAGATATATAGACTGCTGGCCACATACAGAAAACAAAAAATGCACTTTGTTGTAGCTACGACTCTTGCAATTTGAGCGGAAAGAAAAGACCCGATATCGACAAATAAGTGTGGTTCCTAGTAAACGTATAGGCTACTGACCACAAAACACAAAAAATGGCTCTTATTTGAAGAAAAACCGCGGGCCACTTTGAGTGGAATGTAAAGACCCAAAATCGACGAAGAAGTGTGGTTCCTAGTAGATATATAGACTGCTGACCACATACTGAAAACAAAAAATGCTCTTTGTTGTAGCTACGACTCTTGCAATTTGAGCGGAAAGAAAAGACCCGATATCGGCAAATAAGTGTGGTTCCTAGTAGATGTATGGGCAACTGACCAGAAAACACAAAAAAAGGGCTCTTATTTGAAGATAAACCGCTGGCCACTTTGAGTGAAAAGTAAAGACCCTAAATCGACGTAGAAGTGTGGTTCCTAGTAGATATATAGATTGCTGGCCACATACAGAATACAAAAAATGCTCTTTGTTGGAACCACAACTCTTGATATTTTAGTGGAAAGAAAAGACCCGATATCGACAAATAAGTTTGGTTCCTAGTAGACGTATGGGCTACTGACCACAAAACACAAAAAAACGGCTCTTATTTGAAGATAAAGCGCTGGCCACTTTGAGTGGAAAGTAAAGACCCTAAATCAACGAAGAAGTGTGGTTCCTTGTAGATATATAGACTGCTGGCCACATACAGAAAACAAAAAATGCTCTTTGTTGCAGCTACGACTCTTGCAATTTGAGCGGAAAGAAAAGACCCGATATCGACAAATAAGTGTGGTTCCTAGTAGACGTATGGGCTACTGACCACAAAACACTACAAAAGGGCTCTTATGTGAAGATAAACCGCTGGCCACTTTGAGTGGAAAGTAACGACCCTAAATTGACGAAGAAGTGTGGTTCCTAGTAGATATATAGACTGCTGGCCACATACAGAACACAAAAAATGTTCTTTGTAGGAGATACACCAGTTGTTATTGAAGCGAAAAGAAAAGACCCGAAATCGACAAATAAGTGTGGTTCCTAGTAGACGTATGGGCTACTGACCACAAAACACAAAAAAAAGGGCTCTTATTTGAAGATAAACCGCTGGCCACTTTGAGTGAAAAGTAAAGACCCTAAATCGACGAAGAAGTGTGGTTCCTAGTAGATATATAGATTGCTGGCCACATACAGAAAACAAAAAATGCTCTTTGTTGTAACCACAACTCTTGATATTTTAGTGGAAAGAAAAGACCCGATATCGACAAATAAGTTTGGTTCCTAGTAGACGTATGGGCTACTGACCACAATACACAAAAAAAGGGCTCTTATGTGAAGATAAACCGCTTGCCACTTTGAGTGGAAAGTAACGACCCCAAATCGACGAAGACCCGAAATCGATAAGTGTGGTTCTAAGAAGTGTGGTTCCTAGTAGATATATAGACTGCTGGCCACATACTGAAAACAAAAAATGCTCTTTGTTGTAGCTACGACTCTTGCAATTTGAGCGGAAAGAAAAGACCCGATATCGGCAAATAAGTGTGGTTCCTAGTAGATGTATGGGCTACTGACCAGAAAACACAAAAAAAGGGCTCTTATTTGAAGATAAACCGCTGGCCACTTTGAGTGAAAAGTAAAGACCCTAAATCGACGTAGAAGTGTGGTTCCTAGTAGATATATAGATTGCTGGCCACATACAGAATACAAAAAATGCTCTTTGTTGGAACCACAACTCTTGATATTTTAGTGGAAAGAAAAGACCCGATATCGACAAATAAGTTTGGTTCCTAGTAGACGTATGGGCTACTGACCACAAAACACAAAAAAACGGCTCTTATTTGAAGATAAAGCGCTGGCCACTTTGAGTGGAAAGTAAAGACCCTAAATCAACGAAGAAGTGTGGTTCCTTGTAGATATATAGACTGCTGGCCACATACAGAAAACAAAAAATGCTCTTTGTTGCAGCTACGACTCTTGCAATTTGAGCGGAAAGAAAAGACCCGATATCGACAAATAAGTGTGGTTCCTAGTAGACGTATGGGCTACTGACCACAAAACACAAAAAAAGGGCTCTTATTTGAAGATAAACCGCTGGCCACTTTGAGTGGAAAGTAAAGACCCTAAATCGACGAAGAAGTGTGGTTCCTAGTAGATATATAGACTGCTGGCCACATACAGAACACAAAAAATGTTCTTTGTAGGAGATACACCAGTTGTTATTGAAGCGAAAAGAAAAGACCCGAAATCGACAAATAAGTGTGGTTCCTAGTAGACGTATGGGCTACTGACCACAAAACACAAAAAAAAGGGCTCTTATTTGAAGATAAACCGCTGGCCACTTTGAGTGAAAAGTAAAGACCCTAAATCGACGAAGAAGTGTGGTTCCTAGTAGATATATAGATTGCTGGCCACATACAGAAAACAAAAAATGCTCTTTGTTGTAACCACAACTCTTGATATTTTAGTGGAAAGAAAAGACCCGATATCGACAAATAAGTTTGGTTCCTAGTAGACGTATGGGCTACTGACCACAATACACAAAAAAAGGGCTCTTATTTGAAGATAAAGCGCTGGCTACTTTGTGTGGAAAGTAAAGAACCTTAATCAACGAAGAAGTGTGGTTCCTAGTAGATATATAGACTGCTGGCCACGTACAAAAAACAAAAAATGCTCTTTAATGTAGCTACGACTCTTGCAATTTGAGCGGAAATAAAAGACCCGATATCGACAAATAAGTGTGGTTCCTAGTAGACGTATGGGCTACTGACCACAAAACACTACAAAAGGGCTCTTATGTGAAGATAAACCGCTGGCCACTTTGAGTGGAAAGTAACGACCTAAATCGACGAAGAAGTGTTGTTCCTAGTAGATATATAGACTGCTGGCCACATACAGAACACAAAAAATGTTCTTTGTAGGAGATACACCACTTGTTATTGAAGCGAAAAGAAAAGACCCGAAATCGACAAATAAGTGTGGTTCTTAGTAGACGTATGGGCTACTGACCACAAAACACAAAAAAAAGAGCTCTTATTTGAAGATAAACCGCTGGCCACTTTGAGTGGAAAGTAACGACCCTAAATCGACGAAGAAGTGTGGTTCCTAGTAGATATATAGACTGCTGGCCACAAACAGAAAACAAAAAATGTTCTTTGTAGGAGATACACCAATTGTTATTGAAGCGAAAAGAAAAGATCCGAAATCGACAAATAAGTGTGGCTCCTAGTAGACGTATGGGCTACTGACCAGAAAACACAAAAAATGGGCTCTTATTTGAAGATAAAGCGCTGGCCACTTTGAGTGGAAAGTAAAGACCCTAAATCGACGAAAAAAGGGCTCTTATTTGAAACAAAAAATGCCCTTTGTTGTAGCTACGACTCTTGCAATTTGAGCGGAAAGAAAAGACCCGATATCGACAAATAAGTGTGGTTCCTAGTAGACGTATGGGCTACTGACCACAAAATACAAAAAAAGGGCTCTTATTTGAAGATAAACCGATGGCCAATTTGAGTGGAAAGTAAAGACCCTAAATCGACGAAGAAGTGTGGTTCCTAGTAGATATATAGACTGCTGGCCACATACTGAAAACAAAAAATGCTCTTTGTTGTAGCTACGTCTCTTGCAATTTGAGCGGAAAGAAAAGACCCGATATCGACAAATAAGTGTGGTTCCTAGTAGACGTATGGGCTACTGACCACAAAACACTACAAAAAGGGCTCTTATTTGAAGATAAACCGCTAGCCACTTTGAGTGGAAAGTAAAGACCGTACAAAAATTATTTGAAGAAGTGTGGTTCTAGTAGATATAAAGACCGACGAAGAAGTGTGGTTCCTAGTAGATATACAGACTGCTGGCCACATACAGAAAACAAAAAATGCTCTTTGTTGTTGCTACAACTCTTGCAATTTGAATGGAAAGAAAAGACCCGATATCGACAAATAAGTGTGGTTCCTAGTAGACGTATGGGCTACTGACCACAAAACACTACAACAGGGCTCTTATGTGAAGATAAACCGCTTGCCACTTTGAGTGGAAAGTAACGACCCCAAATCGACGAAGAAGTGTGGTTCCTAGTAGATATATAGACTGCTGGCTACATACAGAAAACAAAAAATGTTCTTTGTAGGAGATACACCACTTGTTATTGACGCGAAAAGAAAAGACCCGAAATCGACAAATAAGTGTGGTTCCTAGTAGACGTATGGGCTACTGAGCACAAAACACAAAAAAAAGGGCTTTACATAAATAGTTCGTAAAGAATAAGTACATAATGTTCTCAAAGCTTTGATCAGTCAGTAATTTCTTTTAGAGACGATTAACAAAGCATTAGGTATATTCCCTTCGGTGGGAGCTGCATGTTCAAGTTATACAACTATGTACGTGTGTATGCCTATATTGCTATGTGTATATTATACATCATAGCTTTCTATCTGTTGCTGTTAAATAGGGAACTTTGTTACTTCCCCAAATTTACAGAAACCGAACTCTTCTTATTTTAAAGAATCGGTAACAATGGCTGACTTATCACTACAGCCTACATTAGATAAACGCCAAAGCATGGTTTTACCTCTTGCCATTTTATAAATTCAGAACAAAAGAGAGGAATTAAATAGGTGGAGTATTCTTAACGGCACAACCCTTACGTTTAGTTTTAACAAGAGTGGAGCTGCTGATATGAAGGATTCCTATGAATAAAATAGGTATCAATGTTACTTTTCAATTGTCCAAGGTATGAGGAATTAACTCTTTCGTGATTTGATATTTTCGGTTTCATAAGTTTACACAATCAAGTTCAGTATTATGGGTTTGCTTGGTCTTTGAGGGACTTATATTTCTGAATATAAAACCCTTGTTTTTGTTGTTTTTGTGAACTGCATTACTGCAGTGTTGCTACTTTGCGAACCAGGCTATATTATGATTGCAAAGCTCACTCTCTAATTCTAGATTTTTTACAGGTATGGTTGGAGATCCGATTAGGTAAGTTCTTTGTAATTACTTCCATAGTTGATTTTTTTGTGTTGTTTGTTTTTCATCATGTCAGTCTGCCTTTCGTTTGTATTGCCCAAAGCTCGGTCGCAGCATACCTTGGTTCACGTAATGTTTAATATTTTTGTTTCTTCAATAACAATATTGATTATATTTGCTTTGAATTGTTTGAATGCATTGCCGTTGGTATTCATTGTTGAGTTTTTGCCCCTAGCTATTCAGTTTGTTTGATTTACCATTTTCAGTAGACAAGTAATGTTTAGTTGTTATCATCACAAAGGTGAATAAATTTGAGATACTCTCAGTGCTTAATTTTCTTTTTGGTTTCTTTGTTTGCCCAACTTATCTATGTTACTTTGTTAAAGAGAACCAATTCTGCTACGTATGAATTTATGTATGGAATTCTCCATTAGGTATGGTTCCTCCAACGAGATCAATATCGTGCCATCGAGAATGTAGACTTATTTTTTTTTTTTGGGTGCTTTTTGAAATGCATGGAGACCTTATTGTCTATAGTATAAGAATTGATTTGAGGCCATTTACATATCGTTACCAATTTCAATATATATGCCGAGTAACATTGATTTTTGTCTTTGACAGTGATACATCCTTGTCACAACATGCTTAGCATACTCCCGTCATCTTCCATTTGATTTCAAATTTTGAAAAATAACCTCTATAGACGAAGCTCTGGTGAGATTCATTCTTCCTTTTGTAACTTCAACTAATGCTTTTGATATTTCTGCATGTCTCTTTTTCGAGTTCCTAAGTAGTTCTTTTTCTTTATGAGTTATTAGCATTTAAACATGTGATTAGCTTTCTTTTCTTTCATTGGAAACGAAGAAGATTGAGCTCCGTTAGAGGGGCAATCCCTAGCAGCATCTCATGATGCTGCGTGTTGGAGGTAGAATGTTTAAATTTTCAGTTTTTGCTACTCTGCTATCTTCCTACTTTTTTAGAGCTTTTGAATTCTTAGCTTTTTATTTCCTTTTCTAAATTTGAAATTTCATCATGTAAGTGACAGAGGCTAAGAAGCACAAATACATATACGGATACGGATGCGTTCACGGACACGACACGACATGACATGATAAGGACACTTGGATACGTTATGTACAAACATATTTTGTCGTGTATCTTTATTTGAGAAGAAATGCAAAATTTTATATTTCTATAATTCGATTACAATTACAAGAAGAGAGTAGAAGCCTTTATATAGGCATTTACAAACCGCCTTACTCAAACAGAATTACACTTACACTTAGATGAGTAATAACTTTGTAACAAACTAATAACCACCATTACAACTAATCAGGTAGTGGAGTTATCGTCTGTGTTGGAGTCTGTGGTGGACCATTACTCTTATCATGCCCCCTCAAGATCATGGTGGGAGCAGAGCACACCATGAGCTTGTCTTTTAGATAATGAAAACGTGCCACACTGAGAGGCTTGGTAAACAAATCAGCAAGCTGCTCACTGGTAGGAATGTGACGAATAACTAATTGATGAGCCATGACTTTTTCACGAAGAAAATGGTAATCAACTTCAACGTGCCCGGACCGAGCATGAAAAACAGGATTTGCAGCCAAAGCCAAGGCAGAAAGGTTATCACACCATAAGACTAAAGCAGAAACAGAAGTTAATCCAAGATCACGAAGTAACATAACCAACCAAGTGAGCTCAGCAACAGTCTGGGCTAAGGCACGATATTCTGCCTCAGTAGAAGAGCAAGCCACAGTAGGCTGTTTCTTAGCTGTCCAAAAACACACAGTACCCAGTTGTAGACCTACGGTCCAAAGAGTTGCCAGCCCAATCAGAGTCAGAGTAAGCAGTGAGAGTAAAGTCTCCTGGAGAAAAGACCATTCCTTGGGTGATAGTACCTTTGAGATACCTCAAAAGTCATTTGACAGCCTTAAAGTCCCCAATTGTAGGGTTATACATGTGCTGACAGGCAGAGTTGACAGCTAAGGCTAGATCAGGCCTAGTAATAGTCATGTACTGGAGGGCACCAACCAGACTACGATATAAAGAAGGTTGAGGAAAAAGTGTTGCATCAGTAGTAGAGGGAATAGGCTTTGCAGCCATAGGAGATGGGTAAGGTTTGCAATATGATATTCCTGCTTTAGAAAGAATCTCTAAGGCATATTTTTGCTGTGACAGAAAATAGCCTTGAGGAGTAGGAGTGACAGAAATACCCAGAAAATAAGACTTGTTACCAAGTTCCTTCATGGCAAATGAGGCATGCATGTGGGATATCAACTGAGTAATGAAAGTAGGGTCACTTCCAGTAAGCAAAATATCATCAACATAAATGAGAAGGATGGTAATTGATGTACTTGTTTGCAAGACAAACAAGGAAGAATCACAGTGACTAGACTTGAAGCCTTCGGAGAGAAGAAACTGTGAAAATGTAGAAAACCAGGCCCATGGGGCTTGCTTGAGCCCATATAAAGCTTTGTGCAGTCTACAAACATGATTAGGATACTGAGAATCAACAAACCCTTGAGGTTGATTAAGATATACCTCTTCATCTAAGGTTCCATGAAGAAAAGCATTAGATATGTCCATTTGCCTGATGGACCAGTTATAGGTGAGGGCTAGAGAGAGCAGTACCCTAATAGTAGGCTGCTTAGCCACATGACTGAACGTCTCATGATAATCAATTCCTTCTTCTTGCAGATATCCTTTGGCTACTAAACGAGCCTTATAACGGGCCACACTTCCATCTGAATTTCTCTTCAGCTTGAACACCCATTTACAGCCAATAGAATTCTTTCCAGGAGGTAAAGACCAAGTGCCCTTTTTTTTTAAGAGCTTGATACTCTTCAAGCATAGCTTTAGAACATAATGGAGATTGAAGAGCTTGGGTGACAGTGTCAGGTTCACAGGTGGAGAGATCAGAAGGAGGGGAAAGTGTTGTAGACAGACACAAGGGATGCTTGGGTTTAAAAATACCTACTTTGGATCTGGTAGTCATAGGATGGGAATTTTGTGTGTTGGGAGGGGATTGTTCAACTGGAGGAGAGGCAACAACAAGAGGAGGAGGATTTGGAGATGAACAACGTATAGGTGACTGCAGAGGAATAGAAGGAATAGAGGATGCAGTGGGAGTAATAGGAGAAGGAGTTAAATGTATTGGAGAAACTGACCCTGGTGAGGAAATATGAGCAGGGGAAGACCAAAAGAATGAATGTAATTGTTTCAAAGTAGGAGTAGGAAGAGAATCAACAGTGTGATGCTGTGAAGAAAAGGGAAAACTGAGTTCATCAAATAGCACATGTCTAGAAATATAGGCGTGTCCAGTTTTTGGATCTAAGCATCTGTAACCTTTATAAGATGGATGGTACCCAAGAAACAAACAAAAAACGGATCTTGGTTGAAGCTTATTTGAGTTCTAGGGTCTCAACCAAGGATAACATTGGCAGCCTAGGACTTTGAGAAGAGAAAAATCAGGAACATGTTTATACAGTTTTTCATAGGGAGTTAGGTTGGCTATACAGGAATTAGGGAGTCTATTAACCAAGAAAGTGGCAGTAGCAAGGGCATCAAACCAATACTTAAGAGGCATAGAAGTTTGATGCAACAAAGTGATGGTTGTTTCAACTAAATGCCTATGTTTCCTCTCAGCTACACCATTCTGTGATGGAGTATAAGGACAACATAATTCATGTTTAGTGCCTTGGGAAGTAAGATAAGAAGCAAATTGATTCCCAATATATTCATCTCCCCCATCAGTTCGAAAAACTTTAAGAAAAGTAGAGAACTGTTTCTCAACAAATGCTTTGAATTCAAGAAACTTGGAATAGACATCACTTTTGACTTACAAAGGATAAAGCCAAGTGAATCTACTATAGTCATCAACAAACACCACATAGTATTTATAACCAGACAAAGATGGCAAGAAAGGTCCCCATACATCACTATGAATGAGGGCCAAGGGTTGATCAACAGTGCTATTGGACAAAGTAAAGGGCAGTCTATGAGACTTAGCCACACAACAATGAGAACACAAAGAGGTTCTTGTATTATTTCTAATAACAGGAATATGAAATTTACTAGTGAGATGATGAAACTTCTCAGCAGATGGATGACCAAGACGTTGATGCCAAATGTCTTGAGGAGCTTTGACAGCAAGACAGGAAGGAGAAGCAGATGAAGGAGAAGTGGGAGAAACCTGATACAGACCATCAATATGCTGGCCCTAAAAAAGGACTTGTTTGTGGATTTTGTCCTGAATAACAAAGGAATTGGAATCCAAAGTAACAGTACAGTTATTATCCTTGGTCAATTGATGAACATAAACAAGATTTGATGCTATGCTAGGCACATGTAAAACATTGTTCAACTGAAAAGCATGAGTTGGAGTGGGCAGAACTGATCCATTTCCAACTGTAACCTGTTCAGATCCTTGAAATGGCTCATGAAGAGAGAGATTAGAAAGATCATTGGTGATGTGAGTAGATGCTGTAGAATCCACATACCAGCTAGGACTAGACTGATCAGGAACAGAAGCAACATAGGCCTTGGTGTGAGAAGGAGAGGCATATTATCCAGAAGAGGTATTAGTTGAAGTAGGTTGATAGTCCATGTTCAAACGATGCCAGCAGTTATAGGCAGTGTGTCCTGGTTTGTCACAGATCTGACACACTATAACACCAGTTGAGAGTAACCTCCATGAGAGTAACCAGTTGAGCCTTGAGAATTCTGAGAATTTGACGATCCATGTGTGTAACCAGATGGTGCTTGAGAATTTCCTGAATAAGAGGATCTGTTTCCTCCTCTATAACCACCTCTACGGGAGGGAAATCTTCCACCCCTATTATTACCTAGAAAACTTTCTTTGAATCCTTTGTTAGAGTAGGAAGAACCTCTATTTCCTTGATGAGAGTAATTCCCTCTCGAAGCAACAAAAGCAACATTTACATCTGTTGAAGATTGGGTCTTATATGCTGATTCCTCATGAATTGCTTTAGACAACAACAAAGCACACAATTCCTCCATAGTAATTGGAGTTGACCTAGTGCGAATAGAGGTTTTGAAAGCACGGTATTCATCAGACAATCCATTGAGTGTAATTAACACCAGATCTTCATTATCAACTGGCGATCCAGCCAGTGTGAGTTGATCATTCAGATTCTGTGAGTTGATCATTCAGATTCTTGATTTGCTGTAAATATACTTTCCATCGTATTCGATCCTTTAGTAGTAGCAGTTAAACGATTTTTCAGTTGATGAACATGAGAGCAGGAGAGTGTTGTAAACCGTTTTTCAATGTTACTCCAAGTATCAAGACTCGAACCACAATTAATCACAACTGGATAGATAGTAGTGGAGAGAGTACCAGAAATACAACTCATCAGGTGAGCGTCATCAACAATCCACTGGAGAAAGTCTGGATTTGTGACTTCTTGATTCGTAACATTGCGGATTTTTGCTGGTGGAACAACTCCAGTTCCATCGATGAACGAGTACAAACCAGTTGCTTTGAGGATATTCTGCCATTTATTCTTCCAAATGATGAAATTAGAAGCATCCAATTTCACAGACACAAAGGCATTGAGATTTGTGATGAGAAGAGAGAGATTCGATGACGGAGAAGGAGATTTGATCGAAGAATTTGATGAAGATGATACAGATGCCATCGCATAATCTTGCTTGTGAGAGCTTCTAGGGCTCTGATAAGATTAGAAGACATGTAAAGTTTTGTATTTCTATAATTCGATTACAATTACAAGAAGAGAGTAGAAGCCTTTATATAGGCATTTACAAACCGCCTTACTAAAACAGAATTACACTTACACTTAGATGAGTAACAACTTTGTAACAAACTAATAACCACCATTACAACTAATCAGGCAGTGGAGTTATCGTCAGTGTTGGAGTCTGTGGTGTACCATTACTCTTATCATTATTACCATGAGTTTACTAAGTCGTAGAGCATTGCATGTTCTAACTTTCTTGATAATCAAATGTTAGAAAGTGTCTAAGAAGTGTAGATCAGATATTAATTTCTTATTCATAGGCACACCATATATGTTGGACATATTGCAAAAAGAGTGTCAGACACCTCTCCGAATTGAGATTATGGACACAAAAGCAAAAGTATGTGAATTAGGATTGTGTATTATGTGGGATAAAAGATCTGTACATAACTTAAAAGGGCAAGCCTGGAATTTAAAACTGGATTGCGATTAGAACAATGCCTTCAAATCCCAATTAGAAGGTCCTGATTCATCCTTCAAATTAGGAGATTTAGAGCAAAATGATTTATTTGTGCCTTCAAAAAGTGTAAAAGGATGCTGAACATTTAGCGTGATTGAATGTTTCAATAAATGCATTAGCTAACCATGGGCGGCCAGTTAGGTGGGAAGCAATTTGAGAATCTTAAGTTAACTGGTTCGAAAAATAGAGAGGGGTTAGCTGTTTTTTTTTTCTTTTTCCCTACATACATTTTATACTTCTAGGTGCAATGCCCATTATATTTTTTTGTTAATGTGGATTAACCCTCACTGTGATGAATTGCTAAATTTATGTTTGCTTTGGTACACAAGGTTTTAAGAAGAACGGGGTTGGAGAAAAGCTGCAATGGAATGCTCGCAGTGTTCTTGAACCTCTTGCTGGGAATGAAGATGAAGAAGATTTGCATATGCTGATAGTTCTGATCATTTTATTTGCTTCCTCTAATGTTTCTTTTGTTCGGTTAGGTGGGCTAACGTCTTGGGTATATTCTTTAGTATCCTTGAACATCTTCGGTTTTATTAGTTTTGTGAATTCTTTTTTTTTTTTGAAATGGTGTATTTTTTAAAAATTCATTTATGGGAATTGATTAGATGGGTCCTGTTTGAAGTTTATTAGGAACAAAATGACTCTCGGAAAAGCTGGGTTTGTTGGTGGGGTCAGTCAATAGTAGGCAAGAGTAGCTCACATTAATTGCGTACGGACTTTGCTGCGTTGTGCCTTTAGGCACATACAGTTACTAATTTATAAAGAATGAATCATGGATTGCTAATTGAATCCTGAAAGTGTAATAACGTAAGTGCTTTTTTTTTTTTGATTGGCAACGTAAATGCATCTTTTATGCCTAAGATGCAACACATGTTGAGATTTCAGAATTTTAAAGGTTTATTTTGAGCTTTGAATGTTAGATTCAGGCTTTAATCTTATGATGAGTGGGACAACATTGTCGTCTATTTAGAATCTTTCGTCCATTTTTTTAAATTTTGTAACAGGAAACAAAAATAATAGAAGCAACAGCTAGGCAAAGCAACACAAGGACAAATAGTGTTTACCCTGAAGTTCTGTTATAGTGTTTTTTAAGGTTAACATTTATTTAAATTTTTTCCAACTTTCATGATATTTTTATGAAACAAAATATTAAACAGGTTAACTATCTTTCGTTTTATAGGATTTGGATGGAGAATTTATAGAGCTCAAGAGGATCAGGATGACAACGAACTAATAAGGTATCCAGTCTCAACTTTCTCTAAATATTCATGAAGCACGCCTTACTCGGCACACGAAATCGTGTTTAAAACTTGGGAATGTTGAAGGAATCGATTTGGACACAATGGAAGAAAATGAAGTTTAGTGACATGAACAGTGTGCATGGCTTTACATATTGATTTACAGATGATATAATGTGAAACCCATTAGAATAAATATTGATTTACAGTTTGCAAGAGAGAGAGTGCTACCATGGTTGTGCATGTTATAGGTAGGTTTGTGGTGCATATTGCATTGATCAAATGTAGTAGGGAATTTCTAGAATTTGAGATGAGTGGAGCAATGATTTAATTGTGGCAGAGAGTTGAATGACAGAGCTGTGTTCTTGTCACATGTGTGGGCAAAGTTTCGAAGTTTGGAATGGAGAACATGAGGTAGCTATAGTGCTTCATGGGATTAAGGATTTTTGGATTCCAGAACTGTTTGATGAAGAGAGTCAGATTCTTGGGTTATACGTGATGTTAGATGTTCCAATTTATGTGTCCAATCTCAATAATCCAACTAGTTGAGGGAACATAATGATCACACCTAAAAAGGTACAAATTTCCCACATTTGCCCTTCAACCTCTTTAAAAAGGTACCCCATTTCACTAAAGATGAGGTGAAATGGGAAATTTAAATCATTTAAAAGTCAATTGGACAAATATTTTGGGATCTTTAAAAGTCTGAAACTGGACAAACAAATCCAATGGAGGGAGTATATAGTTATCCCCGCGTGGACAGTTTCTTAGTGGATCAGATTCTTGGTTTACACGCTTGTTATGATATTAGATTTAATTGGATTTTTTGTTGATGGTGTGTATTACTCAGTGAGATAGGGAGAGAGAGATAGAGAGAGGGTTTGAGGGAGAGGGAGAGAGCAAGTGCTTGTTGTACTTAGGTTTGTGGTGCATGTTGAGTTGATCAAATGTAGTTGGGAATTGCTAGAATTGGAGATGAGTAGAGCACTAATTTTTAATAGTGGCAGAGTTAAATGATAGGCATGTGTTGTTGTGCTGTTCAAATGTATGGACAAGGTTTCTAAGTTAGGAATGGGGAACAGGAAGTGGCCATGTTGGTTCGTGGGTATTAACAATTTTTGGAGTTTAGAACCGTTTGATGGAGAGTGTCGGATTCTTGGGTAACATGTGATAGTAGTAGGTAGTTTTAGATTTAGTACTTAGTCGAATATGCATAAACGGATTAAGGTTAATATTTTGAGATAAGAGACTTGAGAGAGAGCAGCTGTGTAGGGGTTTTCTAGGTGACCATTGCACTCGTGTTCTCGGAATTTCCTCATGGTAAATATGTACTCTTGTTTTTTTCATTGCTTGAGATCAAAACTGTTTGATGGAGTGAGGTAGATTCTTGGGTTACATGAGATATTTGATTAATTGGGTTTTTATGACGGTGTGGGTCACTCGGTGGAGAGAGAGAGAGAGAGAGAGAGAGAGAGAGAGAGAGAGAGAGAGAGAGAGAGAGAGAGTTGCCATGTATGTGGGTGTTGTATGTAGCCTTGTGGTGCACGTTGCATTGATCCGATTGGAGGAGTGGATCAATGATTTAATAGTGGGAGATAGTTAAATGATAGGGCTATGTTCTTGTGCTATGCATATGTAGCCAACTGCCAATATATAGTTATCCTTGTGGCGACCACTTTCCAAATTATCAGATTCTTTGGTCACAGGTTGTTTGTGAATTAGATTCAATTGGGTTTGGTGTTGATGGTTTGGGTTACTCGGTGAGGGGGAGAGAGTGGAAGAGACAAGGAGAGAGAGAGAGAGAGAGAGAGAGAGAGAGAGAGAGAGAGAGAGCTGCCATGTTTGTGCTTGTTGTCTGTTGGTTTCTCGTGTAGGTTGCATTTTTCAAATGTAGTTGGGAATTGCTAGATTTGGAGATGAGTGGCGCAACAATTTAATAGTGGAAAAAAGTTAAATGATAGGGCTGTATTAAGTTAAATGATTGGGCTGTATTCTTGTTCCATTTATATGTAGGCTATATTGTTACACGTGTGGACAAAGTTTCTAATTTAGGGGTGGAGAACAAGAGGTGGCCATCAATGTTCGTGGGATTAAGGATTTTCGGATTTCAGAACCGTTCGATGGAGAGTCATATTCTTGGGTTACATGTGATAGAAGTGGGTAGTTTTAATTGTAGTACTTATTCATATATACATGAGCGGATTAGGGTTAATATTTTTAGGTAAGGGGCTTGAGAGATGGGAGTTGTGAAGGGGTTTTTGATGTCTCCATTTTACTCCGGTTCATGGAATTCCCTCGTGGTAGATATATGTATAACTCTCGTTTGTTTCGTTGCTTTGGATCTGCATTTGATGGTGAGAGTCAGACTCTTGGGTTACATGTGATATTAGATTTAATTGGGTTTGGAGGATGGCGTGGGTTAATCGAGAGAGAGAGAGAGAGAGAGAGCTGCAATGCCTGTGCGTGTTTTGAAATGTAGGGTATGTACTCATCTATTTGTGGACAAAGTTTCTAAGTTATCAGAGAGTGAGAGTGCACTGCTGACTTTTTGCGTGTTGTACGTTTGTTTGTTGTGCATGTTCTATTAATCAGATGTGGTTGGGAGTTGTTAAAACTAGAGATGAGTGTTGCAATGATTTAACAGTGGTAGAGAGTTAAATGATAGGGCTTTGTGGACAAAGTTTCTAAATTATGAATGAGAATAATAGGTTGCCTTTGTTGTTCATGGGATTAAGCATTTGTGGATTTCAGAACCGTTTGATGTTGAGAGTCAGATTCTTGGGTTACTCGCGATAGCGGCGGGTAATTTTAAGAGTAATACTTAGTTATATGCACACAAGCGGATTAGATTTAATTTTTTAATATAGGAGGTTTGATTTAATATTTTGATTATTTGATATAGGAGGTTTG
The DNA here is from genome assembly GCA_016920895.1 of Vaccinium myrtillus. Taxonomy (NCBI): domain Eukaryota; kingdom Viridiplantae; phylum Streptophyta; class Magnoliopsida; order Ericales; family Ericaceae; genus Vaccinium; species Vaccinium myrtillus. The sequence continues at coordinate 16,226,048 of CM029274.1, forward strand.
AGAGAGAGAGAGAGAGAGGGAGAGCGCAGCCATATAAGGTTTTCGATCTCACCATCATACTCCCGTTGAGTTCCCTCTTGTTTGTTTAATTTCTTTGGATGAGAACTGTTTGATGGAGACGAAGAGAGTTAGATTGTTGGGTTACAAGTGATATAATTTTTAATTGGGTTTACTATTGAAGGTTTGGGCCCGTTTGTGGGGGGAGAGAGAGAGAGAGAGAGAGAGAGAGAGAGAGAGAGAGAGAGAGAGAGAGAGAGAGAGAGAGAGAGAGAGAGAGAGAGAGAGAGAGAGAGAGAGAGAGAGAGAGAGAGAGGGAGAGAGAGAGCTTCCATGTTTGTGCGTATTGTACCTAACCCTGTGGTGCACGTTGCATTGATCAAATCTAGTTGAGAATTGCTAGAATTAGAGATGAGTGTGGCAAAGATTTAACAGTGGGAGAGAGTTAAATGATAGGACTATGTTCTTGTGCTAGTCATATGTAGGCTATATAGTTATCCATATGTAGACAAAGTTTCTAAGTTATCAGATTCTTTGGTTATTTCTTTGTGATATTAGATTAATTGGGTTTGCCTGTTATGATATGGGTAGTAGGGGAGAGAGAGAGAGTGAGAGTGCTACCATGTTTGTGCGAGTTATAGATAGGCTTGTGGTGCTCGTTGCATTGATCAGATGTAGGTGGGAATTGCTAGAATTGGAGATGAGTGTTACAATGATTTAATGGTGACAGTGGGTTAAAGGATAGGGTTGTGTTCTTGTGCTATTCACATGTGTTTTTAAAGTTTGTAAGTTGGGAATGGAGAAGAGTAGTTGGGCATGGTGGTTTGTGGGATTATGGATTTTTGGATTTGAGAACCGTTTGATGGAGAGAGTGAGATTCTTGGGTTACATGTGACAGTATTGGGTAAATTTAAGTGTAGTACTTGGTCATATTCATATATAAACAAGCGGATTAGGGTTAACGTTGAGATAAGAGGATTGAGAGAGAGCAGCCATGTAGAGGTTTTCGTGGTAGCCATCATACTCTTGTTCTTGGAGTTCGTTTGTGGGAAGTATATGTATTACTTGAGAGAGAGAGAGAGAGAGAGAGAGAGAGAGAGAGAGAGAGAGAGAGCTGCCATGTTTGATGTTGTTGTACATAGCCTTGTGGTGCACGTTGCTTTGATCTGATGTAGTGAGGAAATAGTATAATTGGATATGAGTGGAACAATGATTTAATAGTGGCAGAGCTAAATGATGTAGTGAGGAATTAGATTAAACAGAGTTTGCTGTTGATGGCATGGGTTACTCGGTGAGGGGGAGAGAGTGGGAGACGCGGGGAGAGACAAAGTGGTCTCATATTTGTGCGTGTTGTCCGTTGGTTTCTGGTGTACGCTGCATTTTTCAGATGTAGTTGGGAATCGCTAGGTTTGGAGATGAGTGGAGCAACGATTTAATAGTGGCAGAAAGTTAATAGATAGGGTTGTATTAAGTTAAACGATTGGGCTGTTTTCTGGTTCTATTGGGCTGTATTCTGGTTCCATTTATATGTAGGCTATATAGTTATGCATGTGTGGACAAAGTTTCTAATTTAGGGGTGGAGAACAAGAGGTGGCCATCATGGTTCGTGGGATTAAGGATTTTCGGATTTCAGAACCGTTCCATGGAGAGTCACATTCTGGTTTTATGTGTGTTAGAAGTGAGTAGTTTTAATTCTAGTACTTATTCATATATACACGAGCGGATTAGGGTTAATATTTTGAGGTAAGGGGCTTGAGAGAAGGGAGTTGTGTAGGGGTTTTTGATGTCGCCATATTACTCCTGTTCATGGAGTTACCTCGTGGTAGATTTATGTATTACTCTTGTTTGTTTTGTTGCTTTGGATCAGCATTTGATGGAGAGAGTCATACTCTTGGGTTACTTGTGATATTAGGTTTAATTGGGTTTGGAGGATGGTGTGGGTTACTCGGTGGAGAGAGAGAGAGAGCGCTGCCATGCTTGTGCGTGTTGTACGTAGCCTTGTGATACCCGTTGCAATTATGAGAAGTAGTTGGGTATAATTGTTGATGAGGGGAGCAACAACGTAATAGTGGGAGAGAGTTAAATGATAGGGCTGTGTTCTTGTGCTATTGAAATGTAGGGCATTTACTCATCTATAAGTGGACAATTTCTAAGTTATCAGAGAGAGAGAGAGAGAGAGAGAGAGAGAGAGAGAGAGAGAGAGAGAGAGAGAGAGAGAGAGAGAGAGAGAGAGCTTCAAACTAGATTAATTGGGTTTGCCTGTTATGGTATGGGTTTGTAGGATAGAGAGAAAGAGCGAGAGTGCTACCATGTTTGTGCGTGTTATAGATAGGTTTGTGGTGCCCGTTGCATTGATCAAATGTAGGTGGGAATTGCTAGAATTGGAGATGAGTGGAACAATGATTTAATGGTGACAGTGGGTTAAAGGATAGGGTTGTGTTCTTGTGTTTTTAAAGTTTGTAAGTTGGGAATGGAGAAGAGTAGTTGGCCATGGTGGTTTGTGGGATTATGGATTTGAGAACCGTTTGATGGAGAGTTAGATTCTTGGGTTACGCATGATAGTATTGGGAAAATTTAAGTGTAGTACTTGGCCATATTCATATATGCACAAGCGGATTAGGGTTGATGTTGAGATAAGAGGATTGAGAGAGAGCAGCGATGTAGAGGTTTTTGTGATAGCCATCATACTCTTGTTCTTGGAGTTCGCTTGTGGGAAGTATATGTATTACTTGGTGGGGGGAGGGAGAGAGAGAGAGAGATGCCATATTTGTTGTTGTACGTAGCCTTGTGGTGCACGTTGCATTGATGTGATGTAGTGAGGAATTAGTATAATTGGAGATGAGTGGAACAATGATTTAATAGTGGTAGCGCTAAAGGATGGGCTGTGTTGTTTTCCTATTCACATGTGTGGATAAAGTTTCTAAGTTAGGGTTGGAGAATAGGTGGTGGCCATGGTGGATCGTGGTATTATGAATTTTTTTGTTTTCATAAAAGTTTGATAGGGCCGTGTTCTTGTGCATGTTGCGTTGATCATATGTAGGTGGGAATACGTAGAATTTGAAAGGAGTGGAGCAATGATTTTGTTAAGTTATGATAAGTTAGGACTCAGTTGTTATGTTTTCTATTCCTAAGGGTAGTTTGGTCATGTATAGTGTTACTCTTGTATATGTCTGTGTATAGACACATTTTTACGTTAATGAGAAAATACCTTTGGATCTCTCTTTCTCTCTACAATCTGACATGGTATCAGAGCTTCGGTTCGTCATTGATCTTGATTCGTAGAGCTTTTAGAGTTCGTATTTCTCGGTTCATTGTGTTTGTCTGTCGATCTGGCCTCATAGAGGAGAACGACAGTGACTGTTGATCACTGTTGATCATCGATCTCCATTGATAAGAGATCTCAGTCAAGTTTTCCAACTGTATATCTCTCACGCTCCTTCTCTCATCGCTAAAACCACTGTCGACCATTGTTGAACCTCCGTTAATGTTCGACAGCAACTGGAGAAGCTTTGTCAGCCTTTATCGACCACTCACGGCCATCGTACGACCTCTGAACACAGGGTTAGAGTGATCGAGGAGTGATCGATCTTACTTAGAGTGATCGGGTGCAAGATTTGAGAACAGGGTTTTGTTCGTCTTGTCAAGCTGATCACGGTGGTGAGTGGCAGGTCGCCGGAGGTCGCCGGAATAGTGTTCACGCGCCGGTTGAAGGCGGCGCGTGAAGGAGAGTGAGATCTACTCTCGGTCGTCTGTTTCACACTCGCGGTAGGTGAAGAAGGTCTGGTCAACGGGGGTCAGTTTCGGTCAAAGGAGTCTTCCGTGAGTCAAAGGGTCAGAAGGGGGTTCATCCGCGTGTCAGAGGGGTCAGCGGCTAAGAAAAGGTCAAAAAGGCTCATCTGGAGGGTTCAGAGACTATAAAAAGGGTCCAAAAGCTCATCTGGAGGGTTCTAGAGGGCCTAGGAAGGTTCAGGGACCCATTTTGACCAATTTTGACCACTTTTGAGAGGTCCGAGACTTGTTCCCGACTAATTTCGACGTCCCGGATTCATTCGTGGGGTCAATTTACCGTGTTTTGACTGCTCCGGACGTGTTTTGACTGCTTCAGACCATTCTTGGGAGGTCCAAGACTTGTTCCTTTCTAATTTCGACGTTTCGGATCCATTTGCGGGGTCGGTTTAAGGTGATTTGAAACGGATATTGTTGGTACAATGGAGGCTTTCACACCTACTCAAGTTGGCGCCCTTTTTTCCGAGGGGGAGTTACAAACTCTCAGGCGCCTATTGGCTAGGCTCGACACTCTATCTACCACTGCTCCTACCACTGCTTCTACCACTTTCTTTGCTCACAAAGAGATACATGCTAATGCTTCTACTTCCACTGCCTCTCTTCCGTGGATCATAGATTCCGGTGCTACGGATCATATGACAAGTTGTTCGTCCTTTTTTGATTCCTACTCTAGTTGTTCTGGTAAGGACAAGGTTCGAGTAGCTGATGGTTCTTTATCTTCTATTTCCGGGAAAGATTCTATTCATTGTTCTCCAACCATTTCTCTTTCATCGGTTCTTCATGTTCCCAATTTTTCTACTAACCTCTTATCTGTTAGTAGTCTTACCCAATCCTTAAATTGCTCCGTAACCTTTTTTCCTACACATTGTGTCTTTCAGGAACTGGATACGGGGAGGATGATTGGCAGTGGTAAAGCTCGTGAGGGCCTTTATTTTTTGGAGTCTGCACCGAATCCAGTTTGTCCACCTCTGTCATGTGGTCAAGCTCTTGTAGCAGATACGGGTTCTGCTCTTTCCTTGTTACATCAATGGCATCGTAGACTTGGTCATCCATCATTTGGGATTCTTGAAAAATTGTTCCCTAGTTTGGCTAAACAATGTTCTCGGAGTCAATTCCTTTGTGAAGCTTGTGAGCTTGCGAAACATAAACGCTCATTTTATGCTCCGGTCAATCACAGAAGTGATTCACCATTTATGGTCATTCATTCCGATGTCTGGGGTCCTTCTCCTGTCACATCCCTGTCTGGTTATCCTTGGTTTGTGACATTCATTGATTGTTATTCTCGTGTCACTTGGGTGTACTTACTAAAGGCAAAAAATGAAGTGTTTTCGTGCTTTAAATCTTTTCACCAAATGGTGCGTACTCAATTTGATGCCAATATTAAAGTACTCCGTAGTGACAATGGGACCGAGTATATAGATGGGACTTTTCGGGCATATCTTAATGACTATGGCATTCTTTTTCAGACTTCTTGTGTTGGCACTCCACAACAAAATGGAGTTGCCGAGCGCAAGAATCGCCATCTTGCTGAGGTAGCCCGCTCTCTATTGTTCACCATGAATGTTCCTAAACACTTTTGGGGTGAAGCTATCCTTACTACAGCTTTTCTTATCAATCGCATGCCATCTAGTGTTCTTCAGTTTCAAACTCCAATTAAGGTTCTTTTAGGTGGTTCTCGGGTCTCATCTCTCCCACCCAAAGTCTTTGGTTGTGTGTGTTTTGTTCATGCGCCTAAGCACTCAGGTGGTAAGCTGGATCCCAAAGCCCGCAAGTGTGTTTTCCTTGGTTATTCTCCCACTCAGAAGGGTTACAAATGCTATGACCCGCACTCTCGCAAAATGTATGTCTCCATGGATGTCACTTTTTGGGAAACAGAATCCCTTTATCCTTTGTCCACTTCATCTCTTCAGGGGGAGAATGATAGACAGGAAGAGATGTTGACATTTCATACTCCTGAGTCGTGGTCTTATTCTTTACCTTGTCATGGTGAGGGGGAGAAAGAACCTTTACCTGCAGAAGGAGCAAAGCATGATGGTCGGGAAAGACTGGACAGGTCAAATTTGCAGACTTTTTCTCGAAGGAATAAAGGCAAGTCTACATGTGCAGTGCCACTTTGCCAATCTCCATTGTCTACTCCAGTTTCGGACTCTCCGGCTGATTCATCTGGTAATGATTCTCTCCCTACTGTTGTTGATGCTCCTATTGCTCTTAGAAAGGGAGTTTGATCATGCACTCAACATCCCATTTCCCAGTTTGTTTCTTATGACCGTTTATCTCCTTTGCATCGTGCTTTTGTTTCGTCTCTTTCTTCTGTATCTATTCCACAGAATTGGCAGGATGCATTCATGGTACCTAAGTGGAAAGGAGCTATGGTAGAGGAGATGATGGCTTTGAAAAAGAATGGCACTTGGGAGCTAGTATCTCTTCCAAGAGGGAAGAAACCTGTGGGGTGCAAATGGGTGTTCACTGTAAAGCACAAGGCAGATGGGACAGTTGAGAGATACAAAGCCAGACTTGTTGCCAAAGGCTTTACACAAACCTATGGTATTGACTATGAGGAGACCTTTGCTCCTGTGGCCAAGATGAATTCTGTTCGGACATTGCTTTCTTGTGCGGCCAATTTGGATTGGCCTCTTCACCAGTTTGATGTGAAGAATGCGTTCCTCCATGGCGAATTAGAGGAGGAAGTGTACATGGCCATTCCACCGGGTTTTGCTTCATCTCAGACCGCGGGAAAGGTGTGTCGATTGAAGAAGGCACTCTATGGCTTGAAGCAATCTCCTAGAGCTTGGTTTGACAGGTTTCTCAAAGCCATGTTGAGATTTGGATACAAGCAAAGTCATGCTGATCATACTATGTTCATCAAGAGAAGTAATGGTAAGATTGCCATTCTTATTGTTTATGTGGATGACATAATCATGACAGGTGATGATGTTAATGAGATTGCTAGCCTTAAAGCTCTTCTTGCTCAAGAGTTTGAGATTAAAGATTTGGGGTCTATGAAGTACTTCCTTGGAATGGAGGTGGCTAGATCTGACAGAGGCATTTTTATCTCTCAAAGGAAGTACATCCTTGATCTCCTGGAAGAAACTGGTATGTTGGGATGTAAGCCAGCCGATTCTCCCATTGAGGCCAACCATCATCTTGGTAGCAATGTGGGGGAGCTTACAGATAAGGAGAGATATCAGAGACTTGTGGGTCGCCTGATATACCTATCTCACACTAGACCAGATATCTCCTATGCTGTGGGGATTGTGAGCCAGTTCATGCATGAACCTCGTACGAGTCATCTTGATGCTGTTTATCGTATCTTGAGGTATCTTAAATCTGCCCCCGGTAAAGGAGTTCTGTTTTCTAATCATGGTCACTTGAGATTGGAAGCTTTCACTGATGCTGACTGGGCTGGTTCTATTGATGATCGGCGATCTACTTCTGGTTATTGCACCTTCCTTGGAGGGAATTTGATTACGTGGAGGAGTAAGAAGCAGTCCGTGGTGGCTAGATCCAGTGCAGAGGCCGAGTACAGAGCTATGGCTCATGGTGTTTGTGAGCTTTTATGGCTCCAAACCTTCTTGCGTGATTTGGGCTTTCCTGATTGTAGTCCTATGAAGCTCTATTGTGATAACAAAGCAGCCATAAACATTGCTCACAATCCTGTTCAACATGATCGAACAAAGCACGTTGAGATTGATAGGCATTTCATCAAGGAGAAGCTGAACAACGGTTTGATATGCATGCCTTTCGTGAGATCCGAAGACCAATTGGCCGATGTATTTACTAAGGGTCTTAGTAGTAAAAGTTTTCATCCCATTGTATTCAAGTTGGGCTTGATAGATATCTTTGCACCAACTTGAGGGGGAGTGTTAAGTTATGATAAGTTAGGACTCAGTTGTTATGTTTTCTATTCCTAAGGGTAGTTTGGTCATGTATAGTGTTACTCTTGTATATGTCTGTGTATAGACACATTTTTACGTTAATGAGAAAATACCTTTGGATCTCTCTTTCTCTCTACAATCTGACAGATTTATTACTGGTAGAGTTGACTAATGGGCTTTGTTCTTGTGCTATTCGCTTGTGTGGATAGTTTCTAAGTTAGAAAATGGAAAATAGGAGGTTGCAATGGTGGTTCTTGGGATTATGGATTTTTTGATTTGAGAACCTTTTGACGGAGAGGTCAGATTCTTGGGTTACACATGATAGAAGTCGATAATTTTAAGTGTAGTACTTAGTCACATATACAAAAGTAGATTATGATTAATATTTTCAGATAAGAGGCTTGAAAGAGAGCTGTTGTGTAGGGGTTTTCAAGGAGGCCGTCATACTCTTATTCTCGGAGTTCGTTCGTGGTAAATATAGATGTATTACTTCTGTTTGTTTTAGTGGTTTCGATCGTAACCATTTGATGGACACAGTTAGATTCCTGGTTTACACGTGATATTAGATTTAATTGGGTTTGCTGATGATGGTGTGGGTAACTCGGTGGGGAGGGAGAGAGAGATAGGGGGGGTGGGGGTGAGCTGCGATGTTTGTGGGTGCTATACATGTTCTTGTTGCATTGATCCCATATTGTAGGGAATTGCTGGAATTGCAGTTGAGTGGTGCAATGAATTAAATGTTCCAGAGTGTTAAATGATAGTGTCGTGTTCTTTTGCTATACATTTGCAGGGTACTCCTTTTGTCTCAATTTGTTTTGGGTAAAAAAAAAAAAATATTGTCTCAATTTTGTTTTTCCAATCTCAATAATCCAACTATTTGACAGTTATAAACAAAAAAAGTACTAATATTCAGCTGTTTTTTGGAGGTTGGAGTACCAATGTAAGCCTACAGCTGTTTTCCTGACTACCTGTACAGCTAACAAGCCTACATAAGTAGTGTGTGTGTGTGATTGCACTCGAATCAGAGAATTCAGGTTAGATATCAACTGGGTTGTCTCATTTGTTTTGATTTGCTGTGATTAGTGTTGATTTGCTGTGGGTTTCCTTTTGATTTAAGGTTGTTGGGTGCTGAGTTACTGAGTTGATTGGTTCGGTGACTGAGTCGACTGGGTGGAGCTTCTTTTGGTTGATTGCTTGTTTGGAGTTGATTTTATTGTAGTTTGGGTCCAAATTGATTGGATATTACTTGATTGAGGTTGAATAGTTGATTTGGGTTTTCGAATGACTTATAGAGGGAATCACCTTAAACAGCCCCGCGAATGGATCCGGAACGTCGAAATTAGTCAGGAACAAGTCTCGGACCTCTCAAAAGTGGTCAAAATCGGTCAAAATAGCCCCTTTAGCCTTTCTGAACCCTCCAGAGGAGTTTTGAACCCTCTAGAACCCTCCAGATGGCCTTTTTGAACCTTTCCCAAGCCGCTGACACCTCTGTTGGACCTTTTGACTCGCGGAATGGACCGTTTGACTAGCGCTGACCTCTTTGACCAGCCGTTTGAGCCCTCTGACATGCGGAGTGACCTCCTTCTTCCCTTGATTGGCGCGTGTAATGCACGCCCGCGAGTGAATCTAACTCGCCGCCACGCGCCGCCTTCTTCGGCGCGTGAGCACTGTTCCGGCGACCTTCCACCCACCACTGTGATCGACTTGACGAGACGAACCAAACCTTATTCTCAAATCTTGCACCCGATCACTCTAAGTAGGATCGATAGCCAACTGAAGAGCATCGATGGTTGAACAGTGGTCGTCTCTGGTCGTCGATGCTAACTGTGGACTCGCTGGAGGTCGCCATCACGATCGGAAGTCGTGAGTGATATTGGACAGTCGTGAGTGATGTCGGACAGTGTCACACACTGTCAAAAAACGACTGGCAAACACGATCAACGGAGAGAGATACGATCTCTAACGCTCTACAAAGCACGATTAGTGAAGGATGGAGGCTTTGATACCATGTTAGATTGTAGAGAGAGAAAGAGAGATCAAAGTATTTTCTCATTACTGGTGAAATAACTCTATACAACATATGTATACACAAGCTAAGGAACTTGGAGACTAAACTACCCTTAGGAAATAAATACATAACAAATACAACCCTATAACTTAACAGTCGCTTCCATGAGATGCCTCTTGAATTGTCTTTGGTCCAAGATGGGCAAGTTTGTGATGTCGTGGTGCCCAGACAAGTTCCAAAGTTGCCGAAAGAGGGTGTAGTCTGCTTGGTGCTTGAAGATCCTTTGGGCATGGTTTTCACTCAAGTAAGCGTTGGCTACGAAGTGAAATTGGGCTTTTTGCACATCATGTTTGATGGTTCTCGGCGTCGTGCGTTGGGTGCAAGTGTGATCGCCTATTTTTATGATGTGATTCCACAAAAGAGACATGACAAATGGATTGTTTCTTGGCAAATAAGTATGGGCGCGGTGGATATATACAAAAAGAAACTGATAATGAAGATTGGTTGTTTGGTGACACGTTGATCAAGGAGTGCAACAACTTGTCTACTTCGAAGTTGCGCAATAAAATTTTTATGTTGTCTTTATTTGGTGTTTTGTGTCATGTAGTCCAACTTGAGGACAAATTATTTTCTTTTAGAGGGTGAGTCCTGATGCAGTAAAATTAAAGGTAGAAATGTCATTTTTATTTCCCTTAGTCTGTGTATGGTTTTGGAATGTATAAATAGGTGTCGTGGGTCTTCATTAGGTAGTTTTTGGTAGATTGATAAAAGAATATTGAGAGCTTTTGCTCCTTGTATCCCTTTTATTCTCTCTGCCATATTAAATATATCCTTGATTTGGTTTGCATCAGGTATGCTGCCGTCTTTGTGTGCGCTGCCGTTTTTGTGCATGTTGCACATAGGTTTGTGGTGCATGTTGAATTGAGAAGATGTAATTTGGAATCGCTAGAATTAGAGATGGGTGGTGCAATGATTCAGTAGTGGCAGAGAGTTAAATGATAGGTTTGTGTTCTTGTGCTATTCACGTGTGTGGACAAAGTTTGTAAGTTACGAATGGATAACAAATCGAGACCGAGGGATTATATTGTTATCCATATGCGTACGAAGATTCAAAGTTATTAGAATTTTGGTTTGCACGTTCTTTGTGATATTAGATTTATTTGGGTTTGCGGTTGATGGTGCGAGTTACTCGGGGAGGGAGGGAGGGAGGGAGGGAGAGAGAGAGAGAGAGCTGCCATGTTTGTGCGTGTTTTACGTCGGTTTGTGGTGCATGTTGCATTGATTAGATGTTATTAGGAATTGCTAGAATTGAAACGAGAGAAGCAATGATTTTATAGTGGTAGAGAGTTAAATGATAGGGCTGTGTTATTGTGATATTCACATGTGTGGATAAAGTTTATTTCTTAGGAATGGAGAACAACAGGTGCCAATGGTGGTTCGTGGAATTAAGGATTTTTTGATTTCAGAACTGGCTGATAGAGAGTGAGATTCTTGGGTTAAACATGATAGAAGGGGGTAGTTTTAAGTCTAGCACTTACTCATACATACACAAGCAGATTTGGGTTAATATTTTTAGATAATAGGCTTGAGAGAAAGTAGCACTGTAGGGGTTTTTGAGGTCGCCATAATACTCTGTTCTTAGAGTTCCCTAGTTGTAAATATGTATTACTTGCCGACTAAAAAATAAATGTATCTATCTATGTGTGTGTGTGTATGTATTTCTTTCCCAATACTCACGGAAAAATATGTACCAAACTCGTAGACATGGATAAGTTTTTATGACATGGTTAGTTGAGTGGGCCACTACATTAAATATTTGGGTCCACCACTGGAGCTGGGTGTCCTTGTACCAGACCTCATTGTTGGTAACCTTTTGCAGTGTGACGTTTGAGCTTGCTAGTATATGTGCCCGCATCTACAACATCTTACCTTTTGTTCGGAAAAAAAAAACACACACACACATGCCAAGAAGAATAAATCAACACTATTTTTTTTCTTTTTTTTGTCTTTGTATTCCACTAAATTGTGAATCACAGATTGACATTGGAATGATGGAAAAAAGCAGCAAAGTTGTTGGGTAATTTTTTTTGAGATTGTGGTTTCTATGACTTGGAAACCAGGAATTGAGAAAAGTATGAACAAATTTCATTTTGTCCCACATCGTGAGTTTAAGAACTGAGCGAATGACGAAGGGGTATATGAAGAGGCCTCAGGACAATTGACAACATACTTACCTGGACGGGGTCAATGGGTGATCAAGAAGGCCCATGGCCTAGGTTGATGACCTCCATTGCACGCAGGAGGGGTGTCAGCCTAAGGTCTACCCAAGTGGTGGAGCCTACGTCATAATTTGTGGCAGCGGGGCCTGCGTTCGCGCGGCCCCTACCAATTTTAAGTTTAAAACTTAATAAGTAATTAATTGTTCAAGGGACACGATTTTACAGAAAAAACAATGGTTAAAAAAAGACTAATTGGTATAGGGATTTGTTTAGAAATCAAAGTGGTTAATGGAAACGTTCAGCAATAATTGGAATCTAATTTACATACTTAAGAATTGACCCTCTGGTAATCTCTAACCTCCAATGGATGGGAGTATGAGCACTGGAGATTACCATCCTTTCGTTGTTCCACCGGGGTTGCCTGGTGACACGGTTGCTACTGGAGAAGCCACTAATTTGTCTCTACTGTGGCTAAGGCTGATCGAATCCGAGGGCCAATAACCCAGATCTAAAATAACCCAAATCTAACCTTTTGCATACATTCACAAAGTGGCTTGATATGCACATACTATAATATTAGCATCACATCCATGAGAAGTAACTGGTCATTACATAATGTGTTATGAAATGGAATGGGTTTTTCTCCCCCTTCGACTGATGTATTACGTTAATGCCTGTGAGGCCAAAATTAGAGGGGTTGTTGAAATGAAACTATCCATAGTACACGCATCCTCTCAATTTTAATACAAATATAATGAACAATTTAATTATCACCAGGAGCACTTTCCCTACATGGGAAAAGTTGCAAAAAATGTAAAACTTCCACTATACCTATATACCTACACACCTGAGTGAGAACACATTGCCAATGCTGTTCATAGCTTGAGCCGGAAACGGATAGATTTTTCGGCAAGAAATTGGTACTAGCCTCCATCACAGCTTAAGTGAAATGGGCATTATTCAAGCACAACCCAGCTGCAAGAACTTCCACATAGCTTAAGTCAACTTTCACTGCTCATGGGGCCGTGTTCCTATCCAGTCTACAGGTAAGGATCCAATAGGGACTTATGACTCTGTTCTTTCAATCGAGTCACTGAGATTTTCTTCGCCGTCTTTATCATCCTCGTCACCATTGTCGTGACTACTATTGCCATCTTCACAGGAGAATATTACTAACGCTAGATAAGAATGCTCTGTTGCCTGATGCATTCCTTCCAAAATGCTTTGCAAAGCTGAGGGTGCCTACCCAGATATAAGCTGATGGTTGTGGCTACTAGTATGAAAATTTATATTTCTCAATTAGCGCAAAGTCCAGGCTTCTTCCGGCATGAGGGAAGAAAGAGCAGGATTACTACTACAATTTTAATTTTTTGGGGCAGTTTTAACTTCTTCTTGACTGATCGATTCTTTCTTTGTGCCTCTTGTTGCAGCCCTGTATTGGATTAATCCGGCGTTTGCTTTGTGGTAAGTTTTTTCTGACCTTGTCGTTTTTGCACAAAGCTTGATGGTGTTAGTCATTGTTTTCTTGAATTCTTTCTATATGGTTTTTCTCTAGCATCAGTAGAGTTCAATTAGTATGCATGGAATGGAAAAGAGGCAAGAGAAGTTGTTTTTATATAATAAATATGGATAGAACAAAAAACTCAGTCGAGAGGTTGCGACAGGAGACCAAAGAAGTCAGCATCTACTAAGTTTCTTTTTGGAACTCATCATCTAGCAATTTGCCTTTTTTCAACTGCTAGTTGTTAGATGCTAGTTGTTAGATAAACTAGTTGTCGGGGCCCATCTGTTAGATGATGAGCTACACCTTGTGAATAAGGTGGGAATTGCAGCTATGAGGTAGATGAGTTCCACCAATTGTTAACGGATGGAGTAAGCTGCAGATAAATACGCACCAGTGGCCACGAAGGCTGATTGCAATGTACGAAATTGACATGGTAATGTGCCGAGATTAATGAACTCATTCGTATTGGCCCAGAAGTCGTTTGAAGTTGAAAAGTTCCGCCTTTGGATTTCCATATAGGCTATACATATGGAGTATCACGAATTGATTATTGATATACATAACTAGCATATTAATTATACACTTTTTCAGAGGGTAGAAATTATAAGGAAAAAGTATGATAACACGAAAAGTTGCGCACAAACTTGCACTCACTGCACCAGTGTGTCCCATAACGTCCTGGAACTATAAGAAATCGGAACGGAAGTTGATGTGTCCTGGACCACTAATCACTCTTCACATCGGCCAAATCATCTTTGTAGCTGTGCTTAATTTTGGCCTAATTTTGTCCATTTCATTAGTTGTATTTTAGTTTATTTGGAAATGAAAATTTATGGTTACCACTCTATCTAATCTTGCGTTTATAACTCATCAATTATAAGATGGAGGGCAAAATGAAAGTTTAATCTTGGCCTCGTTGTGAGTCAAAGGCGAAGAATAAAAGAATTGTTAATGGAGGAATCAAGTGCTATAGTTTGTGAAGTCGATGCTGAAAATTTCAGTGATTAGTGAATGAAGAGGCCTTGACACGGAGTTTGAGTAAGCTATTGTTTTACTCAGGAGTTTTGAGTTTTTTTAGCGTTACAGCTTCAACTAGGACTTCCGGGGTGGTCGCAGAAGCAGGCGAAATGTAAGCTTTTGCTATTTTGTTTAAAGGAATATGCAATGTTTTTTCCTGGGATGATGACTTTAATTTTTGTTTTCCTTGTTGTCCATTGCAGGGCTCTGAATCATCAAAGACCTTTTTCTGGAAGTCATCGGAAGAAGTGGCAGCTCAAAGCAACTTCCCAAAAGCCCTTCGAGCTCCTAACAGAGGTATGTTATAGCGACGATTTAAATCTTCAACAATTTCTGGAATAGGTTGCAGATTCAAAATTATAGGAAACATGAAAATAAAACTGAACATTTTTTTTAATTATTTTATTATGGAAAATATAACTCGGTTACCGGCTAAATGTTAAAAAAGGACTAAATGATTAAAAGGGGCATGGAATGGACATCTCTAAATGGTAAATGTTACCGGGTTTATATCGTATCCATGAAAAAGGGACTGTGTAATGTATTATTTCCCTTTTTTCAGTTGCCACACTTTTTGTTTTGGGTGACGATAGATCTACATTGTCCTTTTTCTTGCTCTTGAATTTGTAGGGCCAAAAATCAAATGAATCGATCAAGCTCTTACCAATATTCAATTGAATCACCAACATACCCATATTTACGCATTCAAATTTCGCTGCAAGTCATTCCCAAGTTTAAAAATCAGAATCAACAAACCGAAACATAGAACGTGCGTGTACAAAACTATCAAAATATTTGGACTTCTATTCATACCTATCAGTAATACGCACGAATGGCGTCAAGTAGGAAAAGCACACAAACACAAACAATGAGCATTACACTCCGTGCATGCATGGAGTCTTTAACTAGTCTAGCAAAAAGAAAGGACTGAAATGAAGAGAAAAATAACCTAATTGATTTACCTTTAAAAAGAAATAACCTACTAAGGAAGGCTTAGGTATCCATATGCAGTAAGAATCTAAGTTACTGATATGCTGCATGTCACAATGATGAATTGTAATCGATTAGTGCCAGATTTCAGGTAATCTTGATTCTTGAGCAGAGAACTACATTTGTTTCTTTTAATTGGTACTGTAAATTTGTTGCCATGTCTTTTTTTTTTTAATTGACAGATACTTTTGGCACTACACTTTCTGTTCATGAGGTAAATGATGTGCTAGATGATAATCTGAGATTGTTGGCCGGAGAGGGTTCACATGATCTGAGTGCAGAGGGTAAAAAAAGGATTTTTGTTCCACCAGTTCCTAGGAGGCTCATGCTTTGTTTGAAGAGCTTATTAAAACACCATGTTGCCTGTTATGGTTAGCTAGTAGTACGATTGTAAGTGTGGACTGGAGGAAATTGTGGAGCATGCTATAATGGGTTACTTACTGTTCTGTTGATATTGCGTATGGTGCACTCAATGGTTTGGAGGTACTATCATCCCCTGTCAGTAGCTGTGTCTAATTTGATGAAACGCCTGATGGAATTATCCCCGTCCTTCAGGAAAACTTTTTCCGAAAAACATAGAAGAATGAACCACATTCGACTCTGAACCAAGGAACCGAACCAATTCAGGTCTCAAAGCCATGGCCCGTAAGTCTTATGAATCTGAGCGTCGTATATAATCCTCTCAACCTATGCCTTGTGTCTTTTTGGCCATCAGAGTAGTACCAATTTGGTGCCTCGAATGCCCCGTCATAGACAACAGCATCGATCCCCTTGTTATTAGTTCTAGTGCGTTTTACACTGGCCCGTCTACCCAAATTTATTGGAAAAACAAATGGTGTCTCAAATCTGCAAGTATGTGTGAGGGCTTTTCGCTTTTCATATTTAGTGGGAGTTTTAGAAATGAAAGGTTTTAGTAATAAGTTAATTGGAGTTATGAAATAAAGAGTTGGGATTGTGAAAGGTTCCTAGTTATTGACTAGTGGTGATCATGGGAGTAGTGCTAGTTAATTAGAGGTATGGGTGTTATATCTTGTTATTCCAAAAGTATGCATGTAATTTACTGTTTCTAGTATGAAGGAGTGAAATAAAATTATTAGTCCTCTCCTAGAATTGTCTTCTTAATATTGTGAGTTTAAAGGTACTTACGACTGTCGTGGAACTTCTTTGAAGGTTCCATGGTCAAAGCTTAGCCAAGAAGAAAATGATAAAAACGTGCGACTAAACCAGCCAGCTGTGGTCAAAGTTACAGCTGGTCATATCTTATAGCTTTGTTCGGTTTGAATTTTGAGCGAGGGTTTTGGGGGATAATGAGTTGAGAGAGAGAAAATTTTATTGGGGACTGTGCAGGGTGGGTCGTGAGACCCAAACCGAACAAGGTGTATGGGTTTGAGTAAGAGGATCTAAGGGAGAGAAGAAAGGAAACCCCAGGAGGGTGTTTACCCCACATCTAGTGGGGTGTGTGAGATGAGTGGAAGATGAAGACGGGAGACTTAGGCTTTGTTCGTTTTGGGTTTCAAGACCCAGTTTTCTCAATTATTATCCAATCATTAATCCTATTTGCAAATATTATTCTCATTTTTCTCTTTATCTCTCTCTAATCATTAATCCCTATTTTTAGTTATCCCATTTTTCCCTCCAATCATGACCAAAAACCGAAACACAAAACCCAAACCAACACAACCTTAGTGATCGTTTCTCAAAGTAGATACTCCCTCCGTCCCTAAACTTTTGACCTTTTCGGGATTGCGTGTCATTTTAGATTGCTTATATCTTTTTATTTATAACGTTTTGTGTGATTTTGAAAACTTTGTTCAATAGAACTAATTAAAATCTATCAAACAAGATCCATATTGCATATTTTTTGACATTTACATTATAAGATATAGACATTTGAAAATGGCACACTATCCAAAATGTGTCAAACTTTAAGGGACAGAGAGAGTATCTTAGAAAGAAGAGTGTGAGAGAACACTGTTTTTCTAATCCTACTATTTATATAATAAAGTTATCCTTTTCCTCATTTCTGTGTGTGAGTTTATGGGCAAACCTATGGGGTTGGCGCACAACAAAATGGTATCAGAGCTTCCGTTGGGCACAAGAAGTAAGATTAGAGTTCACAAATCAAGTGTGTCTTGAAAGAGTGAGTTGAGTACGGAGCATTTTCTCCTCCTCTATTATGTAATTTCTTTGTGGAATCCACGAAATTCTTTTCTCAAATTGGTGTGGTCATTTGTTGAACAATTAAGATCCTGTCAAAGTGGTATCAAAGCATAACAAACTTATCAAAGTTGTAAGGACCCGAAAATTTTGTTTAATATATATATTTTCTTCCGAAAAGAAAGAGTGGAATTTGAAAAAATTAATTTCAATGTTTAGTGAGGGGTAAATGTGAAAGGTTTTTAAATTAATGGCCCACTTGTAGCACTTAAGAAAAATGAGGGGGGCAATTGCGTTTTCACCCTACTAAAGGGTTTGGTGGAGAGAAAGCAAATATTTTTCTTCCCCCTCCCCACCGACACTTTCTCTCTCCTCTCCATCTCTCTCTCGGCTCTCTCCATCTCTCCTCTTCCCCACCAAAAATCAGCCCCAACCCCATCAAATACTTGTAGATCTACGAAGTACTCACTGGGTGCTCGATACTTCAACCCAGAAAACGCGTGTTCTAGCTCGAGGTGAGATGGAATCCGAAATTTCTGGGAAGCTAGGGTTTCTTGGAGCAAAAATTTGGAGGTCTAGCAAAAGGTAGGGGTTTCTTTTCTCTCCATAGATATGTTTGTGTTATGGAAGAATCTGTTATTGATGTGTTTGAATTTGCACTCTACATGGCTGAATTTTTAGAAAATGTTCTACACCTTTAAATTTTACGAAAATTTTATGGGATGTTCCCCTACAAGTTGTACACGCTGTGTAAAATTTTCAGATCGAAAGCTCTTGAAACGTAGTCTAGAAAAATCGTACATTGATCGGATATCGATTAGTGTTTGATTAAAATAAGTTGAATGGCATGAAGAATTTTAATGATTTATTTTTCTCAAGGAAAATATAAAACTTTAAGATTGTGACTAATGTCCGATCAGCCTAATTTTTGGCAAGGATGATATTCATACTAAGACCTACAAAATGAATGACATTGAGACTCCGTTTGTTTCGATATAAAACATTTTACAATAAAAAATCTCTTTGTAAAAAATCTTTTACATGTAAAATAATTTTCAAATGTTTATTTTTGGGTGTTTGGCTGGGTCATTAAACTTTCATTCCTCTGAGTTTGCAATGAGTTTGGAGGGCGTGAATAGACTTATCCCCTTTACTCCTTATACACAAATACAAACATACATATGTATATGTAATTGTAGAGACTAGAGAGAGATGTTAATTAACGTGAGCGAAATTAGAGAGAGGACCATAGAGTCATAGGCATAAGCAAAGAAGCTAACATAGAGAGATAGAGTGTGTGTAGAGACTAGAGAGAGATGTTAATTAACGTGAGCGAAATTAGAGAGAGGACCATAGAGTATAGGCATAAGCAA
Source organism: Vaccinium myrtillus (assembly GCA_016920895.1). Lineage (NCBI taxonomy): Eukaryota > Viridiplantae > Streptophyta > Magnoliopsida > Ericales > Ericaceae > Vaccinium > Vaccinium myrtillus. The sequence continues at coordinate 16,244,974 of CM029274.1, forward strand.
AGAAGCTAACATAGAATAATGATTGTCCTATATTCAATCATTATTCTCATTTCTCTCTCTATCTCTCTCCAATTATTACACATATCTTTAATTATTACTTTTTCCAAAAATTCATCCAAACACTATCTCAAAAATATTTTTCAAAATATTATTTTCAAAACTCTCAACCAAACACAGCGATTGTAATTGGAGAAATGTAATTTATATTGGTTGTTGGTTTATGTTGGTTAATGTTGGTTGATTTTATATTGGTTGGTTGTTGTAATTTATGTTGTTTTACCCCCTTTTTTTTTGAATGGGAAAGAAGGATTTTATTAATATTTGAAAACGAATTACAAAGATTAAAAGAGACCGAAAAGGCATCACAACGCAAGAGAGACATCCCAACTAGGTTGGTATCCCTCTCCGCTAATGTTTTACCCCATTTTGGTCAACCAAAAACAAAAAAATAGGACAACTTTTTCCAAGAAAATATTTTTAAAAAATGTGGAGTGAAATTCACTCATTTGGTAGTGTGCAAGTAAAATTGCACTTACATTATTATTGATACCCCTTCGTTATTTTGTTAAGAGCTATGCTGGGACACATCTAAGTCTTTTTTTTGGATCGGCAACAAAATTTTATTAAACTTGACAAAGGGTACATCGAGGAAAAGGCCAAATACTAAGCACAAAGCGAAGTATAGGCGGGGGGAAAAAATTACTATTCAGCGAAATGCTGAAGGGAAAATATAACCAGATACAAAAAGAGAACACGTTCAGACTTGGAGGATCAGTAGTATTTGAGAGCACTTTGAGATTATTGATAACCTCCAAGATTCAAAAGTAACCAAAATGCCAGCAATAGAGCTTCCAAGCAAAATCATTGTTTATGTAAATGCCTTCAAAGTAGTGGTGAGATCCAAGAGATAAATCCATTTTTACATTCTCTTTCACAAGTAGTGGTAAGATCCACAATACTACTAGGAAATGGTTACAATACACACCCATTAAAGGTGTGTACGATATACACCTATTGTGTGGTCCAGATTGTGTCACCTCATTGACAATCATAACATTTTTTAGTATTTTTTAGTTTTTCGTAACTTTTCAGCAACATGAATCATAACATTCTATGATTTGTAACATTTTGGTGTGTCTCATACTTTTATTAAAGAAATTGTAACTTTTGTAGGGGTGTGTATCATACACACCCGAATAAGGGGTGTGTATTGTAGTCTTTTCCTTCTATTTAAGAGTCCCATGGTGATCAAATGCTTCTCACTTATGGCTTTGATACCACTATGTGGATAAGGCAAGAGAGGGATTTGAACTCTCAATATTCCTCGAAATACTCACTCACATACACATTGCACACTTAAGATTTTATTATTCAATCACAAAATTCAAATAGTAAAAAACTTCACAAATTAATTAAATATCACTCTTACAACTCACACAGATTATTTCTCTTGCACACAAAAGCCTCGTGTGTGAAGCACTTCAGTTAAGCACAAAAGTTCGCTGAATCCCAAATCCCAACACATAACATAATACTTTACAACATCTAGTCAAGCTTATCTAGAATAGATCAATCAGATTAGTAGGTAAAAGATAAATGCCGAACGTATGTTCCCACCTCATTTTGTCTCCTCTTTAATACAGAACGTGATTACTTCTTTTTCTGAATATGTTAGGGTATTAACTGGATCGAATGATATCAAGTAGTAATGGAAACTGCAGCAAACAAAAAGGGTGATGGGCACTGAGGATAATACAACTATAGGAATGACAACCCATGCCCTTTTGTGTCCAAAGACAATTTTTAATGTTGCACCAAATGCAATCATCATGGATATAACGGACAGGAACAGAGTCACCAGACCAATAATCAACTTCCTGGGTAACGAAAACAAAAAATCCTGTTCCCCGTAGCGCGAAGTGAAGATAGACAAGAACATCAGCAAGGAAGTTGTTGAGGAAAACAGGGCCAGCGCGTCAAACATGCCAAACAAGAAAAAGACACTCGCTTCCAAGAAGATTGGGAGGCCACCGACATTGTTCATCCCACCCGGCACAGTGATGGCGGCCGCAAACACCACTGTGACAATAAGAGCTGCCACGATTGTGCAAGAACTTGCAGGGTCTTTCTGTTGGGCCCGGAGTGCTCCCATGGATTTGGTTACACAATGCCACTCCCTGCGACCGCTCTAAAAACAGACTTGTGGGTGCGATGTCAAATGCCATAAAAGACTTAATTGAAGCCCTTCCTAACACCAATTGGTTTTAGGAGAGTTGGTGGAAAAGCGGTCCAACAAGTGGTATCAAAGCCAGGAGGTCATGGGTTCGAGTCGCGGGAGCGTCATCGTGAGGGAGGGATTGTTGGGCCCAGAGTGCCCCCATGGATTTGGTTACACAATACCACTCCCTACGACCGCTCTAAAAATAGACTTGCGGGTGCGATGTCGAATGCCATAAAAGACTTAATTGAAGCCCTTCCTAACACCAATTGATTTTAGGAGAGTTGGTGGAAAAACGGTCCGATAAGATTTACAGTAATGACATGTAGGAATAAACTTGGCATTATCATGCGAATGGGATACATGTATGTTCAAAGTACGTGATGCATGCAATTTCCTACATTGAGATTTGATGTGACCCTGAACACCACAATGAGGACAAGTAGGCACAAACTTAGAAAAATTTACTTCATTTTGCTTGGTGGTGGTATTTTCAACCGTGTACCCGTTACACTTTGTGTCCTTATCTTCGGAGGCTTTGTGTGAGCATGTTTGACATTGTTCGCTTTGATGGGCGACCTGACTTTGTTAGCCACAGGAGTAGTGGTTGCACTGCTGTCCGCCTTGACAAATATCATTTTTCCTCCTGCTTTTGACTTTGAAGATCCGTTTATTTTATACCCAAGTCCACCTCTATTCGATGACACCTTTTGAGATGACAAAACTTCATTTAAAGCTTGTGAACCTGCATTCAATTTCTTAAAAGTAGCATTCACCTTGTCAAGTTCAACTTGCAATTTTGCTACTCTCAATTCAAGAAGCTTGTTAGTCTCAAAAATATTATGCATGTCATTTTCAAGATTTATATTTTTTTGTTTAAGCAAATCAAGTTCATACAAAGCATCATTTTTCTCTTTCTCACACTGCTTTAACTTGGTGGCTAATCCTACCCTAGGTTTTGTATTGAAAGAACGTTTAAAGGTTTTCGCAAACAAAGCCATAGTTTCCACATCATATCTATCCTCATTGTCCGAAATATAACTTATATTCTCACAGTTAGGTTTAGCACTATTTGCACTAGGAAACATAGATGTAGCACCTGCAACATATTTAGACTTATAAAAAATCGGAGGTTTAAAAACAAAATTGCTTTCTTTTAGTGAATCCATACTAGCAAAAAAAATAAAAAATAAATAAGGATCCGCTCTTGAGAAAAAAATCACAAAATAAATATGAGCGACCCGCTCTGATACCAAGTGAAAAATCCTAGATCGCCTAGGTTTAATAATTTGCTAGTTTTTTTTATTTTATTTTACGTCAATAAGAAAAATAACATCAATCAATATATGAACCAATCACAAACAAAAAGCAATTAAACGATGAACACCAGATATACGTGGAAAATCCCAATACGGGTAAAAATCACGGGAATGAATCAAACACTATAAAACATTGTGCGGTTACAAGTAATCTTACCCTACGATTTTGAATCCTCACAAATCGTCCTAAAAACTACTTGCCGAATCCACGTTCACCACACCCAGTGTTTGACCGCCGCTGCCTTGAATCCACAAGCCTTCCACTAACCTTTGGAAATCCACCGAAGGCCCACTCAAATAGTTTAATCAAAGTTTTTATAAAAACTTCTTGGAGTTATGCTTGTTGCTAAATGATCCATCGATCTTCTTTTTACTCCAAGATTCCAGCCAAAAACCCCCCTTCAATATTTTCAGAGATTAAGAGGAGTTCTGGAGCAGCTCTCTCATTTGTGTTGATCAATAAACCCTAACAAACTTGTTATTTATAAGCTACTGAAAAACAGACAAGTTGCTCGAGCAACTCCCGAAGCCTATCGAGCACTCTAAAAGTTGCCATATATCGAAACCTTGATTTCCTGAATAAACGTTGTCATATATCGCAACGCCTTAATTTTCTTGATCTTCTTCCCTTGATTTTCTTCCATCTAAAAAACTCAATCTATCTATTACAAAATATTGATTTCCTTCCACTTCCTAAAGAGAAACTCTAAAATAAAAATAAATAAAATACAACTCGATAAATAGGGATACAAATAAATATGTGTTTTGTTGTGGAATTTGCCAACACAGACGGACCGTGGCCTATGGTCCTAACAATTTCAAAATAAATAAAATTTTTAGAATAACCCTAAGTCTTTAAAACATAATTACAAGTCCTGAATTATCAAAAGTTAATCAAAGTACTTATGTGTCAAGACTTAAAGGTTATCCAAACATCACTGGACCAATCTTAAATCCTTATGTGATAATCATTTACGTTTACTCTCATGCAATATTACTGTCATTCATATTTTTATTCTGCTATGTATCATGCTTATGAGATTGGACTCTTAAGTTGTTGGGTTGGGAAACACGATAGAATGAATTAGACGATAATCTAAGGAAACTGAAATATTGATAGTAGTCACGATTGTGAGGGTGATGGGTCTCCTAGCGGTGCTAAAGTGGATATTGGGAAGTGGAAATGTCAAAATAGGTTGATTGTGGTCCTTAAGTTTTGCTCCCTCTGTCTCCTCTTAAGTGTTCACTATAAGTATAAGAATACGTGCATTTTTAAACTCCAAAAAAAGTATATTTTGCTATCTTTTAACTATAATTTGGTGCAAGCAAAATTTTAAATAATTATTTGAAAACACATTTTTATGTTAAAAAAATAAGCGATTTCCAAAAGAAGACATTTAAAAAGTGATGGATGGAATAATTATTTTTCTCGAACTGGTCCTCTCGCATGAGGACATGTCTTGTGAAAATTTAGACCTCTATCACATATTGTAAAATGCAAAATTACATAAGGGCATTATAGGAAAGAAAATAAAGGACTCTGATGATCTCATCAAATTCTGTTTGTTGAACTAACGGCCAATAAACAAAAGGGTGAATTTCAACAATAGTTACAAAAGTAGAGGAGGTTATTGTCATTTTTAGAACCTAAGTGGAGGTATCTGCTATTGTCAAAAACCCTCAAGTGGAGGTCAGTGAAATTTAACCCATAAAAAAATTATCAACGGAATCATAACATTCATTCTTGTTCTTCTCTTTTCTGGAACAAATCGTGAACTATTGAGACTTGGTAAGAGCCGCTTTTTTGGGTTTATCGTCTTCTTGTTTTTGATGAGTTTATCACCATTGTTGGTAGGCTTCCCAACCTGAATATCGAAACCCCTCCTCTCACACACGCTGGATATCTATTCACCTCAACCCAATCAAAGTGTAGAACTTGTTGTGGATATAAAAATAATCGAAAATTTAAGGCAATATGATAATAAATTTGCTAATATGAAGTGTCTGGGTACTGCATTTTTTTGGGGAAAGGGTTGTGTTTCAGTTTACCCATCAAGATTCCCTTTGTGATCACACGCAAATTATGTTATTACTCTTTCAGATACATGGCATTACCGTCTCGGATCGGCACCATCAGTCAACTCATTTTTCTCATAAAAAGTCTAGAATAACTTTTACTTTTTGATCAGAGAGAGAGAGTCGTGCAAAACGGAGATAAGTGTGACGGACATGGCGTGGTGGGCGTCAGCCGTGGTGAGACACAGAAGTGGTGGAGTTAGGGCTTGTTGGTGGGGGAGGGGGAGAGACGATTTCTGTTCAAATTTTTGGGAAAGTGGGTTTTGGGAGAAGGGTTCTCCAGAGAGAGTAAGGTTGTGGGCCCATCCGCAATTTTTATACCACGTGGACACATCTGTGGAAAGGTCTGTGACTTTTCTCTGTGTGGGACCTGTGGGTAGCATTCTTGCTTGCGAAACTATGGATTTGACATAAATTTATCATCACTATGAGGAACAATGTGAAAAAATGCGCGCGATTAGCGAAAAGGCAAGAAGATTACCGTTGCAAACATGGTGTGCCACAATTGGATGTTGCAAGTAGTAAGATGTTGATGCAAGCAACTTCCATTTATACTCTCAAAGTGTATAAATTGTTCTCCTAATTGAGAATACAATGAAACCATTTGGTGCAGCTGGCTTATCGGGCCATAAGTCATTTGGTTTATGAAGGAAGCAAGGTGGCAAGTATGGAAGTGGCAGAATTGTGGATAGAATCCAAGAGATGCGTGGATACTTGTAGTCCAAATAGAAGTAGTCCAAATAGAAGTACTGACAAAGGAGTTCTAACGAACATCGATTGTTGATTGCGATAAATTGGTAGTGTTAGATCCCCATGTGTGAGGGAAAAAAGGGAGTTACTAATGCTCGGGAAAGAGCTTTTTGGAGAAGAAATGAAGAAGAAAAGGGGATCACCAAATTTCATTTAGCCATGAACAAGGCAAGAAATCCCTGTTATGCATTGTACAAGGAAATTTACTGATTACGGAATTGTGAGGGATGTGTTCATTCCCTTTAAGAGAGGTAAGAACTCGGGAAGGAGATTTGTGAGATACGATTGTCAGGTATTTGCTGATGTCCCTATTGATAAGGCAAATGATATTCGGTATATGGGTAATAATATCCTTGTTGTCAAGCAGGCAGCTTTCAATAAAATTTGGTGTAGCAGATTCCAATTTCATTAAAAGTGGTGTGGCGGATTTTCCTTTTGGGTTTGACGACATTGTTAGGAATGGCTCTCCTGGCAGATCTTGTAAGCGAAACTCTGAGTTTTGAGCCCAAGTTTCCGTCCTTTGCTGATGTAGTGAAAGGTTCATAAGCAATCCAACGTCGTTTGAAAATAACTGTTTGTTTTTAAAACTGATTTTTCAAAACCTTTTCTTATATAAAACTCCTCTATGTTCACATCTTTTAATTTCTTGTAAGGTAAAATTACATGGAGACCCCCTCATCTATCACGTTTGGACATAGAGCCCCCCTAACATTTAAAACCGCCCACTTGCACCCCCTCATCTATGACCGTTAGCCATCCCGACCCCTTCCGTTACACATCCGTTTGTCCTAATAAGATTTGTGCATTTTTCAGACCAAAATACCCTTCAACCTCATTCAACACACACAAACTCTCTTCCTCCTAATTTTTTTGTAAACAAACACACTAGAGAGAGAGAGAGAGAGAGAGAGAGAGAGAGAGAGCGAATGGGGTGACTGTGGATGATTTTCATAGATGAGGGGGTGAGTGTGGACGATTTTAAGGGGTATTATAGTCATTTTCATAATTCTGTTAACGAAGTAAGGGGTGTTTTGCATTTCGCATAGATGAGGGGGTGCGTGTGGGCGGTTTTAAACGTTAGGGGGTCTCCGTGTCCAAACGTGATAGATGATGGAGTCTCCATGTAATTTCACCTTCTTGTAATTTAAAAAGGTGATGTGACAAGTTTTGGTTATCCAATTTTGATTATACCATTGTGAACTTCTACATTGCTAACCTTGTCAATCTCTTAAATGGATAATCAAAAGCTGAAGTGGTAACTTTTGATTATTCAAATTTGATTATGCCATTGGAGATAGTCTTAGAATGGATTTCTAAATATTTCTTGTCCATTGAACCTTGGAATGGACAGATTATTGCTCTATAAAGATGTGTTTGGCTTTCATGTTTGGGTGTCCCTTTTAATGTTTGGTGCTCTCAAACTTTTCAAAATATCGGTAAACTCTGGGACGATTGAGTTGCATCCGACACACGGTATGAGTTACGCAACGTTGGAATTTTTTCTTAAAGATCCGACATCACTACGATGACCCTCATACTTTTATTAGACTATATGTTGAATTTTTTAGATTTTTCGAAAATCGAAATCCAAATGTTTACAAACAGAAATTGCAACGAATGGGCTTGCAACCTCTACAAGGATTTTCGTGTTCGTTGTTTCAGCTTACAACTGAATCAGTTAAAAAGGAAATGTGCTTAGATATATATGTTGGGATATCATATGAAGCAGAAATTAACGAATGCAAGTTATATAGTAGTAGATGGAACTTTCCAACCAAAAAACATGAGAACCCATCAAACCTACAAAACGGTAACAACAACACCTAACTGGAAAAAAGCACCTAAAAAGCAGCACCTAAGTGTGTGGGGTGTTTTCCCAGAACTACAGAAGACGTACAAACTAGCTCGTCCAAAACCACCACGTGCCCATGCACGTGGTAAATGACACGAAATAATATGCAGACGACCACCAAGCCCATAATCCAATGATAACTCAAGTCTATCTGCTCGTCGGGTAATGTAGATGGAACGCGGCCCAAAGCGGGATAAGCCCTAGCAATAGACTTTCCTTGTGAAGATATGGAAAGGAGGGAATATTCGAAGATATTCCCAGAATCAATTGAGCTTGCGAAGATAAACACAATCTTACCCGGAGATGGAAAGTCAGTTAACATTCCAAACAAGGAGCGAACTCCCATGTATGGTAAAACTCTGAACGAGCAATATGCGGCCATCTTGGCAAGGATCCTTATCGAATAAGGAATCCAGAATCATGCAGGCTATGTTGCCCAATAAGGAAGAATCCTAAGATTGGAATGATTCCAAACAGAGAAAAATTCTACAAGGCATGTAAGTGCAAGGAAATCGTCTATAAAAGGGGTCGAACCCTAAACACAAGGGGTATGCAAAAAACCCATTCTGATACTTACACACTTGTTCTGCTTATCCTCTAGTTCGTCAGTGCTAACTTAAGCATCGGAGGGCCCTTGCCGCCTAGAGGCAAGGGTACTCTGACAATTATCTCGTGCTGCAAGATCGAGGTCGCTCCATTCGAAGATGATTTGATCTCATAAGGGCAGGGAAATAGCTTTGTGAGTTTTCCCCTCTTACAATTGGCGCCGTTTGTGAGAAAAAGAAAAAACCCCACCGGAGATCATCCATGGACGATCGCGATCTTCACACACCACAGAAAAGTGGAGCTGGGAGGGATCCTCCTTTAGACCCGCTCGACGCCCCTAAAAAGCCTCCCCCGCAAGGGTGGCAAGCCAAGTGGAGCGTGTGGAACGTTCTCAGCCTGGCAGATCCCGAGAAAGAGATTTAGAGGTCCCGTCACGGAGGGATCAACGGAAGAATTCCTCGCCACGCCACACCTCAAAAAAGACAAATCCCAGGGTGAGGCGAGACAAGGAATATGCAGAAAACTTTGTGCGGAGGGAACATGAAGTTTTGGACCTGGCACGACAGATCGCTCAGGAAGAGGTTGCGATAAAAAAACCTGAAAGATCGCTTGCGACAAGCGGAGAAAAATCTGAAATCCAGATCCCGAGACAGAAGTAAGGACAAGAGACGATCGGGGAGGGAACCCTCACTGAGAAAGGCAGACTCTACAGCCAGGAAGAGCCCCCAGTGGAAAAGAAAAGCCGCGAGCAAATCCCCGGATAGTAGGGGAATAAGGAGGCATGGGAGGGACCGATACGAAAGGTCCGATTCAAATGAGCATTACGACGGGCGCGAAATAGCTCAACCTGCTGCTCGTCAACAACTGCACTCTGGTTTGGCACAACAGCACTTTGGGGAGCAACATCCCTACGTCTGGGGTACTCAATCTCAGTCCAAATTGTATCTCGTCTATCAACATCTTGTTTGGTCAGACACGCCTTCCAACCTCTAGCAAAGAACAGGTCTTCAAACTGTGGCATCTGGGCCTTAAACTTCATTTTTCTGTCACTCACTCCCTGGTTGTAGGCCTGGTCAGAAGACGTTTGGGCAATAGCCAGCTAGGCCTCCAGATTGGCTTTACTCCTTTGAACGTTGGACAACTCCGTCTCCAAAAGCCCCAACCTGGCCATAACATCATTGAAGTTACGCTCAGATTCACCCACATGACGCTTCAGGGAAGCCAGTTCTTCTTTCAACTTCTTATTCTCATTGGTCATCAGGTGGTTGGCGTTGATCAAATGATTAGCACTGACCTTTAGCTCGTCATTCTCAGTCTTCAATTGCATATTGGCACTGGTGATGGCTCTGTTGTCATTGACGACACGGTCACAGGCGATGTACATGAGTTGCATAGACTGCAATTCATCATAACCAATCAACATGTCAACTAAAAGGAAGGGATCCTAAACGGAAAATGCCACAGGGATGAAACAACAAAGTTCATACCTTAATGTGGTGCTGAAAGCCATTTTTCAGAAGTTTGAGGTAACTGGACCCAACCTCTCTCTCAACATCCCCAGGCAGCAGAACAGCTCGTCCAACGGCCAAAGCAACCTTAGCATTATCACAACTGTCGGAGGCAAGGACAGGCTGGGTACCACGACGCAGATGAGGGTTTCACATGACCAACTCAGGCTCAGGTTCAGAAGTTGGGGGAGATGGCTGGGCAGAAGAGCTCCTGGTAGTACGACGACACTGCTAAGGAGGATTGGGAGCAGGAACAGACTCCTCCCTAGGCCTCTTCTCCAGGGCAACATCAGACCTCCCTTGCCCTGTAGGAGGAGGAGGAGGGGATGAAGGACGAGCACAAGAAGAAGCCCCCAAAGGGTTGAGGAAGGTGATAGGGGATTCATCGTCATCAAGGGTGATAAAATCAGAAAAGTCGGGCTCAACTCTCGGCATAGTTGTAACAGGGGATTGGTCTTTCACAGGGACACTGCTAGTACTCTCTCCAGACAATTCACTCTGAATATTTTCACAAGAAAAGTCAATTCCAAGATAATTGTTCGTACGCGAAGTGTGGATAACTTGATTATGAAGAAAAAGCCTCTGAATAGAAGAACGTCTTACCCCATTACAGTCTCTTCCCCTATGAAAATTCCTAGCAGAAGAGGAAGCCTCACTAATACGAACACCACTGCGATAAGAGGGATTGTACTTCAGAAGAACGTGGGCAGCCCTACCAAGCCCTTCTGGATCAATACCCCTAATGCCTTGAAACTTGAGTGCTCTCTCGATGTCAAGAAGATGGACACCGTCGTGCACCACCAAATGGCCCTCATTGATGTTCTCTGCTGCAGAAACAAAAGGAATATACAAAATAAGCAACACGAAAGAAGTTACCAAGGTGAAGAAATCAACAAATGACAAAAATAAGAGAGGAAACCGACGTGTACGCCCAAAAGTGTGGGGGCAAGGAGACCCACGACGTTGCCATCCTCATCCCTGGGCAAGAAGTTTCCAGTCACAATCAGAAAATCATCATTCTCCCCACGACAGGAATTGGGAAGATCAGTCACTAGACGACGTTCTTTGTCCCAGATCTTGAGATAATAAGTCTCGTGGGTGGTGGGGTAGACGTTGTAAAGACGACGGATATCGTACCATCCTAGGTTGGTACCCAGAAGTCTGTTTAGGGCCACTACTCCCATGACCACGCGGTAGAAATTGGGACAGAGTTGGAGATGGGTTAGACGACAAGTGTTGCAAATCTCAACCAGCAACGGGTGTAAAGGAAACCTAACACCTCCTTCCACAACGGCTAAAAGGGGAACGTGAATCCTATCTTCAGTTTGGTCATGGGTATCAGCACTAGAAGGGGCCAGGGCAAGATTAACGTCATCAGGGACGTCGTAGCTTCGGCGGAAGGCCTCCATGTGTGCCTCATTATCACAAAGGCTCCTAAACCTACCCATGGCGAAAAAAGATGCAGGTAGAAGAAAACCCTAAAGCAACTGTGCAAGAAGAACGGAGAAGGTTGCAAGAAACTTACAGGCAACCGACGATGGCCGGAGAAGATGTTTTCCGGCGAAGGGGGAGTCTGTGAAGGGGGCAACTCAAAGGACACGATAGCAGTGGCGCTCTCAAACAGGACAACTCTCTCAAAACAACACAGATATGGAAAGAAATAGGGGTTAAGGAAACATCTTATACCTTCTCGAAATTCAAACTACTACTTCGTGACGTCATCCAAACGATAGCATTTAAGGCCCTCACACCTTTCCAAGAAAGGGTTGGAAACGTCAAATCGGTAATTAAAAGGGTGCAATGATTCAAGCCACCCGGAGGACAAAAAGGTGCTTTGGAAGTTACGCTCACGCTTGTTGGCACAGACTTATCGCTTGGAAAAACTGCTCAACAACTGACACGTGGCAGACGTATCGGTACGAAGCGTAGCGACGGTATGAAAAGATAACCATAGCAGTAACTGTTCATCAATTAGCTTCAGCTCGTCATGCGCGAATATGCATGGACGACCAAAAGCTGGGGAGCAATTGTGTGGGGTGTTTTCCCAGAACTACAGAAGACGTACAAACTAGCTCGTCCAAAACCACCATGTGCCCATGCACGTGGTAAATGACAAGAAATAATACGCAGACGACCATCAAGCCCATAATCCAATGATAACTCAAGTCTACCTACTCGTCGGGTAATGTAGATGGAACGCGGCCTAATTAATGTGGGATTCCTTGCGAAGATAAGGAAATGAGGGAATATTCGAAGATATTCCTAGAATCAATTGAGCTTGCGAAGATAAGCACAATCTTACCCGGAGATGGAAAGTCAGTCAACATACCAAATAAGGAGCGAACTCCCATGTAGGGTAAAACTCCGAACGAGCAATATGCGGCCATCTTGGCAAGGATCCTTATCGAATAAGGAATCCAGAATCATGCAGGCTATGTTGCCCAATAAGGAAGAATCCTAAGATTGGAATGATTCCAAACAGAGAAGAATTCTACAAGGCATGTAAGTGCAAGGAAATCGCCTATAAAAGGGGTCGAACCCTAAACACAAGGGGTATGCAAAAAACCCATTCTCATACTTACACACTCGTTCTGCTTATCCTCTAGTTCGTCAGTGCTAACTTAAGCATCGGAGGCCCTTGCTGCCTAGAGGCAAGGGTGCTCTGACAGTTTGCTCGTGCTGCAGGATCGAGGTCGCTCCATTCGAAGAGGATTTGATCTCATAATGGCAGGGAAATAGCTTCGTGAGTTTTTTCCCTCTTACACTAAGAATGAAATCAATACCAATTATTACCAGCCATAGGACCTCTCACACCTGCTGTCGAAGATAAGTACATGAAGCTCATTCATAAAGAAGACAACAAAGAAGACATTTTCAAATTAGTGGATATCATGATCAACAACAAACTCTGCCCAACAGTTATCACACAATATGCCATCCACCAACTGAATATTCGAATATCAGCTTCAAGTCCTCATCACGACCAAATGCAGCCCCATTATCTTTTAAAATTTCCTTCAATATTTCGGGAGGACCTATTGCAATAATATTTTGGGTGGTAACATAGAACCTCTCACACTTGGGGAAGACACACCAACGTATTTGAGATTACGGAAAGAAACATTAAAGACAAAATTAACAAAGAAAATCAATGCCTAAAATTTAACAAGGAAATGAGTTGCTTATACAAAATTATTAGGCTCCGTTTGGTTGGGTTTTGAAGAGGTTGTGATTTGGAGGTGTATTTGGAGCTCAAAATAAAGAACAATGGAGGAAAGGAGAGAGAGTAGAGAGGCAGGCTGATTTTTGGGGGAGAGGAAAGTGAAATTTCTATCTCCTCCTCACAATTTAAACCCATTTTCACATAATTACACCCACGCCCCCTCATGTCACTTGTGTAATGTGTTTGTGTCCCAAACAACTCATTTTCGCGCATTGTACCTCGTGTCAACATGAAAACTCATTTCCTCACATTTCTCCAACTTCCTTTTATAAAATTAACTTGAATTTGCGGGTCCTTACAAAAATCATGACCGGCCAGTAATTCTAAATCACCCCAGGCCTTTATAAAAACCACATTCTTACAATTTTTCTCAAGTGGTCAAATTTAACAAAATACATTCGGAGTTGATCTAACGTGCAACAAGATTACATATTAACCAATCGGCATTATATTACAACCCTGTGGCCCACAACTATTGACACTGCTCATACACATAGAATTACAATTTACTAGCACCACAATTTTAGCACAATGAAATCTGAATTATATAAAATAGCAGCAACAACCACCAATCATTAACCACCCGACTGTGTGTAACTGGTCCCCCAACTGGTTACAGTGTTGGGGTTTCGTTTTCAGAAAAGTCCCAGAAATTCAATGCGGACTTTAAAAATTATCCTAAGATTAACAGTGGGGACGAAATTTTGAAAAGAGATTTGATGTATGAACAAATCTTTATCATAAAAATTCGGGTTATCATACTTTGGCTCGGCAGTTTGCCGAAAAATGTTAGATGCCGAGTCTGATGGAGATGCTCTAACTAGTCACTTTAGGCAAGGTATAAGTATCTTATTATTAGTTTCCATCTCCCATGGTCCTCTCTCTCTCACTTTCCCCTTCATCCCTTCTCTCTCTCTCTCTCTCCCTCTTATTGGTAGACTATAGAAGAAATAAATTTATTTTTTGTCAAGAGAGAGAGAATATTATAATAAGAAATTGGCTAGCACACATAGATAAGCTGGTAAGGAGAGGGAGTGAAAAATTGGTTAGTCAAAAGCCAAAATGGGCATATTTGGCTGTGCATTTTGCCTTGATTGTTGCTCATGCTTTTAGCCAAAAAAAAAAACTATTGAACAGTGTACATTTTAACTTTAGCTACCCATTTTGTGGCCAAGCACTCAAACTATTGAAATGTCCTTTCTTTTTGCTAGTGAATAATTGCTGGAAAAATATTGCTAATAACTATTCACAATGTTAGAGCGGCTAGCCCTTAGCTAATATGTTGGAGGGGCATTTTATGTGGTTTCCTAGCTAAAATAGCTAAAAATGGAGCTTTAGCAAATATGTTGGAGATGCTCTTCCAGAGTCAGAAAACAATAGAAATAAAAAATAGAGATTCAGAAAAAGAGTGTAATAAATTGGGATTTGGGACGGAGGGTTTTTTAAAACAAATACTCCTAAAAAACAGAAGAAAATAGTAAAACCGATGATAATGCGGTCAAGCGCACGTCAATTATGGGAGATTCGGAAGCCCGTGAACAAAAGAGTACAGAGATAAAAAGAAAAGGAAAAAAAAAAAAAAAAAACATCTCAAGGTGGGCAGTTTTCTTCAAGGAGGAGGAGCGTTTGAGTGCGGCCGTGTACATGCACTCTAAGATTGCTACCTATAGTCCCTGAACCAGATTTCTCATCGTGGCAAGGATAACAAAAACTGATGAAATCAGCGGCCTTCATTTGCGGTTCACAAACCACTAGGAGTTGATGGTCGTACTCAAGCTTTTTTTTCACATTTTTTTTTTGGCCCTTTTAAGAAAGTTAGTCCGCTTGTGTCGGCCTAGCCCAACTTCCGAGGTAAACTGGATCCATTTTTTTTACAACTTATGTTACTATGTTTACATACAGTTTGAATGACTCCATCAAAAAAAGACAATTAAAAGAATCAAATTAATGGCTTTACAAGTTTGTTAGCAAAATTCAACAAACTAGCACACTGATTTTATGGTATCTGTAATTGTGTTCATAATAAGTTAGATATAGGTTCCCAATTTGCTGTTGGATTAATTCTTAAGTTATATAGATCACGTCGATAGTGATTAATACAAGTTAGATATGTGTTCCCAAATCCATGTTGGATTAATTCTTAGTTACTTAGATCACGTTGATGCTGATTAATCGTTGATCTATAGCTCAATCACCACTTGCCCGGGAAAAACCTTAATGGCTTGTTTGGTAATATTTATATTTACAGTTTTCTAACAAAATTTTGTAGACAATATGAGAAAATACATGTTTGATAAATTGTTTTATATTTAACATAAACTTTTATAGAGGGTGTTTGGGAGGGATTATTTGATTAGGTTTATGGATTATCAGATTTAAAAAAAAATGTGTTTTGGAGTGTTTGGGAGGGGTTAAAAAAAGTGATTATGGAGAATGAGTTCATTTTCTCTAGGCAATTTAGCTCATTTTTTAAACACCCATCTTTTTGGATTCTCATTTGTCAATATTTAGGTACAAAGAGGAATTTGTCCTTCAAATTTTTTGCCAAAGTACTCCTTTACAATTGCATTATGGTTAAATTTTCATCCAAATTTTTTTTGTAGATTATCTTCCGAAAACCTACTTTGTTGCTTTATCTATTTTTCATAGCTCTCCCAAACTCTTTAATAGCTTTCAATATAATCCATAATTGAGAATCACCTACATGAATAATCTCTCCCAAAAACCATCATAAAGTTTACAAAAACTATCAAAATAGCGAGAATGTGTTTTGAGTTTTTTTAAGAAACAAAAACCCGAGGGATCCAAATGCTAATTTTAGCAACTCATTTTGCAGAGAAAAAGGCTAGCGTTCTCAGCATCTTCTCCAGGGCTCTCTCTGGAAGCTTCAGGCGCCCTAGGTCTAGTACTCTCTGTCTCTCTGTCTCTCTCTCTCACACACACACACACACACACACACACACACAAACACGTTGCATCCCTCTTGGTCTAATTGAAATTGGGACTGGTTCTATAACTTGGGTGAACTCATTTTGCAGCAAAAAAAAGCTTGCTCTATCAGGGATCTTCTCCAGGTCTCTCTCTGGAAGCTTCGGGTGCCCTAGGTCTGGTACACACACACACTCTCTCTCTCTCTCTCTCTCTCACACACACACACACACACACACACACACACACACATTGGGACTGCAGCTGGTCTGTAACTTGGGTGAACTCATTTTGCAGCAAAAAAAAAGGCTTGATCTATCAGTGATCTTCTCCAGGACTCTCTCTGGAAGCTTCAGGTGCTGGTACTCTCTCTCTCTCTCTCTCTCTCTCTCACCCACCCACCCACCCACCCACACACACACACACACACACGTTGCATCCCTCTTGGTCTATATGCCCATCATGTCTTCATGTCCATTGAAAATGAAATTGGGATTGCAACTGGTTCTGTAAATTGGGTGGTCTTTATCTAGGTTTTAAGATTTGGGGTATTAGGTCTGAGGAAAAAAATGAGGGATACGGAAACGACACGATCAAATGTATCGATTTTTCATTCAAAATACCAGATTACAAAATCGGGTATTTTGAATGAAAAATCGATACATTAGATCGAACATTTGCTTTAACAGATTGAGCTCATTTTTACATGGGTCACCAGAAAGATATTTTAAAGTTAATGAAATGTTCAAATTATTTGTGCGCATCCATAAATAGACTTTGGTCAAAACCAAAAACAAAAAAAATTCATAAATAGCCCCTGCACTTCGATCTGTGCACCAATTTTTTTTTTAAAAAAACACTCCCAACTTTCGCTTTAAAAAAAAACGCATTCAGAATCCACGCTTCAGAGTTCAGACACTGCCTCCATTTTTCCCTCTACCCATCCTTAGGCTCTGTTTGGAACTTATCTTCCTTTGCATTTCTCTCTCTACTCATTTACGCTCTGCTCAGTAGTTCGAGTCGCTACCTTAGTTCATTAACGACGAAGAATGACCTAACAAGGACAACCGTCTGGAGGAACGATCAACAACTAGCAAAGCTTTCCTAGACGATATCCCCAGACGAGGTGTATCCAAGGTATGTGGGGCAAGAAAAGGCCAGCCAGTTACGGAACATGAGAAAAGAAATGAAGGGTTATGGTTGCTTGTTAAATCCCTCATTTGGATTGAACATTTTGGTGAGAAAAGGAGAGAAAAGTACAAAAAAGAAACTTTTTTTATTGACTCTTCCCCTTTATCACCATCCATGTAAAAAAATATGAGTTTTTTTTCCCGATAGATACATATTTTTAGAACTATTGGCCAAAATGGAGTATACGTTTTTCTCAAACATATTCTAAAAATAGTGCAAAATGCACATCTAGGTGCGCGACGACGCATATGCCACATGTGTGACGTGCCAGCGTACATCACGCATATTCCACATGCGTGACGTATTAATGCACCAATTAATCCCCGATTACTAGGCCTCAAAGTTTGAAGGTGCTCGATCGCCCGACTAGCGCCTAGCCGACTTTTAAAACACTGCACACACCTAAATGTTACATAAAAAATGTTAAAACTACTAGTTTGAACAAAAATAAAAAATATGTTATAAGACTTCATCTATTAAAAAAAAAAAAAACCCAACAACAACAACAATATGTATAACCAATTTTGTTGTTAAATGCAGTAAAATGACTGGGTTTAGTTTCTCCGACTACTTGGTGTCACGATATCGGGAGTATCGGAACAAAGTAAAGAAGAAGGATTTGAGTTCAAATTTGGTCCTAAAGAATGAGTATTCTGAGTTCATATTGGATATATTGAAAGGCGACGGTGCTGGTCTTCTCGATGAGGAAGTGAGGAAGATGCAAGCGCCCAAT
This sequence comes from Vaccinium myrtillus, assembly GCA_016920895.1. NCBI lineage: Eukaryota > Viridiplantae > Streptophyta > Magnoliopsida > Ericales > Ericaceae > Vaccinium > Vaccinium myrtillus. Next base: position 16,263,318 of record CM029274.1, read on the forward strand.
ATCACACAAATCAACTACCTTGTGAAGCTAGTCAATGTGGCATTCTTGCTGACTCAGGAGAAAGGAAAGAACTTCTCATGGTTGATGAAGTACCGGATAACTAACCGGATACAGGCGTTAAGGCTAACTCATCTAACTTCGATTGAGTTGGACTTTATTTCAGCCTTTTTCCGCTATATTTCTCGGCCTTGCCTTGGTCTTTCACATCGAGACTCACTAGATTTTTGCTTGGACCAGGCAAGGAAGTTTATCTCTGGATCGCAAGCTTGCATCCCCGAGGGTTCTATTACTTGTAAGTCGAAACACGTGCGTTTTTGTAGTTATTTGTTACCCAAATCTTTGTTATTAGTAATTCTACCTTAAATGGTTTGTAGATGAAACTTTGAAGGAACAAGTAAGGAGAATTGCAAAATCTGACTTCTCTAGTACCCTATGTCCTTCTCCAACCCAAAGGGAGGATTATCCGCTGCGTGTAAGTGCTTTCTTTCGTGTTATTAACTTTGGATTCTCATTCAATGTTTTGATTTCTTACTCCCTTTATTGTATCTTGGGATGTCCAATAATGAGTCTCTTTTGAAAATTCAATGGGAAAAACTCGGTACATGTGGGGTGGTGATTTGTCAGAGGTTGGACCCTCCAAGCAACCTCCCTCCTACTTGAGCTAGCCTGTGGAAAAGGAACCGGTTAGCACCGCCTATGTCCAACGTAAAACTTACAAGAGCCCAATAAAAAACTTTGATGACAGGTTGGGCTCTTGTAAGTTTTACGTTGGACATAGGCGGTGCTAACCGGTTCCTTTTCTGCAAGCTAGCTCAAGTTGGAGGGAGGTTGCTCAGAGGGTCCGACCTCTGACGAATCACCACGCCACATGTACCAAGTTTTTCCCATTGACTTTTCAAAAGAGACTCATTATTGGACATCCCAAGATACAATAAAGGGAGTAAGAAATCAAAACATTGAATGAGAATCCAAAGTTAATAACACGAAAGAAAGCACTTACACGCAGCGGGTAATCCTCCCTTTGGCTTGGAGAAGGACAAAGGGTACCAGAGAAGTCAGATTCTGCAATTTTCCTTACTTGTTCCTTCAAAGTTTCATCTACAAACCATTTAAGGTAGAATTACTAATAACAAAGATTTGGGTAACAAATAACTACAAAAACGCACGTGTTTCGACTTACAAGTAATAGAACCCTCGGGGATGCAAGCTTGCGATCCAGAGACAAACTTCCTTGCCTGGTCCAAGCAAAAATCTAGTGAGTCTCGATGTGAAAGACCAAGGCAAGGCCGAGAAATATAGCGGAAAAAGGCTGAAATAAAGTCCAACTCAATCGAAGTCAGATGAGTTAGCCTTAACGCCTGTATCCGGTTAGTTGTCCGGTACTTCATCAATCATGAGAAGTTCTTTCCTTTCTCCTGAGTCAACAAGAATGCCGCATTGACTAGCTTCACAAGGTAGTCGATTTGTGTGATATTGGGGTCTTGCATCTTCCTCACTTCCTCATCAAGAAGACCAGCACCGTCGCCTTTCAATTTATCCAATATGAACTCAGAATACTCATTCTTTAGGACCAAATTTGAACTCAAATCCTTCTTCTTTACTTTGTTCCGATACTCCCGATATCGTGACACCAAGTAGTCGGAGAAACTAAACCCAGTCATTTTACTGCATTTAGCAACAAAATTGGTTACACATATTGTTGTTGTTGCTGGGTTTTTTGTTTGTTTGAATAGATGAAGTCCTATAACATATTTTTTATTTTTGTTCAAACTAGTAGTTTTAACATTTTTGATGTAACATTTAGGTGTGTGCAGTGTTCTAAAAGTCGGCTAGGCGCTAGTCGGGCGATCGAGCACCTTCAAACTTTGAGGCCTAGTAATCGGGGATTAATTGGTGCATTAATACGTCACGCATATGGAATATGCGTGATGTACGCTGGCACGTCACACATATGGCATATGCGTCGTCGCGCACCTAGATGTGCATTTTGCACTATTTTTAGAATATGTTTGAGAAAAATGTATACTCCATTTTGTCCAATAGTTCTAAAAGTTTTTTTTGTACATGGATGGTGAGAAAGGGGAAGAGTCAATAAAAAAGTTTCTTTTTTGTACTTTTCCCTCCTTTTCTCACCAAAATGTTCAATCCAAATGAAGGATTTAACAAGCAACCATAAACCCTTCATTTCTTTTCTCATGTTCCGTAACTGGCTGGCCTTTTCTTGCCCCACATACCTTGGATACACCTCGTCTGGGGATATCGTCTAGGAAAGCTTTGTTGGTTGTTGATCGTTCATCCAGACGGTTGTCCTTGTTAGGTCATTCTTCGTCGTTAATGAACTAAGGTAGCGACTCGAACTACTGAACAGAGCGTAAATGAGTAGAGAGAAAGAAATGCAAAGGAAGATAAGTTCCAAACAGAGCCTAAGGATGGGTAGAGGAAAAAATGGAGGCAGTGTCTGAACTCTAAAGCGTGGGTTCTGAATGTGTTTTTTTTTTAAAGTGAGAGTTGGGAGTGTTTTTTTTTAAAAAAATTGGTGCACAGATTGAAGTGCAGGGGCTATTTATGGATTTTTTTTTATTTTTTGTTTTGACCAAAGTCTATTTATGGATGCGCACAAATAATTTGAACATTTCATTAACTTTAAAATATCTTTCTGGTGACCCATGTAAAAATGAGCTCAATCTGTTAAAGCAAAATGTTTGATCTAATGTATTGATTTTTCATTCAAAATACCCGATTTTGTAATCTGGTATTTTGAAAGAAAAATCAATACATTTGATCGTGTCGTTTCCGTATCCCTCATTTTTTTTCCTCAGATCTAATCCCCCAAATCATAAAACCTAGATAAAGACCACCCAATTTACAGAACCAGCTGCAATCCCAATTTCATTTTCAATGGACATGAAGACATGATGGGCATATAGACCAAGAGGGATGCAACGTGTGTGTGTGGGTGGTGCGTGTGTGTGTGTGTGTGTGTGTGTGTGTGAGAGAGAGAGAGAGAGAGAGAGAGAGAGAGAGAGAGAGAGAGAGAGAGAGAGAGAGTACCAGCACCTGAAGCTTCCAGAGAGAGTCCTGGAGAAGATCACTGATCGAGCAAGCCTTTTTTTTTTTGCTGCAAAATGAGTTCACCCAAGTTACAGACCAGCTGCAGTCCCAATGTGTGTGTGTGTGTGTGTGTGAGAGAGAGAGAGAGAGAGAGAGAGAGAGAGTGTACCAGACCTAGGGCACCTGAAGCTTCCAGAGAGAGCCTTGGAGAAGATCCCTGATAGAGCAAGTTTTTTTTTGCTGCAAAATGAGTTCACCCAAGTTACAGAACCAGTCCCAATTTCAATTAGACCAAGAGGGATGCAACGTGTTTGTGTGTGTGTGTGTGTGAGAGAGAGAGAGAGAGAGAGAGAGAGAGAGAGTACTAGACCTAGGGCGCCTGAAGCTTCCAGAGAGAGCCCTGGAGAAGATGCTGTGAATGCTAGCCCTTTTTCTCTGCAAAATGAGTTGCTAAAATTAGCATTTGGATCCCTCGGGTTTTTGTTTCTTAAGAAAACTCAAAACACATTCTCGCTATTTTGACAGTTTTTGTAAACTTTATGATGGTTTTTGGGAGAGATTATTCATGTAGGTGATTCTCAATTGGGACACACACACACACACATATTGAGAATCACCTACATGAATAATCTCTCTCTCTCTCTCTCTCTCTCTCTCTCTCTCTCTCTCTCTCTCTCTCTCTCTCTCTCACACACACACACACACACACACACACACACACACACACACACACACACACACACACACACACACGTTGCATCCCTCTTGGTCTAATTGAAATTGGGACTGGTTCTTATATTGTATACAAAATTTTGTTAGAAAACTATAAATATAAATATTACAAAACAAGCCATTAAGGTTTTTTCCGGGCAAGTGGTGATTGAGCTATAGATCAATGATTAATCAGCATCAACGTGATCTAAGTAACTAAGAATTAATCCACCATGGATTTGGGAACACATATTTAACTTGTAATAATCACTATCGACGTGATCTATATAACTTAAGAATTAATCCAACATCGAACTGGGAACCTATATCTAACTTATTATGAACACAAACAGATACCATAAAATCAGTGTGCTATTTTGTTCAACCACCCAAAGTGGGTGAACATTACCCACCTGGGATTCGGTTCGATAAACAGAACCATCCACTGTTTGGAGAGAGATTTTTAGTTATCCTTGCAAAAAATCATCTCAATCGGATATCAGTAAGTGTTTGATTTAATCATCCAAATTTCAATTGGAATTCTTGTTAGAATTCTGAACCCAAATTGGGTTATTTGATCAAGCACTTACCCATATTCAATTGAGCTGATTTTTTGCAGGATAGTTAAAGAATCAATCTCTACAAAATGGTTGGTTCCGACTATTGAAATGAGACCCTTGAGCGGTGAATTCTCTGCCACCAGATCGCCTCGTCTGCGCCGGAGAAAGCAATCTGCTAATGTGAGAGAGAGAGAGAGAGAGAGAGAGGAATTGTTGAGATTCGCGAGCATTTTTAAATGTTTTTTTGAGGAAATTTTAGAATACCCCAAACTCTAATGTCAATATCAAATATATTCCTAAACATTTAAAAAACTTAATTGTACCCCTAAACTTTGCTTCTATTAATCAAATCTACTCCTCCTGTCTCAATTTGTCAAATTGGACATTAGGCTCCATTGAAACTCCATTAAATCAGTCTATGTGGCATCCGAATCCCCTTAAAATGAGACCCATACAAAAAAAAAAACTGTTTTCAAACTTTATTTCCAAAGAAAAATTGATAAATGTTTTTTTTAATAATTAACTGTTTTCAAATTTTATTTTAAACGTTAATCAAATCTACTCCTCCTGTTTTCAATAAATATATATTTTCCCAAATGTTTTTCAAAAAAATTATTTTGAATTAGTTTTTGACAAACAGTTTTCAAATTATATTTTTTTTCAAAACAACTGCTTCCAAAACATTAAATTTTCAAAAACACCGTTTTCTAAAAATATTTTGTAAAAAAGAAGTATTTTTTGAAAATAAAGTTTGGAAACAGTTTTTCAAAAAAAATTTATAACACTTAAGTTTTACTTTTCTTTTGAGAAAAATTATTTTTTTAAAAAAATTGAAAGTAAATTTTGAAATCAATTTTTTTTTTTTTTGGCATTTCTTTGAGAGGGAGGGAGGGAGGGAGGGAGGGAATTGAGGTACATGTGTCACATTTTAAGTGGAATTGGATGCCAAATAAACAGATTTAATGGAGTTTAGCGTCCAATTTGACGGATTGTAACAATAGGAGTAGATTTGGTTAATGGAAGTAAAGTTTAGGAGTATAATTAAAGTTTCAAAAGTTTAGGATTATATTTGATATTGAGGTCAAAATTTGAGGATTATTTTGAAATTTTCCCATATTTTTTTCTCAAATCCAGAGTTTGTTTTGTTAATCATAAGGCCTCCTATCAGAATTAGTACTAAATAATTGAGGACAATTATTGGGTTTTCTCATTTTACTTTTCACTAATTACTTTTTCTTTCCTCATTTAGTACTACTCATTTCAAAGTGAAACGATAAAAGAGGAAATTAACTACTATTAGTATTACTCATTTAGTTTTGGAGTGGGATAATTTTTATGGAACATCAAAGTTGCTAATTGAGACAAATAAATTAAATGGATGCGGAGAGAGTAAAACTTTACAACTCGTTTATCCGACAAGCCTTTTAAAATGAAAAAAATGTGGCATTTTTTTTTCCAACGAGTCTAACGGTGAATAATTATGTAATCATGGTAAGTAATACTTACACTCTTACGTTAATGGGAAGTGCCTCAATGCAATGTTTAGGGTCATCTATCATGTGATTTTGTCCATAAGTACATTTCTGAATAATTGGTGTCTTTAGAGCTTTTCATGTAACTACAATGCCCAGAGATGGAGCCCGAATTTTACATTTGCGGTGGCGAACATGTATATTAGAAAAATAAAACAATTAACTACAATATCAATATTTGTCGAATTAAAAAAAAATCAGCTTAAAACAATAAAGATTATATTAAACTATAATTGTGCCTCTCTTATCACAGCGAGTGAACGTCGCCTGACACGCTACTTTCCTTCATTCAGTTTCCTATTAGGTTTCTTTCCTTTGTGTTCATCAAACACTTTGGGGCTCCCTTTTTTTATGCAAACACTCCAAAATTTAATGAAGTTATGCCGATAAATTTTTTTTTAATGAAGTTACAAAACTACCTTTTTCAGATATAAAAATTACTTGAGGCACTCCACCTCCAAATTATCTCCTCATTTACTATGGCACTCCAAACGGAAAAATGAACCAAAACCAAACATAAACATTAGGTTCTAAACATAAATATTAATATTAGGTACCAAACATTAAGCATCCACAACATAAACATTAGGTTCCAAACATTAAACGTACATTTATGTTAGATTGCTTCACGCCACTTTCCAAACATTTAACATTCATAATAGCTGCGACACAAGATCTTCATATTTTCGTACTCGTTATCTACTATTTTTCCCTCAAAATCTTCATGACTGCAAATCTATTTTAAAAAACTCATAGTGAGACAATCAAAGCACATCACCAAAGTTATGAGAACTTTTGAGAGGAAAAGTAACAGAACTCCTAAGAGACTTTGCATGGACAGAAGGATGATTTTACAATCATATGCCGAAGACCACTTGTCCAGGCTGTTCTAGTTCAAAACATGGAGACAACATATAAACTCCATCAAGGAAACCTTATAAACTCCATCAAGGAAACCTTACATATGGAAGTAGGCAATTCAGTGACGTGCAGTAAAAGGAGTTGAGCAACTATCTACTTTTTTTTGATAAAAAAAAAAAAAACTATCTGCTATTTTGGAGTGTCTGAAGTAAATGAGAAGAGTAAAGGTTTTTGAGAGTGCCTGAAGTAATCATGGAACTTGCAAAAGGGTAATTTTGGAAAACTATTGTAGCTTGGAGTGCCTGCTGTTTGGTTCTTTTACTTCTTTGCAATGGAAAAATAATTGTGTGCGAACGTGCCAGAGAGAGTTTCAATCTCCTCCCCTAGATTAACTTTGGAAAAACCAAATCTAATCAGGCGATTGTGTTTTATTGGTTCAATTACCTCAATTAAGAGAAATTTTCCTTCAAAGTGAGAAATGCAAACCAATATACTTAGGAAATCAAAGAACAACAAAGAAACAAGATACTTCGATTGATAAATCAAAGGTAAACTTACTTTGAAATTGCCTTCAACTTCAAATACAAGGTAACAAGAATTTCGAACAATTGATTGTTACAAGAACAACCGAAATATACTTCCTAATCTACTTCGAACTGAGTCGAAATCCTAATTACTTTGCCAATGAACAAACCAAGCATCATTTGTTTGATAGCTATTTGTTGAAGATTTGTTCGGGGGGTTTTTCATTCTTCAATTTCTTCCATTTATAGGCACTGCTTGTGATTTGAACTTCCCGCTCAAAGAATTTGAACTTGGCTTGCTTCGAACTCCATCTTTGCACCTCAAATTGGCAGTTTCTTCCCTCCACCATGTCTGAATTTGAATTTCTTTACTTTGCCTTCAAAAGCTTTACTTGAATCTGCACGGTTGCTTAACCAACTCAAATGATTAAGTGTTCAGGAAATAACTGCCTTGCACGATGTACTTCACGTGTCTTAACTGTCAACTACTTCATTTCATACATTTACACGTGGAGTTCAAGCATTTAGCCGTTGAAATTAGGGTTTCGAAATCAATTAATGATATTGGTTTGATTTGTAACTGCCAATAACTGCTTTTCAAACTGAAAACTAATACGACATCGTATTAACCCATCCTTACTTCATTAATCCAATGCATCTTCATTGACACATATTTGCCAACGTTTGGCATAATTGATTACATGTCAATTAATTATTGGATTTGTTAATTTTATATGTAAACATACCCCCCACATTAACATCGTTATTCAAGGAATTTAAATACGTGTTAATGTGCCTTTGCCGCTTCGAATTCCTGTAAACTTCCAAAGTGGAAGTTATTGGCAGTTCTTGTCACTTCCAATGAGAGAATTACGATTAAGTCTTACATTTTCCATGAGGGGATAATGGGCAGTTAATCCACACGTTCTCCACTTACAAGAATTTGAATCGTTTCAATTCAAAATCTTCATCTATAAAAGAACTCAATTACTGGTAGAATCAATCACCAATTCTCGTTCCACCCTTTACTTTTATCTCTTTAAACTCAAATCAACCATGGCTGATGTTACTGCTACTCAAAATGCCTTCAAAAACATGGATCTTAGTGGTCACAAACCTGTTGAAACTGAAAATGATGTCATACCAATTGTTGGTGAGATTCGAAGGGATCGCTCTTACGTAGTGGTTCAAATGGAAAATCAAGAGCCTATTGATCCATGGAACCCTCCAGTTTCATTTACTCCAGAGCCATTTCTATGGGGTTTACCATCTGAAATAGTAGTGGTAAAGATGGATGACCCTGCTGGCTTCAAATGTTGGAGTAAATATCGCTCATTGGCTACGAGTAGGTATTTATCTCCTTTCATTAGAGATGATCCTAATATAATGCTGCTTGACAACCTCATTGCCTCTTGTCTCACTCCTCCATTCTTTAAGGTTGAGGAAACAGAGAGATCAGACTTTGCTGGTTATGGCGAGCTTAAACATCAAGCCACTAAGCAATATATCTATTGATTGAATGAGGTTCGAAGGCCTCAATTTGGTGCAAACTTCATTGATCCTGCTAATCCTCCTCTTCGAACCCTTCCAGAGAACCCAAATTGGTACGAAGAGTTGAAGAATATCAAGTTTGATCCCATTATCTCTCATGCTGATTATTCTTACACTCTTTTCCCACAATCTAATTCTGTTAAAGCCAAGGAACTATTGGCTGCTTTTTCCTTTCTAGATATAGGGATTCTTGAAGAAGATGTCCCTTATAAAACCTTTTTATGGGCTTGTGAGACCCTTCAAGGTGCCACTTCTGAGCAAAGTGGTTCTTTTATCCATTCCTTTCTGAGTCAGTTTCCTCTTATTCGAATGTGGATAAATAGCAGCAGTGCTGCCTTTGGATTCAACCAGGATCTCCATGATTTTGAGAGGATTCATGATCAGATCGCTAGGCTTCACAATAAGATAGAAAACCTGAAAGGGGATTCCTTCGAAGTGCCTACTGGTGCTTCAAAAATGCTTCGAAAGAAATTTAAAAGACGCATGAAGAGGAATGCTTTTAAGTTGGTCAAGTTCGAAATCAAAGCCAAAAGTTTGGTTTGGAAAATCAGGCCACTGATTGAGAAGAAACTTAGACTGGATGAAGAAAACAGGGTTAGAATGATGGAGAGAGAATTCTTCAGTTTCACTTGGGCAAGGTTTCATGCCTTAGTGACTTGAAATTTCCCTCACTATTTTCAAGTCATTCCAACTCCAACAGCTGCTCCACCACCAGTAGAAGCTTAATTTTCTTTGATGTAATAGGACTTCTCTTGTAGCATGTAATCTTTTGTGTTAATGCAATCCAGTTGTCACGCCCTCAAATTTAATAAATCGAAACATAATTAAAATCCACGTCATCAGAGTCAAACGCATTTCCTTTAAAAAAATATCCGGTCAATAGAGCATTACAAATTCAAAATCTGACTTTCTAAGCTCGAACCCCAAAATGGTAAGTACCAATTCACATGATTGTTTACATTTCCGAAAAATCAACATGAAATACTCTCACGAGTTACATCATCATTTCTCAAAAGTTTTACATGACTATGATAACCAAATATTTAAAACAATGATGCTTCATGTCGTGCACGCCAAAGCCAAGCACTCCATGCCTTGTCCTTCAAGCGAAACCTGAAACAGCAAAGGGGTGAGCATACACTTCGCCCAGTAGGTGTCCCCTTTGGGTTTCAGACTCTAAAGAAAATATATGCATAAATAACATGTATCGAGTAAGAGCATAAAGCAAAACCAACATTTACAAGTAGGTTTCTACACTTACCATTTGAAGTAAAAGTACTTCTCATATCACCCACGGACACTTCCACAATCCAAACTTCAAATAACTAACCAATGGATGTCCTTCTAGCCACACAACAAACCGTACATACAACTACTAGTTATAACATTCCATTCATCGCGTCCCCAAATATTTCACACGTACTTACATATACATATATATATATATACTCACCCATCATAAGCTAATCTAAATGTTTCCGTGAGTCCACGTACCCCGCCTTGCCTACACACTTATCAACATATTCCACAAGCACCAACGTGTCGCACTAATACTCACATACGTCTCAACGTGTCCCATACGTGCCAAGGCATACTACAAGTTCACATAAGTACCACAATATCACACCGCTTCAACGGTTTACCCACGTGCCCACTTAACACATCAATATTCAACCTATCGTATCTCATTTATATATGTGTGCGAGTGTACATATGCTTGATATACTTGGCGCCATCCCGATGGTCAATTTCTACTCACGTGTCACATAACATACAACTAGTGTGTCCCCGTATTCCTTAAGTATCCACGTGTCAACTAACTATTTAGCAAGTGCCTTATTGGATCCTACAAACACTCTCGTGTCCCACGTGTACTCTATAAGTTTCTCTCACGTGTCCCACAATACCCATGAGTACCTCGTGTCTCTCAAACACCCACATGTCTCTCAAACATTCCACCAATGCCCATGTATCTCATAAGTACCCATATTAGTTCACTCATCAAATCCCGATCCGTTTCCTTTAATTTATCACAACTCAAGTCCAAGTTCATTCCACGTTTATAAACAACCAAGAGTCCTTATTTAAATTCGTTAACCACCTCCACGAGTCTCACCCACAACCTCGCATGACAACGCGAATGATGAAAAGATGTATCGGAGGAAGGAACAAGGCGTCCAATGATCATGGAAAGAACGGAGAATACAAATACAACATTTTAGCATTACCCAACAGTTGGAGGTTTTTGCCCAACTGGTTGGACCAAAACAGAAACAAGCACAATTTTTCAGAAAAGCCCAACTGGTTGGTGGTTTTTGCCCAACTGGTTGGGCAGAGGCAGATTCGTGTGAAATTTTCAGAAGCGCCCAACCGGTTGGAGGTTTTTGCCCAACTGGTTAGGGAAACCCAGATTTTCTGCGAATTTTTCTCAAAACATGATACTTCAACCCAAGTAAATATATGATGATTTACGCCAAAAATTGGAAGTGTCAAGCAACTAATGGGCATGGAGGGAGGGTAAAACAACAATCAATTGCAACAATCAACTACCAAATCCTTAGATCAAAAACCCAAACTCAACAAAACCCACTATGAAGGAAAATCATGATTTTTGAGCAATCTAATGAACAAGGGCAAGATATATACCACAAATCACATAGATACAACTAGAGGGAGTAGAATTTGTTCCCCTACCTCAAGATTTGAGCTTGAAATCCACAAAACCCGAAACCCTAGCTTCCCAAAAACGAGCTCAACCCGAAACCAAGCTTCTTGAGGCGAAACAAACGCGGTTCAAGCTCCAATACGCGCAATGGAGGTGATTTCATGCATGGATCTTGAAGGAGACTTGAAGAAGAGGTGTATTTTGGTGGGTTTTAGCAAGAAAATGGAGAAGGAGAGAAGAGAGAGAGAGAGGGCTGATTTTTAGAGATGAAGAGAAGTGTATTTGGACAATAAAAATCAGCCATATACAATCTATATACTCCCCAACTAATTACACATTCACCCCTAAACTTCCAAATGTATATTAAACACACCCAAATACATACTACCACTATCACATTGACCTCTCTTAATCAAAATTCAATTCCTCACATTTACCCAACATTATTCCGGATAAATTATGCAAAAAAATACGGGTCCTTACATTCTACCCTCCTTAGAAAAATTTTGTCCTCAAAATTTCGCGCGTCAAAACTCATCAATCAACGTGTGCTCATTCTAGTTATGTCACATATACCAATCTTGTATCTGACACGTATCCTATTCCATATCTGACACAGTGTCCAACACTGTACCCAACAAACACAACTCAAAATGTATACTCACGCCGTCTAAATGCAAATACACCACATGCCTCTCATGAGTCTCGTGTCAAACAATTTGAAAATGTGAATCTCCAAATAATCGTTATCAAAATCTCATACTAACGAACACACTTCAAATGCACACCCTACTAAGTGTCCCCACCGAATCGGTGATTTAAAATCACGTGCTACTATGTATCCAAATTATTCTCACAACGCATCATGGCCAATCAAGATAACCAACGCCGTGTTCAAAAACTATTTCGCACTTGTCGTATCTATCTTATTCGAATTTACCGCAAACCAAAATCTCGTAATCTCCCGCTCGGGTAACAAACCCGGTAACTCTTCCGAAATATGCCCGGAAAGTCACAAAGACACACGGTAACCCCCACGATCTATAGTGTATCTATCCCTCCTCTGCATAGCCTCACGTAACCAAATTTTGACTCGTCACGTGACCGATCTAAAAACAATACCTTTTCTCTACGCTCCAACTTAATCATCACCAAGGTTCCGAGTCCTAACGCAAAAGCATAGTCATCAGTTGAGATTATTAATATCAAAAACTACCAGGCAAATCGTTTCTATTAACTAACTTATAGAAACTAAGTCAAATAACGAATGTAGCCCGTACCGTGCATTCACCGATCATCCCCCGTTTTGTCGTCTTATTCCCCAACACTAGGTGAAGTAGGTTTAGCGAAATATATAGTCCTCTATCTTTAAACTCAAACACCCGCACATTAGACACATGAATACTAATTAAGCTTCATCACTCACCAACACAATGTGTTTACCACGATCTAACAAATTTCAAGAAACTTAAACAAGAAATTTATCTAATTCACCCAACGAATTTGTTCTACGTCTTTTCCACACGAAGTACACAAACATAATTTAAGCATTGTCGATTTCAAATAATGCGTTCCACTTTCCAATTTAAACATAACTCACAACTTTCTCAATATGCCCTTCCGGCATCCACTTCTCATCTCTTTCTACACAAGTACACACCCAATTCCGGTGTCCCTTGATCGAGTTGTCATACAAGTACACACCCGTCCCGGTGTCCCTTGGTCGAGTTTTCATACAAGTACACACCCACCTGGTGTCCCTTGGTCATGTTCCCATACAAGTACACACCCACCCGGTGTCCCTTGGTCGAATTGCCATACAAGTACACACCCACCCGGTGTCCCTTGGTCGAAGTGCCGTACAAGTACACACCCTTTCGGTGTCCCTTGGTCGAATTTCTCCACAGTTTCTCAATGTTCAGCACCAACACATATATCCAACTATTTCTTTCATTTTCCACAAAAGTACACTCACAAACATAGTCCGGTGATACAAGATGTTCATTATCATATAAGTTTAAAGAAAAGTCACCACGTTAAACACAAAATGATTGTATTGGTAAGGACTACTCCATGATCTCGAGACACAATAGAGTTCTCATTAGAAACCACGTTGATCAGGCGTGCTTTCCAATCAGACTTCTACTTAGTCCACCGACCATGTCATAGCATCCCCAAATTAAATTTCATATTAACTCTTATGTAAAAGAAAATTTTGCAGGATGCATACACATATACTTCTACACGTCTAAATATTTCGCTTTCTCTTCAAATGGTTGCTTTTATCAAAAGTAGTCACTTGTCATTTTAATCTTGTCATATAAGAAAAGATTTTACAAAGTTTCACCTCTCACTCAACACATCACCTTCTCACTCTCCCGACACTAATTTTAATAACCTTAATCATTTCTCATACCCGCCATCTTTATGGCAAACAAACCACTTAACGTGTAAAACTCTCGACTCATAATCACGCTACCCCAAATAAGATACATGTAATATCAATTCGTGACTACCACAAATGTCTATAAGCTCACCGATGATGTAAAACTCCAAAATCAACTACGGTTTAAATCTAGTTCTAACAGTCATGCTCATCACGATGATTCTTGACATACAACAATCTTCCTCATAAGTTCTTTGTCATCTAACATTTCAAGTATCAAGTTAAACCATTACACTTCACCATAACAAAGTTCAAACACCTCCACAAGATTCCAACACATTGATGTCCAATCACACAACATATCAAACAATAAGATAAGAAAACACTTATGACATTTCAAAATTTAAAAGAGCTTAACATCCGGGCATAGAAAAATTTACCTCTCATCGTGTTGGTCAAACACTGAAGAATGCAACTAATTACGCCTCCCTACCCTCTGTGGGCAATTCCTCTCTAAGTGGCCCAATTGGCCGCAACGGTGGCAAGACTTTGGAGGTCGATTACATTGGGAGCGAACATGTCCCGACTGTCTACACTTAAAGCATATAACCCGAGGTTCTCGTGAAATTCTCGACGCTTCCGAAGAAATTGGCGGCCCGCGACTCTGTTGGCCCAATAAAGACTGAGGCGATTCTCTCTGTCGCTTCCTAATCGGATCCCCTGAACTTTCCCGAGACGAACCTACACCCTTAACTTGCTCGTTTGATTCCCATTCTGTTACCTCTTTTTCTTTCCCTCTTAGATTTTCAATCCTCCTTGCAAGTTCAACTATTTCGGAATATCTCTTAATACGTTGACCCATGACATACTTCTTAATCCATTTATTTAACCCTTTTTCAAAACGTCCACACTTTCTTTCTTCGGTGGCTACCAATTCGGGTGCAAAACGAGATAAAGTTTGAAATTTAATGGCATATTCAGAAACGATCATTTCACCTTGTTCTAGTTGTTCAAATTCTTCTCTAAGTTGATCACGACAAGATTCCGGAAAGTATTGATCCTCAAAGAGTCTCTCAAACTCAACCCACGTCAAATCCTCTACGTCTGGCTCACTCACTTGTTGAGCCATCCTCGCCGCTCTCCTAGCATCCCGACGTTCCCCGAGAACTGATTTCCACCACTCATTCGCTTCCCCGCCTAATCGACACGCTACCAAGCGAACTCTCACACTATCCTCGGTTATAGCTAACACCTCAAAACACTTACATATTTCGGATAACCAATGATAAGCCTCAAGGTGGTCACTACTGTTCCCATAGAATTTAGGAGGGTCTAAACGGAGGAATTCTCTTACAACTTCGAAGTTTTGGTTACCGGCGATAGCCCTAGGCGTTTGATTTAACATGTTGGCTTCGGCGAGTGCCGCAACGACTTCCCTAGCGATTTGTCCCGGTTCAATCCCCACATTTTGAGAGTTCCCACCCTGTCTAACTTCGTGTCTTGGCGGCATAATTCTAATAAGAAAATAAATAAAAATAAAAATAAACTCATTAGTCCCCACACTATCTCATAGGAGGTCAAAGCTTCTAACGCCAACCCTACACAAGTACAACTCAACGCCATGCTCATATGCTACCAATGCAACTCCACTACAACGATATCGTGTCCATGAATGTCACATAAGCACACACAATGCATGAGAAAAAGATTTTCATGTGAAAACAATGCAATAGGTTAAGCCCCGAGACCAAAAGTCTCCCCACGGTTCCTAAGTTTTCGAAACCTATTGCTCTGATACCAAGTTGTCACGCCCTCAAATTTAATAAATCGAAACATAATTAAAATCCACGTCATCAGAGTCAAACGCATTTCCTTTAAAAAAATATCCGGTCAATAGAGCATTACAAATTCAAAATCTGACTTTCTAAGCTCGAACCCCAACATGGTAAGTACCAATTCACATGATTGTTTACATTTCCGAAAAATCAACATGAAATACTCTCACGAGTTACATCATCATTTCTCAAAAGTTTTACATGACTATGATAACCAAATATTTAAAACAATGATGCTTCATGTCGTGCACGCCAAAGCCAAGCACTCCATGCCTTGTCCTTCAAGCGAAACCTGAAACAGCAAAGGGGTGAGCATACACTTCGCCCAGTAGGTGTCCCCTTTGGGTTTCAGACTCTAAAGAAAATATATGCATAAATAACATGTATCGAGTAAGAGCATAAAGCAAAACCAACATTTACAAGTAGGTTTCTACACTTACCATTTGAAGTAAAAGTACTTCTCATATCACCCAAGGACACTTCCACAATCCAAACTTCAAATAACTAACCAATGGATGTCCTTCTAGCCACACAACAAACCGTACATACAACTACTAGTTATAATTCCATTCATCGCGTCCCAAAATATTTCACACGTACTTACATATACATATATATATATATATATACTCACCCATCATAAGCTAATCTAAATGTTTCCGCGAGTCCACGTACCCCGCCTTGCCTACACACTTATCAACATATTCCACAAGCACCAACGTGTCGCACTAATACTCACATACGTCTCAACGTGTCCCATACGTGCCAAGGCATACTACAAGTTCACATAAGTACCACAATATCACACCGCTTCAACGGTTTACCCACGTGCCCACTTAACACATCAATATTCAACCTATCGTATCTCATTTATATATGTGTGCGAGTGTACATATGCTTGATATACTTGGCGCCATCCCGATGGTCAATTTCTACTCACGTGTCACATAACATACAACTAGTGTGTCCCCGTATTCCTTAAGTATCCACGTGTCAACTAACTATTTAGCAAGTGCCTTATTGGATCCTACAAACACTCTCGTGTCCCACGTGTACTCTATAAGTTTCTCTCACGTGTCCCACAATACCCATGAGTACCTCGTGTCTCTCAAACACCCACATGTCTCTCAAACATTCCACCAATGCCCATGTATCTCATAAGTACCCATATTAGTTCACTCATCAAATCCCGATCCGTTTCCTTTAATTTATCACAACTCAAGTCCAAGTTCATTCCACGTTTATAAACAACCAAGAGTCCTTATTTAAATTCGTTAACCACCTCCACGAGTCTCACCCACAACCTCGCATGACAACGCGAATGATGAAAAGATGTATCGGAGGAAGGAACAAGGCGTCCAATGATCATGGAAAGAACGGAGAATACAAATACAACATTTTAGCATTACCCAACCAGTTGGAGGTTTTTGCCCAACTGGTTGGACCAAAACAGAAACAAGCACAATTTTTCAGAAAAGCCCAACTGGTTGGTGGTTTTTGCCCAACTGGTTGGGCAGAGGCAGATTCGTGTGAAATTTTCAGAAGCGCCCAACCGGTTGGAGGTTTTTGCCCAACTGGTTAGGGAAACCCAGATTTTCTGCGAATTTTTCTCAAAACATGATACTTCAACCCAAGTAAATATATGATGATTTACGCCAAAAATTGGAAGTGTCAAGCAACTAATGGGCATGGAGGGAGGGTAAAACAACAATCAATTGCAACAATCAACTACCAAATCCTTAGATCAAAAACCCAAACTCAACAAAACCCACTATGAAGGAAAATCATGATTTTTGAGCAATCTAATGAACAAGGGCAAGATATATACCACAAATCACATAGATACAACTAGAGGGAGTAGAATTTGTTCCCCTACCTCAAGATTTGAGCTTGAAATCCACAAAACCCGAAACCCTAGCTTCCCAAAAACGAGCTCAACCCGAAACCAAGCTTCTTGAGGCGAAACAAACGCGGTTCAAGCTCCAATACGCGCAATGGAGGTGATTTCATGCATGGATCTTGAAGGAGACTTGAAGAAGAGGTGTATTTTGGTGGGTTTCAGCAAGAAAATGGAGAAGGAGAGAAGAGAGAGAGAGAGAGGGCTGATTTTTAGAGATGAAGAGAAGTGTATTTGGACAATAAAAATCAGCCATATACAATCTATATACTCCCCAACTAATTACACATTCACCCCTAAACTTCCAAATGTATATTAAACACACCCAAATACATACTACCACTATCACATTGACCTCTCTTAATCAAAATTCAATTCCTCACATTTACCCAACATTATTCCGGATAAATTATGCAAAAAAATACGGGTCCTTACACCAGTTCTTTTATGGTTTATCTGTATTCTATCATGCTCTTTGAAGCACCTTTAAATACTTTAAACCAATTCGAACTTAAGGTAAACAAAACATAAGAAGATGTGCTTCATAAAAACTAAACCAATAAAATGGTTTGAAATATATAATAATTCCAAAATTAAACCCAAACATTATTTGCAGATTTAAATTCAAACTTGGGCTCAAAAGTAATATAGGCCCAATTACCCTTTATTCAACATTTGACCCGAACCGACATACAGTTTCATCGCAACGTATAAATCTAGGGCTTGGAGCGTTTTCATCTGTGCGTTCAAACTTTCAAACACTCACACTCCCTTCTACATTCTCAAATTCTTTCAGCCATGGCTTCTGAAACTCCAGACCCAACGGGTACACCTTCTTACGCTCTCAGAAAATACGTCAAAGAGGAAATATCAAAGTCGAAAGGTGATTTGCATAAACAGATCTTTATTACGAATCCTGATAAAGTTGACACCCATATTCTAGGGCCTGCATTATTTGATCTTCCTCTCAAGTTTACACCATGTTATCCTATCTTAGAGGAGAGTAAACTCATAAAGGATCAGGCATTAAACTTTGTAAATTGGCCCGAAAAGAATTTCGTGTGCTAGTCAGTTCAGGATAAAGATTGGAGCGAATGGACTGAACACATTTTGAAGTATAAGAAGACAGAGTTGGAGCAATCTGGACTTTGGCATATTATTACCCTGCTTCGATATGGTATACAACTAAACCCTGCTCTTATACATGCTGCCCTAGCTTTTTGGGATTCATCATTCAATTATTTTCGTTTTAACTGTGGAATGATGGGTCCCACAGTTTTAGATGTATCGTTCCTTACTGGACTCCCTCCATTTGGTCCAATGTTTGATATTTCCAAATCTATCGATGTCCTATTTTTTAAAGAAATGAGAACCACTGGTTCATATGCGTCATATGGAAACTTTCTTCGTTCTGAAGCAAGATTTGATAATGAAATATCTGTCAGGGAGTTCTTTGCATATCTTCTATATACCCTGTGCAAGATAATCTTCTGTCATAGTGGTACGGAAATTATGCATGAATTTGCCCCTTTGGCATATTCCCTTTCTAAAGGTGAGAAGTTTGACTTGGCTTCATACTTCTTGGGCTATGTCTACAAGATAGGATCTGATAGCCAGTTAAAACCACTCGTACAATTTAGGAGGCCCTCTTTGGTTCTTGCAGCTCTGGCTTGTAGCATATTTCCCTATTTTTAAAGTTGTTGTTTTAGAACCTGTCAATGTCTATGGGGACAAGTTCAAAATTTTGGCTTCGAAACCCCTTTCATTAGTTGAATATTTGCCTTCCATTAGTTGAATATCTGCAATATTTCTTCAATATGAGAGAAGACAAAGAAGAAGCAGAATTTCGTCCCTTTATTGATTGGGATATTGGGCCCTCTTGGCTAAAAGATATGATGGAGAACAGGGGTACAAATTCTTTTGCTAATGCTTGGGGAAGCATTCTTCTTTCAAGAGAAATCTTTATAGGAGGGATTATTGGTGTAAGCAAACTCATGCTGAAACTTATTGTCCTGCTCAGTTTGCTAGACAATTTGGTATGGTGCAAGCCATTCCATGTCCTTACCCTGGAGAAGTCAATGTTCCCTTTTATGATAGAAAGAAAGTTGATAAGAATATGATCTCACGCCTCAATGTAGAATTCAGAAGGTCTAGGGCAGCCTTCAAGCCTCCTAAATTTGCAATTGATAGCCCCATTTTTACCAGATTCTCAAGATGGTGGCATAACCTTATTGAGTTATACAATCAGACTGCATTAGCTCAGGGTTTTGCACATCATATTGGCTGCCCTGCTACAGTTGAGGGTGAAGCACACTCTAGTTCACTTTCTATATCGGATGATGGGTTTGGTACTAGAAGAAGAGATAAAACCCAAAGGGAGCAACATGAAGAGACACCAGAAGTGCAATCTTCTGCTTTAGTGTCTGTTGCTTTAGATGTTTCTCCTCTTCAATCAATACCAACGGTGGTCACTAGATCTCAGAAGAAGAAATCAACACCACCCTCTCCATCAGGTGACTTTTAATTGCTTGTATGATTGCTATATCTTCAAAGCTTTTCTGTTTCTCATTTATGATTCAATAAACAGAATCTATTCCCAAGAAAAGAGCAAGAAAAGAGAAAGAATCTGCTCGAACTTCTGTTTCTCCAAGTTCGAAACCAGGTAACTCTTTATTTTATAAGTCTACATCGACCTCTGAATCCTTTATACGAAGTATTCTCACCTTCTTCTTCTTTTTCAATAGTCAGTAAAAGGAAAGATGCCACAGGACGAGAACAAGGGGCCAATCATGAAGAAGCCAAGTTCGCCAAGGTCTATGAGCCTTCCAAGACGAGAAGGAAAATATTAATTGAAGAACAAGAAGAGGAAGAGACAGAAGATGTTCCCATAAGCCAATTTGTGAAAGGTAACTTTCAATACTTTAGTTTCTTTTTGGCCTTCGAACCTAATTTCATATCTATTTACTTTTGGTTCTTATTTTCCTAAGACCAAAAAGTAAAATCCAAGCACGCTGAGATTTCGAAAATTTCTTCAGAACCAATTCATGTACCTGTTGAAACTCAAGAACAAGTTGGTCCTCCTGTTACTGAGGTAACATCAGTTTCAAAATCTAGAACAATTGCCACACGTGGAGCTGCCTCTTCCACAATTGAGAAGATTGTTGAGAAAGCTGAAGCTCTTAAATCTCAACCAGAAGTTATCTTACAAGGCATGTCTCCTCCTGTTATCAGTACTATTGCTAGGGCTCTAGTTTCAGATGGTGCTCGAAGGGAAAATATTGAAGTATCAATGCCAACTGCCACAGGTCCTACTACAGGACCCTTTACTCCTAAAGAATGTATTGATTTGAACAAAGAAGTGTTGCTAAGGGAATCCTTCACAAAAACCTCTGAACCTTCCGAAATGATAATGGAGAAGCAAACTCCTGCAGGGGTTTCAAGTAAAGAACCTTTGCAAAAGCAAGTACATGAGGGTGAGGTGACACTTGAACAGGGCATTCTTGATCAACCTTCAATGAAAACTAAGGAAACCATTTCTGATACAGTAGCTGAAGTTGATATTTCTGTTCAATTAGGTGCTGAGCTTCCTATTTCAAAAGATGACAGAAGTTTATTTCATGAGATTGCTCCCAACACTTCTGTTATCAAAACCACTGATTAGGCTGAAGTGATAGTTCAGAAGACCGCTCTTGATCAACCTCCAAAAATTGACATTCCCACAGGTCAAACTCAACTAGAACCAATCCATCCAACTGAGGTACTATTTATGCTTATTTAGGTTTGTGGCTATTATATTTCATTAAAGAGAGCAAGCCTAATGACTTACATGTTCCTCTTAATAGGAAGCCAGTGCTCCTATTAGTGCTGATGTTGGTGCTCTTTCTCCTTTGGAGCAGTTCAAACTAAAAGTTAGTGATTTCTGTTAGAGAATCACCAATCCAAAGGCTCCAACTCTTCTCCTTGAATCTCCTATTGCCCAGCTCAAAGCTCGCCGTCCTTCATCCTCTTCTGAGACAGTCAAGCCTATTTTCTCTCAAGAAGAAATTCAATAATTGAAGGAAATCTTTAAGCAATTTTCATAATTTAATTTTGAAGTGTTGGCTGAAGGAGATCTAAAAGTACAATTACAAATTTGCTGTCAAGCTGCCTGGGTGCTGAAACTTGCCTTCCAGGACTTACACAAACAACTCTTGACTAAGGCTTCTGAGTTCCAAGCAAAGGCCCATCAGACAACTTCTATAAAAGACCTTGATGATCAACTACGTCGAACTACTGATCAAGAAGAAGTTTATGAGTTTGTTTGTAACAGAGGTGCTCAAGCGTTGAGTGACCTAAAAGACACAATTGTACAGTTTTTTAGTAATGAATGAAATGTTTGTGTTTTTTCAATTTCATGACTGTTTGAACTGCTTGGAATGTTGATCTCATCACTTGAATTCTGAGCTTCATCCATTAATTATTGTTTGCTTTTATGATTTACCTTCAACAGCACAAGCAAACAAAAGACAAACTACTTTTAGTTTTCTCTTTTACTAAAGGATTCCCAAATAGTTGGGACATAATCCTTTAGGTATCTTCCATTAATTTTTCTTCTATGGACATAACCATTCAAATCTCTTAAATGATATGCCCCTCTTTTAAGCACTCTATGTATTTGAAAAGGTCCCTCCCAATTTGGAGCCCATTTTCCAAGTCCTTTCTCTCTTTGATAGGCAATACTACTTTCCATACTAAATCACATATATCAAAGCTTTGAACAACCACTTTCTTATTATAACTTCTAGTTACTCTTGATTTCTGTAGCAAGATTTGATTTAGAGCTTTAATTCTTGCTTCATCTATCTCTTCAAGTTCCATATGCATTGCTTGATGGTATGCTCCAATGTCTAAATTGTTTTGAGAAGCAATTCTTTGTGATCTCACTACAATTTCCATTGGTAAAACAGCATCATGGCCATAGGTTAGAGCAAAAGGAGTAGTACCTGTACTGGTCCTTTTGGTGGTTCGATATGCCCATAAAACATTTAAAAGCATATTTGGCCATTCTTCTGGATTCCTATCAACCATTCTCTGGATTCCTCTTTTGATGATTTTATTGGTTGACTCTGCTTGACCATTTGATTGAGCATTATAAGGAGTAGAATTGATCAATGAAACTCCATGAGTTGCTGCAAAAGCCTTCACTGATCTTCCTTAAAAAACGGATCCATTATCCACTGTTATGGTTTCTGGAGATCCAAACCTATAAATTATCCCTTTGATGAATTCAATAACCTGTTCTTGAGACACTCTCTCAAAGGCTTGAGCCTCCACCCATTTAGTAAAATAGTCAATGGCAACTAAAATGAACTTATCTCCACTTCTTGAAGCAGGATAAATCATGCCAATCATGTCCATTGCCCAACCTCTAAATGGCCAAGGCTTAACTACATACTGCAATTCAGTAAAAGGTAATCGTTTGAGAGGTCATGTCTTTTGGCAAGCTTGGCATCCTTTTGCATAATCAATACAGTCATTTATTATAGTAGGCCAATAGTATTCATACATTCGAATCAACCATCTCATTTTGATTCTTGCTTGATGAGCACCACAAATTCATTCATGAACTTCTGCCATAACTTTAAAGGCATCAACCTTACTCAGACATTTAAGCAAAATGCCATCTGCTCCTCATTTAAATAGCTCTCCATTATACATGATGTAATTAACAGATCTTAGCCTTGTTCCTTTATCTGTTTTGGCATCAGGTTTTGTCAAATAATCAATCAATGGTGTCTCCAATCATTGTGACTAGAAGAAGTGGTAATTTCACACTTTGAAGTTAGTATTCCTATCCTTAAGCATAGGTAATGACTTCCTCAAAGTCAATTGGCAGAATTCTCTGCTCTCATCAGTGATAAACTTAAATTCTGATGCTCTTTGAGCCACTGCATCTACTTCTCCATTAAATAATATTGGAACATAAGTGAATGTAATCATATGGAATTGTTTAACCAATAGTTTCACATATTGATGATAAGGCTTTAAATCAATGCTATGACAACTGAATTCTCCATTCACTTGATTTATAACCAATTGAGAATCTCCAAATACTTCAACTATGTCCACTTTCAAAGTTAGCAGAAGTTCTAAGCCCATAATTAAAGCTTCATATTCTGCTTGATTGTTTGTACATTCCCCTTCATTTATCTGAAATCCAAATTTGGTTTTCAAACCTTGAGGAGACTCCAAAACAATTCCAATCCCAGCCATTTGAGATGTTTTCGAACCATCGAACCACATTTTCCATGGCTTAATTGTTTCTTTATCAACATCTGCTATTTCTGGAGTTTCAACCCCATTTGATTAGCCAAAAAGTTAGCCAATGCTTGACCCTTGACTGATTTTTGAGGAACATACTCAAGGTTGAATTCAATTAAAGAAACAATCCATTTCCCAATTCTGCCACTAAGTATAGGTTGAGATAACATATACTTCATAACATCAGGCTGAGAAATTACATAAGTTACTCTAGACATCATATAGTACCTGAGTTTTTTCGAAGCAAAGAACAAAGTTAAACACAACTTTTCTACTGCAGAATACCTACTTTCATAGTCATTGTTTGAGCTAACAAAACTCCTATTGAGTCATAGTTTGCTGCTAAGTACAACTTTACAGGCTTCCCTTTCTTAGGTGGAACTAGAACTGGAGGATTGATTAAGTACTCCTTGATGGCCTTGAAAGCATCATCATGCTCCTTTGTCCATTCGAAGTCCTCTCCATCCTTTGCTATGGACTAAATATCTCAATAAATTTCCTGTCATGACTCCAAAAGCACATTTAGCAGGATTCAACTTCAGTTGATGATGCTTCATCTTTAAAAAGGTTGTTTTCAAATATTCTATATGGTCATCAATGGACTCTGATTTCACAATGATATCATCTATATAGCAGTCTAGAAAACCCCCAATTATTTCATGAAAAATAGTGTTCATTGCTCTCTGATAAGTAGCACCTGCATTTTTTTTTTAGCTCAAATGGCATTTTGATCTATTCAAAGGTCCCAAGATTACCAGGGGCTCTAAATGCAGTCTTATGAACATCTTCTTCAGCTATACAAATCTGATTATACCCTGAATGACCATCCATAATAAGACATGATTTTATAGCCTGCAGAACTATCCACAAGCATGTCTACTATAGGCATTGGGTATTCATCTTTAGAAGTTGCAGTGTTTAGATTTCTAAAGTCAATGCAAACTCTAATTTTCCCATTTTTCTTGAAAACAGGAACAATATTTGATAGTCATTCTACATATCTTGCTGTTCGAATGAAACCAGCATTTAAAAGAATTTGAATTTCCTTTTTAACCAATAATATGGTTTCAGGAGACATCTTCCTTGGAAGTTGTTTAAAAGGTTTGCAATTGGCTTTAATAAGCAATCTATGCTCAACCAAATCTCTACTCAAACTTGTCAATTCTTTATAACTCCAAGCAAAGCGTTCCTTGTTCTCTTTAAGCACTGCAATCAACTTGGCCTTTGAAGTAGCATCAAGCTCCTTATTGATATGCACAGTGTTTGGAACAATTCCATCTCCCAATTCCACTTCTTCTAAAGGATCTTGGAAATCTACATGGCCTATAAAGGCCTCTTCAAACATACTTGGCATCAACCCCCAGTCAGATTTCTCAGCCAATGATTCTTCCCAATCATTTGATTCTTGTAACTTCTGCCCTATTTCTAGAGCCATAAACTTAACTAAAGCCAAAGAGTTGGCTTCTTCGAACTCTGTCTTGGATTCACATCCAAGCAGCTTCATCTGGTGGGTTGTCTGATTCATAATCTACTGCTTGTTTAAGCTTTGATTTTAACTCTGCCAATTCTCCAACTTCCAACACACTGGATGGAGGGGTGGCAGGTTGTGTTATTTCACTTAGAGGAATGATCTCAGATTTATACATTTCAGCCTCTGCACAATTTGCTGAAGTACTGAATGGGTGTGGATTTACTTTCACTTCTTCAACCCCCACTCCTTTTCCATTTTCATATTTCACAATCATTAAGGCTTGATGCATTGAAGAAGGAATACAACCATTGACATGAATCCAATCCCTCCCAAGTAAAGCATTATACTTACTTGTGAAAGTATCTACAACAAAAAATGTTGTGTCAGTTTCCACTTGACCAACTTTCAGGCGTATGGAAACAATTCCCTTAGGGCTTTTGCTTTCACCAGTAAAACCAGTAATGGAGGTACTTGTTGGAATCAATCGAACCTTTTCTTTACCCAATTTCTTCAAAGTCCTGCATGGCAAAATATTCACTGTTGCACCATTATCAACCAGAACCCTGTTTAACATAATTTCATCAAATGAAGCAGAGATATATAAAGGCTTCAAATGGTGCCTCAAATCACTTGATGATGGGCTGAAAGGATAAGAAATGTCAGCACAATTTAAATCCACAATCAGAGGAAACTCAGGGTCTGAATCTGTTTCTGGAACAAAAACTGCTCTCTCTTTGGAAGTAACTTCTGGTTCCTCCATTGCATTAGCCAT
Source organism: Vaccinium myrtillus (assembly GCA_016920895.1). NCBI lineage: Eukaryota > Viridiplantae > Streptophyta > Magnoliopsida > Ericales > Ericaceae > Vaccinium > Vaccinium myrtillus. The sequence goes on from CM029274.1 coordinate 16,289,434, forward strand.
GATCATAAGTTCTTTTTCTTCTTCTTCCTTTTGAATTTTTGAGATAATTGCTACCCATCCATCATTCCAACCATTATCATAAGTTAAATCATATTCATCCTCACTGGAAACATCAATGATTTTCACAGGGGCAACCTCTGGCTGTAGCCCTTCGAACCAATGAACGATCTGGTCCAAATGGCCCAAAATTCACAGAAGAAGGAAATACCATATTAATCTGAACTTCAGGAAAAGTTCCAAATTGAATGGTCCTCTCTCCAAGTGATTGTTGTTCTGATTCATTTTCTCCAGTATAAACCTTTTCAGAAGACTCCATTGAAGAAGTTTCCACAGGAGAAAATGTTTCAATAGGAGAGGAACTTATTCCTCCACCTTCTTTCTGTTCCACTATCATGGCTTCCAACAAGCTAGATTGATAGTTTGCCAAGGAACATGGAGAAACTGGGCTATTCTCATGTATTTCATCATCCATTCTTGCTGCCAAGCTCTCCAATGTTTCCTTCTCAGTTTGTGTAAACCCTCTTCGAAGAGATTCCTCTGAATATTCTCTTTGGAGCCTATTAAACCTTGGATTGAACTTATTACCCCCATTAGGATTTTCCTTTGAGGCATATTCTTCCATTTGGAAACTGGTGTACCTCCTTTGCAATTTCCTCTTTTAAGTTCTTGTCAACATGAGAATCATTTGAGGTGCTTTAGTCTTTGGATCTCGAACTACAACCCATTGACCAACAGGAGTGTTTGGAGGTTTGACCATTTTGTTTCCAAACTTGGAAGAGGCCTTATAGCCTTGGAAAAGTTCTGGTTTTACTTTCTTTTTTTCTTTTTGCTTTTTTTCTTTTAACTTTATTTGTTTAATTACTTATTTAATTTAGTTTACTCAAATTACATTTGCAAGTAAATTAGTTTTTTACATTGACATTTAAATTTGACTTTATATTTTAATTAGTTAATTAATTTGTCTTAACAATGAATAATAATAAAAAATTCTAAAAGTGAATAATATTACAATCATGTTTAAAAGTAAATAAATATTACAATCACGTTTAAAAGTGAATAAATATTACAATTGACAATGTTCAGCTCTAATCAATATTGCCTCCAAATTGTGGTCTCAGCACGACGCCCAGTATGTCGAACCACAAATCAACACGTATGTTATAAGTAAAAGCCCATCCTTTAGCACATCTGACGCATTCTGCCACCACCATATTGGGATTGGTGGTACAGGGTGATGAGGGCGCAAAAAAAGTTGCACGAAGTAATTGTTAATACGGGCAATAGCTATTTCTTTGCGCTGTCGGACTGGAACTGGAGGAGATCTCAAGGGCAAGTGAGTAAAACAACCTCCAACATTCTGGTCAAATGTATGTAGTACAATACTGTAGCGTGATGCGAGGACTACCCCCAAACTCATACAATCCTTCCAATTTGCCATATCAGCCATAGGTAGGAAACAACTCAGTGACTGTAGTACCTCATCTGCCATACTATGTTGTGGATAAACCGCATCGTAAGATCTCTATTCTGATGAATTTCTTGAATAAGATCATGTCGTACGTGAGCCCAACCCTCCTCAGTGTTATAGATTTGCGCGGCTATCGCCCTAAATCCACAATGACCATCAGTTTTAACGTCTTTAGTGTGGGACATATACTGTTGAAATTGCCAAGGTAAATGCTGAATGTAGTTAACCTCCTCCCTCTCCCTCTCCCTCTCCCTCTCCCTCTCCCTCTCCCTCTCCCTCCATGTCCCTCTCCCTCCATGTCCCTCTCCCTTTTCCTCTCCCTCTCAATGTAGATGCAACCCTAGATGATGAAGTAGATGCTTCTGTACAAGAAGGTATGCGCCGTCCACTCTGCTCAGCTTTTCCCGCAAGTCGACCTTTATGTTCTGTGTTGTACGATGGGTCTCGAACACTGCTGTAAGATGGATTCGCCATATCAACAAATCTGCATATCATATGCTTTCGCATACATGGATCCATCCCCTATAATATGTCAACCACATGAGATGTCCCGTCGGGTTGTTCTCCCTCATCATTAAACCCGTCCGCGTGCATAGAGAGCCTACTCCAATGAAAGTGGATACTGGATAGCGGAATTGACGTATAAGTAAAACATTATCCAGTGCTAAAAGTAGAGAATATGAATAAGAACAACGGAATAACTAACCTGATCACTGCTAAATTCGGGTGTATAATCGCGACTGCTGTAGGAGATGCTCTCCTCGCTGGGAACATCATTCTCAAATGACCAACCATTTGAATTGTAGTAGCCATCCATAATATTCTTCGATGAATTACGAAAAAAGAAAGAAAAATAGTGGGAGATGTTCTGTGAATGTATGTATGATGTAGTGGGAGACTAGAAGGAGAAGGTGTGAAGTAGTAGAAGAATGAAGTAGTATAAATAGATAAGAAGGTAAGGAAAAATCTGAATGAGTGGTTGTAAATGAAGATAAGAAAATAACTTGAATGAGTGGTTGTGAATAAAGATAAATAAGTGGTTATAAATGAAGATAAGATGATAAGAAGGTAAAAATAAAATCTGAATGAGTGGTTGTAATTGAAGATAACTAGATAAGAAATAATCTAAATATACGAATTAAATAAATAAGATTAAATAATTAAGAAAAAGAGGTAAATAAACAATATTAAATAAATTAATGAGAAAAATAAAAAGAGAATTAAATAATTAAATAAATGAATTAAAATATATATGAAGAAAGAGAATTAAAATAATTAAATAATTAAAAAATAAAAAACAAGATATTAGAGCACATTAAAAAGATAAAAGAGAAAAAAGATATTAATAAAAGTGATAAATAAATAATTGAATAAAAGAAATAAATAAAATAAAAGAACTGAATTAAATAAAAGAAATGAATTAAATAATTAAATGAATTAATATAAAGAAATAAATTAAATAATTAAATGAATTAATATAAAGAAATAAATTAACTAATTAAATTAATTTATATAAAGAACTGAAATAATATAAATAAAGTAATTAAAGGGGGGCGCATGTCTGGGGCGGGGCGCATAGTGTTTTGCTTGTCTTAAGGCCAACAAATGATGCTTTGATTAGGCATTTTTAGCCATTGTACATCAATCAACTTATAGGTAAGGTTCTCATTGACAATGGAGCAATTGCCATTGTCTTGAAATATACCACTTTCCTTGTGATTGATTCCTCAATATCCATTCACAATGCCAAAGAATAAGTTGAGACTTTGCAAGTAGCTCTAGAAGTCTAGAAGAGTCTTGAGTACTTTGAAGAGTCGTGTATACTATTTGAAGCTCTCTCTATGCTTTTCATTACATAATTTACCGATTTCAGTTTTTACCTTTCTCGTGATGGAATTTTCTTTACCGATTTCAGTTTTGAACTTTTCAAAGTAGTGAAATTATCTTCTTGCGACAGAAAATTTGGAAGAAGTTAGGTGCCTCAGCAAAACTTGAATTCAAATTCATCTTCTTTAAATCTTCATCACATTTTTTTGTGGACCTTTGCTTAAAGCACACTTTCTAGGAAATACCCCAATTCAACATCCTGTCTTTTTTCTTTATCAAAAGCTCGAGTCTACAATTGATCACTCGGAGCATTTTAACATGAAAACTTTTATAGGTGCCAATGTTTTTTCTGTTCTCGAATTAACAAATTGTGTACCTTGCCATACATCTTACTTAATTTGTAAGAGCAATGACGACAAAGTAAAATAGGCTACGCGCTTTGTTAAGTGAAAGAAATACAAAAACTTTTTTTGATAACTTAGGTGTCTAGGCCAACTTACGCGCGTCTCAACCAGTCTTGGAGGACCAATCCCACCGTCCACGACCGGAGAAGAAAGAATATAGAAGTTAGAAGCCATGTTAGACCTGAAACCGAGTTTGGACATTAAATTTGTGGAGGGGAAATGAGAGGTAAAGGGGAACCAACAATACGGTTTATGTATTTTGGCTTTTCATATTTTCCCAATTCAACAGAAAAATAGATTATTTCCGTTCTTTCGATCGTAAAGCTATACATGATTAGAATTATTACTACAATCCCATAGTTTTTTCGGTTATTTTATCAATGTCTTGTTAGCTAAAAAAGTAGATGTTTTATACTTTTTATTGAGCTTAGGTACAATAACAACTAGCCAACATTGCAAGTAAAAAATTCTATTTTTCACTTTAGTTAGTTACTTGCCATTTGAAGCTTCAATAATGCGAGTTATTTTAGCAAAAGCCTTTTGTTAAAATATTATTTGTGCAATCTGTTGTTTCATATCACTTTTTATTCTTTGGGTACATTACATTGGCCTCCCCTGAGGTTTCTGACAATAACAGAAACTTCTGCTCACGTTTCAAAAATAGCAATGACCTCTCCAAAGGTTCAATTTTTGTTTACAGATTCCCCAATGGTTAGTGAACCGTTAATATATGTGTGATGAAAATAATTAGTTCAACATGAATTATGTCCATTTTACCCTTGGCATCATCTATTTGATCTTTTTGTCCCCAGTTAACTAAAAAGTAAAAAAATCAATTGTATGATAAAACATCCTTCACCGTTACAATAGCTAAATAGAGAGGGTTAAAAAAAGAAAAAGCAAACAGAGAAACAAAAATCTTGCCACCACTACTCTACATTGCCTACTATACCACTACTATTACATACCATCTCCACCATACCGAACGACCAACCATGCCCCACTACTCACACCCACCAGATTCTTTGAAGGAACCATAAAAAAAATTGCCACTGATCCGCCATATCAAAAGAATGGAAGATTCAGTTTTCTCAAACTTGAATTCCGATTAAGCATCATACGTTGGTCTTCGATTGCAATAGGGGATCGTGGAACATTCGGTCTACTTTTACTTTTCTTTTCATTTTTTTATGTCTTGATTCTGCCTCTTTTTTTTTTTTTTTTAATGGGTTGGTTCTGCTTCAAGGAGACACATATTGGACTTGAATGGAGTGAATGAAGGAAGAAATAAGGACACTCTAGCCATAAACTTATTTCCTGATCTTACGAAGAAGAAGAGTGTTTCTAGCTTTATGGCCTGGATTAGTGTTTAGAGGAGTTTCACTATAGTTTTTCTATATTATACTTGCTTAGAAAAAATGTATTTTTTTTTTTTGGAAGAAGTTGTATATTAACCACCCAAAAAGAGAACAAGGAACAAAGGCTCATCCGAGCAACGAACAAAACAAACCTACAAGGGAAAAAACAAACTAGCTACCACAAACTAAGAAGAAACAGATTGCAAAAAACCAGGAGGCATCTTCCAAACATCACACAAGTGAGCAGAATCAGTAGTGCGCTTCACAGCCTTCAAAGAGCACAAGCAGGACCTAATATCTTCGGCTATACAAAGGGTTACCATATCGGTGCTAGCACCCCTCGACTGAAAGACTCGGCTATTCCTCTCCCGCCACAGATGGTATATGGTGGCAGCTAGGCCCAATTTAGAGTAGATTATAAACTTTGTACCCACAATAGATTAGGGTGATGGTCCTTTGTGTCGTTTTTATTTTGTTTTCTTTTTTGTGATTGGCATATAACCTTAAAGTTATTACCTGATGGTTATGCTCTGTTTTTGCTTATGTCAAACTTCAATTTCTTGAATTCTTTGGGAGTTGTTGGATAGCAACATGTGCGGAGTCGGGATTTGAATTCAAAAGATACCATACTGAAACAGTTTTTTTTTTTTTTTTTAGAAACATTTATCAAAGAAAGATTTGATATTTACTATCTAAAACTTCAAAAACAAAGATTTGTTTTTTTTTTTGATCGGCAAAAGAAAATCCAAGTAATCAAAATAAGATCAAAACATGCAATCCGTACAGTAGGGAAGGAAATGCAGTAGATATCTTCAAAGAAAAAATATAGCCTCTCCCAATATCACATTGTCAAAATGTCAACATACACCTTGGTCAAAACTTTGAAGGTGTTGATGATCTCATGCGGTTGAATTGTTTGTAATATCACTGTCAGGTTGAATTTTTAGTTTACTTCGTTATTATTAAGTTTTTTTTTGTTTTTTTTGTGTTAAGTTGAATGGGTCAATTACTTAGTTAAGAAAAAAGCTAAAAAAAAGAATTGTACACTTTTTTCATATGTTTTTAAAGGTCTTAGTGAAAAAAATGTGAAGTACTTCACAATCCTTAACTTAGCCTTTTCTAAGATTAATGTATCATTAATTTAGTTAATATAGGAAAAAAAAGTTAAAATCCTGTCATTAAGTTAGTTTCTTTTCATATTTTTTCTTCCCTGGATAGTTTAGTTGTGAGTTGTGTATTTTGAGTAGTTAAGTTGGATAAAATAGGGAAGAACATCATGTAATAAGGGTAGAAAGGTAAAAGCACAACTCCTATTTACTGAAGTTAGTGAACATTACTGACAGGGGAGGTCATTGTTTTTTCAGGAACCTGAGGGGAAGTTTCTGTTATTATGAGAAACCTCAGGGGAGGTCAGTGTAATTTACCCTTATTCTTTTTATCAATTCACCCATGGTCCTAGACGGCTAGAAGCTTTGGCCGGCAAAGAAATCACTCCACCAACTCTTGACTCGTGTGCTAGAATTTGATCATAGTGATTTGATATTGGCAGTCCTTTTGTTTTGCCTATATTCACCGAATCAAACAAATGATTTCACCAATTTAGGTGATCTATAATTTCTTCATCAAGAAATAATAAACACGGATCTTGAAAAGATATTGGATTGCATTACTGATTTTCCTTCCAATGTCATTATCCTTCGAGGGAAACTCGTTTTTTTCCCTCATTTGAAGGGTTCTTTCCATTCATAAGGTATTTGATGTTGTTTCTTCTATCTTTCTCAACTCCTAAAATTTGAACCCTAAATCTTGCTACCTGTAGACACCCCAATTTTAATCCAAGTGCATCCCCTATGATGAAAGGAACACACATGGTTACCTCGGAACGATCGATCAGAGCTCAACAAAAAAATTAATAAAATAATAAAGATTAGCCGTGCAGTCCGATTTCATAGCCAGGCGGTCCAGATTTCCTCATGTTGGCCAGGTGCTTGACCAAATCCTAGACCTAAATTAATGGGTTGCCCCAAGCATAGGGCTGAGACCGGTGTAGCACAATACCCGGTAAGACCGGAATCGAATCCACAGGGACGGTGGAGAATGCTTAACTAAAAACTCGGGTTGTGAGATTTAACACGGCTCTTAGGTAGCCACCCCTTGTAATTAGATGGGAGAATTAACTAAACTAAAGAAAATTTGGTTTTTCTTAAATTATTTAAAAGAAAGTACGGTCGTAGGGTTCATAACACCAGTGACCAGGTCCGGACATTTCCGCTCCATTCAGTGTTCCAAAGAAAACATTTGATTTTAGAGAGATAAAGATACCCCGAAAGATGCGAATCCTCGCGGTCGCCATTACCCAGGTACAGCGAAGAACGAGTTTTGGTCCCCCGTTCCCCGCGTTACAAGGGCTCCAACAAAGCCCAGATTCGTCCAACGAAAGTTCTTTAATAACCTAAAATTGCTTTTCCGTTTATAATGTGAAAAATGGGAGCGAGAACATACCCAGCCCTGGCCACGGTGTGTTAATCACCCCGCGACCATACCTATGCGACTACTCACTCATATTAGCTTGAACAAATAACAAGATTCTGAAACAAAACATGCTTTTATACTCGAATATGGATTAAAACAAGAGATTCGAGAACAAATCACGGACAAACTCCCGTAAACTGAGATTAACGTAAACTAAAAAGAAAGTTACCGGAACAATACTTGAATCTTCGAAACAAAACTTGAAAACTCCAATGAAAAGATCTCCGGAAAGTAGAATCTCCCAGAGAAATAAAAGGCTGCTAATTGGAAAAAGAAACAAAGTTCGGAACCCTAATTCGTCCCAAAAACGAAGTATTTATGTTTTTCGAAGTCAAACACGTGGCAAGACAACCGGCTAATTTTAAGCCACTCGGTATCGATACAGGTAAATGCTTGTATTGATACCTACACCTTCTGTTCGCCCACTGACACCCCGGTATCGATACGGCTATTCATCCATGCGCGCCTCGGTCATCAAATTAACTTTTCAGCTTGCTCGCTCGTCCTTACTTGGGTCCCACCGGTTCCCAATATGCCCGATGTCCTGTGTCCACTTTACGTGCTCCTCCGGCCCGTTTCCTACAAATCAAACATAACAATACCAAACAAAAGATAACACCGCATCAAGTGGAAAATGGAATAAATCGCGCCTCTAATGCGCTAATTCGCCCTACTTAGGTGCTTATATCTGTGACATTGCGCGCCTATCACACCCCCCAACTTGAGCGTTAGCTAGTCCCGAGCAACGAACGAAATGCAACTAATGGAAAGAAACTACAAAACACCAATGGGGGTACGGGGGTTATGCCACCTGTAGAAATAATTAATCACAGCGATAGATATTCGCCTATTAATATGCCTGTAACTCAAATGCATGCATGCCTTGACAGAAAATTGAACACGGTTGGCATCGCTCCACATGGGAGAATAAATACCCCCACAAAGACAACCGCGTTACACTACTCACTAGAACACTCAACATCCCATATAAGCGCTTGGCGAGCTGCGTGGAACCGAGCAACTGGTTTCCACGTGCCAATCAAAGTTAACGCTCAGCAAGAAATAACCGCACAATCTGTCCAAATATGATTCCACAAAATAAGCAACATCATCATTAATCATGCATAAGTGAGAGTACAACCACGTGCACAAGATCTACTAAGGACTTTTTGGATTATAATGACCTTGGTTAGAACAAAGAGGGAACTGCAAAATCAGGTGACGGCCTATAGAAGCGCAAGGTTAACTACCCTAACTGGCCGCACCTGTCATGTCTAACTACCTGTCAATGCGCCCATCGGCGCCACCCAAACCAAGTCCACAAAATAAAACCCATCATCCATGACAGTTATATTACAAACCAAATGAAAGACAGACATAAGTACCACATAAAATAACAAATACTCTAAACATGAAATGACACCTCCAACCATCATTACTATCTACCCTCAAGCCAGCTCCACGCAACACGAGTGCCTCAGTTCAATCTGACTCATCCCCGCCATCATCATCAGCGAAGTCGTCACTGACCTCCAACTCGGGCAACTGCAGAGGAACATATGGAGCCGTGGTCGAACCCTCAATTCGCCCCGACAGCCACTCCTGCCTATGATCCATTTGCTGCTGAGTTCTTGCAATCTGTCGCACCTCCCTCTTGACCTTCTGCTGACTCCGGATGGTAGCAACGCCCTGGCAAAAGATCTTCCGCAGCCAAGAAGTAGTAGGTGCGCTGGTGGGAGGTTCGGTAGTAAAAAAGGCTCCACCTCTAGCACCACGAGACTGGGTCTTAGTGAGAATAGTGCTGTCAATCGGCCCATGACTCAGTGGATCGTTCTTGAACCATTTAGCCCCTGTCAACTTGGACCATCTAGCAATGGTCGTAATCAGACAAGGAAACGGCAGTCTTGTCTGTGTTGGGGCATCTCGAAAGTCAATGATTTTAGAATAAATAAATAGTGCCCAGTCACAAACAGTGTCCGACTCCATGAAAGCTGTCATCAAATTCCTAGTATTTTCAGAAGGTTTATTCTCAGTCGCCCTCGGGTCCAGGTTATAGCACACTACCTGGTTCAAAAACCGAAATGCCGGCTTAAACTTGCCCGGCCGGTGAGGAATATGGGCATGTCTACGGTTCTCATACAAAATATCAGCCACAGTGTTTGGGACAAAACCCTCAGCGGGGCAAGGATAGTCAGTAGGCCCAGTCGGCCTCATATACTGCAAGCTTGCAGCAATAACATCGGGTGTGACCACGATGGGCAACCTAGCCACTCGCGAGGTGATCTGAGTCCCGGAACTAAATGTAGTCCCGGACTCTGGTACTTGAAAATGTTTATAGAATTCCTTAACTAGTTCTAAGTTATACCCGGGGTTTGGCTCGAACCAGAAAGACAAACCTTGCTCCACGATGGCTTGTATGGTGACGTGATTCGCAGGGAACCGCTCCCGGATAATGTGGCGCTCAGCCTTGACCTTCATCTCTTGAATGGAACTCTCCCATGCTTCCTGCTCATCCCGGGCAATCTGATCCCGGGTCCTCCTTCTACCTCGGCCCTGAACCGGGCTTCCCCCTTCTTCTTGCTCTGGTGGAGCACTAGAGGAAGCCACACCTTTACCCTTTACACTAGCGGTAGCCCTCCTGGGTGCCATGTTTGAAAGTTCTTTGGGTTTGGAAATTTAGGGTTTCGGATCTGGAAGAATAGGGATTTCAGAAGGGATTTGAGAGATATATGTGGTAGAGATGAAGAAAAGGAGTGTTTTGGTGAAGTTTGGTGAAATTTGGGTGAGATTTGGTGGAGTTTTAGAGGTTTGGGTTAGAGAGAGAAAGAGTTTTAGAGGTTTGGGTTAGAGAGAGAAAAAGAAGGTTGGGGAAGAAGGTGGGAAGTGAAGAAGATGACAGGCCGAAATCCTTTTAATTTGCATTATAAGGTGATCGGTATCGATACAGCTTTATGCTGTATCGATACCCAAGGCTCTGGTCCGGTCATGGGGTACAAGGTATCGATACAGCAATTTACTGTATCGATACCGATAGGTTTTTTTTTCCAGAACAAGGCTGAGGTTAAGGCTTCCGGTTTATGACTTTTGGTTTCCAAAACATGACACCCAATCAGACTTCTTCAAGCGTTACTCCCTCAAAAACACATTGCTTCACAAATTCCCACAGCAGTACGACACTCATGGCACACGGAGCTTAACTTCCCCCCAAACTTCAATCCAACCCAACACCGGTTTCCTAGGTTAGACACGGGAACTGACTCAGACTGGTTTAAGATGGGTCTGCAGAACTCGTATGTGGTTTAATCATGCAAAGATTGCCTTGTTTCATCCCCTATACACGTTATCCACTCTCACAAATGCATGAAAAATAACTGGTCTCTTAGTTGCAGAACAAAAGCCTACTATTTTATGCGATTGCAGACAGGAAGACAAAGAACATGAGAATGTTATTCGGAATACACTATTATCAATGTGGGGACACTTATTCACATGCTTGACAGTGCATTATGTTCAATTAGATAGCCAAATATATGCATGAATTCAAGTTAAACAGGCATACTGAATTAGCTAGATCTCATTTGCTCGATGATATTTACAAGATGCATAACACCCGTATCCCCAAAAACCTACCTAGCAACGCAATGCAAGTATGTACAAAGTACACCCTCCCCCCAACTAGAAGCATGCTATGCCCCCAGAGCATGGAGACACACAAAATAAAATAACAAGGGGAAGAAATGGACCTCTCGGTGGCAGCCAACCACCATGACCTCGGCCGATGTATGAGGGATTTCGGGTACTCTCTCCGTGCACCCTGCAAAAAACATCAGTCCAGCCCGGCACGTGGTATCCGGGTGTACACAGAGAAAACAAAAGAGCAATAAAAGAGGGTACACCACCACTTTCTTCACGTGAAAGGCACGGGTACTACTTTTCTCCCTAATTTTCTCACTGAAATTTGTGTAGAGAAGGTCATCATAACAATCCCGGGTAAGTCATGACTCAACAGGTTAAATCACTCAAGGTTATTCCTTAAAGAAATCAGAGCCAATCGTCTTTCATGACTATCCGAGACACGGCAATAAGATTGTTAGAAACCCAGATACACAAATTTAAGGCTAGAAATTAGGTGGCTATACCGGACTACAGTTTTTTTTTTTTTTAGTTACGAAAATTAAAAACAGACACGAAAAACACAAATCGCCCTTACTAACCGGAGCTGGGCACACGATCCTTATTTTAATAGCGGCGTGTGAAGCTATAAATACCCAAGTCAATGATGGGTACCCCTATTGCTAGGAGTCGGGTCCACACTCAATGAAGAGCATGGTACGCGTGAGCTACCTGTACAAACATAGTCCAACGGCTAGACCACGGAAGTATCCGAGTAAACTAGATCAACTAAGTCCTCCTCAGGTTCACCTACGTCTATTATGTCTAAAAATGGTTTAAGACGCTGCCCATTAACTTTGAAAATATGATTATGCTTAGGATCGCAGACATCTATCGAACCGTTCGGGTAAACCTTATGGACTATATACGGCCCATCCCAGCGAGACCTCAACTTCCCAGGAAATAAGTGAATGCGAGAATTATACAGTAAAACTTTCTGCCCAACACTAAAGGTTTTGCGCTGGATATTCCTATCATGGTACGCCTTAACCTTAGCTTTGTAAATGCTAGTGCTTTCATACGCATCATTCCTAATTTCCTCAAACTCACACAGCTGGAGCTTCCTATGGGCACCTGCCTCTGGCAAACTTGCGTTCACCGTCTGAATGGCCCAATGGGCCTTATGCTCCATCTCCACGGGCAGGTGACAGGCCTTACCGTAAACAAGCCGATAAGGTGAAGCACCCAACACGGTCTTGTAAGCAGTGCGGTAGGCCCACAACGCATCAATCAGCCGCAGGGACCAATCCTTCCTACTCGGGTTTACCGTTTTCTCTAAGATCCCCTTAATTTCTCGATTGGCCAGCTCAGCCTGGCCATTGGTCTAAGGGTGATAGGCCGTAGACACCTTGTGGGAGATGCCATACTTCCTTATCAACGCCTCAAAGGACCGATTACAAAAGTGGGTGCCCTGATTAGAGATAATGGCACGTGGCATGCCAAATCGCGATAAAACATTACTTTTCAAAAACTCAAGCACCACCTTTGAATCACTGGTCCTAGTGGGAATCGCCTCTACCCACTTTGACACATAATCCACCGCCAGGAGGATGTACTCAAAACCATGTGACACCGGAAATGGGCCCATAAAATCAATGCCCCAACAATCAAAGACCTCCAACACATAAATATTGTGGAGGGGCATCATATTTCGCGGGCCGACTTTGCCTAACTTTTGGCACCGGTCACAAGACTTACAAAAAACGTACGCATCCTTAAACAAACTTGGCCAAAAGAAGCCACACTGTAAAACCTTGGCGGTGGTTTTCTTGGCGGAAAAATGACCGCCACACGCCTCTGAATGACAAAACTCTAAAATTCCCCTCTGATCAACCTCAGGGACACAACGGCGCACTATCTGGTCCGCACAATACTTAAACACATATGGATCATCAAAAATATACTGCCGGACCTCTCTTAAGAATCGTTGCTTCTCAGGTGTAGTCCAATGGGGTGGAATCTGCCCAGTCACCAAATAATTGGCTATATTAGCAAACCACGGGTACGTATTAGCAGCAAACAACTGCTCGTCAGGAAAAGTATCCGCGATAGGGAGATGAGAGGTGGGGTCCTCAAACTCCAAACGAGACAGATGATCAGCCACTACATTCTCTACCCCTTTCTTATCCTTAATGATGAGGTGAAATTCTTGCAGCAAAAGAATCCATCGGATAAGGCGAGCCTTCGCATCCTGCTTGGTCATCAAATACCTCAAGGCCGCATGATCGGTATACACCACAATCTGCGACCCCACCAAGTAGGACCAGAACTTATCTAAGGCAAACACCACCGCTAACAATTCCTTCTCAGTGGTGGTGTAGTTAAGTTGTGCCTCATTCAGCGTCTTGCTCGCATAATAAATGACACAGGGATCTTTCCCTCGCCTCTGACCTAAAACCGCTCTGACTGCATAGTCGGATGCGTCACACATCAGCTCAAATGGCAAACTCCAATCTGGGGACTGAACGATTGGCGAAGTAGTGAGACTCCGCTTCAACTTCTGAAAGGCCCCCTCACAAGCGTCGGACCACACAAAGGGTGTGTCTTTCGCTAACAACTGACACAATGGCCGGGAGATGGCGCTGAAATCCTTAATAAATCGCCGGTAAAACCCGGCGTGACCTAGAAAAGACCGGACATCCTTGACAGTTTTAAGAGTGGGAAGATTCGCAATTAAGTCTATCTTCGCCTTGTCCACCTCAATACGCTTAGATGAGACAATATGCCCCAAAACAATTCCTTGGGTCACCATGAAGTGGCACTTCTCCCAATTCAGCACAAGTCGCTTCTCCTCGCACCTAGTCAGGACTTTTCCTAAGTTCTCGAGACATCCGTCAAACGAATCCCCAAAAACTGAAAAGTCATCCATGAATACCTCCACAATCTTCTCTACCATATCGCTGAAAATTCCCATCATACACCTTGAAAAGGTGCCGGGAGCATTACACAAGCCAAAAGGCATGCGACGGTAGGCAAAAGTACCATATGGGCACGTGAATGTGGTCTTTTCCTGGTCCTCCATGGCTACCTCAATCTGATTGTAGCCAGAGTATCCATCCAGGAAACAATAGAACGCTCTGCCCGCAACTCTCTCCAAAATTTGATCAATAAATGGGAGGGGAAAATGATCCTTCCGGGTGCTCGCGTTGAGCTTCCGGTAGTCAATGCAAACACGCCACCCGGTCTGCACACGGGTTGGCACTTACTCACCCTCCTCATTCCTCACAACAGTCACTCCTGCCTTCTTGGGCACAACCTGAACGGGACTTACCCACTCACTATGGGCAATCGGGTAAATGATACCCGCATCTAACAATTTAAGCACCTCCGTCCGAACCACCTCCTTCATATTGGGGTTCAGACGCCGCTAAAGTTGCCTAGAAGGCTTCACATCCTCATCCAGAAAAATGCGGTGTGTACACACCGTAGGACTAATACCCTGTAAATCAGCTATCGTCCAGCCAATTGCCCCTATATGCTCTCTCAGCAGGGCAAGTAATTTAGCCTCCTGGTCTGCCTCCAGGGAGGAGGAGATCACCACTGGAAACGTATCATTTCCTTTAAGAAAGGCATATTTCAACGTATCCGGCAGAGGCTTCAACTCAGGTTTCGGTGGCTGGACCGATGATGGGAGAGCTTTAGATAATGGGCCGCCCAGCGGTTCGAGAACTGGGTCCCAAACGGCGCCACATACATCCTCAACTGCTAGCATCTCCATCAAACTCCCGACCTCTGGAGAATCTAAAAATAACGCCTCTTTGGCGGTCAGTGCTATCTCCAGAGGATCCTTGTACAAAATATTTTCGACATGCTCTTGCACCAGCATGTCGATCAGACTCACTTCATAGACCTCCTCATCATCCTCTACTCTGCTATCCACATTGTAAACATTCACCTCCATCTTCAAGTCCCCAAATGATAATTGGACTTGTCCAGTTTTGCAATTCATTACAGCACTGGAGGTGGCTAAAAATGGACGGCCGAGGATAATGGGAGTCTTCTCAAGTACTTCCGGGATTGGACACGTGTCCAAAACAATGAAATCTATGGGGAACAGAAACTCCCCTACTTGCATCAACACATCCTCCACTATCCCCTTAGGAATTCTCACACTCCGGTCAGCCAGCTGTAGCGTGACCGGTGTGGCTTTAAGATCACCTAAGCCTAATCTCAAGTATACCGAATATGGGAGCAAATTGACACTTGCTCCCAAATCCAGCAAGGCCTTCTCAAAACTCTGGCCCGCAATAGCTATAGGGATGGTGGGACAACCTGGATCTTTCCGCTTAATCGGAATATCAGCTTGGAGAATGGAGCTCACTTGCTCCGTCAGAAGCACGTTGTACTGACTCTTAGTCCTCCGTTTCGATGTGCACAGCTCTTTCAACACCTTAGCAAACTGAGGAATAGCGTCAATGGCTTCCATTAAAGAGATAGGAAACTGAACCTTCTTGAACAACTCAAGAATCTGGAAGTTCACATTGACGTTCGGCTTTGCCACCAAGCGATGGGGATATGGTGCAACGGGTGGCAAAGGAGTCGTGGGGGCCACAGGTGCGGGCACCACCACCTCAGGTGACTCTGATTCTCTCTCTTCCTCAGTACACTTCCCCACGTCAGGGACAATTACTGGTGCAGCGACCAGCTCCGGAGGTGGAACCGGTTTTTGCTTAGGAGGGATCGTCTTATCAATCACCTTCCCACTTTTGAGAGTGGTGATCGCTTTTGCTTCCTCCGAACTGGGGTTCGAATTACTTGGGCCTGAACCATCTCCCAGAAAATTAGTACCGACAGCATTGGCGTGAGGTTGAGAGGGAAATCTTCCCCTCTCCTGTTGGGTTTGCCCAACTTCTGCCGTCAATTGAGACCTAATGTCTCCTATGGCTTGCTTAGTCTGCTCAGTAAAGCTTAGTTGAGACTGCATGAGAGCCTTCAACATCTCATCAGTCTGCCTATCTCTAGTAGGATGATTTATGCCTGGGGGTGGTCCAGAAAATGAAGGACCAAACCCCTGCTGATTCTATGAGGGATAGCGGTATTGGGACATTTGGCCTTGAGGAGGCCGGTATGGTTGCATCTGTTGCTGAGGTGGTGCCTGGGGTGGCACTGGTACTTTAGGATCTCTCCAACTGAGGGTTGGGTGATGAGCCCAGCCCGGATTATAGGTGCTTGAGAATGGATCCCAACGTTGGTTCACCGCATTCACCTCAGCCTGGTTACTTTGGTATGCCTCCTTAACCATCTGAAAAGCGGGGCAAGCAGTCACTGAATGCCCCGGACACTCACAAAGCGCGCACACTTCCTCAACTCTCACATCATTCACCTGTTGGACTTGCTTCAGCCGCAAGTCCTCCATTTGCTTGGACAGTTTGTCCAGCTGAGTCTGGACAGTGTGTTCTCTCACACTAAGGGGGAAAATACCGGACCCACTGGGTCCCTGTGCAGCTGTGGCCCTGTCAGCGAGGTCGGAAGGTTCCCAACTTCGATGTTTTTCGGCCAACTCCTCTAGGAAATCACATGCCTCATCTGGGGCCTTATCTAGGAAATCTCCCTCTCTACAGAGATACTCAATCTGTTGGGCCGTCGCAATATTTAGGCCCAACTGGAAGAATGTCACCAACTGGTGTTTCTCATACCCGTGGTGGGGTAAAGACAACAACAAGTCCTTAAACCTCTCCCAACACCTCAAAAATGACTCGCTCTCTTTTTGTCTGAACGACTGGATTTGGCGAGTCAGGTGCTGTGACTTGCTTTCGGATAAATATTGTCACGTCCTCAATTTTTATAACCAAAATACATACAATTTCCACGTAGGATATGGCCAAAGTCAAACAACTTTCCTTAGAAAGGTCAAAGTCAAAATACAACGAGTTTTAGTCAAGGATACCGTACCCATGCATAAGTAACCAAAAATCTTAAATTTATTACATATATCGAGTTTAGCCAAAAATTGAAGAAAATAGAGGTTACAAGATCATCTCCAAAATACATAAGCTATTGAGAGAATAAAATAACTTTATGATCAAACAAGCTTCATTCAATGCTCCCACACTCCAAGCATCCAACACATGTTCCTTGACGTGTACCTGAAAATTGATAGGTTGAGCTACACTAGCCCAGTAGGTAACCATTCTACAAACGCTAGGTGTATGAAGTATGATATATGCGCACAAAGTTGGATACCAAAAATGATTTGAGCAAAGTATGACAAGGAGGACTAAAACAAGAGGTTAATGATCACAGGATACTCGTGTGTCCAAGAAATACCAAAGTATCCACAAAGAACTCAAGTATCCAAGTGGCACATAAACGTTAAAAAGAAACCTAAGTGTCCAATGAAATATATAAACATCCAAAAATACCCTAATGTCCCACTAACTCATTTGTCGACTCTTATATCACCACAAACTTGTCATATGCTCACAATAAACCTTTGTCACAATCAAAACTATAAATCTCATTAATCCATCAACTCACATTTGTTCCAAAAACCACAAGTATTTCATACATATTCAATTTTATCAAGTATCGTACCTTTCACAAAGAACCTCATTTTCAAACATTTCACAAAATATAACCAATTACTTTCGCCTCTCATGCCCGACTCATACCCGACACACACCTGACACGCCACATGTCTCCTACACATTAACCATATGCATCTCATTCTTTTCCAAGCTTTTGATCATTTTCCGGGCATGCCATATAGGCCCCGTGTCACTCCGGGCATGCCATAAAGGCCCCGTGCCACTCCGGGCATACCCTTTCGGGCCCCGTGCCATTCCGGGCATACCCTTTCGGGTCCCGTGCCATTCGTTTTGCATTCATAATACCATCTATCAACATACAAGTTTAACTTAGTCCCGTATATAACTCACGCGTTGCATCATCCATTTACACGTGTCAAGCGTAAGTGGAAAAATCAAGGTAAATGACTAATTATGCAAGGATAGGCTAGGAAGGGGTATTTCGGTCATTAATGAAGTGCACGATGAGGATACACCAAGTACATAGTCAAACAAGTCAACTGGAAGGTCAAGAGATCAAGACGAATAAAAATCCATTTTTTTCAAGTTTGAACCGGTAGAGCATTTTGTGTCAACCGGTTGAACGAAAACAGTAGGTTTTTGTACCGGTTGAAGATGCATTTTTCTATGCGAAAAATGCCCGATCGACAGCTTTTCCCAAATGGAAGGGGGTTCCAACCCAAGTCAAAATAGGGGTTCCAAACATCAACTAAACATGGAATAAAAGTATATCAACTACCAATTCGTAGATTTAACAACCAATCAAGTGGAGACCAAACTCAATCAAACAAACCCATTTCAATGGAGGTTTTCAAGATCTAAAACCCATTTATGGAGACATTCAAGTTTAACTAGAAATTTGTAGGTAATCCAAATATGTATGCAACCAATCAACAAAATACAACTAGAGAGAGTAGAAATTTGTCCCCTACCTCAAAGATTGAGCTTGAAAAACCCCCAAGGAGCAAAACCCAAACTCTAGCTTCAAAATCCAAGAAAAGATCTTCAAATACCGGAGTGAAATGAGCATACCAACGCGTAGAGCATGGAATTTGGAGAAGTTTTTGTGAAGGGACTAAGTTTGGAGCTTAAGTTTTGGTTAGATTTGTGAAGAGAGAGGTTTTGAGAGCCATGGAGGAGAGAGAGAGGGACGGCTGTTTTTTGGGGAAGGAAGATGATTTTCTCTCTCCTCTCCCACCACACACACACATATATATCAAGTAATTACACTCCAAGCCCAAATGTGGTTTGTGTAATGCAAAAAGGTCCAATCCCACTCACAACACTTAATAATCCAACACTTTAGCATTTTAATTAGTTTCTCATATTTCCCCAACTTTATTTCCGGAAAATAATATGAAAATACGGGTCTTTACATATTTCCTATAGAACAGCTCCCTCACAGCTGCCCATGTCGTGAGAGATCGCTCCTTTTGCATTCTGAGCCACTTATCCGCATTATCCTTCAAAGAAGCGGGGAAAAGCTTAAGGGTGAGTTTCCGAATAGATTTTATCAAAATTTGATAAAATCAAGCCTTTGATTTTATCCATTCGTGAGGAGAGTTGATAAAATCTTAGATTTTTGCATTAAAAAATCTTAGATTTTATCAACTCTCTGCACGAATGGATAAAATCAAGGCTTGATTTTATCAGATTTTGATAAAATCTAGATAAAATCCATTCGGAAACTCACCCTAAGACAAGCGTTTTCCCACTGGGTAGTGGTGGCTAGGGTGCGCACCAATCCCTCAAAATGGCGGACATGTTCATACGGGTCCTCATTTTCCCTCCCGTAAAAGAGAGGAAGGGCATTGTGGGTTCCCGGTTTCACAGTGAAAGCGTTGCGTGCCTCCACAGTCTCAGTTGGCAGAACTATTGGGCCGAGAGGAGTAGTCCTCTCGGGATGCATATAATCTCGCATAGTTTTCCGTTCCGCCATTGGTGGCTCAATCTCTAAGTCAACAAGGTTGTCTATTGCTATAGGCTTGGTACTGGTTGACACTTCCTCAACTACAGGGATTTCAGGTAACGACGACTCTGACTCAATAGCTACCAGACGCCTAGTGTTATCCCTGTAGTACTTAGATTTCAGAGGCGATTGCTTTCCTATAGTTGAGGATCGCTTGCCTCTACCTATGGTGAATTAAGCAAATTAAAAGAAAGAAAATAAAAACTCTAACTACCCGAATTCTTAACACCTCGTTGCCGTCCCCGGCAACGGCGCCAAAAATGCTTGACCAAATCCTAGACCTAAATTAATGGGTTGCCCCAAGCGTAGGGCTGAGACCGGTGTAGCACAATACCCGGTAAGACCGGAATCGAATCCATAGGTACGGTGGAGAATGCTTAACTAAAAACTCGGGTTGTGAGATTTAACACGGCTCTTAGGTAGCCACCCCTTGTAATTAGATGGGAGAATTAACTAAACTAAAGAAAATTTGGTTTTTCTTAAATTATTTAAAAGAAAGTACGGTCGTAGGGTTCATAACACCAGTGACCAGGTCCGGACATTTCCGCTCCATTCAGTGTTCCAAAGAAAACATTTGATTTTAGAGAGATAAAGATACCCCGAACAGCGAAGAACAAGTTTTGGTCCCTCGTTCCCCGCGTTACAAGGGCTCTAACAAAGCCCAGATTTGTCCAACGAAAGTTCTTTAATAACCTAAAATTGCTTTTCCGTTTATAATGTGAAAAATGGGAGCGAGAACATACCCAGCCCTGGCCACGGTGTGTTAATCACCCCGCGACCATACCTATGCGACTACTCACTCATATTAGCTTGAACAAATAACAAGATTCGAAAACAAAACATGCTTTTATACTCGAATATGGATTAAAACAAGAGATTCGAGAACAAATCACGGACAAACTCCCGTAAACTGAGATTAACGTAAACTAAAAAGAAAGTTACCGGAACAATACTTGAATCTTCGAAACAAAACTTCAAAACTCCAATGAAAAGATCTCCGGAAAGTAGAATCTCCTAGAGAAATAAAAGGCTGCTAATTGGAAAAAGAAACAAAGTTCGGAACCCTAATTCGTCCCAAAAACGAAGTATTTATGTTTTTTCCCGAAGTCAAACACGTGGCAAGACAACCGGCTAATTTTAAGCCACTCGGTATCGATACAGGTAAATGTTTGTATCGATACCTACACCTTCTATTCGCCCACTGACGCCTCGGTATCGATACGGCTATTCATCCATGCGCGCCTCGGTCATCAAATTGACTTTTCAGCTTGCTCGCTCGTCCTTACTTGGGTCCCACCGGTTCCCAATATGCCCGATGTCCTGTGTCCACTTTACGTGCTCCTCCGGCCCGTTTCCTACAAATCAAACATAACAATACCAAACAAAAGATAACACCGCATCAAGTGGAAAATGGAATAAATCGCGCCTCTAATGCGCTAATTCACCCTACTTAGGCGCTTATATCTGTGACATTGCGCGCCTATCACCAGGCGGCTATCCTTGTTGGCCGGGCGGCTAACATGATTGGCCGGCCGGCCAATTTTGGTTGTCAAATCGGACAACTGGTTTTGCAGAGATTCTTCGCAGAAGAATATATTCACCGGCTCAGGGAATATCATCATCGCGAAAATCTTTTGGAAGATTTTATTCATCATGCTTCCTCCTCGTCCACGGCTATATAAACCCCCTCCACTCCTCCTCCAAGGGAGAGACGACACCAGAGACCGAAATCCATTACTCCCCATCTTGAAACGCTATCAAACTACCAAATCTCAAACCTTCGACCACTACCAAAACTCCTTTCCTTATTCCCGTTCTCTCATTCACCCAGTAGCCAACAAAGAACCTGAAGTTTTTCCTTCCGAAACAAAGAAACCCGAAAATTTTCGCTGCTCCATCGTTGGAACGAAAAGGTACAACTCAGTTTGTTTAATCGAACTTCCAGCATTCTGAGGGGAACTATTCCAGACTCGGGATGATTCACGTAATCATCCACGGGTTTGGATAACCTTGTTTCAAGCAAAACCCACCCATACGGCTCCGTATCGGGCGGTATCCTCCGTTATCGCGCGGTACGACCTTACCGGGGGTACAACTTTCTCAAAATCTACTTCTCAAGTTTATTTTGAACTCAAACGAACGGCGCTTTTCTAGTCTGCAAAATTTTCAAAAAAACAGAGGAAGGTTGGCCGGGCGGCCAACATGAGATGGCCGGACGACTAACTTTTGGAAGAATGGGTCCCTCCCCTGCTTCAAACAGAATCATGCTCTGTTTTCGTATTTTCTGGTTTTAAGCCGCTGATATTGCGACGTTTCCCCCCAGGTTCCTCTTATTTACTGTCAAGTTCACGTATTTCATTTTATTTCCGTTACGGTTCTGTGAATTACTTGTTTATTACTATTGTTCATATTTTGTATATTTTTGTTAAAGTTTTGCAATAAAATATTCTCTGAAAATCCCACAAATGTTTAGTAGAGACCGGAAATTGTCCGGGCGAGCGGGCTGCTTTTTAACAAAACCTTCTCCGATCGTAACTTGGCTTCCGAATCCAAAAGAATCTTTTCACAGATCAAACTTTTTCCAAAACGGCACAAGAGTCATTATTTTCAACGGTTTCTCGGGTACCAAAACTATTTTCTAAATAAATCCCGGGTGGCGACTCCATTCATTTCTATTCATTTTTCATCTTTCCATACATTCTTGCCGCGTGGATCGACTGTCCACAATACCCTTGATTAGATTCATCATCCCGTCCCCTAGGTGTCGGGTCTGCTTCGGCAGGTGTGTCCGTGAGCCGGTGGTCCTGTTTGCCTTTTGCCGTTCTCATTCAATTGTTAGTGGTTTTAGCTGCATTCCTGTCTTTCGATGTAAGCGGTGCCGGATGGCGTTATGAAATGATATGATGACATTTTCAAAAAAAAAAAAAAAAGGAAGAAGAGCAAAATTAGGGATGAAGGGACAAGAGGGTGATAGAGAGCTAGAGATGAAAAAATGCACATGCCCCTAACAATAAGCTGGTAAACACCCCTAAAATAGGGTGCACGATATGCACATTCACCAACTTTTTAAACCACAAAATTCGTAGCTAGATTGAACCAAAAATTCATATATTGGATCATGAAAATATGTAAAAGTAACCATAAATTTAATATGAATTTGATGAAAAAATCTCATGAGACAAGTCATAAAAATTCATAAAAGGAGCCACAAAAGTTTGTAAAATAAACTATCAGAAACTTCATACCTCAAACCACAAAAATACATAAAAGAAGCCATAAAAAATATAACGGTACGCCCCAAACAAGGGGCCAAAGAAGGGGTGTGTACTAGAGATTTTCCCCATATATAAAAGTGACTGTTGATAGGATATTGATAATGTTAGAATTATTTTTGCTAATGTCTAAACTATTTTGGATAAAAGACTTGTACCATGCACGTGATACGAGTCTTTTATGC
The DNA here is from genome assembly GCA_016920895.1 of Vaccinium myrtillus. Classification (NCBI taxonomy): domain Eukaryota; kingdom Viridiplantae; phylum Streptophyta; class Magnoliopsida; order Ericales; family Ericaceae; genus Vaccinium; species Vaccinium myrtillus. The sequence goes on from CM029274.1 coordinate 16,312,648, forward strand.
ACTATAATTTAAAACAAAAACATTTTTGACATTATCATTTGCCACTAATAGTACAATTTAAAGAGAACCAAAAAGCAACATTAAAAGATCACATAAAAATGTTTATCCAAACAAAGATATCTAGTTGAAATGTAAGAGCATCCACAGTGGGCTCCCTAAAAATGGCTCCTAAGTTGACTCCTAAGGTGTACACATAAGCCTAATTGGGGTCCATTTGACACTCCTAGAGTTTGCTAAATATAGAGAGCATACGTGTACCCAATAGACTAGCAAGAAAATTTTCTATTTTGTGAAGAAAGTAATCAGAAGTGTGGGTCCCATAAAAAAATGATTAAAAGGGTTTGGGTCTCACTTGGAGCTAGCTACAAGGCTAGTTAGATTCACTTATAAAAACCACTCCTAGCTAAAAACCAAAATCAAAAAGCTGATTCACATACGGATCCAAACAAAGCCTAGCTGTTGGAATACGCGATCATCTAGATTCTGCTTTTTTATAAAATGGAAGTTCTTTTTTTTTTTTCTTTTTCTTCTTTCCTCTAAAGAAAATCATTCCATTCATCATTGAGTGGTTAATTTTATTCCATTCACTGACTCTACTTTTTCTTTTTAAATTTGAGGAACAAACCAAAGTTACCCAAAGGAGGCCTTAATTTAAAGAGGATTTTGGATTACCTTGAATAAATTATAACTAAAAACATTAACTATTAACTGAAAAAAGGATTTTCATTGTTAGGGAACTTTAATTTTGATCAAAATCTTGGTTTTTTTTAATTCGCTTCAACAGGAGGAGTAAAGATAAATGACAAAAGGATCAAACTTCGAAACAAAAACAAAAACTAATTCAAAAAAACCTATCAAGTTTCAATTATTTTGTCTATAGTGATTTGGTTTGATCTTTTAATATAATTTCTTACTGCTTCGATTCCTATCGACACAAAAAATAATTAAAGGGATAATGCAAAATGACTTATTTACCTTTTTAGTCCCCAAAGAATTCACGAAATGTCAATTTGGTCCCCAATATTCAAATCGTGTCTATCGAGTCCCCAATGTTCACAATGTGTGTTTAAATGGTCCATGTGTCTAATTCCGTCCGTCTTCTCTGTCAAATGCAGGGGTAATTTCGAAACTTCACCCCTACAAACACTTCAGATTTTGATCCTTTTTGAACCGATCCATTTTTTTTCTTTTTTTTTTCTCCTCCTCCTCTGTCACTCTCTCTCTCTCTCATATTCTGCAAGGTCTGGTCCGGAATTGTCCCATGGGAGGCCTCTTCAAGCGAGATCAACCAACAATACATCTTGAAGCGAGATTTATTTGAACAGCATCTTCAAGCAAGATCGACCAACGATGTTCCTTCTCTAATTTTTTTTGCGAACTGGAACATGCAAAACCCATCGCCGGTAATGTCCGAAACCCACCGGAATGGCCATTTTTTTGCAATTTGTTGACTAAATTGAAAAATTATCCCGTAATTCGTTTTGGATTTTGCTGTTACTGGATTTTTTTCCGATCACCAGTGTTTTGGTTTTTTGGGTTTTGCTGTTGTTGGGTAGCGACGGGTGGATTTGCTGGGTAAGACAGGATTAGAGGTGGGCCCTGGATTTGTAGTCCGGCCGCTTCACAAATCCGGCCGCAAATCCGCCAGCCAAACAGGGCGTAAGGGTTTAGAGGTTGAAGATAAGCTTTGTGGGGGTGAAATTTCGAAATTACCCCTGCATTTGACGGAGAAGACGGACGGAGTTAGACACAGGGACCATTTAAACACACATTGTGAACATTGGGGACTCGATAGACACGATTTGAATATTGGGGACCAAATTGACATTTCGCGAATACTTTGGGGACTAAAAAGGTAAATAAGCCAATGCAAAATTAAGAAAAGAACCCCAAAAAAGTAAGTCCCCTCAGCTAAGGCGCACAAGGCGAGCGACTTAAGCCCCTTGAATTTTGGCCCAAAATTAGGGCCCAAAGAGGTGTAGCCAGATATGTAGTATATGTTTAATAAAGCACTTATACAATAAAATGAGCTTGTTAACCCAATGGAAATACTTAGATTTTGCTATCCAATAGGTACATGGTTCAAGTCTTGAGGCCTCTCTTTTCCCTCTCCAATAAGAATATTTTTTCCCACTCACAAGTTCGTCTTAGGCCCCGAGAATCTCAGGGCCGGCCCTGTTTACAACCAGAGGGGGTTCAAGTCTATGCATCGAACTCCAAACCTCTCCCTTGATAGGCAAGAGATACAATCAGATGGGCTATAGGACACATCTCATTTGCACACTAGTTTTTTTTTTTTTTTGACACGGAAATGAGAAGATTATATTAATGAACGTGCAACGGCACTTACAAAAACGGAATTCATTACAAAGATCTTGGACAAAGTCAAACTAATCATCTTAATAGAGAATAAGAAACGCACAAGGCAATCGATGTGTTTCACCCTAACCCAGACATGGCCTGACGCAAACAACGGCACTTACAAGATTCATACCTAGAATCAGCATCTCTGAAGAGACTTAGTGCTAGTTAAAGATAAAAGACAAAGAATACCCAGACGATCGGATGGACTCCAACCAAACATGCTCGCACCAATGAACTCCCAAAACTACATATCTTCAAAGCCACCACGAGTTGCCCTGCTAGCGATATCATGTCGGGTAAGAACACTGTTGGCACAGATACCATTGTAAAGCAACCACGCCTGAAAGTACCCGATCTGTAGACGAAAATTCGTCCAAAGACGAAACTAACAACTCTCACAAAGCGAGAGACATAACCCTCTCAGATCAGACGACAAGTCGTTGATCTGGAGAGACAAAAGAAAAAGAAAGAACGAACGAATAAAATAAATAGTACCATGGCCCTCCCCTCCCACCACCATGGGTATTGAAACCCTAGGGGGGAGGGGAAGGAGGAAGACTAATATTAGTGGTGGCTAGGGTTTTTGGAGAAGAGAGAGAGAGAGAATAGGGTTCCTTGACCCTTGTCCCCAACCCAATAATTGCAACACCCGGCTTATATGCACACTAGTTCAAGAAGCAAAAAAATGCATAAAATTACCGAAAATTCAAAATAAAATAGCCATATAGTAAAAGAGTTTAAATTATTTCAACCGCCGGCGGAAACAGAAGTTTCCTCCAAATCGATTGCATTGCGTCACATGTCAATGTTCTATTATTTGGGACCACTGTTTGGACACATAGCGCAATGCAATCGATTTGGTGGAAACTTTTGTTTCCTCCGGCTGTGGAAATAACTTAATCTCATATTAAAAGTAATAGCATTATCCTAATGACAGCCGACTAAAAGAAGCAAGTTAAAAGTCGACAATTAATTTCTTGCTTTCCATACTACGACAATTATGGACGAGGGCCCTAAATTATTTAAGAGGTATCAAAAAATGCCAAGGAATATTCTAATTCTCAATAGGAAAAAGACATCAATATTCGGTATGATGCCACTCTGGACCTAAATTTTTTCCAGGGTGGTCCCAACACCTAAATTTTAAACCTGCCAGTAGCGGGTCGGATGGCGGGTCTTGCACTCGACCTGTTCTTTTAGGCCCAACGTGGGGAAGGCCAAGGGACGGGGAAGGCCAAGGGACAGGACAGGGTGTCGGGTCGGGTCATGGATGCTGATGTGTACCAGAGGAAAAGCCACGTTAGAGCCAAATGTAATGGTTCGGCCACGTGACACTGGTCTTGGTTTTGCCATGTGGTTCGGCAACATGCCATTAGCGCACCAAGTATCCATCATGCGTCAAACCGAAAACTTTTGATATTTGTGACATCTTTAGAGGCACGAGCTAAGGCAAGTCATAATTCCCTATATAAAGTGTGGGGGCCGAATGTAAAGGTATTGGGCCGGAGATACTTAAATGCCGTATGAAATAAATACACGGATAATTGTATCCCGTTATGGCCGAATATACTCATATTGGGCCAGACAGATTGTAAGACCGAACTTAGCGCAGACCGTGGATCTGTGGGCCTGTTACGGCCGACAATATCATATTACCGGCGGTAATATAAATGCCCCGTTAGGGCCGAATGGAACAACGATACGCTTCCGGATCAAGGTATGAACCTATCGGGTTGAGCGGTGTACGGGTGGGCGGTTAAAGCCCGACCCAAGAGCTTATCCGATTAGGTTAGTATGGCGGTTACGAGGAACACGTGCCAAGGGACAGCTGGCACTGTGAAAGAGGCTTCTAGAAGCCTCTAGATGGCCACGTGGTGTCCGACTATAGGCCGTGTCACGTGACCACAGCGTGACGAGTGACGTCACATGGCTTGGAGAGCAAGTACATGGATACCTATAAAAACCAAGGGATAAACCCTAGAGGTACACACACAATCTCAGATCACTACTCTCTGTACACTTCTCTTCCGTATTCTAACTTGATCGTCGGAGTGTCCTTGGGCAAGAGGCCCAAGTGACATTAACCAGTGTTCTCTGGTGCAGGATCCATTGAAGGATGAAGTACGCTTTGAAGGAATCATCCGCACGGAAAATCCCCACCACATAAAGTACAGATCTAAATTATGGAGAAGTATGTCATTTCCACTGATATTTGGGTTATGTACATGTCTCTCCTCTGGCAGCTGAATAATACTTCAACATTCTAATTTCTTAATTTGATTACATCATTAGAAAATATATAGTAGAAAAGTTATGATTACAATCATTCAAAATATAAAACGAAGGGGCAGAGCATTCTGGAGGTTTGAATTCAGGTTCTTGTCATCTTTTGGCAGCTGGTCGATAACAAGTCCCTCTGTGTGATAGTGCGGTTCCTCTCATTCACCTTCAGTACCTGGCATGATACACTAGGGCCAACAATAGTACTAAGAGCAATAAACCACTATAACTCTTACTCACTAACCTTTTATATTACAAGTAATGAACAATTCATAATGATCACATAAGTATGATATTGAACACGTGAGTTTTTATTGTAAAACTTAACATTGTTCTGAAATCTAGTAAGCTCTAAGTCGATAAGTCTGGTGCTCCCATCCTCTATGTTCCCATCTGTCACGCCTAACTCTAAGACATAACACGGCCCAAGACAGCCCGTTACACATCTCTTATTCTTTCAATTTTCATTAATCTTAAATTGTCCATATGATCTACGTACATAAACCAATCCAGGAACCAATTGATCATTCTAACAATCCAAAAATTAAATGCTAACAAGTATAATTGAGAAATGATAAAAAAGAACATAACATCACATAATTCCTATGGATTCTTTAGAAACTTTTAAGGTTTGTGTCATGTAGTTTATAACGACGCTCCAGGGTTTACTTGTAATCTCACTATTCATAAGTAGTTAATGATCAATGAAATGAAAAGGAGTGTAATTAACTAAAATATGAGGGTTGAAAGTGTAATTTATAAAATCATTGGGTCGATTTTATAAGTTTTATATAAGTGTGATGGTAGAATAGTAACTTACTTAGTCTAGGGTTGTTTAAGTAACCTTACTAAGTATAGGGGTATTTTGGTAATTTTACAATGTACAAGGGCAATTTGGCAATTATACAACCGTGGAGGGTATTTTGGTAAAATGTCATGTTTTAAGGGTGATTAGGTATTTGGTTAATATAAGGTTTATTACATAATTTTCATAAGTATACGTGTAGTTTAAAAATTATAAATCCCTAAGGGGTAAAATGGTAATTTTCTCTAACAAAGGGTACTTTGGTAAATTTTGAATTTTAAATATAAATATGTAATGATCTACAGTACATTCCATTAATAACTAGATGTAATTATTTTTCAAAAGATCATTAATAAAATGGATTTTTATTTTAAAATCCAATTTCTTTACTAAAATGAGTTTTTTTATTTACCGAAAGATAATAATATAACTATTATTAAAAAAATTGAGATATCTAGTTCTAGTATTTCATTAAAGCTTTATCACTATTCTAGTATGTATACTACAATTTACATAGATACTTATAAATACTTATAAGGGCCAAATACGTTTTATATACTTAGAGGGTATTTTAGTCATTTAACAAGTCTAACAATGCATTAACATAACTTAATCAACTAAATTAAACAAGTTAGGGGTAGCAAACAATAATAACATAAACGTATAATAGGGTGTAATACGTAGAGGGTACAATAGCATAGGGGTTAACTGTAATAAACATCATCAAAATTAACCAGTGCCCTTTGGAAGCCTGACCGGTAATCAGGTGGTCTACCTGTTGTCGACCGATTCAGCTTGAACACCATGCAAACACTGGTACCCACTGGAAGCCCAATCGGTAATTTGGTGGTTGACCGACCTGTCAACCGATAGACGACTAGTTTTGTTTTGTTCAGTTTTTCTTAGAAAATCTTGGTTTTTCTCCACATGGGGACATGTTCTAAGGCCCTAATACACATTATGGACCACTCTTGGCTACATTATAGCAAGAGTTAGAGAGTAAGAGCAAGAGGTTTCTACATTGTTTTATGAAATTGGATGGAGGCTTGGGAATGCCTGGCCTTGAGCAGGTGGTAGTGTTCAGTAGCTTAGGATATCCTTAGTTAGTGTGTAGCTAGCTCGAATTGAAGTACGATAATGTACATAGGAAGATCCATCTCTCTCTCTCTCTCTCTCTCTCTCTCTCTCTCTCTCTCTCTCTCTCTCTCTCTCTCTCTCTCTCTCTCTCTCTCTCTCTCTCTCTTTTTCTGTAAAGTGGAGGTGTTTGGAGTGTAAGAAAGTGGGAAGGCCAGACTTAGGATTTAGATAGGGTGAAGGAAGAATGTAAGAGTGAGGGTGGCCTGTTAAAGGGGTGTAACCCATGTAGGGTGGTAAAGGGTGATAGGAGAAAGGTGATGGGAGTTGTTAATGGCAGAAAGAAGGGGTGTAGAAGGTTTGTTTTGCAGGGGTTAGGGTGAAGTGTGGAGTTAAGGGTAGTTGGTGGTGGTATGTAATGGTGGGGAGGAGAGAGAAGAGGGAGTAGGTATGTGTATATGATATATGTAAATATGTAACACACACACACACACACACACACACACTAGTATGAGTGTATCTATATGTATTTAAGTGTACATTTACACCTTAATAACAATATGTGAAAATGAAGTTAGGATAGGGTCAATATGTTACAAATCTTACGTAATTGTGAGGGTTGAAAGCGTAAGTTCATAAATTCAAGGGTAGTAATAGGTTATTGGAAATTCAAAACACAATTAAGAATAAAAAAACATTACTAAACATATTTATTCGGGGAAAAGAAACTAGGGCGATAATCTAGGTCGTTACATATCTAGCCATCGGATTGCCTCTCGGCCATCAATCGCCGGTTTAGACTGCTTAGCCACTAACTACTGCCGGTTAGGCACTAACCATGGTTCTATCTTGTAACCCAGGCGACAAGACTCAAATCCATGCCAAAGATCCGAAGAGAAAACCGGATAAACAATCACACCCACTCAAAATTGGCCACATGGGAAAAAGAACTCCGTCAAAATGGGAGTCACGGGACCATATACAACTCTATAATTAGATTTCAAAACTGAGGCGGTGATCTTGCAATCTCGAATATGAACATCTTCAGTTCCCTACTTCACATCACAGTTGGGCAAAATAATTTTAAAAATATCATATAAAAGTATTTTATTTTACATTGAAAAAATGAAAAACTTTAAAGGAATAAAATTACGGGGCCAACTGTGACAAAGCTGTACATTATACATTTACAAATTTTCCACATTTAATTTTATGGTGCTTTTAAAAATAAATTTAAAAAAAAAACTGTGACACTATTAGCAGTAACATGCTCTCACTAGTAGCAGTAACATGCAACCTAGCCTGTCTATACATTAGCAGAAGCTACTTATGGAATTTTATGCATCACTTGACACAAAAAGTAGTTTTACATTTGAACGAGGGCTACATATATCTAAATGAATAAAATAACCCAAAACAGCTAAAAAAAAAGTGTTACAGTAAATTATTCACCCAATTTTGCTCCATAGCATAGCATCTCTCCTATATGAATTTACTACCTTTTTGGTTCATGCCGTGTACTAGTATCATTTTTCCTCGCAATCAAATATTTGAAGGTACAAGCATACTTTTGCCCTTACTTTCTACTCCCAGAAGCTGAAAATTAGAGAAGTAAAAAGATTGTTCACGCACAAAGCAAAATGAAAGCACAGCAGATTGGAAGAAACACACAAAACTCGTTTGCAGATTTGTCGCACTTCCATCTGCATGACATGTATGATCTCCCAAATTATCATCCAACAAACTTCAAAGTACAAATGGCTCTACGTAATTACAACCCAATTTCTTATCTACAACAAATTGAAAAACCCACATGCGTTACCTTAATAGAGCCCGGTCATAGTTTCTTTCTAATGTCATTTCCTTAGAAATTCATATCCACATAGAGGACACGGTCCTGGTCACCCTCTTGTAGGTCCTCCTGAGGGGTATTCTTGTCAAGGACATCTTCAAAGACATACTCGAGAAAGGCTTTCCTTTCTCACCAAATCTCACCATTTTTTGTGAGAAAGGGAAGAGGCCAATGGAACATTTCATTTTGGTACTTTTCTCTCCATTTCACCCCAAATTATTCAAACCAAATATGGCAATTGTCAAATACCCCTTCTTGTCAAGGCAGCTGACATCCACCAAGTAGTGCTTACCTGAAATGGAATGCAAATGAATATATGTTTAGAGAGGAACTAAAACATACTGAGTATGCTTTTTAACATCTTCAATAAGAATCCTCCCCTGCGATAGATCATGAGGACCTACAAGATAGCGACCAAAACGTGACTGCGATGTGGCTATGAACTATTTACCGTATGAAATCAGAAAGAAACTAGGATGGGTTCTATAAAGGTTGGCACGTGAGCAGTGAAATTTGTTGTATGAATAAAAATTGGGTTGTAAATTTTTAATCATACGACATTTGTACTTTGTCAGATATAATTTAATGGAACATTATTTGAGAGATCATGTATGTTACAGAGATGGAATATCACGGATCCACAAACTAACTTTGTTTCTTCCATTTCGCTAACGAATTTCTATTTTTACTTGTAGTTTAATTTCGTATGTAAACAATCAATTACACTCTTTTTTTTACTTGGGTGTTGAAAGCAATGACAAAAGTATGCTTGTACTACCAAGACGAATAAAATGTATTTTCACAAACTGAAAAATGAATTTCACATAGGAGCACAATGCTCATCGTAAACAAGTTGGGTGGTAAGAAAAGCAAAGGACAAAAACCAAATAAGAGCTTAAGGCAAATAGTTTAGACCAAACAATGTGTCTTGAAGACAAACCATTGCAAATAATCCAAAAACACGACAAAACTAATAATTTATTTAGTCCAAACGGCTTCTAACTAAGCTAGATTGAAAACAAGAGAAATGGAGTGTGTACAAAAGAAAGCTACCCAGAACGATACTGGAATTGAAACCAATAACTTGCGAGTGGAGGGTTAATACCACGAGTCGCAAGCTGCTGGAGACCTCAACTGCTAAAAGCCATCCGGCAATGGAGCTTATGAATTCTGGGTGCTCCCGCCTTTCACGAAAGCCAATTCAGAAACTAGAGCAATGTGATCACTTCCCCATTTCTAAAGACCACATTCAACAAATTAACATTATAACAAAAACCAATTGCAGTATTGTAAATAATATTCAACTGCAATTTTTTAACGGTTCAGTTTTTATTACTCCAATCAACGCATATATATATATATATATCAGTCCGGATCCCATCAGGGATCCCAGATTTTGCTTCCATCCGGGACTCACCGAATTCACAACTTTTTCGATCAAATTTTCATGATCTTCAATGTGTTTAAAACATGTTTTTATAGGTCCCCACGAGAAATCATCAAAAAGAAATGACCGGGAATGGCTTGATCCAGCCAGTTTTCGATAAAAACTGTTTATCGAAAACTGTTTTATCGAAAACTGGTCGGATCAAGCCCTTCCTGGTATTTTTTTTATGATTCCTCGCAGGGACCCTTAAAAACATGTTTTAAACTCATTGAACGGTTTGGATCATCAAAAATCAATTGGAAAATGGGAGTCCCGCATGGAATGACAATCCAGGATCCCTGATGGCATCCAAAAAGGTGAAGAGCTTGATTAAAACAAACGTGAATAAAAATCAAACTAAACGTATACAATTTATTTTCCTCAAATTACCATCAAAATGACGTCTGGACTCTCATCATGTTTTACTGCCAGAAACTTTCTTTCTCATATTAGATTAAACAAGGGCTAAATAATCCAAACCTCCAATGCGCCCGTACATCACGAAGGGAGTCAAAGAATATTCTCAAATATTGTTCATATGTATATGTTCCTTTAATATACATCCATATGCTAAATTAATCTTCTTTATGTTATCTTCATTTTAATATACATCCATACGCTCAATAAATCATCTTTTTACGTTTATCCATCCAATACTCCCATTCACGTGATGGACAGGCGCATGAAGAATAATTTTAGCCACATTCCTGTTACAAAGTCATACTCCCTCCGTCCAATTTTGATAGTCTCTATTGGGGATTCAAACTTTTTAAGGGAGCATAATGATTGCTCCAAAAAGTATCACTTTCCAATTATGCCCTTAACTTATTTGTTAATTAAAAATTCAATGCAATCAAAATAGAATTGACATTAATTTGATTAATGTAAATAGTACTACTTCCATTTCAACACAAGGGTAAAAATGGAAATTCACTAAGATTCTATGCTTGATTAGGGAAAGTGGATGTCTATTTTGGGACGTCCCAAAATGGAATATGGGACTATTAAAATAGGATGGAGGGAGTATTAGGCTGCTGCAACACCATTACATTGGATTCCGACACAATGATGCACCAAGCATGAAGAATCATATAATGGGTCTCTGCCAATAAAAACAAAAATAAACTTCATCATGTGCGCAGAGAGTATCTAGAGGCATAAATTTTCAGGTAGTTGATCAAATTACCTCAGAGATAAAACCTTTCACTCACTTTTTCTTTTCTTTATGTCTTTCAATTTTATTACCAACACTAATCAACTGTATGTATATCTGGAGCTTAGCAACCCGAATCGAATAAAAAGGTTTGTAGATACAATCAAAAAAAAAAAAAAAAAAGAAATATATGAATTTTATAACTTATTCAAAATAAACCATCAGTGTATGTACCTTTGTGGGAAATCCCGGTGTCCACTGCATAGCATGCTTTGGAATTGGAGCAAGCACCCTGACAGTTTGGAGACCTTCAGAGCGCCTGCATTTTAAAATGGCCACAATGTTTCAATTTACTCTACCTTCTTCCATGCTAGGAAAGGTAAACAACAAACAAAAGATTTTGTGAATGAATTCCCCCAGGGCAATAGTTACATGGAAATGAGTTGAATGTGAACCTGTTTTAAGCTTTGTTATTCAATCTACCAAGGGCATTTGTTCACAAGACCCATAAATAATAAGTGGTGTAGTATTTAAATTAAATCGTAGCCCAATTTAAAATGTTCCTTTCGCAGCTCAAGAAGTATTTGAAAGATATGCTACTCTCTTTTGATAAGCAAGACAAATAGACTCAATTCTCAGAGGAGAAAGTATTTGGCTGAAACGACGCAGCAAAGTATGGAATCATGAAACATGCTCAGTTGCTCACCATATATAATCGACCGTCCCTAAGAAACGCCTGTTGTAACTGGTCACATGGGGTTCTCCATTTGAATCACTAGTACCTGAACAGTCCTGAGAAAGAAAGAACAATAAGAATCATATACACTTAGGCGGTAACGATATTTATTTTGGAATATCACAAAGGAAGAGAAGGAACCGCAAGAAACAAAATGAAGCTTAGAATCACTAAACTAACCTCAACTTCTGCATATGTGCTTCTTAACTTCACAGGGTGTTCAACAAGTGTGCAGTCTGACTTACCTGTTGCAGTTTCTATTTCCATAGGAGCCCATGCGGATGGATCAAATCTAAAGTTCAATGCAACATGAGGCTCAGTTTCCTTGAAGGATTTATCTGATTCCACGAAGTCAGAACTTACAGCATGACTAAAGTCAGATGAAAAGGGTTCAAAGGATGGATCACTTTGTGAATCAATTGAGGCATGCATTTGTTTCTCGTGTTCTGCCTCGGTCAGACCTTCATTACGAGAATCTACTGAGGTAAATTCATCACCATCTTTCCTTTGCACACCAGAAACCTTGCCTTCATTCTGAGGACTAATAGCACTATTCCTTAAGCCACTAATAGAGACCATTGAGTGAAATACATTTTTAAAGCCATCCACTACTTTAGTGAGTTTTGTCCCAAGCAAATTAGAAAAGATATTTTCAGTTTGTCTCTCCTTCATTTGATCAACAAGAACCCCAACTTTGTTTTGAGAACTACTTAGACTTTCCCTTAAGCCACCATCTGGGGTTTCATCCTGAAAACCGTCTTCTTCGTGATGAGTTTGCTTAGTCATTTCAGGGGATGATGTACCATTCTCATTACCGCATTGCCCACTATGGGGATTACTAACATACACATTTGACCCAGCACTAACACACTGAGGCTGAGGTATGCTACTTATGGATGGTAGATTTACTAAATTTCTCTCTGGACCACTCTGTTGGTGCACAACTAATGGTGAACCACTCTGAGTGAGTTCCCTGTGGTCAACTACCACTGAAGCTCCACCTCCACTATGAGCATGCTGAGCCCTACAATATTTTGCACACTTTTCAATTCAATTGTCATGCACAAGCTTGAAAGTCTCTCTTAGTTCATCAGATAGACATTTAAACCAGGAAAAAAAAATTGTACCTGACATCAGGGCTGAATTTCTTTGGTGGACGAATTTCAGCAGAAGCTTGTCCTGATAACTCATCTCGCAGCAGGTCAGATAGATTCAACTGCATGTAGAAGAAGAGTGTTTTACCTTTGTAACTCCTGGAATATTACCATGTAAGCAACACAGTACGATATTTTACCTTCTGCTCTGATATAAAATTGTACAATGGACTCTGATACAGTGGCAAAAAAGATTGTTGTTAGTAAAATCAATTAAAACCCAAATAAACTCAAATATGATGCTAAGAGACCAAAAGCTAGAGACAAAGTAGCAAAAGAACTTAGGTGGTGAAGGAACTAATAAATGGACCTGCCTTTGGGGTACAGTTGAAATCTCCGGAAAGAACAATAGGAGCATCATCCCAAAGCTTAGAAACAGCATGAGCTCTATCCAGAAGCACCCTAATCTGTTTTTAAGCATAGATTTGTTGCAGGTTTTAGAAGATATTAGAAAAGGTCATACTCTTACTGAGAGGAAGTAATTAAGACAAAAAAAAATGGACAATTATGCGCGCGCGCGCAAGAGAGAGAGAGAGAGAGAGAGAGAGAGAGAGAGAGAGAGAGAGGCTGCTGAAATTACAAGACCAGAAAAAAAAAAAAAATTACGACTGCAGTCAGGATACAACATTGCGACAGGTGGGGAATTTTGAGTGGACTCAACACCAGCTTTTACAATCTTCATATAAGCAATAATCCAAATGAATACAGAGTGGGAATCCTAGATGGGAGCATGAAAAAAAAAAAACACTAGAGATGCACCAACATTATGAGGAATCCTTAATTTACACCCACTACATCAATATTTGCAGCAAGGTTATCATAACCTCACGCACAAAGCTGCCATCAAAAGTGAGCATTTGATGTGGAGCCAGGCATACCCAATAAAAAAAAATTAACTAAGCCAATGTTTGCGTAACATGGTAGTTCTACATGCTAGAACAATCAAGCACATGATGATTAAGTATTCAATTAATCCCTGAAAAGAGGAAAAGAGAGAGAGAGTGGTGACAGGAAAAATTGGCTTCACTCAACTTTTAGTATGAAGCCAGATACACAATGCAAATTTGCTTTCTCATGTTCCTCTAAACATAATATCATGTAGCAACAAAGAGAGCTATAAAATGAGGAAGAAATTAGCTCGACCCAAATTTTAGTATGAAGCCAGATACACAACGTGAATTTGCTTTCTCATGTTCCTTGAAACATAATGTCATGCAGCAACGAAGAGAGCTATAAAAAATTCATGCCGTAAATTGTCATCATTTTTTTTTTTTTTTTTGAAACATGAATTCATGGCATAAATTCATGACAAATTATATCACCATTTTCTTTGCAATATAAAACAGTGGACAAAGAACACCAAGCATATCCACGAACATCCAGGTAAAGATCACTTCCACATACACACACATAGGAGGAATAGCGTGCTTAAAATTTGAGGCCATGGATAGGGCTGGATTCAAGGTGCTCTGAGAACAAGCAGTCAAGAGACACATTGGACACAAGGAAGCAAGTCGAAGGATTTGGTATATGACTGGTACTCTATAGGAAAATCAGTTAGGTGAAATCAGACATGTTACTGCAAAAAGAAAACGCCTGATTTGTAATTTACTATATCGCCAGGTAATCCTCTGGGTAAGAACATCATGTTTAAGCAAACAAAATGATTTAATTCCTAGTAATATGATCCTAGGAGCATAGGATGTTAACCTATTTGCAGAGTAGTAAATACCTGGCCAAGCTTAATCTCTCCCCTTCTTGGATTGTACATCACATGAATGTTACAAATAACGACTTTATTAGAACCTGACAAGCTGCAAATACAGAATACTGAATGTCCATTCAAGGTTATCAAACGAATCCATAACAATCTATGCTCTTCCTAATGATCAAATACAAGAGTAAGCGAGTAGCTAGCACCAGTACACCCCTATAATGTACCCAATATAACGAGAAAAGTTGCAAGTCTACAACTATCCATATACTCAAAATCCAGGATAAACGACCTCTAAAAGCTATTGGTACCAATAACCCTGTATTTGTTTCTGAGCTTGGTGCACACTGCACTTGTTAACATGTGATGATGTACACTTATCACATAGTGAATCACACATGTCCATGGAGATGATACCTTCAGCATTAAATTTTTCTTCAACAATATCTTCGTTCTTAATTCAGCAGCTCATTTTTTTTAGAATCTTATGTCTCTTTCAGATTATGAAGAAACAACTTTCTCCAAATATAGATAGTTCATAAGAATTCATCAAAGGGCTTCAACTACAAGTATCAGCGTAAATTTAACTTTATCCAATGTAGTATGGGCCATGTGCGTATTGTCCTCTGAGATTGAGAGATAAGCACTTCTCCATGTAGCTTATGGACTGAAGTGCACAACTAACATCCGGCAAAGGTACTTCTAAATTGACCTTAATGCCTTCATCTTCACCTCTTCCAAACTAAAGTTACATATACGAAATAAATG
The DNA here is from genome assembly GCA_016920895.1 of Vaccinium myrtillus. NCBI lineage: Eukaryota > Viridiplantae > Streptophyta > Magnoliopsida > Ericales > Ericaceae > Vaccinium > Vaccinium myrtillus. The sequence goes on from CM029274.1 coordinate 16,327,974, forward strand.
TATGTGAGAGATGTAAAGATGAAATACAATAACAATAAGAAACATTGTCTTTTGTTGAATAAATCAACACCTTTCGTTTCATCAAATATTTAGTTGGCAGTTGAGGATAACAATAATCAACAAACCTTGACACCGAACATGTAAAAAATGGATATAGAATTACCACCAGTAACGAATCCTTATCTTAAACAAAGAAAATATAATGCAAGAAAGAATTCATTGAAACTGAGGAGTTACCTCGATTTGGGAGCCGACATGTCTTTAGTATCAGTCTGATTCAATGACTACAATGAAACAATAGTTACCACTAACAAAAATGAAGGTGAGATTAAAAAAGGACATTAAACTTCTAGCATATAAGCACAAAAGAAAGGATTGAAAAGATAAGGAGTACCTCGAACACACATATCTGGGCAACATTATTTCGCAGTCCAAGCTTAATAAATTCAATGCATTCCTCATGCAACAACTTGAACCTAACATGGATTTTACTAGATTAATTCCAACTAGAAATATTACACAATCAGATTTGTTTAAGGTAATATCTGAGAACATTAGCATGTAAACTGTTTTGAAATCTTAAGATGCACACAAGCAAGGACAACTAAATAGCTCAATGTGTCGATGGTTCTCAAGAAATTATGTTGATAAGTCCCTCCCCAACCAAAAGAAACAAGCCCAGCATCGTCTACTTGTTGCTTAATTTGACTCTATGCATGCACCAAAAATTATCAAACTCCACATTTGAGAACACGGGCCAGATAAATGTTGAAATAAAGGAGGCCAACATGACAAAGGATCTATGTTACTCGGACTCGGGTATGGGTATCGGGTGCGGGTGTATATCTAGGTGTTGGATACCTAGAGTTTAAAAATTGGGGATACGTGGATATGGATCTAAATTTAGGCACGCTACCCATTTTTGGTCTAATAATAATTAATCTGATATGTTATGTATTTTTGCTACGAAAGAAAGAAAGCGGTCTGGTTATCATGCTTGCCCAGATCTATTTCCTTATTTTTCTAAGGCGATTGGCGATGAAAATGCAAGCATTGTTCGTGCAATTCCTTGTTAAATTTATTATTAAGACATAAAATAATCTATGCATTAAAATACATTTATTCTTTTGTTTTTGTCATCAAAAGAAAATAGGGAGAATTGCTCTAAGGTCCACTATAGCTATTTTCTAACACTTCTAGTCCACCTAATATTATCTTAACACATCTAGTCCACTCACACGTATCAATTTCAAGAATACCCCTCGCTTCTTAGGATATCCTAAGATCCTAGGGTACCCTAAAATCCTACGGTACCCTACCCTAAAAAACTATGGTACCCTACGGTAAAACCCTAGGATACCCTAAAACCCTAGGGTACCCTACCCTAAAATTCTAGGGTACCCTACCCTAGGATTTTAGGATAGGGTACCCTAGAGTTTTAGGGTACCCTAAGAAGAAGTGCCTAAAATCCTAGGGTACCTCATGAAAGTGCCTAAACCACTAAAAACACTATAATAGGAAAGTGCACCATAAACCTAAACCCTAGGGTACCCTATGAAAGTGCCTAAACCTAAACCCTAGGGTACCCTATGAAAGTGCTTAAACCACTAAAAACCCTATAATAGGAAAGTGCACCATAAACCTAAACCCTAGGGTACCCTATGAAAGTGTCTAAACCTAAACCATAGGGTACCCTATGAAAGTATATTATGTATTAAATTTAATGTGAGGGTACATTTGTCTATTAAAAATGGAGAGTGGACCTTACACCTTAGAAATTGCAAAAAGGTGGATTAGAGGAGTTATGGAACTAAGAGGTGGACTAGACATGTTACAAAAAGCTATAATGGACCTTAGAGTAATTCTTTAAAGAAAATAAAAGCCCATGAAAATTATTTTTGCATCCCACAATGGGATGTACTCTGGTAATAGAAGCCCAAGTATTCAAGCCCATTAGTGGATCAAAAAGAAGTAAATAAACCCATTACAACATTATAAGTTCAACTTTGTAGCCCAAAACAATAAAACAAATCAAAGCCCAATAAAATAAACAAATCTAAAGCCCAAGCCTAATAAAATAAAATAAACCCTTAAGACAAAACACAAGATCTCCGATCTCCCCGTCGTCTCCCATCATCGTCAAATCTCGCTCAAGCAACGATGGCCAGCAATGACGGAGTTCCACCCAAAATCGTCTTCCACGCAACTTCGTCTCCCTCGCAGGCAGACTGGTAACCTGATCTGGAAAACTGCCATATCCGGATTTTTTTGGCCAGATCCAGTACATATCCCGCTCCCCGCACCCTTGTCAACACAGATACTTTGCCAAAAATGGCGGATCCGTGCAACATAGCAAAAGGAAAAGTGTGATTATCTTCTAACAAGCACCCATTGCCATTTCAGCATCAGTGGCATTAGCTCCGGTTAACATTTTAGCTCTTGGGGAAGCTATTTCAGGAATATGAATCACACAAACAGCACCCATTGCCCATCTCCTTTAGTTTTGAGTATGTTGACCTAATATTGAATGGTTCGGTGGACATAAACATACACTAAAGAACAATATATATTTAAGTTCTACGTACTAAAACTCTATTGAAGGAAAAGTTGCAAATGAAAGTTTCCACATAACAATTAGGAACAGCCCCTGAGTCACAGCAGTTGCTACTTTTGAGTCGAGGTTGAAGGCTGTAGGGTTGAAACACTAAGATGCATATATGTAACCCTAATTGTGGCAACTGATGTTCTCTGAGGACACAAGGCCAGTCAGATGTTTCAAGGTCACGTTGCAGCGACATACGTATGTATCTTAGCGGCTTTACTAATGAAGCAGGACGCCTACTAAAGTTTCATGGGAGAAGACAATGTCAAGCCCTCTTTTAACATTAAACCCACCAGAATTAAATTAACAAAGGAAAGGCACCCTAAGAAATAGAAATCTTCTACCTCGATACACGCCAAAAAATTGCACAGCCATCCTCTGGAGTACCAGTTCGCATCTGCATATTCATCAAATAAATAAATGAGTAAATTTTAAGCCTTGGCTATCAAGAGAAAAAACACCTCATCTGATGAGAAATGTGTCCCAAAATCTGGAAAACCTAAATACCTCAAATCTGTTACTGACTAATGACAAATCAAGAAACATATGTAACTGCGAATAACTCATATCCGAATCAAAGAAAATTCCAGTAAGAACTTACAAGGTATCTATACCCTGAATCAAAGCTACATATTTCTCTGAAGCAAAAGAAAAAAGGATACTGCCCGTGGATTTTAGGATTGTCGGTAGAGAGGAATTTACTAAAGGAAGACGAAGTAAAACATTAAGCATTTACTTTACTACTGATAGGGACTGACTACACTAGGTTTTGGCTTTTACAAATTTAGCTGCAGGTTACCCGAATCCTCAACTACAGAAAATCCCTGTAAACGAAAGGGTATTTAAACCATGAATTATGCTACAAGTTTCTCTTGATGCAAAAGGAGAAAGGTTATTGGACGTGAGTTTAGGATTCACAACACTTGGCATCCTATGGCATCCCATTATAGGAGACAAAGTATAACCCTCGGAATGTACCAATTTGACTTATCCAGTCTTCAATTGTCTAATTAGCTCAAGCAATAACACAATTTTCTTCCCAATCCTTGAAACATTATGGAAGAGTAGCAACACCCTGTTGGCATGAGAGACGGCTATTATACGATAAGAGAGAAACCAAACAGAGCCTTAAGTCACACTCAATTGGGGTCAGCTACATAAATCCTTCTTCCCGTTGAGCTTTGTCAAGGGCATCCGATTTTTCCCTTTGGACTCATCAAGAAGTTCTTGCGATATGCTTCTTATGCCGTCCGCCATCGCATTCCACATTTTCTCACTACTGTCTTCCAAATTCCACCTTGCTTCTTCTAATATCTTGTCTCTAAACAACTCCAAAATCTCCCCTCATAGAATCCACCATCAAGTTCATGGGTTTCTACTCCCTTTCATGATTCTCTGTTGACCTTCGAAACTCCAAAATCTCCCCTCATAGAATCCACCATCAAGTTCATGGGTTTCTACTCCCTTTCATGATTCTCTGTTGACCTTCTAAGCAAATATCTAGGTCTATAAGCCTATGTTGTGACACCAAACAATCATGAGATATAATCTTACAGCCTTTACATACTAAACGGTCTGCACCTCTTATTTGATAATAGTCTTCTTGACTGCTATTAGTCAAAGGTCAATAATGATTTCAAATCTATGAAGCAGTAACCCACATGGAAGTCGCCGTATCCATGTGACATGTTGGGAACACATGACACACCAGCGATATGTCAAGTACATAGGACACGCCACGTGCCATGTCCATTAAACGTTAACCATTATTCATGCTAGGACAAGCCGTGAACACGCTTGAGACACGGGAGACACATAAGGGGACACCGGGAGTGGCTTTTGCAAATTTCAAAAGCTTTTCTGTTGTAAATTTTATAATTTCAAAAGTATCGAGCTAAGGTGGTGTTCGAAAAATTAAGAGCTGAAAACTGAATGCTGAAAACTTTATGAGGTAAAAAGTTGTTTGATAAAACTATTAAGCGCTGAATTAAAACAACTATTTTGATACAATGACGAGAATTTCGGTTATGTTTATTGTGATTGTTCTCTTTTAATTTAATCAATGGCTGCCATGTGTTTGTGGTGGTAGTGGTAGTGGTGGAGGGGTGACTACTATGTTTGGTGGTATGATGGAGAAATGATGATTGCAATGAAAGATGGTGGTGTGGTGTTGGTTATGTAGTGGAGTTGGTGTTATGGTGATTGTAACAAAGGTGGTGTGGTAGTGTTTATAGCGGAGGCGTAGTGACGTGGAAGGATGGCAGAAGGAGAGGGTCCGGTGGTGGAAGTGATTACATTAACGACTAGTCGACTAGTGGTGATTGTAACAAAGGTGGTGTGGTAGTGTTTATAGCAGAGTCGTAGTGGCGTGGAAGGATGGCAGAAGGAGAGGGTCCGGTGGTGGAAGTGATTACATTAACGACTAGTTGACTAGTGAGGTAGTCGTCGTGGCAGAGAAATAAGGTGAATGTACCGGTGGAAGGTGGTTGGGAGGTGGAGAGGTAATGGTGGTGGTGCCGGCAGCAATGTATTGGTGTTGGAGAGATGGCGGGGGGTGGGTGGTGGTGTCAGCGGCAGTGGAGTGCTGGAGGTTGTGGTGGTGACAGCGGTGGAGTGGTTGTAGTTGTGGCGGCAGTGGTGGTGGTTTGGGGGTGGGGATGGGGTGGGGGCGGTGAAGGAAGGGGTGATAATACGGACAAATTCAGTCAGACTTAAGTAGGTACCATTCTAATTGCGTCATGTTTGGAACTTGTGAAAAGTGAGGAAAATAAAAGATGAAGGGAAAGTGTGGGGAAAATAAAGATAAATTTTTACTATTCCTAACGCTCTATTTGGTCCTTCTCTCTTCTTTTTCCTCTCAAACCAAACAAGATGGAGGAAAATTTTAAAATTTTCCTTTTCTTTTCTTTTCCTTTCCCTAGGTTCCTTAATTTTTGTAACTTTTTAAGCCTATATTCAAAAGGACTTAAAATATTAAGTACGATGAAATATGGTTATCAAACCTACTTAATTACTTATCACTTAATTCATTCAGTTTTAGGTGCAAAATTGGGTTATCAAACAACAACCCCTAAAATTTAATACTATAAAATACACAATTGTATGCATTTAAAAACATATAGAATTCGTAGATAACACAATCGATAGAAGTCGAAATTTAAACATTAGTGGTTATAACGTAGGTATGCATGGCTAAAAAAGTTAACAAAACAATAGCCGTTTCTGTACTACATAGAATTGATTTCTAAACCTGAGCATGTTTGTTTTCTGATACTTTTTTTAACAATTTTGTGGTACAACTATACATGTTTCATTCACACTTTGCTCATCGTTGTTTCAGTACTTTAAAGGTTCTTCAATTCACCAAGCTTTGCAAAGGAAAAAGTACAACTTCATCCTTCTGCCAATCCATGGCCGATCTAAGGCCTTATCAGAGACCCTCTATCCAACTATCAAAGCCTTCAAACATTGTTAACTTTGTCACGAGGGTGATGCCTAATAAAAGTGAATGAAATATGCATGTTACTGCATCCAGCAGACTTTCGGGCAGAAGAATCGCAACTGAAGGTCTAATATGCATGTTCCTTCACCGGGCATAGTTATGGGGAGAAGAATCACAATTATAGGTCCACTCTAAAAACTCAACAAAATTAGAGTATCCTTCAGTAAAACCTTCCAAATGCCACTGTAGCCCTGAAGCTTCAATTCTCCTTCTAAGTCCTGAAATTTATCAACCTCCTGAAAGTACAATAGGAAAAAGCACAAATACCGTTATTTTCATATAAAATAAACAGGATACATTGAACAACAGTACAAAATGTTCAAACTATTCACTATTAAAGGATGGTTTGATCTATACCACACAGCAGAGGAATGGAAAAACAGAGACAGCACCGATAAATGTGTAAATGTAATACTTTTGCATTCTTGTACAAGAAATAATGAAGAAAATGCAACAGAGAGAATATGGAAGACGCAAATCACATCTTATAATAGATAGGGGTGGGAATTTATGACACGACACGAAGTTAGCGGGTTAGTGTTGAGTATTTCTGACACGAAACACGTATATGACACGATCCGAGAACACGAATAGTAAACAAGTCGGGTTCGGGTTGAACCCGCATAACCCGAAAATGACATGAATTAACCTATTTGTCTAATAGTGTCAGACATGCATTTCTTTATTTTCTTTTCATTTATTCTTAATTTCTCATCAGTAGTTTTATTTTTCCTTGAATATAGTTAAACATGTGATGTCCAAGTTATGATTTTGCTGTGATTCTGCTATATGTTTTCATGCTCTGAATTTGTGCATGAAAGTTTTCAAGCTCAAACCTACTGCAACTCAAGTTTATCCTTTGATATCGAGTCATTCTCTCCATGTTCTCAAATCTACAAGGTTTTGTTGTGGTGGCTAAGGTTCTAAGCCTACACATCATTTGCGGGCTATAATTACTCTCTCTGATGCCTTATATTTAGTCAATCTTTTTTTCACAGTACAAAAAAAAAAAAAAAAAAATCGTGTCAACCCTAACACGACACGATTAATAGCAGGTCGGGTTAGGGTTCATATTTTTCGACACGATTAGTTAAGCAGGTCATTTTGACACGAACCCAATTTGACACGAGCACGGCTCGACACGACACGAACACAGCACAACACAACACGACGCCCACCCCTAATAATAGACACCAAATACGCAAATACTAAGGGCAGCCATGATGGAAAGGGAGCTCATTTGTGAGTTACTTCCAAACACTCTTCTATCTCGGTAAGTACTAGACTACTAGTTATTCCAAAGAGTGAAAGAAAGCGAGAAATATGGAAACCACACACCCACCAGCACAAGCACTATTCATATTGGTGATACCTGTGAATAGACATCAATGATGACCTTAAGCCATCTTAGATGTCACCAAAAGTAACTACACCAAATATGTGTCTTAAAGAGTTTTGTTTAGAAACAAAGGTCAAACATGTATGCTATAAGGAACACTGGTGTTCAAAAAAAAAAAAGTACACTCAGAGAGGCAATTATTTCTTTCCTCAGTTCTTCTCTAATTCAATAAAACCTTGAAAATATAAAGGACTGGATTGAACCTGATTAACGTATCATTTAGCTGAGTTTAAAAGAGACCTGAAGCTCTTGCTGATGGGAACAAAAAAAAAATCCATCTTCCATTTAGAAAGATCAAGTAGAACTTCAACTAAACTATCCTTCAATTCCTATTCCCCAAAAACCTAAAGAAAGGAAAATCATATTATCTAACAGAGGGAATATATTCAAGCTAAAAAAGAGGAAGGAGACAAGACTATCTCAATAGCCTTCCGACCCGGAATGGAAGATGCCTTAGATCATCCTAGCAAGGATTTGTCACGGTGAACTTCTTGCGTGAAGGTCTGCACAAAACAGTAAATATAAACATTCAGATGGTCTAAAAGCTTTGAAGGGGATTTCCCGGGGAAGCTAGAAGATGAACTTTATCATTTGACTGATAGGATGTGATCCCCTCCGCAGTAAGATGCCAAAGATACTTTAGGATATCAAAAAGTTGAGAGTGCTCTAGAGAGAACTTTGTAGGGGTGAACAAAAAAAACAAAGAACTGGACCGAACCGAGTTTTTTTTTCGGTTTTTTTCCTTTAGCCGGTTCGGTTCATTGGAAGTTGAAATTTCTAAAACCTGTTCGGTTCCCGGTTCAGGTGATTTTTAACTCGAACCGAACCGGTATACATATATACTTAAAAAAGGAAGGAGCCAGGGGTCGAACTTGAGACCTCATGCGTAGAAGGCCAACATCATTACCGCCCGACTAACCAACTTCTTGTTCTTCACACAGATAATAATTATATTTATTACATCCTTGTATGTTAATTAGCTACTATATATACAATTACATTCAGTCTGAAAACATTCAAATAAACCCTAGATCTAATATCATCCTCTTGCAGCTGCGGCTGCAGCTCTCTCTCTCAAAACGAAGAAGAAGAAGAGGAATCGAGGCGATGATGGATCGGACGATTGACGACTTTGTCATCATAACGATGAACGACGACGATGGAAATCAATCTCTCGATCTGTATGTATCTATGTTGTGTATATAAATCTTTAAATCTGTGTTTGTGTGTATTGTGTAATCTGTGTTTGTGATGTATATAGGCTGTAATTGTCCCTTTCTCTGTCTTCCGATCAAAAAATCATTCCTTTCTCTCTTGATCTGTTGTATATCTGCAGTTTTCTCTCTCTCCCCCCTGAACCGAACCGACTTCTGAACCAGTACGAACCGAACCGGAACTGAATCAATCTCTAAAAAACCGGTTTCGGTTCCATTCTTTCTCCGAACCGGTTTTCCCCGGTTCACTCCAAAACACCCACGAACTGGACCGAACCGAACCGGTTACACCCCTAGAGCTTTGTTCAGGAAGTGGCCACGAAAGTTTCTAATGCAATGGGTTGTTTGCAGAGAAGGCAGGTGAAAGGGAAGAATGGCAGCATTTGGGGAGGTCAGGCTCCAAGGAATGATAATTTTGCATACAACCAGCTCATGGAAATGCATAAGCAAAGGATCTTCAAATTATATACACTATCACAGAGGATGAGATTTTGTCTATACACCAAAGTGGGGAATCTTGTTAGAGCATCCACAATGGCCTAACCAAAACCAAAAGGTTGCTAAGGTTAGCAATATTTGTTCAAAAACGAGCTCACATTGGAATAATCAAACTTGGCAACCTCTTAGCAACTAACCAACCAAATTTTGGCCCTTGGATAACCAAAACTAGCCATTAACCAAATTTGATGGACCCCACATGTACTCAATCAAGTACACCCATGATTACACAAAATGAAAAAAACATTCCCCCACTCCTCTCTCACAACAATGTTTACAAAAATTTATTTTGAAAAACATTTTTTTCAAAATAAATATTTTTTATTAAAGAAATATTTTTTATTAAAGAAATATTTTACAAAAAAAAAACTGTTTTTTACACACAAAAAATTACAAGTTTTTAAGTAATTTTTTCCGAAATAGAGGTTTTAGTATAAAAAAAATTGTTTTTTTCCGAAAAATAAATTTTTTTTAAACAGTTTTCAAAAACTGTTTTTTTTCAAAAAATTGTTATTTTTCTTTAAAAAAAAAACAATTTAACAACGGTTTTGTTTTTAAAAGAAGTTTTCAAAATATTATTTTAAAAAAGCAGTTTCAAAAACTCTTTCTTGTAGTTGGAAAAAAGTGATGTGGCAAGTTTTTGGTTATCCAAGTTTAAAAAAGTGATGGGCGGACCAATGATTTTGATTATGGACAAAAAAAATCAATGTGGGACTTCACATTGCTAACTTTAGCAACCTCTAAATGGATAACCAAAAGCTGATGTGGCAACTTCTAGTTATATAATTTTGGTTAGGCCATTGAGGATGCTCTTAGAAGGTTGTGTCAACTAGATATTTCGAGGATTCTGTGGCCCACGTAGAGGACTACCTTGAGCTTATTGTCTTCCTAAGCTGTATGAGCCCATTACTGACTTTTTTAATATACTGCAAAATTGAGAATAGGAATCTGCAAATTTCTGACAAATCCTCCGTCAGCTATTCTAATTTAGTGAGATAAGGAAGATGAGAATTGGTATATCATGTCCAAGGTTGTCATTATAAGAAGCTTTATGATAATCAGTTATTACATTCATTTATTCCTCTAAATGATTTTGTGCACAAAGACTGACAAAGGTGGCGGATGTTATACTTTGGATGGCTGCTGCCACTTCTTGTATACTCTGCCTGATTGTTCCCCTGTTGTATTTGGCTACTTTTGCGCATTATCTTACTACTAGACCCAAAATTCATCGTAACAAGAAGAAATGGCACCAAAATAGAAAAGAAAAAAAGAAAAATAAATGCGCAGATTTAAAAGGTATTAGAGTGATAACCTGAAAACATAATATGTCAGCTGACCACAACCCAATCTCAAAAATGATACTCCTCTTCCGCCATTCCCACGCCAACATCTTTGGAGGTATATGGAAGTAAAGTAGGCTCCTGTGATTGCTAGCCAGGTAGTCAGCAAGTATGTTGTACGAGAGGACTTTAAACCGCTCTGGAAACGACACAAGAAAAAATAGATGGTGTTAAGCCACAGAATCACCATTCTTATAAGGGCACAGAATGCGAAAGAGTAAAAAAATCAGGGATTTAGCAATAACTACAGTAAATGTGGACTGCATAATGCCAAGCAGATCATATACCGTAACCGACTAAAATGAAGCTAATATACCAAAAAATGGGGCTCTATAACATCTTGTGTAGCTGCCACACTCGAATCAACTTTCTTCATATAAACCCTACTATTGAATATATTCAAGCAATCTGATTCGCTGCACATAGAACTCAGTGACCTTTTCAGTACCACCACTTTTGGTTTTCCATTTGTCAGCCGAGTCAATTCAGGCTCAGAGAGCAGCTTCTTTGCTCAAATTGTCCTATTGACTTGCAAAATATATACTAAAAAATCAATCCTTCAAGGGAAGTAATCTTTTCATCTTTTCAGACCAAATAATTATTGTCAAGCATCTACCAGTTGTTACTCCCTTCAAGGTGCGAGCTTTTTCCACGGGCTGTGCACACAAGTCGAGCCAGAGTACATTGGTTCATATAACAGTTTAATTGTAAGAGCAAGTCCACCCATTGCCATTTGTTTTGCCATTGCCAAAATTTGGCATATTTTTTGGCCAAATCTAAGTCCACCCATTGCCACTATGCTCAAGTGTCCCCATATAACTGAGATCAAACCCAAAACTCATTCTATACCACAAGCAATCTGATTCGCTGCACATAGAGCTCAGTGACCTTTTCAGTAGCACCACTTTTGGTTTTCCATTTGTCAGCCGAGTCAGTTAAGGCTCAGTGAACAGCTTCTTTGCTCAAATTGTCCTCCTAAAATGCAAAATATATACCAAAAAATCAATCCTTCAATGGAAGTAATCCTTTCAACTTTTTGGACCAAATAATTATTGTCAAGCATGTACCAGTTGTTACTCCCTACAAGGTGCGAGCTTTTTCCACGGGCCGTGCACACAAGTGGAGCCAGGTAGGTTGGTTCATTTAACAGTTTAATTGTAAGAGCAAGTCCACCCCACTGCCATTTGTTTTGCCATTGCCATAATTTGGCATATATTTTGGCCAAATCTAAGTCCACTCATTGCCATTTCTTGATGCCAAAAGATGGCATTGCCATTTTTCTCACTTCATCCAATAGAGATTAGTTTAATCCAATGGTTAGCTTTGAGATTGTGCTTAAATAGTGTTGCACCGGCCCAACAACATCATTATTTTTTGGCTTATTGACACTGTAGCAAGCACACACAAAAAAGGCTTTGGCAATGCCATTTTGGGACCAACGAGTGGAGTAAAACCACACAAACTACGTACCTAATTAGACGAATAGCAAAGAGAAGTAAAACCACAACCAACAACAACACATGTAGCAAGGACAAAATTACCACATTGAGGAGGCGGCCTCAGTTTCGAAAACTCCCATTCCCGGTAATCCAATGGCTTAGAAGGCCGCGGCCCAAACTGTTGTGGCCCCGGACGAAACCCTTGGTTTCGATCTGGACGAGGATTGAAGTAAGTCGGTCGAGGGTATGGATACGTTGGAGGATAGACATGAGGCGGCGGGGGATTATCGACAGTAGGAGGGCGAGTTTGAGACCGATACGGAGTAGGGTTATTGAAATTTGATCGAAAGCCTCGATTGGCGTCGCTGACGGACTGGAAGTGAGAGTCTCCGGTGACGAATTGGCCACCGGCGGATTGATCGGAGACTCCTCTACGTGCTTGGTACTGGACAGCTCTGTACTGTAACAAGGAAATCGGAAGTGCCAGTGTAAATTCGTATAGATACATGTATCCAAGTGTGTGTGTGTGTATGTATGTATAGATATGTGTGTATATATGTATACAGAAAACTTATAGTGTATAGAGAGAGAGAGAGAGAGAGAGTTGAGAGTAAGGTGTGAAAAGTAGCTTACGGAAGATCGGTAAGACATGACGGTGGAGGCTTCCGTGGAGGTTGCGGCAGCGGCAGCGGCGGGGAATTGGAGGGAAGGAGAAGAAGGTCGCTTCATGGAGAGAAAAATGGGAGAAAAATTCACACTCTTCATCATATACGGATTCGCTTTTTAAAAATATAAAAACCGGTCGATAAACCTGTGTATACAAATTTTTTGTACACAAATCTGTTGTTCCTCCTCGGGGTCCTACACGGAGAATCGAATCTGTTCATATTTCTCCAAATAATGTTAAGTGATATCCCATAAAAAATTATTTAAATTGGCCATCAGTAACTCTCCATCAATTCATTCATTTTTTTATTTAGAATAAAAAACTGGATGAATCGATGGAGCATTTTTCGATATCAGATTTAGCTAATTTTTTACGGGGTGCAAGTAAACATTATTTGTAAAAACATAAACGGCTCTGATCATCCGTGTAAGATCTGGAGGGGGTAGGGGTGGGCATCGCGTCGTGTTCGTGTCAAAATGACCTGCTTAATTAATCGTGTAGAAAAATATGAACCCTAACCCGACCTGCTAATAATCGTGTCGTGTTCGGGTTGACACGATTAACTTTTTTCTCTTTTTTTCACGGTGAATTTTTTTTTTATTAATCCACAGTAACCATTACAATAGATTAAATGGACTAGATATCAAAGAGAATAATTATAACTAACCAAAATCATGTGTAATTATAGCCCGCCAAAAACGATGTGTAGGCTTAGAACCTTAGCCGCCATAACAAAACCTTGCAAATTTGAGAACATGGAAAAAATAACTTGATACTCCCTCTGTCCCTTTTTAAGTGTTTAACTTTTCATTTTGGGTTGTCCCTAAATAAGTGTGTGGTTTGAAAAGTTAATGGATAAAAGTTTGTACAATTATCATTTTGCCCTTTTGAAAAGTTAGTAGGTAAAGAGTTAATGGGTAAAAGTGGAGGATAATTTTGGAAAGTAGAGGTAAAAGTTGATGTGAATATTGTAAAGTGGAGGAAAAAGTTGATGTGAAAGGTGTAATGATGACGTTTCTTTAATAAGTTGGATTTACGAAGCAACACATTTAAAAAGGGACGGAGGGAGTATCAAAGATAAACTTCAGTTGCAACAAGATTGAGCTTGAAAATTTTCATGCACAACTTCGGAGCATGAAAACGTACAGGTTAATTCGTGTCATTTTTTGGTCGGGTTCGGGTTACCGTGTCGACACGATTAGACGGAACAGGTTAATTCGTGTTATTTTTGGGTCATGCAGGTTCAACCCGAACACGACCGTTAACTAATCGTGTTTTCGGGTCGTGTCATATACGTGTTTCGTGTCAGAAATACTCAACACTAACCCGCTAACTTTGTATCGTGTTGTCGTGTCGTGTCATAAATTTCCACCCTTAGGAGGGGGCCCAAAATAACAAACATGTACCAAAAAACTCTGTACTAATATTACAGTGCAGAATCCAAAAAATAAACTACTTGTTAAAGATATGGGTATGGAACCCATGGTACCGAAATTATATAATTCGACATGCAATATCCACTTTTGGGTCTCACATGAATAATTCGAACAATTCAATAATTTTAAAAGAAATTTTTGTGTCCCTACAAAAAATAGCTAAAATTATTTTAAAATTATTAAACGATTTGGATCATTAGTGTGAAATTCCAAAGTGGGTCCCACACGCCTATTTGTACAACTTTTGTACCATGGGTTTGGTACCCCTAGCAGCTTGTGCTCTTATTACCTAATAACATACTCTCTCGCTCTCTCTCCACAACTCCAAGAAAAACCCCCCTCAGGCCCGTTTCTCGAATGATGGACGGATAAGATTTTAGGGATAAAATGTGAATATGGTATGAACTATGAAGGGGATTAGCTAAAAATGGTGGATAAGCTTAGAAAGGGTGGGTTTGTTTTTTTAGAAAGGGAGATTAGCTTATACTTGGTTTGTAAGGTAGTTGATATGAGTGAATAAGAATGTCGATACAAATGGTGGATAATTATGTAATGAAGCAAATTATTTTACTGCCCTTATGTAATTCTTGTAGTATCCATTTTCATTTTTATTATCTTTTCCAATTTATTAATTGCATATATCTATTCAACATGTGAATTTTAAAATAATAAATATATCTTTTCTTAATATTCGTGATATCCATACTACAATAAATTATTAACATATATGATTTCATCAATTTAAAACAACGTAATTTTGTATGTTAATCATAAGCTATAAATTTAAATATTCTGTGGGCACACATTTTTGCATAAGATGATAGTAAGTCAATATGGGCCTTCAAAATGAAGTTTAATCCACCAAAAACATACTCATTTTCAAGAACTGTATTGAATGCACATATGTTGTGACACATTGCACGTAGACAGCTCAAATTTGTTTATAGAATAATGTACAAAGATTTCTAACAATGTTAAACAAAGAAGAAAATACTGTAAGTAGAATTCCAAGCAAATAAGAGTGATTTTTAAAAACTTACATCTGATCAATTTCAATCCCCTTATTTTTCTTGGAAACTACTAATAAACAGAGAGCTCTAAGTCAATGGCCAAACGGGTAACCAACTAATTTTGTGGGCAAAGGATAAGGTAACAAAACCCCCTAAGGAGGGTTTCCTTATTCCCCTAGAGGGGGGTTACATATCCTGGTAACATAACTTATCCCAGACAAAAAAAAAAACAAGCACTGGATGTGGATGGACCCAGGATAAGCTTATCCGGGTTATCTCATATTCGGGCACTAATCCCTCAAACAAACAGGCCCTCAATTTTCTATCAAATCAATCTTAAATACTCATCTCTTCTTTGTGCACAGCTGGCGTCTGCTCAATTCCGACAAGTTTTTCTTGTATGACAATGGATTTGTCGGTGCAATATTGGAAGCGACGGCAAGGTTTGGATCAAGTTGAGGAAAGAAGAAACATAGAAAAGAAGAATAGAGGAAAGAATAACAAGAATGACAAGGGTAATCTAGATCCAGTAAAAACAATAGTGATTTTATGACGCAATAAGTTAAAAAATCCAATGATTTGCGATAATTACCTCCTTGCTTCCTGAAATTGCTATAATCTTAGTATTCTTGAAGATTTTCGAATGTGGGTTCTCACTAACGGGTGAATTTACTATGACTTCATGATCTATGGGTTTGTTGAAAATTTGACTTCTGGGTTTAAAAAATTCTTTTTCCGTCCATAAATAAGAGTAGGTTGGATTTTTCAAAATTCAGGATGTCGAATAAATAATTTAAACCAACTAGGATGTAGACTTAATTATGGATCAATAACTAAGTTTCCCTTAAGTTATGAAGCCAAAGTACTTTATTTTATTATCATACAAATAGCATAATGTTTTTGTTCTTTTTCATATTTTCTGCACCCACAAAAATTACTAGCTAATAGCACACTAAACAAAAGAAGTGACTTGAAATAAATAATCACAAACTACATCTACATATACTCCTTTCCTTTTTTTTTTAAGAGAATTTTAATTAGGCATCCTATCTAAAAATCTTATTTATGTTCTCATCCCTGATGTCATCGCTAGTTATGTTTACATCCTGAAATTGTATAGTCTGACTATTGTGCCCTTATTAACTCTCCCTAGACACCATTTAATAAATTATATTGGTACCATTTATAGATTTTCCTTATTTATATCCTTAAATATATAAAGGTGTACGTATATACATGTAAACATACATGTTTACAAAACAAACAAGGCGATTTATTTCCTATATACAAATAAGGAAAATCATCTTATACCTTATTCTCGGAAATGATACCAACATGGAAATATTTATTAAATGGTATCAATATTGCCCGGTCATATATATGTTTGTCCGGTCATATACATTTCCTATATACATGTTTCCAATTCCCATGATTAATGGGATTAGTTATTTAGGCCTTCATCTTAATTATACCTTTTTCTCTCTCTGCTCGGTCATTTTCCTATAATGGCGATTTGAAGGCCACCACCCAATCGTTCACCATGAAGGCCTACCCCACCTCCATGAAGGCCGCGGCCCTCTCTCTCTGTGGGACGTGACAATCTCCACAATCGTTCCTCGCCTCCAATCTCCAATCTTTCATCGCCGCCAATCATTCATAGCCGTTCATCGCCGCCAATCTCCACAATCGTTCATCGCCACCGATTTCCATAGCCGTTCTCCAAAATTGTTCAAGTTTTCCTCATTTTGGATTGTTAAAAAAAGGGTGTATAAGGTTCAAACTTCGTTAAATCTGTTTGGTCATATTGTTGAAATAATGAAAAACAAATGCATGAATAGATCTCATGTTTTTTTAGAAATCTTTTCTTTCATATCTAACATTGAATATGGTTTATTAACTTAGTATTTTGGTGATTTGGTACAATAAAAGTGGTAAATCAGTAAACCATGTTCATTGTATGAAATTTCATGGTGATTTAGTACTGTGTAATTTTATGATGTATTAATATACCATATGTTCATGTTTTTGTTTTGTTTTTTTGTGGTGCATTAATATACCATGTTTTATGGGTTTTTTATATGCAATCTGACTTTTATCCTTGGACTACATATACCTATTTTTTACGGAGCATTAATGTATCATGTTTCTTAGTTCATTTTATTTACACTTGTATTTCTTTAGAAATTTATCATTTTTTTCATAGTTAATTTAGTCATGGAAATCGTGAAGTGATTTTCATGGTACATAAATCTATCATGGTAAAAAATATGGTGGATTACTACAAAAGTGCATGAAATCAATATCTCATGACTTATGTTTTGAGGACAAAATATCATGATTATTTAGTTGCAATTTTTTTTTTTTTTTTGAGATTTTAGGTGTGAGAAGATTAGGAGAGAATTATAAGATTAGGAAAGGGAGAGATTTTTCAAGATAGAGAGAGAGAGAGAGAGAGAGAGATAAATTAGGAAAGATTAGGAGAGATAAATATTAGGAAAATCAGGAGAGAGAAAGGGTATTTTGGGGTTTATTTGAATTTCGAGATGGAATCATAAAGATTCAAATCTCATAGGATGAAATCATAATGATTTTTTTTGTATAGGATGCCTAATTAACTCTCCCTTTTTTTTATATCAGCATTTATTTCCTTTTTAAACCTCTTTTAGTCATTTAAATCTATCACTAAAAAAAATCCTATTTCTTTCTTTTATGTTTTCTAGACTCAACAATTTACCTAATTCAAGCTCTACAGCCCCTATACAACTACTCCTCCATTTCTCCTCTTCAAAACTTTAAAAAAAGAGCAATGCTACGGACACTAAATAACTGACAAACAATTACACTAAATATACACATGGCATTTACACATCAATGCATTCATCCACTAAAAGCGTACCACGTGTACATTTAATACATTAGTTAGTACTTTATTTAGTGCCTCTAGACTTTCCCTTAAAAAATTGAAGTGCATAGAAGGAAAACGCGGGGAGGCTCCATAGATTTCATCAAACGACCCGAAATTTTTCAATAAAAGTTTCATAAACACACTATATTTTACACACTTTCTGACCCTATTTTCCTTGAAATTCAGTTCTCAACTAAGCCTTAATAATAAAAAAGTACATGACCATATCTCCTCGAAATTCAGTTCTCGACTAAGCCTCAATAATAACAAAGTAAATGACCATATATCTGCAACCTCAAAATAAGTACTACAATAATTCATCCAAATTGTGTCTACTCCAACTTATCCTCAAATGGTACGAATCAACCTCAACTCATGCGACTACACACCTGAAAAATAAAATCACCGACAAGTATATGATACAACAAAATAACAATCCTCATATTTAAATGGAATCAAATAAACAACGACCACCAACTGAGGTGAAATAATTCCTCCAAATTGTCTCTACTCCAACTTATCCTCAAATGCTACAAATCAACCTCTACTAATCCGACTACACACCTGAAAAATAAAATCACTGAGAAGTATACGATACAACAAATCAACAATGCTCATATTTAAGTGGAATTAATCAATATACAACGACCACCAACCGAGGTGAATAATTCACAATAGACCTCATACTCGTTCCTCTCAGTACATGATTAGTGATCCCCCTCACCTGCTTCACCAAGCCTACCTGGCTATCTTGGATTATCCAAGCTATTGGCAAGGTCACTTGATCACTGTACCAAATAGGTCCATAGCACTCTAGCCAATAATTTTGCAACAAATAGCATGTATTTCACATTCAACAAAATCCTAAGAATTGAACAAATGATACGAGATATTCAAAAGGAGTACGAAATGATCAGAAGTAAGGAAAGGATTCCAGAAATGGAAAGCATATCGTTTACTCCCCGAGTTACCGCTAATTAATCATAACCACTGGGTTGATGAAGTGTACCACAGTAAACAATACCCTAAAGTTGCATTTCAATAGGACATAATCTTTCTTTCGGTCTCTGTGATTACATCTCGGTATCATCCAAGCTACCTTGGCCAGAAGGCCACTGCCCAAACCCCAAACTATATAATGTAAGAAGAACTCTTATATTTCTCCTCTGAAGAAGCTCACGGCGCGCGCACGCACACAGACACAAGTCTATCATATCTCCTTTAATGAACATACAACTAACTCCACCATCATTACTCACATGCAACAACACTACAAAACCCAAGTGTGCACTCCACCCTACACATACATCTTTATCCCATTCGCCTCTCTCTCTCTCTCTCTCTCTCTCTCTCTAAGAGCTAGTCATTACTCCCACCAAATACAACAAAACTACTAGCCACAAAACCTCCTCTACCCATAGATATACAAATAACAAAAATTCATTTTACACCAAAATTTATATACTATTATTCAGTATCAAATTTACTCTGAATCCTATTGGCGTTGCTGTTTTGGTTTTTGGTCTACTTGTGGTGTCTTTTGGATGTTTGGTGGTTAATTTGGTTTTGTTTTAGCAGGGGTTTAGGGCTTATCTCGGTTTTGGTGTTTGGTTTTTGGGCTTGTCCTTGGGGTTTTTTTTTTTTTTTTTTATCTTGGCCGATCTAGGTGTTTTTTGGTTGCCTTCCGTTGCTTCTCTTCGATCTCAAGTGTGTGGCGTTTCACCGTTTTGCTCTTGGTCCTTTTAATCTTTGTATTCTTTCAAGGATTAATAAATGGGGTTTTTGCACTTACACCCCCTGTACTTTGACCGTTTTGCAGAGACACCCCTTGTAGTATTTTTTTAGGCACTTACACCCCTCCGGTTAGTTTTTCTGTCAACTTGGACGGAAAAGGGAGTGGCGGGAAAATTCCCTCCAAAATGACTACTTTAATGTCACAAATGCCCCTGGTAGCCATTTATAAGCTTATGGGTGCTCTATTTAGCAAAAAACAGAGCACACTTTCTCACTCTTTTCCACCCCCCAATCCTCCTAACCTCAACTCAGTAGTTCTTGAAATTAGTGAATTAAGAAAAAGAAAAAGAGGGTAAAGAACCGAGGACCATAGATACCAAAAAGCGATTCACATCATCTATACATGCACAAAAGAAAAAACAAATTAGACTAACTGTAATTCGGATGTCTAAAAGGGAGCTAAACAAACTGCTACTAGAATAAAATGTTTATAAGCTTACCATAAAGGAGTTTTACTTTTCGTTCATAGATAATCAACACCACCGAAGGACAAGCAAAATCAAGGCAACTATTGTAGAAACAGACATAAAGACAACAAAATCTGGGATTGGTACTTCACAGAAGCAAAATAGAGTACGGGTTAGCACCAATTTCATCGCAGGTAGGAGCTAACACACAAAACAAACAGAAATACAATTCAAGAAATGCAGATAAGTAGAATACGAATGTTCCAATCAATTCGTGTTAGCTATTGAGAACCAGACAATGGCTTCATGTTAAATTCAATTTACAACTTGAATTTAACGAAACCGCAAACGCATTAGGCGTGAATTTGAAGAAACAAACTTAAACTGAGTGGACATAACTAGACAAACGAAAACAGAGCAAGAACCAATTCAAGTTCAATCTCAGGAATTACACAGAGGGACAGTGTAGAACGCGCCTAACTCACGCGGCCGCGTAGAGCCGTAGATCTGAAAATTCTGTCACGCGCCATTCTCAAGCAGCGCGTGAGAATTTCAAACCAAGCGGCAGTAGATCAGGAGAATGCTGGGTTGTTTCATATACTCATTGAAGAGCTTCATGGATGGTCTATTCATCTATTTGTTGGTCTTCGAGAGATCCCTGGGTGTGAATGTGCTGCGAGCTTCATCACCAGAACTATAAGGTAAGCCTTCTAATCTAAGAAGACCCACCGCTATTTTGACGATTGATTGATTCCGAGATGAGTCTTATTTCGAGTTGAGCCACTGCTATTTCATAGATCGATTCCAAGATGGGAGGGGTTAGAGGAGAGAGTGGAGTTCTACTCGCAAAAAATTCCAACCATCTTTGTAAGACAACCTTCCCCATCTGATTCGAAAAATTTGGGTTGTAATGCCTTCCATGGTTGGATGTCTGCGTACAGGGTTGTGATAACGAGAGAGAGAGAGAGAGAGAGAGAGAGAGAGAGAGTTGTCTTCACAAAATGACTTAGGGTTAGGGGTTGGGGTTGGGGTTGGGGTTGGGGTTGGGAATGGGCATTTAAGACTTTTCATTGCTTCCGTTAACGGCATCACGTGTTGCACTTTAGTCTAAAGTTGGAGGGGTATAAGTGCCTAAAAAAAATACTACAAGGGGTGTCTCTGCAAAACGGTCAAAGTACAGGGGGTGTAAGTGCAAAAACCCCTTAATAAATTTCTTTTGCCTTGCAAAAAAAATAAAATTTTTACTCTGGAATCCCTCCCATGTCCCGTTAAAATAATCCACTACACCTTAAAAAAAAAGATGTTATAATCTATCCCCCTTAAAATAATTTCGTCCTTGAAATTTACTAATTGAATATTGTCAAAATAATATAAAAAATATAACTCAGAGTATATCAGAATTTGAAAGAAAAAAAATTAAAACTTATTTTAAGAAAATACAGGTTATTACATCTGTGTGTGTGTGTGTGTGTGTGTGTGTGTGTGTGTGTGTGTGATTAGAGTCCTATTCTCTTTTTGTTCTTCAGAAATGTACATTTCGTTCTTGCCTGGTACCGGATGACTCGATGAGATCTGAAAAACGATCAGAACAGCAGAGATAGAGCTGTAATTTGGCCAGAATGGGATACAATACTGAATATCCTATTTTTCTTCTAGTATGGTAAATCTTGGTTGGTACGGCATGAGATTCATCATTTTTGTCACGCCCTCAATTTTCAAGCATATTACTAATACATTTTCTATGATGTCCAAAATATCCAAAATCCATAGATAAATACTCATAAATAACATGTCACGTTAGTTCCCAATAATCCACATGATTGACATCATTGAATAACAACCATTAGACCATAAGTGGAGAATAAGAGCTAATGGTTTTATATCCATCCTACAATCAAAAGATATGTAGTTGAGTTACATCTTCATCTTCCAAAATATTCTTCACTAAGATGATAACATTACTCTTCCAATGCAGCTTTCAAAATATGTAGTCACACCTTGCAACACAAGCACTCCAAGTTATGCACCTTGATTTGTACCTGAAAATGTAGGGGTTGAGCATACAGTTGCCCAGTTGGAAAAATCTTTAACAAACTCTATATGTGAATGGAATGACGAGTGAAAAGGATAATCACTATGCAAATGGTGGCATATAACCAAACATGAACAAAATACCATATTTAACTGTAAATATTCAAGAACTCAAGCACACACAAGTAGTATTCCCAAATACCGATTAGTCCATTATCAAATTACTTCTATTAAACTTCCATCTCAATCTCACTCCTTCAAGAGTAGTTTTAATATGAGCATTTGGGACCTTGTTATCCCCTGCCTAGCATTTGGGTCCTTGTTACCCCTGCCGAGCATTTGGGTCCTCGTAACCCCTGCCGAGCGGCTCACCTGAAGGTGGACCTAGTATCTCATTTCCTTGTGTTATCAATTAAGTTTCTATTTGCTCAATACAACCACACTTTCTAGTTTCATCAATAAACCCCTCATCAACAATGAGGTTCCTTGTACAACATACACAATAAACACCACATAACAACTCAATTCCACAAACATAGGAATCTATTAAGGAAATGCCAATTTCTCTAGTCTAGTATCGAGATAAAAAAAGGGGTATTAATACCCCTTGGGTTTTTAGGAAAAACAAGTTTCAATTCAACAATATTCCACCCAATCAAGATACAACATTTTAAATACCTAATCTTACACTAATCAGCACATAAACATGTAGAGTGAGAAAGAAATCCCTACCAAAGTGGGGTTTGAGCAAAACCTTAAGTATAACCAGTGGATCTAGCTTGAATCCCACAAAAGCATCTTCCTTCCTAGCTTTGCTACGAGATTTGAAGTCTTGTTTCCCAAAAACAAGGCACAAAAGTAAGGATCAACAAGTATTTCAAGAGAGAGAGAGAGAGAGAGAGAGAGAGAAAGGATTATAACCAAAAAGGTCAGTTCTTACCTCCTTGAGTGAGAAACCCGAAATCCAAGTGATTAGGCCCTGTTTGATAAGAGAGATGGAGCATGGGATTGGATTACCAATCCTGTGGGCCCATTAATTTTCATGTTTGGTGTGCAATTTGAGGGCTGGACTAGCAGTCCCATGGGACAACGAAACCCCCATTTTCATGGGATTGGCCAACCCAAGGGGGTTGGGTAGTATGAAACCTATCCCATGGGATTGAGTCTAGAAAGACAACATTGTCCTCTTCCTTTTCGTTTATTTCCCCAATATGCACCTCTGGTGCTGCTCTTGTTTTTCGTTCATTTGATTTCACTTTTTTTTTTTAAAATTATGCTGTTGCTTTTCGTTCATTTGTTTTCGCTTTTTTTTTTTTTGCTTGTGATTCTAAAATTGTTTCTACATCAAGTATCTAAGTAAGAATCAAGGATTAAGCTGTTCCCGGCTTTTTTTTTTTTCCTTGGATGATATGAAGTTCACATAAATCACAACTCATTACTATCGTCGTTCAATCCGTTGTATTCAAGTTACTCGTTAATTCATTTTATCCATTGGAAATCTGGACAAAAAAATATTATTCTTCATTTGAAATCTGGAAAAAAAAAAAAAAAGCCTTCCAAATAAATATGTTATGTGGTCAAATGGTTCTTGAATTTGGTCAAAGGGAAATTCATGGTTTGCCTCCCTATAACCTGGTGATGAAAAATGGTGTTTCCATGTAAGGGTAGAAGTAGAACAAATTATTTTAACTCAATCCTATTCTATGCAAAACAAACATGTTATTAGTAATCCCATGATCTAATCCCGTGCAAAACAAAACAAACATGAGGGAATGATTCATCTCCTCATTAATAATCCCACCTCATTACCAATCCCTTTGAAACGAAACCTCGTATCAAACGGGGCCTAAGGTGAGGGTGCTTGAATCTTGAAGATTTCTTGATGTAGAAATCAAGGGGTTAGAGTGGGATTTGAAGAGAGGGGTGAGAGATGATGAGTTAGGGTTGAGAGAGAGAGAGAGAGAGAGAGAGAGAGAGAGAGAGAGAGAGAGAGAGAGAGAGAGAGAGAGAGAGAGAGAGAGAGAGAGAAGTTTGATGAAATGAACTAAAAGCCCCAACTCGATCTTATAAAATCTACTCCAAACGTATGGGTAAAGATACCTTCAGAACAAGGTATTGTTACCAGAAGGCTTTGGATTCCCAGGGTGTAATGGATACCTTCAAAACATGGTATTGATACCAGAAGGCTCTGGATTCCTAGAGTGTAATGGGTATCGATACTTTGGAATATCGATACCAAGAGACTCTGGATTTGCAGCACCTAGACAGTACAAACATATATACATGTAATAAGAAAATACCCCGAAAAAAAAAAAAAAAAAAGGGTAACAATGGTGGGGTCTATAGAGACTAATTCAAAATTGATAAAAAAAAAAAAAAAAAAATCAACTTTCTCCAGCAAGAACAAATTTAAGAAATCCCAAAATACCAAATTTTTAAATAACCCTTAGGCCTTCCTGACTTGCACGCGGCTTCATCTTAAGCCTCAAAAAAAACTTTTCCACAAAGACGTCTCAACGCGCCAACACGAAAGTAGAAAATTTTACACTTACAGTCAAAACAACCCTTCCGGTAGCTAAGTCATATAGTTGACTTTTCAAATATAACCAACATGGTACCTCAACACACGTCATAAACCACGAATTTATGAAGATAAGGAAATTATATGTCTTCACAACTTTGGGTAATGCACTCCCTATGTCCCCAATTATTAGTCCGTTAGTACTTTTTGTCGTCCCAAGAAGATTGACCCGCTTCAAAACTCAATGGGCAATAGTTACTGAATTTTCTCTTTCACCCTTCCATTGTTAAATTAGTAATACTAACAAAATACTACTCCTAAGAAAAAACAATGATTACAGGGTAAAATGAGAAAAGCAAGTGTTCCAATATGCAATAATCGTGTTCTTTTATTTAGTTAGTATTCTCAAAATGGATCAATAAATGGAGACGGATGGAGTAAGCAATATATACGTATCATGTTTCAGCGGGAAAAATAGGCAACAATTGACTAATTCATGGTGCACATTTTGAAAATGATAAACTCGTGCTAAGAGGAGGAGAAGTATTAATTGACAGATTCATGACATTCTTATTATACACATACAAATTTACCCTCGCATTGACACTACTTCGCTTAAGGAAAAACCACAACCACTTCACAATACCCCATTCCCCTCACTCCACATCTACCCTATTCGATCTTTTATAAATCCTATCTCCATTGCTCTCCAACTTTCTTTGATAGCACCCCACCCCTCGGGGCGAATGCCGCGAACGAGTGGGCATTCATTCAATGATATTGTATGAGATACATGGTTCGAGTCTCACAATAGCCATGGCTTCACCATGTGAACCAAAATTATACCCTTGCATGACAATAAAAAAAAATCTTAAAAAGCTCACACATTTGAATTTTTCTTATTAATTATTTTATTTAGCATTCAAAAAATAAGTAGTATTTTTGTACTTGTGATATGTTCTTAGTAAAACAATACGAGTGAATATTAAAGCAGGAGTGGCTAATGATGTAACTCGAACTATTCGTACTTAGGGTACAATGGTTTTTTAATTATCAAAATTAATACTGTTAGGCCAAATTTAACACTGTTAGGCCAAATTTAACTGCAAGTAGGATATCTATGTATTAGTTTGTAAAGTAAGGAGGATGATAGTAATTTTCATAATCAAAGGGGAGATCAATGTATTTGCTAGAAACATTGAAGGTCAGGGTAATTTGCCCTACTTGTAAATTTTTAGACTAGAATTGAGAAAGTAAAGAAATTTCAAAGGGAAAAGAAAATGAATTTTTTTAAACTATTAGACTAATCACATCTCATTGGGTTGTCAATAAGATAAAAGAATACAAAATATGCATTTTACGATGCTCTTTTAACATTTTGAAGGGACCTTTTTCCCCCAAAATGGTATTCCCTCCTTTGTTTTGGTAATTGGTATTCCCTCCGTCCCTTTTTTAGTGTCCACATTTCTATTTTGGGTTGTCCCTTAATAAGTGTGTGTTTTGAAAAGTTAATGGGTAAAAGTTTGTACAATTATCATTTTGCCCTTTTGAAAAGTTAGTAGGTAAAGAGTTAATGGGTAAAAGTGGAGGATAATTTTGGAAAGTGGAGGTAAAAGTTGATGGGAAAAGTAAAAAAGTTAATATGAAAAGTGTAATAATGATGTTTCTTAATAAATTGAATTTACGAAGCAACTCACTTAAAAAGGGACGGAGGGATTAATAGCTTCATTGGTAGAAAACAAAAGTACAAAAGATAATTATATAGAAGTAGTATCCGTTCTTAAAAAAGGACTAGAAAGCCAAAATGAGGATAACAATTCCAAATAAAGACACCCATAGCTACAGAATGGGCCACTTCATTGACACTGATGTGTGTAAAATAAAAACTCACACTAATCAAACACACTCGAGGTGTTTGTTATCCTCAATAATCATGTCCACACACTAATGACAATCCAACTGATCCAATTTGTTAGTAGATTAATAACATTGCCACCTTGCTTCATCAAAGGAACAATTCAAAACATAGAAAACTGTGTTTTTTTACTCCATCTGTTCCAAATTGCTTGTCTCTTTTGGGCAACATTGCCAACTACCTTGAACTTATGTTATCATCCTGTCTTTTTATGGAGTTATGTTTTCATTTCGAAATTAAAATAAACCCAATATTGCTCTTGTTTGTGTGTGTGTGTGTGTATTAACGAGGCAGGAAATTTGGAATAATTTCAAAGTTTGGAGGACCAACTCTTGTAATTTTGGGATTGGGGGATAAAACCCAATCCCCCGATTTAGGCTATTCTTCGTCATCCCCATTTTAAAACCTAAAGAACTTCTGCAATGCCACAATTTTGGGACCAAATCTTCACCCACGCAATCCCAAATTGACGTCACAAACCTTCAATCCTCCCTCCCGACTAAATCGGCGTTGTCTCTGTAACGTCAGGAATAAATTTTCTATCCTAGAAATCAATTTGCCATCCCTGTTTTCCTTTCAACGTTTAGCACTCGTCGTCCCTCACCCATCAGGGTCCCAATTTGCCGTCAACATTCCTCCGTCCCAAATAGGTGTCTTCCACCCTTGCCGTCACAAATCATGGTCCAAAATCTTCACCAGTCGGCATCCCAAATCGCTTTCCCAAATCTTCCGTCTCGCCGTCCCAAATAGACATCCACGCCCTGCTCCATAAACATCTCTGTCGGTTTTGTGTGAATGTGTCCCGTCGAATTGTTGTATTGGTCCCCAAATTGGTAATTGCTAAATAGTGGGTTTAAGAGTTTGTTATTTGAGTATTTTTACCACGTTACTTTGTCGATTTTATTATTTTTACCGTGAGCATTACAATATATAGTGGATACGTATTTTACCGTTATCTGAATTCACTAGTCATCTTAATTTACCATATTTTCTGGTCTGGGACTTCTTTTACCATGATAAAATTGAGCATGAAATACCATGATAAAAGTGACCATGAAATCTGGTTGGATGCTTTCCAAATGTACCATGAAATCGCACTTCTATTATCAAATACTTAGGTCAACAAATCATGGTAAAAATCATTCATGGTGATAGATCATGGCTAAATATTGGTATTATATGGTAAATCTTTAATTTCAATTGTATAATTGTACGAGTGTATTTACCATGACTTATGTGTACAAAGAGGTCATTTACTGTATCTATCGTATTTACCATGAAACTTGAGGAAATGATATTGATTACAAATTTATCATGATTTCCTACTATGCACATGTGTTTTTGTAATAATTTCACCACAATCATAAAAATACAGGGATGCATCCACAAATGTGTTTTTGTAATAATTTCACCACAATAAAATAAAAATCATTTGGGATAATCAGAAAGAATACAATTTCTTATTTTTTAGAATTCCCCTTCTAACCCATTAGCTAAATCTAACTAAATGGTAAATAAGGAATGACCCAAACATAATCTTTTTAGACTTATCAATTTAAACAAAAAAAATCCCTAATTTATCCTTTTTAAATTTAGAAGAATAGGTTACAAGTCAAACCCCAATATTTTAGTAAAAGAAAAGATTCCTTATTTGTTAGAATTCCCCCACTTGAAAGGATGGTAAATAAGGAATGAATTAGAACATATTTGAAATTTCAAAAAAAAAAAAAAATTCCCTTTTCCTTTTTGGTTAGAAGATACAGGTTACAAGTCAAACCCCAATATTTTAGGAAACTACAATTAATTGAATCTCCAATCCTAATCAAATCCTCCTTAATTAGAAAACTATATCAACATATATTAATAGGTAATAATAAAAAGGGTACAAAAGATATAGACAATTTTTTGAGAAGTCTCAAATAGTGAAAATGGACCATCAAATAGTGAAAATGGGACTAGGAGAGTACCATTTTCCAGTCTTATAAAGAGCCCAATGAATAGTTATTCGCATTTCTAATCTTTAATTGTATTTTGAAATTTAAACGCACAATCCAAAGACAAATGTCCAGAAGAATAAATCAAGGGTAAATTTCACTTATGTCTCCTTAGGTTTTGACAAATGCAGAGACTTACCTTGAGGTTTCTAAAATTTTGCTATCCTTCCTTGTTTTTGAAACTATTATCAAGATTCCCCCTTCCATTAACTACTAATTGATTACGGTGTTAAATTTACATGGTAATAGACTAAGATGCCCTTAAAGTACATTATGTTTGTAGTCTTTTTATTTTCTTCTAAACTCTAGTTCTTTTTATTTAGTAACTAATATTAGTAGGAAATGATTTTCACACCCCTTTTATCCCAAAACAATACTCCCTTTTTTTTTTTGTCTTTATTCAATTAAAATTACCAAATCATCCTTCATCTGGAAAAAGTGATTCATGAGGTAAGGATAATTTGGTAATTTCAAGGTGAATAAAGACAAAAAGGGAGTGTTTAAGGACAAAAGGGGTGTGTGAAAATCATTTCCATATTAGTTAGTGCTTCATTGATTTGAGTAATTGATTCAAGTTATCCTTAATCTGGAAAATTTTGATTATGAGGATTATTTTTGAAATTATTTGGTAATTTCAAGGTGAATAAAGACAAAAAGGGAGTGTTTAAGGACAAAAGGGGTGTGTGAAAATCATTCCATATTAGTTAGTGCTTCATTGATTTGAGTTATTGATTCATGTTACTTTTACTTAATCTTTAAGGAATTTTTATTATCTCGGATTATTTTTTGAAATTATATTATTTCACGGAGTTGTTTTTATTGACTAATATTAGTATTTGTTTGAGTTATGAGATTAAAGAATTAAATGAAAGGCGAAAAGGGCGACCACTGAAATATAGTCTCAGTAAATAAATAGTAGTAGTAGTTAATAAAATAACACCATAGAAAATATTAATGCGAAAAAATAATACTACAAGATATTAAAGATTAAGTAAAAGACTAAAGACATAACGTAAAACATAACATGAATCAATAACTCAAATCAATGAAGTGGTAATTGATATTAGCTAAATAAGTTTGAACTAGGATGAGAAGAAAATAAAAGGACTATGGACATAATGACCCTGTTCGTTTTCCAGTTTAATTTTAGTTTTAGTTTTGATGACATCATCATCTTTTATCTATCTCTCTCCACTCATTACATCTGCTAAGATTATCAAAACTAAACTAAATTATCTAACCAAACATAACCAATGTAGTTTATGGGCACCTTTAATCGTTTACAAGTTAAATTTAACACCGTTAGTCAATTTGTTAACGGACATAGGAGTTTTGATAATAGTTTTAAAATTAATGAAACTTTCCCATAAATCGAACTAAGGGAGAAGAGAGACTACACAGCGACACAGAGAGAGAGAGAGAGAGAGAGAGAGAGAGAGGAGTGGACCGTAATTCCATGTCGTTTCAATCCTTCTCATCTCCGCAGTCTGTGGCTTTCTTCTCCAAACCTTTTCATGGCCACAAACCTCCCAATGCTCCCACCTCTCGCATCAGAGCTGCTTCTGACGTTCCCGATTTTCTTTCTGCCGATTGGTCTGTCATCTCTCTCTCTTCTCTATCTAATACAAATTTTCCATGTTAATTTAGAAAATTCGATGATTGCCCTTGCAAGTCCTTGGATAGAAAAAAAATTTGATTAAAGTTCCTACGTATGTGTGAAAAAAGTTTCGTGTTATCAATTATTTTTAGGGTCTCATGTATTAAATTAAATGGCGGCTACGCACATGCACACATTCTCATGAGACACTAATCCCGCGTCATATACATGTATATGTTTGTTAACTCTGATTATTGTTATTGTCATCTTGTGTGTTCGTTTTCTTTTCATTTTAGGAGTCATTTGGCATGTATGCTTAGAATCTTGTTGGATTATTTTGATATATATGTTGCAAAGGTAGTTTCATAGTGGATGGTTTGTAACAATTTTCTTTGTAAGATGGATTTCATGCCTTGAAGTGTCTCGTGTCCGACACGGGGACACGGCGGGGACACGGGAGGTACACGTTTGGGGACATTGTAGGGGGTTAAATATGATTTTTTTAAAAAAAATTGGGGGGTAATTGTGTATTACTTCAAATATTTAGGGTTGAAAATATAATATCATGTATATATGATGCTTGTTTATATATATTGAAGCTTCCTATTTATACATATAACTATATTTCCACGGTATAAATAAATATTATTTATTAGTTGTATTTAATTTTGTTGTTTCCCCTGCTGTGTTCATGTCCATTTTTTTTGAAATTCGGTGTCCCGTATCCATGTCCTTGTCCATGCTACATAGACTGGGAGACTAATTCCACCATCCACTCGGATGGGCACAGGTTTGTGTGGACTTGTCCCACAAGAGATGATAGCACCAGGATTTTCCGAACTCTTAGACTCTATTTGATACCAGGTTTCAAGGATGGGATAGGATTGTGAATCCTATGCGACTTCTAATACCTTGTTTGGTGTTGCAAAAAATGGAAGGATTGGGATTTTGAATCCCACCTAATCATGGGATTACCCATCCCAAGGGGGGTTGGGTATTAGCAATCCTATCCCATGGGATTACTCTCTCTCTCTCTCTCTCTCACACACACACACACACACACGCACACATTGGATTGGGCAAAATGTATTGTGGACCACTGTAGCAAATGCCGAAATGGGTATTGGGTAGGCTAGTAGCAAAATTTAAAACATTGTTTTGTTGAGAGGCCATTGCCTATTTTTTGCACTAGTATTTGGTTTTATTGAGAAATGGCAATGATTCATGAAAAATACTCCCTTTGTCCTAATTTGTTTTTCTAATTTTAAGAATTCAACCTTTTTTTATGGAACATAGTGAATACACCTAAAAATATTATTTTGCCAATATTTACCCTTCAACTTTTTTGAAGAGTTATTTTATTTGGAAAAAAAGAAGATAACTAGACATGAAATATTATTCATTCAAAAGTCAAAGTGGACAAATATTTTGAGACATACCAAAGTATACAAGTGGACGAACAAATGCGGATAGAGGGAGTACAACAATTAATGAAATTGGTGTTTTCATGTAAGGGTGGAATTGGAAACAAATACTCCAATTTTTATCCAATCCTATTCTAGACAAAGCAAACATGTTATTAACAATCCCATGATCTAATCCTGTGTAAAAACAAACATGGGGGAAGGATTAGTCTCCTCATTAATAATCCCACCTTATAACCAATCCCAATCCTAATTCCACCTCATTATCAATCCCCCAAAACGAAACCTTGTATCAAACAGGGCCTTAGAAGCAAATCTCTAGTTTATTTTTTTATTGAGTCGCAAAAAGATGGAGATTTGAGAAATTTTTTTTTTTTTTTTTCCGATCAAATAGATTTGAGATTTTTTTTTGTCAAACAGATTTGAGATATTGGATCGTCAAAGTTCTCATCTTTCAAGGGTATGACAGAATATTTGCCTAATCCAAACGATATGTTTTAGGGGTATTTCGAATGGTTCATTGAGATTTTGGAACGATTTTTTTATATTGTTTTACGATGGTGTTGGGACTAGGGAGAGCATTGGAACTAGCTTCTAGATTTTGAATGATCAGTTTTAGAATTTGGCCCTTAAATTTGAATTTAAATTTGACCGTAATGCCGTCCGTCATTGATGGATACGTTTCCAATTTCCCTTTTCTGTTGTTAGATTACTTTTCATGTCTTTTTTTCCTGGTATATTCAGTCTAATTTTCAAGCAACTAGACAAAATATTAGTATGTTGAGTAACTTTTCACTGATGGTATAATATTTGGTAGTGGTGGATAATTCCTTGAAAATATTAGGGGCTATATGGTCTTTTAAACAAAGGCCATCATTGATCATACTCCATAATCAGATTCTAAAAGCTTCTGCTTAGGAGTTTTCAATATTTGTTTATTTTGGGCCAAAATTCAAAATCGATTCTTTATCGACCTAAATAATCTCTGCCAAAGGTATGGGAATCACTTAATTTACTCATATTCTTAATTATCAGCGTCATGTGAAATGGGTATAATGACTACAAGTACCCTATGGGTGTCCTATGAACATCACAGAAACTCAAGGCATGTGTGTCCATTTTCTAACTTGAAAAGCGTTGTGATGAGATTGATGAAGCAGTTAACTTAAAACGAAAAGTCATTGACACTTGTTAGTGGTTGAACAACTAAAAACTTAAACAGGTTGTAGGGTAATTTTGCACTTGAAACCCTTTAAAGTAGATGGACCCAAAAGCGTATCCTCCGTAGGCCCTTCATAAGTTAGCACACATTCTTCACATTCAACTTATTTTTGCACGAGACAAAAAATTTGGATCATTATTATCGGGTTTCTTTCTTTCCAACCTTTGGCTGTCTTCTAAATGTCTTGTTTATCTGTTTTCATCCCTGTTGTCTGTGAGATAGAGAGATGGAGAGGTAAAAATCCTGAATAAAGTGCTGTTTCGTTTCCAAAAGGCTTGAACGTTACGTGACTCTGTTTCATTTGATATGCCTTATTCGCAATACATATGTTTGGTTGTATGTATCCTGTTAGAATAGTGTCAGTCTTTACCTTATCCCACATAGGTTAGTTAAGTCTTGTAATGAGTAAAATCATAATATAAATAATATGTGTTTGGGTTAATTAACACCCTAAACACTTCTCTT
Organism: Vaccinium myrtillus; assembly: GCA_016920895.1. Taxonomy (NCBI): domain Eukaryota; kingdom Viridiplantae; phylum Streptophyta; class Magnoliopsida; order Ericales; family Ericaceae; genus Vaccinium; species Vaccinium myrtillus. The sequence continues at coordinate 16,361,359 of CM029274.1, forward strand.
CTCTTCAAAATAATATGTGGTATCAGAGCTTCTCCTTAATTCATCTTAGATGCAAATAATCCTATCACCCACAACTGCTGCTGCCGCCGCCGCTGTCCACCAGTTGCCGCCATAGTCAAACCAGTCAAAAGCCTAAATCGAACCCGCCTAAACCCTAAATTGAACCCAAACCGAGAATCGTAACCCTAAATCGCTCATCTAAAACCCTAAATCGAACTTTTGAAAAAAAAAAAAAAACCCATTGCTAAACCTACTGTTCGAACCTTACTGCCATTCACACCAAGATTCAAAACCCCCAAACCCATTTGTGAACCCAGATTCGAAACCCCCGAACCCATCCGACCTTGAAACCCTAAAATGACCCATGTAGCTCTCAAAACCGGCCACTGGTACTGTGTTTGTTTATTGATTCGTGTTCGAAATAGCCCTAAATCACGCGATTTATGTTTGAAACAGGCAGAATCGTGTTCGTTTGCTCAATTGGGTTCGTGATTTATTGACCTTTGTGCTTGTCTACTAGCCTGGTATGAATGTTTGTGCTCGTTTACAGTCAAGTGTGAATGTTTGTGCCATTTCAGTCCATTGATTCTGGTGTTGACCAATCGTTGTTCAAACCATGTATTGCTCCATGATTTGTTGCTGGTTGTTGACTTGTTGGTAGAGAAGGTTGATCTGTTGGTTGGTTGGCTGATCCATTGGTTGATTATTCGTTGTTAGTAGTTGGTTCGGTGTTGGTTAGTGAATTTATTTGCGCTGGAAGCTGGTATTGTCTCCGCCTCTGGTTCTAGTTCTACATCTACTTTTGTTGGTAGGTCATCTGGTTCTTCTCACTTTCGTGAGAGTTTGTCCATTACCTCCACACCCTTGAATGGAAAAAATTATGCTACCTGGGCTAAGTTTGTTGAGGTTTATTATCAAGGTGAGACAAAATTGCATTACTTGACGGATGATCCTCCCCAGGAGAGTGATAAGACTATACTACATGGATAGCTGAGGATGCTCAAATTTGTGTTGAGTTATGGAATAGGATGGAACCTCATATCAGTAGCACTTTGGTTTTCTTACCTACAGCGAAACTTGTGTGGCGTTTGGCAGCGGACATGTATTATGCTGTCAATAATCTCCGTCGCAGTTATTATCTACATAAGAAGTTCTTTTCTTTATCACTTGGTGATGGGTCTTTGGAGGAGTACTACGCAAAATTCTGTGGCACTTGTGAGGAGTTAAATATTTGCGAGCCAATTCCTAATGATATTTCAGTTATGAAGCGCGAGTGTGAGTGCTTGCAGGTTGCTCGGGTGCTATTCGGTTTACCTGCATCCTATGATGCCGTTCGGTCTCAACTTTTGGGCGAGCGGGATTTGCCTTCTCTTAGTGAGGTTTTTAGTCGTCTTTGTCAGGCTTCCTTATCTGATTCTGGTTCTGTTTCTCAGTTCCCCTCTCACCGTTTAGCTCTAGCCACCGTGGTCACTAGTAGTAGTGGATCTTCTTGTGGCTTTACTCGTGGTGGTCAGGAGTCATGGGGCGGTCGTCATGGTGGTTTTGAGCGAAGTTTGGACCGTGGCGGTCGTGGTTTTGGACGTGATTTTGGTGGTCGTGGATTTAGTCGTGCAAGTCGCATGTCAGGGGGAGGTGGCCATGGTGGAGGCAGTGGTTTCAAATTGTGCACCAATTGTGGAGGAGCAAGTCATACAGTGGAGTATTGTTATGATCTTCATGGTGTTGAGTGATATTTTTAATTAGAAAATCTCCTGTTAGTGTTGAGTGAACACAAAATTCCAAGCCTACTTTTGTATTTTGCCGCACTATGACATAAAACCTCAACTTTTACTGGAGACTTTTTAGTCTGCAAAGGCACCAGGCCACCATCTTCACTTAAGATGAGGCTTTAAAACTTATTACAATAGTGGGTTTTATCGAACTCTAGATTGTAAAATGGAGACGTGTACCTGAAAATGGTGATACCTAGAGATTTGAGCTCTGGAATGTGCGTTCCGAAATATGGAACAACTTCATTTTGGACCAATGAATTTAGCAATCCAAATTGATCCCCAAAGATTTTCCTATTTCTTATATTTAGATGTTTTAGAGAGGGGGAATGTTCTCATTAGTGAGATGCTCGGGACATGAAAGAAGGAATGAACACAAATTGATTTGGGTCTCTAGGCCTGCCCTCCTTGATGCCTTTTGGCTTTGATTTGGGGGCATGGTTCTGCAACAAAAACTCGGTTCTTGGAGGTTTGGGGGGCCACTGTTTCAGTGGTATTCTGAGAGCAGCCACTTTGTGCAAATATTGCCAAAGGTTTGGTCTATCTCCAATCATCCCCACCCATACCCCCAATGATTGGAGACTAGATGGGTTCTGCTGTTGTTGTTGTAGAGAGGGTTAGAGAGGAATGGGAGAGGAGAGAAGAAAAACGAAGAGAGAAACAGTTGGGAGGAAAGAAAGAATAGAAACACCTGGGAGAATAACTTGATACACTTTTTCAGATGAGTTTTCAGATTGAAGGTTTTCTCGCTCCTGCAAGATTCAGCTTTTTCCAAGCTTTAACCAGTTTAGCTTAATCATTCACGCTATTGAGTGGATAGTGAAACACTGTCTTTTGTACTCATGAGGTATTTATTTATTTTTTCCTGGCAGGCTTGAATCTCGCAGGAAGAGACCTTTTGGCCCAAGATTGAATGTAAGATTCTAACTATAGGATTGGTAGTCATTGCTTGCAATATTTTCCTTCTAGCATTGTAGCATAACAATATACTTCACTCTGCTCTTGTAGTTTAGTGCAGAAGATGCTGTCCGACACCAGCTTGATGCATTGATGTTCAATGATCAACCTCGTCAAGATTATGGGATCGAAGTCATGTACAGGGTAACAACAGCCTCAAGCCCAATCCCAATGTTGCCTTTTCACCTGGTTTTGAGACTTGAAGAAGTGCAATTGTGTAATACTTTTCTTTCCATGACAGTTTGCTGGATTTGATCCTTTTGAAAGGTCTACCTATTTTGGACCCTTCTTTGACTTGGGACAGGTAGGATATTGCAATACCTCTTTCGCCCTTCATGTTCATTTAAAGCACCTTCATTACGTTATAAAAAGAAAAGCAGCTCCAGGGATTTATTTATTTGTTTGGATGCTTCAGCAATTACTCTACCCTTTTTCTAATACAGATCGTTATGTACATTGGTTGGCGTCTCTATTATGCATGCAGTTTGAAAGATTCAGGCGGATTTTCCACCATTCGACCTATCGTGTGTTACTTGGCCACAAGGAAAGGAAGATCTTGAGCTGTTTGATGGTGAAGGAGGTTGGAATACTTGTGATTTTGTGGAGATCTGATTGAGGTTTAAATACTGTCATTAGAGAAAAAACTCAATGGTGTTCCTAATGGAAATGATGTTTGTAACAGGGTAAATACAAGCAGCGGGTTTGGGTAAGAGGAGCTCGCCCTGAGGAGGAGGAAGTATTTCAATTCACCATGGCTCAGGTTTGCTTATTGGTTCTTTTCATATCTAATAGTTGTCTGTGTATTGAATGACAACTCCATTTATGTTTACTACTGGGTTTGGCACTTGCTTTTTTTTGCATAAAATTTTAAACATTTAACTTCACACACAGATCTACAATTAGAGGAAGTTGCACATCCGTGCTGTCATCTTTATGGCCACAATTAGAGTTCGTCTATAGGATATCTAATCAAATCTGAGACCAAGCTTTGGCTAGTAATCACTTATTGGTCATCATATTAAATTTATGTGTTTGCGAACATCTCAGAGAGTAGAGAACTCGTTAAGCACAAAAGCCAGGTTTATATTTAACCTTGAATACATTTTCACTCTTAACCATTTACTGACATTGAGAAAATGGGTTGTTTATCTAGAGATCTAGTCTTCTCATTGGTCTGATTAGATTTAACATATCAAGTGGGTGATTTTATTTGAATGGGTTCTTCTATTGTCAGCCCAGTAGCTGACAATAAGGCAACAAGAAAACAAAAAGACACAAACTCCAATGTACTTTTTTTCACTTTCCTATACACATTCCTATACATTTTTCACATATTTCAATACACTTTTAACAAAAAAACACAAACTCCAATGTACTTTTTTTCACTTTCCTATACACATTCCTATACATTTTTCACATATTTCAATACACTTTTTAAGCCTTAGGCTGTGTTTGGAAGTTAGGGAAAGAAAGGGAAAAAAAGTGAAAATAATTAAGAAAAAAATTAGAGGGAAAATTAAAGAGAAAATGGGAGGAAAGATAAATAGAAATTTAAAATTTTTTCCTTTTTTGAATTAATTTACAAAAAAAATCCTGATGTTGGAGTTTACCAAAAAAACTGATGTTGGAGTTTGGCAGAAAGGGAGGGGTAGAGTAAGCCATCTTTTGCTTGCCAGAAAGAAGGATGCCGGATAAATTTGAGTTCTTTGCAAGTGAGTGGGCCGCGGACAGATTTTCTGAATAAGTTGCACATGAGCATATAAAGACTTGCCTTGTCTCGTTTTTCTCTCATACAACTATATTATGCATTACTTGGTTCTTAAAAATCAACTTCGGGTTCAAATTGCTCACATTCATTGCGCTGAGGTACTATTCGCATGGTATGAATTCCTTGGTAAACTTTTGATACCAATTGGCAGAGAGTTGGCGGTTCATGGGATGGTTATTGGCTGACGGAGTCACTACTCCGTGACGGTGATAGTTTTTCTGGTGGTGTGGCTTACTGAACAGTCAATCAGGTCTTCATACAGTGGACCTATGTGAATTACTGATAGTTCCTTCTTGTAGAATTGGCATTGCCTGCCCTCATCTTCCGATTCTGTACATATGCTATGAAAGTAACGCCAGTGGTTGTAACGTTCATCATAGGTAAAAGGGACCCGTATCAACTACCTTAATAAGGATAGTTGATATGAATGTATAAAACTTGTATGTTCAATTTTTAATCATAAAGCTGCTAAATTATTTATCGTTCTTGTGTGGTTTCGAACGTATGCATATACCCATACGATGATTGAGCCTTCTTCTTCCCGAGCTTTAATTTCTGCAAAAGTGTTTGTAAGGCTTACATTCCTTCAGAATCGAGCCTTCTTCTTCCTGAGCTTTAATTTCTGCAAAAGTGTTTTGTAAGGCTTACATTCCTTCAGAATCTGTATTATGAGGTGAGATCATTTTTTTGGCAGATTCATGCTTTGGTTTTGGATTACATTTTTTTGGCAGATTCATGCTTTGGTTTTGGATTACATTTCTTTGTCCAGATCACTTTATGAACACCTTCAGTTTGAGACCTAACTAGTACATGTTTGTTGCAAGGCAATCAAAACTAGCACATGCACATAAAGAAATGTATAATTTAAACAGAAAAATGAAAGGGAAGGCAATAAGTAAGCTTCTTCGTTTGACTATATTATTTTTCTGTTTTCAACCAAAAATCACTCCCAAGTCAATTATCCAAAAACAGCCTTACAGGGCAAGCGGAGTGAATGAATTGAGATACATCAATGTCATAAACTGGGCGATACGTGGGAGGGTTTTGCGCCGAAACCCTTTTAACACATTACAAAACTGTTCTGGGACCAAAAAAAAAAAAAGATCAAAGATCAATAGAAAAGGCATTGCCGTTCAAAAAAAAAAAAAATAGCGAAGGCATCGCCGTTCAAAAAAAAAAAAAAAAATCGGCATTCAGTTCAACGAGGCATGAGAAATGAAAATGGTCAATGACTCAGCCGTGTCTACATAGTAAAGCATATTTCGAATCTCAAGCATTTGTTATTTGACTGCAAGATAACTCTAGAAGTTCAAACAAAGAAAAAAAAAAAAAACCCAACCGCCACATGTGGCATGAACCAAGCCCAAACTGTTATTTCTTTGGTTGAGGTTGATCGATCAGCTTGGTAACAACATAGCAATCTGGTGGAGTAATGTTTATGTAATAGTTATGAATTGTTTCTGTGATTTCAAACCCAAATTTCTTGTAGAAGTTGATCGCGTCTTCGTTGTTTGTTTGCACGTGCAAGTAAATCTCACCGATGTTTTGCTTGGAACAAAGATCAATGGCATGATTTAACAGCATTGTACCTGCACCATTTCCAGAATCCAAATATTAAAGACTCATGCAACAATATTCTTTTGCATCTCCTTAATTTCCTTTTATCTTCCTTCTACGACCAAACCTTGGCTCTATTACAGCATAACCAAAGAAATAAACCTAGGAATTGATTTCCTGCAGTCGTTGCCAGTAGTTGTTTGGTCTTGAAAAACCATTGTTTGTTGGACAAGTCCAAAATTTGGATTATTGTGCCACATAAGTTTACTGCTAGAAAAGTAGCAAAATCTTAGTATATGACTACCGAAACATCAACTGAAGTTCCATCAAAGGGATGTGTACAAACTGTGGCATAACCAAACTATGGAGGATAATTTTTGAGGAAGTCTGTATTACAGAGTTGGCAGCATGCAAAATATGTTATTTGTCTATTTGGAGGAATGATATGACGAAAACAGTTCTTTAAGGTGTTCTAAGTGATTATCATCCAAGAGACAGAACTTGAAGGAAAGAGGCAGAAAACTCACCAATACCCAACCCGCGATATGGTGCCAAAACGCCCAATGTCATGATGTATACACGGACAGCCCCACCTTCTTTCTTTTCAAGCCGACATGCAATTGCCCCAACACAAATGTCACTGTAGTACGCTGAGCATAAAGAGAAAAAAATAAATAAATAAAACTTGAGAGAATAGACAGGACTATGGAACTCCAACGCAGGATATTGGTGCTGGAAGAGAAGCAACATTTTGGTACAAAATCTAGCAGAATGGTCAGAGTCAAACTATGAATTCTGAAAGCATCAATTTGATGCAACTTGTCATCCAAATTGTGAACGTAGCACAAGTGCAAAGAACTGGTAGTGTGTTTTTGAGTGTTCAACACGCTGATATGAAGACCACTTCTGAAATGGACTATCTTCCCATATTGCCTCATACAAGGAAAAAAAGAACTGACAGTAAATACAATAGTCTCTACAGGAAGACAGTTTTCAAGTGCCTAATGCAAACCGACCGAAAAACTTGAATGCATTATGCATCACTGATAATACTTAAAGAGAAAATTAATGGCAGAGTAACTGGAGAATTCAACTAGTATGATACTAGGGATACGCTGATATCAGGACATTTGTTAACTACTTAGTCTCGTAATCGAATCATCATCTATATGAGATTCTTCTACAAAACCCCACAGGTCCATTAAGCAAGTGGTTTAAATAAACATCTCTCCCAGGAAAGCACAATGAGTGGTCAAGAACAAAAAACAAAATGAAAACAAAAAATTAAAATACACTCTGCCGCAAAAGCGCAATGATTGGTCAAGGTCACTTCATTGTATTGAGGGGTATAACCAATGAGTACGGTCAATTACTGAATTTATGAGTGAAACAATAATGACTATGTCTACAAAATTATAAGATGACTGACAAATTCACGGTAGGGATGAAAAATAGGAACAAATACAGAACCATAGCAGCCTACACAGCTGTGAAACAACTGCTATGTAGCCCCACGAGACAGGAAACAGCACCGCCGTGCAAAGGTAACACACAGTATCTTGATCTTGAAACTAGACGCCAAGGGCACAACAATCTGGGCTCGCACAGAGTACCACCTTAAGCAAAGTTTACCCAAGGCAAGCCTATGTTATATATGGACTCGGGTGCAGGTGTGAGTGGATACATGTTTGAGTGTCTGATTCATGTAAATTCTATCTCAAGGACATAGGGATGCACCAAAATATTCATATTCCTAATCATATTTCTGTTATGTTCTAGGATAAATGGTGCTTAATTGGTCTTGGGCATTTCATGCATCAAATGGGAGGTTTATTCACATGTAATGGTAAATTCCTGTCTCCAACATATGCTTGCTTGGCGAATGTCCAACTAGGCATGTTGGACACAGATACAGGACAGTTCTTCATGTGCCGAGTGTTCGAAATGGAACTTCATATATTTAGAAGAGCCCATGTAATATTTAGCATACAACTCTTTAGGTACTAATGCTAATTTGGGTGGCTGACAAGGAGTAAATAGCTCCTCAAGTTTAGCACACATCTGCAATAAGACCCTGGCCATCTGAAAGAATCAAAAGACCTTTTTAATTATAGGGAGCATTATTATGCTGAAAGAGTGAAGGGTAGTCACCGTGAACTTAACTTGTGCCTGCAGGACTGCAGGTTGCTATACATCCGAGAGAGAGAGAGAGACCTTTTGTGTCTTGAAAATCATTCTCCAATCACCATGGGAGGTTCAAAATCTAACATAATTTACCTTTGCCACCTCCTTCACATCCATTGTGTGTGCCTCACTTACTAATTTGCGCTTGATGGTTTAAAAGTAAAACTATTCTACAGGGAAACCCCAGTAACTAACAAAGTTGTCACATTGGAATTTTACCAAGCCACATATTTGCCCCAAATATTACCATGCTAGTTATAGTAATTGCACTACTATAAATATTTTCCTACACGTGTTTATTTATTTATTTATTTATTCTTTCTTCTTGTAGCATTTGTAATTATTTCAGGAACTGAAATTCTCTTAGTACAGGACATTCTACCTTCTTTGCAAGGTTAAGTCCAGTCATTTTAAAATATGCTTTGAAGTGCCACAATGTTGATTTTAAACCATTGCAAACATTCAAAGTGTCACAAACAAGCTTAAAAGTTCACGGGTTTGCTTTCCAAATCCTGTTACCACTTGGTACGTTCTCCCAAATACCGTACGTTCTCCCAAATACCGTTCCAAATTACACTTTGACAACTCGTTCTGCTGGGTAATAGCACGATCAAAACCAGGTTCCCAAAAGAATGAAATAACCTAAGAGAACAAATATGACAAATCAAACTTTGAAATAGGATGAGAACGTTTGATAACTACCCAGTTATTTGAGGATAGAATATGACGACATCTTTACTTTCTACTCATTTGAGTATCAAACCAGACTCTCTTAACGGCCATCCTGTCACAACCTCACCAGGTTTAATGGCCATCTCACGAAGAAATTTGTTCTCTAGATAGCACAAGTCAATAACAAATGAAAATTATCATACAATCTTCACCACAAGTTCCTGTAAATGCAACAATCTGAAATCAATTACTTCTGTGATATTAAGGGTGTTAAATGTTTATTGTTATGCCATCAGTGGCTTGCAGGTCATCTTCACTGGAATGAATCAATTGATTGCATAATGAAAGAAGAAATTTATTTTGGATAGCGGCCAGGATATTTCTTATATTGACAATTCATCAAGCCCAACAATCTCTGCCTAAGAATTACGGAGATGGACAGGGGACATGGACACATACATATTATTTCTCCGAGAAGTAGGACATTGTCACCTAATACACAAAATATATTTCTATTACATACCTCGTCAATTACAAAATATATTAGAAATTCGTGGAAGGAAAGACGAACATTAGGAAAAAATTTACAACATAAGCAAGGCGACGTTAATTTTATCAATACAAATAGTAAAAACATTACCTACAAGATTATTATCAAAACTTTCAATTAATCTATTCAATTACTAAAATATGGTCATCTATAACTACAACTGCATACAATCTTGCACATCCCTATCCATTTTCAAAAGTAAAAAACATTACAAAAAACAAAAATCTTAGTGAAAGGTGGATGGGCAGATGTTGTATAGTTCAAAAGGATGTTGGGCGGCCAAACTTATATAATTGAAAAGTTTTTGAGAAAAAACTACTATAATCATAAGAAAAATTTGAAACATGGATAGAGCAGTGGCCCGGATCATCTGCCCCTTGGTATGTTCTTGAACTTCCATTACTTGGAAACTAAAAAGAATCAGACCATCCATCCTCATGAAAGAGCAAGAAAAACCCAAACAACAAAACAAACTTATTCATATGAACTCAACTGAGTCGTGCAATGGCAAAAAATGAATCGCCACTGTAACAAAGGTTTGAAGGAAATGGAAGCAACGCAACAACTCCAACCAACAGGCACCTGATGCAACAAAGTAGAGTAGTAGACAATTACAAGGACAAAAAACAAAAGTCCAGCAGGGAAAAATAAATTAGCAAAATCCAGATTAGAAATCCAACCTAGCTAATGAATTCAACATAATAGCATAGACCAATAGTAAATAGAAAGAGATAAAATATCATATACAACTAGGGCCTATTTGGTTGACCGGATTAGACAAAGATTGGATTACAAAACCTTTGAAATTGTAATTTCTGGATATAGATTGCAAAAAAATTGAGGCATAATATATCTGTCAGACTACCAATCTCACAGAACATGGATATACAGTACCTGGGCAATGTCTCCCTACTAAATGGAGCCATGGTGGGATTATTCATCCTAGGGATAGCATATCCCACATTATTAGTCTAGCAAATCAAACATGGTTCCAATTTAATGAACAACTTTCCATAAATGGGTCAAATTCAAGCCATTCAAACAAAAAATTAGGCAATAATCAGAAACCCAAAAACCAATAACCCAAAAGAAGCCACAAGCGAAGAGAGAGAACAAAAGATTGTTACATCCCAAAACAAGTGAAACCCATGAAAGAAAGATTCAGATAAAAATGAAAGATTAGAAGGCAGGAGGGTTTGAGAAAGAGATAGGTAGGGTACCTAGCTTGGTGAAATCGGCAGAGGCGAGAGCATCTGCGTAGTATTTGTCGTTGTAGCGAACGGGGAAGAGGGCTGTGTTTAGCTTCTTTAGTTGCATCAGGTTCTTGTCTCTCACTCCGTCCAGTGATATCGGCACCTCACGACCTGCCCCCATTGAGCTCTCTGTGTGCGTTGCGTTGTGCCGTGCGCAGGAGGTGAAGGCTGCGGCCTGCGGGAGAGAGAGAAAGGGGTATGCCCACGTTTCGGGTTGAACCAGCGCCGACCCACACACCCACGTCTATACAATCTAGTTCTTGTCCTGTTTTGGAGAAAATTTTGGGTACGGATAGATAGATCCACGTGGTGCCTGACACCACACTCCAAACATGTTTTGGACGGTTGAGATTCGCGGGTGGCATTTTTGTAAATTTTAGGGTCTAATTTACCTCACATTTGTCCCAAGCCGTCCAAAGCGTGTTTGGGACGTGATGATGTAGTTTTCCAGTGTTTTGGATGTTCCCTACCCGTACCCAAAATTTTCTCTTTTGTGTGGTCCACTCCGGTCTAGTTTTCCAGTGTTTTTGGTATGCCCATTTTGCCCACATTCGATCAAACGAGTTGTACAAAATGAACAATTTTTGTTATTGTTTTAGATCCACAAGGGATCATAATGTATCAAAATTGGACAAGACTCGATCACCAAGTTTTGTCCCACTGTCACGTGATACGCTAGCCATTTTCCCTGCATATGGAGATGAGATCATATACACTTAATTTAGAGCCAATTTGGAACTTGAGAAAATAAATAGAAAAGAAGAAAAATAATTAAGAAGAAAATAAATGGGAAAGTTGCATTTGTTTTTGTTCTTCCTTCTCTTTCTTTAAGAACCAAAGGATCAAATGAGCATTTCTTAAAATTTTCATCTTCCAAACTTTTGTCCCCTTCCATCACGCCTAAAATCGTCTAGAACCCAGTTTTTTTTTAGCCAATTTGTTTAAAACATGGTTTTAATGGAGATGAGAAATCAAAATATACACTTCCAAACAATTTTTTGAAAAATTTGGATCAAAACTTGATCATAGAAAATAAACCATGAAAAGAAGATCATCAAAAAATAATTGAGAAGAAGAAAATAAAGTTTGGAAGAAAGTGCATTGTTTTGTTGTTTTTGTTCTGGGAAAACTTCTCTTTCTTTCTTTCATTAAGAACCAAACAAGGATGAGCATTTCTTAAAATTTTCTCTTCCTCTGCACTTGTTCCAAAAGGTGCCCAAGCCTTTCCTAGTTCTTTTGTTCTTGTTTTCACAAGACTAGAAGAGTTTGTGACACGTTCGATCCGTGTAAAAGTTAAGTAATGTTTCGATGCAATTTCAGCATTAATAAGTGCATGCAACTTTTTGACAAATTAATTTGGGTCTAAATTGATTAGAGGTAAAATGCTCAAAAACACGCCATTTACGAGTATTCTTATTTGAAATTGATACCAATATTATGTTTTTAGCTTTTGCGGCACATGCAATGCGTCTTATTATCTTTTCAATGCATAATTTAATCATGTACTCCCTCCTCTATCCCCAAATAATAATCGAGCATTTCATTTTGGGTTATTCCTTAATAAGTGTCTATTTTGAAAAGTTAATGAGTAAAAGTGTGTACAATAATTGTTTTGTGGAGGATAATTTTGCTACGTAGAGGTAAAAATTGATGTGAAAGAGGATATCTCAATAAATTAGATTCACAAAGCTACACACTTAAAAATAAAAAAAAAAATTTACTACTCCCTCCGTCCCTTTTTAAGTGTTGACATTTTAAAAATAAAAAGTGTGGGAAAGAGTACTACTTTAGAGTCTTCCAGTTAAAAAAAAAAAAAAAATTAGTACTACTATAGAGAAATGTTTTTTTAATAAGTTGATATAGGTTTAAAAGCAGTGTAGGTAGTTTATAGAGAAATTATAAGTTGATATAGGTTTATGTAAGCAGTGTAGTAGTAGCAATTTTGTAGGAATCAAAGTACATATATCTCAAAAAGATTCTTAGTCATAGAAAACAAAAAAGCAGAGTACGAAATAAAAGAGCACATTTTTTGGATAAAGAATAAAGGATCACTTGTTCCTTCAACTTTTTTTTTTCTTTTTTGGAGAGGTTCTTCTCACCCTTTCAGTTGCTGGGTTAGTTGAATTGAAGTCAACTGTAATAGAACGGGGGAAAAAAAAAAAACTTCAAACGACTTTTTGACACATAAATATAACAAAAACGAGCTGCTTATACTGGCAAAAACAAAAATAAAAATTGTGGTGTTCTAATTATAAAGTAGCCGTAATCCCACGCGGATTTGCCTCAAGCTAAATTGCAATTAAAGAGCTGCTTACTTTTGTTTTTTAATATCAGAATTAGAAAAATTGTTTAGTTCGGGCACCGCCTCGTGGTGACTCACATATCCGAAAGCAAGTGACGCGAGCTAAAAAAAAAAAAGAAAAGAAAAGAGAATATCCTCATACAATTACTAGTACTAAAGTTTTTTAAGCAATTACCCTCCATCTCTTGGACTTGTTGTCTGATCTCATACGAACTATTGTTTTATCAATTTAACGAAGTTCTGTTATTTCCCAAAAAAAAAAAAAAAAAAATGAACTGAGAAAAGCCATGGGGTTGGCCTCATGGATGAAGCACTCCTTCACTGTCCACGAGCACAATTATGCCAGGGAAAACTGGAGTTTACAACAATTAAAATATATCACAACCTCAACTTCCAACAGCATTATCAAATCCTCCTCTTCAAATGGTTCATATTCCATCAGAACAGAATCAGTTTACAAATTAGAAAGAGGCAACGAAAATTGATTAATGCTCCACCAGACAAGAACTTATACCTTACTACCTGAAACAATTGAGAGAAAAAGATACATAATTTGGTGTAGAAGAGTAACTCAGCTGGCACCACCAACAGTAGAATAGCCAGACACTGAAGCAGACTAAGCTGCTGAAGGCCATGTTGCTTGAGCCGACATGATTATCCCGACTATCACGCCAAACAACCCTAGTGCACTGCCAAAGATTTCAATCACAAGAATCTTCACAAAAAGCGAAGAGTTCTGTGCATCAGATAAGGCACAGCTGCTTCCAATGATTCCTACACACAGCCTGAACCGCACGAAAGAAGATTAAAATAAGATTTACCAAGGGATAGTATGTAAACGATACAATAAGTTTGTCAGGAGATCATGGTTGGAAAAAAGTGAGAGAGATGGGACACACCCGCAGACAAGGTTTGCGAAACCCACAATAATACCAGAGGCAAAGATAGCATAACCCGCTCTAAGAGATTCAGGTGCATATAATTGTGACGGTGGAACGCTCTCCAACTTCGTTTGTAGAATAATAGCCACAATAACACCATAAATTGCAACAGCTTCACAGAAGATCACACTGACAGCAATAAGAAAATGCATCAAATACCAATGTCAAGTGTACCCATAAATAACCACATAAGAAACTCAAATCAAAATAATGTCATTAGTAGCAACAGCTTAACATTTGTGAAACTACTATCTAACGAGGCATCCGTAGATGGAAATATGATATCCAACGTACCACAGACACGGCAAAAATAAATAACTATTTAAAAAAATATATCATATATGTATGCAGAGTACCAGTAATATACATAGATATATACAGTGTTCGTTTGATATGTAAGATACATAGATTGTTAGAGCAAGTCCAACGCTAAATGGAAAATGAGTATACTCATTTTCATAATTTGGCACCAAAAGTGCTTTTGGGCTAAATTTTTGGAACTGCAGCCCAGTGGTTGGCTCTATTTAAGAACCAAACAATTTCTAAATTTAACAAACTTTCCCTCCACCTCATTTTTCCCTATTTTCTCAACCCCATTCAACTATCTACATCATTTTAAACCCCCGTTCTCCACTAATTTTTCAACCACCGTTCTCAGTTACTTTGTCAACCCCCGTAACCAACTAGTTTTTTTTTTTTTTTGTAGCCATTGAAACCCATGGATTTGTAGTCATTGGAAAAGAAAGAAAAAATTCATTGGCAAAAAATTCCTCCCACTTTTGTTGAATTTCCCCCCCTCTCTCTCAGGATCCTCGTCAACAAATGGGTACGTGGGAATTGATTTGGGTACGTGGGAATTGATTTGGTTCCAAATTATAGGTATACAACCTGTTTTCCAACTGCATTGGACTTGCTCTTATGTACTGCTATATACCAGTACAGACACACACATCTAAGATATAGAACGATGAAGATATGTATAGAATATATGCACACACACACACACACACAGAGTATGTGGACAATGTTCCTAATTGAGGCGTTGGACCACCGCCTAGCGCTAGGACTGGACGGCCAACTTTTAGAACATTGTATGTGGGACACGTGTGTCCATGCCGTGTCGCCCATGTGTCCATCAACACAAATTAATTTAATTTAAGGGATACCCCACATACGTGTCCCGTGTCCAATACGCGGACATGGTGACCTCTAGGAGTGTGCTTCATAGATGATATCCAAGGCATTATCAATAGTAAACAAAACATAGATGTAGTGATCACAGAATCAAATCATGAAAACTGAAGGGGACAACTAATATTGTCATTGTTCACTATAGCATGAATCGTCTTTTCTCATACTCGTATTATTTGAAATGGGGGGATGGGGGGATGCATGTCTTTGCTTTCTTGTTACAATGTTCTAATAATCGCTAGGTGCCAGTCGAGTGGAGAAGGGGTGCGTAGAGCCTAGGCACTGATTAGTCGGCCGCCTAGTGCCTAGGCGGGGACGAAATGTTCTAAGAATCGCTAGGCTCTAGTCGGGTGGAGAAGGGGAGCCTAGCGCCTAGACGTTGATTAGTTGGCTGCCTAGCGCCTAGGCAGGGACTAGGCGCCGATTAGTCGGCTGCCTAATCTAGGCATTGGACCACCGCCTAGCGCCTAGGCGGGGACTAGTTAGCCAACTTTTAGGAGACTGCTTGGTTATATCAATCTCCACAAACGAAAACTTAGAAACAACTAGTAAAGAATGGTTCTACAAGTCAAGTGTAGAATCCATCTTTCAGAACCATTTCTTTAAAATGCATACCTAGGTCTTCTTTCCCTGCCCTCTTTGATCTGTCACTTCTCTTCATGCCAACACAATCCACACAACACAATATCATATCACAATCACCACCTAACCTGGCTAGGCACTTGCTTTAGGTGGTTTAATTTCTAACCTAATATTCTCGAAGTTCACCAAAGAAATTAGTGTAAGAACCATCTCAAGCCACCCTTTCCAGAAGCAATAATTCTTTGGTGACTACATTTTAGGTATCATGTGGGTGCGAGTATCAGGCGCGGGTGGGAGTTTAAGCGTCAAACCTTCCTAAAGTTAAATCTTAGGGTACTGAGATATGTGTCCCCTAATTGGGTATGTGTACGGGCACGTTGTGAACACTTATATTAAAATATGTATTTAAACAAGAAGGGGGTAAGAAAAATTTGTTTTTGCTATTTTATGTCCATGTGAAAGACTAGAAATAACACTTTTCTAGCCAATTTGATATAGCCAATTTGATATTCTTTTTCTGTAAATATCATGACAAATATCACGACAATAGAGGATCTGAGTGTCCAAAATGGATACGTGTGTCGGACACATCGACATGGGTACTGCAGCCAAAATGAAAGATCCATGTAAGATAGTAAGATAGATCATGTGAGGTGTCACCAATTTATTGGTAGAATGTGCTCCGCAACCACAACATGACAAATGAGGAATATTTTACAAATGTATTGGTGACACACTATGTAGCACAGACACCGACACGGATACGGACACTGACACGGATACGGATACGGATACGGACACGGGACACGGGACACGTGAATTCTAAAAAATGGACACGGATATGGCGGGGGACACGACAAAAATAAATAAATAAATATTTAATTATCTGTATAAATAAATCATATATGTGCAGTAACAATATATATACATAGAACTATACACTTTTCTTTTGATATGTAAGATATCTACACTATTATTACTAGTATATATACTCGTACACAAAAAAATGTAAGATATACACCCTCAACGGAAATATATATACTACATATACACAACGAGAGAGTGTGTATATGTGGGACATGCGTGTCCATGCCGTGTCCCCCTCCAAAAAATAATTTAATTTAAGGGACATGCCACGTGGCGTGTCCAATACGTGGACACGGCGACCTCTAGAAGCACATCACATGGTACCTATAATATGGTATCCAAATGTGGTCACCACCGCATTGCTCTTCCAGAAGATGCGGAAAACAAGAGGAACAACTTATATACCAAACATCACGTAGTCCACTACTTAAAGCTCATAGTTCATCAAACCATCTAGTTGGGAGTATCCACCTCGAGGCCAACAATGCACAAGAGAGAATATGATAAACTTTCATTACTCTTCTTTGTGTAACTAAAAACAATACCAACGTTTGTATGCTTGTTGCGGCATTGCCTATTGAACACATAATTACTCTAGTGGTAACACACTAACACATGTAAGACTTGAACTCTTCAAATTCCCCAAACTCCGTTTATTGCTCCCAAAAGACTTGAAAGTTTGAGGAATAGTTGGATTGCCCTTGCTTCATTGTTACCCCATAGGCACAAAATCTTTATCCTTAATGGAGCGGGGCGATAATTAAACACTTAAATCAGTTTGGACAAAATTGTTTCATCCATTTAAGTGAAATAAAATTTTTATATCTCTTAAATTTTCTATTAAGCAGAATTTTAATTGCGCATAACATATAGTTGTAGACTATCACTAGACATTTTCGAGGATGAATTAAGTGGTTCTTAATGAGATCAAAGTTTTGAGCTAGACTGTTGAAGCCCGCTGGGCCAGAAAGATTCATGCAAATGGTCGTCACTCTAGACAAGACCAGCACAATCACCAGCATTAATGTGCAAATGGGTGGGGTTGTGGTCAGATTATAAGTTCAGCAGCCTATAAGTATCTATGCACTTCATAAAGCCCGGGAAATGTTGCATAGGGTACCTTAAAATAAGGTGGAGTCGTATAACTTTACCAAAAAAGAGAGGCTTTGGTGCAATAAGGTAGCATAGCTTGCAAAAATCATTACTCAACGAAATAGAGATCAACAAGACAAGAACCACTCTTGGGATGTTCAAAAATCTCGCTCTCTCAACTCCCCTGGCATTGTAAACGACGACCAATTAAGGGGAATAGGATACCAATGCCAAATGGATTTGTCTCAGTGTAGGATTGGCTCAATTTCCATCTCAAGGAAATAGTGAGATTCGACAACACATTCATATTGTTTCGGATAATAGGTATATCTTTAATTTTCTCAAATGAATGGTGTTTACAAGGTGCCTTAGGCCTCAGGGCATTTCACGCATAATATATGAGTTCTATGCATATTTTATGGTTAATTCAAATCATAAACTACCCTTTCTAACTGAATGGTTAACTAAATATGCCATTCTACACCTTTATCCTGGTGTCGAGTTTCCAACACGGCTTAAGAGTACATGTAACATGGATGCCTCTGTAAGATTAATCAATGGGATTTTATCTTCATTTATTCAGAACTATAATGAAAATCGTGAATCCTACAAATCGTTGTCTGCCTTTATCCATTAAAGAACACGGTCTTGACACCCACGGATTTCAGATTTTATCATTACATCTTCTTCCAAATAAACTAGCATCACATCAACCGTTTTGCAATTGAACACTCGATGGGGTAAGTTATAAATACAATGCTTACGTCGATCAAACAAATAATACACTGATAAGAGTAAGAGATTATAAGAGGGGTTTCACCTAATGAGATTCTTGGAAGTGATTCGTGGAGCTTTGATTGCTGCGCCGATCAAGCTGCTTCCTGTTATGTAAATCCCCCTGCAAACAGTAATCACCAAACGTCTAGGATTCAAACAAACAAGCAATCCATCGTACTTTCTGAACACACACACACACACACACACAGAGAGAGAGAGAGAGAGAGAGAGAGAGAGAGAGAGAGAGAGAATACCAAGCAGCACCGAGGACGGAGACGCCGATAGCGATGGCGATGCCGAGGGCAGCGAAGGTGTACGGTGAGATCTGTAACATCGCACGAGACCACGAGCTCGAAGCACCCACAACCATTGGCGAAGCTGAATCCATCGAAATTCTGAAAGAGAGATTTATGATAAGAGGATTTCTTTCTGTCGTTGGTTCTCTTTCTACGATCCGAGTGGTTTTCGTGATACAAGCAAAGCGGGTTCCCAAACTCCAGATTACAGGAAGAGAAAGAGAAGCGCGTGTTCGTCAATCGAAGATATGGGCCTCGTGAGAGAGAGAGAGAGAGAGAGAGAGAGTCTGGGTTTTCTTGTGAGAAAACCCATTTATGATTTAACGATTAACAATTTCCACTTTCCGGGTATTCCGCTAAGGGTGTTTTTAAAATAAATTGAATTTTCACGATTTTTTCTGTGATATATTATGAGAGAATAGTGGAACACCCTCAGACACTTCTTTAATCTTAAAATCCTATACATTGTCCCTTACGGCTCAATTGGATGCAGGATGAAATGTAAGTGGATTAAATAGTAAAGAGAGATGAGATTATAGTGGTATTATTTGTGGAGGGTATACTCACATGGATGTGACATTTATAAAGACTACTAGATTTGATGGATTTTGGTAATAAGGGAGGATAAAATAAGTATTTGGTTTGTTTTGCGTAGTTGTTATGTGGGGATAATGAAAAATTAGAGGGTCTAGGTGGAGGGGTATTGAGAAGGCGGGGATAAGGGGGTATTCCTTCATCCCAAAATGTTTATCCGGTCAGCAAAACGACGACTCGAAAATAATATCAAATTAAGAAGAAAAAATTTAAACAATTTACTTAGATATCGTCGTTTTGCAGACTAGACAAAATTTTGGAACAAAGGGAGTATTATTTATGGGCATCCCCTGGGCTGTTAGTAATGATCACCCCTAGGCCCCGATTGGATGGAGTATTGGGGGATAAGTTTTAGAGGAGGTATTATTTTTGGAGAGTTGGCCCACATTGATGTGATGTTTATGGAGAGGGATAAAAAAGTAGATGGTTTGGGATAACTTTTGACTTGGTTTGGATGACTTAAAAATAAGAGGGGGTGGATGATAGAAAAAATGGTCAAATGACTCTTTTGCCCTTGTGGTGTACCAAACCTTATTATGCATTAATTTAATTATATAATTACGAGACTTAATTTATTTTATTATTTTTGGAGAATTTTAGGTTAATTTAATTTATTTCAATAAAAATATTAATTTTTGTAATAATTTTTTTATAAAACTTTTTTTTTTTCAAAAAAACATTAGAATGGTTGGTTGTCATCCAAATTTTTATAAAAATGAGTTTTTTTTAATCAAGTAATTCATTTTTTTTTATATAAAAAATGTATTTGGACTTGAAATATTAAAAAACGTATTTTTACATTAGTCAACAAAAAAAAAAACAACAAATAATTTAAACTAGTATCACGAATAGCCCACAAGTGGCAATACAGTGGCAATACAATAAATATGTACCAACTTTCTTTTTGTAAATACTACTCCACTTCTTTTACTCCACCATCGAAGGCTGCCATATGTACCCAACTCACTCTCTCTCTCTCTCTCTCTCTCTCTCTCTCTCTCTCTCTCTCTCTCTCTCTCTCTCTCTCTCTCTCATATCTTCCTCTTCTTCTTCGGTTCCGGTTGAAGCTGCTATTTGGAAAATAGAGGATAAAAATCGGCCATTGACAAATGATTTGGGGCTACGGTAGATCGGTAAGAGGCCAGATCTGCCTTTGATTTTAGTTTTTGTTTAACTTCTGCATTTTTAGTATCACGTTCAGCCCACCATTTTTTTTTTTTAGTATCACGTTCCGTTTAGCCCACCATTTTTTGTTTAACTTCTGCATTTTTAGTATCCGACCATTTTCTGTTAGAAATCAGCTTGGGGGAGGGGGATAAGGGGGGGCGTATTGGTAAAAAACCCAAGCCCTCTTCTCCCGGATAATTTTTGGGGAGGGTGAGGGCAGCCCAAAAATTATCAAGGGGAGGAGCCTCCATGGGTAGAAGGTAAGAGGGGGTGAAAAAATCTAAGGGAAGCAAAATGGGTTTGCCAAACCAGAAGGGTGGGTTCCCCTCTTAAGAGGGGGTGATATCCCCCATCCAAACAGGGCCCTAGGAGGTATTGTTTTCGGAAGGCCATATTTAACTTGGTTGTGTAAAAACTTGCCAAACCAAGGATGAAATGCGGGCCTAGGATTAGTCATCCGCACCCAACTTTAATACCCCTTTGATCCAGCATCCAAATGAGCTTTTAGTCTATCATTGAGTATCACTTAACCCTTCTCTTCACTCTTCCATCCAAATTAGGGCAATAAACTTTAGTGTAACGTGCTCATGTGAGTAATTTGTCATCAAAATATCCCCTTTCCAATGAGATATTGCTATAAACTAATTTCTACTACTCACAGTTACATATTTCTAATACCGTAATATGCCCAATACACTTCCAGTCCACTCTCCCGGAAAATCAAAAAATCCGGACTTTGAATCTCAGTCGTTGGATTTAATCCAACGGCTCTAATAAGTCTTTAACGTTAAAGGGTTCTCGCGGGTCAAAAGCGGGTCAAATGGTTCTCGGGTTGCATAACCCTACACCGGTCATGACCCATCCCTCATTCTTCCACGTTTTGAACACAGAGTTAGAGAGAGAGAAGGCGATTCAGGAGACTCGATCGAACCCGGAGACTCGATCGAACCCAGACTCCACGAACAACCAGGTCTGGAATCTCTCTCTCTGTCTCTCTATCTCTCTCGTTTGATCCTCTCTCTTTCTCTTTGTTGTGGTTTGTGCTCGAAACCCTAGATTTCGAAAAAAAAACCCTAACGTACTGATACAGATTAAAGGGGATTCGAGGAAGAAAACCCTACTTAGAAAGAGAAACAACGAAGAAGAAGGAAGACGATCTGTATTCGAACTGGTAACCATGGTATCTCTCATGGTTTGAACTCGAAGAAATCGATCTAGGGTTTGAACTCGAAGGGAAATTTCGATCTATTGTTTGCATTTTATTTTTTTCCCGATAATGGGAATGATGAACTTTTGTTGATCTAGTGCCATTTAATGGACAAGTGAAGCTAATGTTGGGGAAATTTCAAGGGATTTTTATTGTCAATGATAGATTTTCAAATTTTTTTCCGAGTCTTATAATGGGAATGATGAACTTTTGTTGCCTCGTTAATAAGAAAGTGTGATTTTTTTTGCAAAATTTTTGGACAAGTGAAGCTAATGTTGGGGAAATGTCAAATCGGGAAGGGGGCATTTTTATAAATTTTTTCCCCAATGATAGATTGATCAAAGATTTTTCCGAAAAGTCTTATTGGATATATATAAATGTATTTTGCTAGAAATGAATGTGCAATTATTTGTATTTTGTAGGAAATGAATGTGCAATTACTTGATGGTCAATACGCGAAATATCCACTTCCAAAATTAAGGTATTAATCTGACATCAGTAAGCTGAGAACAAGTTTAAGAATTGTACAATACTATTTGTACCACTATTAGAAAACGAAACATACAAGGTTGGATATACCAGACAGCCACAAGAGTCCGCATGTCCTGATTCAACTACTCCTATTCACGAGCTAGTTCAATGTTCTCTTTACAAGTGAGAGATCTACAACAGGTTAAAAACATGCAACACAAAGAATTTACAGATAATAATTCCAGAAAAACAGAGAACGATTACCCCATAACCATTTAAAAAAACAAAAATTCTAACTTTTTTGAAAAACTAGGGTTTCATAACCCTGGAGAAATCAAAACACACAGCAATCGAACGATGGAGAGAGATGCAAATCCATCGACAAAGAGAAAAACAGAGATGCAAATCGATCATCCAGAGAGAGAGAGAGAGAGAGAGAGAGAGAGACCTGCTAGAGTGGTCCGGTCGTCGTGGGTGGTGTGGTGGTTCGGTTACAAACTAGGGCTTCGACCTGAAACAAGAAACAATCGGGTTTCTTCAAATTAAACGAAAAAATGAGAAAGAGGGAGAGAGAAAATGAGAGAAAGAGAGAGAGACCTAGAGCTGAATCAAGGAGCAGAATCGAGCTTCAATCGTCTTCTTCAAGTTTCTCCGTGTTTCGCCTCTCTCTCTCTCTCTAAACTCTGTGTTGACAACGTAAAAGTGAGGGGATGGGTCAAGATCCAGATCTATTATAACCCGTTTGTAGCAACCCGAGAACCATTTAACCGCTTTTGACCCGCGAGAACCCTTTAACGTAAAATACTTATTCGAAGTCCACACCTTCCGAAAATAAAAAAAATTGATTTTTTTTGTGTTGCAAATTATTTTTGGAAAATCCGAGCCGTCCAATGTGTTCAGAAGGTGTTTTCAAGGGTCTACGCGTGAAATCTTCTTCAAAAAAAAAAATACCGGGAAGGGCTTGATCCAAGCAGTTTTCGCAAAAACTGTAAATATAAAGTTTTTGCGAAAACTGCTTGGATCAAGCCCTTCCCGGTATTTTTTTTTGAAAATTTCTCGCGTAAACCCTTGAAAACACCTTCTGAACACATTGGACGGATCGGATCGTCAAAAAACGAATGCATGCAAACCCTAAACATGGACAAAATCCAAAAAGAACTGCAAATTTTAAAAAATAATCACATGAGCAATTGTAGAAGGAGAACACCCTGAAGAGCAAAATCCTTGTTTACTCGTGCAGAAGGAAAGCACAAACTGAGACTTTCTCTCACCTTCGTTGTTCGCGTAGAAGGAAAGGAGAAACCCAGAGTTTTCGCTCATATCCTATGTGTATTAACCAGATATCTCAACATCTGCCTACTGTAGCAGGCGCGAAAACCCAACCCATCCAACTTCCACAAAAAACAAAAACCAAAACCAAAAAACAAAAGAAAAAGGATTATGACGGGAAATATTTGTACGGTTGTGGTTGGTTGTGGCACAAAGTTTGTGTCACTATCATTATTCTTAGTCTTTCACCCAAAACGCATAAAATACCAGGATACCATTGCAATACCACCAAAACCTCAGGAAAACCAACAACGATTCAACAACAGTAAAGGGAAAATTTGCCCCAAATTGGCCAAATGGCATGCCAAATTTAAAAAAACCCTCTCATAGAGGGGCCTTTGGGTTTCGGATTTTAGAAGAGGTCCTTCAAATTTTGCTATGCTTGATCCAGAAGGCCGGTGTCTGCCTTTTTTAGATAGAGAGACATGGGAAAGTGTTTGATACTAGAAAACTTTTCCATAAACTCACCCAAAAAATGCGGATCCGGGGTGGGTGCTATGCGGTAGGTGCTATGCGCCGTGTTGTGCGGCAAAACTACGTCGTTTTAGTCAATTTCTTGGTACATCCAAGGGTCCTGTTTGGAGAGTTAATTTTGGGGTTTAATTTTATGGAATTTAGGCTTTTTGGAGTAGGGTATATTAGGTTTAGGCACTTGGATTTAGGCACTTCACATTTAATTACTTCGTATTTAGTGTTTAGACACTTTGGGTTTAGGCACTTTGTAGTGGTTTTTTATTTCTCCAAACAAGACCCTCGAAAGCTTTGGAGTTGTGTACAAAAATCAAGCAAAACGACGTAGTTTTGCCGCACGGCGCATAGCACCTACCGCATTGCACCCACCCCGGATCCAAAAAATACATCCAACGTGTGAAATTCACCCGGTATAGTTTTTGAACAGTGTACCAGGTGAATTTCACCTGTTGGATGCATTTTCTGGGTGATTTTATGGAAAAGTTTTCTGGTACTGTACCATACCTCGAAAGACATGGAATGAACAATAATCAATCAAGTCCATCGTCATTCATCATCTTCTAACTTCTCAGTTTCTATGTTTCTCTCTCATCAAATTTTAGATCTACGTCTATCGGATTTCTTCTTATACTACTCCATACATACTCTGTGTTTCTCGATTTTCGAAGTATCACTGTTCCAACCCGATCGGATCATAAGTACAATAGGTTGATGACGATTAGTGTGCAGTGTTTTGTTTAGAATGTGTGATTGGGTTGATACGAAAGTTTAGATCAAAGGCGAGTGAAAATTTTGAATCCGAGGCAAAATTTTTCGTGCCCTACACTAGTTTCAAGAGTTCATAGTTGACTAGTTGATCGATTTTTTAAATCTTTTGTACGAAATTATAACTTTTAAATATTAGTAAAATTTCACTAATTTTTTTGGGTTAGCGGAAGTGGTCGACCTGAGGTGGAGTGGTGGTCGTCAGGAGTTGATTTTTTTGAATTTTTTGTACGAAATTAGAACTTTCAAAAATTAGTAAAATGTCATTAATTTTTTGGATCGCCGGAAGTGGTCGGCCGAAGGTGAGGTAGTGGTCGGCTAGGAAGCAGGAGTTGATTCTTTTTGAATTTTCTATATGAAATTAGAACTTTTTAAAATTAGTGACATTTCACTATTTTTTTGTCTTTATGTTCGATTGCAAAAGTTCCTTGTCGTTCCCTTTAAATGTCAAATGTTTTGGATTTTTGACCAAGTCTCCCAACATATTTTTTCTCCATCAATTATTTGTTTTGTGGGTACAAGTACGCTTCCAATTGTGACGATCCTAGCGTTTATTTTCCATGATGTTTTTTTTTTTGGTACTTCAAAAATATATTATGAAACTAAACGAGACTATCAGTCTGCATCAGTGGTGCAGGGAAATAGTTACAACTGTAGAAAAAACATAGCAATAGCATAGCAGCAACATAAGAGGATAGCTAGTCAAGGATTTGTCTAATGTTGAGACGATCTCTTGACATGAACTCTCGAATGGCTAGAGATGGAGTATTGAAAACCACCAATTCTTCATTTTGCTTTGCTCCAATTCGTGCTAAGCAGTCAGCACACTCATTGGCACTGCGGTAAATGTAGATTGGAGTACTCCCAGTGCGATTGAGCAGATACTACCCATCATTTAGGATATTGCTTTGGTGATGATTGCGCTGCTCCTTCGTTGAAAAGGATCACTGCTGTTTGGGAATCCGATTCAATTTGAACATTGGTCATGCCCTTTTCTAGAATAATATTAGGCCCCTATAAATGCTCCATATCTCCATCTCCAGATAAGAGGCAGCCTTCATTTTCCCGAAATAGCCTAGTTCCCAAACTCCTTGTTCATTCCTAAAAAGGCCTCCAAATCCTACTTTTCCGGTTGTTTCGTACCAACAGTGAATTTTTTTTTTCCCAAAAGAACTAAATAAACAAATAGAATTTTTTTTTCCTCTTTTTATATACACATTGCTCACCATATACCCACCTCTAATCCAACCAACTCAAGTCAAATATTTTTTTATTTTTATGTTTTTTTAAACAAGCTATGCTCAACTTTAACACATGCACATGAAAGAAAGTGAACAAAACTAGTTAAAACCTGTTTAAGGCAAGTTACACAAGGAAGCTTTATTCAATTTACAGGGCTAACTCTTCAAATGAAAATATACTCAACAACAAAGCAACTAAGCCATATCCACAACCAACGCCCAGAGTTGTGCACTAGCAAGAACAATGTGCTAGGCATTTTATTTGTGGAGCGCTGCAATACAAAATCTTTTATTCAAATGAGAAAGCAAAAATAAGAGCAAAACAAGCATGAACATGAACTAAAATGCGCAAGATAAGCAAAAATGCATCATATTGGAGTAGAGGCACACTAGAGATCAACTAAGGGCTTTATTAGCTTATAATGACCGTGGTTGCAAAAGAAAGGGTAAGCAAATGAATAACGGCGTATCGTAAGCTCGGGTCAACTACCCATTGGCCGTTATTACAACCCTAAACTACCCAACAAGCAGAACATAAAATACTCCAACAAACCAACATCTGCAAAAAAAAATTCTCTCTCTTTTTTTTTTTACTTGCTTCATTATGAGGATGAAAAAGTTGGTAAACTTTGAAGCATTGGCCCGCCCTTCTTTAATTTTGCATCTAATCTGAAGAAAAAGTTGGGCAATGAATTGGAAATGGGATGCTCGTGGGCCAGCCCCTGTTGCTCCGTTTCAGTTTTTTTTTTTTTAATCTAACTTGCACCACGATATCTCACAAAGTAGATTGCCACTTTGATACTAGTAGAGGTATTCAGTCTACCAGTAATTTTTCTTTTCCTTTCTGTAATAGCTATGTGGCCCCCAAAACACTTACTAACCATCCCTCCGAACATCCGGTTTCTTAGGATTATCAAATAATAGGTTCCGGACTAGGCTCAAACAAGGGTTTAGGAGACTCATATGTGGTTTAATCACACAAAAATGCCTTGTATCCTTTCCTAAGTGCGCCATAAACTCCAATGTAATGCACATAAGATATCCAACACACCTAGACATGAACAAGAGATTTATTCACCTAACTAGGAATGGAAAATGAGGAATGAAATGGGATATGGACAAAACTCACTCAAAAACACATTTTAACTCGATTTGTTCACAAATGTTTATGTAAATGTACTAGAGACGAGCTAAGCAAATTATTTTTTTATTTTTGAAAATTAATGCAAAACCCTTGCTAGTTAGACACAAAATGAGCATATGGTGAGTTTATTTATTTATTAATTAAAACCTCATTATTAACAACCTAAAAATTGAAAAGAATTTAAACAGATAATATTTATCCCTCCCCCCAACTTAAATTGTGCTATGTCCTCAAAGCACGAAGACAATATTGAAATGAAGAACAAGGGTAGGAACAAAAATGTACCGACGGGGTGGAAGTCAACCACCCAATACCTCGACCAAAGATGAGGATTTTGTCTATCGCTCGCTCCTTTCGTCATCGGCAATGCTTCCAAGGCTTCCTCCTTCGGCCCCTCTCCGGGACCACAGCTAGTCGTACAGGACCATCCTCAATGACTTTATAGGCCTTACAACCGCGACATTTCGTCGCACTCATGCTTAGAGCTCCTGAATGCCGCACTCGCCGCCAAGTTAGACCCAAACTACCAAGGCTGGTACGGTAGCATGTCACCTTGCAAAAGACTTAATTGCTGACTATCTACTAAGAGAAGTGATATTAGAACCGCCCGACTCGTGTTATTCGGGCTCCACAAAGAACAATATTTACAATATGTACAATGAAAGAATGACCCTTCTAACCGGAGCTGGGAGCACGCACATTGTTTTCTAGCCAGCGTGAATAGCTAGACCCAAGTCAATGATGGGAAACCCAATGCAAGGAGGAGCAAAGGGCCGGGCCCTCCAAACAATTAAGTCCAGAGGTACGCGTCAGCTCCCCGTGAAAAGTGAAGTCACGAAGACTCCACGGGCAAATCACACAAGATTTTAAACCGGAGGGTCGTCCGAATAGACTGGATCGACCAACTTCTCAACCTCCTCCTCAGCATTAAAATTTTCCAAAAATGGCTTAAGCCTTTGACCGTTCACTTTGAAAATTTTACCATCTTTTGGATTAAAAACATCTATCGCCCCATGAGAATACACTTGATGCACAAAATACGGCCCAACCCACCGTGATCACAATTTTCCCGAAAAAAGATGGAGTCTAGAGTTATATAAAAGCACCTTTTGATTCACATGAAAATCCTTCCTTAGAATGTTTTTATCGTGAAATTCCTTAACCTTAGCCTTATAAATGGCCGTGCTCTCATATGCATCTCTCCGAATCTCCTCAAGCTCATTGATTTGGAGCTTCCTATGCGTACCGGCCTCGGGCATGCGATAATTCAAAGACTTGATGGCCCAATAGGCCTTGTGCTCAAGTTCGACCAACAAGTGACATGCTTTTCCATATACCAAGCGGTAAGGGGACATCCCCAACACCGTCTTATACGCGGTTCGATAGGCCCACAAGGAATCGGTCAATCGAGTAGACCAATCCTTCCGATTAGGATTCACCGTTTTCTCAAGAATGTGCTTGATTTCCCGATTCGCAAGTTTGGCTTGACCATTGGTTTGAGGGTGATAGGCCGTGGAGACTTTGTGTGTGATACTGTACTTACGCATTAAGGTTTCAAAGGGCCTATTACAAAAATGGGTCCCTTGATCACTAATGATCGCGCGCGGAGTACCAAACCTAGCCAAGACATGCTCTTTCAAGAACTCAATGACCACCTTGTGGTCATTCGTACGAGTGGGAATCGCCTCAACCCACTTGGACACGTAGTCCACCCCAAGAAGGATGTAGAGATAACCGAAAGACATTGGAAACGACCCCATAAAATCGATGCCCCAACAATCGAAGACTTCAACAACAAGAATATTGGTTAAGGGCATCATGTTCCGCCTCGTCACTCCTCCCAATTGTTGACACCTCTCACACGTTTTACAAAACTCGAAAGCATCCTTGAAGAGTGTCGGCCAATAGAACCCACATTGGAGGATTTTTGCGAAAGTTTTCTTAGCAAAGAAGTGTCCCCCATATGCCTCGGTGTGGCAAAAGGAAAGGGCGGCTTTTTGATCAACATCCGGCACACACCGTCGAATAATCTGATCTAGACAATACTTGAAAAGATAAGGATCATCAAAGAAAAATCTCTTCACGTCACTTAAGAACCGCCGCCTCTCTTGCGGAGTCCAAACAGTAGGAAGTTGGCATGTGGCTAGATAGTTCACAATATCCGCGAACCAAGGGCAAGATGAGACACCAAACAATTGCTCATCCGAAAATGTGTCAACTATAGGAATGTTCGAGGAGCGATCCTCAAACTCAAGACGAGACAAATGATCTGCGACCACATTTTCAACTCCTTTTTTTTTTATCTTTGATTATCAAATTGAATTCTTGGAGCAAAAGGACCCACCTAATTAACCGCGCTTTCGCATCTTGCTTAGTCATGAGATATTTTAACGCGGCGTGGTCCGTGAAGACCACGATAGGGGACCCTATCAAGTAAGACCGGAACTTGTCAACAACAAAGACAACCGCGAGCAACTCTTTCTCCGTGGTGGAGTAATTCAATTGAGCATCATTGAGAGTCTTGCTCGCGTAAGAAATGACACATGACTCTTTCCCTCTCCTTTGGCCCAAGACGGCGCCAATCGCGTAATCACTCGCGTCGCACATCAACTCAAACGGAAGGTCCCAATCGGGAGCTCGCACAATCGGTGGAGTAGTAAGACTAGATTTCAACTTTGAGAAGGCCTCCTCACATGCGGGTGTCCAAATGAATGACGCGTCTTTCGAGAGGAGGTGACACAAGGGGCGGGATATGGCGCTAAAATCCTTAATGAAACGACGATAGAAGCCCGCGTGCCCAAGAAACGACCGAATATCTTTCACACACTTAGGGGTAGGGAGGTTTGCAATTAAATCAATTTTGGCTTTATCGACCTCTATCCCCTTCGAGGACACAATGTGTCCCAAAACGATCCCGTGTGTCACCATGAAATGACACTTCTCCCAATTCAAAATAAGATGCTTCTCCTCACACCTCTCCAACACTCGCTCAAGATTCTCTAGGCATGACTCAAAGGAGTCCCCGAACACCGAGAAGTCATCCATGAAGACTTCGACAATTTTTTCCACCATGTCACTGAAAATGCCCATCATGCACCTTGAAAAGGTTCCGGGCGCGTTGCATAATCCAAAAGGCATGTGCTTATACGCAAAAGTACCGAAAGGGCATGTGAAAGTAGTCTTCTCTTGATCCTCAAGAGCAACCTCGATTTGGTTATACCCGGAGTACCCATCGAGAAAGCAATAAAAAGCATGACCGGCTACCCTCTCCAAGATTTGATCTATGAAAGGAAGAGGGAAGTGGTCCTTTCTCGTGCACGCGTTTAACTTGCGGTAATCAATGCACACTCTCCATCCGGTGGTCACCTTTTGAGGTATCAACTCATCATTGGCATTTTTTTACCACCGTGATCCCTGACTTCTTAGGGACAACTTGGATGGGACTCACCCCCTTACTATCGGCGATGGGGTAGATGATCCCGACATCCAACAATTTTAAGACCTCTGCCCGCACCACATCTTTCATGATAAGATTCAAACGACGTTGTGGTTGGCGGGATGGCTTTACATCCTCCTCGAGATATATGTGGTGTGTGCAAACCGAGGGATCAATCCCATGAATATCAGCAATGGACCAACTGATGGCCTTAGTGTGCCTCTTCAACACCGTTAACAAACCGGACTCTTGGTGTGCCTCAAGGGAAGAGGAAATCACCACGGGGAAGGTTTCACTAACACCAAGGAAGGCATACTTCAAAGTATCCGAGAGGGTTTTCAACTCTAGCTTGGGTGGTTGGACACTAGACGGAAGAGTTTTGCTCTCGAGGGGAGGCAAATCTTTAAACTTAGGATACCACGTGTCCGTCCCACAAACATCCTCCACATCTAACAAAGAATACAAGTACTCAACCTCCGGTGAATCTAAAAACGACGCCTCCTCGTCGGTAAGACAAACCTGAAGGGGGTCCGTGTAAAGAATTGTGTCTATGTGCTCTTGCACCAAGGTATCTACAAGGCTCACCTCATGAATATCATCATCATCCCCCATTTGAGACCCAATATTAAACACATTCACCGCCATCTTCATGTTCCCAAAGGTCATATTTAACAACCCATTACGACAGTGAATGACCGCGTCGGATGTCGCCAAGAAGGGGCGTTCGAGAATGATGGGTGTTTGTATTTGTGAAGCATTAGCGGCTGGACACGTGTCAAGAACCACAAAATCCACGGGGTAGACAAAGTTGTCCACCTGGACTAAGACATCCTCCACTAAACCCCAAGGAATTCGGACACTCCGGTCTGCCAATTGAAGTGTAACTCTAGTTGGTTTCATCTCCCCCAACCCTAATTGCTCATACACCGAAAACGGAAGTAAATTCACACTCGAACCCAAATCAAGCAAAGCTTTCTCAACTTTCTTACCCCCAATGACAATGGAAATGGTGGGACACCCGGGGTCCTTATACTTTGGAGCTATGTTGGTTTGGATGATGGAACTCACTTGCTCAGTTAAAAACACTTT
Organism: Vaccinium myrtillus; assembly: GCA_016920895.1. NCBI lineage: Eukaryota > Viridiplantae > Streptophyta > Magnoliopsida > Ericales > Ericaceae > Vaccinium > Vaccinium myrtillus. The sequence continues at coordinate 16,393,031 of CM029274.1, forward strand.
CTTTTGGACAATCAACTTGCTTTTAACAGTGCATAAGTCCTTAATAAATTTGGCATAGGAGGGTATGGTTCTAATGGCATCCAAAAGAGGGATGTTGATCTTAACTTGCTCTAGAACCTCATACACACCGGTGTTCGAAGAAGGCTTGGCCAACACTTTCAACCTTTGAGGATAAGGTGCCGGAAACGGACAAACGGGAGGCTCTTGCTCCACGACCTTAGGTGGCACAACCGAGCCACTTGAAGAAGGTTGCTCAACAACAACCGGAAGAGAAGGGACCATGGGAGGAGTAGGTTTTGGAGGGATAGTCTTATCAATCTCCTTACCACTTCTCAAGACGAAAATCGACTTAGCTTGCTCAAGATTATTCGGGTTTTGGCCCGACGTGGTGCATGCCAAATGGACTCCTTGGGGGTTTGCTTGTGGTTGAGATGGGAACTTTCCCTTCTCTTGTTGAAGTTGCCCCATGGACGTGGTTAACCTAGTCACTTGACCTTGGATCTCTCTCTCAACGCATGAGCATTTTGCTCGTTGGTCACCGTTTGACTTTGAATGAAAAATTGCATGGTTTCCTCCAATGAGCGCTTTTGAGGTGGTTGGTAAAAATTAGAACCATGGTGTTGTTGATTCGGAGGGCACCGGGCTTGAGCTTGGTTTTGATTTTGACTTTGGGGAGGTCGATAACCTTGATTGTAGGTCGGGGGTGGCCTCTGAGGTTGCCCTTGGTTTGGCTCCCTCCACCCAAGAGCAGGATGGTCCTTGGTTCCGGGGTTGTACGTGTTAGAAAAAGGGTCATATCGTTGACCGACGACACTCACCTCCGCTTGTTCCACTACCCCACCATGAAGGATTTCCTTTAGACCCGGAAGAGTCGGGCTATCATCAGTTGAATGCCCTTGGGTCACGCATAGCACACACGACACATCCTTCACACTTTTCAATTCCAAATTTTCCAACTTTTTAGTGATTTGGGAAAGCTTAAAATTAACGTCATCTTGTTCTTTAAGCACATACTTCCCTCTCTCACCTGAACCTTGATTGGCACTCGCACTCGCACCCACCGGATGATAGATCTTGTCCGAGGGATCTGCATAATCCCATGACTGGTTGTTTTCGGTGAGTTTGTCGAGAAAATCATAACAACCTTGAGGATTATTGTTTAAGAATTCGCCATTGCACATGGTGTCAATGAATTGCCGAGTGCCTTGTGAAATGCCCTCGTAGAAAAACGTGACCTTGTCCTTTACCGAAAAACCATGATGTGGGACAGCAGTTAAAAGATTTTTAACCCTCTCCCATACAACGAAAAATGGTTCATTTGGTTTTTCAGCAAAATTGGAGACACGCTTTTTCATCTCCACGGTTTTATGCAATGGGTAATACTTTTTGAAAAACTCATCATGAATTTCTTCCCACGAGGAGATGGAACATGGTTTCAGAGTTGAAAGCCAAGTTCGGGCTTGGTCCTTAAGAGAAAAGGGAAACAGTTTCATGCGCGCAGACTCAATCTCAGCCTGATTAGTGACAGCGTACCCGCAATATCCTCAAATTCCCGCACGTGATCGTAAGGACATTGGGACTTCATCCCATAGAAAATAGGTAACATGGGTATCGTGTTGGGCCTAATCGTGTAAACGACATTCTCGGCGGTGGGTGTGGGATGAACGATGGGTGATGGTGGAACATGGCGTGTGGGGTTAAGATATTGCCGCATGGACAAAACGGGTGGTTGTTGTGGTGGTGGCGGTTGCTCACGATCGCCCATTGTTTCCACAAGAGGGGTGTCAATGCTAACTAAACGACGATTGTGCGGGAGGCGGTGGTAACTGCGCATGCACACAAACTAGCAGACTGGAGGGGTTATGCAACCGCCTCACACAAACAGCTCCGAGGGGCTAGTCCGCCGCCTCGTTATATATATACAGAAATTAAAAACCAATATATTTTCTCGAGCTTCGTTAAACCTCACGTTTAAACAATCAACTATTTTGTTAGAGGTATCCGCTCTTGGAACTATACCAGTTGAACAAAATTAAACTAAGTTATACTATACTAACAAAATGGGATACTTACAGCGGCGTGGCGCGAGGCAAACTCACGCGGGGCGGACCATTGGGTCCCCGGCAACGGCGCCAAAACTTGCTTGTGACCTTAGATTGTATTGCAAAAGGTGTCGCCCCAAGCGTAGGGCTAGGTATCGCGTAGCAAGATAACTGGTAAGACCGGGTTGAATCCACAGAGACCGAATGCGCTGAGCGTGATAGTTGACTCGCGAATGAGGGTTTTTTTTTTTCAAGCGGCAAACTGACTTTTTGGTTTGATTTGTTTGTGATTGCGATTTTCAGCTTAAAAAGGAAATTAAAGATTTGATTAAAATTTAACTAAAAGACTTGGGCCAAGGTTCACACCACCTATCACCTAAATAGATTCATAATTCTCACAATTTACACAGTTGAGTCACAAGGTAAATCTATGCTCAAACGGAAGGTAATTCAATTATACTTTTATTTTTCCAGAGTTTGGTTTAATCAACGCTTGATTGGAAGTTTGGTAAACCCTCAAAATGACATCGATTTAAGTATTATGCATGGCAAAGCCATTGTCGACGCATAATAAAAAACATAACAATCTTGAGTTTTAAATCGATAGTTACAAGCCCGTATTAAACACAAACAAACTTTGTTGCTCAAGTGTGAGAATCACGAATCCACTTAGGCCATTAGGTGGTGATCACCCTAGGCCGAGTCTATGACTACTCCTCCATTGACGAAGAACTCGCTAAGGAAAATCTAAAAATTAAACTAAACATTACGGCTTTTTAAAGTGATTAAAAAGATCGGTCTTAAGAGTGTACCGAGGAGATGTGTACAGGAGGGTAGACCACAGGTGTCCTCCTTTCAATCTCAAAGGTTTCCACAAATAAGACTAATCTTAGATTCGGGTCCGGTGTGAGAAACAACCAGTAAATTTGCGAACTCTCACAACCAAACCTCTATCTTTTGATTAAGCGGTAGGAGTTAAAATAACAGATAATTTAAAATGATCTTGGAAATGAAATTACAAAACTAAACTCTTATTACAAACAACAAAATAAGAACTTGAAAGAGAAATTATAATGGAAAAATTGACAGCTTACAGCTTCTGGAAAAGAGAACAGAAAGATCGAAACAAAGAAGATGACAGAAAGAAAAAGAACAAGGAAGAAAGAGACTGATTTTCTATTTCTATTTTCGGATTCCCACTTCCGATCCTTTCCAAATGCAGCAAAACAGTTCTTTTATAAGCAAAGGAGCTGGCCTTTTATCCAGTGTTGCGCGCACATGGGAGAATATGTGAAAGATCAACGGCTAAGATTGTGACCAGGGATAATCGGATGCACTGGAAGCTGACATGTGGCGCTGGGTGTTGAACCCACTCAACCGAATTCCTCCACTGCTTTTATCGGCACATTAAATGGAGTCCATGGGATTGATTTTAATAATTAATTGATGAGCACTGAGATTCCCTTTAAATAATCAATTCCCCACTGGGATTTCTTATGGAAAAACCAACGTGAGTTGTTCCTCTACTGGGTCTGTGACGCTCTCGACTGATGTTTGAAACAGAGTCCGATTGGAGCGCCGGAACAATCAACTTTCTTATTTTAATACCGGGAATAAAACGGTATAACTCTTGTAATTTATGTGCTTGGCATGTGTTTCGTAGGGCGAAGCAAGATATCATCCGGACTCCGCAATTATTGCATTTCTTTTCCAATTCCCACCGCCACTTGCCTTCTTCTTTTGCCACTGACATTGATTTATTAAATCAATGAATTGTTGATAAGTTATGGCACTGTTTATTTCCGCCAAAGTTTGGTCGGGCAGTGGACTGGGCAATTGATCCAGTACTTTGCGCTCATTCCCCCAGCATCGGATGCACCATATTTACACCGTTTTCTCCTGAAACGCTCAAAACAAACCTTATGCATAATATCTGCTAAGAATTAATAATAAACATAATAATAATATCAAACTCGAGGACTTAAGCCCACTAATATTTACATATTTGTGTGCTTATCACCCCGATTTTGACCCGAGAAACTTATCAAGCATCCCCAAGGATGAAAATGCCCGATAAGAGCACGCGAAGCTTGATTGAATACTTGAAACCCCTCCAAAAACCTCTTCACAATAAACCCGAGCTTGCATCATCTTCTAGTACATTCAAAACACTCTTTTTTGATATATAATATGTCCCAATCCGTTTTGAAATGAGGGAGATATGAACGTTTTACCAAAACGACTTGTTTTCCCGACCTTCTAAGGGTAAAATGGTCATATATTTTGATGTACAAATCATATTGGGTTCAAACCACTTGGGTTAGAAAGTAGACTTGACAAGATTTCAAACGCTTCAAACCATGCACAAAATGGAGTTCGGTAGCACCCGGAATAGCCCCGCGAAGTTTGGAATTTTGTGCAGTCTTCTAGTCAGTGCTGGATTCCCCAATTCCAGGCGCCTAGACTCAATCCAGGCGCCTGGATTCCCAACTCCAGGTGCCCGGAACTACTTCCAGTGGGCAATTTGCAGCTGGTTTTGATTGAAACCATGGGCTTCTCCCCTCCCTTATCCCACGTTTTTTTCATTCAAAATTGCCTCCAATACATTATTCCTCCACATTTTAAAGTTCAAATTCATTTTCCCTCTAAAAATTCACCCAAAACTACCCCATTCTCTCCCTATATATACCTCCCTCCCACTCCATTTCAAAAGGATCATAATCACACACTCTTTCCTTACTGTTATGCTGCTCAATTTATTCCAGAAACTCATCCCCAAATAGCTCTCTTCTTGTTTCATTAACTCCACCTTCAAAACCCAATTGCCTACCATCTAAAATCCACATATTCATACCTCCCACAACTCAACCCCAATCAAAGCTCCCACAATCTGTCATTCATAGTTCCAGAAGCTAAATTACAATCCATTCAATTACCAAACATCTCCCAAAACAACTTCCAAAGTTCCAAAATCAAGCTTTGAAGGTAGTTTACCTACCAAGTTGTGCTCAAATAGGCCCTGAGGGGACTTCCCCAGGTTCTTGCTAGTCTTCCATACTAGTGGAGAACTTGGGGGAGATTCAAGTTTCACAAAAGAAGAAATCAAGCATCTGCACCGACACCAGGTCCAGGCGCCTGGACCTGCTTAATGCATGCGGCTGGACCCCTTTCCCCTTGCTGTGTTTTCGATCTTATTTATACTCTTTTGAGTTATTTGGATCATTATTAGGCCATTGACATTTGATGTTATCATTGCATGAACTAGATGGTCTTTTTAAGGCATGATTCATGGTGTCTTAGAAAGAAAATAAATGCTTAAAAGAGAAAATTTTGCATTTAAGTTAAGGAATGCATGCCATCATTTGTTCATCTCAAGTAGGATCAGGAATATTATAGCCAATGAAAAGTTTGGTGTTAAGTCATTCATGCTTATTTCATAGTTTTCCAAGGCATTATGTGAAAAAATTTCTCTCATTTTCTTCTTCTTCTTCTTCATTGGTCTTAAGCTCAACCAGAAGCTCATCTGATGCATAAAAAGGCAAAGTACACGCTTAGATTCAGTTTGATGCATCTCATTTCATCTACAAAGTCTCTTAAAATCAAGGTTTTTCTAAGCTCAAATCATAGCATCAAGTTAATCTTAATTCAATTGGTTTGCATCGGTCTGAAACATCAAAATATACATGTGTGAATAAGCTTCAAAGACTGCATTTGCTGCTTGCCTTGAGAATTGAAAGAAAGAAAAGTTGGGCCTGATGTGTGTTCCAAGCGCCCACACTGGGGGATTCCAGGCGCCTAAAGTCATTCTAGGCGCCTGGAGTGTCCTTTTCCAGGCGCCTACACCACTTCCAGGCCCCTAGAGTTCTTGATCCAGGTGTTCAGTATGCTTTCCAAGTGTGGCCAACACGATGTTCGTGGCTGGTTTTTGGAGCTTTTCAGAGCAATTTAAGCATGATTCAGTTAGGATAAAGTGTTTGTATGGATGTCAATACATCTCCATAACATCTTGCACAAGTACCCACTTTATTACATTAATGACATTAATATGTTTATATGCTCTCGCATGAGTTTGTAATTAAAGTCCATTCAAATGACATTTTCAAAATCCCTCGAGCATTAAGTAGAGACCTACGGTCATGCTAGGCGAGAGAGGTGCTTTAAATTCCTTCCTCTCTTGTAACCTTCTCCCGGACCCGAGAAATCTCAATTTGAAAGACCAGTGAAAACATTTTCCATATCAAGGGCAAAATAATCATTTTTCAATTGGTTTCTCGGGTACGGTCCTCAAACCCAGGTGGCGACTCCATCAAATCAATCAGACCGTTTTCCTAAACACTACTTTATTTTCATGAACCTCCGCGGGGTGTTCACACTGGACCAATTCGGTCCATGCTCACCCCTAATGACATTTACCTTCTCGGTGAGTTGCCTCCAAATTTGGCGTGTGGGGTGTGGGCTTCAGATCTCTGTGGATCTGAAGCAAAGAAAGACAATGTGGTTGGATTGGAATTTGCTGTCTAATTTTCCCATTGGAGAAGCCAAGTCACTCTTGACATATGAGTTGGAGATGCTCATACAGTGTTATTTATTTGAATGTTTATTAAAAGGGGAGATTATTATAATATTCTACAATAGGTTGTAATTTGGTAAAAGTGCTCCAATAGTGGCAAAGCCATTATTTGGTTGTCACTATTGGAGTCGTTGGTCCATTCCCACATATCACTGCCATGGATTGCCTGAAAAACCATAAGATCGCAACTCTTGTAAAAAATAGCCAAGGCCAAATTTAGTCAAAGAAATAGCCAAGCCATTTCAACTCCAAATATGGCTTCTTCATTTGAGTAGAGAATTTTGATCTTCAAAACCAAAATATGACATTGACTCCCAAAATGGCTTTCCATTCGAGATACACTAATTATATGGCTTTCCGACTCTGTTAAACATTTATTTACAAAGGCACGCTAATCGTCTTTTTCGAGTATTGATGCTCTTTCGAGTATTGTTGTTCAAAAAGAAAAAAAATGACCACGTTACTGTTGAGTTTTGAGACCCAGATTCACACACCACAACACAAACGCACACGAGCAATCAATCGCGAGAGAATCACACACAGATTATCCGAGAGAAAAATTCACTATGTATAAATCACCATATACAAGCTACAAAAAACTCTCACCCTTGTGTCTCTCTCTCACTCTCCTGCTCTATCTCACTCATACACAGTGTACACACAAAAAAAAAGGTAAACCCTAGAGCAAAATAAGAGAGACAACACAATTTGGGCCCTACCGGCCCAATGGGATAAACTGGGCCCACATGGGGTGGACCCAAAAAACCCAACAATCACCCCCTCCACCCCGAGTGGGCCATTGTTGATCTTGCAGCAACGCCATGCCGCCATCTCCAATCCGCCACACTAGCGAGCGCATGTGCCATTAACCGATCGAGCTTCACCGTACCCCAAACCGGAATACTTCACCCGAAAGAATGTGTCCTTGCAAGCTAGATTTGCGGCCGATCAAACCAAATGAGTACCGCACCCCCTCAACCGGAATGCTATCCACTCTCCCATCTCCAACCGAGATATCCATGCTCACCAACCGGAGCATCCGCACCCCCTCACCGGGGTGCCACCCGAAGCTCACTGCCTCGGCGACCGTGGTGGTCATGTCCCTCCTCCCGTGTCGACAACCCCGGAGGTATCACCACCACTAACCAACTCAAGAGCGAAAGAAACCTTTTTCTTCTTCATTGGAGCTCCCATCTTTACCGTTTCTTTGCTCTGGGCTTCCCCGTGGACACATTGCACCAATTGCTCTTTCCATTTCGGGCCCGTATCCCGCACAACTCTAGCATAAGCCTGCTCACCCCGTGTGCGCATCTGCAACTGGCTCTCCTGTCCAACCGAACAACCTATACCGCTCGTCTCAAGTCTGACCATAGCCCCTCCAGTCACGACTGAACCCACAAGCCGGTATAGTCCACCAATCATCCTACCCTGCAACAACTCTCTGTCTCCGTCAAGAACCCGAAGAACTCCACCAATAGCTGAAAAACTATATCCTCTCTCATCAAGCATCCCGAGAGATATCAAGTTCTTCCTCACACCCGACACGTGTCGCATACCCGTCAACCTCACAGTCTTTCCATTCGGCATTTGAAACTTCACTATCCCTTTGCCAACAACCCGATTCGTGGAATCATTGGCCATCCAGACATCACCACCATCGCATGCCTCGTACTCCAAGAACTGTGACACATCCCCGCAAACGTGATATGAGCACCCAGAATCTAGTACCCAATCCGATTTCCTTGCGCATGTAGTATCCGACACGACCAACAATAAATCATCTTCATAATATTGAACCACCGCCGTTGCTTCCTTTGATTGGTCATCTCCCTTTTTCGCCTTAAACTTGGGGCAATTCCGTTTCATATGCCCCTCCTCATGGCAATGATAGCATGTAAACGTCCGACCCCTCGATTGTGAACGGTTGCCGCCTCCTTTCCCTTTCCCGTTTCCTCTAGTTTGGCTTCTTCCTCGGTTACCCTCCGAAACTAGTGCCCGACACTCCTCATCATGCTCAGTCCCCATCTCTTTCCTCCTCGTATCCTCACTGAATATGGCATCCGTAACCATTGCCATAGACAACTTTCCTCCCGGCGCGGAGTTGCTAAGAGAAACCACCAAAGTCTCCCAACTATCCGGTAGTGAACTAAGCAATAGGAGAGCCTGCAACTCATCATCGAACTTCAAACCGACATTAGATAATTGATTAACCAAACTTTGAAACTCACTTGAATGTACGGCAACCGAATCTCCACTCCGGAGTTTTAAATTTACAAGTCTCCTCATCAATAGCGCTTTGTTCCGGGATGTCTTCGATTGATACATCTCCTCCAATTTTCTCCAAAGCACATAAGCGTCTTCTTCTTCCGCTACATGATGAAAAACCTCTTGCCCAATACAATTGCGAATCAAACCTACCGCTTTCCTATTCAATTTCGTCCAATCCTCCGCCTTAACATCTGCCGGTTTAACACCTTTAAGATCTAATGGGTCATACAAATCCTTTAAAGCAAGCATATCCTTAATCCGTGGCTTCCAAATTGCATAATTTGTAGCCGACAATAGGACCATCGAATTCATGTTTATATCCGACATCTTAACAACAAGATAATCACCAATAATGACCCTAGGAACCCTTAAAGCTTGATTTGAAACTCAAAGTAATGTTTTAAAACGGTAAATTAAAACGTACCGACAATTTTCGTTTCGAATTAGCTCAAACCGACCCCGCGAATAGATCCGGAACGTCGAAATTAGTCAAGAACAAGTCTCGGACCTCCCAAAAGTGGTCAAAATCGGTCAAAATTGGTCATTGAACCCTTCTGAACCCTCCATATGAGCTTTTAAAGCTTAAAAAAGCAATTTCGACCCTTTTGACAGCCGCCTGACCCCTCTGAACCGCCGCCTGACCTGTTTGACTCGCGCGCGACCCGTTTGACCGCCCGCGTGACCCGTTTGACCGCCTTCTCCCTTGGACTGGCGCGTGCCGCGCGTGATGACCACGCGCACCGAGACCTTTCCCACGCGCCTCCTTCGACCGGCGCGTGGGGCCCACCTCTTGACTTTCCGGCGACCGGCCTTACAGATCCGTGATCGTCTCCTCAAGAGCTTCAAAACCCTATGCTCAAAACTCGATTCCGATCAACGTACGTCAGTCCGATAGCTCAAAACCACACCGCCTGTCGTCCGCCTGCTTCTGACGGCTTTCAAATCCATTGTGAGCACTGCTCCGGCGACCAAACGCTACCGTGTCACCACCAATGTGCTCGTCCGAGTGAGGTGCACCACCCTTGCTCGTCCAATCAAGTCCTCAACCGGATTTGATCACAACCCAAACAATCCGTGCTTCAATGGCGTCTGTGTGTTCTCCGGTGTACTCCAACCGTGAGCTTTGATACCATGTTGAGTTTTGAGACCCAGATTCACACACCACAACACAAACGCACACGAGCAATCAATTGCGAGAGAATCACACACCGATTATCCGAGAGAAAAATTCACTATGTATAAATCACCATATACAAGCTACAAAAAACTCTCACCCCTGTGTCTCTCTCTCACTCTCCTGCTCTATCTCACTCATACACAGTGTACACACACAAAAAAAGGTAAACCCTAGAGCAAAATAAGAGAGACAACACAATTTGGGCCCTACCGGCCCAATGGGATAAACTGGGCCCACATGGGGTGGACCCAAAAAACCCAACAATTCTTCGTTCTGGTTAAGTTGCAAATAGTATACACAAAATAAGAGTACCAAAAAAAAAAAAATCCCATATATTTCACTTGTATTTCACAGAATCTCAACCCTTTTAATGCACTAATTTGAAATGTTATTTACACGTATACGTGGACGTTAAACAACGTATAAAATGAGGAGCCGACCTCTTTTATAATGAAGTCATTGGCAGCTACAACAGAAACAATTACCCTATATCTTTTCATATGTACTAATCTCAATATCTCACTTTCTTACGCCCTGTGCTGGTGACCATAAGTTTACAACTTGTTGAGGTCGGTTTCTGTCACGAAAAGGCCGTGGAAGCCATAGGGTACCCGACGGGGCAACTTCACGGCGGCCACGGTGTCAAGGTTTGGCGATTTGGCATCCATCACCAAAAAACTAGACTCTCCTGTATTTTCATTGTGAATGTAAGTTATCAGGTACCCATCGTCCTCTTCTGCTTCGGGGTTATTGGGCTCCTTAGCAACGAAGAAGGGCTCCCCGCCGTAACACCCGGGGCCGAAAATTCGGGTAGCCACCGTGCAATCACAGCGGTCACTTTCGGACGTGGATAAGTCCAACTTTACAACCCCTGATATCTTTGGCATTGGATCCCCAATCGCTGCATATATGTACCTGCAATGTCGTTGGAAACAAATTCTTTTTAATTATTATTATTATTTTTTTATGTATTTGCAACAAAAATACGACATGCTTCTTATGGTTTTAAGTGTCCTTGTCCTTTTTGTTTTACATTTGGATATGAAAAAAATGATACATCAAGGGTTTTTTTTGTTTAATTTATCGGCTAAGGTGTTTTATATTTGTATTTAAAAAGTACCATGACAGTCATAAAAATTAACATTATTAGACAAAAAGAGTAAAAAAAATTCAACATTACCAAATTTATCAGGTTCTTATTTTCTAATTTTTGGTTTTTGGATTATGGTTGGAATGTATTTTTCAACATAAGTAATGTTTGTAAAATGTGAGCTATGGGAAAAGTGGAAAGAGAAATGATTTTCACACCCCTTTCATCCTCATACACTCCTTTTTTTCTTTTTGTCTCTATTCACTGGAAAGTACCAAATTGTCCTTCATATGAAAAAAAATGTCTCCTGAGGTAAGGGTAATTTGGTAATTTCAAAGTAGATAAAGACAAAAAAGATAGTGTAGTTGAAAATGATAAGTCAAAAAACTTAGGGGTGTTTGGGAGCTCTTTTTCAACTTCTCATTTTCACATTTTTGGGTTTTGGATGTTTGGGAGCCTTGGGCCAAAATGATTTCTAAGAAAATGAGTTTTCCATTTTTTACTTTAGAGAGGAGAAGTGAAAAAGAGGTGGGGAGGAGCTTTTTGATTTCTCATTTTCCACTTTTCTCATTTTCATTAACAAAAAGTCCCACAAAATGGATTCTGTACATATCTCCCAAACACTACTCTTGTTATAAAATGCATTCTGCACATTCCTCCCAAACACTCCTACCAAATTCAAAATACATTCTGACCATAATCCAAAAAGTTGAAAAGCCAAAAACTTAAAAACAAAAAGCTGAAAATGAGGTTCCCAAACACCCCCTTATCTCAGTTACTTTTTACTTATGCTTTCCAAATCCCAAATCAGGAAACATTTTGACAGAATGAGTTTTTCGTCAAACAGCAAAAACTCAAAAAACGTGAAAAAGTAAATTGCTGGGGGTGTTTGGGAACCTCATTTTCAGCTTTTCGTTTTTAAGTTTTTGGCTTTTCAACTTTTTGGATTATGGTCAGAATGTGCAGAATGCATTTTATAAAAGGAGTAGTGTTTGAGAGATATGTACAGAATCCATTTTGTGGGGATTTTTGTTAATGAAAATGAGAAAAATGGAAAATAAGAAATCAAAAAGCTCCTCCCCACCTCTTTTTCACTTCTCCTCTCTAAAGTAAAAAATGGAAAACTCATTTTCTTAGAAATCATTTTGGCCCAAGGCTCCCAAACATCCAAAACCCAAAAATGTATAGTACATTCGTCTTATATTTTGATGATTTTGATTAAACACCAATTAAATTCGTTGTCTTAAAAAATAGTAATTCATTTAATAGAAACTCATCCTAAATCATTGGAAGAAACAACCCAATTAGGAAGCAAAAACATCTTGCGTACCTGTTTTTCTTCCCCACGTACTTGGGATTAATCACAGCAAAATCCAAGTTCCTCGATGCCACCGGGTGTCTCGACACGAACCCGGTTTTTAGGTCAATCCTCACCTTCTCCACTGATGCATGGATCAAATCCATGCGCTCGAGCGTGTGCTCAACGGACAAAATGTTAGGCGCCACCATCACCACCGCGTCGCCATCGTCCTCGTCCCACGCATTGATAGCGTGTATGATGTTGAACCCAGACACCTCAAACCACCTCATATCCGACTCGTCCTTGGCGTACCGTGGAATCACTCCGATTCTTGGAATCTTACCCGGGTTGGCTCCAACCGGTGACCCGGATCCGAACATCATTTCCATCGGATTCATACCTGTTTGATCGAAATTTTCATGAAAAATGAAATTGGTAATCTTCGCCCAAAATTGAAATCTTCATTAACCTTAAAACACGTTTCACTAATTATATTTATTTTGGGTGTCACTCAAAAATTGAAATCTTCGCCCACTTGTGTATATATATATCAGTGCAGTTGTATATCACTAATTGCTTGTTTAAATCACACACTTTTCAGTTCAAACTCCTTTTGAACTTGTAAACTGAATATTGGGTGGTTTTATCAAGCACTTCCTAATATCCAATTGCGTTGATCTTTTGCTGGGGGGCGGGGGTTAAGAAATCACGTTCTGAGAGATGAACCGTTCCGATCATCGAAATATGGCCAGAAAAATGGTAGGTAATGTTCACCCACCTTTAAAAATTGCACTCTAGAGAGCTGGACACACCTATATTAGTATATTGAGCTCAATTTAGAAAGAACTAAAGAGTTACTAACCTATTGTAAAATGGGTTCTTCTATTGTCAGTCCATAAGGCAACAAGGAAAAAAAAATACAAACTCCAATGTATTTTTTTTTACTTTTCTATATATTTTCACACATTCGGATACATTTTTTATATATTTCAATATAATTTTTAATCCTTAATGTCAATCAAATGGTCTAATTTTACTCGATTTGTTAGTAACTTAAGTGAAGTGACTAGTTTATAAAGTTCTAGAATGAAAAGGTCCAGTTCTTGAACTGTATTTCAGATTGTTACACTTTGAATTGATATTTGCATGAGGATTATAATACAGTTGTAAAAAGTCATAGTCAGAGCATCATTTCTTTGCGTAACTTTTAATAATTTGTACTAACAGGTCATTTGGCAAATAATCCATAATCCGGATTATTGGATTATTCATTGTCTTTATTCACATTTTTTTTACATTTGTCAGTTTTGCGTCAAGATTTTGTGATTTCTGGATTTTTCTCGACAAGATGCATTTAACAAGTATAAAATTATGGTCAAAACTCTTTTCTTTTTAATAAAGCCAAAATTAATCCAATAATTCAAGTATTTTCGGTTTTATTCCAAAAAAATTTGATTTGACCATAATCTTATACTTATTACATTCGTCTCGTCGAGAGGAATCTAGAAACCACAAAATCTTGACGCAAAACTAACAAATGCAAAAAAAATTAAATAATGACAACGAAAAAACCAAAAAACTGAAATAATTTTTTTTTGGCAAAGTAATGAAAAACTGGGCCCGCTTGGACAAAAACTGATAAATTATTGCTTGTCACATCACTAACCTGTGACACACCCAACGTCCAAAACTAGTGGCCAACATAAAAATGGCCCCCACATAATTTCACCACTGTGACCAACAAAATTTAGTTCGGTTAGAAAAAGTAGACTCCTTTCACCAGACAAGCCTTTTGTTTTACTACTACTTTTTTGTGATCAAGTGATTAGTGGAATGGTTTTGCTAATTGAAAAATGATTTTCATACCCCTTTTATCACAAGAAAATTCCCTTTTTGTTTGACTTAAAATTATTAAATTATTCTTACCTCGAGAGTCATTTTTCCCATGTGAAGGACAATTTGGTACTTCAAGTGAATAAACACAAAAATGGAAGTGTTTGAGGATGAAATTTGGTGTGAAAATCATTTATTTTTATATTTTGTCAACAAAATCAACCATGCTATACAAAATATGGACCAAATATTAAGCAATATGGACCAAATTTTGAACCGATGAACATGTGTTAGTATAATGTTTTCATCAAGATTTAAAGGTTAACGATTCCGATTTATCAGAGTGGATTTGAGAATGATAAAAAAAATACTCCTTCCGTTCTTAAATAAGTGTTTCTTACCAAAAGATGTGAAATTTTTACATGCATAATTTTTAATTTCTTGACACTAAATTAAAGTACTCTTAGATGCGAACAAATTAAAAAATTACGTTTCAAAAATTAAACATCGTTTTGTATAGCCTTTTGTTTTACTACTACTACTACTTTTTTGTGATCAAGTGATTAGTGGAATGGTGGAATGGTTTTGCTAATTGAAAAATGATTTTCATAACCTTTTTATCTCAAGAAAGGACAATTTGGGAATAAAGACAAAAATGAAAGTGTTTGAGGATGAAATTGGGTGTAAAAATCATTTATTTTTATATTTTGTCAACAAAATCAACCATGCTTTACAAAATATGGACCAAATATTAAGCAATATGCAGTTTGAGTTTCTCGTCTTTTGTAAGAGTATTAAAAGTAATTGATGTATTGTGCAGAGACAATCTGTTTCGAAATTCATGTAGAACTTTTAGCCAATTGGATTATTTCATGAAACTAGGCTAAAAAATAGATTCTCACGTCGAGTTCAACGTAATTTTTTTTTTTTTTTTTGTAGATTACACGTCCATCAATTTTTGAACCGATGAACATGTGTTAGTATAATGTTTTCATCAAGATTTAAAGGTTAACGATTCCGATTTATCATAGTGAATTTGAGAATGATAAAAAAATACTCCTTCCGTTCTTAAATATGTGTTCCTTACCAAAAGATGTGAAATTTTTACATGCATAATTTTTAATTTCTTGACACTAAATTAAAGTACTCTTAGATGCGAACAAATTAAAAAATTATGCTTCAAAAATTAAACATCGTTTTGTATAGCAATATGAGTCACTTATTTAGAGACGGAGGGGGTAATATCTACCAGGAGTATTCAATCCTTATTTTTCATTAACAGGTGCTAAAATCATGATTTTGAAATCAATAAATGAAGTGGTTTCGTGTATCGTTTTTCGATTTTTTTCGCACCAAATTAAAGTACTCCTCGTGTACTTTAATTCGGTGTGAAAAAAAATCGAAAAATGATAAACGAAACCACTTAATTTTGTGATTTGAAATACCTATGATTTTAGGACCTTAACTCATTTGCTAAAATCATGTTTGATTTTAGCAACGGAAAACTAGAGGATCCTGACCTCCAATTTATGCTACTAAATGAAAATTTTAATGCAAATAGCTATTTTATAAAATAATAAAATAAAACAAAAAATTCTATCAATAGCTTGGTACCTAATTGTATCTCAGCGAAAACGGCATATTTCTTGGTGATGGCGAAGTCGTGGAGGAACGACGGCGTCGTCATAGAAAAAACCGGCACATCAGCCGCTTTCCTCCCTTCCGAGTCGAACCGGAAAAACGTCAGAAAAGGCGGTATCGGCCCATACCGAAACGCAAAAGTTTCCCCCGTTTCGCCATCAATTTTCGGATGCGCCGTCATGCTCATGAACAGCTTCCCGTCAAAATCCCTTCGACCCAGCGTCACTACATCCCCGTCCTCCGTCACTTTAACGGCGTACGGCAAATCGGACTCTCCCAGCGCGTACAGTTTGTTTCCGAAAAAGGCCAAGCTGGTGTTAGCTAACCCAATTCCGTTACTCGGATCGAACATCCCCGATACAGTTCTAACGGCAGAGAGGGCCCCACGGGCCATCGAAGCGGTTAAGCCGTTAAATCCGCCGAAGACGTTAGGAAGGACAGGGGAGCCGGTTTTTTGCTCGAGGGTGAATTTGTATGTTTTGACGTAGCGGCTGCAGAGGGTGGCGCCGCCGTCGGAGATTTTGATGGCGTGGAGCATTCCGTCGCCGTCGAATAGGTGGTACGGGCCACGTGGGAGAAACTGAGGGTTGGGTCCGTTCCGGATGTACGCGCCGTCGAGGGACGGCGGGAGGGTGCCGGAAACAACCGTGCATTCAGTCGGCGGGAGCTCGTCGACGACGGGGGCGAAGTTGTCTGCGAGTACGTGTTTTGGGTCGACCGACGGGCGGATCGGAGGGTCGATGAAGGTGTTGATTATGTCGTCGAAAGCGTTGAAGACGGTGGCTGCGAACGACGGCGGTGGCGTTGGTTGTTTTGTTGAAACGCGTATAGTTTTGGGGGGATATGGTGAGGGGATCGGCCTACTCCTTGAAGGTTGAGGTGGTGGTGTTCTAGTGGTGGAGGTTGGAGAAGTAGTGGGTGGTTTTTCTTCGATTCTAACGGCGGAGATGCGGCGGAGAGGGGGGTAATTAGATAGTGATGCTGGCGGTGGCGTTACAGAGTGATTTGAGAGGGAAAATGAGGAGAGAAAAGAGGAAGGAAATGATTCCATTAGTATTATTTTTACTCCAATCTGCTTATTAGGATTGGGTTTTGCAATCCATTATATAGAGTAGAGTGGAGAGTACTCCATTTCCATTAGTATAGCCTGCTTTATTACTCCATACTCTTTTAGGTCAGACAGCTACGTTTAACTAAAAGTTTGTTACTGGTAAAATAATTTAATTTCTTAGTTTTCCATATTTTGTTCAATCAAAAAAGTTTTTTTAACGAATGTTTTTCTCAACAAGCTCTAGGACGCCTAATGTTCAAATCAATAGGTTACTAAGCGCACAATTATATAGTTTTTTCTTGAA
The DNA here is from genome assembly GCA_016920895.1 of Vaccinium myrtillus. NCBI lineage: Eukaryota > Viridiplantae > Streptophyta > Magnoliopsida > Ericales > Ericaceae > Vaccinium > Vaccinium myrtillus. The sequence continues at coordinate 16,410,307 of CM029274.1, forward strand.
AATTCTTTTGAATTATAGTGTCTGAAATTCTGAAAGAAAAAAATCGAACGAATTAGATTATTTACGTAAAAATATCTAAGAGCATCCTCAATGGAATAATCAAAACATCTAAATAATTAAAGTTAATTATCAATGTTTGTTAAAAAATTGGCTTACATTGGCATAATGAATTTAACAACCTTTTAACCAATAACCAAGCATTTGAATAATCAAAAGTAGCAACATTTTCTCAATTTGGATAATTAGCAATATTTTAAGTCAAAATCAAAATGTCTCATTTTTCAGATTGGTCAAATTTTGGAAGGTAGTTGTGAATATAAGTTTTTAAATGCGGATTTTTTTAATGATTTTCTTTATAAAAATCAAAAGTATATTTCGATCCAAGTTTCTCTCCATTTTGAATAAATAATTTGCACAAAACTCAATTTTTCAATATTTTGCACTCTCTAAAAAATTTGAAATTATCAATTTTAAATCTTTACCAAAATATGTTCAAGATTGGTTTCATTTTAAAGGTATTGTGAATATCTTTTAAATGGTACTAATATTATAAAAAGTATATGTACAAGTTTAAAGTTGTGCCCATTTTATGAATAAAAATAGAGTGAGTAGTACTTTTTTTTATTATGGACACAAAATATCATTGTGACACTCCACATTGTTAACTTTATAAATGTCTTGTATGGATAATCAAAGTCTGATGTGGCAATTTTGGATTATGCAATTTTGGTTATACCATTAGTGATGCTCTAATGAGCCTGAATTTCCCCAAGATCACTTGTATAATTTTCTAAAAGAAATTTTAACGGTTCGAATCGTTTGTGGGACTCGAAATTGGGTGACACTAAACTGCATTTGGCAAGTTCTTATGCTTTATTAACAAGGGTAGAAATAAAACACAACCCATGTGATGTGCGTGACATTTGAAGATTTTTTTTTTTTTTTAACCTATGTGATGTGTGTGACATTTGAAGATTTTGTAATTTTTTTTTTAACCTATGTGATGTGTGTGACATTTGAAGATTTTGTAATTTTTTTTTTTTTAACTGATTGATGGTCCTTCCTCTGGACCACACTCAACAGTCTCCATCAAACCATTGTTGTTTTTTTTTTTTTTTGGAATATATTTCCTTATCCTTATCTCCTTCCTTCGTTTGTGCACCACAAATCCAAGGCAATTTCACTATCCAATATTTCAATTAGGGCGTAAACGAGCTCAATCAAGTCAAGTTTAAGGATATTCAAGTTTATTCGTTTAGGTTTTAAACAAATTCGAGTTCAAGGAATATTTGACAAGCCGAGCTCAAGTCGAACTTGAAACTTGTTTACGAGCATTAACGTGTCAAAAATAGATATTTATGCTCTCATACAGGTATAGAACTTCAATGAAAATTTTATTTTGTACATAAATAAATACATACATTTATAAAATTATAAATTCATATTAAAATTTAAGCTTATATACCCTCTGTCCCATTTTAAATGTTTCTTTGAGAAACGTATACTGTTGTGGACGTTAAAAAATATACTTCCATAGATTTTTTTTAAAAATTCTTTTCGCACCAAATAAAGTATTCAATGAACACTTTGATTGAGTAATGATTGAGTACTTTAATTTGGTATAAAATAAATTGAAAAATTATATAGAGAAATATATTTTTTGGGGTTTAAAATTGCATGAATTCCTATAATGGATATTTAAAATGATGATTGCTTGGGTTACTTGCTGAGTCATCGCCAACATTTCTGCTACAAGAAAATCATTTGCTTCTCAAAAAATAGTGGACATTTAAAAATGGAAAGAGGGAGTAATACGTTTAAAAGTTTATACATAGACAAGTTATAAAATTTTCATGATGTACATATAAAAGTTTAAACATATTCAAAACTTACTGAATCATGATAGGATAGACACACACTCACCTTTGCATGTGTCACAGTGGGTGGTGTGGTGAGAGTGACAGAAGTGAAAGTGCAGACAGACTATCATTTTTGAAACTTATAATATGTGTTATTAAGTGTGCGCACCACACACCCATGTGAGTGAGGGTGTGGTGGGGAGTGACACAAAGGGTGTGTACCTATCATTTTTGAAACTTATAATATGTGTTATTCGGTTTGATCTCCTATTTCAATTACTTTATCTGATTTTTAACATCGCGCCAGATGAATGTGTAGACTAAATATTTTGATGAAAAGCTGAAAAGCTTTTAGAAATTCAATGATTAACTTTGTAGTGCTAAAAAAACAAAATAAGCAATTTTAACATTTCCAAAATTTAACAAGGGTAAAATAAGGATACACCACGCGGTCCACACTTGTCTAATACTATATCTCACTCACATCCATTCATAACAACTACAAACCAAACACCGGATACACTAATCTCCTTCTGTAAACACGAACCTTACTTTATATAACAATCCCCCTCGTAGACTCATATTATGTAACGCCCCGAAAATTGGGTACGTTAATAAATTAATTTTATATTTTATTTAAATAGAAAAGTCAACTTCATTAAAATTCCAAAGAAAATGTAATAAATTTTTTTTAACGGAAAGTTAAAAGTTAGCTAGCTTACTACAACTGAAAGGAAAAACAATTGTAACATTTAAACAATTGTAGACACCCCAATCCGAGCCATTGAAAATTCTTGGCCTTCCCAAGGATGAAAAATGTCCGATAAGAGCACGTGAAACTTGATTGAATACTAGGGGACCCACCAAAAACCTTCTAAAAACCCACCAAAAGCCCCTAGAGACCTTAGAACAAGCCACAATGCTGAAACAAGAGCACCCATAATCCCCCCATAGGCACCCAGAGTAGCCAACTCTGGGCGCCCAGACTCAGTGTAAGCACCCACACCAAGTCTAGGCGCCTGGACTTGGTCACTCTGGGCGCTCAGACCTCTCTCTAGATTGCGTGCATTTGAAGGGAAAATGGGCGGGAGGATCATTTTGGGAGATTTTTGCAGAGATTTTTGAGAGATAGTGGGGGAGGGGATGATTAGTCTAATTGGACCCCTAACCTTACCCCTTAATGCCCCTTTTTACCCCTTTTATGCCTATATATACCTCCATTCCTCTCCATTTGAGAGCATGATCAGCCCTACCCACTCTCAAGCTGTTACTCTGCTAAAATCTTTCCAGATAGCTCGTCCATACTTAATCCCACTGTGTTTCCTTGTAATTACAGTCTTTAAACCCATTTTCACATCACCTCAACCTAACTTAACCTTCTCCCTCTGATCAAACACAAACGAAGTATTGGAAACCATGAATATGCAGTCCCATTAGCCCTATCTCAGTCCACACAGTCTCTAAAACCACCCAAACTTGTCATCAAAGTTCATCCATCAAGCTTTAAAGGTAGTTTGTCTACCAATAGTGTTCAAAGAGGTTCTCTGAGGGACACCACCTAGCTTTTACTAATCTTTTATACTAGTTAAAGGCTTGGGAAGGTCAAAAGTGCACCAAAAAGGGACAATCCCCTTGCACCCATACTCTCTAAGTATGGTCGCCTGGACTTGCTCTTCTCTTCTGTGTTTTGCTGTTTCTAAATACTCTTACATGATTATCTGAGTCATCTTCATGCTATTTGGGGTTAATATTTGCATTGCATGGACCAAAGATTCATTTTAGAGTGTTTTTAAAAGTATTTTGGAAGTAAAATCATGTTTAGAAAGGAGGTTTGTGGATTAGGAGTGAGTTGCATGTGTTCCTATGATGATTTCAAGTCTGATCAGAGACATTTCAGTAAGTGAGAAAGGGATTTTGTTGTCACTCATACTCACCACTCTCACTTACAAGGCATTCATGATAGGTCTACTCCATATTTCCTTTTCTCTCAAGCAAAGGCTTATCTATTAATCCATCATATGTATAATGGAGTGTGGATCATGATAGGAATTAGTTTAGCACATCTCATTTCATCCATAAAGCATGATAAAACCATAGATTTCAAGCTCAAATCACTTCTTAAATCTGGTTTTAAAATCAATCAGGGTTAGAGAGTCGTGAAATACCATTTTGAGAATGATAGAATGAATATCATGGGTCAAAATTGTCATCTGTTTAGGAGCCTGGAGTGAGAACAAGTCCTCCCATATCCTGTTCCAGGCACCCAGACTCGGTCATTGTGGGCGCCTACACTAAGTCCAGGCGCCTGGACTTGGTTACTGTGGGCGCCTGAACTGACTCCAAGCGCCCAAACTTGTTGACTATGGGTGCCCAGAAAACAGTCCGGGTGCAGTGTTGTACTTGTCTTTGGGACCACATGAGCTTATTTTGGATCGTCATGAACTGTTTAATCATGTTTTTGTACAAGTTCACTGCACTGTGCATACACGTCATTCACTCATAACACATCACACATGCATCCACGCGCTCCATTTCAATTTTATGAATGCATTTACGTGCTCTCGCATGATTCTGTGAATAAAGTCTGTTTAAACAACATTTTCGAGATCCCTTGAATATTTAGTAGAGACCGGCAGTCAAGCCGGGCGAGAGGGGTGCCTCAAACCCCTTCCCCTCTCGTAACCTAGCTCCCGAACCTGAGAAATCATGATTATAATGGGCCAGTGAAACCTTTTCCAAATCAAGGGTAAAAGAGTCATTTTCAAATTGGTTTCTCGGGTTCGGTCCTCTAACTCGGGTGGCAACTCTATCAATCGAAACTATTTTCTTAAACCTTTTTGTGAAATTTTGGTGGGGTGTCCACAACAATACTAAATGTTCAGTTTAAACAAAGGACAGAGCCATCTAAACAAAGAAACTACTGGTAGAGCCACAGCTCCGCCACTTGGTATCCTTCTTGCTGCTCCATTGTCTCGAAATCAGCATGCAGCTCTTCGTCTCCTTCTGTACCTGGCGTTGGGGACGCCAGGACCACAAAAAGTAGCACCGTGAGTGATAAAATTACACTCAGTAGGGCACCCTAAGCCACCCCTTTACTAAAGATACTCATGCAGTAGGTAGACACATAACTGAAATTTTATTTCGTACGAATTACTCGAATTTTCACGTCATACCTCAACACAATGGATTCATAAGATTTATTAATCTCACTCTACCTTCCAATATATACTTTTCATCACCGGCTTCCATCCATAGTATACCCAGGGTGGCCGATCACACAACAAAGCAACCTCGGGTATGTTGCGCATGAGTCAAGACCCATACCGGTCACAACATCACCACCAATTTTTATCCGGCATCAATTCCCACCCATAGTATATTTTCGGCGCTCGATCACACAGCAAAACTACCTAAAAGTATAAACTGCGCATGACTCAAGACTCATACCGGACACGTCCCAACCCCAAATTTCGCGATTAAATTCATTCATCCTTATACTTAACACGTGCTTAGAATTTGGTTCATGCATCACATGGGTCATTATTCACATAAGTCCAACATAATGAGAAAAAACAATTATAAAGTTAAAGAAAAACTTAACATAGCGTGTAAAATGAGCAACTTTCTCAATTTACTAAAAATAACAAACTAACTCCATAAATCACGAGATTTTACAGGAACATTAAACTTTACACTACGAACAGATCCCGTGTTTTACTCAAGTTCTAATTCCTTCATTAAAGAGGTTGAAAACAGGTTTTAAAAATAGTTTGTATTCTGTCTCGAGTTTCACTACAGCAGAAACTTTGAAAACTCATATTAAATTCTACATAACTTGGATTGAGATGAGTTCTATATGGACTCCACTTAATTTTTCAAGATCTTCAACTTTAATTGTTTTAAGTTTTCTCTGAATCAGAACAAAAATAATTGAAAAACAACATAACAGAACTGTGCGCGAACTCCCGAATTTTCAACGTCATACTTCTACTACCCATTCGATAACAATCTAATTTTCAGTGTTCTAATTTTTCCACACTTCTCCCACGTACACACAAACTATAAAACAATATAATAAACTAAAGTAATGGTTAGGTTTAAGATGTCCCACCTTTCATCTGAAGACTTAAGCACGGTAAACGAAATTTTGCAAACACAGAAGATCAATGGTTACTAGAAGAGGAAAAATCTACGAGAAAAAAATACCGTGAGGGAAAACGATAATAGAGAACTGGGTGAAAAATCTCGTGAGATAAAATTTTACTCATCGCTCGAGAGCGAGAGAGAACGAGCGAGAGAGCATCGAATGGGAGAGTGAGAGATATGAAATGGGAGAAGAGATATTTAATAAGGAGAGAAAAAGAGAGATATGTACGGACGTGAGGAAGAGAGAGATGTAGTTTAAGATTTCACAATTATAAGAGGATGCGGTTAATGGAGAGATAAACTAGGAGTTAAAAATTAAAACTAAAAGGATAATGAGGTTCAACAAATAAAGAGAATAAATAGGAGAAAGGGAGATAATTGTTGGGAAGAATAAATAGAGAGAGAGAGAGAGAGAGAGAGAGAGAGAGAGAGAGAGAGAGAAGATAAATAGGGATTTTGTTATCTTTTAAAACAATAAAATCAAATCTAAACAAAACATGTTTATCTATTTTTTCCCCTACATAATTATCTAGTTGTTAGGGAAATACAATCTACAAATTTATGTATGTATATATATCACTAATAGATAATCATCTAGTAGTTGAGGAGAACTAACTAACTACTCCAATTTATCCCTTAACGACAAATAATTAAATTAAACTTATTATCTCTGTATCTATATTATGTATTTATCTACTAACTAACGGAATTCAAATTAAAATCTATTGTTTTCAAAATAAAAAAAATTAAAAGTCTATTAATATAATTCATAAAAAAACCGGATCTTTACATATTATATTAGCATGAATCCGTGTTATGCACGGGACAATTTTAAGAATACAAAATTTATGTTATTTAAAGCAAAATGGATTTGCATACCAAAATCCACTAATTGTTCAACATATTTGTTGAAATTTTAACAAAATCTAATTTAACCCAATATTTCTGAATAATAAACTGAAAATTATCACCACAAACACCCCAATAATCCTGTCATTTGCCGAAAATATATGTGTTTTATGCAGAAATTAAATAAAATCAATTATTATACATTTTTTTTTTCTTGCTTCATTTTTTTTTGTCATTCAATATACATCAGTAGAGTTAGCTGTTAGTAAACCATAGGGGTTGATCTCCTCTCTATAGAAGTCGAACCCAGAATCTCACTCCGATAGAAGGGGCTACGCGACCATCTGGGCTAACTACCCTGGTCTTTCTTGCTTCATTTGAAAAGGTACAAAAAAAATTTGGAACAACAAACATATAGCACAAATGTGAATATAGGAGCACAAAGTGCTTCACTTATAGGGCAGGGGGTCACTTGCCTTCCTATACATGTTATCCGTACTATCCCTAACTTCTTAATTCTTTTTTAATTATCTCTTCAAGGAATTACATTAATGCAGTGTTCCCTTAATAATTCTAAAAAAGAATTAGGCATGTAGAGTATTTTAATTCTATGCGTGTAGAGTATTTTTTCCATTGATTGTAAATGTGTATATTATTTAGAAATCATACATATTATATTCTCAGTATGTCCTTACGTGTGTGAAAGTAAAAATCAAATGGATTCCTGACTAAAAAATTCATTCCAGAAGTATTTTTAATTATAGATTAATAAAAAGATAAAAGGAAAAAAAATTGAAATGGAAAACATCAATAATAAAATGACAAAATACATAGTTTCAAATCATTTTTTTGCCTTGAGTGTGTAAAACAAAATAAGAATAGTATTAATCAATAATCAATAACAAATAGTTCGATTTTAGAAAATCATACTAGTAGAGTTGAAAATGAGTAAGAACAATGGATTGGTGCTGAGTGTAGCTTTGATTGGTTTGCATAAACTATCTTCGCATCTTAAAACATAAAGTCAAACATGGTTATAAGTTTCTTTCCCGAATAAAACAGTTGCACCATTGATGTAAAAGTCGTTATAAATTTGGAACGCAAAAATCCCAAATGTAGGATAAATTATTACGCGACAATCATATGCCGCCAAGGACCCAAAGGAAACGAACCGATGACAAGATGTCAACCAAAATTACATGCCAAGGTGCAATAACAAATGCTGCCTAAAGAAAACAAAATTAAAAGCCTCAAAATTATCAGCCCAATAGATCAAAACCTCATATCGGGCAACCACGATAGATCAAATAGAAGCATGGATGCAACCAAAAACCCCGAGAATCATACAACAGCAAATGAATCCCCACAAACCGATTTGAAAGCTCCCCAAAAGCCCTTGCAAACCATCTGAAACATGACCAAGGAAATCAGAGGATTACTCAGCAATTGGAGCAAGACCACAATTGGTTGCATGTCAAGATTTCTCATATCATTTGAAGAAACATAAATGACAAGCCCAACTTATCATGGAAAAGAGACTCAAAATTGAAAATTTCCAAAGAGGTTAAAAATGGCGGAAGCGGCATTTGAACCCGCCAAAACTAGATATTCCAAGCATCAAGGAACAACAGACCAACCAACTCACCCAAAATCCGGAGATATTCCAAGCATCAAGGAACAACACCGACCAACCTATGCAAGATTAACATCCAACTCCCAAAACTCCCAAAAGCAATAACCAATTCAGATTTGAAATCCCACAAATATACCCCAACTCGGCCTTTAAGATGCGACTCGTGAAACTTCCCTAAAGCAATCCTTCACTTTGAAAATTGCGCAAACGGATCCCAAAGAAAAAAAGATCCAGAACCAAAATGAATTCAAAGTATCCATGTGTATGGTAAAAAAAAAAGAACCACATCTTTGAACATATCATATTCAAGAAAAATCATATTTGATCAAACCAAGAATCTTAAGCCACATCAAAATTGACAATTTGCTGCTTTGTTATTTCCAATTTTTTCCAAAATTAAAAATAAATAGTATTAATCCCACGAAGATATTGATGCGGACAAATCCAAAGAAGACAGATCTAAGCAATACACAATTTCTTCTTCCTATGATGGTGCCTTTGTCCACCTTAGAGTAACCAAATTTCATTGATGTTTTTCCGCTTACTTTTTCCTTTTATTCCTTAATTAAAGCTTGAATCGGGAGTGGTTTGCTTCAAAGTGATCGTGATTGCTCTTCTCAATGATAGCATTAACGTTGTGCTCCGGTCTTCAATTACCACAAAAGGAAGAGTTATTAAGAAACAAATTGGTAATCTAAATTCCTTTATTACACCTTCAAAACCAAATGGGATTGGTTGTTCGTTCATTGAAAGGCCCCCAAAGCTATCAAGCACCATCTCCTTACCCATTATTGAATTTTATTTCAAAAGTAAAAACATTTTCATAATTAAAATTCACTTTTATCATCTATTAATGAGTCCAATGTTTAGCTTCATCACCTAATTTCTCTCGATTAAATCACTATTATCATCTTCTTAAATTACAAATTTTTCCTAATATTGGAAAATGAATAAAGTTTCTTCTTCAACCAGAATAATTAACATTATCAACCACTATATCCATACTTTTTATCTAGAGTGCAATAAAATTTTTGCTTTAATACTTTAGTATCATCAACTTGTAAAAATTGACCCCATAGGTTACCAATATCCTTAAAAGTTTAGGCAGGGCATACCAAAAGATAACCATACATATTTTGATCTCCAATTGCTTGATTTCTTCAACCCAACTTGAAATCCATTTTTCTTTGATCCTTTTATAATCGGGAAAGATGACATATCTTCCCCCAATTGGCTTAAATTGAAAGCTCCTTCCCGTTTGAAAAATAGATCTTAATCGGTCTTTTGATTTTAATTGCATGGAGCCAAGCATTCCCAATTGGCTGCACTGTGATGGTTTATGAGTTGTTTTTATTAACTTGATCATTTCTCATTTCCCCTTGTTTGCTTGATTCAGCAAACCCTTTTTTCCTCAAACTTCTTTGCCTCTATCCACAACTAGAGATTTGGATTATTGATTATCCCCCGCGTGCAAGGACTGTTGATTGAAAACCTCCTTTTCTTTTGGTAAAAGTTGATTTTTTGAGTATCTATATCCCTGATTATACTGGGGATTCTGCTTCCAATGTTCTAATCTGTTTGATCCTCCTTTTTGAACATTTTAGGGCTCTGATCATCCACTTTCCTTTGAAATCTAGCAAAATTGACTCTCAATTTCAGGCCCCAATACCATGAATAATTTATCTCTGCATCTTCAATCTGAATGAATCTCACAAAGCCAAAAGAAATTTTACTTTTTTATTTGGAATAAAAATTTCTCTGATTTTCCCATATTTGGAGAAGAGATTGTAAAGCCAAATTTTTCTTATCTGCTCAGGAAGATTATCTACGAAAAGGTAGCAGATTGATGGTTGTTTATCTTTGTAAATATGTTTGATTTATGCCAAAAGTTAGTGAAAATTTTTCTCGTAGAACATGAAAGCCCCTGAGGAAAAATGATCATCCTTGCGAAGTTGTTTCAATTCAAACTTGACGGCTATCTTGGAATCTGGTCTAGATCTTGAAAGCTGCTCTCTGCAGGTGGATAGCGCAGATGGATGAAAGCTGATAGTCTCCGGAGAACCAAAATGAAGAAAGGGACAGCAGATCGCAGATCGCAGGTGGATGAGAGGAGTGAGAAGAACCGTGGAGAGAGGGATGGAGGGGAGGATGAAACGGGATGGAGGGATAGGAAGAGAGAGGAGGATGTGTTGGGAGTGGGAGGAGGAAGGCCAGCCGGCAATGGCCGGCGATGGCGGCGGCACAAGGATGGGTTTGAGTTTAGGGTTTCTAGTCACTCCCCGTTGTCGAGGGACCGAAGGGAAAACAGTTGCACCATTGATGTAAAACTCGTTATAAATTTGGAACGCAATAATCCCAAATGTAGGATAAATTATTAGTGTCGGGCGGGTCTCACGTGGCGCTTGGAGCCATTATTACAACAATCGGAAAGTGGTATCATAAGTCGGATTTTTAATAAATAGTTTCTTAAAATCCCAAGTTAGTTAAATTAATCTTTTTTGCTTTTTCAAAGTATTTGAAAAGTTTCTCCAAGTTCAAATTAAATTAATCTTGACCCCCTTTTTCTATTTAGTTTTTGGACTCCATAAGAATTTGCTGATATTTCTAATTTCCAAAAATTAAAAATAAATAGTATCATACGTACAATCATCATCCAAAGAAGACATAGAATCCAACCAAATATATGGATTTTTCTGGATATCTAAATCAAATTACACCTAAGAGGCATCCAAAAGGAAGAGTTACTAACCAAACAAATTGGACTAAAATTACTCAAAACCTGGAACATTAAGGAGCTGTTCTTCATCTTCGGAAATTATCTTATGTTCTCTCGTTTGTTCTCTAAACATCTATTCTAATCTAATCTAATATATAAAAGGGAGAACACCAGTACACCACTTCCCTTTTTTTTTTTGAGAGTGTGTATACTTTTCATCTACCAATATTACCCTTTAGGAAGTTGGATTTTACAACTACAATTACTCTTATCCTTTTATAACTGCAAGGATTGAAATGTAAAATACTAACATTTTAATTTATAACTGCTGCGAGCGGTTGTTGTTGGGGTTTTTGGGTCCACCCCTGAGTGGGCCCAGTTTATCCCATTGGGCCGGTAGGGCCCAGATTGTGTGTTTTCCACTTATTGCTCTAGCGTTTACTCATTTTTGTGAGGGTGTGCACATTGTGAGTGAGGAGAGAGAGAGCAGGAGGGAGAGATACACAGGAGGGTGAGAGTTTTTACATCTTTGTATATGTTTGATTTATACATAGTGATTTTTCTCTCAAAAAATTCGTGTGTCTTTCTCGTGCTTGATTGCTTGTGTGTGAGTGTGTTTGGTGTGTGAAATCTGGGCTTGAAAAACTCAACATGGTATCAGAGCTCAACGTTGGAGCACACACTGGTTCATACGGCAGCCATTGAAGCTTGGTTTTGCTTGGGTTGATCAAATCCGGTTGGGGACTTGATCGGACAAGATGGGAGCTCCAATGAAGAAGAAGAAGGTTTCTTTCGCTCTTGAGTTAGTTATATAGTGGTGTGATTCCTCCGGGGTTGTCGACACGGGGGGAGGGACACGACCACCACGGTTGCCGATGCGGTGAGCTTCGGGTGGCACCCCGGTGAGGGGGAGCAAGCACCTCAGTGAGGGGGTGCGGATGCTCCGGTTGGTGAGCAAGGACATCTCAGTTGGAGATGTGAGAGTGGATAGCATTCCGGTTGAGGGGGTGCGGTACTCATTTGGTTTTGATTGGCCGCAAAATCTAGCTTGTATCGACTAGTAATGACACAGGCGCTCGCTAGTGTGGCGGATCGGAGATGGCGGCATGGCATTGCTACAAGGTCAACAATGGCTCACTCGGGGTGGAGGGGGTGATTGTTGAGTTTTTTAGTTTTTTGGGTCCACCCCTGAGTGGGCCCAGTTTATTCCATTGGGCCGGTAGGGCCCAGATTGTGTGTTTATTGCTCTAGGTTTACTCATTTTTGTGAGGGTGTGCACATTGTGAGTGAGGAGAGGGAGAGATACACAGGATGGTGAGAGTTTTTACATCTTTGTATATGTTTGATTTATACATAGTGATTTTTCTCTCGAAAAATTCGTGTCTTTCTCGTGCTTGATTAATTGGGTGTGAGTGTGTTTGGTGTGTGAAATCTGGGCTTGAAAAACTCAACAGTTGTCGATTCACATGTTTCTATTCAAATTCGGAACTTCCTCATTAATCATCATCACCCAAAAAATGGAGCGGAAGCCGAAGCCCAGGCGACAAATGATCCCATGTTTCGTTTACTGCTGGTTAGGATGGATGATCAGTCAGCATTGAATGTCAATCCCCGTATTACTATTTTTTTTTTCAATCATATTTGCATATTACTGTTGAAATTAGATTAGGATTGTGTATAGCTTTTTTTTTTAGGAGTATTACTCTATATTTTCTTTAAAAAAAATATTGAGATCCCAAAGCATATTAGGAGTTTTCTGAAGTTAACAATTTTCCTGTCTCAGTGATGTTTCATCTTTGCAGACATTAGGGTAGATATTTTTCCTTTAATTTTTAGCATCATGCGGTTTACGAGTTTGGTTGAATTACTAATTTTTGAATTAGCGTACCAGTGTGATCTTTTGTAGTCAAGTGACAAGAATAGGACAAAACGAAATGTAATTAAGATCATAACCTAAATCATGGCATATTTTTTATTTTTTCCCTTTCAATTAACTGTTTATGCTTATAATTTTTGGCATCATGTCATTGGATGTGATCATAAAAACTCAATTTCACGTGTGCCCGGGCCTCTATTTTAACATAAAACGTGAAATTAAATTAGTTCGGCCATTCATAAAACTAAAATTTTGTAGTTAGGATAATCATAACATGTACAATTTTAGATTTTTGACAAAATTCAACTTCTTATGCAACAACGCATGTGCATGGCCTATGGAGCGGTTGTTCAGATGTGCGTGCCACTGCACCAGTGTCTATGAAGGCTGCTGCATTTGTACACGCATTGTGTGTGCCCGACCTCTTGTATAGTGAAAATGCTATAAAATGAGACAATGAAATGTGCAATTGTTGGGGTTTTTTTTTTAACATAAAAACGGAATGTGCAATTGTTGGCTAATTACTATAAATTGCCTATATCTGAACCAAAATCAAAATACTTAAGAACAGAAATCACATTTTTTTTGTCGAAACTAATCCTAGTCAAACCAAATCGGAAAGGGCCAAAAAAAAAATTCTTTCAAAGCGAAACTGATACAAAGAGCGATATAAAAATGTAACGCCCCGTATTTTTAGTTTCCGAAAATAAATGTTATTGTGAAATTCCATATTTATTTATACTATTATTTTGAGTTTTCTTTTGTAATACTATTATTAATTATATTTTGAACTTGTCAGTAGAGTTATTGTTTATGAGAAGACTTATTTTGGTTGGTGAGCATTTTGATAGGGTGAGATTTTGAGGCTTGGCAGGTGGAGTACATTGGGATATGGGTGCATGTAGATAAGGATTTACCCTTTATTGATGGTGTTCAGAGAAGTAAAGGGAGGCATGGAGCTTGGTTGGGAAAATTAATGCATGGAAAATTCCTCTTCTATATAGCACGTCCAAGAGCTCTTTTATTGACAGAGCAATAGGAATAGCTTATATCTTGACTTTGGTTTTCTTCTGTCCAGAGAGCACCAAACATGTATTGGATAGGTTTTTAAGTTTCTCTCGGAGAAGATCAATGGCCATTTAAAGTCCGATCGAGGTCTAACTTTAGGAGGTTATTGTTGATGATCATATCCCACAGTCACGATCTTCATTTGAGGTACCGAAAGTATACAATACATTCTAAGTCTCCGGAGTAATTTTATTCATCGTTCCGTATTTGTACCCTTTTGCTATCCTGGTCATATTATTGACTCCAATTATACCGTTATATTTGTGAATGATGGTATATTATGTTGTGCTAATGATTATCATGGATCAGATTGGTACATGTGCAAGCCCACCGGGTCCGACGAATTAAATGGAAATGAGATATGATTGATTGCCCTGCAGGGAATCAGGGTGTTATTGGTTGTATGGCCTGCGGGCATTGAAAATGGTAATAATATTTTGACCCTGGTGGTGCTTGGCATGTAATCGAGATGGGCCGGATACGAGGCTTGAGTTATCTATTTGAAAGTTGATTTGGTGATTTGGTTGATTCAGTTGAAGTTGTGAATATCGTTTATTGATTCCATTATGTCCTTTTATTGTCCTCGTATTGTATAATTCCCGAGTAGTTTATGTGGCAGGTACGGAGCAGAATAGTGGGACCGGAGTTGAAGCATTTTGAGGACTGATAGGTGCTGAAAAGCACCCATTAATCCTTCCAATTTATGCTTTGTTAGTTAGGTTATGTAGTTAATTAATTAGCATTAGTCGGTTTGTGGTGTTTCAGGCCTTAGAAGCTCGAGAACTTGGAAAACGTGTTTTAGAGTGATTTTAAAGCGCCGAGGATGGAAAGATGTGCATAAAAAGGAGCGGAAACTCAAGTTGCAGCATCTCTGGACTGGACCAACTCTTTCCGGGACCGGACCAGCACTTAACACGACTAATCCTACCTTGCAGCACACTTCGTCCGGAAGAGGGAAATTCTTGGTCCGGACGAAGCATACCGGCGGGTACGTACAGCTCCCAGCTTCTCTGGTCCGGACCCCCATGTCTTGGTCCGGTCAAACGAACACGAAAATCAGCTTTTTGGACGCGTTTTATGTAATTTTTAGGTCTCCTAGTATATATAGAACATTAGAACATAATGCTAGGGTTCCCCAACTATTGTGAGAGGCTACTTTGAGAGAGAAACTCATTGTTCTTCATGTTCTTCATGCGTTCTTCGAATCAAAGCTTGTCGATCATCACCATGTCCGGCTAAACCCCTTTTCTAGGGGGAGGATGAAGCTCTACACCAAGTAACCTTGCTTTTCTGTGTAGATTATGGTTATTATTCGGATCGGATTACATGCTAAGAATTTGGTTTCATATGATCAATGGAATTATGGTTTTATTCTTTCAATCTATTGCGTATTTGTATTCACGTGTTCAAATACCGTAAACATGTAATTATTTTCAATGGTGTGATTGGAGTTCTGAGATGGATTATGCTCGTAAGACGGATCGTTCCGCAATAGTGAGACGGTCCGTGCTTTGGGATAGTCCATGCCTTTTAACAATCGCTATAATTTCTTGATAATCATCGTTAGGGTTTGCAAGCCCTAGCGATAATATTTTGCGATTCGAATATTGATCATGTCTATGCAATGCTTGGTTATGCGGTATGAGCGGATTCTAAACTCTAGATCTTTTTCCCAAACAGTTTCATCTTTTTAATTATTGTGCTCTTTAGTTTAATTGTTCCACAAACAATCAAACCAATCTTTTTCCTGAATTGAACTAAAAGCTAATTGGAATTAACGCAACTCAGCCAATTTGTCTCCGTGGATCGACACTCGGACTTAACCGCTATTCTCCGGAATAAAAGTTAATTCCTAGTTATTAAATATCTATTTTGGACTCGGCACGACACGGTCAAATTTTGGCGCCGTTGCCGGGGACAATTTGCACGGTTGATTAGTTTCGATTAATTTTTTTTATTTTGGTTTTTAGTTTAGGACTTTTTAATTTTGTTTGTTAGTGTGATTTTCAGAGTACAGGTTGCAAGGAGTGTGCAGAGCGTAACAGATCAATAACAATATTCAAATGAGGCCACCGTCACTGTGAGTATTAAATAGTTTGCGTTAGGTTAGATTTGTTATGAAAATATGGACTGCACCTATACTCCCCAGTTTCCCGAATATGTCCAAGAGCAATTTAGTCATGCCCAATGGTTTCCTGAACCGAGTTATGATTGTTACTCCAACAGTTACAATTCGGGATGGGAAAATCATTCTAATTTTTCATGGACACAACACCCTGCGGACCAATATTATGCCCCACCCCCAAGGCCTAATTTTTCTAATATTTCCGATCCATGGGCCTACTACCCTACTTCTCCACAACAGTCATATGAGCAACCAGCTCCCCCGCCACCTCAAAAATATTCTTTAGATTTTCAGGAGAAGATGTTGCAAGCTCTTGAGGAGTTTGAGGCTAATAATCAATGTTTCACCCAAGCGCTTCGCTCCCAAGCCCAATCTCTCGCAGATATTGAAGCTTACGCAAACCAGATAGAAACTGCGATTAATCAATGGGATGAGGAAATATTATTGGATAATGAGCAGGAAGTAGGCATAGGGCATGATGAGGATGCGTGGAAGACAGTGGATATTGAGCAGATAGAGGATATAGATTATGGGGAGAATACAAGGGATGTGAGACTGTCACGCCCTCATTTTTCAAAAACATAAATAAAAGAATCTCAAACAATAAGTAAGTTAAAAGATAAAAATTTCCATAAATTATAAAGATTTTCATAATTAGAGTACATCCTTAGCCCAACGGCTATCAAATGTTTGGGCACCCTTGCCCCAAAGGTGTAATCAAATAATAAAGCTTGGGCACCCTTGCCCCAAAGGTGTAATCAAAATAACCTCTCATAAGTTATTACAAATCCATAGTCAAAAGATGGTAAAAGAAATTAGAGTTACATTAACATCTCCCCAAAAAGAAAGTTCAATGCGTAGAAGATGAATAAAATAACTCTGTGCCATGTATGCTCATCATCCAAGTCATGCATTCCAAACCATGCACGATCAAAGTCGGGTACCGAAAATGATAGGGTGAGCACACTTGCTCGTAGGAGAACTATTCTACTAACGCTAGGTATAAGAATATGATGCATGCACGTGAGGGTAAGATAAGTCAAATGATTATTCATGTGCGAGTCCAAGTGTCCAAGTCATGGAGGAAGAAAGGAAGAATTTAGAAAGTTTCAACGTACCCAAGTGATTTCCAAGTATCCACCCACAACTCATGTTTTCAAAAGTCATTTATAAGTGTCCAAAACGTAACCCAAATATCCTTTTCATTTCACCCAACCACCCAAGTTCATCACACAAGTCAAAATCAAGTTTATAAAACGAGTTTCGACAAAACTTTAAGGATAGTCCAAAACTTCAATTCTCATTTCTTTCATTGAAGAAAAATCATCATGTTTATTTAGTACTAGGGATTTAATCCCTCTGCCGGGTTCCATAGGCCCCGCGTGCCTCTACCGGGTTCCGTAGGCCCCGCGTGCCTCTGCCGGGTTCCATAGGCCCCGCGTGCCTTTATCAAAAATTTTACCAAATGATGGTATCGGTTTAAGAACATCTCATTATCCCAAACATTTTATCAAAACTTTCATAACAAGTCCGTTTTCCAAGTTTCATTTCAAGATTTCACATCTTTCGATAAAAGGGTGACGCACACACCCACCCACGCTTTCTAAAAACCATAAAACTTTCATGTGATGTAAAATGACATATTTGTTTATAAAATCAAAGTTCTCGAGTCAAAACATTGTTCAAAGTGATGCCAAAAGTCGATTTTATGAAAGTATAAGCAATCGGGGACCAAACGGACATCAAAGGGTGACCGAAAACCACCCCAAAAACAGGGGCAGTGGCTGGAAATTATAGGGGCAGCAGCTATGAACAGTAATCTGAGCAGATTTTCACCCTTAGGGCGTGGAATTTCAACCAATCACAATAGAGATAGTTTAGGCTCAAATTGGAAATGCTAGGCAACAATTAAACATGAAGGGAGGTCAATTTCACTCCCAATTTTACCAATCAACAAGCAAATTCATAGATCAAGAAATCAAAGTGGAAAAACCCACACAAATTGGGAAAAACATGAAATTCAAGGAGATTGAGGCCAAAAATCAAGTATGTGCAACAAATCATAAGCATATAACTAGAGAGAGTAGACATTGTTCCCCTACCTCAAAGATTTGCTTGAAAAATGGAGATGAATGAAACCCTAGCCCCAAATCCCGAATTATGTGCTCCCGGTGCGAATCCAAGGTGACCCAAGCTCCCCACGGTGCGTAGAACGTGAATATGGCCTTGGTTCTTGAAGAGGTTGAGTGGGGAAGGCAAGGTTGGAGCTTGGAGTGAGTAAAAATGGAGGAGAAGAGAGAGGAAGGGTGAGCCGATCGGTGGAGGAGAGAGGGAGAGTGAGATATTTTGTTTTTTTGCAAATTTGCCCCACACTACTTATTATAACCCCCTAATTACCCCTCACACCCAAATGTCACTTGTGTATATAGTATGTAACCACAATACTTATTTTCATAAACCAAACTTAAGTAAAGACTAAAATTTTGGTCTTTACTTTAATTTATTTATGAAAATAAGGAAGTACCCCCCATTTGGAAACAATGGCATTTCTAAAATTTTAAAATTCTAATCACATCAAAATCTCATCCCCCCACTTTTAGTACAAAACTGAAAAACGACAGATTTTTTTCTCCGAATAAAATGGGTGAAAGACAACTTTGCCTTACTTAAAAATAACTTCCAATTATGCCGTTGTGATTAGAAAAATCCAATGAACAATTACCGGCATTTTTTATCGGCCAAATCGAAACTTCCCCAAAAAGTGATTTTTCATACGGGTTCTTACATTCTACCCTCCTTAGAAAAATTTTGTCCTCAAAATTTCACGTGTCAATGCATGAATATGCAACATGTGATATGTATGACATGCAACCGTATTGCTAATCATATCCACACCGTATCAAAGAAATGCACAACTTTCAAATTGAAAACTCACAGATTATGCGGTAAACAAGTCCGGATATTTCTCTTTCATCTCATCTTCCCGTTCCCACGTGGATTCCTCGCTACCAAAGTTATTCCACAAGACCCTCACCAATTGAATCGTTTTACCCCTTAGCACTTTCTCCTTCGTATCCACTACCCGTATCGGTTTCTCTCCATAGGACGCATCGGTCTCTAGCTCTAATTCGGACCATTCAAGCACATGCGACGGATCCGGCTCATACTTCTTCAACATGGAAACGTGAAAAACATCATGAATGCCCGACAACCTTGGCGGTAGCGCCAATCGATACGCGACTTCTCCAATCCGCTCTATGATATCAAACGGCCCAATATAACGTGGTGATAATTTACCCCCTCGTCCAAATCGACTCAATCCCCGGCGCGGTGATATCTTGAGAAACACATTGTCTCCCACCTCGAATGACAATGGTCGTCTACGTCGATCGGCATAACTCTTTTGGCGACTTTGAGCGGTAAACAAACGTTGGCGAATCACTTTGATCTTCTCGGTGGTTGCCTCTTGTGCGGCCTTAAGCCTCTTGCGAATCAAACTCATACTCTCCGCGGTTTCGGTAACTAACTCGGGCCCCAAAATGGTAGTTTCACCCAACTCGGACCAACATACCGGCGATCTACAAGGTCTACCGTATAATGCCTCAAAAGGCGCCATCTCGATGCTCGATTGGTAACTATTGTTATACGCGAATTCGACCAACGGTAAATGATCCTCCCAACTACCCCGAAAATCCATCACGCATGCCCGTAGCATATCTTCTAAAATTTGAATCGTCCTCTCGGATTGCCCATCGGTTTGCGGATGATAAGCGGTGCTAAAGAGTAAATTTGTACCAAGTGCGGATTGCAAACTTTGCCAAAATCGAGCGGTAAAGCGCGGATCTCTATCGGACACGATGGAAACCGGAATCCCATGAAGTCGGATTATCTCCCGAATGTACAAACGACTAAGTGACTCGACCGACCGTATCGGTAACTTGAATCGGTAAAAAGTGCGCAGTCTTGGTCAATCGATCCACAATAACCCATATGGCATCATGCCCCCTCGGCGATCTCGGCAAACCCGTCACGAAATCCATAGTCACATTCTCCCACTTCCATTCGGCTACCGGTAGTGGTTGTAATTCCCCCGCGGGTCGTTGGTGTTCCGCTTTCACTTGTTGACATGTCAAACACTTAGAAACAAAGATGGCAACGTCCCTTTTCATCCCCGGCCACCAAAATTGCCGACGCAAATCGTGATACATTTTCGTCCCGCCCGGATGCACGGCCAACGGTGAATGGTGAAACTCTCGCAAGATTTCCTCTCGACACGAGATAGGTACGAAAAGCTTCCCTTGAAAACGAACACTTAGATCGGCATGAATCATCCAACCCTCGCTTGCCTCTCCGCTAAGAAATTTAGCACGAAATACCCCCGCTTCCTCGTCGTTTTGTTGGGCTTCAATCACACGGCTAGATAAAGTCGAATGCACGGTAAGATTACACAAAGTTACCCCTTCACGGACTTCCTCGCAATGAAGCGCGTAAAACCCCAAGTCTTTCATCATCTTCCACTCATCGATAATTAGACTCGCCAAACTCGCCGGTTTCCTACTCAATGCGTCCGCTACCACGTTTGCTTTGCCCGGATGATATTGGAGATCAAAGTCATAGTCTTCTATGTGCTCCATCCAACGGCGTTGCCTAAGGTTCAATTCTTTTGGGAGAACAAATACTTCAAACTCTTGTGATCCGAAAATACCTCAAACTTCTCGCCATAAAGATAATGCCTCCAACTCTTCAATGCAAAAACAACGGCCGCCAACTCTAAGTCGTGAGTGGGATAGTTACGCTCATGTGTCTTAAGTTGTCGAGACCCATACGCCACAACTCACCCATTTTGCATTAACACGCAACCAAGCCCTTCCCGTGACGCATCGCAATAAACGGAGTAGCCAACTCCACGCTCGGGCACAATCAAGATAGGTGCGCTAGTCAACCGTTTCTTCAACTCTTCGAAAGTCGACTCACACTTGTCGTCCCACACAAACCGTGTCCCCTTACGTGTCAACCGTGTCATCGGTGCCGCTAGTCGCGAGAAGTCAAGAACAAATCGTCGGTAATACCCGGCCAAACCCAAAAAGCTCCGAATCTCAAACACACTCTTCGGACGCTCCCAATTCAAAACCGATTCTATCTTGCCCGGATCTATGGAAACCCCATCCTTCGATACCACATGACCTAAGAATTTAACCTCGGACGACCAAAACTCGCACTTGCTTAACTTAGCATACAACCGGTGCTCTCTCAAGAGTTCAAGAACAATGGTGAGGTGAGATTGGTGATCTTCTTCGGTGGGTGAATAAATGAGAATGTCGTCAACAAAAACTACGACAAACCGATCAAGATAAGCTCGAAAGATGCGATTCATCAAGTCCATGAAAGTAGCGGGAGCATTAGTGAGACCGAAAGGCATGACCACGAACTCATAATGGCCATATCGAGTACGAAAGGCGGTTTTCGGAATATCCTCTCGACGAACTTTAAGTTGGTGATAACCGGATCTCAAATCAATTTTGGAAAAGCAAGTCGCGCCCCTTAGTTGATCAAACAAGTCGTCAATTCTAGGCATGGGATACTTGTTCTTAATGGTGACCCGGTTTAGCTTACGGTAATCGATACACAAACGGAGAGACCCATCTTTCTTTTGCGCAAAAAGAGCCGGTGCGCCCCACGGCGAAGTACTAGGGCGAATGAAGCCTAAATCTTGTAACTCTTGGAGTTGGGTTTTCAATTCTCTCAACTCGGCCGGTGCGAAGCGATAAGGTGGCATAGAAATAGGTGCGGTGCCCGGCAATAGATCTATTGTGAACTCAACCTCCCGCTCGGGTGGCAAACCCGGTAACTCTTCCGGAAAAACGTCCGGAAAGTCACAAACGACCATCGGTAACTCCCCACGAGTGGACAAATCCTCATCTAACGTCAAACTCGCTAGTAGGCACGCAATCGACTCCCTTTCCCGAGGCCCACACAAATACGGTTCTAGCGGTTCCCGACGCTCCCCGGAAAACTCAAAACAACCCCCTTCCGGCGGACATATACGAACTCGGCGCTTGAAACAATCAATAGTCGCGTGAAAAGTCGATAACCAATCCATCCCCAAGATGAGATCGAACCCGGACATACCTAGTACGATGAAATCAAACAAGAACCGACGATCAAGGATTACCAACTCACAACCCCGGCATATACGGTCTAGCGGAGTCCTACCACCCAACGGTGTGTCAACAAACAATGGAGGATTAAGCTCCTCGGTTTCTAACTCTAGTGCATGTACAAATGATGCGGCAATGAAAGAGTGTGATGCTCCAGAATCAAACAAAACCTTAGCAAAGGAGTTGAAGAGATGAAAAGTACCCCTCACAACTGAAGACTCTGGCGTCTGAGTAGTAGTGAAAGGAGGTGGTGGTGGTGGTGTGGCTGCGGTAACGGCGTAGGCTCTGCCCTGAACTGTCTGAACCGGTGTGGACGAACTCGCCCCCCTATCACCTCGTGGCCCCTGAACTGTGGTGGTCTGACGGTAGTGCGGCTGGCTCTGTGTGCCCCTCTGCTGCTGACTGAAACTCTGTCCACCTCTAGGCTGTTGGACCGAGCCCGACTCACTACGTGAAACCCCTCTCTGCGGACAGTGCCTGGCGACGTGGCCAAACCCGCCACACTCAAAGCAAGCCCCCGAAGTCTGAGAACGCGGTGGTGGAGGAGGCCTAGACTGTGGCTGAGACCGAAGCTGAGGGCAGTTGGTCCGAATGTGCCCCTCCTGTCGACAATAGAAACAAGTGGCCTGCGGTCTAGAAGAGTGAGAAGAAGGTCCCCCAAAACCCGAAGCAGTAGGTGTCCGGGAGCCCGATCGGCTCGGTGGTGGTGAAAAAGTATCCCTCTGTCTCTTCCTACTCTGGCTCCCATAGCTCCCCGTAGTCACACTCACATTCCCGGTCGAGTGCCTATTATCCGAACCCCGTGAATTCCTCATGGCATCCCTCGGCAACTCTAAGCTCCTCGCTAGCTCAACTATCTCTGTGAATGAGTTCAACCAGCTACTCATAACAAGCCTCTTAACGGACGAATGCAACCCCTTTTCAAATCGGCGACATTTCAATGCCTCGGTGCTAATCAACTCCGGCGCATATCGGCCCAAGGATTGGAACTTGAGTGCGTATTCACTAACGGTCATGCTCCCTTGCTCGAGTCTCTCAAATTGCTCTCTCAAGTTATCGCGGTAAGATTGGGGAAAGTATTGGTTTTCAAACAAGGTCTCAAACTCCGCCCAAGTGATGTTTTCAACATCCGGTTCCACCACATGCCTAGCCGCCCTATCGGCTCTCCGTGCATCCCTACGTGCCGACAAAATAGATTCCCACCATTCATTTGGCTCGCCGAAGAGTTGGCAAGCCATCAAGCGGATCTTCGTGGTGTCACTAGTGATGTCCATAACGTCGAAACGTTTCCTCATCTCCGCAAGCCAATGGTTGGCATCAAGCGGATCCCCGGATTTCCCATCGAATTGTGGAGGGTGCAACTTGCCAAATTTCTCGGCAATCTCCATAGCGCTAGGTGTAGGATTCCCTCGTGGTTGGTTGATGACGGTGGTAAGAGCGGTGACCAATTGGGCCAAAAGTGGCCCTTAAGGATCTTGCGCCCCTGTTTCGCGCCTTTCCTCATCCCCCGGATTTTCCCCACGGTGACTAACTTCATCCTCAACCCGTTGATTACGGCGACCGCCGCCCCTAGCTCTCTTATTCCTTCCCGCACCCCTAACCGGTGGTTCACGTCGAGGCGGCATAGTTCTATTATAAGATAAGAAAGAAAGATCCATTTAGTCCCACAATATCTCAATGAGGTCTAAGCCTCCAACGCCAAATCCCAACACGGGTACAACTCAACACTATGCCTTCACATGTAATGCAATGCTACTACAATGACTTCATGCTCATGAATGTCACACAAGCACACAATGAATGAAAAAATAGTTTTCATGAAAAAAAATGCAATGGTTTAAGCCCCGAGACTTTAAGTCTCCCCACGGTCTCAAAGTTTTCGAGCCTAAAGCTCTGATACCAAGTTGTCACGCCCTCATTTTTCAAAAACATAAATAAAAGAATCTCAAACAATAAGTAAGTTAAAAGATAAAAATTTCCATAAATTATAAAGATTTTCATAATTAGAGTACATCCTTAGCCCAACGGCTATCAAATGTTTGGGCACCCTTGCCCCAAAGGTGTAATCAAATAATAAAGCTTGGGCACCCTTGCCCCAAAGGTGTAATCAAAATAACCTCTCATAAGTTATTACAAATCCATAGTCAAAAGATGGTAAAAGAAATTAGAGTTACATTAACATCTCCCCAAAAAGAAAGTTCAATGCGTAGAAGATGAATAAAATAACTCTGTGCCATGTATGCTCATCATCCAAGTCATGCATTCCAAACCATGCACGATCAAAGCTGGGTACCTGAAAATGATAGGGTGAGCACACTTGCTCGTAGGAGAACTATTCTACTAACGCTAGGTATAAGAATATGATGCATGCACGTGAGGGTAAGATAAGTCAAATGATTATTCATGTGCGAGTCCAAGTGTCCAAGTCATGGAGGAAGAAAGGAAGAATTTAGAAAGTTTCAACGTACCCAAGTGATTTCCAAGTATCCACCCACAACTCATGTTTTCAAAAGTCATTTATAAGTGTCCAAAACGTAACCCAAATATCCTTTTCATTTCACCCAACCACCCAAGTTCATCACACAAGTCAAAATCAAGTTTATAAAACGAGTTTCGACAAAACTTTAAGGATAGTCCAAAACTTCAATTCTCATTTCTTTCATTGAAGAAAAATCATCATGTTTATTTAGTACTAGGGATTTAATCCCTCTGCCGGGTTCCATAGGCCCCGCGTGCCTCTGCCGGGTTCCGTAGGCCCCGCGTGCCTCTGCCGGGTTCCATAGACCCCGCGTGCATTTATCAAAAATTTTACCAAATGATGGTATCGGTTTAAGAACATCTCATTATCCCAAACATTTTATCAAAACTTTCATAACAAGTCCGTTTTCCAAGTTTCATTTCAAGATTTCACATCTTTCGATAAAAGGGTGACGCACACACCCACCCACGCTTTCTAAAAACCATAAAACTTTCATGTGATGTAAAATGACATATTTGTTTATAAAATCAAAGTTCTCGAGTCAAAACATTGTTCAAAGTGATGCCAAAAGTCGATTTTATGAAAGTATAAGCAATCGGGGACCAAACGGACATCAAAGGGTGACCGAAAACCACCCCAAAAACAGGGGCAGTGGCTGGAAATTATAGGGGCAGCAGCTATGAACAGTAATCTGAGCAGATTTTCACCCTTAGGGCGTGGAATTTCAACCCAATCACAATAGAGATAGTTTAGGCTCAAATTGGAAATGCTAGGCAACAATTAAACATGAAGGGAGGTCAATTTCACTCCCAATTTTACCAATCAACAAGCAAATTCATAGATCAAGAAATCAAAGTGGAAAAACCCACACAAATTGGGAAAAACATGAAATTCAAGGAGATTGAGGCCAAAAATCAAGTATGTGCAACAAATCATAAGCATATAACTAGAGAGAGTAGACATTGTTCCCCTACCTCAAAGATTTGCTTGAAAAATGGAGATGAATGAAACCCTAGCCCCAAATCCCGAATTATGTGCTCCCGGTGCGAATCCAAGGTGACCCAAGCTCCCCACGGTGCGTAGAACGTGAATATGGCCTTGGTTCTTGAAGAGGTTGAGTGGGGAAGGCAAGGTTGGAGCTTGGAGTGAGTAAAAATGGAGGAGAAGAGAGAGGAAGGGTGAGCCGATCGGTGGAGGAGAGAGGGAGAGTGAGATATTTTGTTTTTTTGCAAATTTGCCCCACACTACTTATTATAACCCCCTAATTACCCCTCACACCCAAATGTCACTTGTGTATATAGTATGTAACCACAATACTTATTTTCATAAACCAAACTTAAGTAAAGACTAAAATTTTGAGTTTTCTTTACTTTAATTTATTTATGAAAATAAGGAAGTACCCCCCATTTGGAAACAATGGCATTTCTAAAATTTTAAAATTCTAATCACATCAAAATCTCATCCCCCCACTTTTAGTACAAAACTGAAAAACGACAGATTTTTTTCTCCGAATAAAATGGGTGAAAGACAACTTTGCCTTACTTAAAAATAACTTCCAATTATGCCGTTGTGAATAGAAAAATCCAATGAACAATTACCGGCATTTTTTATCGGCCAAATCGAAACTTCCCCAAAAAGTGATTTTTCATACGGGTTCTTACAGAGACAATTAATCACCAACTTTGAAAACTCTAGGGTTGAAGAGGTGGTGTTACCAAAAGGGAGTGTCGATTCCCTTCCTCTTTCATTGGGCATTACTTTTGAGACCATGCCAAGTGACCAAGGCATACAACCTGTGTTGACTTCATCACATGCATCTATGCCCGTAGATACTGGACCAATGGAAATTTCCACAGTCCCACATTTGCATGACAATTACTCCACGGGGGAGAGAGAAGAGAAAATATTGCCAAGTCAGACGGTTTCTAATCTGATGGGTTCATGTGGAGTCAAGAGCTTGCAAGTGAATGAGGTTTATTGTGAGCGAGAAAATGAAATAATGGTCCCAAGGAACAGGCATGTAATAGAAATTGAGTCTGAGGAAGATCTGAGTAAGGTGGATGTGTCAATTTCTAACTCTACATGTGCTAGGGTTGATGTCATTATTGAGGAGCTTGATATTTCCATGGAGAAAAAGGTTTTATTAGAACATGAGTCTCTATCATGTGTGGGTGTTTTGGATATGTCTGGTCCTATTGATTCTCCACAATTGCTAAGTTTTAACAAGTTAGAACAGATTGATTTTCTGGGTGTCGATAATTTTGATTTGGTATACCACCCATGTTTAATGAACATTGCCAACAGTCTGAAAATCAATTTGGTTCGAATTGCATATTTGGTTGAACTCATATTTCAAACGTGGCTAAAGAAATTGAGATACTCTAAGTATTTAATTCTATGGCATGGTCGCGTACAGTTTTTAACGGAGACCTTGAAGTGGGGTGAGATGTCCGTGTTGGTAGTTCTTCATGGTGTGACTGGACTTAGAAATCCACGTGAGCGTAGTCTATTTAGTTTTTTTTCTTTTCCTTTTCCTAATTTTTTAATTTTTTTTAATAATAATAGTTTTATTTATTTATTTTTTTCTTTTATTATTATTATTATTATTATATTTTTTTCGTTGCAGACTAACACTTGCAGGTTTGCCTTATTCAAGTTGGGGGGTCTCAATTCCCCATATCCTTCTAGCTTGTGTAGTCTGCCATCGAGGTGATATCTCTCACTTTTTTCTACTTGTCTTATCCTTTAGTATCTATGCGTTCAATGAGGACATTGCACTGTTCAAGTTGGGGGGAGATATTACTTTGTCACTTGTCTTGTTTATATTTAGAGTCTTGAAAATCCAAAAAATAAATAAAAGTTCAAATTTTTTTTAAAAAGTTGGCTCCTTTGGCATGGAATTTTGGGCTTGTTGTGGTTACTTGTTGATTGACTGAGTCGAGGCGTGCTGCTATTGCATGGGCATGCCTTGTGCTACCCTAGTTCTGTTTGCCAGTTTGTTTCAAGGGAGACATCATGATACTTAAGCATGGCACCATTGCACATCACGTTTGCTGGGTTTTGATCACTTGTAAACTTTGATTTGCTTGTTCTCAAAGGCTATGATTAGTGGAGACTTATACCCTGGTGAGCTTTCGTGCCTTAGCTTTCTTTTGGAGAGGTGTCGAAATAACTCTTTGTTTGTCTCGAAAAGAACTAAATTTGTTGTCAATCTCATTATCTTTTGCAAAGTATTGGAATTGCATATATCTCTCGGGTTTGGTTTGTTACTTGGATGTTACACCCCTAGGAGATGATCATGGGCATTTTCTTGAAAATTTGAACCGGTTCGTCTCTCTTGTTTACATTATCCCTTGCGAGCCATTTTGAGCCTTAAACACTTAGCCTTTTCTTTGCTAAACTCCACCTTCCATATTGTGTTTTGAGAAAGGCGAGAGTGTAGAGGTATAATTTCGGGAGAAAAATAAATTTCGTGCTTGTTGTGTGGTGTCCCCAAATTGAAGCGAAAGAAGTATTAACAAAAAAAAAAAAAAAAGAAGGGTAAAGACTGCCGTATGTTGAAAAGAGGGGACACCAATATGTAGAAAGAGGATTGGTGAGATGGTGGTGGAATGTTAGCCATGAGGTGGAGTTGGAATGATGTTGAAAGGGGCACACATTGCATATTTGCCCTAAAATGAGTGTCATGTTATACTTGCTTACTCTCGGACACATGATTGTTTCACCTTAGCCTTGCGAATTTATCCATTGCCTAATGTTATAACCCTGATTAAGACCTATTTGATCCTAGGGGTGTTGGGGTGTGGATTGATGGATTGAGATGATTCCAATACTTGATGTTTGTTCATGAGATTGTGTGTCCACCATATAAAGCGTTTCTTTTGTGTCATAGTGTGCGGAGTATCTTGCTTCATATTTACACAACCTCCAAACCGCACACTTGAGAGTTATAATGCACCTTGTTTCGAGCGATTTTACTTGTTGAGTGCATGACACGGTGAGAATTGAAGTCGAGGCTCGGTCCGGAGAGAATGATCATTCTTTGTTCACTTGTGATCAAGGCCCATATTCACTCATGCTACACTTAAGTGCCATGATTTCTCTCTTTTGACTTAATAGCATTCAGAACTATATTGGCCTGTTATGTCTTTGTGGTAGTGGTGCATTCTTACCTTGAGACATTGACGAGTTGCATGACAGGTTTCGGGTTCCATGTTGAGAGACTCCTTGTGTTTTGTGGGTGATCACTGCTGAAAACCCTCACGAGACTTCACTCGTCCTACCGGGGCCGCCCGGGGGTTTAAACGAACTATCTCTGCATTAATTTAGTAGTTTAATCTTTCTTTTGCTAGGGACTAGCAAAGGATAAGTTGGGGAGCGTGATAGGTGCTGAAAAACACCCATTAATCCTTCCAATTTATGCTTTGTTAGTTAGGTTATGTAGTTAATTAATTAGCATTAGTCGGTTTGTGGTGTTTCAGGCCTTAGAAGCTCGAGAACTTGGAAAACGTGTTTTAGAGTGATTTTAAAGCGCCGAGGATGGAAAGATGTGCATAAAAAGGAGCGGAAACTCAAGTTGTAGCATCTCTGGACCGGACCAACACTTTCCGGGACCGGACCAACACTTTCCGGGACCGGACCAGCACTTAACATGACTAATCCTACCTTGCAGCACACTTCGTCCGGAAGAGGGAAATTCTTGGTCCGGACGAAGCATACCGGCGGGTTCGTACAGCTCCCAGCTTCTCTGGTCCGGACCCCCATGTCTTGGTCCGGTCAAACGAACATGGAAATCAGCTTTTTGGACGTGTTTTATGTAACTTTTAGGTCTCCTAGTATATATAGAACATTAGAACATAATGCTAGGGTTCCCCAACTATTGTGAGAGGCTACTTTGAGAGAGAAACTCATTGTTCTTCATGTTCTTCATGCGTTCTTCGAATCAAAGCTTGTCGATCATCACCATGTCCGGCTAAACCCCTTTTTAGGGGAGGATGAAGCTCTACACCAAGTAACCTTGCTTTTCTGCGTAGATTATGGTTATTATTCGGATCGGATTACATGCTAAGAATTTGGTTTCATATGATCAATGGAATTATGGTTTTATTCTTTCAATCTATTGCGTATTTGTATTCACATGTTCAAATACCGTAAACATGTAATTATTTTCAATGGTGTGATTGAAGTTCTGAGATGGATTATGCTTGTAAGACGGATCGTGCCGCAATAGTGAGACGGTCCGTGCTATGGGATAGTACATGCCTTTTAACAATCGCTATAATTTCTTGATAATCATCGTTAGGGTTTGCAAGCCCTAGCGATAATATTTTACGATTCGAATATTGATCATGTCTATGCAATGCTTGGTTATGCGGTATGAGCGGATTCTAAACCCTAGATCTTTTTCCCAAACAGTTTCATCTTTTTAATTATTGTGCTCTTTAGTTTAATTATTCCACAAACAATCAAACCAATCTTTTTCCTGAATTGAACTAAAAGCTAATTGGAATTAACGCAACTCAGCCAATTTGTCTCCGTGGATCGACACTCGGACTTAACCGCTATTCTCCGGAATAAAAGTTAATTCGTAGTTATTAAATATCTATTTTTGACTCGGCACGACACGGTCAAGGACTTATGGTGTTGTCTAGAGATTTTTGGAGCATTATTTATTTAGGAAGATTTTGAGGTCATTGTATATATTTTTGGGGGTTTAGGGTCCATCAGATGTATTATTGGAGACATTATTTATTTTTGAGGTTCCTGAAAATCCGGGTCGTTACAAAAAAATACCTAGATGGAGAGGCATGTAAAATTTATAATCAGCATCAAAAGTGAATGAAGAATCCAACCAAGTCTATGGAAATATTTTGCAGAACATGTACAAATTAAGCACGGGATCATAAAACGAAATTTAAGCAGTGAAATGTTTGTTTAAATTAACAATCAATGCGTAGGTGTGTCTAATCTTTCTTTCTTTTTTTTTGCTCAGTACGTAGGTGTGTTTAATCGGTACAGTTGCTGGATACCTAAAAGAAAGAGCTCCACACTAACCACATCAAACGGTATTATTCTAAGTTCATAACAGTTTTGGACGGCATTCTATAGTGCTGCTTCTCCTTTAAAAACTTACCAAAGCAAAGATGAAATGTAAGACTAGGATTAGTCGTCCGGGCCCAACTTTAATACCCCTCTGATCCAACATCTAAACGAGCTCTTATTCTATCATTGAGTATCATGGCCTTTCTCTTCACTCTTCCGTCCAAAATAGGGCAATAAACTTTAATGTAACATGCTCTTGTGAGGAATTTGTCATCAAAATATCCCCTTTCCAATGAGATATTGCTATAAACTAATTTCTACAACTCACGGTAAATATAAATATATTTAAAGAAATATCCTTCAACAAGGAGTGGATTTGGTTGGTCTATGTCCACTGTGTCAGAGTGAGGTTGAAACAGCTGTTCATCTACTAGTACACTATCCAATAACATGGAAAGTATGGTCTCTCATCATGAAATGGTGGGGGTTAATGTGGGTTTGTCCTTCAAATTTATACATGCTAATGTGTTGGTGGTCATCTTTCTTCTTTAAGAATGTTGAGAAAACATGTTGGGATATAAGCTTCTACGCTGTGTTATGGACTATCTGGTTGGAAAGGAACCATATTATATTCAGGAACAAAGCTCTGGACGAAGCGGAAATCATTGATAACTGCAAAACATTGGTTGTTGTTTGGACAAAGGCTTGTTATGATCTCAAAGCGTATACGGTGGAGGATTTCAAAAGATGCCTACCTGGTATTAGAAAATTGAAGCTGCCTAAATTGAGGGAATTCTGAATGGGATGTGTTCTCTCAGGAGACTATTGGTTTTGGTTTGTTTTTACAGCTGGGTTGTTCGTATAAAATTGGATACAGAATATGAAATGGGTGGTAGGGTTCATGGTAGGCGAATTGGAGGTTGTGCTGGTACTGAAGATCAAAGGCGATGCCGTATGTTTTGGGAGATATATGCTTCATATTCCAAATAGATGTGAAGTTTCCTCTTTCATTCTTGATAATGCCATGATGATATCGCAAGGGTGGAGCTGCTGATTGAGAAATTTAGAATCGTCAAGCACTGTGGCTGCTATTTGCTTTTTTGTTACCTCATGTATTCGCTTGGGTTGGCACCTTGCCAATCCTTTGTTATCTTTTCCCTTTGGGTCCTTAGAGGCATATGATTGTCGGGTGCGAGGGTGCCAACCTAGTTGGGATGCTCGTTTTCTCGTTGTGATGCCGTTTTTCTTTGGCTCCCTTTAATCTTTGTAATGTGTTTTCAAAGATTAATAAAGTTTCTTTTGCCGATAAAAAAAAAAATACTGTAATATGCCCCTTTAAATATTTTTTTGTACATCATTTAATTCAAGGAATATATTTTTTTATCCATCAATTATTTGCTTTGTGGGTGCTAGTACGCTTCCAATTGTGACGATCCTAGCATTTATCTTCCATGATATTTTTCATCCGTGAATGAAACATGCATAAAATGTCATTTGCCTTGGAAAAATACGTAAATGGTAAAATGTCATTTGCTTGTTTCTTGAATTAAAAGAGGGCATCTGTAAAGACCCGTAAAATTTTGTTTATTTATTTATTTATTATTATTTAAAAAAAAAAATACCATTGGGGCAATGTGTGGAATTGTATATAATGATAAAGTTAGTTAAATGATGAGAGGATATATGTGATATGTAGTGTTGGGATCAATTTGGTTTACACAAGCCACATTTGGGCTTTTGGTGCAATTTAACTTAAGTGTGTGGTGAGATAAGTGTATATATGTGTGTGGTGAGAGAGGAGAGAGGAAAGTTCATCTTCCTCCCCCAAAACCAGCCGTTCCTCTCTCTCTCTCCTCCATGGCTTCTTCCACTCTTTTCTCCACCAAATCAAGCCAAACCCCAAGCTCCAAACTTAGTCCCTTCACAAAAGCTTCTCCAAATCTCGTGCTCTACGCGTTGATATGCTTATTTCCCCCCGGTGTTTGAAGAACATTCCTTGGATTTTGAAGCAAGAGTTTGGGTTTCGCTCATTGGAGGTTTTTCAAACAAAATCCCAAGAGGTAGGGGATCATCCTTCAATTCTCAATGCAAATTTGATGTTTGTGTGTGGATTACTCTCATACTTTCTAGTTTCCTCTAAATCCTTGCTTAAAATTCTTTTGGAGACATTCTAATCTTGTTTGTGTTGATGTTGAGTGGTTTCATTGACTTCCTAAGTGATTCCCTAATCAATTTGTTTGTTTGATAACCCAACTCAAGTGTTTGGGTTGAGATTCCCCACCATAAGTGAGAATTTGCTCGTATTGGTTACTGTTCACGCTTTTCGGGCGACGTTGAGGAAAAATCTGAAAATGAGTTAAACTAAAAGGTTGTAGCTCTTCAAATTCCCTACGTTTTGATATATAATTCGTTGAAATTGGAGTTTGGTGTGAAAAGTTATGGTAAAAATACTCGGACTGCTCAAATATGTCAAAATGCCCAAAGTTTGCTTGTTGTGGACTGGATATTGATACCCGGATGCTGGGGTATTGATACCTAGCAAGTCTGTGTTTCGGCCTTTAGGAGGCTGGGTATTGATACCCGGACGCGGGGGTATTGATACCCCGTAGTTTTGTTTCACTAGTGGGCTGGGTATTGATACCCGGATTTGGGGTATTGATACCTAGAGGTTCTGTCTTTTTTTTAAAAAAAATTGGGCATTGATACCTCAACTTTCTAGTATTGATACTTAGAGATTTAAACTCTAATTTGGAGAGACTATCACTTGAAACGTCTTGAGATACGTGTCATCAGCATAACTTAGCATATTTGTTGATTCCTTAAGTTTCTCCGAGGTTTCTGTTACGTGTTTGATCCCTAATGACTCTAGTTTGGCGAAAACACATCGAAGTCGTGTTTTGAGTGTTGGATTGAGATGAGATTATGCATGGATATTGATATGATAGTAATGAATATGAAATGATATTGGAAATGTGATAATGATGACACGGGGCCCGAAAGGTTATGCCCGGAGTGACATGGGGCCTATATGGCATGCCCGGAGTGACACGGGGCCTATATGGTATGCCCGGAGTGACACGGGACCTTTATGGTATGCCCGGAGTATAAAGAATGAAATGAATGGATAAGATGTATGAAATGAATGTTTTGAAGACATATGTGATGTGTCGGATATGGAACGGATAAAATGGAGCTGTAATTGGTCCGAATTGGTGATTATCGACTTTTGTGACGTTCACAGCCCTTTCACATGATTCTATCAATCTTATTAAATGATTTTCTCCCTCGTTGATTTAAGTTGGTTGTCATTGAGCTTTGTGCTATTCTTCGTGCTTATCTAGAAATTTTTGGGTCTTATCATATGATTTAGTCTCTCGTCTGCACGTCATGAGCATCTCATTTTCATTCAGAATCGATAGATGTTTTCCTACTGGGCTAGTGAGCTCAACCTTACAAAATTTTAGGTACCCAGCACGGAGCATTGACTTGGATATGCTTGGAGTGATTGACTTGGATATGTTTTCTTAACTTGGGGTTCGGTTACCCCTAGACCATTGTGTATTTTGAGGTTGGTTTTGACTATTAAACATTTGACTTTGACGTGGCCCGTGGACTTGTCGATTGTCCACGTGGAATTTCTTATGAATTATCCTTTAAATTTTGAGGGCGTGACAACTTGGTATCAGAGCGTTAGGTTCGAAAACCTAGGAACCATGGGGAGACTCTAAGTCTCGGGGTTTAAACCACTGCATTAAAAAGTTTTACGAAGTCATATTTTCTCGTGCATTGTGTGACATTTATGAACGTGTTGCATTATGTTGCATTGGAGTAGTAGAAATGAGCATAGGGTGAAGTTGTGTGCCCGTGGTAGAAAGGAAATTTGGAGGTCTTGACCTCATAGTGTAAAGTTACAATTGACTGATGTTGAGGAGTAGAGGTTTAGCCTCATATTTGGCTATGCGTATTATTTGTTGGGTTTACATTACTGGTGATGAGCTTGTTGGTGAGTTCCTTTGTTTGGTCGAGATGGTTTAAGAATGACCTGGGGAATTGATTTGAAGAGTGATTGGCCAGCACACTTCAAAACAAACCTCTGATGTCACTCTGTTACCACGTGTGGGTGAGTGGAGGTGTGCAGAGAGGTACATACGGTAGAGTAAGTGTCGAGATTAACGAACATGTTAAGTCTTATTACGAAAGTGCATGATTTTGTATTCAATCCAAGTACCAAGTGCTTGAAGATAACGGTGGTAAGAACATGTTTTCTGGAAAATTCGTCTTGCACGTTAAATGCTTACCTTTTCCTTGAGATTGTTTCCATTATTTTCAGTACTGCCATGACTTATTGTGGATTATTGATGTTCTGAGTCGGTGGTTTTGCTTATAGTAATGTGTTGAAGTTTGGGGTCCCAGATGACTGGGTGTTGATTATGATTGAAATTTGATTGATAGTGGGAGTAAAATTTTGATGTGGTAATTCCAGTAGTGTCTCTTTGAGCTTTTGAATACTGAGTTGATAGAAATTTAACCTTTCACGAGACGTGGGAATCGTGTACAGGTGTTTTTATAAGAATCTTTATTGAAGAAACTGAGTTTGATAGCAACGTTATGGGGAATGGAGATAAGTTATCTATGGTTTGAGAGGTGTTAGAACATTAACATTGATTAGGTAACCATATCACATGACTATAGTGGTTTAACGTAGTCTGATTGAGTTGGTGTCCCAAATAGTCAAAATGTTTTTGTTGTCGGTGGGACACCCTTATTACCGGTAACTTAATGGAATTTATGTATCTTAGTTTGAAATGAGATTCGATATTCGTAATTGAGGAGACATACCTTACGGGAAAGGTTTCATTTTAGGGGTAACGGGGATGAATGCCGAGGGGATATAGTTGTGAAGTAATTAAGTTTAAGGATCATGTCATGGTTGGAGTAGTAACTTTAAGTGACTTTGTAACTGATTGAGTACTGATAGTTCGGAAACGGGTAGATGAGTTTTCGTATTTCTGGTAGACTGGAATCAATTTGAGCTAGAATGGTCACAATGGGTAAAAGAGTGAATATTTGGGGTTGTTCACAGGTTATACGGATGAGTCGTTTAATTTATGGCGGTAATACTTTTGTAAGATGCTTGTGAAGAAATATGAGACATCGTAGTGAGGTCCTAAATGCTGATGGGTAATATAGACTTGTGGTTATAAAGGAATATTGGCAGTGTAAAAATGTCGAGAGATTGTTTATCAACCGTCTTGAGTTTCTTGATTGATATGTTGCCATCGTTGGTGTTAGTACTTGTGGTGGCTATGTAGAGAGGTGGGTTGGAATCCACATAGAAAGAACATAGTTGAACTTTAGATAATCACATGGGGTCAGCCATTAGGATGAGAAATGAAATTGTCTTTGGTTAACCTTCCGATATAGTTTGATATATGAGTTAAACTCTACTTGGGATAATTATATTTGACGGTAGTGTATAAAAGAAATTGGGCTTGATATTGCAGTTGGACGGATGGACTATATCGAAAGGTCACGCGGACTTGATCAAAGGCTAGTACTTGATTTAGGTTTTAATAGTGGACATTGGGGCTATGAAACCTGAGGGTTATCTATGGGATCGTAGGACCAATGACGGGTGTGTGTATACCTGAGTTAGAGGTAGTGATAACAGTAGAGATTAGGAAGCTTGATTCGCATGGTTGGGTTACAATTGTTGTTTTGGGGCTATGTTAGTTTGAGCTGAGTCGAAAATTTTATAAATAGTTTCTCCCGCTTTGAGGTGACACTTCTCGGGTAGAGTTAGATGTTTTATATTAGAGATTGTGGTTGATAGACAACATAGATGAGGGTTTGAAATTATATTGGAAAGTTCGTATGTACTTTTATGGAATTCGACGATTTTAGAATTTGATAAGAAAGTGAGAGTCCCATAACTAGAAAGTAAATACGTAGGTGTCAATTGGAGAATCTAGGAAGGGTCGAGAGCTTAGTCAGGTTAAGTTTTAGTTTTTCTATGCAAGGTACTAACGGGACTAGAGTTATATTGAAGATGGGTTACCTGAAAATAGAAGTGTGCGCTATAAGTTATTTGTTGTTCCTATGAGGTGATTAAGGTGGTAAAGTCATCAAGCATTTGAGGAACGTATGTTATTTAGCTTTGCAGTTGAGTAGCTGTTGTGTATAGCGAGATGTGAGGCCTAGGGTGGCGTTTGAGACCACAAATGGATGAGCGTGTCATGAATTAATGTCGCGATCTAATGAATTTGGTTAGGTAGTTAGGATAAGTTGCTTCCTTCTTATTGACAAGTTGAGTAGGGTGGTAAGTACATGATGGTCATGTGAAATCTATCTTATATGGCGATTTAGGGAGACTTTTGTGGGGTTACTGTGGTAATAGAATTGAACCTTCCATTTAGACAAGATTTTAGTAGTAATCGAAATAGATAAAATGGTTGGAGTAAAGGGATTATGGTGCTAATCAGGAGTACGAACCCAGTTTTGGAAACTAGAGGTGTTATTAAGGTGGTAAGGGTGTAAGAACTCAAGAGTGCGAGGTTGCAAACTACTCGAGGCTACCGTAGTAAACTTGTGAGGTTCTAGGTGTTTCTCAAAATTTTATGCACGTCTGAGCCCATATATGCCTAATTAGAAATGAGTTAAATTGTTGTCAAGTATAGAGAGGGTATGCTTTGTGAATTGGGTGGTCGTATGATAGATAAGAATCTAGTGAAGGAATCTGAGTTTAAATTTAATGGAATCCATAGGTTTTCTATAAGACAAGTATACCGGGGAGGAATGATTGTGAATTTTGTCAGTTTGAGGTTCATGTTCCTTGTGCGAAATACTAAGGATAGGTGCAATTTTGAAGCTATAAATTCTGTCTCCAGCAATGTCTGATGATGTCCGGTTCAGGCTTAAGTGTGAGGTTGATTAATTCATGATAAACAACAAAATACAGGTACTAGACGAACGTTGGGTCTTAAGTGGATGAATGCATAATGAGTTAGCAATGCGTCATTAAGGCTTGGTCTAAGAAGTGAGATGAGTTGTTCTTTTTTAGATTGGTGAAATGTGACGGATTGTTATGAATAAGTCGGTCTGATGGCGTCTATTATTTTATAAGTGTTCTAAGAGATCTTTGTGAGGTTGCTACTATAACTAGAAGTCTAAGATTTTAGTTAGTTTGATTTCAAGAAGCAAACGAGGTAGAAACAACATTCTGAGGCGGTTAGGAGTTTTAGTAAATTTGAGGTATTTAAGCAAGTTGGGTTTGACCCTTGAGGATGAGTATCGTTAGGACATAGGAGGTTTGTTGTTGATGGACTAGTCATGTCAGTGTATGAGATTTTGGTGAAGGAGATTCTAGTTTATGATTGAATAAAACCTATTAACATTGTGTAAAAAAAAAAATTGAAGATGAGATGGTTACCGCGTAGTTGGTGGATCATATAGAGAATTTAAGCCGCATGGAATAGTTGATGTTTTACCTTAGGGTTACCATTTGGGAATTTATGTCTTCTGTTAAGATAAAAAAAAATAATAATAATAATTTTTACTTGTGGTGAGGTCGTGGGATGTATCATTGGGGCGATTATGATTTGTTAGGAATTTGAGTCACAACTTGTAATAGCGAGCACATCGAGTGAGATACGACACACGTAGCTATCTATTAGTGGTGGATAAGATGAAGGTTTGGGGTTATGCTGGAGTTTTCAGGAAAGTGTTTTGGGTTCATCTCGTATCAGTGAGTGGCTTGACTTTGGGTTAGAAGCGAAAAATGTCCGTGTTGGAGAGACACCTGTGTATATGTTAGATTCGTAAGAGCATGCGCTTGAGGGTAAAACGATACAACTATTACAGCTAATGTGGATATCATGGAAACATTGGTAGCAAGGATTTGACGTGGGAAATAGAGAATGAAATGAAAGAGAAGTATCCGGAACTATTTCCAGCAGGATCGATGTGAGTACCCAGTTATTTTATTGAGACGTGTCGGACACGTGTCCTATTTTATGCATGATGTATGTGGTTGTTTGATTGTAGACTTGAACAAATTTTGAGGACAAAATTTTTGTAAGGAGGGTAGAATGTAAAGACCCGTAAAATTTTGTTTATTTATTTATTATTTTTAAAAAAAAAAAAATACCATTGGGGCAATGTGTGGAATTGTATATAATGATAAAGTTAGTTAAATGATGAGAGGATATGTGTGATATGTAGTGCTGGGATCAATTTGGTTTACACAAGCCACATTTGGGCTTTTGGTGCAATTTAACTTAAGTGTGTGGTGAGATAAGTGTATACATGTGTGTGGTGAGAGAGGAGAGAGGAAAGTTCATCTTCCTCCCCCAAAAACAGCCGTCCCTCTCTCTCTCTCTCCTCCATGGCTTCTTCCACTCTTTTCTCCACCAAATCAAGCCAAACCCCAAGCTCCAAACTTAGTCCCTTCACAAAAGCTTCTCCAAATCTCGTGCTCTACGCGTTGATATGCTTATTTCTCCCCGGTGTTTGAAGAACATTCCTTGGATTTTGAAGCTAGAGCTTGGGTTTCCCTCATTGGAGGTTTTTCAAACAAAATCCCAAGAGGTAGGGGATCATCCTTCAATTCTCAATGCAAATTTGATGTTTGTGTGTGGATTACTCTCATACTTTCTAGTTTCCTCTAAATCCTTGCTTAAAATTCTTTTGGAGACATTCTAATCTTGTTTTTGTTGATGTTGAGTAGTTTCATTGACTTCCTAAGTGATTCCCTAATCAATTTGTTTGTTTGATAACCCAACTCAAGTGTTTGGGTTGAGATTCCCCACCATAAGTGAGAATTTGCTCGTATTGGTTACTGTTCACGCTTTTCGGGCGACGTTGAGGAAAACTCTGAAAATGTGTTAAACTAAAAGGTTGTAGCTCTTCAAATTCCTTACGTTTTGATATATAATTCGTTGAAATTGGAGTTTGGTGTGAAAAGTTATGGTAAAAATACTCGGACTGCTCAAATATGTCAAAATGCCCAAAGTTTGCTTGTTGTGGACTGGGTATTGATACCCGGATGCTGGGGTATTGATACCTAGCAAGTCTGTGTTTCGGCCTTTAGGAGGCTGGGTATTGATACCCGGACGCGGGGGTATTGATACCCCGTAGTTTTGTTTCACTAGTGGGCTGGGTATTGATACTCGGATTTGGGGTATTGATACCCAGAGGTTCTGTCTTTTTTTTAAAAAAAATTGGGTAATGATACCTCAACTTTCTAGTATTGATACTTAGAGATTTAAACTCTAATTTGGAGAGACTATCACTTGAAACGTCTTGAGATACGTGTCATCAGCATAACTTAGCATATTTGTTGATTCCTTAAGTTTCTCCGAGGTTTGTGTTACGTGTTTGATCCCTAATGACTCTAGTTTGGCGAAAACACATCGAAGTCGTGTTTTGAGTGTCGGATTGAGATGAGATTATGCATGGATATTGATATGATAGTAATGAATATGAAATGATATTGGAAATGTGATAATGATGACACGGGGCCCGAAAGGGTATGCCCGGAGTGACACGGGGCCTATATGGCATGCCCGGAGTGACACGGGGCCTATACGGCATGCCCGGAGTGACACGGGACCTTTATGGTATGCCCGGAGTATAAAGAATGAAATGAATGGATAAGATGTATGAAATGAATGTTTTGAAGACATATGTGATGCGTCGGATATGGAACGGATAAAATGGAGCTGTAATTGGTCCGAATTGGTGATTATCGACTTTTGTGACGTTCACAGCCCTTTCACATGATTCTATCAATCTTATTAAATGATTTTCTCCCTCGTTGATTTAAGTTGGTTGTCATTGAGCTTTGTGCTATTCTTCGTGCTTATCTAGAAATTTTTGGGTCTTATCATATGATTTAGTCTCTCGTCTGCACGTCATGAGCATCTCATTTTCATTCAGAATCGATAGATGTTTTCCTATTGGGCTAGTGAGCTCAACCTTACAAAATTTCAGGCCCACTCAAAATCAATTTTGAGAAGGATGAACGGCTCAGATTGATTGGTTGGGACCCACAACGGCTTCCCCGACGCCGTCGGTACGTGGTCGGTGCATTCCCGTCGGTGCAGAAGGAGTTATCGTTTTTAGATATTCCTTGTCCAATGTGTTTTTTTCTCTCTCAAATTTTACCATGGTTAGAATCTGCAAGTGGATCCTTTTTAACTCTTTGCAAGAAAAATTTTGGGTAGAGATTTCTACACCCTTAAAATTGTTATTAACACTCTTTTTTTTTTTTTTTTGTCTTTTCTTGAAATTTTTGTGTATAAAAATTGCAGTAAAAGACAATAAAAGTGTGGATATCAATTTGGTGGTGTAAAAATCATTACCAAAACTTTTTTGTTGAATCAAATGAAAAAAAGGGGCGCTAAGTACCAATATTCCGAAAATTTGTTATTTTTGTGTTGGTAATATTATTCGTTCTTTCTAAATTTTGTTAAATTCAAATTATATTGTTGAATTAATCATCATCTGAAGAGACTAAAAAGTTAAAAATTTATTATCAAAAGAAAAAAAAATAAAGACGAAAAGTACCAAATTACCGGTAGTTTTTTTGTTTTTTTGTTTTTTTGTCTAAAGAGTTGTCATGAACTTTTCCAACTGTGAGCCACATTTTTAAATTTTTATGACTCATCTCGTCAAGACGAATAATCCCAAAAATTACACTGACAATGTAAACAAAAAATCACGAAAAGTAAAAAGACCAAAAAATACCAGACAAAAGATTTAGGAAGAATGGCCAAGTCCAGTTAGTTTACTTCATTTTATTTCAATGTTACTAGTTGTTTTATTAAGCATTTATTGGGAAAAAATGTTAATACTCCTTCCAGCCAAAAATGGATCATTCGTCATTGTAATTTTTACATTTCGTGATTTTTTTTTACTTTTTGGAAAAATATGTTACTAATTGTTTTATTTTCATAAAAATATAAAAATGTGGACCAAAGTTGAGAAGTTCATGACAACACTTTAGACCCAAAAAAAAAATACCGGTAATTTGGTATTTTTTCGTCTTTATTGTTTTTTTTTATCATGATTTTAGGATTTGGTTCGTGGTCTAGGAGTGAAGAAATGAGCAAAAGATCCTTTTTTTTTATAAAAGGCTGTAACGAGTTCAAAATTCGCAGAAAATGTAGCTGGATACCGGTATCAAGAAAAAGCCATACCGGTATCTAGATTTTCTGATGGCTCAGAATCTGCAGAAAATGTAACTGGATACCGGTATCAAGAAAAAGCCATACCGGTATCTAGACTTTCTGTTCGCTGGATACCGGTATCAAGAAAAAGCCATATCGGTATCTAAACTAAAAATTTCTAAATTTTTTACCACCTTCGCCAATTCAAACCCCGATCACTTCTAACACTGTAGTGGCCCTCTTCCCACAAAGGTCCTAACAAACCAACGTCCATACAAGCCTATCACGCGTGCCTGACATATCACTCTTTGTCGAACCGAGCACTCTTTCCTAAACCGAGCACCCCTTGTCGAGCCGATAAATTCTAGGAAACTTGCAATGGGCCGAACTGGTGGGTTCAGACTTTGCCGAACTGATGGGTTCTGAGGTGCCCCTATCACGCGTGCCTGACATATCAGATGTGACGTTAGGTGGCGTGTGTCAGGTGGCGTGCTGTAAAAGTTGTGACAGGTGACAGGAGCGACATCATCCGAAACAACAAGGTGCAGGCAACTGTTAGATATTTTGGCACTTTCCGGGGTTGTACAAAAACCATCATTCGTATATTTATTTTGAATTGTAATGGGTAGATTTTTTAGGGGGGTAGTTGCTCGCTCGATGCTCCTCTCATTACCTGCGCCAAATTGACCGCTACAAAGTAAAATGCATTGCACAGCATATCATGCATATTTTTTTAAATAAAAGATCATATTTTTGCATGTTTGCATTTCAAATAAAACTCTTCGAAAATTTTGTTTTCCATATATATTTATATCAAACAAACTATTTTCTTCTAATATGCCGAAAATTTTGTTTAAAATTTTTGGAGAGGATAAAAGAGATTTTTTTTTGGAACCTCATGATAGGCGTCCATCTTGCCTATATATACTATCC
The DNA here is from genome assembly GCA_016920895.1 of Vaccinium myrtillus. Classification (NCBI taxonomy): domain Eukaryota; kingdom Viridiplantae; phylum Streptophyta; class Magnoliopsida; order Ericales; family Ericaceae; genus Vaccinium; species Vaccinium myrtillus. The sequence continues at coordinate 16,453,359 of CM029274.1, forward strand.
CTCATTAGTCTGATGCACATTTGTCTTTTATGGAAAAGAAATCAAAAAATTTGTTTATCGTTCACATGTATAGGCGTTTCCACTTGCCTATATTAGTACACTTGCCATTGAAAGATTACCATCAATTTATTTTCTTTTGGAAAGCATCTCAGTAATATCATTTTGGAAGGCAGCACTTCTCATGCCTATATAAGGGAAGACAACTTTAATAAGTTGTGCACATATTTTTTTTCGGAAAAGAAATGTGAGAGACATTTTTCTTTATCTCTTTCTATAACGGAAGATTTTTATTTTTTAATCTTTAATTTGGAAAGGATCACGGAGAGTTTTTGTAAGGGGCACATGTATAGGCAGTTCCTTTGCCTATATATATGAGAGCATCACCTTGATTAGCTATGCACATTTTTTACGTAAGGAAGAAAACCGAGAGACTATATTATTGTGCATTGGTATTTTGAAGCACATTTTTTTTGACAGAAAAAATCGAGAGAGAATATATTTTGTTTTCTGCTTTTAGTTTTTGTAAGCAAACACTTTTCATATCATATCATTTGGTGTTCGTATTTCGTGGTGCCGTATACTACTGTGGCCGAATCTTTTGGAGATTGATTCGGAGCCGGTTGAATCCGGAGATCAGGCGTGAAGTTTGTGGTTCATCTATTGAATTTTGAAGAAGCTCTGGGAGCATCAGAGATTGGCGAGAATAGGTTAAGGCTTGGGGTAAGGTTTTTACTATTTCGCAATCTGTACTTCTTTTTTATTAACAGAATAAAGCAGTAGTGTTCGGCCGTGGTTTTGGCTTAGGGTTATTTAGGACCCTAAGTTTTTCCACGTAAATCGTGCGTATCTTGTCTCCATTTTATTTTCACTGCACTACTTGTGGTTTGGTTAAATTGAATTAATCAAGAAAATTAACCATCTTTTTATTTGATAATTTTTAATCGGTTATTCTTCTTAAAAACTGGTAATTTTTTTATCAAAACTCCTATTCACCCCCCCGCTAGGAGTAAATTAAACGCTTCCGCATAATTTCAGCAACGCCCTTTCTAGGTCACGTGATTTGCCTAGGGAACCGATGGCGTGTGAGGCGCGTGGAGAGCTCTGAGCACAACCAACTCCTTACCTATAAAAGGCAGACCTCCCCAACCTGAAGGGGGAGGAGTTTTCACAATGCTCAACCCTTCTCTCTCACTTTCTCTCTCTAGAAACTCTAAAGTTTTTGCTTCCTTCATCTTCTTCCTTCTCTGACTTGAACATCGGAGTGCCTTCCCGGCCGGAATCCCCGGTCGGTTAAGCGCTAACGATGTTTGTCACCTGTGCAGGTCATCTTCTCAGGCAAACTTACTGGGTCTCAGGCGAGGCTAGTTGGAGTCCTCAAGCAAACCAGGGCTAAGAGAAGGCCTCAAGAGGAAGAACCAAGCGAGAGCGCTAGGCGAAGGCCCTAGGCGAGGTTCATTCTATCCCCTCGGCTAGGCAAGAGCGCTCAGGTAGAGTGCTAGGAAAAGGCCCTAGGCGAGGTTTATCCTAGCCCCTCGGCTAAGCAAAAGCGCTAGGCGAAGTGGCTCAGGCGGAGCCTCTATGCACCTAGGCGAGGTTCATCCTAGCCCCTCGGCTAGGCAAGAGCGCTCGGACAGAGTGCTAGGCAAAGAGCGCTCGGAAGGAGCGCTAGGCAAAGTGGCTCAGGTGGAGCCTCTATGCGCCTAGGCGAGGTACATCCTAGCCCCTCGGCTAGGCATGGAGCGCTTGGAAGGAGCGCTAGGCAAAGTGGCTCAGGCGGAGCCTCTACGCACCGAGGCGAGGTACATCCTAGCCCCTCGGCTAGGCAAGAGCGCTCGGACGAAGCGCTAGGCAAAGAGCGCTCGGACAGAGCGCTAGACAAAGAGCGCTCAGATGGAGCGCTAGGCAAAAAGGTTCAGGCGAAGCCCCTACGTGCCTAGGCGAGGTTTGTCCTAGCTCGTCAGCTAGGCAAGAGCACTCGGGTGGAGCGCTAGGTAAAAAGGACCAAGCGGAGCCCTTAGGCGGCTCAAAAGGTTCACTGGAGGTTCACCTCGGAATCGACACCCCCACAAACACTTTTTCAACATCTCTAAATACCCACACAACTTCGTAACACGTATCCCTACCATATACCGAACCCCCAGTATACAACGTATACACCCATACGAACGCTTTGACGGAAAACACACTTTAAAAATTTTAATTAATACATTCATATAACTTGAAATGAATAAAAGAAATAAAACAATTTTCATAAAATTTCCGGGTCTTTGCAGTGGAGGAGGTGTTCTTCATCTTCGGTACTTATCTTCTGTTCTCTCGTTTGTTCTCTAAACAATATAGCGAAAATGCTATAAAATGAGACAATGAAACGTGCAATTGTTGGTTTTTTTGTTTCTTTTTAACAGCAAAAAGAATGTGCAATTGTTGGCTAATTAATATAAATTGCCTATATCTGAACCAAAATCAAAATACTTAAGAACAGAAACCACATTTTTTTTGTTTTGTCAAAACTAATCCTAGTGAAACCAAATCGGAAAGGGCCAAAAAAAAATCTTTAAAAGCGAAACTGATACAAAGAGCCCTATGAAAATACGTAGTTGGAGAGACATGTAAAATTTATAATTAGCATCAAAAGTGAATGAAGAATCCAACCAAGTCTATGGAAATATTTTGCAGAACATGAACATATTAAGCACGGGACCATAAAACGAAATATAAGCTGTGAAATGTTTGTTTAAATTAATGTCTAATCTTTCTTTCTTTTTTGCTCATTACGTAGGTGTGTTTAATCAGTACGATTGCTGGATACTTAAAAGAAAGAGCTCCACACTAACCACATCAGACGATATTATTCTAAGTTCATAACAGTTTTGGACAGATTTGAAATTCAATGGATAACTAAGAATATCTAAATTTTCAAAATTATTACCCCTAAAACTTTGAAAGACAGTATAGTATTTTTGCATGAGATACATAAATCAGACTAATTATGTTTAAGAAGATATACCTATGATATTCACTGTCCTCCCTTATCTGTTCGACAAATGGGCAGTAAGCCAGTAACTACTATTCTGTTCACCAAATCTAAAAAGGGGCAAGATTATTAATTTCGTGGAGGCTTGTAGGGTCCATATTGGGTTATACACTGATGATGATCTTAGACACTGATGATGATCATAGCCACTCAATTTTTAGGCCTCGATTTTTGAACACTCCACAAAAAAAAAAAAACAGCTCAACCCCATACCAGTAGCGACGCTACTATAGGTACCGATGGGCATGCAGGGCTGGGCTCCGCATAGATGATCCGAACCGTTTAATAATTTTTTAAAAAACCGAGTGGGCCCGTGAAAAACCAGGTTCATTCAGATTACAGGATGAAAACAATAGAAGATTGGATTGAGCATCTACACATCGAATTGAGCTGAATGAAAAAATGGAAGATTGAATCGAACATCTACGGATATCGGATTGAGTTGATTTTTCATGTGGCCACTTGTTTTGTTTTAAATTATTGAACGACTCGGATCATCCGTCGGTACTTGATCGTTCCCCAACCTATCTGTCCTTTAGCTTTTTTGATACCCTTAGAATTTGGTCGAATAACATTATTAATTTCGTGTACTCTTGTTCGGGTCATTTTCGGACCCTTCTATGATCTGAATCGTTGATATTTTATACATCGTCGAGAAAATTAGGTACGTCAAAATTCATGTTAAGTTGTAGTTTACTATAGTTTTGAAAAACATTTACCTCAAAAAAATGGGTTAAAAAATGTAGCAACACTAGACAAAAATAGGACTGTAAATGAACTGGGCCGTTCACGAACTATTCGAGTCTCTATTCGGTAAGAGCTCGTTCGAGTTCGATTCGTCTACTAAATGAACTGAACTTGAACCTCAATATTAGGCTTGTTCCATAAATGAGCCGAACCTAAACCTAAGTGGATTCGGCTCGGTTAGGCTCGCGAACCTGAGGTCAAAATGTAATTACTAATACTTTAGGGGTCTACATGTAAATATTTTATAGTTGAGAAACTTTTAATGTAATTTGTTATTCTTTTATCCCTAACTAGAGCATTCTACTACGAACAGATGGGTTTTTTCCCTAACTAGAGTACTCAATTTAGTTCTCAATATTTTTTTCTTGTGTTCTTTTTCTTTTGATTTCTTGATTATTGTGGTAGAATTGTTTATTTTTGTTTAATTTCTTGATTATTGTGGTAGATCTATATGTAACATTGTTTTGAAGCATATCTCTTTCCCCTCTCAGTTTGTGTTCTAAATTGCTAACGAGCCCTACTGAGCTTGATTCGAGCCTAAATTCGGCTCGGTTCGGCTCGTTTGAGTTTAACGAGCCTTACAGAGCCGAGCCCAATCTTTGAAATTTTTTCACGAGCCGAACTCGAGCCCACTTGTCTAGGCTCGAATCGAACCCGAGCCAAACTCGAGCCTGACTCATGTCTTAACAAACTGATCCCGAACCTCATAGGGTTCGACTCGATTCGGCTCGTTTACAGCCCTAGACAAAAATCCATTTTGTTTCGAGAAATAAATATGTTTTGAGTACACATATCAAACGCTATCTGATTAATATGACTTTTTGCGTGCCTATGGTTCTTGACGAGGTCTAAAATTTCAAAGATTCCGATCATCAAAACAGACTGGGGAAGGAGCCGAAATGACTCGAACAGAACAGTCTAACTCCTTAGATCAAAGAGGATACCATTCCGCAAGCAAAATAGGTAAGGGGGTCTTGCAGCCGCACGGCGCGGCCGTGCCGGCCACTTTCTGACGATCCAAGACGTTCACCGGATAGCCCTCGTCGAGTACTATAAGTGTACCAAAAATCAACTTGATCGGATAACGTTAAGTACCTAATCGGAACACAAATAGCTTGAAAAAAATGGGTTCAGTGATTTGGATCTAGTGTTTATGTACATTTGTGTTTCATTTCATTTCAATGTATTTGTGTTCCGATTAGGCACTTAATGATATCATATCAAGTTAATTTTGGGTACACTTATAGTACTCGATGAGAGGTATCCAGTGAACGTCTCCGATCGCCGGAACGTGACCGGTGCGGCTGCGCCGTGCGGTGCACAGCACGCTGCGCAGCCCCCAGAATGTTCACTCACTTTTTTGGTACTCTTCCAACACCGATATCGGGGTTGTCCAAATCAAATTACCAGATAGCATGTGAGGTTATTTAATTTGGAGTCCTACTTTGAGCAAACCAAAGCATCAAATTGGTGAAGAGAAGGGGGTGGCTACTTAGGTGGAGCAATCCGAACTCTCAGACAGAATATAGATATAATTTGGTAGGGCAAAAAGGGAAGGAATGGGTTTCAATCCATACACCATCATAACTTAAAAGGGCAAGGAAACCCCAAGCGACAACGGGGATGAAGTGTAAATCGTAACATCCGCAGTTCGAAACATAGGAACTTTTTAGGATCAGACTGCAAGAGAGAAATCTCTTGTGAATTCCTAGTCATGACGTGAATGGCCTACCTTTGACCAGGCCGGTAAAGGAAATAATCAAGATGCGTGTAAGCTGACCCGAACACCCTTAATCGTAAAAAAAAAATGGATTTCTTTTTAAAAGAGAGGAAACAAAAGGGAACCACGAAAGAGGTTTGGGACAGCATATCGTGATGGTGGGAAAAATTATTCCAAGCTCCTTGGGTACTGTCACGTTGTGTCCCGACACCCTCTCCACCACACATTTTTGTGGGATTAGTGCTAAATGTTTGAAACCCCAAGAAATTCTATTCAGAGGGGGCACTTTTTCACAATAAACTAAAAAAAATTCAAAGTATTTGCAAATTTTGGGGCCCTCATTATGTTTTCAAGCAAAAATAAAACAAGGTAAAATTTGTATTAAAAGATGAGAAAATTTCAAGTTAATAAGGTACGCATAAGACCATATATTTGTAGGCCAATAAAAACTGTGATTGGAAGAAATAATACCAAAAATAAATAAATAAATAGATCCTTTAGTTATTAAGTTCATTTTTTAAAAAAATCATGGAATTGTGATAGTTCTTTAATTTGACTATTTGAGTTTTAATGTTTGCAACAAAAGAATTAAATCAACTGCAATATTTTCTATTTCAATATTACGAAAACTATGATCAATGTATACCCTTTTTCCTGTCGCATGTGAAAAAAGGTAAAAAGGAAAGAGAAATCCAACCAAAAAAAGGCAGTGGAGGGACTCGAACACTATATCTCGCAAAAGTAGAGTGTAAAATTGGATCGGCATACATGAAAAAATGAAAAGGTTAAACAAGTTACCTTGTCGTTTTATTTTAACTAGGCAAAATGCCTAATAGCAAGGCAGGGCCGGCCCTGGGTAAGCCGAGCAAGCCTCCGGACTTGGGCTCCTCGTTTTATTTAAATTGTTTCAAATTCAAACCTAAGATGATGGCTTGGCTTGATAGTAATTTGTAACGCCAAACTCGTTGGTGGGCAAGGTTCAAAACTCAAGGGCTCCCCTTTTTGGTACTTTTTGTTTCCCAAAGGCCCTTTTTTTTTTTTTTTTAAAGTATTTATTTTAATATTTTTCTGGTACTTTTTGTTTCTCCCTAATCTAGCATTCTTTCTTTCTTTTAGTTTTTATTTTAATATTAGCAGGATTCCTTCCTCTTGCCTAAGTCCCTTTTTTTTCCAACAAGTTTAGATCACACGCAAATATATAAGCACTCTTATAAATGTATGTAATCACACAAACTCGTGGTGTTATATGAGTGAGCCCCACAGATTTATGCATGTGTTTGTGTAAATGTGGGTGCATTTGAGTGTGGTTCTAGACTTTTTGTTTTTCCTTCTCAATCCACAATATTACGAAATCACATTACTCAATTACATTGTCAGAAATTTAGCTTTTAACATACACAACAAATAATGTGCATGTGATATGTTCTTACATTTAATTTAAAAAAATTATCTCAATGGTGGAAAACTGAAAACAAATCGAGCGAGTTAACATGATTTATTAGTTTTTTTTAAAAAAACAAATCATAGTTAAAATATGAGGATACTTTATTATTTTCTTTAAAAAAACATTCTTACAATTATATATTTTTTCATTTATCTTTTATAATTGTATCCTTTTAGTTCGAAGTTTTTTAATTTTGTAAAATTATTAAAAGAACTCCTGACGATGTAGGGGTGCAATATTGGGAGTTTGCTTTGGCCCCCTAAAATAACTTTTGAATTTTTGTAATTTTTAAAACAATTTAATATTAAGTGGGCAACCAAACTAGCGATTGGGCTTGGACAACCAAAACGTTAGGGCCGGTCCTGTAGCAAGGTTCAAGTTGCTCTAACACTGGGAAAAAAAAATTACAAAATAACTATATTCATTTTGCCTTACTTTTCATGCAGTTACTCCCTCCGTCTCAAAAAGTTTGACCTACTTTCCTTTTTTGGCTGTCCCAAATATAGGATCAATTTAAAATTTTCAACAAATAAAAGCCGGTAAATTTAATTTCTGCCCTTGAGATGCTTTTAACAATCAAAACAATGACACCAAAACAAGAATAATTGAAAATTTTAAAGTTTAAAGTGCGTTTTAAAATTTTGAAAAAGTGCTCCGGTTACATTGGCAACAAGATTTTCTACTTTCCGGAAAACAATTCAAATTCAAAACTTGATTAAATCCTATTTTATTAGAGTCAACTAATGAATGACAAACTTGAAAATTTATAAGTTTTGAATAACATTGTGTATTGTACATAAAATTTGGAAATTTAATAAATGGGAAAATGACCAAAACATGGCAAAAAGGGAAAAAAATGACTGAAAGGAGGCCATGGTTTCACAAATGCCCAAATCATGGCAAGGAAAAAAAAAATACACATACATGGTATATTTCCCGTACACTGCCCAAAATACCCTCATTTTTTTTTTTCCCCCAAATTAAACCTCTATCTCTTTCACTCCCTTTACAACCTTTCTTCCTTCAGATCTTCTTTTTTTTTTTTTGGTACTTCGGAAATAAATTACGAACTAAGACCAAGAGTTTAGCTGCATCGGATGTGCAGTTAGATCAATACAACAGTACATAGAATCAAAGAGCATGGCAAAAACAAAGAAGGCAAACAAAAACCAAGACTAGTCAAGGATTAGACGGGTATTAAGCCTATCCCTTGTCATGAATTCACGAATCTCCATCGGTAGGGTTTGTTGTTCAGATCTTCAAAATCATGCTTAGGGCGCACTTGAAATTTTGGAACCGAGTTCTGTAGCTCAGTTCCCACATGCTAGGGTTAGTTTCCAAACCCACTACTCCCTTCTCAATCATTTCCCCCATCGTGTTCCGTCACCAGCGCTGATGACCTAATCATAAGCCGGCGACTGCTCCGATCAGCCCAGGTATTTTTTTACCCTCTCTCTCTGACTACATCTCTCTGTTTCTTTCAATCTGTATGCCTAACATTTTACCCAACCATAAACTCCTTTCAGGAGCTCTCACCGTAAGTCAGAGAAAACCATCTAGCTTTTGATTCACGTAAACAGAAAAGATCATTTCGATATTTGGAGGTAGACTTTCATCTTGTTTAGACATTTTTGCTTGATTATTAATCTGATTCCTCCAGGTTTTTTGTTTTATCTTCATAACCCGTCCCCATTCTTCTGATCTAGAGGGCATTTCGGCAGTTGGTTGGTCATTCCTTCGTCCTTTCCATTAAGATACTTTAAAAAAAAAAAAAAAAAACACCTCACTTCCTCTTGTTGCTTGTGTAGGCAAGTACTATCATTTGGGACTGCATTCCGGTGGCTCTAATGTGGACCATTTGGAATGCTAGGAACAAACTGATTTTTGAAGAATCTCAGGCTCTCAGCCTAATTGGGAAGACATTATTGAGCTTATAAAGGTCAAAGTAGCATTATGGGTTAAAACAAAGTTGGGAGGTGGAGCCTACACAGTGGATGACTTTGTGTTCAGATTAAAAAGTATTTTGGAGTCTCTATAGTTAGATTCAAGGTTGGTCTTGGATTGTTTTTTCTGTTTCAGATCGGTTTCTGTAACGAGGAGGGACTGTCTCCTTGATTCTGATCTCTATATCTTTTGTTGTTGGTTGGCTCCTTGCTAACCTCTTTTGGGTCTGGATTGGCTTCATTTTAGCTTTGGGAGTCTCGTGTCGATTCGCTCTATGCTACTTTGTTGCCTCTCTTTTGTCCACTTTAATCTTTGTAATTCCTTCAAAGGTTAATGAAATTTATTCTTTTGCCGTTCAAAAAAAGTTTAGCGATGCAATGCCTTCAATGAAGAAGGTTGTTTCTATGTTTTGCAATTTGGTCATATTTTTTCCTCTTTGTTCTACAACACAGATTTATTCTTAAGTGTCTTCATCCAACATGTCTTGTGGTTCTAATTCTATCTGAAGCATGTGGCTAATGTTTTGTTTTAAGGAGATAAGATGAGTTTTTGTTCTTGTTCATTGCTTTTTTTGGGGAGGTTGATGGGTTGCTGGGGCTTAGAGGTGTCAAATGGGCCTTGGCCGGCCGCGGGCACCCGGCACGAAAAACTCGACGGCACGGTTTGGGTTTGGGCACGGTAAAAGTTGGGCACGGCACGGCACGGTCTGAGGGGGCACGGGCACGGGCACGGGGCACGGAAATGGGTGGGCACGGCACGGTAGTTGGCCTAGCGTGGCACGGCACGGCACGACACGGACTTAATCAGGCACGACACGGGCACGGCACGGTCTTAGTCTGGCACGGCACGGGCCGACATACATAATAAATAAAAATAAAAAGCGGTAGTGTGAAAGGGCGGTATACGGGGCACGGCATGAGTATAAATAAAGAATGAGGAAAATAAAAATAAAAAATAAAAAATAAAATGAGGAAAAATAAATTTTATTTTATTTCAAAATTTGAGGAAAAATAAAAAATGATATTTTTGAATAATAAAAGTGAAAATTTTGATTTTTGAATTGATAGGTGAAAAATATTTTTAGAATAAGTTTTCATTAAATCACGGAGAGAGAGAGAGAGAGAGAGAGAGAGAGAGAGTTGAATTTAGAATAAGTTTTCATTAAATAAATGAACTTTAGAAAAATAAATAAATACATAATAAATAAAAAATAAATTTTTATTAAATAAATGAAGTTGCCAAATGCCATAATTATGAAAACAAAAAAGATGGAAATTAAAACTGAATTTATGAATAATAATTAGAATTTAATAAATGGACTTGCCATAATGAGAAGAAAAAAAATGAGGTAAAATAAAAATAAAATTTTGAATAATAGTTAGAATTTAATAAATGCACTTGCCAAATAAGGGGGAAAAAAGTGGGGAAAAAAGGATTTTTTTAAATATATTTTAAATAAATAAATGGACTTCACAAAAATAAATAAATACATAATAAATAAATAGAAATACATTTTTATTAAAAAAAATAAGTTGCCAAATGCCATAATAAGGAAAAATGAGGGAAATTAAAATTGAATTTTTGAATAACATAAATGAAAACTTAGGGTTAAAATAAAAATTAAATTTTGATAACAAACATATAAATTTTGAAAAACATTTTTATAAAATAAATTAAATTTTATTTGAAAAAGAGGAAAAAATGAAAAATAAAATTTTTAATAATTAAAATGAATTTTGGGAGGGGAAAAAATTTGGGGAAAAAATTGGGGGAAAAAATGAAATATTGGAATAAATTTTAATTAAATAAATCAAAAATGTAATTTTATTAAACAAATTAAGTTTCCAAATGCCATAATAAGGAAAAAATGAGGGAAATTAAAAATGAATTTTTGAATAACATAAATGAAAAAACTTAGGGGTGAAATAAAAATTAAATTTTGATAACAAATATATAAATTTTGAAAAAATATTTATAACATAAATTAAATTGAAGAAAAAATGAAAAATAAATTTTTAATAATTAAAATGAAATATTTGATTTTTGAATTGATAGGTCAAAATTGAATTTTTATAATTACATAATATGTTAAATTATTAATATGTTATATTGTTTTGTATAAAATTTTGATTATATTATGCATTAGCCACACGATCGCAACACATTTGTGACGATCAACACCGTTCACTTTGTTTGTTTTGCTATTTTAATCACCCTCGCCAAATTTGAAGTCCATCGGGTATTGAAAACCCTTTCATCAGAGACGTTGATTTATTATAAACCGACAATTTGTGTCCTTCGATCAAATGCATAACGATAGTTAAATCACTTCATTTTTTGCATGGAGGATATAATCACTCCCACTTGAAATCTAGACGGTTCCGATACGAAAAAAATTGCTCTGATGTTCGTCGAGTCATGCATTATAGGACATTATTGCTCTTAAATTCACCGAATTTGATCCGATCATATGGTTGCCGACATTTGATAGGCACCGTTTTCGGGGAAAATGATAGAATTGATAAGATATGAAATCGTAACGGTTTAGATCGAACATTCGATAAATCAAGTCTGCACCTACCTTTTGATCATATACATCGAACTAACTTTGTTATGAACTAAGATATTATGCTATAGGATAATGTGTGTTAGCCATGCAATCTCAACATAATTATGACGATCCAAGCCGTTCACATTGTTTGTATTGCTGTTTTAATCACTCTCGCCAAATTTGAAGTCTATCGGGTATTAAAAGCCCTTTTATCGGGACGTTGATTAATTATAAACCAAAATTTTGTCTCATTTGATCAAGTACGTAATGATAATAAATTTACTTCATTTTTTGCATGGAGGATATATGCACTCCCACATAAAATGTAGACGGTTCCGATTCGAAGAAAAATACTCCGACAACCCTCGAGTAATACAATTTTACGGCAAAACAAGTGTATTAGATCAAAAAACAAGCTGTATTAGATCACACCCAAATTTCCTTCTAGAACGTGAGCTACTGGCGCCACTCCCTCCAAAACATGAGCTACTGGCGCCAAAATTCCCACCTTCCCGTAAAAACCCAAATTTCCGCGGCAAAATCACGCCCAAATGTTGTTTTGCCAAAAACCTCACTCCTCACTTTCTCTGATTCCCTACATCTAAACAACCTTTTTTTTCCCCTCAATCCACTTGAAACCCAATCCTCTTCTGACGAAGATGCCTTCTCTCCAACGCAAAACCATGGCTCCAAATCGAGCTCAAAAAAACGAGATTCTTACACCGATGCTGCGAGGAATATGGGTCTGGCGAGTACCCGTCCGAGCTGCTTCTTTGCGACAAATGCGATTGTGGGTTTCACCTCTTTTGCCTCAGACCCATCCTCGCCTCTGTCCCCAAAGGCAACTGGTTCTGCCCTTCCTGTTCGGATCATAAGAAAAAACCCCAAAGTATGTATTTTTTGCTCGTTTTAGGATTCGTGTTAAGTAGTTATTTCGCCTGCATTTGCCTTGGTATTGGGTTTTTGAAGTTTACAATATGAGTAATCTGAAGCATGGGTTGTTGTATTAAAATTGAATCAAGGATATGGATTTGCTTACGAACTCGTGGGAAGCGTATCTGTGTAAGTTCCAATGCGATACGATTGGGTTTTCTTGAAGCATTTTACGAGGGATCGAAGAACACTCCCATTAATTTTCAAACGAGGTTAGAAGAACACCCCCATTTTACCCGCGTCCCGTGGGTCATGTGCAAGCAAGATGATGCCCCTGATCCCATTATGAGTATCACCTTATCATTTTTTATGTGAAAATTTTGATTAAATTTTATTGTCTTCTTGCCATGTTCCCTCATCCTTAGTGGGGTTTCTATGAGAGTATATGTTGGTCCTGAATGATATCATTTTTTCGTGTAAGGATAATATTTGTTATGTCCATTCTCATGAATGCTTGTTTGATGTTCGTCACAATGCCTATGAGAACCATGGCTGATTAACAAATGGTGGTTGTTTTAGCTAGATACAAGGACCGGTTTCTAAAGTCATTACCGGCTACCCGTCGGGCTAGTGCCGACTTCACTCGCCCTGTATTTACTGCTGTGGCATTTTACTTATGCGCAAAGAATCATAAGGTGCCTAAACCTCCATGAAGGACCTACGTCAGAATCTGAATTTTCCGGCGTAAGAAATGCCTTTTCTTTAGTGTGCATAGTCATTTGTTGCCACCAAGGTTTCTTGTGTAAGAATTTTTACTTATCCAATAAAATTTGCAGGTTTCTACCTCCATGAAGGACCTTTGCTATGACGTGTTTGGGATATCAAGAGAAAAGAAAGATACGAGGGAAGTGAAAGGCAACAGAGGTAAAATCTCACTGTTGTTGCCTATTGGCATATCAGCTTACCTCTTCTTGCCGAACATTACTAGTGCATATGATATTTGAACTATTACAGCGGTATATTTGATCTGAATCTCCCGACAACTTTGCTCGTGCCATCACTCTTTCCTCTTGGTGCCTAGTTATTCTACCTTGTTTTTTTTTGGATTTCTATTCGGCAATTTTTCTAAACTACTCCAATTTGTCTCCATTAAAAGACCATAGAAAGAGAATTCATTAGATCATTAAAATAGTAATAATAAAATATGGATCGAACTTACCATGATCAAGTTCAACAAAATAAAATTAATTCAATTATAAAATGTGTAATTTTTTATTTTTCTTATCATAATTACAAACACCATTTTGTGGGCAATCGATTAAAGAAAGGTTCACGCGGAGCACAACACGATTAAGTGAACGGGCCGGCACGATTAAAAAACAGTACGGCACGACATGATTAAGTAAACGGGCACGGCACGGCACGACACGAGTCAAACGATTAAGTAAACGGGCACGACATGACACGACACGTGTCAAACGATTAAGCGGGCCGGCACGACACGACACGATTAAGTAAGCGGGTTGGCACAGCACGATTAAGTAAATGGGCACGGCACGGCACGACACGACACAAGTCAGACGATTAAGCGGGTTGGCACGGCACGACACGACACGATTAAGTAAGCGGGCCGGCACGGCACGACACGATTAAGTAAATGGGCCGGCACGGCACGGCACGGTTACAAAATGGCACGGCACGACACGGCACGAATGAAGAAAAATGGCACGGCACGGCACGACTAAAAATGGGCACGGCACGATTAAGCACGGCACGGCATGGCACGATTAAGTAAACGGGCACGGCACGGCACGGGCACGGTTGGCACGGTAGAAAAGCGGCACGGCACGGCACGACGGGCCTGTTTGACACCTCTACTGGGGCTGAAGGTTGCACATGAAAACATGCATAGTGCTAAAAATTGAGAAACTGTTAATATCTTCATCACATGGAGAAGTGTCGGCAATTATCCATCAGGGATGTGTTTAGTGTTTACTATGACATGATCTTGATGTGATTTAATTACATGATGGACATTGCTACAATGCAAATGTGGAGCTTGAACATTACTATTTTCAGACATTGAGTTCCTCATGCTTCCTTGAGGTCCCTTCTTTTCAATAATTACCATAAATGTGCGAGCCAAAAAGCTTACCCTTTCCAAAGTACCTCATTGTTGACTTGAAAAGGTTTCAACTAAAAGTTTATGTTTAGACGTTTTACCCGAAACCTTTTGAATTTGCTCCTAGGACACATGTTCATTCTCTCTTTATTCTCATCATGTCTTCTTCTTTCTCTTATTCTTCCTTTTGATATTTTTTTGGTTTGTCCCTCGTGCAGTGTGCCCCAATGCAAGTTCAAGGTGGGAAAGTTTCAGCAGGACGTGGGGGAGTAACCTTTTAGACTACAACTCGACATCGCTTCTTCTAGTGATGATGACGATGTGCCATAATTAGAGAGCAGCAGGGGTGAGAATGATGAGAATGAGGATGAGGACAACAAGAAAGAGGAGGATGGTGAGATATGCAGCCTCTGGCCAAGAAAAACCAAACAGGGATGCTAGACACTTAGGCGGCTTCTTCTTTTTTCTTTTCTTTTTTTTTGTATAGAGCTACATTAAATGTTGCATATGTTGATGCTCAGGTCATTTTTACTCTTTTTGGACATATGTAAAACCTGAGTTCAGAATTTGTCTTGTTCAAATAGTGAATGCCGTTATTTGTTCTTTCTTTTTGTTTCAATTGTAATGGACAATTGATATGATATGACCATGACTCTACATGAGTCTAAATTATATGAACTGTGTTTCTTGTTGTTGTAGACTGACAGATCGATGAGACGTCGGATTGGCAAGAAAATAGGTGATATGCTGTCAAATTTTATCCAGAACAGCCTACGTTTTAAGATCACACACAATACGGCCATAAAAAGCAAGTGAACCATGTCAAATTTTTTCCAGGACTATACCAACGAAAGCAGTGGACAGACATGGGATACACACACAACATTGAGGTTAAAAATAGACACCACAATCTTTGGAAAAAAAAAGTTTGATTTGACAATAGGTTGGCCTTGTAATACCCTGTATTTTCCTAAAATGAGTTTTGAGGGAAATTCTTTAATACTTGTAGTATTTTAAAATATATATATATATATATATTATCCAAAAGTAATTTTAGCAACAAGGTGGGCGGGTTTTCAAAGACTGAGTCCACCGCGCCGAGCCTCGAACCCGCGACCTCCTTAAGAGAGACCACGAGTTTGGCCACCCAGCTAACCCGAGTGGTTGTATATGTATTGACCAACTTAATTATTTATACCGTCCAACTTTTTGGCTACACTCCTAAATTTCGAGACGAAATTTTCTGTAAGGGGGGTAGGTTGTAATAATCCAAAATTTTTAAATAAAAATCTGAATTATTTTAATTTCTAACTGACTCTATTAGACTATTAAATTTCTAATTTCATAGATTACTTTTATTGTCTATATATTAAGCATATATTGTGTGTGTGTATATATATAGGCACTTGTATGTTTTATGCATTTTTATTTTATTCCAACCTCTCAGCTCCCTCCATTACCACAATTCATTTCCCCATCTTTATCCCTGCAGAATCAATTGAGCTCCATCACCCCAATTTAATTCATTTCATGCCCACCCATTCCCCTTCCTCTGCCACTTCCACTATGTTCCAATAGTACTACTACACTACATATATGCATACACCAATACATCCCTTTCACTCTACACCTGCAATCTTATGAAAACAAAAAAAGAGGAGAGAGATCACCACCACGTTTTCCTATTCTCGTCCATAACACGCATCCATTTTCATGGCCAATTTACTCCTAGGTAAAGTCGTTTTTAGGCTTAAGTTTTTAAACAAAAGTTGTAGAGGGCGTCGAGTACTTCAATTTCGGTATAAGAATCACCCAAATCGGTTGAGTTTTGAGTGAGTTATAGCCATCCAAAGTGCAGTAAAAATCTCGGGTACATTTTCCAGACAGCTCTCTGCTCTTCTGTAAATCTCCATTTTTATCCTCATTAAAGTGGATTTCGGGTTTAGATTCCTTCAAGAAGATTGTAGATCACTTCAAGCCCTTCGTTTTAGGTTCAAGAATCACTCAAAACGGTTGAGAAATGACCACGTTATTGCGGCCCGAAGTTTCTGGTCCAGTCAAACCGAGCAGCTCACTGAACCTTTACAAATCTTCATTTTTCTCATTGTTGGAGTGCGTTTTAGGCTTAGACTTCTTCATCAACGTTGTAGAGCACTTCGAGAGATTCGTTTTAGACACAAGAATCGCTGGAAACGGACGAGGTTTGAACCCGATATCGCAGCCCAAAGATTCTGTTCGCAATGGAGTTCTTCATTGCCACTCGAAATACCACCGGACTTTACCGTCGAGCTTTTCGTCCGGACCTAAGGTAGAAACCTCTTATCCATTAACCCTAAGTATATTTACTAGCCTTAGACTTGATATTGGGGCTTGCAATGAGCCGAACGAAATGAAATCAAAATGTGAAATGGGTCGAGAAACCCACCAAACCGATTATGGCCGTAAGGCCTAAAGATGGTTAAAGTTGATTTAACAAGTGATGTTGTGTATGGTTATGTTGTTTGGCTGATTATTCATGTCCATTATGATTTGTTTTGTTGTCATAATTAAAATCTACAATATTATGTTTGTTTCGATGTACTCCGTCGATTAAATTTTAGAATGTTATGTAATTCATTTAGATTAGTAAAGTGAATCTTTGTTAGTAAACTTGATCATAATCTATTATGACATGTTTATATTTATGATACTAGTAAATATATATCATCTATTATTGATACGTTAGCTTTGGTAAATTACTAAAATGTCCTCCATTGACGAATTACCAATTTGCCCTCGTGCATAGTTTTACCTTACAAAAAGTCCCGAACCTAATGAGCTACTAGATTTCGTCTCTACACTTGAATGAAATACGACATCGACCTATATTTTTATGAATCACATTTATGACCCTTAAACTCTTTTTACTCAAACTTGTGTATTACCTTTGATATGCGTAGTGACGCGGGAACACCATAAGTCGTGTATTTCGCCATGGATTTATTATGTGGTTATGTAAACCCTTGAAATGTCATTATCGCCTTACTTTTCTTGTTAAGATATTGTTATTGTTTTGGCTTCGCTTGTGGTATTACATTATCGTCAAATTGTTGGATTGTTAGAATGGACAACTAGGTTCCCGGGTTGGGTGATCGTGCGCGGATATCACATAGACGATAAGGTTAATGGAAAAGTGAATTGGAATCGATTATTGGGGAGTCACCCCGAGATTGTTGAATGGCAGTCAGCCAAGTGATGAATTGATTATGGGGAGTCACCCCGAGATTTGTTGAATGGCAGTCAGCCAAGTGATTTTTCGTTTTGGAGGAATATTTGGCAGCCTGCGAGGATTTCGAAACCCTAGGATATGACAATCTGTGATTACTTCATTTGAATTCTGAGGCGTTAAAAGGGTGGATGTATTATAGACCGAGTCACGGCTATATACCTACAGGAGCTGACAGTTGTCACTCGTAGCCCAGTGGTACAGTCAGTCCCTGGGAAATTCATCCTTGTGAGGCGGCTGACGGTTGGATTAAGTAAGTAACTTATACCTTCCGTCGGGGCTCCTAGTCAGGGCAAGCAAGGGGGGAGTATATCACGGATTGGTTATTTGGGAGGAAAGTTCTCTAGGTTGAGAACTTAGATGAATATGTAAGTTAATGGCTAGTAATGAAATCAGTTATGCGTTTATTTTGTGCTTTATGATTAATTACCTACTTGTTCCTTTAATTACTATTTTTCAATCATATATGTTGTACTTGTATGTTAAGCAAGGGTTGGTGGGTAAGAGTTAGCTATTGAGTGATTTATCGCTCACGGTGTTACACTTCGTGTGACCCTGGTATAATACTATGATGTTGCTTCGCGACTCGGACGTATTATGCCAGACTGTGATCAAGCAGGTACTATTGGTGTCGAAGGAGACGGTTATTTTAGAACCGAGGATTTTCCGGCATACCAGGCTCAGGAGGAACCGTGGAATCCAGAGTTGAACCTTAATCTGTAGAACCCACCCCTTTATTTTAATGTTGGGTCTGTATTATTAATTTCTCAAACCGTACTAAGTATTTTGTAATGGGTTGCACTTCACATTTTCCAACGTGTACTCTGATGGAAACTCTTTTTATTAAATTAATCCTAATTAGTTGTCTTAATTAATGCTTCCGAAAATCCGGGGCGTTACAGGCCTAACATGGATGCAAACATTTTGAGACAGAGTGCAATCTTTTTTTATTAACAGTGCAATTATTTTGAGACAAAGTGTAATTTTTTTCATGTATGGTGCAAGTATATCGGAGATAAAAAATCTCTATAAAAAATTTTAATTTGACCATACTCTGTCAGGGAAGTTGACCTAACATGGATGCAAATATTTTGAAACAGAGTGCATTTTTTTAGAGTAATGGTGCAAGTATATCGAACATAGAGTGCAACATGAAAAATCTGTCTAAAAAAGTTTGATTTGACAATATCCGACAAGGCAGGTTGGCCTAACATGGATGCAATTATTTTGAAACAGAGTGCATTTTTTTGGAGTAATGATGCAAGTACATCGAATATAGAGTGCAATACGCAAAATATCTATCAAAAAGTTTGATTTGGCCATACCCTACAAGGAAGGTTGGCCTAACATCGAGGCAAATATTTTGAGAGAGACTGCAAATTTTTGGAGTAATGGTGCAAATATAACGAAGATAAAATGCAACACGCAAAATCTCTCTAAAAAAAATTTGATTTGACCATACCCTGCAAGCCTGCAAGGCAGGTTGGCCTGACATGGATGCAATTATTTTGATACAGAGTGCATGTTTTTGGGGTAATGGTGCAAGTATATCAAAGATAGAGAGCAACATGCAAAATCTCTCTAAAAAAGTTTGATTTGACTATACCTTACAAGGCAGGTTGGCCTAACATGGATGCAAATATTTTAAAATAGAGTGCATTTTTTTGGAGTAATGGTGCCAGTATATCGAACATAGAGTGCAACATGCAAAATCTCTCTAAAAAAGATTGATTAGACTATATCCTACAAGGCAGGTTGGCCTAACATGGATGCAATTATTTTGAGATAGAGTGCATTTTTTTGGAGTAATGGTGCAAGTACATCGAATATAGAATACAACACGCAAAATCTCTATAAAAAAGTTTGATTTCGCCATACCCTAAAAGGAAGGTTGGCCGAACATGGATGCAAATGTTTTGAGAGAGAGTGCAATTTTTTAGAGTAATAGTGCAAGTATAACAAAGAGAGAGTGCAACATGCAAAATCTCTCTAAAAAAGTTTGATTTGACCATACCCTGAAGGCAGGTTGGCCCAACTTGGATGCAATTATTTTGAGACAGAGTGCATGTTTTTTGGGGTAATGGTGCAAATATATCAAAGATAGAGAGCAACGCGCAAAATCTTTCCTAAAAAGTTTGATTTGACTATACCTTACAAAGCAAGTTGGCCTAACATGGATGCAAATATTTTAAAACAGTGTGCATTTTTTTAGAGTAATGGTGCAAGTATATCGAACATAGAGTGCAACATGAAAAATCTCTCTAAAAAAGTTTGATTAAACTATATCCAACAAGGCTGGTTGGCTTAACATGGATGTAATTATTTTGAGACAGAGTGCATTTTTTTGGATTAATGGTGCAAGTATATCGAATATAGTAGAACACGCAAAATCACGCAAGTTTGATTTCTCCATACCCTAAAAGGAAGGTTGGCCGAACATAGAAGGCAAATATTTTGAGAGAGAGTGCAATTTTTTAGAGTAATGGTGCAAGTAATACAAAGATAGAGTGCAACACACAAAATCTCTCTAAATGAGTTTGATTTGACCATACTCTGCAGGCAGGTTGGCCTAACATGGATGCAATTATTTTGAGATAGAGTGCATTTTTTTGGAGTAATGGTGCAAGTATAACGAAGATAGAGTGCAACACGCAAAATCTCTCTAAAAAAGTTTGATTTGACCATACCCTGCAAGGCAGGTTGGCCTAACATGGAAGCAATTATTTTGAGACTGAGTGCATGCTTTCTAGGTAATGGTGCAAGTATATCAAAGATAGAGAGCAACACACAAAATCTCTCAAGAAAAGTTTGATTTGACTATACCTTACAAGACAGGTTGGCCTAACATGGATGCAAATATTTTAAAATAGAGTGCATTTTTTTAGAGTAATGGTGCAAGTATATCAAACATAGAGTGCAACATGCAAAATCTCTCTAAAAAAGTTTGATTAGACTATATCCTACAAGGCAGGTTGGCCTAACATGGATGCAATTATTTTGAGATAGAGTGCATATTTTCACTGGCACCCCATGAGGTTTTACTTAAAGACTACACACCCTTCACGTATGAAAAATGACCTATAAACCCCTATTGTTTCAATCTTTATTTTAAAGCATTAAACAACAATTGTTTGAGAATATGTATATGATGGAATTATTCAGTAGTGACTTATTTGACAAATACACCCTTTCCGATATGTAATAAAATAAATAATAACAAGCTCTCAATTCGATCTTTTTTTTTTTTGGACTCCAAAATAATAATTTGTCATTTTTTGACCAAAACAGTTCATTGAAAGAGTAAAAAAATGTCATTTTGATTCAAAATAAGTGAGAACTAAGAGTTACATTTCCTTTTTCCTATCTAAAATGGTCAATTTCTAGATATAAGCCACTTTTTTTTTTTTGAAAAAATTCACTAGATATTAAAAAATCCTAAAGAAATATGACTTGGAGTATACGTGTTTTGGTTTTGCGTGAAATTGTTCAAAATATGATTTTGATTTTGCAACTTTTTAAGTAAAGAACTACACTTAAATATATCCAAAAAGTAAAATACAAAAATCGATAAAATTAATGGAATTAATAACAAAAAAAATCAAAGACATATAAATCACTCATAGGAATTGAAAAATAATTTCCCCAAAAATCAAAATGGGATTTTTCTGAGTGAAAAATCTTTTATTTTATAATGTATTTTCATATAAGACAATAACGGAGGTTAAAGATAAAAGAAAGAAGCAAATACGTAATAAATATTTATGCTTTCCAAACTAGACTCAAGTTGAGCTGTAGTGGAGTTGATAAGTACGCGTGGGAAGAGGCAAAGTTCCAAGGTAGTTGATAAGTACGCGTGGGAAGAGGCAAAGGTCCAAGGTTCAAATCTCCATAGAATGGAAAACCACACTCTCTGCCTGTCCCGCTCACATTGTGCTACCACATACTAAATAAAGGAGACAACAAGAGTATATACAGAGATACAAATCCTAAACCCAATAGGAAAACCTAAACGGAATAGGAAATCCTAAAGGTAATAGGAAATCACTCCCATCCGGCCCACACGGGGTGGAATCCCAACAAAATGTTATGCAATTCTGGTGGAAGTTTCCAACCTTTCCGTAAATGACGAAAAGACAGATGTGGGGCGTAAAACATATTCAGAATACAAAGCATTTATTTTCATGAACACCCCTACGAAATCGAGGAATTTTTCAATACTCGGACGTGCACGAGTAGGCACCACGTGGTACCCTCTCGGCTTTGAATTTTTTTTTTCCATGAAATCACTACAACACCAAACGTTTGAATCATTTTTGTTGTTCCCTCTTAATTCAAGTAACTTCTATTACGTTCATCCAGAGTTCCGCCTAGGCGCTAGTTGTTGGGGTGTAGACAACCTTCAGTAGTACCGGGGGTGTGGGGGCGGGAGCCCCCACGAGACACTGGAGTGCGACTTTAGGAGCATTCCGAACTGCAGCGAAAACAATATTTGAGGGACCTCGGTGTGTAATTTCGGCTATAGGCCCGACCTAATTTTTTCGTTGTTAGTGTGTCATTAGGGCAACACGTTTTCAGAGAAAACAGAGATAGAGAGGCGAGAGAAAATGCAGATCTCAGAGAGATTGCAAGAAGACTTGTACTCTTTATTTCGATTTCATAGTGGACTAGTGTGGCTCCCGTGGATTTTCCTCGCGTTGAGGTTTTCCACGTATATCTGTGTCTCGCTTTCTTTTCCGTTTTTCATTACGAACGATTACTTGTTTTTTTTTCCTGTGATTCATTGTTTCCAAGATCCGTAGGGGTGTTATGGGGTTGCGAAAATCCTAACACTAGCCAGTAGTCCAATGCTTAGAGTCTGCCTAGTCCCCACCTTTTTCTGCCCAACTAATACCTAGTGATTTTTAGATAGTCCAATGCTTAGATTAGGCAGACTGCCTAGTCCCCACCTTTTTCTGCCCGACTAATGCCTAGTGATTTTTAGAACATTGTGTTCATCCTTACATAAACCCATATAGTAAAATGTTAGATATACGCACACTTCCGACGTATCAGATACCTCTCAGGAAATCACACAAACAACATTCATTTCTGGTCTATAAATATAAACTTGAAAACACAGAAAATACGGAGCAGAAAATATGAGCATCAATTCTTAACCTCGTCAAAATCAAAGAAATTGAATTCCTCTGCATGAAACTTTGAGAAATCCCTTCTGGGTTTTTCATTGCTAGGTTTCTGCCGCTTGAAAGAGTGGAAATGGAAATTGGTGATACATTCAGAGTGAGCAGTGAAAATAAAAGCAGCTCATACATATCGAGGAACAGTGGGAGGGAGGTTTTTTCACAGTCTGCTCGCGAAGAGTATGACGAAGCAGCACTGAAATGGGCTGCCATTGAGAAGCTTCCTACATATGCACGGGTAACAAGAGGGATACTGACTGAAGATGGGGTTCACCCGCGTGAAGTTGATATCAAGAGTCTTGGGATTTTAGAGAAAAAGAATCTGGTGGAGAGACTGGTGAAGATTGCAGAGGAAGATAATGAGAAGTTTTTGTCAAGGCTTAAGGAGCGAATTGACCGGTAAGCTTCCGAAAATTACAGCTTTTTGTAATGCGTTCCAAAAATTGGAGACTTTTTCTAGTGTTTGGTGAGCAGCACGATATGTTGTCTTCAGAAATTCCTGAAAGCACTTTGCTGAAGTACTGATATGTTTTTTGGGGGAAACCGAAAGCACATAACACAAATGTCTTTCATAGTTCTTTACCTATTGGCACATTTTTAAAGTTTAAGCTTTTGTTCTTTGTTCATTTATTTGTTCTGCTATGAGCAAGAGGAAAAACAGGTGTCGTACATTAGCCCGCCCGCCAGATGATGATGTTCCACTCCTAGAGGCGGATATGAGAGGAGTGGCTTTTGAGCGTAATTAGTTTCCGATTTTTCTTTTCTGGTGTACCAAAGAAATTTATTTGTTCTGATACAGGGTTGGACTGCAACTTCCAACTATAGAAGTCCGGTTTGAGAATTTGAACGTTGATGCAGAAGCTTATGTCGGCGGTAGAGCACTGCCCACTATATTCAATTACACTGCCAATATGGTAGAGGTAATTCATAGCTGATACTATCAATCAATATCGATTTATTTTGATTTCGAAAACCTCTATCGGCTTTAATTTTTCTGCCATCTTTCCATGTCTAAGTACAAGTTCCACTGACCCTCAAATCTCTCCCTTCTGTCTCCCTCTCCATATGTACGTACTCGTGTATATATATTGCTACCTGAAGGGTTTTTTGAATTACCTCCATATTCTTCCAAGTAGAAAGAAGCCATTTCCAATCCTTCATGATGTCAGTGGAATAATCAAGCCTGGAAGGTGAGAAGACAAATGATTTACAATTTCTCCATCGAATTTTAAAAGAAAATCTCTAGCATAAATTCCCCTAAATCATTCCACTCACCAGTGCTTTGATCTGGCTTTGCAGAATGACATTGCTATTAGGTCCACCAAGCTCTGGGAAAAGCACATTGCTGCTAGCTTTGGCCGGAAAACTTGATACAGATCTAAAAGTAAAACAAACTTGATAGTATTCCAGTTTTCTAAATAAGTTCCAAGGACTTTGTCATCTTATTTCAGTCCTTGTGTGACTATTTAGGTTTCGGGAAGAGTCACATACAACGGCCATGAAATGGACAAGTTTGTTCCACAGAGGACTTCTGCTTATATAAGTCAATATGATCTTCATATAGGAGAGTTAACAGTGAGAGAAACATTAGCATTCTCGGCTAGATGTCAGGGGGTTGGAACTGGTTACCGTAAGTTAGATTAATGGATGTTTTAGGCTTGCAGGAATGACAGTAGTTCTAAATCAGTTCTTCTTAAAATCTGAAAATTTGCAGAAATGTTAGAAGAACTATCAAGGAGAGAAAAGCAAGCAAACATTAAGCCCGATCCTGATATTGATGTTTACATGAAGGTAAAACCAATTTTGGCATGCTAAGAAACAAATATTTTTTTGTGCACTTATTTCGCACTTGGTTTTCATTTTCTTTTATTCATTATTATTGTTGCCATTAGTATGTGTGACAGTATTGTGCCTACAAACATTTAATCATGTACAGGCTGCATCACTAGAAGGGCAAGAGGTCAGTGTGGTAACAGATTATGTTCTTAAGGTACCAACCTAAAATTCGTCTGAGCTACTGAAAATTATTAGGGAAAAGAGACTTAAATACCTGATTTTACTACCTCCTTTTATTCTTCAAAAACACAGATTTTGGGTCTGGACATATGTGCGGATACCTTGGTGGGCGATGAAATGCTGAGAGGTATTTCTGGTGGACAGATAAAGCGGGTCACAACAGGTAAAATGAATACAAAGAACAGCATACCTTATACTAACAAAGGAACCCCTAAATTAAGCACAAAAATGGCTTATTTTTGTCGTTTTTGAACACTATCTTTTTTCAACTTTTCCAACACATCTTGGGCAGGAGGATTGGAACGGTATGCTTCTTTTCTCTTTTCCTTTTTTTTCTTTTGTCTTTTTCCAAAACCCATAAAAGATTTAGTTAAGACATGAACAAGACAAATACAAAACAAACAGATATTAACACCGTCCAAACTCATCCTTGTAACTATCATTCCTGAAGTTTGAGTATTTAGCTTCGCCAAAAGAGTTCTGAGGTCCTGATTATTCTGAATTTCTGATCAAATATGATGCAGGGGAGATGCTGGTTGGACCAGCTAGAGCACTCTTGATGGATGAGATATCCACTGGCTTGGACAGCTCTACAACTTTCCAGATTGTGAATTCAATCAGGCAGTCCATCCACATACTTCAAGGAACTACTGTTATCTCTCTCCTCCAGCCGGCACCAGAAACTTACCAACTGTTTGATGACATAATTCTGCTCTCAGATGGGCAAATTGTATATCAAGGCCCCTGTGAATACGTGCTTGAATTCTTTGAACTCATGGGATTCAGGTGCCCTAAGAGGAAAGGAGTTGCCGACTTCTTACAAGAAGTAATTTCTAGCTTCGAGATCCCTTTGTTTGTCACATTTTTGTCAAGTGTCTGGCATGATGGAAAACGAAAGTTAACGGAAAAATTATTCCTTAAAGCAACAGAAAATGACTTGTTTTAGAGGAAATTATTATATACTGCTAAAGGTGAAACCATTTTCTAGAACTGGCTAGACAAGCCAGAGTTTTGTCGATGAGTCACCATGTCCCACCATTGCCGTGAGCACTAAACAACCACACAAAACCAACAATCAGACCACCACCACTGGAACCATCATTTTAAGAGTTAGTTAAAGCCAAACCAAAAAAAAAAAAAAAAGAAGCAATTTCCATTTTCTGCAATCAGGGGAGCATAAATACATGTATCTTTTCCCTGAGCTTTAGAACATAGTGTAACTTTGTCTCACTTATTGGGAAAACCTAGGTGACATCAAGGACAGATCAAGAGCAGTACTGGGCAAACAAGGATGAGCCTTACAGTTATGTTACTGCCAGCAAATTTGCAGAAGCATTTCAGTCCTTCCACGTTGGCCGGAAACTGGTTGATGAACTTGCTGTTCCATTTAACAAAGCTACAGGCCACCCTGCCGCTTTAACAACCGAGAAATACGGTGTCAGCAAAAAGGAACTATTGAAAGCTTGCATGTCAAGAGAATACTTGCTCATGAAGAGGAACTCCTTCCCCTACATATTCAACTTGACTCAAGTGGGTGGAATGCTTAAATAGCATTAAAAAAAAAATCACAAATATTGAGGTCGTCAAAAACCTTCTGATCAAACTGATTAATGGTTTATCTATTTTTTCAGCTTATTCTTATCGCATCCATAACAATGACTGTATTTCTGCGAACTGAGATGCCTAAGAAAACATTAGAAGACGGTGGGATTTTCATGAGTGCCTTGTTCTTCGCCATCTATATGATTATGTTCAACGGGTACTCAGAAATTGCGATGAGCATTGTCAAACTTCCCGTCTTCTACAAGCAAAGGGACTATCTCTTCTTTCCAGCTTGGGCATACTCTTTACCCACATGGTTCCTCAAGATCCCAGTAACATTTGTAGAAGTTGGTGCATGGATTTTCCTGACCTATTATGTTATAGGCTTTGATCCAGATGCTGGAAGGTAATGCCCAACCAATCTATAAACAATGTTTTTATTTTCTTGGAAGATAAACACATTTGTAATATAAGGGCTACTCTCAATGACAGATTTTTCAAACAATACTTGATACTCCTATCAGTTAACCAGATGTCTTCTGCACTGTTCCGACTAACTGCGGGAATAGGAAGGAACATCATTGTGGCAAGCACATACGGATCATTTGTGTTACTTATAGTTTTTGTATTCGGTGGATTTGTCTTGCCACGAGGTATGAAAAAAGAAAGAAAAAGAAATTGCACAATAAAAAAAACCTCTTCTCTGTTTCGTGACTTGGATTTTAATTGAAAACTGATTTATTTGCCCTCAGATGATGTAAAAAAATGGTGGATATGGGGTTATTGGTTGTCACCAATGATGTATGGGCAAAATGCTTTAGCAGTGAATGAATTTCTTGGAAAGAGTTGGAGACAAGTAAGCATCAATATGCATTCATTTGGATAAAGAAAATCGCAATTAGGCAAAGTGAATCAAATCATATCACCTACGTTTTGAGGAAATATTTGTCTGCAGATTCCTCCTAATTCCACAGAGACACTAGGGGTACAAGTCCTAAAGTCTTACGGAGTTTTTCCTGAAGCACATTGGTGTTGGCTTGGAATAGGGGCTAACCTCGCATATACTGTTGTATTCCAATTCCTTTGCACTCTGGCCCTAGCTTACCTCAAACGTAAGGAACAAGTAGAATTCATTTTGAACATTAAAATGTACATCTTAATTCTTGCCGAAATTCTTGCCATTCTATTATCCTAATAATCATGGATGGGGCAATTTGATGCAGCATTTGGCAAGCCTCGAGCAATTATAACTGAAGAAACCTTGACTGATAGAATAACTAAGGAAACAGGAGAGCTAGTTGAGTTATCATCAAGAGGAAATAACCCTACTGGTGGGAAAGTTGCTCTCTTAGTTGAATTTTTATGCTGCATTACGTGTTAAAAATGTCGAAAGATTAGAGATAGAATCAAACACTGTGCAGGAAAGGATCATGAAGTACGAAGCAGTGTAACCTCCAGGTCAATGCCATCAAGAGTGGGAAGCATGACTGAAGATGGCCAGACTAGAAGGCGAGGAATGGTTCTACCGTTTGAATCTCTTTCCATCACATTTGATGAGATCAGATATGCAGTAGATATGCCACAGGTATTTTGTAAGAACTATACACAATTTAAGTGCATGAAATACTTGTTTGAACAAAAACGATTTGAAGAAAAAGCATTTCTATGCTCATGCTACGTGCCTATCTTTCCCATTGTAACTCACTCCAGTATGGTGTACTTATTTTCAAGGACAAACTTTGCTTAGACCCCTGTGGTTTAGTCGATGGGCAGACTGATCCCCTGACCTTCATTTACGAGCACATCCACCCCTTTGGTTCTTAAGTGCACCGTCAAAATTTTCACCCAAACTGGCAAAAATACTGTTGTATAACTGCAGAGTTTCGATCTTGCCATTATCTTCTCCACGCCCGATTTTCAACCAGTAAAAATCAGTTTCCCACCCCACACATTCCTCTCCTGCCACAACATCTTCTCCACTTCCATTGAGGAAGCTTTTCACTTCTACTTCCCCATCCTAAAGTCACAAAAGATAACAGAGATGATATATAAATACCTACAAATATTTGCATATGTATTTATAATGGTATAAAAAATCCAAATCAATGTTTGAGGATTGTCTATTTGAACTTTGTGAAATCATCCAAAATGAGCGTACCAACTTCACCAGCCAAAACTACAGATCAATTTCTTCACCTTCGGTTTGTCCAAATTGGTCTGTATTTTTTTTTTTTTTGCACGGAAAAAAAGAAATTTATTAATCCAATATTGAAGATACAAGATTAAACGGGGCAAGAGAAAACCAAAAGGCTCTCGAGACCCAAAAGATTGGAAGGCTGACAAGAAGACAACCAAACAATCAAAAAGATAAACCTAAAAACCCAACACCTAAACTCCAAAACGCCAACAAGAAGAGCAAAAAGCCAAAGAGCACCAAAACACACCGCTCAGAAGCAAGCCCGAAAGCAAACCCACACAAGCCAAAGCAGACAAGACATTTTCTTAACTTATGACATTTTCTCACATGGAGCCCATCGTTCAATCCAATGAAGCCGGGAAAGACCATCTTTTAATCTTCGCTTCTTCCGCTGAAGAATTAGAGGGCCATCTACTCGAACTCATCCCGCTGCCTTTTCCTTTATGATTCAGGTGCACAATCATGGGTGGAAAAAATCGAACTCATTCTGCACCAGCGTCATCGTCATATTCTCCCATAGGCACAAACACACGCACACATATTACACACACACATAGTAGTTTACATTAGGCGCAAAGGCTGAAATTGATGCTAAAATTTACTTGAAAAGCGAGTTAGAAGTTCACGCAAGGACTCGTGATTGGTTTTGGGCTGAATCATGTATTGACCAATGTGATTTTGGATGGTACAGTGCTGGTGAGAAGACTGCCAACAACCTCAGTAAAATGAACCCTTTTTTTTTTGGTAAATATATTTTCGCATATATGCATAATCATGTTTTGAGGTAACTTAGAAGTAATTTATTAGATGAAATTTGGAGAAACCGTATCTAGGAATGTAAGAGAAGTAGTATTCATGGATGATATAATCGGAGATAGCAGAAGTAGACTCATGACAAGGAAGAAGATCAGGGGTAGTAATTATAATAACGGTGTAAGTTGTGCATTAGGTCCATAAACCTTATATGAGTTAATAAATGAAGGTGATGGAGTCAGTCTGCACAACTTATCAAAAGCATCTGATAAATAAATAAAGAAAGAAAGAAGTTTAACCAAGCATCCAATTTTTTTTTCTGTAGATTGCAGAAACTCCAAGTACTTTAAATGCGTAATAGCCTGGACATGCTACAATCGAACTTAGAGGTACAGCTGATTGGCACCCAACAGTGGGTGTCTAGGAGCGGTAGATTGCATACATACCTTACTTTTGACCTTAAATGCACAGATAGGGTGCCCCTAAACTCAACCGCCCAACTCTTAGGGTTGTTAATTGGGTGAGTTTTTTACCACTTAACCAGTGATCACCTCTAGTATACTACTAAATTACTTGCTTGCAGGAAATGAAAGATCAAGGCATACCTGAGGACCAGTTAGAACTTCTGAAAGGGGTAAGTGGTGCTTTTAGACCAGGAGTCCTTACAGCTCTCATGGGTATCAGTGGGGCAGGTAAGACCACCTTGATGGATGTGTTGGCTGGTAGAAAAACGGGTGGATATAGTGGCGGAAGAATCACAATATCTGGATACCCAAAGAAGCAAGAAACATTTGCTCGCATAGCAGGATATTGCGAGCAAACTGATATTCACTCTCCCCATGTTACAGTATACGAGTCACTACAATTCTCTGCATGGCTCCGGTTGCCCCCTGAAGTTGATTCTGCAACGAGAAAGGTGACTCGTAACTTAGAATCTCAAACCCCTATGCCTCAGAATTTTCACAATTAGATTATGCATCTTGAATTACTATAGTTCAAACCTACTAATCGAATAGGCGATCCCACGAATTTAAATAAGTTCTTAAATATCGTATTTCCTTATTAATTTTGAATAAAAATTATTGCATTTTCGAATCTTGAATCGGATCCCAAATAACTGTGAGGCTTGTTGGCAATTTGATAAATCACTCTGCCCTCTAGAGGAATCATACCCAACTTACTTCAATATCTTCCCTATCTCCTGATGATATCTGTGTAAAACCAATCAAAAGAAAACATTAAATTGCAGATGTTCATTGATGAGGTCATGGAGCTTGTTGAGCTTACCCCACTAAGGGGAGCACTTGTTGGGTTGCCCGGTGTGAATGGTCTTTCAATTGAACAGCGCAAGAGGCTTACAATTGCAGTTGAGCTTGTAGCCAATCCATCAATAATATTCATGGATGAACCAACCTCTGGACTTGATGCTAGGGCTGCGGCAATAGTGATGAGAACAGTGAGGAACACAGTAGACACAGGGCGAACTGTGGTGTGCACCATCCATCAGCCCAGCATCGACATATTTGATTCTTTTGACGAGGTAGGAAATCTTTCACAAGATTCACAATCCAATAATCTAATGTTCCTAGTTGTAGAAAGAAATTTGACGAAAAAACAACTATGAGACTGCAGCTGCTTCTTATGAAAAGAGGAGGAGAAGAAATATATGTTGGTCCGCTAGGACGCCATTCTGCCCATCTCATTGCGTACTTTGAGGTAAAGCTAATTAAAAGGACCAGTAATTTCTATCTTTTCACAAAGAAGCTGACACATTTAACTTATCTTTGGTTAAGGAAATCAATGGAGTTAGTAAAATTGAAGATGGTTATAATCCTGCAACCTGGATGTTAGAGATAACTTCACCTGCATCAGAGATAGCTCTTGGGATTGACTTTGCCGACCTGTACAAGAACTCAGAACTATACAGGTAGAGTCATTTGATAGTCTCATAAAATTCCGGATTTAGCATAGAGGTCAGACATCCCAGATTTTTGAAGTGATTGAACATTAAAATGTAACTAAGTTCATTAACCGTAATCTTGAAAGAGTATTACTTTCTAGCTACTAATAATCTTGAATGAATCAGGAGAAACAAAGATTTGATCAAGGAATTGAGTGTACCAGCTTCAGGATCAAAAGAACTAGACTTTTCTACCAAATACTCACAGACTTTCTTCATGCAATGCATGGCTTGTCTATGGAAACAACATTGGTCATATTGGCGAAACCCTCCCTACGTTGCAGTGAGATTCATGTTTACTACTTTCTTAGCTCTAATGTTTGGAACAATATTCTGGGGTCTTGGTTCCAAAAGGTACATATATTAGTAATGGCAAAAAGGATTCCTCCCCCCTTCTTTTTCTCAAATGTTAGTCCCTAAACTAAATTCTATTCTGATTTTGTTATGCGATTTGAAGGGAAAGGAAACAAGACTTGGTGAATGCAGCTGGTTCTATTTATGCTGCCGTACTTTTCGTTGGTGTAGAAAATGCCATATCAGTGCAAGCAGTGGTTTCAATAGAGAGAACAGTCTTTTACCGCGAAAGAGCAGCTGGCATGTATCCAGCTTTGCCATATGCCTTTGGACAGGTAAATTGTTTATATTATTTAGAACATGACATGAATATCAAGAGGACAGACTACATATAATCGTCTATGTAGCCACTCTACAAGAAGAATTTGGATTAAGGGATCAATGGAGGGTTAGAATTATCGTGAAATCGAAGTATAAAGAGAAATATACAAGCCTGTGGCTGTAAGGACATATATAAGCTATTTTGAACTTGCAGAAAGTCAGGCATCCTATCTCTTGGCATACACGAGAAACTTGGGTTTACCAAAACTCCTAAGAGTTTCAGGAAAGCCAATTCAATTTTCACTCACCATGTCCGCCACTTTTGTGCAGGTTGTCATTGAGATTCCATACATTTTGGTTCAAACGATCATATACGGAGTCATAGTTTATGCCATGATTGGATTTGACTGGACAGCTGCCAAGTTCTTTTGGTATCTATTCTTCATGTATTTCGCCTTATTATTCTTCACGTTCTATGGAATGACGGCAGTGGCAGTTACTCCAAACCTAAACATTGCTGCAATAGTTTCAATTTCCTTCTACTTTATATGGAACCTATTCTCAGGATTTACCATTCCGAAGATGGTAAGTTCCATTTTTGCTCACACCTTTTCCTATAGAATGACATCATAACTCAGAACTTAAAAAATTTCGTTCTTCCTTTTAATAACAGAGTATACCAGCGTGGTGGAGATGGTACACTTACATTTGCCCCGTCTACTGGACTATATACGGTTTAGTTGCATCACAGTTTGGAGATGTAAACGACAAGCTTAATACTGGGGAAACTGTGAAGGAAATTATTACTAGTTACTTTGGATTCAAACACGACTTCTTGGGATTTGTTGCGCTCGTTACAGTTGGATTTGCAGTGCTCTTTGGGTTTATCTTCGCCTTTTCAATCAGGGCATTCAACTTCCAGAAAAGATAGAGGTGTCAAAGTTTCACTATTTACAAGTCCTAAATGTTGGGTACCATGTGTGATGTTATATTAAAGAAGGTTTTCTTCTTCTTTTTTCCTCTTGTATTTTGTTGCTTTTATTATTTTCCAGCTCTTTTTGCTGCTTTTATAATTTGGGTCACATTCCAATATTTTCTCTTGTATAACGACTTCGTAAGTTTGTGCAACAGACCCTATTCTATCTCATTAATGAGAAATGGAGATGATCGTTAAGGTACTCAAAATAGGATTTCAAGTAGTATGCAGCATTTTCAACTTGTTAGCTATGACAACACTCGTAGATAGTGGTCGTGTGACTCGTGTCCGTGTCAGTGTCAGACAACTCTAGATATTCGTATAGCTCTTTTATGGCGGGACATGCCGGAAACACACATGGGGACACAATAAAGTGAGTTGTATAAATTTTAAAATGTGATTACATAATAAAATATTCATAAATTTCAAAAGCATTTGACCAAAAGCGTCATGTAAAACATGATTGTGTACGCGTATGGGTATACACCGTCGGTCGATACATCCTAACCTAAATATTGATTAATGATTACAATGTAGATTTGCAAAACTAAACAAAAAAATGATTCAAATAAAAACGCGTGTGTGTACGTTTGTGTCTCCATCTTGAGTATTGTCGTGTCTCGTATTCGTGTCCCTCTTTTTAGAATTATTGTTACCTATATTGGCATCCGTGTCCCCCCGCTGTGTCCGTGCCCATATCCGTGCTACATAGCTTGTTAGCATTCTTGAAGTTTTTGAAAATTGTGTTGCATGGCTTCTCCTTTGGGTGAGTTACAAATGATTGTCTTCCTAGTTCCTAGTATGAAGGGGTAGTCCCATTCGAAGTGTGTGTGTATATATATATATATATATATATATATATTCAGATTGACCAATATACTAACCAAAACAGATCAACTCACCTCTTCGGGACTGAGCATAACACCAGGCTCTGCAACTGCGGCTCTTACTTTATGGGTAGCTTTCACTCCGGCAGAAGGTGGCCCTTTCCCACAAGTTGGCTACCTATTGTGGCGGGAGTTAGGCGCTTTCTCCCATTGAGACAAACTCACTCTTACTCCTCAAATCTCCTCATAGGGCTGGGCATCGTGTCGGTTGGGTCGTGTTCTTGTTATGTCAATTCCGTCAATACGTGTCAACTAGAAAAAGACTTATTTATCTAAATGTATCGAAAATCTCAACTATAACCCGACCTGAAATTACCCCTGTCGACCCGAATACAACACGATTACACAATACCCATGTCATTTTCATCTTAGGTTCGAGTTGACACAATATGAATTGACACGTCCATAGCAGGTTAACCGTGTCATTTTTGGGTTAACCATCTCATTTTCGGGTTGGATTTGGGTTAAAATGTCGATGCAAATAGGTAAACAGGTTAGCCGTGGTTATGCGAATTGAATACGAACCCCACCTGTTTAGCAATCGTGTTCGCGACACTACAAGAAATTAGAGGATTTGTAACCAACAAACAGGTCGCCAAAAACCAACATTTTGGTCGCAAATTGATACAGCGACCACAAAATGTGGTCGCGAAGCCAGTCGCAGCAAGCTAGTCGTATTAGATACTTTGCGACCAAAAAATAAACTGGTCGCTATATGTTCTATAACAGGCGACCAGACGGATCTGGTCACAATAAGTCTATCATTTTGTGACCAATGCCTGGTCGTTAAAAGGACTTAAATTTGGTCGCTTTTTACAAGCTTGGGTCGCAAAAAGGTCCATTGAAAATAAGAATGTGTGTTTTGGTGACTAAAGAGTTGGTCGTTCCATATACAAGTTTAGGTCGTTCCATATACAAGTTTAGGTTGCAAAAAAGGTCCAATGAATCTCACCATCCAGCTTTGGTAACTAGCTTGCTGGTCACAAAAACCCTCTTTTTTTTCTTTTTTTTTTTTTTCGCAATAGAATGCATTGGTCTCAAATTAGTCACAAAATTTAACTGTAACGATACAATCCTCCAAGACAATTAAAATAACCATAATATATATCTCGATAACGGTAAATGCTATTTAATCATTCATAAAAACATCAACAACAAATCTACAACCAAATTGTTTTTTAAAAATGTGTTTAGCTACATCAAGGCATCCAAAACTATATTAAGTCCTCTCCTCCTTAAAACAGTAAAGTCAATGCATCGTTGTCGACTTCATACTCCAAGCTCTAACCAAGTCCAAACTATTTTGGAATATCATCGGCTTAGGTTGAAAGTCCAACAATATCTTTATCTTTATCTATGCCTTTCATATTAAAAGGAATAATTTAGTATAATAACATGCATTGATGTGGTGGTCTTTGGACAAACTGCTCGGTGTGGTAAGTAAGAGTTTAGAATGCAAAATAGGTAAATATTTGTTCAGTTTATTATTTTTGGAGAGCAAAGCTCTAACCTTTATGATATTGGTGTTCGTTGACATAGTATGAATTTAAACGAAATACATTCTATGGATAACAAAAGTGTATTTTGTATTACAATTATATCCTAAATTTTACTTTGCATGTTCATTGAAAGAAAGCTAGAGATTCTTATACAAATTTTCCGTTCTTAAATGTATCAAACGATATTGATACCGTAGTTGTTCTAAAAATCATGTTTGTGATGACTGAATTTCTTATGGACTGTTTACGAGTCAAGTGACTTTCACAATTTTGAATCTTTATTTAATGGAAAATCAGAAAGTCACTTACTTCCCTTATTGTGGACCTTATAAGAACTCATGTACATTGCTTAGTTCTCCACCTTTAATGCTAATTGCAATAATCGAGAAGACAACATAAGGTGCAACATTTTGTGTGATCTTCAAGAGATTTATTTTATTTTTTGGCACAAGGTCTAATGTTTGACTTGTGGGGAGTATATTTGAGCACTTTTTTTTTTTTTGATCGGCAACAATTTATTTATTAAAGAAGACTTGACAAAGGGTACATCAAGCCGGGGGGAGAGGGGAAGGGAATCCAACCAGGGTTGGATAAAGAAAAAACACCTGAAAAACAACAAACCTGAAACACCTAACAGGGGGGGCCCAAACACCTAAAGCACTCAAAGATCCAAAACCAAAGCAGGCCAAAACAACCCTCAAAACCTATAGAAGCCCCTCAGCAGGAAGTGGGTTGCCTTTGAAGAGCAGCAAACCTATTGAAATCGCTCACTATCATTTCCTTTATCCTCAAAGCATCACAATCCGAGTGAAATACCCCCAGACAATTCCCAGTGGCAAGAGTTTCCTGAAATTCCTTCTCAACATCCAACAGTCTTTGAGTGCCAAAAGACTCTCTCTCATCCATACCATCACTCTCTTGAACACTCGAGCATTCATCGAAAAATTGCCTTCTGATTTTTCTCCTGACGCTTGCTGGTCGAAGATCCACCATAAGATTGATCCCCTCCATTTGAGATGCCCTAAGATTGATCCCCTCCGTAGGTTCCACCACCTCCATCGAATTCGCCATCTCTACCATTTTTTCCCATTGAGTTTCTTCCACCACCTCTGTATCAACTGCCTCATCACCATCAGAGTTCTCAATCGAATCATCCTCAAGCGAGTCATCAACCACGGCGTCCCCCTCAACATTATCCATTTGATCACCTACATTATTTGACGAAAATTCCGGAAAGCAATTGACTTGAATATTGGAAGTTTCCTCTCCCTCTTCATGAGTCTTTGATACCCCATGTTTTGTAGATTCGACCACCTCCTTACTCGTACTTAACAAGTATCGAACAATATTACCATTTTCACCTATTTTACCATCCTCTTTTTCCTCCACTTCGTTAACAACACGGTTAAGTATCTTTCCTAGATCCGATTGAAAGCATTCCTCCTCCGTCACTTTGATCTTATGTGTACTCTCTCCAATCTCCATTTTAATCCATCCATCCAGTTTTGCAGATGAGTCAGTTGTAATCAAGACCCTGCCTTTAGCAAAAGAGGAGCACTTTAGAGTAGACTCATCAGTAGAAATGAAGCAGCCCAAAAGATCCCCAATGGATTTAAATGTGCACTGCGACCAAGCATCAAGAGGAATCCCTTGGCAGCTTATCCAAGTAAACCTATCCAAACTTGTAGTTTCCCCATCCCAAGGATTCACCTCTGAAAACCATCTATGAAGCCAGTCTTCTTTGATGGTTTCATCCCTCAAAAGTTGGTCGTTCATTGTTAGGAGAATTGATCTACCACCCATGGCTCTAACTTGGATATTATCAACTCCCAATTTTAGGAATTCCTTTTCAATCTCGTCAATAGACATGGGTTGGTGAAGACTAGCAACTGCACTACGGCGAAGCCACTCATTCTCCAAGGGTTGAATTTTTATTTTTCCTAAGGCATTTGCCCCTTTATCAAATGGTTCTTCATTCATCTTTCCAACAACATCTCCATTAACCACTTGGGCAAAAGTTTTCTTGTTAATCCCTGACCAAACATTGGGCAAGGCTGTATTGACTTCACCTTTCTTACTAGGTTCAGCATTGTTATCCTTGTTAATAGCATTCTGCTGAAGGTGCACATGCTTTTTATCAAAACTAGCCCACTTGACAAACAATTTCTTATCCTCAACCCAAATGCCATTAGTTTTTTCTATAGCCCTCTCAGCTGAAGTTTCATTGTCAAATTTAACAAACCCAAAATTCTTCCCTGTTACTTTACTGCGTTTCGATGGGATGAAGACATCCCTAACAGTTCCGAAAATGCTATACGTCTTTCTCAACCAATTTTGGCTAACATCCTCCGGCAAATTGTCCACAAACAGTGTGAATAACTTATGGTGCGAATCACCACTTTTCATTCTATTTTTGTTGAGTATCGGAACCCAACCGCCTATATCAAAATGAGCCGACATTGAGCAGGAGATTACCTGAAACCCGAAGAGACAGCGGCGGAAATGCAGGGGAAAGGAAGGACCGAAGAGCAGCAGTAATGAACCTCAGGTAGATGAGAGCACCCAAGAGCAGCCAGAACACCGGAAAAAGCGAAGAACGGAGCTCCGGCGAGGAAGCCGGAAGGCCGCCGGGAAAAAAAACCGCCGGAAAATGAACGGCCGGCGAAGGGTGAAAGCCCTCGGTCCAAGAATACCGAAAATGAGAGTAGATAAGCTTGGAGATGCACTGATAGACGTAGATCTGAAAAAGAGTGGCGAACTCGCAAGAGAGAAAAGAGGCAAAATCGGTAGAAGATTGACCGAACCTCCAGAGGGAAATGGTCTGCAGGTGATAAGGAAATGAAAGTAGTGGTTCTAAAGGGCTGGATGTAGATGTTTTGGCGGTGGTGGAAGGCCACGGGTCAGAAATCGCATTTGTAGCTTTTTTCTCCGCTTGATTCGAGTCTGGGTTTTCTTGGTGGCTGTTTGAATGATGGAATGGAGGCTGGAGGGCTGATGAGATGGAGAAAAGGGTTGCGGATTTAATGGAGGAAAAGAGTACCGCGCCGGCGAGAGGGTGTCGGCCCCATGACCGACTGTATCTCCTTTGAGCACTTGATATGCTTTGTTCGTCATTGAGGGTTAAAAACTCTAAGTTCACATCTAGTAAGCATTATTTTTATTAGATTTTCAAGTCCTTTGCAGTAGTATGAGTATACTGTCAGAATTGATGGAAATGTGATGATAATTAACATAAAATAAAGGGGCTTTTGTTGTTGTTACTAACATTATATATGTTATTCGGCTTGTTATATATGATGTCAAGCTAATGGTAGTGAAATTCAATTCCAGATTGATGAAGTTTTCGGGAAGCTACACGTTGTAACTGCAAAAAAGAAAGGGAGAAAACTATGCCTGGGTTGCATTATTATCCTGGATTGTTTTGATTTGGCAATTTGGGTGCTCGATCTTTTTTGAGTGAATGTTGTTAATTGTTGGCCCTGATATGCATATTCTAACAATTATTTTCCTATACCATAAACAACTGTAGAGATTGTTTTTTCTGCGTAGATTAACATGTCAATTTGCAGATAGTACTAGACTATACTAGTTTTGTGTTGGAGAATTTTGTTTATAAAATTTTCAGGTGAAGGTTCAGTTAGAGATAATTATACACAAATGTGAGGGTTCATTACCATGATCATTGGTGGATGGTAATTTCATGACCTTCAAAGATTTATCCTAATGATACTATATTAAGTTTGTATCCTGATGTTCCGTTTGAAAGTTTCAGGAGCACATTAGCCAATTTACAACAACTTCAATAATGAAGTCTTTTAGGAGATTGAAATGTGCGGTTTTATTTTTGTGCTAATCGCCACATGATATTAAAGTACTTCACTAATCTTGTTGTGGAGAATGTCAGTTTGAAATTTCCCAGGAACATGTTGGCTAGCTTGCAATGAAGCAATACTTGAGCTCTTAAATTTTTACAAATGTGGGGCCTGATCAGCCTAAAGAGAATTCTCATTATAAAAGATTAGCGCGCAGGCTAATTCTTAAGTTTATCTACGACATCTTAAAATAAATGTTGAGAAATGTTTGTATCTTAAAAAAGAACAACACATATTCTCTAATTAGCATGAAGGCTAATTCTTTACTCATCGAGGGAAGTAGGACTAATGCCCATAAATTAGTCACCTCGGCGGACACTTAACCTTTGTGATTGCAGATCCCATGAATAAGGTTCAATAGGTAACAAAATATTAGAGGGGAATCCCTGGTTCTATTCCTATGGTGATAGTGCTTATGCTATGTGCATGTTATGTGACAATAGGAAGAGCTTAGCTCTGAATGTGTCCAAGGTAGGATTTCTACGGGGTGTCGGTCACAAACTACCCATGGAGGACACACCTATATGAGTGGCATTGAGGTCGCTGCTGTGGAAAATTGGGCTGTTCTCTAAAGACATTCATAGAAACGAGATACGTGCGCATAACCGTCTAATGCGCAAAACCGTTCCAGAACCATAATGTTTCCTGTACTGTGTGTGTGGTAGGCTTAAGTTTGAAATCAAGGGCCTAGTTCAAGAATTTATTCACTACGGTTATTCAAACTGAAACTTGCTAACACTAAGTGTAGATTCAAGTCTGGAAGACACCTATACCTATTGCACAGTAAAAGCACTCTTGTAAAATTTTAAGTTATGTGCGGGATTCTTGTTTTAATTTTATATTTTACAATTTATATTTTATTGAGTAATTCCCAAGTTAAATAATTATGTTGGGGAGATTCATGGAGTTAGTTTTTACATTGGCTTGGTCTCCTTATTATTCTCCAACAAAACCACAACTATCCTACTTCTTCTATAACAGTTGCTATTAAATAGGATTAGTTGGTTTTGTTAATAGACAACTACTGGCTTATTTGCACGGATAGTCCCCAAAGTATTAGCGAATTGTCACTTTGGTCCCCAAAATACAAATCGTGTCTATTGAGTCCCCAATGTAAGCAATTCGCGTTTAAATGATCCCCAGAGCTAACTCCCCCCCACTTCATCTTCAACCTCAAAACCCTAACCATAGCTAACCCTAGTGCATACAAATCGCCACTGCCTCCTCTTCCCATAAACTTACATGAAAAGCACAATTAAATTGAACAAGTTATTGCTACTGACAACAACCCAATCCATTCTTCAATTCACAAAACTAAGCATACCCATTTCCAACGAAATCAAACCAAAGATAACCAGTTCACAACATACTTAAAACATTTCAGATTCAAAATGCTTACACTTGGGGATCTTCTGATTTCACCTTAATATCCGTACTAGTCAGCCTTCTTCTTCGCCTTTCTTTTCACCCTTTTTGCTGCAGCTCAAAACCCGAATCCTTAATTGACGGTGTTTTTTATGGCTAACTTTTTGATGTTTGATCAGATGGTGTTTTTATTTTTTGGAGAGAGAGAAAGAGGAATCGAAGATGGGGGCGAGTAGCGACCCGACTAAGAACGACAACTCAGACGAGCAACAATGTCGATCCGAAATCTACGAAGCCCCATGGCACATCTACGGCATGAACTGGAGTGTCCGGCACGACAAAGCTGTACTCCAATCGCGTTGAATTCGTCCAGCTCGACGACTCCAATGGCGAGATCCGATTCAACAATGATAGCAACGATTTATATTTTTGGGATTTATAGCTAGGAATGGGGAGAAGGAGGATGGTATGAGATTTGGGCCTTGTTTCCCGAAATTGGGAGGAGTTTGGGTTTTGGGATGGGAATAGGGATGGGTATGGGTTAGGGTTTTGAGATTGAAGATGAAGTGGTGGGGTTAAGATGAACTTCCGAAAATACCCTTGCATTTAACGGTCAATTTGGGCGGAGTTAGCTCCGGGGATCATTTAAACGCGAATTGCTTACATTAGGGACTCAATAGACACGATTTGTATTTTGGGGACCAAAGTGACAATTCGCTAATACTTTGGGGACCATCCGTGCAAATAAGCCGATAACTACTTATATTTTCGTTGCTTAAAAATGTTGGCTGCTTCTTATTTTTTCTCCTCTATATTGCCGGATTATCTCTAGCTGATTTAGCCCATTGTGCCTATATATACATGTTATACTACGTTTGGTTATTCATTTAACCTACTTCCATCTTTTGAATGCCAAAACCGAAAGCCTTTGATTCTTTTTTTCTTAACGTATATACAAGAGTCCATATTGTTTATCCAAAAAAAAAAAAAGAGTCCATATTATATACATTTCGATCAATTGCCATAGATATAATTGCTACTATTTTCATACGGTTTCGAGTGTCGGGAAACTATTGGTTCGTGAGTTTAATACGCTGCATAGAAGAAAACTCAAAGGTCGTTGTATCTTGGGGAAGGAGTGTCATTCGACCCCGTGCAGAAGGGGGTGTATCTTTCTTAAGAAGAGCGCTATTCGCGTGCCTCGACCACCCCACAAGCTTTTCTAATCCTTTCTCTATCTATTTTATTTCCTGAATTTGATTGATGAATATTATTGATTGATGAATATTATTGCTATTATATATATTTTCTCCAACATTTACAACTACGAACAAAGATGAAACTGATTAAGGCCCCCAAAACTATTCGATTTCTATGATGTCGATAGTCATTAATTAAAACAGCAACAAAAGCATGATCATATCCTACCATACCAAAATATAATTATAAGAACTTAGAGTTAACTATGTTGTACCGTACCATCGGGGCCTGGGCTTAAGGTACTCAAAAAACTCTTAAAATTAAAGGGCACTCTCATAAATTGTAGTGTTAGGCTCATGTAGAAGTCCTTTTCAAAGTTAGCCCAAACAAAAAAAAAATATTATAAGACAGCCCAGTGATTTTTTTTAAAATTTTTTTACCTTAATTGGCGAGCATAAAAGGAAGTGGAGTGGTGGTAGCTTTATATGAAAAATGAATGGTTGATAAACACTAATTTCCCGATGTGGGACTAGTGAACTCACAAGTAGATACGAAGGAGAACTCCCACAATGGCCTTGAGTAAGTCCCACATTGGAAGTTTTTGAAAACTTCTTGAGAGAATCTTATTTATGTACATCCTTCCTTACCACCTCTTGCACAAATGGGCATCAAACAGTCTCTCGATCTCACGCGAAACAAGCCCAACACTGTCCAATGAGATTGTTACAATAGTCAATGTCATAATTTCTTTTAGCCCCTGTAGACACCCCGATTTTGAACCCAGGATGCGCTCGAGCATTCCCGATGATGAAATAGACCAATCGTGCATACCTCGAGGCTAAGAACAAGGCTTGAACTCACCGAACCACCCTAAACCATTCTAAACCCTCCTAGAACAACCTTAAACCAACCAAAATGATCAAAATACCCTTCAAACCATCCATAAACCATTTCAAAACAAACCCAAGCCTACACCATCTTCTAGTACATTCAAAACCCTCTTTTTTGATATATAATATGTCCCAATCCGTTTTGAAATGAGGGAGATGTGTCTGTTTTACCAAAATGACTTGTTTTCCCGACCTTCTGAGGGTAAAATGGTCACATACTTGGATGTACAAATTATCTTGGGTTCAAACCACTTGGGTTAGAAAGTACACTCAACAAGCTTTCCAACGCTTCAAACCACGCACGAAACGGAGTTCGGTAGCACCCGGGGCGGCCCCGCAAAGTTTTACCTTTTGAGCAACAGCCTTGAGCGCTCAAGCCCTGGACCTTGAGCGCTCAAACCCTAAAAACCACCTTGAGCGCTCAAGCCCATGGCTTTGAGCGCTCAACTCTGATCCAGATCAGTTTTCTGCAGAGCATTTAATAATGATATTCTACTGCAAGAGGGGCGTCTACCTATGTTTTCTACTGCCTAAATACACTTCCTAGACCCTTGAACATCTCCTCAATCACCCCCCAAACCCAATTCAAAGATTAAACCCACTTCCCTCCCATTTCTCTCTTTATATAAACCTCATCCACTCCCTCACTCACCCTCTTGGCTACCCCTACTGCCATTTTCTTCCCCCCATCAGATCAAACCCACTCTCTCTCATCACTTCAACCTCTCTCTCCTCCATAGCCACCATCCTCCATCATCTTCAACCTCCAAAACACCTAAAAATCTTCTTTAAAAGGCCTACAACACATGGGTCTTTGAAAAACCAACTACAACAGCCCCTCTCTCACTCTAATAAGCCATTTGACAACCCATACATTCCATCAATTTCGTCCAAACCTAGCTCTTCCATCAAAACCCACCTCATCCAAGCCAAAATCACCATTTTAAGCTCAAATACTCCATCATCCACTCAATCAATCATTCAATCAGCCCTACACTCACACTCCTTTGTCCAAAATACTTCATCTATAGTTCATAAACACAGCCACTACCCATCCATTCATCAAACCACAAGCTCAAGCCTTGATCATAGCCGAAAAGGTAGAAAATCATGTGAAAATCACTGTTTTGGTCTTGCTGAGGGAGACCAGTGGGCTCATTCAAGTTCCTCATACTTGAAATGAGCCTACAAGGTCAGAAATCAAAAAGCCACATTGTGGCTTGAGCGCTCAAGGCCATACCTTTGAGCGCTCAAGCTGTTCTTGGCCTATTTGTACATTGTTAACTGTTTTGATGATGGAACTTGATTTAGTATATTTCTGGTGTGTGTGAGTTGTTATTTCTGTGTTTAGGATCTGGATCCTTCTCTCACTCCTCCATTTTCAAGCATTTCTTTGTTAATTTGTTGAGATTACACTCTTTTCATCATTCTTTAAGAGATCAACCCGACTGTTCTTGCTTGTTTCTCCTTGGAAAATGTTTGATAAATGTTTGATCTTGTAAAGAAGTTGTAAAGAGGG
Organism: Vaccinium myrtillus; assembly: GCA_016920895.1. Taxonomy (NCBI): domain Eukaryota; kingdom Viridiplantae; phylum Streptophyta; class Magnoliopsida; order Ericales; family Ericaceae; genus Vaccinium; species Vaccinium myrtillus. The sequence goes on from CM029274.1 coordinate 16,497,530, forward strand.
TTAATTTCACAAAAACCAAAAACTGGTTTGAGCGCTCAATCTGCAAGTATTGAGCGCTCAAGTTGGTTTGAGGACATTGAGCGCTCAAGCCATCATCTTTGAGCGCTCAAGCCTCATTCTGGGATCCAGATTACAAGTTGATTAAATTAGGCTTCATGTTCATAAATTTCTGGAATTGCTGTACACTTTCTGTAATTCCTCATTTTCTGTAAATATTTGTGGCAATTTCATTTGTATCATTATCACCATTCATGTAAATTATCAAGCACAAGCATCCACTTTAGACATACATTTTATGTTTTTATTGTTTATGTGATTCCCATTCCCGACCCCCTATTTTCATGAATAAATTGAATTTCAAATATTTCTAAAATCCCACAAAATATCGAGTAGAGACCGGTTCACGGACCGGGCGAGAGGAGTGCCGTAAAACCCTTCCCCTTTCGTAACCAAACCCCCGAATCCGAGAAATCTTTGGTTTCACAATGTCTAGTAAAATCTTTTTCAATGGGCAACGAGTTGTATTTTTATCGGTTTCTCGGGTTCGGACCTAAAATCCGGGTGGCGACTCAAACAATCATAATCTTTTCGAAACGCGAACCGCACCGTTTTCCAGTGGGCCGTCCACAGCCCCTGCATATTACCTCTTGCTAAGCTTACAGAATAACAATCTAAGATCTTATGGAACCCAACATAGTCCAATGAGATTCCCATCTCCCCAATGTCATAGTTTCTTCACCACTTGATCAATTTTGGTATTTCATTTCAAGCTCGAGCTCAAGTAGTTTTTAGCGAGCCGAGCCCGGGCATCATAGAACTCGGCTTGTAGAACAAAATTATGTTCCTAAAAATGAACTTTATAACATATATTTCCTACTTTCTACTGAATTTCAGTAATAATATTATCAAAGAAACATTTTTACATTTTTTTTAACTTGCACAATTTACATAAAATCTGTTTTTGGCCCATTGTGCTCTTATGTAATAATTAGTAGAACTTTATATTGTTTTGACTTTCTGTATTGTGATTGTTGCTGAAAAAAATTTGAGGGCACATTTTTAGATTAGGCCTATGGCACTTAAAATCTATGGGTTGGCCCCTGTGTACCGTAATATTTTTATAAGAACTTAGATGGACAAATGGCCCTCCATGCTTAGTCATGTAATTGGCGGGACTTGAACCTTCTAATCGTCTACGGGAGGGAGGAGCACTAAAGCCCACTCATCCCTTGCCATCTAAAGCCCACTCATCCCTTGTCATCTTGGCTACCACCTTCGGTGATCGGTGATTAGTTTGACTTTGTCAACAAAAATTATAATGCTTATGTCAATACGATCTCACTTTTGTCAAAAAGAAAAAAATAACATGCTATTCTTTGTTTGATTGAAAACTGGCGGATATAGATGCATATAGCTGTTATTTAATGCTAGAACTGAAGACATTGGTTTTTTCCGCATATACTAGTACTTGGTTGTTGGGAGCTAGGTTCTGGGTTCGAGCTATTGGAACAACATTGATACTCTTTATACTAATCTAAATTAACTAACATATTAATTTTTTATCGTTTGGCAAAAAAGAGAAAGAAAAATGAAAGTAATGAGAACATATGGAGTTTTACTTACTCAATGCAAGTTAAACGCAAATAGCAGAGGTAGCTCCACACTTATCAAAGGGTGGTCACTTGAACACTCTCGAGAAAAAAATTTGTTTAGAAACATGTAAAAATTTAGTTTTAGTTTAGTATAGCCATTGTTGAACACCTTACTAAAAAATATTTGAACACGTGTCTCAATGAATCAGCCCACAAATCAATTTTATGTAAACAACCAACTAAAGTCTAAAGACTTCCTGTAGATGGTCAATGTACACTCTAAAGCCGTTAATATTTTATTACATGATAAATTTATGTCAGGTTTTGTTTGAACATTTATACTATGAACACTCATCAATCCTGGTTATTCACATCAGAATCCTTAATACACCAATTCAAAACAAAGTGCATACTCTTTACGACAAAAATTAGGAAAATCAAGAAGAAAAAAAAAAATCTATTGTATTGATATCGTCCTATAACTTCTCTCTGAGCAACAATCAACTTTCTATATAAAAAAATAAATACCTGTGCGAACCTATTTGGGCAAATAGCTAAGAGCTTGATATATTAGACTTCTTTTATATTCGACACTGAATTTGGTTGTTTACGCTCGAATGCTTATCACTGGTTCCATTTGAGGATCGGATCAATTCATTTTTTAGACTCCAGTGTGCCGATCGCCTTCAAAATCAATTTCGTCTCGAATGCTAATCACTGAAATTGTTTACGCTCGAATGCTTATCACTGAAATTGTTTAGTACTTGGGAATATTCAAAAAAAAAAAAAAAAAGACGAGACAAGAAATTGGACTGCAGTTTATTATATATATATATAAAAGAAATTGCAGTGTAATTGGGAATTTCTGGCTTCTCTTGAATTTTCTTAGCTGGAGTTTAAGATCTTATACTGAAGTCATTAATTTTGAATCAATGACATGGGCCCCCGAAGTCATAGACCCATGGCCCATCAAAGCCATTGCTTTGGGCCTCAAAGTTTGAAAGGCCTCAAAATAGGTGGTTCACGATTTTTTTTTTTTTTTATTGCCTCATATATTTCACTCTCTCAAAATTTACAAAATTGGTAAAAAATCTCTGTGTAGAAATAAAAAGTCTTAATTTACGAAAATTATTTTGCAATTCTATTGATGTTTTTGCATTGGTTGCTTTCTTGGTAAACGTAATGGCATAAATTGAAAGGGAAATGATTTTGACACTCCATATTTTGATAACCACACTCTATTTTTTATTTTCTAGTGTTCATTTGTATTTTGAACATTAAAAGATAAATATTAATATGTAGTTATTAAAAAGTGAAGCGCCAAAATCAATAACCAAAGTGAAACCCTCAAATGCACTTTTACTTGGAAGTTGCATTGATTGCTTTCTTTGTGTCTTTTATTTAGACTTCATTACATCTTGCCCCCATAAACTATCACATTTCTTCAAACTATCCCTAAACTATAAAACTTATGACCACCATAAACTATACTCCCTACGTCCTGAATTTCTTGTCCATTTATGTGCATGCGCGCCATTTTTCAATTTTTTATATTTTTCAATCTACAATACTTTTTACAATTTTAAAAACTTTGTTTAATAGAACTCATCAAGAACTATCAAACGAGATCCATATTGAATATATAAAACATTATAAATTGTACATTTGAAAATATAAACAATTTTTTGAGGTGTCGTGAATAGTGAAAGTGAACAAGAAATATGAGATAGAGGGAGTATGAACCTTTGAATTTCACCCCTTAAATACTAGTTTCAGTCATAACCATCGAAGACCTCAAAACAGTCCTCATATACTTTCTTTCTCAAAATGATATGCATATCTAACAAAATCAAAGATCAAATGTTTGTTTGGATTGCATTCTTCCACTCAATCTCATCCATCGATCTCTCTCGCTTCGATCCCCGTTACACCTCACTATATCTTTGCATCATCAAAATTCAAAACCCAAAATTTTTTACAAAAGTCTAGTATCTGATTTCGAATAGCTCTTCATCCCAAAAAATTTACAAAAGTCTAGTGTCTGATTTTGATAGATATGCAGGGTTATATGCATATCATTTTCTACATTCTCACCATTTGGAAGAAAAAAATGTGTGGAATAATATTCTAAGATATTTAACATTTTTAAAGCCACTGAAGATTAATAAGGGGACCAAATTAAAAGGTTTTAGATATTTTAACATAGCCAAGTGTTGAGTTTTGTAGTGTGGGGGTAATTTGAAAATTTAGCCAAAATCTTCTAAAGGGGTTTGGAAAGCGCCTACAGACTCAGTTCATCAAAAGATTGGTATAAATATAGGCTAATAGCTAATTTCAAAAAAAGAGAAAAAGAAAGAACAGGCTATTAAGTAGTAAATGATTTCAAGTTATAGTTGATATCGGCCTTTGTCATTTATCGATAAATTTATGGGTACAGAAGTTTAGGTACAAATTTTGTACAAATCGGTTGTTTTAGGCCTACTCGGGGTTCTACACGAATGATCGGAGCCATTCAGGTTTTCTAAAATAATTTTTACTAATGTCCCGGAAATTAAAAAATCAGCTCAATTGAGTATCGGTAATTGGTAAATGCTCCGTCGATTCATTTATAGTCTCATAAGGGAGTCGCCATGGAAGATGCTCTCTCGGTGACCTTGAAGAAGGTAGCTAAGAGGAAAGACATCCCACTGAGGGCATCCTCATCAGGTTACCTAAAATAGCTTTTAAGCTAATATAGGGAGCCAACCTCTCCAAAACCTCAAAAAATCAAGCTACCTATTCTCCCTCACCAAATTTAAGTAGGCACTGTTCACTAACCTTTCTTTCGTTATTAATTCTTTTCCATTGCTTTTCCCGGGTTCCATGGGGAATAGAAGAGAGAGAGTGAGAGGGGAACAAAAAAGAGAGAGAGGGGGAGGAGAATAGTTTAATAGGAAAAGGTAGTACTTTATTGGACAGAGAACAATTCCTAAGGCGGGGAGATTAGTTTTTTAGGAGAAAAGTTTTTTTTTTTTAATAGACTTGAGGGGAATAGTTTAATATATTAAAGTTTGAATATAGAGTCTGATTTTATGAGTTTTTGATAAAGTGACTTCCTAAATTATAAAAGGTGTTTTTGTGATTAAATTTGGTATTTTTTTTTTTTTGGTGAAGCTGATAAGGATGCTCTAAGCTGCGGCAGTGCTTTGTGGCTTCGGATTGTAAGATCGTATGGCTCAAGTCTTTTCAAAAGGGCCGGAGCTTCTAATGAAAGAAGATGAAAGTGGCCATTGAAGTTGTTAGGGGATTGATATTGTTGTAACGCATGTGGGTGAAAATGATGTTTTAATTCACATAATCGGTTGCCGAAAATAGTTGGAAGGAGTAAAATTAGAGAATGATTTTGGTACTCCGCTTTCTTATAATGCCACTCCTAAAATTTGTCTTTTAATGCAAAAAATACACACAACACAAGTACTTAAAAGACAATTTTGAAGTGCCGTTATGAGAAAGTAAAGTGTCAAAATCATTATACTAAAATTATTATCAGGGAATATTGCGCTAATTTAACTTATCCAGCAATATAACTCTGCCAAATCTTCAACTTATATACAAACACATCAGGATAAAAAAAAAAAAAAAAACCCTGACAATCATATCGCCCAATTATTGCTAAACAAAAGTGAGGTCTAATTTTCAACATCAACATCGTAATCAACAAAAGATAAGCTTTAACTCCTTGGTACTATTTACCCAAAAAAAAAACTCCTTGGTAATTGAAGAACTACTAATAAAGTATAGTCAACAAAGGGGCGACAGATGGGCGGTGCTGCGCAACCTTGTGATGCGCAGCGTGCTTCGTGGCACTTGGCGCGGCCGCCCCGGTGTCGGTCTAACGATAGGAGACGTCCATGGCGTAGAGCACGTCATGTACTATAAGTGTATCAAAAATCAACTCAATCAGATATAGTTAAGTGCGTCATCGGAACATAAATATCTTTAAAAAAATGGGCTCAATAGTTTTTATCCTCTGTTTCCAGTCATTTGTGTTCTATTTTTTTTTTCAAGTTATATGTGTTCTGATCACGTACTTAATGATATCCGATCAAGTTGATTTATGGTACATATGTAGTACTCGGCGTGCTCTACGCGATGGACGTCTCCGATCATCAAACCGACTGGCGCGGCCATGCCAGACGCCGCACAGCACACTGCCCAGCACCCCCCTCTGTCCCAACAAAGGCTATGCTTAAACATTTTTTTTGTCTAACGAGGTTGAAGTTAGGGGTGCTCACTGTCCGGATCGGTTCGGATCGGCATGAATCCAATCCAATCCTAATCCGTGAGTCACGGTTTTTTGAAAATACAATCCGTGTCCGATCCAAAAGTCTCACAGTTCGGTTCCAATCCGAACCGCGAGTCACGGATTGGTTCCGGATTAATCTACGGATTTTCAACTTATTCGGAAAAAACAACAAACAAAGGCAGTAAGGCACTAGCAAGTAGCAAATGCACTAAATAGAAAGTTCAAAGTTGGAAATTCCAATAAAAAACAACAAAAGGCAGTAAGGCAGATAGTTATATAACTGAACAAACAACAAAGGCAGTAAGGCAGATAGTTATAGAGATAACAATATTCGCACCATAACTCCTACAACAATACAACCAAACCGTAAGTCTGCTAAATTAACAATATCTATATAACTATAATTATAAAAGTGATAAAATTGTATATATATATAACAAAAATCTCACGGTCCGGATCGGTTAATCCACGGTTTCAAAACCAAAATCCGTGTCCGATCCAAAAGTCATGGTTTTTTATTTTTTGAATCCGTGTCCGGACCATTAATCCACGGTTAAAATCCAAAAGGTACGGATCGGTTCGGTCCAGACCGGATTCACGGTTCACCGGTTTTTTTGAGCAGCCCTAGTTGAAGTCAGCGAAAGCCAAGCTTGGCCTATTATTATTATTTATTTATTTTTGGACTAATTCAATGGAGTGTTTGGGAGTCTCTCTTTTTGGCTTTTTGCATTTTCTATTTTTGACTTTTTGAATTATCGTCAGAATGTATTAATGAAATTGTAAAGTGTTTGGGAGATATGTGCAGATTCATTTAATAATAAGTGTAATGTTTGGGAGATGTGTGCAGAATACATTTTGTAAGTCTTTCTAATAACCAAAATGAGAAAATTGAAAAATAAGAAGTCAAAAAACTCCTCTCCCTTTACTTTTCACTTCTCTTATCTGAACTCACAAATTGAGAACTCATTGTGCACACAATATGTTTTGGCTTGGAGATACCAAATAGTTACAATGTAAAAAATAGAAAATTAAAACATGAAAAAGAGGTAGCCACAGACGGACGGCTGTGATGCTACACAGCACCTGCTGTCACAAGCTGCATAGCAGTGTCCCAGCGTCCAAACGTAATAAATTGATTAAAAAAAGTAGGGAAAATAACCAATAAATGGTGTACGGTCAACCTAAACCGCACTTTCATGGCTTCAAGTTTCAAAAGTACCAAAACATAATCCAGATAGATTTTTTTTACAGGACATTTTTTTAATTATACTGAGCATCCATTTTCGTAGTAACGATCTTTTCTGACCCAGAAACTAGTGATATCCGATCATATGAAAAAGAGTGCAAACATGAGTTATATGGTGCAGATTATTCTTAAAAGGATCCATTCATTTTCCTGTATTTATGAGCTTTAGGGAAAAAAAATTAAACATTCTTGGATTTTGATAATTGGGGATGCTCAATTTTGGGTTGCACGACTAGAGCTTCTAGCCCAGTTGATTGTATAACAGTACTTACAAACTGAGAACTTTTGAATTCTAGCGGATATAGAATAACATCGATATCCCTTATATTGATCTAACTAAATTAACATATTAGCTAACATCCTATTATCTAGGAAAAAAATTATGTGCCGCCTAATTTCGTGTGACAAGAAGCAAAACTTTAGTTTAGCCAAGTAAAATAAAATATTTGGATAGTTGATGAGATGGGGACTTGAATCGATTAGTAATCGTATGAGTGGGTCGTAAATTCAATTTACTACATAAACATCATCATTATTCCTTTTACATTAACTTTACACCTTTCACATCAATTTTTATCTCCATTTTTCATAATTACCTCTCAATTTTTACCTATTACCTTTTTACCTAATCAATTTTCAAAAGGGCAAAACAATAATTGTGTAAAACCTTTTATTCGTCAACTTTTCAAAACACACACTTATTAAGGAACATCCCAAAATAGAATACTCAACAATTAACAAAGCTAGGATGGATGGAGTATTTAACCAGAACAAGCCCCAAATATCTGAGGAGCAAGTCAATTATATAAGAGCATCCGTAGCAAGCTCAATAAATTTTTGACCAAATTTAACCTCAAAAGCACATTTTATACTTTAGCAAGTCACTTTTTCAAAAACTCATAGAATCAGACTCTCTATTCTAACTTTACTACATTAAACTATTTGTTCTTTCTACTTCTACTTTTCTATTCAAATATCTTTCTAAAAAATTTTACTCCTATTTTTTCTAGTTTCAAACAAATAAAAAAAATTATTCTTATTCTTATCTTTCTATATTTTAATGTTACGTGTCTTGTAATTTTAATTTGAAAGTAATTATACAAAAAATTTGATCTTTCAGTGACAACAATTTTGTCACTAGGTTCTCATTAAAAGTGTGTTTCTAAAAGTATCCAGTGACAACTTTTTAGTGAGTTGTCACTAATCATGTAATTAGTGACAACTTAGTACAAAAAACTGTCACTAAATAGTTTTAGAAACACACTTTTAGTGACACGTTGTTGTCACAAAGTTGTCATTAAAACTCAATTTTGTTGTAGAAATTGTGTTATGGTTTAAGATTATTCTTAATTTCCTATGAACCAATCAAAGAATTGGCCACAAATATTATTTGCAAAAAATTATCATTCCTAGAAAATAAAAAGGTGATTGAATGTAGCATCTTAATAATTGAACATATAATATACAAATATTACTTATTAAGTCAATAGTGACTTGCTTAAGTGCATCCTCATCAGGGGAGGCAAATCCCCCTGATAGCTAAGTTGTTGAGTGAAAGGGGAAAAAACCCCCCAAAATCAGACTCAACAAATTTTTTGTAAATTTGAAAAAGTTATAACTTTGCTACAGTAAGTCGGTAAATCCTTTGAGGCACTATTCACAGGTTAAAGCAATTCTCTCTCCTGACTTCCTGAATAGAGAGTCTGATTTTGTGAGTTTTTGAAAAAGTGACTTGTTAATTTATAAAAGATGTTTTTGAGGTTAAATTTGGCTCAATTTTTGTTGAGCCTGATAAGGATGCTCTAAAGAAGACAGGCACTGTTGCAAAAACAAAGTAAAGAGAGGCTTTGTTGAGGCTGATGAAGCACTGTTTTGTGGTATTTGACTTGCTATAATAGCTAAAAGTGGATTTGTTCATGCTGATAAGAGCCCGTTTGGATGACGTATTAGTTTGAGAGAGATTAAATAGTAAGGGGGGATAAAATAGTAGATGTGATTAAATAAGAAAGGTGGACCCACATTGATGTGACAATTAAGAATGGATGATTAAATAGTACATGGTTTGGATGATGGATAAAAAAAGAGGGATAAGAAGGGTGGATGATGTAAAATCATGTCAAAGACAAATTTGCCCTTTCATATGCCCGTATTAGATTATTAATTAAAACAATTATATAATTTCAAACATAATTAATTGTTATACTTAACAAAAATTAATTCTAATTGCGCATTAGTTTAGTCCCGAAAAATCAGTCTACATTTACCCCAATTCTAATTGCATATTTTTTTATTAACAGTTTTTTCTAAATCCAAAAAAATAAATAAACGACAAACCAAATGTCACCAAATTAAGATATGTTTTTTTTCCCATATCTGTTGCCGAAATAGAGAAGAAGAAGAAGGGTACCCACGTAATTCTTCCTCCCTCATCCCCCATGACTAAACACAAGCACCCCCTCCCCCTCATTGTATTTAGTCCGGGTTCTCCCGGATTATTTAGCCGGCGGCTATTTAGTCAGGGTGAATTTTTTATTCCCAAACCATGGGCTAAACATCCCATCACCTCCTCATCCGGCCGGATTGCTTCATCCCCCTTCTTAGTGTTGCATCCAAACGAGGCCTTAAGGAGACTAGCATGAACAAGTCCTAAAAGCTAGTACTAATATATAGTTGTTCACTGAGTGGTTATTTGACTGAACTACGTGAAAACGTTTAGCATAATTTTTTTTTTTATCTTCATTTAGATTTATTTTTCAATAATTAATTTTGAATCAGTTTACTTTCTGTGAATTATTAGTTCGTTTCGACAGCAAAAATAAAGATAAATAAAAAATACAACATACACGTACGCAAAATAAGAATTTAAAAATAAATAAATAATACACGTTAGTCATACGACCAAAAAAAAAACGAAAATGCTGAAATAATTGTGGGAAACAATCAGAATGATCTTTATGCCAGATTCGAATTATGGATGGAATAGAAAAAAGTTCAAAGCGAGAAAGAAATTAGCGGATAGCATTCTTTGGGTTCATTACTTCATTTGGAATCACTTTCTTGAAATCCCAACTTAGGTCCCATTTCACTAACAAAAAATAGTTTTTTTTTTCACAATACATCACGTAAAAAGTCGTGAAAAGTCAATTTATCTTTAGAACACTCTTAGTGGAACACCCCATTACTCAAGGTTATGAAAAAGAAGGGACGAAAGAGAATATTCATTACTTTTTTTTTATTTTTTTCAAAATAGACATTTTTTCTGTATCTTTGCTTTGTTGGACAGTGATTGTACGATAACATTACTACTAATTAAATACTACTCCTTCCGTCCCAAATTGCTTGTCCTCTTCGGCAAATCAGGGGGTACAGATTCATTTGTACAGACCATGTACAGATGGGTCTCGGGGACCCATCTGTACATGGTCCGATCTGTTCAACCATCTTAGAATAATTTTCCAAAGGGCCGCGGTAGAAATCAGCTCCATCGGACGTGTTTAAGTGGTTGATCCAAAACCCCTCGTTTCATTCAAACAACTGACGACAAATGGATCTGTACCAGTAGCAACGTTCATTCCCACCCTATCGGGTCGGATTGGGAGGGGAAGGTCAGACAGACGGGGACGACACGGATCCATTCAATAGGGACCCAACCAACTCCTCAATAAGCAGATGAAGCTGTTATTAAATGGACGGTACATTATTGGTCTCTGGTATGGCAAAAAATCCATTCAATAGCGACCCAACAAACTCCTCAATAAATATGCACAGCCATAATGGTACATCTACCCATTTTGCGCTCACCCACATTTTAAAGATGGATTATGGACGTTCGAGGAACTCACGTGACAACAAGGATAAGATATATAATAAATTTATACATCTCGAACTTGAAATTTGACAATCTCTTGGGTCAGGCAACTCTCTTGTGATTCCTCTGGTCTCAGCATTGATTGTCTCTACTTTTGACTAGACTGGTAAAAGAAATAATTGAGATGCGCGTAAACTGGCCTAGACACCCCTGACCGTCGGAACAAAAAAAAGGATGGCTCACGGGAATCCGGGGTGGGTGTTGTGCGGCAAAACTTCGTCGTTTTGCTCATTTTTTTGGTACACCTCCAAAGCTTCTAAGGGCCCTGTTTGGAGAGTTAATTGTGGGCTTCAATTTTATGCACTTGGATTTAGACATTTCGGGTTTAGGCACTTTGGGGTTTAGGCACTTTGTAGTGGTTTTTTCTTCCTCCAAACAAGGCCCTTGGAAATCAAACAACACCTACTGCATAACACCCACTCCGAATCTGGCTCACGGATGCCCCATGCAATTCCATTTTTGGAAACATGTAAAAGGTAGATATACTAGTATTGTGCATGAATAATGCACCAACGTTAGTTTTTAAAACTTTAAGTTTCTACTCTATGAATCTTATACAATAATAATATGTCCACATTTTCCCCCCTGCACATTGGAAAATAAATGTCTTAATGTCTTCCTTTTTTCAGGTTTTGGACTCCATATCCCCTAGATGAGGTATAGCTCACGTAGAAATGTAGACATAATGCAACCAAATAAATAAATAGTTCAAGCAGTGGCGGACGTAGGATTTGCAAATTCCACCTAATTTGCAAGGACCACTCTTCAATAATTTTACAAAAAAATCTAAAACTGTATTACAAATAAGAAGAAAATTGGGGAGAGTGCATGTGACAAACACCCCACTTGCACCCGCTTATGTCCGCCCCTGAGTTCAAGAATATCTATTATTCACTAGTCAAAAATATTCTAATGGCCCCTTAACATGCGTGTAGTGAGCTATCTCGGCTATCCGATCCGAGATCCACAGTCCGGATAAATTGCAATTAAAGTAAATGTAAAAGTGTTTTTAAAGTGTAAGACGATCCGGACCGTTGATCTCGGATCGGACGGCCGAGAGAGCTCATTACAGGGCCCCCATTTCCTAATTTGTCAGCGGCCAAAATTTTGGATGGATATGGATATAGTAAGAGTGGAGATATGGTACTAGAAGAAGGGATTATATTATAAAGGGAAATTAATTATATACTGGTTTGGAAGATGTAAAAAAATTAATGACAACATATGGACACTTCCCGGTTATAGAAATCTAGCTCGACCAAATATGTGGGGTTTGCCCCTATTTCACACCCGGATAAGAAATCCGGGATAGTAATTTATCTCCTCACAGGATACAATTTGGACACCGCTCACGCTATCCAGACTATATCCATTTATGTCCACCTTCAAAATTACAACTTTGCCATAATCATTTACTATGAAAATGTAATTATTCTTTCATATCCCCCACCCAAACAAACCCTACATGGCTAATCACCCCTTATATAATCCCCCATTATATTGCATCTCCCTTGTCCCTCTTAACTTTTGACCGCTAACAAATGAGTAGGGTACCCTTCGTTTAGGTAAGGGGATTTAATTGAATAATGACATTTTCATAGATAATTATTACTCCCTCCGTCCCTTTTTAAATGATCCCATATGGAAATATGTGCAATTTCAAACCCTTAAAAAACATATTTTTCTCTATATAACCTTTTAATTTGGTGCAAAAATAATTTAAAAACCTTATACGTAAGTACATTTTTAAACGTCCACAACAATACACGTTTCCCAAAATCAAAGTACCCAAAACCATGCAAAGGGGTGAATAAATTACCCGGAGTCCTTCGCTGCCCCTGACCGGAATACCAAATCCGGTAAGGTATTCAATCGGGGTACCAGAAACCAGTCAAAGGGAACAGACATGAGACACGGGTCTCAATCAAAATAGAAGAAATCAAATTAACATAACAACAGATGAGTTTGAGAACAGCAAAGCGGGGAGGATAAATAACAGGACCAATGCCGGCCCCAACATTTGGGTTGCCCAAGCCCGACCCCTAACTTGGTTGTCCTATTAATATTAAGTCATAAAAAATTAAAAGATATAGAATTAAAAAAATTCAAGAGTTATTTTAGAGGTCTGAAGCAAACTATCAATATTAGGTTTTCTACTTCTTCAAGAGTTGTTTTTAAAAATTACTACAAAATTTAAACTAAAATGATACAATAACTATAAATAATAAACGCAAAAAGAGTGTAAAGGTTTTCATTTTGGAAGAAAATACGAAAGTATTCTCATATTTTAACTATGATTTGTGTAAAAAATTAATAAAAACGTGTTAGCTCGATCGATTTGTTCACCATTGGGATAAATGTTTTTAATCAAATGTAAAATGAACTTGTCACTTATACATTATTGTTGTTTTTGTGAAATGCTAATATCTAACAAAGTAATTGAGTAAAATGATTTTCAAGATATCGCAGATTGGGAAGGAAAAACAAAAAGTAGAACCACACTAAAAATGCACATACATTTTTTTTGAGTAAGTAAAGATTTTATAAAACCAACAAACAAACAAGATCAAAGGGGCATACCCCAGTTAACAACAAACAAATTTAAAAGAAAAAAATACACATACATTGATACAACACACAGATAAATCTGTGGGCTCACATACAACACCGCCAAATTATGGTCCCATTTATTTATGAGAGTACTTTTTACATTTGACTGTGTATTTTGAGTGTAGTTTTAGACTTGTTAGGAAAGAAAATGGAGTAGAGAAAAAAAGCGAAGAAAGGCCCTGTTGATGTTGATAAAAAGGAAAAAAAAAGGATAAAGATAGAAGCCCAAGCTGCAAAAGGACAACTCTGGCGCTGGGAATTGAACACTACCCCGTTAGGGAGATTGGCATCACGCGTGCCACTATTCCAAGCGTATTTATTGGTACAATTATAGGAAACTTATTATATTTATATATAACTTACGAATTTTTTTTATTTTTTTTTGGGTTGCCCTGGCCCGGAAGGTTGTTAAGCTTGTGGGCTTGCGGGGCTTATCCCTGGGCCGGCTCTGAACAGGACCCACAATGCCATCAACAAATCATGTACTCCTAGGAAATAAAAGAGAAGGATAAATAAGAGGACCCACAATGCCACCAACAAATCTTGGAGAAGAGAAAAGAGATCCATAAAATTTCTATCTATCTACTCTATTTATAGGTTATCCATATGTAGGAAGGGCTTCTAGTCCGGTCTTCCCGTTTCCGGACCTCCATGATCCAAAATTTTTTTTGACGATCCGAGCCGTCCAATGTGTTCAGAAGGTGTTTTCAAGGGTCCCCTAGCGGAAAATTTTCAAAAATAAATACCGGGAAGGGCTTGATCCAAGCAGTTTTTGCAAAAATATATAAATACAGTTTTTGCGAAAAACTGCTTGGATCAAGCCCTTCCCGGTATTTGTTTTTGAAGATTTTCGCGTGCACCCTTGAAAACACCTTTTGAACACATTGGACGGCTCGGATTTTCCATAAATAATTTGCAACACAAAAAAATCAAATTTTCCTTATTCTCGGGAGGTTTGGACTAGAAAATTTGCCTCCATATGTACAGCTTACCACGTAACATTTTCATACCCCTCAGCCGGATCAGGGAGGTGTTATGCACTCGGGTGCTTTGCACTCTCGGCAGTCCGATCATGTTTTGGACAACTCGGATAAATTTTAATTTAATTGTAACTTATTTTTAGCGGTAAAAATCAAAACACATCCGGCCGTCCAAAACACGATCAAACGGCCAAGGAGTGCACAGCACCCCGGATTCATGATATTTATCTCGCTTCTTCTCTGTTGGTTTTTTTCACGTAACAAAAAATTAACTTTCGAAATTTTCCCTTCGTTCAAACTTCTCTATTAGTAATAAAGTTTCCAAATTGGATGTTAAAACGGAAAGTGTTAAAAGAGTAAATACCATTAATCGGATAAATTACGTGACCCACAATTACAATGCCGCCAACAAATCATGTAGCGATAAAAGAGATCCATAACATCTTATCCATGTATCTATCCTATCTTTCTATTTACATGTTGCCTATCTATACGCTGTGTCACACACAACATTTTCATCTGTTGGGAAACCGAATCCCCATGCCTAATGACGCGTACAGATTTTTTTTTTTTTGCTGAGTAAAGAATTTATTAATCTTTGAAAACGAATTATAAAGATTAAAGGGACCCGAGACTGAAAACGCCACGGGCCCAAAGGGAAAAACCAAAAAAGAAGGGTGGTAAGATACCAACCAGAAACTGAACCCAAAACCCCAAAAAAACACACATGAGACGCCCCCCAAAACTACATCAAAACAAATGAAACAACTCAAGAGCTCCTACCCCTGCGCCAAACAAAAGCAAGCAAAGCCAGCAGCAACGATAACAACCAGAGAATCAAAAAAACCGCTAAACATCGATAACGACGACAAAGAGACCCCAGCATCAAACAATCGACAAATCAGAACTCCACAGAATTGGAGGTATCACCCTCCAAAATGTCAAGAGCTTTAACTTCCGTTATAATTTCCTGTTCAGACATTTTGATACCCTTCAATTCTAACATCTTCTTAATATTATAGCTCTTCCTTCCATGAAATTTTACACCACAGCGAACACTCATCTTCATGTTCTCCTGGGCTTCCTTGATAAAAGTCGAAGTTCTCTCACGAATGTCGCAACTAACCTCCTCTTGGATCAAGAGAGTGGGACCATCAATTTCATTCTTCGATCCCAACCTTGAGGCATTCCTTACACTGTCTCGACTGACCGTCCTAGAAAACATTGCAGTTTTCAATGGATTTTTGCTCCATAAAGATTTCCTGTGAGAAACTTTCTTGGACTTGTGTGACTTCTTATTGCGTTTGCACTCCACATACTTAATAAGAGGTTCGTTCGATACAAGATCCCAATCATCAGCTTGAAATGGATTATAGTTTTCCACAAGAGGGTCTATAAAAGGCCCAACATCATTGATCACATAGTGGTTGTGTTCTAAAACCTCCAAAGAGCCTCCAATTTCTAAAACATTCTCCTCATTCGTAACCTTATCTCCTGAGCTATTTTGGGTTTCTGGGACCACAGGGGAAGACCTCTCTGAACACATGATTTCCTCATCATCTCCCTCTTCTATAGGACTATAGCAAACTCCAAATTCCTTACTATGGCAATCTGGAATAGATTGATTGTGATCTAAGACTTTACCCGGCTAAACCATTCCGGAAAAGACATCCACAACATCATTGTTGGCCTCCAAATCAACCCTACCTCTCTTTACATCATCAAATTTCTTATCCAAATCAACATCATATTTAGCAACATCCATCCCAAAGTCAATGAAAGAGGTGCATGACGCAATTGTCCTAAAGGATTCTTCTTCTTCCACTTTGATGCAATAAACTCTCCCATCAACTATGAGCTCCACGTACCCTTCCACCTTCTGGACATGCTCAGTAGCAATAAGAATTTCCCCTTTCTCGTATGATTTCCGGTTAGTGTATTATCATCAACCTTAAGAAAGTGACCCCATATACCTCCAATTTCTTTGAATGTTTGTGAGGTCCATGCGCTGAGAGGCATGCCAAAACAAGATAACCACACAAAGCACTCATCTTTGACCGTTTCACCGTTCCAAGGTTTGATATCATCGAACAAGTTCATAACCCATCTTTCCTTGATTGTTGCCTTCCTAGTCTCTTCGTTTGGAAAATTTATAATGACATATCTATCCCCAATGACTCTGATTTGGACATCACGGACTTTCTCCAATTTGAATTCTTTCTCCAGATCTTCTGTAAAGATCAATCTATGAATCTTGGCTATGGCACTCCTAAATAGCCATCCATTCCCTATAGGATGAACCAAAATGCTACCATGATTTCCCCTTCCCTTAAGAGCCTAAGCATACGATTTTCCATTCTCCACTCTAAAATTCATGTTATTCTGTCTTCTGACTTCTCTAGGTTTGCTTAAATCCATATCACTTGACGTCTTCCTTTTATTTTTTGAATCAAAAGTGGCCTTCTTAACAAAGAGATAATAACCTTCCACTTTCAAGCCATTTGCCCTAGAAATGGTGACACCAGCTGAAACAGAACAGTCGAATCGTACAAAACCAAACCTACTTCCCCTCTTACTCCTCTTAGCAAGAATGAAAGAGTCTAATATAATACCATGGCTAGAGAATAGAGTTTTCAGCCAAGATTGATTCTTCGAAACCGGAATGTTATCCATGAAAAGAGTGATTAGCTTAGGTTTGTCCCTCTCCATTTAAACCAGATGATGCATCAGAAAAAAACCACAAAACCCAAAAAAATACAGATTTTAGAACAGCAAAAATAGCAAATGCAGATATGGCGACCAAAATGAATGACAGCAGCTGCTAAATCCTCAGAAAACACACCAAAATAGCAGACACACCCACTTAAGAAGTAGAAATCATCTCAGCCTCTGAAAGAAAGGAACAAAGAAAATACCTAAACAGATCTAGAAAATGGCAAACAGCTCCGAAATCGGTAACGTCGGTGAGTAGCTTCGAAGGATGCCAGATGAAAGCAGCTGAAGCAGGAAGGAAGATGTTTAAGAAACCCCTGAAAATAGGCCAGAAAATGCTGTGGTCATCGGAAAGTAGCTGGAGTTGATGCCAGGATAAGCTCCCAACAAGAATAAACTCCGAAAACAACCTCGAAGTCCACGAACTGCACCAGAATCTGGAAGCACTACAAGAAATTACACAATTCTCGACTAAATTTCTTGATTAAATCATTTTAGTCGGCAAAAAAATGACAAATGCCGACTAACTAAAATCTAGTTGGCTAAGTGTATTTTTAACGCCGACAAATAGATTTGGTTGGTAAATATCATCTATTTCCCGACCAAAATCCTTTGTGGTCGGGGACGGTATGGCGGGAAAGCAATTTTTTTGGTGGGAAATTAATTACCGACTAATTATTTAGTCGACAATTTTTTGTTTGAATTTCCGACTAATTATTTAGTCGGTAATTGTCATATTAACTAAGTAATTTTTTTTTTCACCAATTCAAAATTCCACAAAAATGTTGCGCGGGAGGTTTTGGTATTTCCCGACCAAAATTTAGTCGGCAATTGCAGAGGATATTTCCCGACTAACTTATTTAGTTGGCATTTATTAAATTTTTGAATAACTATTTTTTTAGCGCCAATTTAAAAATTCACGGAAATGTTGGCGGGGATTTTGGTATTTCCAGACCAAATTTTAGTCGGCAATTGTCATATTAATTAAAGAAGTTTTTTTTTCACCAATTCAAAATTCCACGAAAATGTTGCGTGGTAGGTTGTGGTATTTCCCCACCAAAATTTAATAGGTAATTGCAGAGGATATTTCCCGACTAACTTCTTTAGTTGGCATTTATCAAATTTTTGAATGACAATTTTTTTTTCTGCGCCAATTTAAAAATTCACGAAAATGTTGACGGGGGATCACTAAATAAAAACTCTGTTGGGCTCTAATGGTCCACAATAAGACTTTAATGCCAAGGGATGCATTAAACAGAATCTGATCACATGGTTGTCGATATCTGATGATCTCCGATTTTGGTGACTATGGTGGAATCAGCGAGGCGTGAATTCATAACGATTTAGATCAACCATTGTAAAAATTATAGAAATTAAATCATATAAATTGTAGAAATTCTTTTAATAAATTCGATTATAGAAATAAAATTTGATTCGTTTTTATGTCTCGTCTGTCCCGAAATACTAAGTTTATTTAACTAAAATAAAAAGTAAACTTCCTAAGTTGTTAAAATCCGAACCTCCACTTTCCGAATAAAATTTCGACGATCCGAACTGTTAGATGTGTTTAAAACATGTTTTTATTGTCTGACGCGAGGATTTGGCAAAAAATGCTACTCGGAAGGGCTTGATTGGACCTGTTTTTCATAAAATTGCTATATGAAAAATTGCTCCGATAAAACATTTCTGGGTAATTTTTTTTTTCAAATCCTCGCGTTGGACCTTATAAATACGTTTTTGAAAGTTATTTTGAAAGTCAAATAACCGACCGATTTTCACCCCTAGTCCTTTAATAAGTGTATTTTGAAAGTTAATGGGTAACAATTTTTACAATTATTATTTCACCATTATGAAACTAATGGGTAAAGAGTTAATGGTTAAAAATGGAGGTAAAAGTTCATGTGAAAGACATAAAGTGGAGGTAAAAGAAGATATGAAAGGTGTAATAATGATGGCCTTATTCGTTTAGTAGTCTTAGTTTAGTTTAGTTTTGGAGATAAGAGTAATGAGAGGAGAGAGATAGAGAAATAAAATTAATGATTACAAAAAAAAAATACAGTAAAAACTAAACTAAACTATGAAACGAACAAAGCCGATGTCTTTTTAATAAGTTGAATTTACGAAGCAACACACTTAAATAGGGACAGAAGAAATAATTATAACATAACCTTTTTGTCCTCCCGTACATATAGGACGGATACGCGCTTGTTTTAATTGTGTTAACAGCCCTCTTGAAAAAAAAATGCAAAAGATGTATAATTCATGTGCAAGTTTTCCAAACTTCCCCTAGAAAAGAGATAGAAATAGGTACGGTGTTAACAATAAACTATATAACTATGTATAGAGTCTAAAATTCAATATTATTAGGCTGAGTTCTCCAATAGATTTTATTAACATTTGATAAAATCAACCCCCTGATTTTATCCATTCGTAAAGACATGTGATAAAATCTGTGGATTTTTGCATTAAAAAATCTACAGATTTTATCAAATGTCTTCACGAATGGATAAAATCAAGGGGTTGATATTATCAAAATCTTGATAAAATCCATTGGAGAACTCACCCTAGCAGTTGGCAGCAGATTTTGGGAAAGTGTTTTGTACCAGAAAACAAACTTATAAAACTACCCATAAAATGCATCCAACGGGTGAAATTGACGCAACGTGGTAGCGGAAGAAGACTAGATATCGTTCTAGTAGACTAATGGGGATTAGATATCGTTCTAGCAGACGAATTGGTTAGATATCGTTCCAACAGACGAACTCTTGAATCCACAAGAGAAGTGATAAACACCTTGCGCACAAGGAAAATAGAGAGAACTCTAGAAATATTATAGATGATTGAATGAATTGTTTTCAAAGGTTACATCCCTATTTATAGAACTCAAACTGACTAAAGAAGAAGCAAATCCTAATTCGACTAGGACTCAAACTGACTAAAGAAGAAGCAAATCCTAATTCGATCAGGACTCAAATTAAGCAAATCCTAATTCAGCTAGGACTCAAATCAATCAAAGAAAATTACCAAAAATGAAAAATTTGAAAATGGAAACTAAAATTCTAGAAAAAAAATAATGCTGCGAAAAACCTATGTTTGTTCGGACTTGTCTTGCTCTGCATCAGTCTCCCCTTCTTTTGAAGAACTCGTCCTCGAGTTAACTTCATGAATAGCAACATGAGGAACAGTATGAAACTCGAACAAGCTCTGCACATTGAAGGTCTTGGAAATAGCGAGGTCACTAGGAAGGTCCACCACATAAGCGTTGTCATTAATTTTCTGACGGACACGAACGGGACCAATCTTCTTTTGCTTAAGCTTGTTGTAAGTACCCGCTGGAAACCTCTTCTTTCGCAAATGCACCATCACCCATCACCCACTTCGAAAGTTGTCACACGCCGATGCTTGTCCGCATCAGCCTTGTATTTTGCAGCAGACTCCTCCAATTTCTGTTTGACCTCAACATGGATATTCGCCACCTTTTCTGCCATATGTTCAGCAATGACACTCATACCTGGAAGATTGGGAAGCGAAACCAGGTCTAAAGTATGCAGCGGGGGACAAACATAAACTATCTCAAACGGGGATTTTCCAGTGGAACGGTTTGGAACATTGTTGTAAGCAAACTCTGCTTGAGAAATCACAAAATCCCACTGTCTTGGACTATATCTTGGCACAAGCTCCGCAAAATATTCCCCAACGTGCGATTCACCACTTCGGTTTGACCATCGGTTTGGGGATGAGCAGTAGTGCTATATTGCAAAGATGTGTCAAGCCGCTTCCATAGAGACTAAGGAACTTGCTATCACGGTCAGAAACAATAGTCGTTGGAATCCCATGAAGTCGAACTATCTCTCGAAAGAATAATTGAGCAATATGGCTAGCATCCGATGTTGTCTTGCAAGCAATGAATTGGGCCATCTTCGAAAATCTATCATCAACAACAAATATGGAATCTGAACCACATTGTGTCCTTGGAAGCCCTAACGCGAAATCCATGGACAAATCCTCCCAGGGTGCGTCAGGAATAGGAAGAGGCGTATATAAACCCGTATTCTGTGCTTGACCCTTAGCAGTCTGACAAGTGTAACATCGCCTTACATACTTCTCCACGTCACGCTTTAACTGTGACCAATAATAACGAGCCTCCACCAATGCGATACTTTTTTCTCGACCCAAGTGTCCACCTAAGCCTCCACCATGAGTCTCTTGAATAATATGCTCCCGCAACGAACCTCGAGGAATACACAATCGATCCTCAAAGAACAGAAACCCTTCAAGCAATTGAAAGTCACTAGAAGCGGGAAAACCTGACTTGCACTTTGCCCACGCATCTTAAAATCTTCATCATCCATATAAAGATCTTTAAGAAAGTCAAAACCGGAAACCTCATTCCTTATGATAACAAGCAAAGATGCCCGCTGACTCAATGCATCAACAACTCTATTATTCTGACCAGACTTATGTTTCAGAGAGAAAGTGAACCTTTGAATATAAGCGATCCATCTAGCATGCATCCTGTTTGGCTTGACTGCTCCTTGAAGATACTTGAGAGCTTGGTGATCGCTGTTTAACACAAACTCCCTCTGAATAAAATATGGCTCCCAATGAAATAAACTCTGCACAACTGCATATAGCTCTTGCTCATACGTTGTCCACTTTTGTCAAGCGTCGCTAAGCTTCTCGCTGAAGAAGGCCATTGGTCTACCCTCTTGAGAAAGAACAGCGCCAATTCCCTCGCCCGAAGCATCACAATCTACCTCAAACAACTTATCAAAGTCTGGCATCGCCAAAACTGGTGTCGTGGTCAACTTTCTTTGAGAACTGCAAAGCTACTTTCTGCAGCGTCAGTCCACACAAGCTGCTTCTGTTTCAAACAATCCGTAAGTGGAGCAGCAATGGTGTTGAAGTGCCTCCCAAAACGCCTATAAAAGGTAGCTAGCCCATGAAAGCTGCGTACATCAGTAATGGACTTCGGGGTTGGCCACTCCCGAATTACCTTTACCTTTGACTCATCAACCTTAATCCCTTTAGAGCTCACGACATAGACCAAAAAGACCAAGCTATTCGTCAAAAAACTTCACTTCTTTAAGTTGACATAGAGACTGTTCTCACGCAACACATTAAAAACGTCCCACAAATGCTGCATGTGCTCCTCCTCCGTACGACTAAAAATCAGGATATCATCAAAATAAACAACGGCAAACTTTCCAAAAGGTTGGAATACCTGATTCATTAATCGCATGAAGGTACTTGGCGCGTTGGATAGCCCGAATGGCATGACAAGCCACTCATACAACCCTTCTCTCGTCTTGAAAGCAGTCTTCCACTCATCACCTGGACGAATACGAATTTGATGGTACCCAGTTTTTAAATCTAGTTTGGAAAATATCGTCGAACCACCCAATCTGTCAAGCATATCATCCAGCCAGGGTATGGGAAATCTGTACTTTACTGTGATCTTATTTATGGCTCTGCTGTCAACACACATCCGCCAACTCCCATCTTTCTTCGGAGTTAGTAAAGCTGGCACTGCACATGGACTCATACTCTCTCTGATCAAGCCCTTTTGGGGCAATTCATTAACCTGATTCTGTAAGATCTGAAACTCCTTCAGACTCATTCTGTAATGTGGCAAATTTGGTAACCTCGCCCCAGGAACCAGGTCAATCTCGTGCTGGATATTCCTCATGGGCGGTAATTCTGCAGGTAACTCTTCCGACATAAGACCTTGAAATTCTGTAAGTAATGGTTTAACCCGTTCTGGTATGACTACCTCTGGTTTCTCCTCCCCCTTAACTACTAGAGCATAAATCAGTTTCATCTCTTTGGCTTCCTTCATAATATCCGGCATGATAAGAAAAGAATTTGCCTTGGTTGGTGAGGCTGTTACTTGACCCTCACGCCTTATCGGAGCCAAGACAATCTTTATCTTATCCTTGTAGAAGGTATAAGTATTGTCTTTTCCCCTATGCATTGTGTTTAAGTCAAACTGCCACGGCCTTCCCAACAACATGTGACATGCATCCATATCTACTACATCGCACAAAACTTCATCCTTTGCCAATGGAAAAAGGAACAACACATTGTTCTATTACCTTAGTTTCACCAACGTCTTTGATCCAGCCAATATTGTACATGGATGGATGTTTCTTTGTTGGAAGCTGTAACTTCTGAACCATTGTCTTTGACACTATATTCTTATTGCTTCCACCGTCAATAATCAAATCACAGACCCTTTGCTTAACTGTGCAACGAGTCTTGAAGATGTTATGCCTCTGAAGGTCTTCCTTTCGTGGCGTATACATCAGACGCCGCACTACCAACGACACGCCTTCGTCCTCATGAGTCCACTCATCTTCATCCTCCTCTACGAATTCCCCATCTTCTTGGCGATCTTCTCCATCTTCACGTTCTGCTAAATTTACTTGTCTTCTCAGACAGCTGTTAGAATGATGACTAGCCTCTCCACAATGGTAACACTTGTCGCCTCTATAAGGAGCATAAGGGTTAGTAGTGCCTTTTGATCCGCTTGCCCCGCCAGCACCCTGCTTGGTATTTTGCTGATTCTTCCACAGACCTCTATTTTGACTTGGAGGGGCTTGATTCTGAACTACTTCGACTCCCTTTCCTTTATTTGACTCTAACTGGTTCTGTGCTTGAGAAGGGGTAAACGTTCTGTTTGTAGGCTGATTTCGGAATCCCCCTTTTCGGTTCGACTGCATCTCAACCCTTGTTGCCAATTGAATAGCATCCTGCAATGTATGAATTGGTTGCATGTTTACAACATCTTGAATAGCATATCGCAGCCCACCTACAAACCGTGCTATCAACTGCCCTTCCGTTTCGGGTAAATCATTACGGGATTGGAGTTGCTGGAATTCTAAAACATAATCATGAACAGTTCTATTACCTTGCGAACAACTTTGATACTGCTGGAACAAAATCTGATCATAATCTGGAGGAAGAAAACGAGCCCTCATCAACTGCTTCATCGAATGCCAAGAACGAATTTTTGATTTGCCCTGGCGTGTGCGAGCCATCTGCAACTGCTCCCACCATGCAGAAGCGCCGCCTTTTAGCTTGAATGCAACTAGTTTAACCTTCTTGTCCTCATCGATATCCATATAATCGAAGAAGCACTCAACTTCATGTATCCAATCTAGAAAATCTTCGATCTGTAACTGACCGTTAAAAGAAGGGAGGTCCATCTTCATACCGAAGTTGTTATTATTCTGGACAGGTTCTCTGGGCTCTTGATAAATTACAAGATCCTCAAGGTCATCATCTGTCGAATCTCCACCATGAAATGGATTATTATAAGCACGCCTAAACTGTAGGCGTCCAAGATAGTTGCCCACCCTTGGTTCACGTGCATGTTGATCACGAGCTTGTTGATCACGAACCTGTTGATCATGTGGCGGATCGTTAGGATCAGGACCTGCTGGTAGCCTAGTGTTGATTTTGTTGATTGTAACAGTCAACTCTTTCAACATAGTGCGTATCTCTTCTAGTTGTTGTTGTTGCCCATCGATCGCGGCCCATACCGCATCATTCCCATGATCTCCTGAGGGTTTTTCTTCATCTTTGGCCATTGAAACAAGGGAGGACCTTGCTCTGATACCACTTTGACGCAGCGTTTTAGCGGAAGAAGACTAGATATTGTTCTAGTAGACGAATGGGGACTAGATATCGTTTTAGTAGACAAATTGGTTAGATATCGTTCCAATAGACGAGCTCTTGAATCCACAAGAGAAGTGATAAACACCTTGCGCACAAGGAAAATAGAGAGAACTCTAGAAATATTATAGATGATTGAATGAATTGTTTTGAAAGGTTACATCCCTATGTACAAGACTCAAACTGACTAAAGAAGAAGCAAATCCTAATTTGACTAGGACTCAAATTAAGCAAATCCTAATTCAGCTAGGACTCAAATCAATTAAAGAAAATTACCAAAAAATGAAAAATTTGAAAATGGAAACTAAAATTCTAGAAAAAAATAATGCTGCGAAAAACCTAAGTTTATTCGAACTTGTCTTGCTCTGCATAAAAAATCCATCCGGTACACTGTTTGAATAGTGTATCGGGTGAATTTCACCAGTTGGATGCATTTTATGGGTAGTTTTATGGGTTTGTTTTCTGCTACTGTACGAGACCTCGCAGATTTTCACGAAACGGAACAAAAATGATACACTATGTTTGGGCCTTACGTGTATGTAAGAGAATTATAAACAATTGAAAAAAAAATGATCGTACATGTAAACTTGTTCCATACGAAAACCCTGAACTCAACCTACAGAATGCAAATGTTTGAATCAATTTTTTTATTTCTCTATGAACTTCCACTACGTGTTGCCTTACGTCAACCCACAAGAATAAAATAATCTTAAACCCCATAGGAAGCTGGATAAGGTAAAAAATACATACTTCCAAGTTCCAACATATCAGAACCATCTCAGAAAATCACACAATCTCCACACATTTTTTGGACCAGCCTGTCAACTAATAAATACTTGAATGGAGAGGATACAGAGCGCAGAAAGTAAGAGGACCAATGCTTTAGCTCTCCAAAAATCCAAGAAAATAGAGTTCTTCATGCATGAAACTCTGCAAAATCCTTTCTGGGTTTATCTTTGTTAGGTTTCTGCTGTTTGGAAGAGTGGTAAATGGAGGGTAGTGATATATATGGAGTGGGCAGTGGACGTATAAGCAGCTCAAACATATGGAGGAACAATGCAGGGGAGGTTTTCTCGAGGTCATCTCGCGAAGAAGACGATGAAGAAGCACTGAAATGGGCTGCCATTGAGAGGCTTCCTACGTATCTACGGATAAG
Source organism: Vaccinium myrtillus (assembly GCA_016920895.1). Classification (NCBI taxonomy): domain Eukaryota; kingdom Viridiplantae; phylum Streptophyta; class Magnoliopsida; order Ericales; family Ericaceae; genus Vaccinium; species Vaccinium myrtillus. The sequence goes on from CM029274.1 coordinate 16,523,656, forward strand.
CAGAGGGATACTGACCGAAGAGGAGGGTCCACCACGAGAAATCGACATCAAGAGTCTTGGGTTTTTTGAGAAAAAGAATCTGGTGGAGAGACTTGTGAAGATTGCAGAGGAAGATAATGAGAAGTTCTTGTTCAAGCTCAAGGAGCGCATTGACCGGTAATCTTATTTTCGAAACACTTTTGTTTCTTTTTTTTTTTTTGCCATTCGTCATTTCTAATCTATTACATGGAGGAGGAATGAGACTCGATCCCGGAATGCAGTGTGGGACATCTAAGAGCTCTACACCTTTACCGCATGAGCCAGCCATCACTTGCAAACATTTTTGTTTCTTCATCGTTGTCGCTGTCTGTATATATATTGCTTTGTTTTCGAAACCGGCTTTTCTGCGGTCCATTTTTGGGTTGCGGAGGGCGGTTCGTTTAATCCCAGTAGTTCATAAGTGTTTTCAATACAGATTTGATGAAAGAATGTTTACTGGCTATGTAAGTGTTTTACCTTCAAGATTCTTTAACAAATTTGGACCATTAATTTGTTGAGATGAACCACCGAGATTGAACTGCACTGGCTTCTTTGCAGCCAACTGCAGAGAAGCCGGGTTGTTTAATTTGTTTTCAGAATCAGATTTTTGTTGACTTGCGTGTTACCGGCAATTAAAACAATGAAAAGTTCGAAAAGGACTTGTCAGTTATGTACGAAAACAGTTTCGGAAAATTCGACAATGTTTGTGGTAATTCGTGAGCAGTACGATATGTTGTTGCTGTCAGAAGATTGTCCAACATTTCTCGGACGCAATTTGCCAACCTACTTTTCGGATCCGGGAATTTGTGGAGCGGCACTTGAGTCGTTGATCTTGGTAATCAATGGCTCGGATTTCATCTCCACAATAGATGGCTCAGGTCGTTTAAGTGCCGAGATGAAATCCAAACCGTTGATCAACGGAGAGTTTTCTGGGTTTTTTTGGGAACATGAAGACACAAAACAAAAAGACCCCTTTTTGCAGCCTTGATGCTGCTCGGAATTGGAGATCCTGTAGTGCGGCACCTGAGCCGTTGATCGCACAATTAACGACTCGAATTTCATCTCGGCACTTGCATGATCCACACTACAGAATCGTAGTGCGGCACCGCACTACATGATCCCCGGATGCTCTTTACTTATTGGCAATTTTTCTAGTCCGGAATGGAATCATTTTATCATCAATTGCTAGCGTTTACAAGGGATGAGCAAAAGAGGTGACCGGCCGGACAGTTGACCCGGCCATACAATATACAGACACAAGCAAGAGTTGCGCCGGCTTGTACGGAAAATCTCATTGTTGCCTCCCTAAATGCTACTCCTACCTCTTTGCTAAGCGCACCAAAGAAAAGAGGAAATTTGAAAATCTAGAACAAAGTTTGATTTGGATGTCTCGTTCGTTCTAAAGATTGGAGTAATATAAGCATTTGTTCTTTTTGCTTCTTTTTTTCATTAAACAGGGTTGGACTAGAACTTCCAACTATTGAAGTCCGGTTTGAGCATTTGAGTGTTGATGCAGAAGCTTATGTTGGCAGCAGAGCACTGCCAACAATATTCAATTTCACTGTCAACTTCATTGAGGTAATCCATAGTTGGTCATATCACCTTGAATTTTTCAGTCATCTTTCCACGTCTAATTTGAACTCATATGTATTGGTATCTGAAGGGGTTTTTGAATTACCTTCACATTCTTCCAAATAGAAAGAAACCATTTCCAATCCTTCATGATGTCAGTGGAATAATCAAGCCTGGAAGGTGAGAATACGACCCGGCGAATTTCACAAAAAAAATTCTAGCACAATCTCACCTAAAATATCCCACTTACTGTTGCTTTCATCTGGTTTTTGCAGAATGACATTGCTTTTAGGTCCACCAAGCTCCGGGAAAACCACATTGCTGCTAGCTTTGGCTGGAAAACTTGATAAAGATCTAAAGGTAATACAAAGTTGATAGTATTCCAGTTTTCTAAGTTCATTCCAAGGACTTTGTCATCATATTTAAGTCCTTTGTGAATGTATAGGTTTCGGGAAGAGTCACTTACAACGGCCATGGAATGGACGAGTTTGTTCCACAGAGGACTTCTGCTTATATAAGTCAATATGATCTTCATATCGGAGAAATGACAGTGAGAGAAACGTTAGCATTCTCGGCTAGATGTCAAGGGGTTGGAACTCGTTACGGTAAATTAGATTCATGGATGCTTTTCATAATTAGGAGTGTAGGAACCAAAAAAGTTTCTTGTGTGTGTGTGTTTTTAACTGAGGAACCGATAAGTTCTAAATCAGTTTTTCATTAAAATTTGCAGAAATGTTGGCAGAACTATCGAGGAGAGAAAAACAAGCAAACATTAAGCCCGATCCAGATATCGATATTTTCATGAAGGTAGCAACAATTTCATGCCAGAAAATCCCTTTTGGTGAATTGATTTCACACATTTTAATCTTGTACAGGCTGCATCACTAGAAGGGCAGGAGGCCAGTGTGGTGACAGATTATATTCTTAAGGTACCACGTTGAAATTAATATAAGCAACTGAAAAAGTTTTTGAAAGCTATAAATAACTGATTTGCCGCCTCCTTTGATTCTTCAAATTCCACAGATATTGGGTCTGGAAATATGCGCAGATACCTTGGCGGGTGATGAAATGCGGAGAGGTATTTCTGGAGGACAAAAAAAGCGGCTCACAACAGGTAAATGTTACATGGAACAACATACCATACTCTATAGCAAAGGAACTCCTAACTTAAAGTAAAAAGTGCTTATTTTTGCCTTTTCAAAACTGTTTCAAGTTTCGGGTCAAATGTTTTTACATTCTCTGTACTTCGCGTCGAATTGGGTGAGTAAAATATTTCGACCAAAAGCTAATAAAAGTTTAATAGAGACGGAAAAAAAGAAAAGAAAAGTTGATCCACTATTGTACTCACCAGTCATTCCTGAACTTTGAGTAATTCGTTAAGCCAGAAGAATTCTGAAATTCTGAGAATCTGATCATATCACGCAGGGGAGATGCTGGTTGGACCAGCTAGAGCACTCTTGATGGATGAGATATCCACTGGCTTGGACAGCTCTACAACTTTCCAGATTGTGAACTCAATCAGGCAGTCCATCCACATACTTCAAGGAACTACTGTTATCTCTCTCCTCCAGCCGGCACCAGAAACCTACGACCTGTTTGATGACATAATTCTGCTCTCAGATGGGAAAATTGTGTATCAAGGCCCCCGTGAATGCGTGCTTGAATTCTTTGAACACTTGGGATTCAAGTGCCCTGAGAGGAAAGGAGTTGCCGACTTCTTACAAGAAGTACTTTCTACCTTCCAGATTTCTCTGTCTTTTGTTCATGTTTTCAAGTGTCAGATATGATGAAAAATGGAAGTCAAGGGAAAAATGTAATCATTAAATAACCATAAAATGTGCTTATTTTAGAGGAAAATGGTTTCTAATCGAATTCTAAAGGTGAAAACTGCTTTCTAGACCTCGCTAGACAGACCAGAGTTTTGTCAACACCACCACCATGTCCCACCACTGCTGCCGCCAGGACTACACGACCACGACCAACCTGACACTCAGACCACTACCACCAATGGCACCATCATTTTAATAGTTGCAGCCAAACACATAACATTTTTCATTCTCTGTTATAAGAGGGGCATCACTAATTGATTCTTTTCGACAAGCTTTAAAACATAGTGTAACTTTGTATCACTTGGTGGGAAAAAATAGGTGACATCAAAGAAAGATCAAGAGCAGTACTGGTCAAACAAAGATGAGCCTTACAGTTACGTTGCTGTGAAGGAATTTGCAGAAGCATTTCAGTCATTCCATGTTGGCCGGAAACTGGGTGACGAACTTGCTGTTCCATTCGACAAAGCTAGGGGCCACCCTGCTGCTTTAACAACCGAGAAATATGGTGTCAGCAAAAAGGAACTGCTGAAAGCTTGCACATCAAGAGAATACTTACTAATGAAGAGGAACTCCTTCGTCTACATATTCAAGTTAACTCAAGTGAGTGGCATCTCAAAAAGCATTACAAAATCTTTTGAATGTTTGAATTGTCAAAACATTTTGATCAAAAGGGTTAGTGGCTATCTTTCTTTTCAGCTTATTCTTATGGCATTAATATCAGTGACGGTATTTCTACGAACTGAGATGCCTAAGAAAACACTAGAAGACGGAATAATTTTCATGGGTGCCTTGTTCTTCACACTCATCATGATTATGTTCAATGGGTACTCAGAAATTACACTGAGCATCATGAAACTTCCTGTCTTCTACAAGCAAAGGGACTTTCTCTTCTTTCCTGCTTGGGCATACGCTTTACCCACATGGTTCCTCAAGATCCCAGTAACATTTGTAGAAGTTGGTGCGTGGGTTTTCCTAACTTATTACGTTATAGGCTTTGATCCAGATGCTGGAAGGTAATGCAAAACTAAACTCTTAAGCATTTTTTCTTATTTTTCTTGGTAAATAAACAAATTCGTGATCTAATTGGTATACTCAATGGCAGGTTTTTCAAACAATACTTGCTACTCCTATGCATTAACCAGATGTCTTCTGCAATGTTCCGACTCATAGGGGGAATAGGAAGAAACATCATTGTGGCAAACACATTCGGGTCATTTGCCTTACTTGCAGTTCTTGTATTGGGAGGATTTGTCTTGTCACGAGGTAAAAATAGAAAGTGCAGAGTCGACAAAAAAATATCTTCTTTGGTATGCGATTGGGATTTAATTGAGAACTAATTCCCTTTCCTTCAGTTAGCGTAAAAAAGTGGTGGATATGGGGCTATTGGTTGTCACCTATGTCGTATGGGCAAAATGCTTTAGCAGTGAATGAATTTCTTGGCATGAGTTGGAGACATGTAAGCATCAACTTTTGTGAATTTGGATAAAGAAACTCAAAGCAAGGAAAAGGGATTCATATTGTCTAAATTTTGAGGATTTTTTTTTTATTTCAGATCCCTCCTAATTCAACAGAGACATTAGGAGTACAAATCATAAAGTCTCGCGGACTATTCCCTGAAGCACATTGGTATTGGCTCGGACTAGGAGTTACACTCGCATTTTTGGTGGCATTCCAAGTACTTTACACTCTGGTTCTAGCTTATCTCAACCGTAAGTAGCAAGGAGATTCCTTTTGAATGTTCGAAATACACATTTTGATACTTGTAGATATTATTGGCCTGCAATTTAGCTAATAGACAATGAAGTAGGAACACCTTGCCGGAAGTCACATACGTGTCAGATCCTTGCGGGACATCGACACCCCGGACACTCTCTGAAATGTGCCTTGAACGCAATTTCGAAGTGTCCTACATATATATATATTTTTTTCACTTTGACCCTGCTGGATACTTTAGAATACTATGCTATTCTCTCTTGACACCCTATGGACACTCACAAGAAGCGTGATGGGTGTCAAAAATCTGATGTAATAAAATGCATAGCTTATATATCTTCACAAAGTGCCCCAACGTGTTGCGTCCTTCCCTTTTCAGAAATTCTCTTGTCACAGTCATGTAGTATCATGTGTCTGCATCAATGCTGCTTAACTAATAGATGGGTTGATTTGATGCAGCCTTTGGCAAGCCTCAAGCGATTCTAACCAAAGAAACATTGACGCTAAGAATTGCCGAAAAGACAGGAGAGTTAGTTGAGTTATCATCAAGAGGAGATATTACTTCTGGGGGTAAATAAGCTCTCTTACTTGAATTTTCATTCTACATTATGTGTTTCAGTATGGATGGATAAGTAAAAACATTGTGCAGAAAAGGGAAGTGAAGTACGAAGAAGCATATCGTCTACTTCAATGTCATCAGAAGTGGGAAGCATTACTGAATCTGGCCAGAACAGAAAGCGAGGAATGGTTCTACCTTTTGAACCTCTTTCCATCGTTTTTGATGAGATCAGATACGCAGTAGATATGCCACAGGTTTTTCTCAAGAACTGTACACATTTAGGCCATGTAATACTTGTTTAGAGTGAGTCTTTAGACCCACACTATTACTAAAAAAAAGCACTTTTATGTTCATGCTACATGCATATGTTTCCATTGGGACTCACTCTAATAACTTTTGAAACAATGTTCAAAACTCTGCGTATAAGGCATAAAAAATTCCTAAGTAGATTAATGCGAAATACCCTGCAATCTGGATACACTAAATAGCACTTAAGTGGAAAGTGGTTGTCTTCACACTCTAACCCAGAATCTTAGAGGTTGTTAATAAGGTGAGTGTTTTTTACCACTGAACCAGTGCCCACCCCTGATATACTAAAATAGCACTTGCTAGCAGGAAATGAAGTATCAAGGTATACCTGAGGACAGGTTAGAACTTCTGAAAGGAGTAAGTGGTGCTTTTAGACCAGGAGTCCTTACAGCTCTCATAGGTGTCAGTGGGGCTGGTAAGACCACCTTAATGGATGTTTTGGCCGGTAGAAAAACAAGCGGATATATTGATGGAAGAATCACAATATCTGGATACCCAAAGAAGCAAGAAACATTCGCTCGCATAGCAGGATACTGCGAGCAAACTGATATTCACTCTCCTCATGTTACAGTATACGAGTCCTTACAGTATTCTGCATGGCTTCGGTTGCCCCCTGAAGTAGGTTCTGCAACCAGAAAGGTGACTCTTAATCTGACAATCTCAAATCCTATGCATGAAATTTTCCATTCTAAGCTTATGCATCCTGAATTATCTTCATTCTGCCCTGCCTGCAGATTAGAAGACAATTTTCACATATTTTACAAACAACTTTATCCATAACTTTGAATAAGCAAAAAGGTTTATTGACATTTTGAGGCTTGAGTTGTATTCCTGTTTTATGAATGTTGAAGTCGAAAAACGTCCTAATCCTTCAAGGCTTGCAGGGCAGTCAAAAAAATTATGCACCCTCTAGTGGGATCATATTGAATTACTCCAATTTGGACTCTATCCCAGGTAGTATCCGTATAAAACCAGTTTAACTCTAAAAAACCTGCAGATGTTCGTTGATGAGGTCATGGAGCTTGTGGAGTTAACCCCATTAAAGGGAGCACTTGTTGGGTTGCCTGGGGTGAATGGCCTTTCAACTGAACAACGCAAGAGGCTTACAATTGCAGTTGAGCTTGTAGCCAATCCATCCATAATATTTATGGATGAACCAACCTCAGGACTTGATGCTAGGGCTGCAGCAATAGTGATGAGAACAGTGAGGAACACAGTAGACACAGGACGAACTGTGGTGTGCACCATCCATCAGCCAAGCATCGACATATTTGATGCATTTGACGAGGTAGGAAATCTTTCACAAGATTGTGGATTCAATATTAAATATAGTTTCTAGTTGTAAGAAAGCCAATGAAACAATCATAAAATTGCAGCTGCTTCTTTTGAAAAGAGGAGGAGAAGAAATATATGTCGGGCCATTAGGCCGCCATTCGTCCCATCTCATCGCATACTATGAGGTAAAGCTGGTTAATTCATAACACCGGATATTTTCATGTTTCTCTAAGAAGCTTAACATTTTTAACTTATCTTTGGTTAAGGGAATCAATGGAGTTACTAAAATTAAAGATGGTTATAATCCTGCAACTTGGATGTTAGAGATAACTTCACCTGCATCAGAAATAGCTCTTGGGGTTGACTTTGCCAGCATGTACAAGAACTCAGAACTATACAGGTAGAGTAATGTTGCAGTCTCAAGCAATTCTGGTTTCAACATATGGGTCCAACATCCTGAAATTTTGAGAGGATTGAACATTATATATGAGAGTGAGACCAAGTTCATTAAGTGTACTTTAGGAAGACTATAAGGTTCTAGCTACTAATACACTTTAATGAATCAGGAGAAACAAAGATTTGATCAAGGAACTGAGCGTACCAACTCCAGGATCAAAAGACCTAGACTTTCCCACTAAATACTCGCAGTCTTTCTTCACACAATGCATGGCTTGCCTATGGAAACAGCATTGGTCGTATTGGAGAAACCCACCATACTGTGCAGTGAGACTATTATTTACCACTTTCATAGCTGTAATGTTTGGAACGATATTTTGGGGTCTTGGTTCCAAAAGGTACTTACATCTGTAACGACAAAAGAGATTCCTCCACTCTCTTCTTTATCAAATGTTAAGTCTCTAAATTACATTTTATTAAGAACTTTTATGGAATTGTAGGGGAACGAAACAAGACGTATTTAATGCAATGGGTTCTATGTTCACTGCTGTATTTTTTATCGGTGTACAAAATGCCACATCAGTGCAGCCAGTGGTTGCGATAGAGAGAACAGTCTTTTATCGCGAAAGAGCAGCTGGCATGTATTCAGCTTTACCATATGCCTTTGGACAGGTAATTTACTTGTACTGTTTATGTCATTTTATGTCATTAGGTGAACAGCAAGAGGACAAACCACATCTAGTCATCTAGGTTTCTTTTCTATAAGAACAAGTTGGGATTCAGGGACCAAGGACAAATTGATAAGCCAATAACGATATAGATATACCTTATTGAATTTGCGGGAAGTAAGGCATTCTCTCTTGGCGAGCCCATACGATAAACTTGGGTTTAGTGCGAAAACTTCAAAAAGTTTTGGCCAGTCCCATTAATCCCCCTTTTTTGTGCAGGTTGTAATTGAGATTCCCTACATTTTTGTTCAAACAACCTTATATGGAGTCGTAGTTTATGCGATGATCGGATTTGATTGGACAGCGGACAAGTTCTTTTGGTACATATTCTTCATGTACTTCACCTTATTATACTACACCTTCTATGGAATGATGGCAGTGGCAGTTACTCCTAACCACCACATTGCTGCCATAGTTTCATCTTCCTTCTACCTAATATGGATGCTTTTCTCCGGATTTATCATTCCAAAGACAGTAAGTTTCACTTTTGCTCCATGCATTTTCTTAGAGAGTGAACTCATAACTCAGCACTCAGAGTTTTCATCTTGTAACAGAGGATTCCAGTGTGGTGGAGATGGTACAGTTACATTTGCCCGGTTGCTTGGACTATGTACGGGTTGGTTGCTTCACAGTTTGGAGACATAAATGACAAGCTTGACACCGGGGAAACTATGAAAGAATTTCTTTATAGTTACTTTGGTTTTAAACATGACTTTTTGGGATTTGTCGCGCTCATTGTAGTTGGATTTGCCGTGCTCTTTGGGTTCATCTTTGCTTTTTCTATCAGGGCATTCAACTTCCAGAAAAGATAGCAGTATGAAAAATGTTAACTATGTTACAATCTCTAATCACACTTGTAATACAACGTAAAAGATAAGTGTTCAATATTGGCATCCATGCTGATCGGGAAAAAAAGTATTGGCATCCATGTACCATTAATATTACAGATATTTTTTGTTTCTTTTAATCTTTTTATGTTCTCTTTGCTCCCTTGACGACTTGGGTTCTTTTTCCTTGGTTCTCTTTAATTGTGAATCTGTTAGTTTCTGAAGCCATAAAAATTTGAATACCAAAGCAGTTTGTAGCCTTCTCAACTTGTCAGAATTCTCGAACCGTTGTGTTGCCTAAAAAACTGATTTATTGCGCTTTACGCAATAGGTCACTCTCTCACAACATATCAACTCAAAAAGCCAACTTAAGCTAGTTTCTTACAAAAGTCAGTTTTTGGAACAATGCAAATTGTGTTCCATTCCTGTGAAGACAATTATTGGTCACTCAACCAAAAGAAAGCCATTCCACCAGAAGTGCTTCAATGTAAAATGTGTGTGTGTACATGAAAACTATAGACACATATCTGGTGAAACACATGAGATCAAGACACATCTTTGGGACTGTGAATATGACCCTATCTCTCTCTAGGTTTGAGATCAGCTGCCCCTCCCCTTATTTAGGGTTTCCACGCAGGTGTATTGGGATTAGGGAGCCCCTTTATCGGGAAACACAAATAAATATGAAAAAGTCATTTATTGTCCAATGAACTATTAATCGAAATGAGATAGACTTCATTATTGGTTGTTGTGATCTAATCAATCATATGTAAACTATAGAACGTTCTGATCGTTGAAAAAAATGTCATGCGGGGCTCGGGTGGTGCACTTTAACATTTTGCAAATGTAACTCGTCGGATTCTAAACTACGATGCATTTATCAGGTCTCCGATTCTAGAATTTGATAGAATACGTCTTACCAGTATACTACTTGTACACAGGGTACTCAAGAGTTAGAACAACTATTGTCTTGCCATTATACTGGTATGCTAGTGGTACAACTGGATTCGAAGTGTCATTTCACTAGGGTTTGGATTGTATAATCCGAAAGGATGTGACTGATCGAATTTTTTTCGGATTTGAAAATACGATGTATTTATCAAGTTTAAGATGATCTTAACGATCGAGACTTTTTGCATTGTTACGCTTGATGTTTTAATGAGTGTGACTAATTTTTGGGTGTATTGGGATTAGGGAGCCCCTTTATCGAGACAAACAAATAAAGGCCTTGTTCGTTTCCCTGTTTAGTTTTAGTTTTAGTTTTGATGACATCATCATTTCTCTCATTTCTCTTTCTATATCTCTCCACTCATTACACCTGCTGACATCACAAAACTAAACTAAACTATCTAACCAAACACAGCCAAAGTGATTTAGACAATTACGGGAAAGGGAACAAGGCAAAATAAATAAAATTAACTAAGCATGAGGCTAGATTTAGAGAAATGAATCATTACCAAAAATTAATAAAACAACGAAGACTGAACTTCTTTTGATCAACGTCCGGATGTTCCCCTCAAAATCACGAATTCGGCGAGTATGAACTCCGTTTGCCGCAAAAAGCACTTTACTTAACTAAAGCTTCGAAAAACTTGGATTCAAGGCAAGGCTTTGGGAAATTTTGGAAGGTAAGCTTAAGACTAATATTTTTGGGATTTTCGTGGCTGATTTTTGGAAATGAATTTTGGGTTCGGGAAAGGGGTTTACAAAGGGAAAACATTAACAAAGGTTTTTCTAGCAAGGATTTCTTGAGGATTTTTGTAGTGTCTAAAACTTTACGCTTAGGCATCTTTTTATAGGCACCATAGAAGCTTCCACATTCACTTTATCACCAGAAATCGGTTGGGAGGTGAGTGAATGGAGCTTGGGCAGCCATATTCGTGCTGCAGAATCTGGCTGAAATCTGGGCAACTCAACCTTGCGTCCGCAAGGTAGCAGTATTGCATCCGCAAGGTCAAACGACGCAGTGTGGAGACCCATACTCCTGCGTTCGTGTGTCGGTGGTTGCGTCCGTAGGATGATGTTTTGATCAAGAAATTAAGCTTTTATTGGGCTAAGAATTGGGTTTATTGGTTGGGCCAAATAAATGGGTTATGGGTGGGTTTATTGGACTTAATAAAGGTTGACTGGACTGTTTCTTGGATTGGTGGATTTTTGGAATGGTAAATCCAAATTAACCGAAGCATTAGTTAAATAAAATAAATTCCACAACATCGTCAGTAATTTTTCATCATTGGGGACACATCCGGACTCCTGCTTAGGATTCACGATTAATCAAATTGGGGTTTCTACAGCCACCATGTGCTTTACCACTACCGATCAACTTCCCTGTATCCAGTTCCTGAAAAACACAATGAGTAGGAAAAAAAGGTTATGAAACAATTTGCAGAACAAGACTGCTAATGGATAGCAGGTTAGTGGCAAAATTTGGAATATGTAGAATTGAAGAGAGAGAGAGAGAGAGAGAGGGGGAATAGTGAACAGAATATTTCCCTGAAATAGCAGAGAATGACCCGTTTGCTATTCTGACCTTATCCTTACCAGAACAAGTAGAGTAAGAATTATACACAGAGGAACAACCAGTCATATGATCTGAAGCACCCAAATCTATAATCCAAGGAATAGCAGAAGAGGCAGTAAATGCATTAGTTGGGATACCTATGTGAGCAAAATAGGATGAAGTGGAAGCTGCTGTGGAAGAAGAAGTTATAGTAGATGGAGAATCAGCCCAAGCTATAAGGCGCCTGAGAGCTTGCAACTCCCCTTGAGAAAAACCACCAACATGATCAGAAATCATAAGAGCCCCAGTACCGAACTCAGAATCAAGCGAGGTATCAACCGCAGTCTCTGAAACATGGGCCTGTAATGCAAACCAAATGAAAGATAGATTTCATAAAGAAGAGAATAGATCCCTGAATGGGAGGAGAAAAAGCTCTCAATATTCTTTGTCACTATATCAAAAACTACCTAATGAGGACCCAAGACCAAGGTTCTGAATCTCGTACCGGTCAGGGTACCGGTTTCTCTACTGGTATGGTACCGGTACCGGACCGATACCGGTACCGTTTTGGATTTAGCGGTACTATTTGTGTGTGTGTGTGTGTGTGTGTGTGTGTATCAACACTTGGATGCAAAATTGGGAAATTTTTATCCATAAAATTCCACAAAATTTAAAATTTCATTAAAAGACCCAAAAAAACAAATGTGTTAATTTTAGGTATGAAAATAAGTCTCCCCAAATGAGTATTTTTTGCAACCATTACCAAAAGTAAGAGTCAACACAAGAGTAATATATTATTAAACACAATAAAGACTTGGGTGTAGGTGTGCTTTGTGCCCATATATGACCGTTTAAAAAAAAAGGAGTAAATGAGGGGAAGCGGGGAACAGTTGGACCCTCCACAAAAAGAGAAACTTATCTGTAACTTTTACCCACCTCTCTCTCTCTCTCTCTCTCTCTGATCTATGTCTCTTCTTCTCCGTTAAACTTGAAACCCAGATTTTTTGAAATAAATCCGGAGGGTTTGGGCTGGTTAAGGGAAAACAACGATTAAGGCAACAGACATCTCCTCGGCCGCAGGCGACAACAGAGACGTGGCAGAAGCTGCCACACCGCCATCCTCTTCGTCTCCGACTCTGAGTCCTCCGTCAAAAGCTTAGCCGACGCCGCTGCAAAATTTCGGACGAAATCAAGCTTTCCACCATTTCGTCCGGTATTTTCTGGAATGATCGGAACCGTCTGGTAAGAGCTGGTATTGAGGTCGGGATGGAATTAGAGGTGAGGTATACTGTTTATATGGAAATCCGGTACGGAACGAGATTGATAACCTTGCCCAAGACACCTATTTATAAACTCCAAAACCCTACACACACTAAGGGGCCTTAAAATGACATTTCTACCCTTAATTTTACTTCTCCCTCCATCCTAAATTGCTCGTCCCTTTGGGGAATTTAACTTTTTAAGAAGACAAAATTATTGTCTTAGAGTTGCAAAATTATCCTTCAAAACTGTGAAGTTTATTAAGTGGTTTTAAATTGCTTATATCTTTTAATATGGATCTCAAAAAATATGCAATATGGATCTTATTTGATAGATCTCAATTAGTTGTTTTATACAAAGTTTTATAAATCATAAAAAATGTTATATACTAAAAGATATAAACAATTTAGAGAAGACATGAATTTTAAAAACTGTGAAATAAATAGTGTGGGAAAGAGTACTTTTTAAGGGTGAAATTGGAAGTTTGACATATTTTGATAGTTATTTTTAGAAAAAGGACCAACATTTTGGGACATCCCAAAATAGAAAGAGGGACCAGCAATTTGGGATGGAGGGAGTACATTAGGACCCACCCTCTAAAACAAAACAACTTGTCCTCAAGTTGGACTACATGACACAAGACACCAAATAAAGACAACGTAAAGTTTTTATTTTGCAGCTTCAAAGTAGACATGTTGTTGCATTCGTTGATCAACGCGTCACCCCACAACCAATCTTCAATATCAGCTTCTTCTTTTTTACATCCACCCCGTCCATACTTATGTACCAAGAAACCACCCGTTTGCCATGTCTCTTTTCTAGAATCACATCATAAAAATAGGTCATCACACTTGTACCCAACGCACGATGCCAAGAACCATCAAACATGATGTGCAAAAAGCCCAACCTCACTTCATAGCCAAGGCTTGCTTGAGTGAAAACCAAGCCCAAAAGATATTCAAGCCGTCGTTCCATGAAGTCTAGTTTGGTCACCAATTCACCACAAACTTGTATATCGTTCAATGGGGTCAATGAGAGGCAAAACTTGCAAACCATCCCCACATTTTGGCTCTAGAATCAAAGGATTAGTGGATCTTCCATAACCTCATACCTTGAAAATAAACCCAAACTACATTCACTTTCATGACATACTTGTACAACTTGCTTAATAGCTTTAAGCCTTTCTTCTTCCTTATCATTATCGTACTCATTTTCAAACTCGCCATAAACTGGTTCACCTTTTAAACCACCACTAGTCTCAAAGATTGGATCATCTTCAAACACTTCATGTGGGAACGCATCAAAGTTAGGAAGAACATCATCATCATCAATATCCTTATCCTCACAAGGATACTCATCATATGCGGGAATTCCTTCCAAATCACCTCTAGAGCCTTCATTTGGAGACTCATCAAAGATTGACAAGTCTTCAAACTCCTCTTCAACCCCAAAGATAACATCATCTTCAAGAACACTTTCAAGTTCTTCACTTGGATATTCATCAAAGATAGGAAATTCATTGAAATAACTGAGTTCTTGCACCTCTTCAAATACATCCGAAATGAAGTTCATCCGAAATGAAGTTCATCTCCCCCTCAAACTTGTCTGCATTGACGAGTCCTTAAGATTCTTCAAGGTCATCACCAATGTTCTCCTCCTTGTAGTCAATACTAGACTTAGCTTGACTATGAGAATGATGCACCTTCTTAATCAAAGTAGCAAGTCGTCTTTTCAACAACAATTGCACCTTATCATTCAAGGTAGCAATTTGTATACTAAACTCTTCAATCTCATTCCTAAAATGATTTTGGTTGTCAAAGTTATTAATTTCATCACCATTATTCACCATGAACACTCTACCTCTACCTCCTTTTATACCTTCACCTCTATAAGCCATTAGAACACCAAAAATCAACTCCAAATAAGTAACACCTAGTCAATTTGGGACCCCAAACTTCAACAAACAAGCAATCAAACACTAACGACCTACCTATCGTAGAAAATCAAAGAAATTCCCAATACCTTCACAAATGAGACAAACCCAAATGAAAATATAGCCTATAACATAGATTCAAGTGCCAAAGGAGCAGATTAAAGACCCTTACCACTGTTCCTGAGTGCTTTACCACTGTTTTTGACTGATTAATAACCTAATTCAACTCAACCGAAGGTTGTTCAAGCCTTTTTTTTTAAAGGGATTCGAACATTGTGGAGAACATTCGCAAGTCTTGGTCACTATTTTGAGCACCAAAAGGGCTCAATCATCTTCCAAAAGGGCTGGGTTACCCTTGAAAACCTGAAACGAGTGCAAAAAAAAAAAAAAATTGTTGGATCGATGTGTTTGGGCTTCAAAATAGTGATTTCAAGGGCCAAATGAGTGATATGAGCCCCCAGTCAGTGATTTCGAGCAGTGACAAACTGATTTAAATGCCAAAATTGCTATTCGCAATTCTAGGTCTCTGTCACAGGCGCCGAAAGGGCCAGTTCAATTTCGAAACAGGTACATCAGGCCTTCTTGAGGTTTGAAATGTGTACAAAACTGTTGATCAAGCTCTAAAAATGGGTTTGGGTCATCTGATATGCTAGAATCAGCTTCGAAAATGGTTGATACGTGGTTTTTGAGGGTCGAAATCGAGATTTGGGGTCTTGTATTGGGTAGATCTGAAGAAGATGAATGGATTGATAACTCCGGTGAGATTTTCGACAAAAATTTTCAGCGAAATTTTTGGTGAGATGAAGGGTCAGGATTTGAGCTTGGAGCTCTTATACCAAATAATGCAAACAAATCAAAGATAGATCCCTAAATGGGATACAAGAAGCAAAAGCTCTTAATATTCTTTATCAATATATCAAAAACTACCTAATGAGGACCCATGACACCTATTTATGGACTCCAACACCCTACACACACTAAAGGGCCTTAAAATGACATTTCTACCCTTAATTTTACTACATTAGCCTGGGCTTGAGAACGTACGGTACCACAGCTGGAATACGGATGAGATCAAAAAGGCCACACATAATACAAATGATGGCCGGTCTGGATCCAAGGGGGGATTGGGCGGCAAGGGGAGCTCGAGCTCTAAATAATTCCCATAGCCCTACTGGGGAATAATCCCTCAAAAAGCTAAATTCACTGCGTCCACCCCCTCGCCCACGAGGGGGCTGACCATGTAACTTTCAACAAAAATCCCTAGTATGGCCAGTGTTGTGGCAATAATCACACCGAAGTGACTCACAATTAGTAGACCCATTGCTAGCACCAGACTATGACTTACCACTCTGTGAATTAGGAGCAAACCCACTACTAGAACTTAGTTGGCCCTGAGGAATGGCAACCAAGGCAGAACGATCAGACAGAGGAGTATGCACCATAGCACCCCTCCTACTCTCCTCCTGGTAAACAATGGCATATGCTTCTCCCAAAGACAGAAACAGAATACGACCTAACACCTGCACTCTAATCGGATCATATTCCATATCAAGGCCAGCAAGAAAGTCATAAACACGCTCTTTCTCCAACCTCTTCAACCAAAATTAGCAGCATCAACAACACAAACAACCTGAAATCCCTGATAAAAAATCAAATTTCTTCCACACCTCACTCAACTCTGCATATTACACAGCTATAGATTGATGGTGTTGATCCAACGTATGGAGTCTCTTCCTCAACCCAAAACACTGAGCATCATTACTCTGCTGAGAATAGGTTTGGGTTGCTGTAGTCCAAATCTTATGTGGGGTATCAAGAAGCAAAAAAGTATGGCGAATATCAGCTCTCATAGAGTTAAACAACCAGGTCATGACTAAAGATTTATGTGACTTAAATTTCTTAAGTGGCACAATCTCTTTAGGTTGAGTAATAGGACCCTCGATGAGCTCTAACATCCTTCTGGCTTCAATGGCCAAAGTGAAAGTGTGAGACCAAATCAAATAATTGGTACCATCCAACTTAATAGCAAAAGTCTCCAAAGGAACATTCTCTAATTGGTTTTCAAATTGGTTTGATACATCCTTCATGCCAGAAGTCACAGCCGAATCAACCTTGGAATCCTCGAACATGTCAAAATCCAAAAAAATAGACACCCAACAGGCAAAAAAGGTAGCTACTCAATAGAAAATACCTCAACCAGTGATGAACAGTGTAGAGATTCCTCAAACAACAACAAAAGGATGGATTTCAAAGTTACCCAGTTGATCTGAACACAAACTGAGAATACCCAGGGAGTTTCGAACACAAACTGAGACTGCCCAGTTAACTTCGAGTACTATAGAGGTTGTACGATAGTCGAACAGTCTTTGTCAGTGGTCACCAGATCTCGTCGGAGACTGTACGATCGTTGTCGACGAAGGTTGGAGGTAACTCGCAAGAACCCAATCAACTAATGGCTAGCGATACAAAACGAGGGCAATTAAAGCTTTATCAGAAGGGTTCGATGTGTTTCATGATAGGTTTTTCTACCGTGATGGGTTTCGTTGTTGGGGAGATCACTCAACTCACAATGATGGTGGAGAATACTCACACACGACAGAGTAGCATTTGGATCGATTGCTCTGATACCGTGTAAAGTTAGACAATAGAATTAAGACCCAAAAAATTAGGGTTGCCTTCTCATTGCATTGTATTTATACAAGAGAGAGAAATAACTAGTTACATTAACATCCTAACCTATTCATCTAATTTCATAAGAGTAATTACATGCTAAACCCACAACTTAAAGCTGATCGGTTTTGTGAATAAAATAGAGGAGAAAAGATCAGGTCAAAGGGGGGATGGAGGTAGAAAACCGACAAAGAGAGTTTGATAGTGTGAGGAGAGGAGATGCCTAGGGGAGGAGGTAGGAGGCAAAGTCTGCTGTTGTAACACCCCATGTAGACCACTGGCCCAGTACCCTGATTTGATCCACTAGCCACACCACATGGCCTGAAATGCTTAAGCCCAAGGTACTAGTAGTAGCCCACATGGTTTGTTATATACCCAAGACCACTCATGTAAACAACCAATGTGGGACTAAACACCATATACCCCTAAACCTGGGGTATTACAATATTCCCCCCTTAGAGATGCAACGTCCTCGTTGCACAGTCCCAGCAACCTCCCCTTGTGTCCGTGGTGGCATAGCGCATTCTACCCATCACTTTGACCAGGGCGGGGCTCTGATACCATTTGTAACACCCCATGTAGACCACTGGCCCAATACCATGATTTGATCCACTAGCCACACCACATGGCCTAAAATGCTTAAGCCCAAGGTACTAGTAGTAGCCCACATGGTTTGTTATATACCCAAGACCACTCATGTAAACAACCAATGTGGGACTAAACACCATATACCCCCAAACCTGGGGTATTACAGCTGTAGATACTGACCGCAGTCCTTTTTTGATACCTCATAGTCTGATTAAATATCATACACACCGAATAAGTTGGCAAGTGTGAGAACCAACTATCAAACGGAAGAACTCCCCAACCCCCCCGAATGGAGCTGCAGATATTGGGATGATTGTATGTAATTCGAAATAAGAGCCATGAAAATATATAAAAGCTAAGAATTTTACAGTTGATTTTGTTTGTTATAAATCTTAACACCCCCAGGCATAAGTATTAAGTCTGTTGTAACATCCTCCGGTGGGCGCAGACAAGTCTGCTGTAGATACTGACCGCAGTCCTTTTCTGATACCCCCGTGAAAGTGTATCTCTGTATTAGGAATATATGATCATATAATAATCATATATTTTGTATCTTTTAAATTAGGCATTGATTTTGTATTTTTGGTAGCATATCAGGATCTTCTACTTTAGGTAGTATATCGTGTTTTGGTTGTAATATTTTCCCTTCCTTTTTAGGTGTAGATGTTCTCCTATTTAATCATGTAATAACCTAGTTATTGAGTCATTCAGAAATTCAGCAATACACGTTGGTTTAGTTCCCTTTATTCTGTTTCATGGTATCAGAGCAAGGTTACGAACCTTGGCAGTAACTTGTCTGGTTCTTCTCCTTGGAGAACATCGTGTTCTTCTACCTCTGTCTTCCTTCAGGTTTACCTATCTCACCCATCGTCTGTTCTCTCTCTCTCTCTCTCTCTCTCTCTCTCTCTCTCTCTCTCTCCAGATCGAGAAATCCTAGAAAACACAGAAAAAAACCCAAAAATCTCAGACCATGTCGAAAGACCCAAAAAAAAAAAACCTCTCTGAATTACCCACTACTATTCCTACTTCCCTTAGATCACCGACTGGAGAGGGTAAAGACTGACTACCCTACTACTAGGTATAGCACGTGCCTATGACGGTCACCACGAGGGGTGAATAGCTCGGCGGAACATAGGGAGTCCTTAAGCCCTATGCCGAGCTATTTGGCCATGAATAAGGCCAGAACAATGAGAGTAAAATAGTGTACCAGGATGTGCCAGCTCGGTATAAGTCACAAGGGGGTGCCCCTGCTACGGCCGATCTGGGACAGCTACGAGCAAAGCCTGAATAGCATTCTAGAGTACATGCCTCAGCTCGGTGTAATGAGATGGGCCATGTACAAGTTAATCCGAGCTGTGAGGAAGCACGGCACCGCCATGAATAAGGCGGCGAGACATTCCAGAATCATCTGAGGCGGTTCCTTAAGAGATAAGGAGCGATCCCGTACAACAGGGGATCAAGGTGGGAAGTCCTAACGAGATTAGGAGTATGCCTCATATAGGAAAGAATCCCATATGGAAAGAAAGACCCCTGCTAGACTAGATCTAGCAGGACATGGAAGCTATCTCTCCAAAAGGAAAGTCCTGTCGAGAAAGGGATTCATAAAGAGAATAGGAAACAGGGGCAACGAGATGCCCTAAATCCACACCTATAAATACAACGGCATATCCGTGAAAAAAGGTACGCTGTAACACCCAGTTATACGCATTGTGTTCTTGGCTTACTTAGTAATCCAGTACTAACTCAGGCATCGGAGGGCCTTTGCCACCAAGAGGCAAAGGTGCTCTAACCCTTGTTTGTCTTGCAGATTTAGGGTTGAATCAAGGATCCACGTGACCCCGGCCTACGCGGATTCACACCCCCTACAATTGGCGCCGTCTGTGGGAAATCTTACAAAAAGCTTCATTCCTCTAAAGAAAGTCAACAATGGTGGTTTCAGAACCTCTGTTGTGCACTCCAAGAAGGAAGGAGGTGGAAGACGATGGAACCACCCTGGTATACACTACGAAAAAGAGTACAAAGGTGGACAAAACTCCTACAGTTCTTAGAGCACCTCAAAAGAAACCAGCAACTAGAAGGTTCAATATAGGGCATATCCCTGAGATTCCAAAATTCAGGGATACACGCCTAATAAATTTTGGTTCCCCAAGATCAGGCGAACGGCGAAGACGCTCAAAGACGCCTCCAAGGGGTGGGCAAGCCTCCTTCCGACGAGACCGGAGAGGAAGCCCACCAAAAAGGGACGATCATAGGAGGACCAGGGATCAAGAGAAACAGGATAGCCTCGACAGAAAGGAGCAGGAGGCAGAAGAGCTGGCCCGTGAAGTCACTCAACGAGAGCGAGAGATTCAGGACCTAAAGAAGCAGCTCCAAGAAAAAGAGAAGGACCTACGCTCACGGACGAGATCCGTGCAGTACGAAAAAGAAAGGAGTCATCACTGTAACGATGTCTCCGCTGACCGAGCAGCCTCTCCATGAAAAAGGAGAGAAAGGAGCGTTTCCGTTGAGAAAAAAAGAAGAAGAAAGCACGCCAGGGACAGATACGAGAGATCTGGTTCCAATGAGCACCACCCTAAACAGCATACAAGAAGAAGGGAGGCCTGCCGAGCTGATGAAGGCCCTAGAACTGCACGAGAAGCAGCTAAAGAAGCCCTAGGCCAAATCTCAAAGTCACCACTGGCCCATTGGATCCGAACAGAAAAGACACCGAGCAGGGTGAAGCACTCAGCATTCACTCCTTACAAAACCAGCACGGATCCTGTGGCTCACATCCAACACTATCAACAGGCCATGTTCATGCATGAGCAGGATGATGCCCTGCTATGCAAGATGTTCCCATCCAGTTTGGGAAAAGTAGCCCTAAGCTGGTACCACAAGCTCCCAGAGGGATCCATCCTGTGCTGGGATCAACTAGCCGAGGAATTTACTGCTCGGTTCCTCACTAGCCGAGCCGCTCCAAAGACTTTCGATGCACTAACCTCTATGAGACAGAGGGATGATGAGACTCTAAGGCAATACTCCAAGCGTTACTGGGAGACTTTCAACGAGATTGAAAACTGTAGCGAGGAGTATGCCTTGGCAACATTCAAAACGAGCTTGCCTATGCATAGTAAGCTGTGAGAATCGCTTACCATGCATCCGGTGAAAACTGTGGCCATACTCATGGAGAGGATACAAGAACATGTAAGGGTAGAGGATGACATCCTACAGGCTGGGGGTAAGATTGTGGCTGGGCAACCTCAGCTCCCAGAAAAGAGGGCTGCAGAGCCAAGGGTGTACAAGAAGGAGTACACATCAGGAAGAAAAGACTATACGCAACAGAGAAAGGACAGAGCCGATCCAGACCCCAAGTCGTACTTCAGCATCATGGCGGCCTTCAACATCCCGACCTATAAAATGTTGTACAGAATTAAGAATGAACCATGGTTCAGGAGGCCCTAAAAAATGACAGGCAATCCAGAAAAGAGGAGGGCTACCAATCAGCACAGCAGCTACCATAGAGATTGGGGACACATGACTGAAGATTGTGTGGAGTACAAGAAGTTCTTGGATGAAAAAGTGGCAGAAGGCCATCTAAAGGAGTTTCTGGCAGGTGAAAAGAACGATGCCGAGCTGATAGAAGAGATGGACTACGAGAAAGGTCCAAAGGGGACAATCCATATGATACATGGACTGGTGGCCCCCTATACCAACAACGAGATCAGACACATCCAAAGGGTCAACGGACAAGCGAAGCAAGTCATGAAGCTCGGCATGAAGAGGCCGAGGGTTGAGGGAGTCATGGAGACTCCAATCATTTTCACTGATGATGATCTGGATGGGGTAGTTGTACCCCACAACGACGCGTTAGTGATTACCCTACGGATAGGGGATTACGACGTGGAGAAAATCCTTGTGGATCAAGGGGCTAGCACAGAGATCATGTATTACCATACTTTCAAGAAGATGGAACTTCCGCCGAGCTCGTTGCAAAAGTGCTTAGTTCCTCTGGTCGGCTTCAGCGCCCAGACAGTATGGCCTATGGGAAAGGTCACGTTGCCTGTCAAAGCAGGATCAGTCGTTCTTAAAACTGACTTTCTGGTGGTAGACTTACCGTCCTCCTATAACGTGATTATAGGAAGAACTTGGATGCACAAAATGAGGGCAGTTTCCTCAACTTACCACCAGAAGATCAAGTACCCTGGAGCAGATGGCATTGAGTGCGTCAGAGGAAGTCAAAAGATAGCCGACCTATGTTTCAACATGGTACTGAAGAAATCCCTAAAGGCCGAGCTAGTGCAGACAGTTGAGGTTCCAGATCAGCCAACCTTGGAAGACGTTGGAGGTGACCCCACCAAGAAGATGGTGGAGGTGACCCCACCAAGAAGATGGTGGAGGGACTGAAGAAAATACAAATTCAGGGAGACGATGAGGAAAGGTATTTCTTGATCGTCGAGACGCTCGCCGAACGGGAAGAGAGGGATCTGGTTGCCTTTTTGAAGGAACATATCAATGTTTTCGCATGGACTCCCCAGGAGATGCCTGTGATAAACCCTGAGGTAATCTGCCATCATTTAAACGTAGATCCTCAACACAAACCAGTAGTATAGAAGTCTAGAAGGTCGGCACCACAACACGCAGACGCTGTGATTGAGGAAGTGGATCGCCTACTAGAAGCGGATGCCATACGAGAGGTGAGCTATCCTGACTGGTTAGCCAACACGGTCGTAGTAAAAAAGAAGAACGGGAAGTGGAGAGTCTGTGTGGATTTCACCAGCCTCAACAAAGCATGCCCGAAGGACAGCTTTCCCCTCCCCAGGATCGATCAGCTAGTAGACGCCACATCAGGCTACGAGAGAATGAGTTTCCTTGACGCATATCGAGGATACCATCAAATAGCCATGCATGAGCCAGACCAGGAGAAAACATCCTTCATCTCACCAAGGGGACTCTACTGTTACAAGGTTATGCCATTTGGGCTAAGGAATGCTGGAGCAACCTACCAGAGGTTGGTTACTAAAATGTTCAAGGGACAGCTCGGCAAAACTATGGAGGTCTACATTGACGACATGGTGGTAAAAAGCAAGTTGAAGCTAGATCACCTTGCCGACCTGAGAGCAACTTTCAGTATTTTGAGAGAATACAAGTGGAAATTGAATGCCTCAAAATGTGCCTTCGGGGTAAGCTCGGGAAAGTTTTTAGGGCACCTGGTGACTAAAAGAGGGATTGAGGCTAACCCAGATCAGATTACGGCTCTGCAGAACCTTCAAAGCCCAAGGACCACGAAGGAGGTCTAGAGGCTAACAGGGATGGCAGCAGCTCTTAATCGTTTTATTAGTAAATCCTCGGACCGTTGCAGACCTTTCTTTCAACTTCTGAAGAAGAGAGAAGGATACGAGTGGGGAGCCGAGCAGGAAAAGGATCTGGGGCAGGGGTGGTACTGTTTTCTCCAGAAGGGTTGGTATTGGAGCAAGCACTACGGTTGGGATTCAGCGCCAGCAACAACGTGGTGGCAGAATATGAAGCCTTGCTTGCAGGACTCAGAAGTGCCATGGAGCTCAAGGTCAGAAAGTTAAGGGTATTTTGTGACTCACAACTAGTAGTTAATCAGCTTTCAGGGGAGTACGCTGCATGAAGCGAAAAGATGGCTGCATACTCAGAAATAGCCAAAGACTTGCTCGACAAATTTGGCATCATCCACATCCAGCAAATCAGCTCGGGACAGAATGCACATGCAGACTCACTGGCCTACTTAGGGTCAGCAATCCAAACGGAGTACCGCCGCACGGTGGCTATGGACTATTTAAACGAGCCAAGCATCGGCCGAGCGGTAGAGATGGTGATGGAAACAGAGCTTGGACCGAGCTGGATGTACCCAATAGTGGCATACCTTCGAGATGGGACCTTGCCAGAGGACAAGAGGGAAGCTCACAAGATCAAAACCAAGTCAGTACATTTCTGGCTCTCTCCAGAAGGTAAGCTTTATAGAAAGTCTTTTCTTGGCCCATATTTATTATGTGTACATCCTGCTCTAGTCCAAAAATTCCTTCATGAGATCCATGCTGGCACGTGTAGAGGACACACGGGTGGAAGATCCATAGCCCACCGAGCAATATCCCAGGGATATTGGTGGCCTTATATGCAAGAGGATGCAAAAGCCTTTGTGAAAAAATGCGAAAAGTGTCAACGATATATATTCCCCTCTCATCCGAGCTCTAGCAGAAGACATGCTTCCCCTAACGAGCCCATGGCCATTTGCCCAATAGGGACTGGATATCGTGGGTCCTCTCCCTATGGCAACAGGGAAACGAAAATTCCTACTCGTTGGCACTGACTACTTCACTAAGTGGATAGAGGGGGAAGCTTTGGCCAAAATCACAGAGGCCATGGTGGAAAGGTTCGTATGGAACAAGATCATTACAAGGTTTGGGGTACCATACTCCATCATCTCGGACAATGGGTCCCAGTTCGGCAAGAAGTTCAAAGCTTTCTGTGCCCAGTACGGCATCAGGAACTACTACTCAACTCCGGCTTACCCACAGAGCAATGGGCAAGCGGAAGCCTCAAATAAGACTATCCTGAAGAGTCTCAAGAAAAGGTTGGAGAATAAGAAGGGGAAATGGCCAGACGAGCTGCCAGCTGTGCTCTGGGCATATAGGATCACCCCACGGCGATCTACGGGAGAGACGCCATATTCTCTTGCTTATGGAACAGAAGCAGTGATTCCACTGGAAATTAGCCTGCCAACCATCCGCACCACTCTTGTAGAGTCGGTCTTGTAGAGTCGGGCGGCAACGACTATGCCTTGGCCGAGCAGCTCGATCTCGCCGAGGAGAAAAGGGAACGTGCCCTTATTACACTGGCAACATACCAAGAGCAGCTATGAAGAAGCTACAATAAGAAGGTGCAGCCAAGAGAGTTCAAGATTGGGGATCTGGTCCTTAGGAAGGTCTTGGCCAACACCAAAATATCCACTGACGGGAAGCTTGGGCCGAACTGGGAGGGCCCATACAAGATTGTGGGGATCGCTGGAATTGGGGCTTATCGTTTGGCCGACTGGATGGAAACCCAAAGATCGCGACCATGGAACGCCCGTAACCCGGGAAGTTCTACCAGTAATATGTTTATGTGATTACGAATACAATCACATCCTCTTTTTTTTTTAGTTGAATACGAGAAAATTCACATTTGTTTTTTATTGGGATTACGAACAAAATCACCAACACAAGTTAGTTAGATCCTTTATCTTTATTCCAAAAGTGAATGAGGTTTAATTTTCCTTCTTATTATGATATTGCTTAAATACGAACCAAAATTGTCTCAAATTTGGATTCCTATTGGGGAGCAGAGCATATGAGTACTTCAATAACTCTAAATCCAAGCACGTGGGCACTTGGTAGAACTTTCTAAAGACAAAAACTTGGAATTGCAACGAAAAATGCAAAACAAACTCTAAGTACGAATACACTTAGGGAATTGCAACGAAAAATGCAAGAAATCTCTAAGTACGAATACACTTAGGGAATTGCAACGAAAAATGCAAAACAAACTCTAAGTATGAATACACTTAGGGAATTGCAACGAAAAATGCAAGAAATCTCTAAGTACGAATACACTTAGGGAATTGCAACGAAAAATGCAAGAAATCTCTAAGTACGAATACACTTAGGGAATTGCAACGAAAAATGCAAAACAAACTCTAAGTATGAATACACTTGGGGAATTGCAGCGAAAAATGCAAGCAATCTCTAAGTATGAATACACTTAAGGATTGCAAACGAGAAAGTGCACGAAATTTCCAAGTATGAGTACACTTAGGGGAGTGCAACAACCAGTGTGAAAATCCAAGTACGAGGACACTTGGTATTCACCTTTCCACGTGGGAAAAGACGTTGGATCTGCAGCGAAAATTGCAAAAGGACGTAGTATGTAACGAAAACTGCCGAAAGGCTTAAAAGGCAAAAATCTAGTATCAACAGCCACATACGGCCAAATCAGGTCACGCAGGACCAACCGCCAAAACAAAAACAAAAAAAAAACAACAAAGCACGAACAAGTACGAGAAACTTAAGAAGTATTAGAAAGGCCACACCCGGCCGAACACGACCACGCAGGGTCAACCGATATGGCAGGCATCAAGCCTCTTCACCGTCCTGGTCAGCATCAGTGACAAGATTGGGATCAGGGTTACCTCCAGCAGCTTCAGCAGTTACGGTTCCTTCTAGAGGGGTCTGCTCTGGGAGGGGTTCAGGTTGAGCTTCAGGATTTGGAGGAGACTGAGCGGCTACCACCCCGCTCGGCAGTTCCATGTCAGTCCAATGAGGGGACGATTCGTCTACGCCGAGTTTGCTGAGGCACCTTCGCCAGGCCATCTCCCAAACGGCATCCTTCACGGCCGGCATCTGAGCTCGGTAATTATCAGTAATCACCTCCACCGCTCGGTCATACTCGGCCTCCGCCTTGGTCTCCGCAGCAGTCAACTGGGCACGAAGATCACGCTCGACCTCCCCAGACTTTGTCTCCAGCTCGGCGTTCTCTCTCTTCAGTGCCTCAACCTCCTCCCGAGCTTCTCTCAGAGATTGAGAGTATTCTGCATTCTCCTTCTCAGCCCTCTCTGCCCTCTTTTGCTCTTTCTTCAGCTCTTTTTCAACATCCTTGGCTCTCTCAAAACCCACGGATGCTTTTTGCATAATCTGCAAAATAAGGAACAGGGCATGAAGAAGGGTGGAATTCTAAGCACAACAAAAAAAAGACTAAGGGGATCTTCTTTACCTTGGCACTTGACTGGAAGATCATTTTCATGAGCACCTCATAAGAGTGACTCCTTTCTCTCTCAATATCGTTAGGGAGAAGAGCGGCCCTGGAGACGCCAAATGCCACCTCGGTGGAGGAGATTCTGTCAATCATACTTAGAGGGGTGCCATCAGGGCGTGCAAGCACTGGGGCCCAGGGCTGCACCAGGGGTGGCGAGTCAGGGGAGAGCTGGCTCAAGCTCGCGTCCCCAACCCTCCTCCTTTGCGTGGGAGGCTGGTCGCGCTGGGGGCTCCCTATCGGCCTCTTATCCCTTGAGCTCTCAGGAGGAGGAGGAGATGGTGTATGGGAGGGAACGATGACACGGGCAACAGGAGGAGCACGAGGAGCTCCGCCGAGATTCAGCTCGTCAAGCAGGTTGATCGGCTGGCGAGGCATGTCTTCTCACTCTGGGGAAGGAGAGTAGCCTGGAGAGTCGTCCGAATCGTCTAGAAGGGCGGCCCGCTCAGTTAAAGACTAGACGGCCGCTCGGTGGTCGAGTTCTTCCTCTTCTTCTTCTTCTTCTTCTTCCACCAACGCCCTCCCAGATGTACTGGCTTCCTGGTCGGAATGAGTAAGGATAGGGATAGCAGTTGGAATCTCGGGTATATGGGCAAAAGTGACTTGCCGCTGAAGGATGTCAGGGGCTTGGGACCGTGATGATCTTCTTGTAGCTCGGCCTCTGCGAGCACGAGTTCGTTCTCGGTCGGTTGGTCGGCCTGTGGCGATCAAGGAAAAAGGTGGCGGCCAAACGTGTCTTGTTCTGGCCTCTCCAACTTTTCTGATATTGCCCCAGTAGAATGGGGTATAACCCAGCAACCGATGAGCTGCACGGCCGAGACCAACAGGAGTCGGTTCAAAGCCGTCGAACCAGAGGGCCTTGGCGATGTCCTCACGGTGGAGCTTGTCGTGGATCAGGCGACCACCGTGATTGAGGTTATCCGCTGCAAAACAACATGACAAAAAGAATGGTCAACTACAATTTTTAGAGAAGCAAAGAACAAACCAGCTAGGGAAAAAGGGGTAACGTAGTCCGCCTGCAGCTCTGGGGCAGGCAAGGCCGATGATCCTCCCCTCGGCATCTCTAGGCTCCCAATTACCAGTGACTATGAGATAGTCATCTGCCTCTCCCTTTGAGGAGTTCGGCAGGTCGGTGATAAGCTTCTGGTTGGGATCCTTGGCTTTGAAGTAGTAGTTTTTCTCGGCTGTAGGGACTACACTGTAGAGATAGTGCAGGTCCCACAAGTCGAGATGTAGGCCGAGCAGCCTATTAAGGGCCACTATGCCCATGACCACCCTGACAAAATTGGGACAGAGTTGCCTAGGGTTCAGCTGGCACCTAGAACAGACCTCACGAAAGAAGGGGTGAAGGGGAAACCTAAGGCCACCTTCCACAATAAAGATCAAAGGGATGTAAATACTGTTTTCATCCTGACCCTCTTCTACTAAGTCCTCAGACCTGCCTAGCCGGAATTGTACGTCGGCGGGGACTTCGTATGTCCTACGGAATTCTATCACTTTTTCGTGGGTGCTAAGGAGAGCCCTATGCCTTCCCATTTTTCACTAAAATTAGGGTTTTACAGTCAAAACCCAGATTTGCGAGGAAGAAGATGAAACACGGAACAAAAACAGAAGTCTAGAAAGGTCACTTACGTGAAGATGACGGGTGGACCTAATGTGGTGTTTTTCGACGAAAACAGAGGGCGTTTTTCCGACGAAGACCGGGAAACGAGCGAGATCGCAGAAAACTCAGATGGCAAAAATGGCAGACGAAGTATTTTCTCTCTCTCTTCTTTGCTTCTGACAAGTATGAAGGAGAAGGGGAGGGGTTTTTGCGTTTAGAAGGTTTTGGGAAGGAAAAGTAATAATTATCCCTCCCGAAACCCCATAAAAGTGGAACGTGACGTATGCAGAACGTCAGCGGAATCGTCCTTTGGGCTTATCCGAGCCATCAACGGGTCATTTCGCATTAAAAGAGATGACAGCGTTACCCCCACGTGGAGGGGAGGCGTGCAGGAAACGCATCAGGAGCCGTTGGAGCTCTGCGCACTACTGATGAATGACAGTAGCAGCAGAGCTGGGGAGCAATTGGAGAGGGTAAAGACTGATTACCCTACTACTAGGTATAGCACGTGCCTATGACGGTCACCACGAGGGGTGAATAGCTCGGCAGAACATAGGGAGTCCTTAAGCCCTATGCCGAGCTATTTGGCCATGAATAAGGCCAGAACAATGAGAGTAAAATAATGTACCAGGATGTGCCAGCTCGGTATAAGTCACAAGGGGGTGCCCCTGCTACGGCCGATCTGGGACAGCTACGAGCAAAGCCTGAATAGCATTCTGGAGTACATGCCTCAGCTCGGTGTAATGAGATGGGCCATGTACAAGGTAATCCGAGCTGCGAGGAAGCACGGCACCGCCATGAATAAGGCGGCGAGACATTCCAGAATCATCTGAGGCGGTTCCTTAAGAGATAATGAGCGATCCCGTACAACAGGGGATCAAGGTGGGAAGTCCTAACGAGATTAGGAGTATGCCTCATATAGGAAAGAATCCCATATGGAAAGAAAGACCCCTGCTAGACGAGATCTAGCAGGACATGGAAGCTATCTCTCCAAAAGGAAAGTCCTGTCGAGAAAGGGATTCCTAAAGAGAATAGGAAACAGGGGCAACGAGATGCCCTAAATCCACACCTATAAATACAACGGCATATCCATGAAAAAAGGTACGCTGTAACACCCAGTTATACGCATTGTGTTCTTGGCTTACTTAGTAATCCAGTACTAACTCAGGCATCGGAGGGCCTTTGCCACCAAGAGGCAAAGGTGCTCTAACCCTTGTTTGTCTTGCAGATTTAGGGTTGAATCAAGGATCCACGTGACCCCGGCCTACGCGGATTCACACCCCCTACACCGACAACCACACACCGTCCGACGACCCACGCCGTTATTCCCCAGACCACGTCGGACCTCTGGCGATCTCTGTTCCAACCAAACCCGACTCTGGTGAACTAAAAAACACTCGATCTGTACTTGTTGAACTCCGGCGAACACTCTCCATCCATCAACGACCCTCGTCGGAAACTCACGACCTCCGACGAGTCTTCTCTGACCTCCGGCGACCTCGGTACAGGCCAGCCAAACACCTGTCGGACACTTGACAACTCAGATCTGTCATCAGCAAGCCTTACTTAAGCCTCGTCGGACTCCTCTGACACTCGTCGGAGCTCTGACAACCAGCCTTCAGCCTTGCCAGACCTTGGGTTCTGGTATCTCTGACTTGATATACAGCAGTCTGTCTGATATTGGTTTTTGATTTTGCTTTTGGTTCTTTATCTACTCTGAAGTCTCTGTGGAATTTCAGTACTTGACTACCTTTTCTGTTAGCATCATGTCTGGCGATAAAAATCAGTTTATTAGTGTCCGTCTAACTGGTAATAATTATTCTTATTGGGCTAATGTGATGAAAAATTTTGTGGTTGGTAAGGGGGTATGGGGACACGTTGATGGTTCAACGCTATGTCCATCTGATCGAAAGGCTGAAAATTATGCCACTGCACTAGACAAATGGACCATAGAAAATGCACAGATTCTTACTTGGTTTCACAACGATGTCGAACCAAGCATTGGGATGAATTTTTCAAAATATGACACTTCTAAGAAAGTCTGGGATTACTTGAAGGGTATGTATCTTGAATCTAATTTTGCAAAACAGTACGAACTTGAGTGGTCTATTCGTAGTGCAACACAGGGTGATAAAACTATTCAAGAGTTCTATAACGAAATGACTACTTATTGGGATCAGTTAGCTTGCATGGAACCTGCTACTTTACGTTCAAAGCCTGAGCTTATTGAGTATTGTGAGCAAAACGGAGGTTGATCTAGTTCCTTATGCCTCTTCGAGCTCAGTTTGAGCCCCTTTGAGGGGCAATTCTGCACCGTGTTCCTCTACCTTCTGTGGATGCGGCTGTTCATGAACTCATTGCAGAAGAAACCCGGTTCAAAGTGGCTAGTATGGCTTCTCCTGGTTCACAGTCAGTTTTTGCTGCTCCGTCTGCTTCCTTCCGTTCACCTCCGGCATCTCTGTTGCCCAACCCAACATCCCATCTTACTCAGTCTACGGGTAAGCCCAAGCCTCAGTGGCCCCAGACACCTGTGGATGAGTGCAGCTATTGCCATCAGAAGGGTCATTGGAAGCATGCCTGCCCTAAGCGTCTTCAGCCTAAGGGACGTAATGTTTCTACCAACTAGTTCTTGATTTCTCGGGCACCACAGCAGCATTCTTGCCCTCCTGCAACATTGGCCACACCTTCCTCCAGCAGTACTCATTCTCCTCCCCCGTTTGATTTTGTGCAGTTTCAGCAATATCAGGCTTACATGGCAGCCATTCAGGGGAATTCTTCCCAAGCTTCTGCCCTGACTACCACTACCTCAGGTTTGCATGGTGCTTACACCATAGGTATCTCACCCACCATTTGGCTATTTGATTCTGGTTCTTCTCATCATATGACTCCTAATTTGTCTCTTCTTAGTCCTTGTATGTCTCCTGTTTCCCCTATTAGTATTTCAACTGCCAATGGCTCTCCAATGCAAGTTGTTTCTATTGGTTCCATCCTTCCGACTACATCTTCTTCTCTATCTATTCCTGATGTCTTTTATGGTCATCAGTTGACATTGAGTCTTCTTTCGATTAGCCAGTTGTCTGATTCAGGTTTTGATGTTATCTTCTCCTCTTCTGGTTGTGTTGTGCAGGATCGGGATTCTAGGAAGCAGATTGGGGCAGGCCGTAGAGTTGGTGACCTCTATATCTTGGAGCATTTGCATATCCCACCAGAGACTTCTTCCACTGCTGCGTCATCTTTTCGTTTAGATAATAAATCTTCTCCTTTCTACTTTTGGCATTCTAGATTAGGACATGTCTAGTGAGCGTCTAAATTTTTTGGTTAAATCTGGTCATTTGGGAAACATTTCTATTAGTGATATTTCTGCCTGCAGTGGTTGTAAGTTTGCTAAAATGACTGCTTTACCTTTTAATAAAAGTTCTTTTGTTTCTACTTCTCCCTTTCAGCTTGTTCATACTGATTTATGGGGTCCTTCCCCAGTTGTGGCTAGAGGCAGTTTTGTTTACTATGTTTCTTTTGTTGATGATTTTAGTCGATATACATGGGTATACTTAATGACGCATAAGTCTGATTTCTTTAAGATTTATCAAAGTTTCATGCTATGGTTCAAACTCAATTTTCTGCGTCTATTAAAATTCTTTGTTCTGACTTGGGTGGGGAATACTCTCTTTCTGAGTTTGACAATTTTTTAGACACCCATGGGACTATCCATCAGTCTTCTTGTACTGATACTCCTGCTCAAAATGGTAAAGCTGAAAGAAAGCATCTTCATCTTCTTGATACTGCTCGGTCTTTGCTATTATCATCCTTTGTTCCCTCTATTTTTTGGGGAGAAGCTGTTCTCACTGCAGCCTATCTTCTGAATCGGATGCCCACTCCTCTTTCCTCCGGTCGCTCTCCTTATGAGCAGCTCTATGGTCAGGTTCCTCACCATTCTCTTCTTAAGGTGTTTGGTTCCACTTGCTTTGTTCTTCTTCCCAAGAAAGATCGCACTAAGCTCAGCGCCCGTTGTGTCTTAGGCATTTTTTTGGGATATGGAATTAATCAGAAAGGCTATCGATGTTATGATCCTGTGACCAAAAAGCTGTATGTATCTAGGCATGTAGTCTTCTTAGAGCGTCTTCCCTATTTTACTCTTCCTCCCAAAACTACTCTTGTAGCTAAGGAGGATTTGATCTGTATTGACCCGTTTCCTGTAAATGTGCCTACTGATGAATATACCTCTACTCTTGAGGTTTCTGATATTTCTGCAGCTCCTCCTCACCGCCCTCCAATCACTCAGGTTTACCATCGCCGTCCAACTTCTTCTCCTGCTTCCCATTCTGCCTCTGAAGATCTTGATCCTTTTGCTCGCCAGTATTGTACCCGTACGTGATCGTTATCCTCTAGTAAAATATGGTTTTTCTAACATTTGTTTCTCCTCTTCATATCAATCATTTCTTTCTCGAATTCACACTTATTTCGAGCCTAGGTCCTACAACGAAGCTTGTCAAGATCCCAATTGGGTGGATGCCATGAACGCTGAACTCGCTGCTCTTGCTCAAAAACACACTTGGGAGTTGGTTCCACTCCCGCCTGGAAAGAATCTTATTGGTTGCAAATGGGTCTACAAGGTCAAGACTCATTCTGATGGCTTCTTGGAACGGTACAAAGCTCACCTAGTTGTTAAAGGTTTTTCTCAGGAGTATGGCATTGATTATGAGGAGACCTTTGCTCCCGTCGCTAAAATGACCACTGTTCACCCTTTGATCTCTGTTGCAGCTTTGAACAAATGGCCTCTTTCTCAGTTCAATGTGAAGAATGCCTTTCTCAATGGCTTTCTCTCCGAAGAGGTTTATATGCGCCCTCCTCCTGGATTCTCTCATCTCTTTGGTACTGTTTGTCACTTACGTCGGGCTCCCTATGGATTGAAACAATCCTCTCGCGCTTGGTATTCACGCTTTCAAGTTGTGGTTCTTCAGATTAGCTTCAAGCCAAATATGCATGACTCTGCTCTCTTTCTTCGCCATACCTCTCATGGTCTGGTTCTTCTGTTGCTCTATGTTGACGATATGATCATCACCGGTTCTGATACTGATGCCATTAGTGACGCCAAACGTCATCTCTTCCAGGAGTTTGAAATGAAAGACTTGGGCCCTCTTTGGTATTTTCTTGGCATTGAGGTTGCTTCTTCTCCTCAGAGGTGTCTTCTGGGGCAGTCCAAGTATGCTTCTGATATTCTTCATCGCGCTCATCTCACCGACACCAAGACTGTTGATACTCCTCTTGAACTTCATGCCAAATTCTCTTCTTTGGATGGTGTTCCTCTTGAGGATCCTGCGGAATACCGTGAATTGGTTGGTTGTCTAGTTTATCTTACTGTGACTCGCCCGGATATTGCCTATGCTGTGCATATTATTAGTCAGTTTGTCTCTGCTCCTCGGTCTACACATTGGGCGGCTCTGTTACGCATCCTTCGCTATGTTCGTGGTACTCTCCATCAGTGTCTTCTGCTCTCTTCTACATCTAGTTTGACACTTCATGGTTATGCCGATGCTGATTGGGCCGGGGATATTAGTGATCGCAAATCTACCTCTGGTCTATGTGTTTTCCTTGGTGATTCTCATATTTCCTGGCGAAGTAAAAAGCAATCTGTGGTTGCTCGATCTACCGCGGAAGCTGAATATCGTGCTGTGGCTCATGCTACGTCTGA
The DNA here is from genome assembly GCA_016920895.1 of Vaccinium myrtillus. Taxonomy (NCBI): domain Eukaryota; kingdom Viridiplantae; phylum Streptophyta; class Magnoliopsida; order Ericales; family Ericaceae; genus Vaccinium; species Vaccinium myrtillus. The sequence continues at coordinate 16,557,915 of CM029274.1, forward strand.
ACTTGTGTGGCTTCGTTGGCTTATCTCTGATATGGGTGTTTCTGTCACTTCCCCCACGCCTCTTTATTGTGATAATAAGAGTGCCATTCAGATAGCCCACAACTCGGTCTTCCATGAGCGCACTAAGCACATTGAAATTGATTGCCACTTCATTCGCCAACATCTTCAGTCTGACACCATCACTTACCCTTTATCTCTTCTACGCTACAGCTGGCGGGCTTCTTAGACTCACACTGTTGCTCGGTTTCGCTTTCTCCTTGGCAAACTCTCGATGCTCTCTGGACTCACATCCTGAGTTTGGGGGTGTGAAAGTGTATCTCTGTATTAGGAATATATGATCACATAATAATCATATATTCTGTATCTTTTAAATTAGGCATTGATTTTGTAGTTTTGGTAGCATATCATGATCTTCTACTTTAGGTAGTATATCGTGATTTGGTTGTAATATTTTCCCTTCCTTTTTAGGTGTAGATGTTCTCCTATTTAATCATGTAATAACCTAGTTATTGAATCATTCAGAAATTCAGCAATACACGTTGGTTTAGTTCCCTTTATTCTGTTTCAACCTCCCCCCCGCTGCGCCGAAGGGAGCTGCAAATATTGGGATGATTGTATGTAATTCAAAATAAGAGCCATGAAAATATATAAAAGCTAAGAATTTTACAGTTGATTTTGTTTGTTATAAATCTTAACACCTATATATAGTACTCCACCCAATTGGTGGGTCCTCCTCTTCCCCCCAATTATTCAAAATTGGGTTGCATTCATCTTAAAATGGGTAGTATGTACTAAGATTTTACCTCGAATATCGAGCCGATGGGACCACTCATTGACATCACCAAAGTAATAGGGTAGGTCGTCCTCTACTCCTCAATTATTCAAAAAAGGGGGGCGTATTTACTAAGTTCGTGTCTCATAAATTGGGTTGATGTGCAACGGAGGATGAGTCCTACTTATTTTCCCCATGTGTTGATTTTTATTTCAACCATCAATAAATGTTTAGGGGATGTTTAGATCTTGTTCAGAGCTAGGTTCAAAGTTGGTCATATGAAAATTTTGTCATTATCCAATAAGTCCAATATCATACCAGTGAAATCCAATGCAGTACGTCCTCGTACGGGTAGTACCATTTGTACTAGTATCGTATTGGTTAAACCAGACATAAAAAGGGGACATAAAAAACATGATAAAACCTAAATATTTGACCTAAACCATAAGAATTTTATAGTTGTTTGTTACAAATTTTAACACCTATATATAGGATTCCATGGGGGAAACGGGCAATGTTTAATGATTTCGTACCTCATAAATCGAGCCGATGAGATGACTCAATGAGACCTCCACATGGGTTGGTCCTCCTCTCCAACTCAATTATTCTAAATTGGGTTGCATTTACTTAAAAACCGAATTGAACACTATAAAAGAACGGCATCTCAGTTGAAGTGTGTCACTTTAAGTTAAGCAATAGCAAAAACAAAGAAAAGATCTATTCTTGGATTCTCTTCTTTGGAAAAACTTCAAGGCCCAAAGGTGATACAAAGGTGATAACAGTTTATGTGGACAATCTCTCAGATGACATGGATGCGGAGTGGTTAGGACAGATTTTCTCTAAATATGGCATGATTATGGATGTATACATCCCTGGAAAGAGAAGCAAAAATTTCAAGTCTAAATTTGGATTTGTTAGACTCGATCGGGCTGAGGAAGCGGACGAGGCCATTGCAGATCTTAATGGTATTTCCACCAGAGATAAAAAGATGTTTGTCAAGTTAGCAACCTTCTGTGCGGGCTCGTGGAATGGTGTTATTCAATCTAGTCATCCTTATCATGGTAACAAGGTGTTCAACGGAAAAGGTGTGGCTGTGGAGGCAAAGCCGAAAGTGGCGATCCTGAACTCGAGTATGGGTAAGTCTTTTGCAAATGTGGTGGTGGGAAAGCCCAATTGTTTTCCCAGACGTATCTCCGTCAAACCCACTGGTAATGAATGGCTCTCAAGGAGTGTAGTTGCAAAGCTTAAATCCTTGTCAACTATGGAAACAATGAGAGAAACTCTCCATTGTAAGGGGGTTCCAGGGATTGAGGTTAAAGATATGGGTGGCTTGTGGGTTATACTTGCTTTCCCTTCCATTGACCAGCTTCAATCCGTTTTTGGAGGGGAACAAAGTTGGCTTTACACAATAGGTTTTCTAAGATTGAGATATGGAGTCCTGATATTGAAAATGCACGAAGAAGGAATATCTGGATTTCATTTTATGGGGTTCCATTACATGGCTAGAGTGTGGCAACCTTCCATCAAATGGCTCAACTGTGGGGGGAGGTCATTGGTTCGGATGAAGCAACGATCAAAAGTCTTTCTTGTGCAGTTGGTAAAGTTATGATTTCTACGGAGCGGTGGGATAGTTTTAATGAAATTATTCAGTTAGAAGAACAAGGTAAAATTTTCGAAGTCAGGGTGGTGGAAGAACAAGTTGTAACCCAAGGTCATTGTTCTATCTGTAACTTCTCACCTTCTGAGTCAATCAAGGAAGAGAGAAACTCGGGCAACCACTCAGTTGATGAGGAGAACTCTAGGTGTGAGGTGGAAGATGTTGATTGGGTGGGAAGGCAAAATATTCAAATGTCTAATTCAAATGGGAATTCACGCATAGTTGATTCAATGGTGGAGAAATCGGTAGAAAGTTTGGCGGCTGTGGGTAATGCATGTGCGAAGAAAGAGGTAAATTCATGTGATGTGTATGGTTCCAAGAAAGAACGTATTGATGGGGAGATCAAGGAGAATGAATCCCAACTGTCTATTTATGAGGAACCTAGGAACATTACGAAGGAGCTTGGGCCTATTTGTGATATTGGGCTTTTATTTGTTGCGGATGGTAATGTCAATAAACCAGGAGTTGTTTTTGGGCTGAGCAATGATTTGGGCCATCTACCTAATGTTTCTTCTAAGTTGGTAATAAATGATCCTGGGCCTAGCAATTATTTGGAGATTGGGCATCAACAATGCAACCCTTGTAATTTCTCAAACATTTCCGAATTTGTGCCCATTCCAAATAGTAGAGAGGGTTTAGGTTTGGGGAAACCAAATAAGGGAAGGCAGAAAAAAGAAATTTTGGGAGGATATTTTGGGTTTCAAAGATTCAGATGGTATTATTCAGAATGGTCGATACACAAGGAGGAAAACTAAACAGGTGATTTTTCAGATCTGCAGTGGCGACTGCTTCTTTCTCTTTATCTTCGAAAGGGATTCGGAATAGAAATAAGCTTATTCTCAATGATGCTCAGGCAATTCAGGCTGGGGGGGGGGGTTAAGTTGCAGGATTAGAAGAGGAGATAAATACCAAATTGGTTGAAATGGAGGAAGATCGGCATTCTGAGTTTGTGTCCACACAATTGACTCAAGAGGAAGGCAATAGCGCAGAGAAAAGGTTGGAGGAAGAAACTAAAGCAACCAAAACCACTAGAAATAATCTTTGTATAAACCTTCTTCCAGGGGATGAAATAATCTTAAAGGAACTGATTGAAAGCATACTCTCCAATGGCTGAGAATTGGAAGGAAATCTGATGATTATCTGATGAGGTAAAGGACCCTTTTGAATATTGGTGGAGAGTTTCGGTGATGACTTGGCGCGGCACAGGTTGAGGTCGGATAGCTTTGGCAAGGGTTGTTTCGTTTTCTTCTGGATGATACCACATGCTTGGATGTGACTTTTGTTTGGGCCGTTTCGGCTAAGGCTACGTTGTAGGCGTCAGTACGCATTCAGGAGCTGATCTTCTTGTGGTTTTTGCTTTCAGGTGTTAGCAGCGGTCATCTTGGAATTGACTACTTTGGGTGTTTTTGTTTGGGTGCTATTTTGTTGCTTTTTGTTTCAGATGTTTCTTTTTCTTTCATTCAACTTTGGTTGGATGTTCCCCTCTTCTCGATGTACCATTATCGAGTTTCTTTAATAATATTTCTTCTGTCGATCAAAAAAAAACATTTAATAGTACACATTAAAACCCTATTTAAAGTTTGTTGGGAAGTGCAACAACCACCACCTTATTTTAGTTTATATTTTATGCACTCCTTGAATCATTTTTAACTTATGATAAAAAAAAACCTTGAATCATTTTTAACTTATGATATTGTACATGCATGAAATGTAATTACATTGTACATGCATGAAATGTAATTACATTTTCATAAGAAAATTCACAACTTACATTGCAATTCGTAACATTTTTTAAACTTCATTATATCAAGACAAAAATTAATTCGATACGAGGTTTATGAACTCAAAGATAGTTTCCCAATTTATGTCCAAATGTCATTAATTTATGTATAAAAGCTATGAATTCAAAATTGATGTGAAAATCGTTACGGAAAATTTTATTAGCTTGAGGTGATTCGAGGGAGTGCATGCATAATGTACACACCCAGATATATTGATGTGTATGGTAGCATGCATGTTTCCGAAGACGGTTTCATCAAAAGAATAATGCCAAATCCAAAAGAATTACTCCCTCCGTTCTAAATTGCTTGTCAACTATACTATTTTGGAATGTTTCAAATTGTTAGTCCTTTTTGAAAAGTCAAAACAAAATTTATTCCATCGTCCAAATAACTCCTTTACCAATAACAATCATTTCAACCAAAAGTTGAAATATATCGTTGAAAATTAATAAATTTGTTTAATGTGAATTTGAGCCACTGATTTTAAATTCGAACACATTTTATGGGTATGTAGCACTAATGGAGTCTTTTTGTCTTGTTTCAGAGTAAAGAAACGTCAAAATAAAGTAATAGTAATAGTAAACCAAACCCATGGCCTGTGTATGTAAATCTTGAGTTTGTCATACGATCAAAGTGTGTTTTTCGTCATTTTTATATATCCTGTGACGAAAAACTATTAATTACTCCCTCCGTCCCTTTTTAAGTGTTTAACTTTCCATTTTGGGCTGTCCCTAAATAAGTGTGTGGTTTAAAAAGTTAATGGGTAAAAGTTTGTACAATTATCATTTTGCCCTTTTGAAAAATTGGTGGGTAAAGAGTTAATGGGTAAAAGTGGAGGATAATTTTGGAAAGTAGAAGTAAAAGTTGATGTGAATAGTGTAAAGTGGAGGAAAAAGTTGATGTGAAAGGTGTAATGATGACGTTTCTTTAATAAGTTGGATTTACGAAGCAACACATTTAAAAAGGGACGGAGGGAGTACTAAATTAAAAGCAGCTCTCAATTCCTTTTCTTTTTTCTTTTTTTTTTCGCCCAAACATTCCGCGTACTTTACAAATGTCAGAGTATATTAGAATCAAAGCCTTTTTCAGTCCAGCCAAATAAAAGTACTATAGTTTTTCATACATACATCTACCACATAAAATGTACATTATGGAGATAGAGTGGGAAGAAGTATACAGGGCTACGAACAGAGATGGCCGCTTGAGCACCATAGTTACAAAGATCGTAAGCATTCTCCGTACAAGAATTCACACACCCAACTACCAACACATCTTTCCCACTGCATGCATCTATTCCCATTATCATACTCACACTTGAATGTACAACTTTCCCTCAAAAACCCCCTAACCCCAACACCTTTGGAAACCCTTCACTGCTCTCACCCGTCACCACCACAAGAAACCTCCCCTCAAACTCCTCAGTCTAACCAGACCCCGCATTCCACACCACCACCTGCCACTGAACAGATCGACTGTATAGTGGGTTTATGTTGAACTGGGTCAGGTAGTTGTCCAAGTACTAGATAAACATATACTTGGAAACACACATGGGGAAATGGGAAGGGAATGGCATGTGTGGTAGGGTGCAGTATTTCTTGGCTAGGTGAAGTGTTTAGGCGGTCGTATGACTTCTTTTTCCAGAGACAGGCAATGCAGTCTTCTCTCTCCAGAACTATGTTTGGTATAGAGAGCAGATTGAGGCATGCAGCGATTGCTGTCCCTGCAGGCCCTGCCTCTATTATGATAATTACATGCTTGGAATCGACTTCTCTCGCCACTTGCAAACTCAATGTTGTCTCCATCTATGCTCATAATGAATGGAAAACCCTGAAAAATCATTACCGTATGACAGCAATTAATAAATTAAGACTAATAAAATTGGAGATGATAAGTGCATATTAAGTTATTAACTAATAAAATTCATAAATCCGTTCTCCCGTTATGACATATGACTGTAAACTTCAAAATATGACAAACTCGTGACGTATTAGGCCATCTAGTAATTATGTTATTTGAAATTAAGAGGATCAACATTAATCTTACAAATCTGGAGAGTTTTGTTAAACATTCAAGATAGAAACAAGTTTAAAACTTCGCATCACAAATACTATCTGAATAATATTCCTTATATAAGCACGAGTCGCTTTTAGTTTGTTTTAATTTTCTTCATAATAAAGTGCTAGGACAAAGTTTTCCATTTTTTTTAAAATAAAAAAATCTTATCTTCTTTTGGAAATGTAATAAAAAAAAATAATTCTACATTTGTGTGGAATTACTCAAGTTTTATAGTGTATTTAATAATTGACGAATACGCCCAATCCCCAATGAAAGTTTTCTGCTCTCATTATTCTACATTTGGATAAAATAATACCATTTCAAAAGCTCGATTTGTCTCAATTTTTTCAAAGCATTTATTTTCATTTTTCATAGCACAACAGGTTGGCAGTACAATAGCAACAATTTTTACTTGCCGATTTTATAATGATTCATCTCGTGGAGAGTTTTTTGACCAAAATACTCAAAAGTTCCTTTTGCAATCAAACGAAGTCCCACAAAGTAAGTATATATGCAAGACAACAAAAAAAGACATGTTAGTTGGTCGTTTCATACTTTTTTACAATTTTGGTGTTGATTAGTTTAAAGAATTTTGGTTAATGCATTTAATAATAGCCCCGCCTGATAGTAATTCCAAGCTGCACCACAATAATAATACATGCTATAATTTAGGTACCTGAATATCTCCAATCTTCAGTTTGTACAGGAGATTGACCCGTTGTTCCTTTGAGATAAAATGGTCCCTTGGATGGGTTTGAAGGCCGTAATGGGATAAATCACCGTACTGAAACTTGGTTTGCAGTCTGATGCATCTTGTCCACAGCATTACATGGAATGAACTTCAACCCAAACATTCCCAATTGATTTCCTTAGTACATGTACCTATGAAGGAAAAAAAAAAGCAAGATCGTAAATCTCATAGGGTAATTAATTTCACAAAAAAAAACATACTGAGGTTGGTAAGTCAAGCGGTCATTTACAGGTTTTGCAATGGTGCAGTTCGGTACAGCTATTGGTAAAACCAAAAACTAAAACCAAACTTAATACCTAAAACCAAAACCAATTCCGATCAATTTTTTCACAGAAACTGGAGATGCCCTATAGATTCTTAAAAGCAAATGCTAATGATGAAGGATTATAACTAGTATAGCATAGAAACCCATAACCAAGATATGAATCGAATCTAGAGAGATTGCCTTGCCGATGTACTTACGTCATGTTACCATAGTCCAACGCCGCCGAGAGTGAGAGACCAAGAGTCTAGAGATTGAGAAATATGGGGTCCTGTGAGACGGAGGTTTTTGAGCGGAGGTATCTCGTAGAGGCGACGGGTGAGAATAGTGAAGGGTTTGTTCCAAAGTGTTGCGGTTAGAGGGTTTTGGAGGAGAAGTAATACATTTTTGTGAGTCCAATATTGTAGAGATACAGTGAGAAAGATGTGGTAGGTGGTTGCGTAGGGGAATTTGGGCATGGAGATAGCCATCTCTATTGCATTTATAGGTAAGTTAGTAATGGATCCAAAAAAGCCTTCAATTAACAACGTACAAGCAAAAGCAAGCCCAGTGTGGTTCACAGCCACATACATGCATGCAGCATGCCAAGTGTTGCCACAAAACCACATACATGCATGCAGCATGCCAAGTGCACATGCAACATGCCAAGTGTGATCCACAGAACCACATACATACATGCAGCACGCCAAGTGTTATCCACACAACCAGTGGAAAACAAATAGTATTCTACTACTATATTGAAACTTCTTCTACTAGCCAAATTATTTTTCTAAAATTATTGAAAATATCCACATACTTTAAATAAGAACCAATGGGTAAAACTTATTTATTGAAATTTAATTTGCAAATTAATTTGAAAAGTTTCCTCCAACAACATCATCCCCTTTCCATTGATCTGAAGCTCTTTGGTGGTTGGTGGTGTTTAGTTTTGCTGGGTGGGGTTTGAGGTTTGGGTTTCGGGGGTTTTGGTTCAGGCGTTCTGCTGTTTGGTTGGCATCTTGCCTTCAAGTTTGTTTACTCCTAGGGTGGCGCTTGGGCCTTTTGTCCTTTTAATCTTTGTTTCTTTTCTTGAAACATTTATAAAATTTCAGTGTGCCGAGAAAAACAAAATGATCTGGAGCTTTTTTTCCGGCATACAATAGTCTTTGAAAAGTCCTCCATCATCCTATTTTACAAATTAAATAATCGCATTTTATCGATTCACATCCATATTCACGATTAGTAATGACAAGTATTTTTTGCCAAAAAAGTATTTTGTACAATGCATTGTTGCGCCGTGACCTTGAGCTCACAAAAGATTGATTTCTCTTTGAAAAGTAACATTTATTTATTCTCAATGACTGCTCTAAGAATTGTAGTTTAATGTACTTATAAATTGGGTCGAATTATTCAATGGTATACCGGAGCATATCCATGATAAGGTGCATCGAGACAGTTCAACACCATACATTTTAGTGGAGTCCAAGACAAATTGTATCGACCCCATATAAATGTTTGGTCCCATGGTACGAGTCGGAGCTTTATGTGACTATTCTCCGGGCTCAATAAATAGCTTGCATGAAAGTTAGGGACGGAGACAGAAATTTCACTACGGAAGGGCGAGCCTGTATAATTCATAGGAAAATTTTGAAAAATTATTTTTTTCTATGTAACTAGAGATTTTTTTTTCTTGTAGGGGCGACTAATTCTACTAGCACCCCGGCTCCATCCCTGATAGAAAGTGTTTCACTAGGCAATGCATAGTGAGGAATTATAATAACAAATAGTTTTGAAGTAGTTTCAAATACCTTGAGCTATTTTCTAACAGTGCTTTTGTAGCCAGTGGCAAACACCAATGCTTGGAATCGACTTGTCTCGTCACTTGCACACTCAAAATTGTGTCCATCTATGCGCACAATGGATGAAAAACATGAAAAATCATAACCATACGACAATGTTAATGAATTAGGTCCAGAAAAAATTGGAGATGAGAAGAGCATATTAAATTGTATTCTTTTAAATCGTTTCTCACTTAATGAAACATGAATGTGAACTCCGAAGTATAACAAATTCGTGACATGATAGGCCCATCTCGAGATTATTTTATTTGAAATAGGAGGAACATTAATCTCACAAAATCTAGAAAGTTTTGTTAAACATTCAAAATAGAAAAAAGTTTAAAACTTCGTATCCCAAATACTATGTGAATAATATTCCTTATATAAGCATGACTGCGTGAGTTGCCTTTTTACTTTGCTTTTAATCTTTTCCATAATAAAGTGCTAAGACGAAATTTTTCATATTTTATCAAAAATAAAAGTGAATCCTCTGTTCCTTTGGAAATGTATTAAATCCGAATTCATAGTTTTTCTGACATTTGTGTGGAATTGCTGGAGTTTTACGGTGGATTTAATAATAGTCACTGGTGGAAGGAACATACGCCCAACACCCACTAGAAATTTTGTGCTCTCATTATTTTACACCGTGAACACCCCGCGGAGTTGTCCACGAAATTGATTAAGTTTGGAAAACAATTTCGATTGAACGGTTTGGTTGATTGAATGGGAGTCGCCACCCGGGTTTGAGGACTGTACCCGAGAAACCATTTGAAAATTGACTCTTTTGCCCTTGATATAGAAAATGTTTTACTGGTCTCACAGAATGAAATTTCTTGGGTCCGGGAGCTAGGTTACGAGAGTGGAAGAAATTTAAAGCACCCCTCTCGCCCGGTGCGACCACCGGTCTCTACTCAATGCACAAAGGATTTTAGAAAACATTGTTTGGATGGACTTTAATTACAAATACATGTGAGAGCACGTAAATGCATTTAAAATGTCAGTATGATGCATGTGAATACATGTGCTATGTGTCATGTGTGGTAAATAACCATGCATAAAACCATGAACTATGCTAAAACATACTCAAACCATGATAAAAAAGACCCTAACACACACCCACGAACTCGATACAAATCACACCTGGATTGCAAACTGAACACCTGGATTAGGTGTAGGCACCTGGATTAGGTGTAGGCACCTGGATTAGGTGAGTGTAGACACCTGGATTGGGTGAGTGTAGACACCTGGATTGGGTGAGTGTAGACACCTGGATGTGAGTGTAGACACCTGGATTGGGTGAGTGTAGACACCTGGATTGGGTGACTGTAGGCACCTGGATTGGGTTAGTATAGGCACCTGGATTCGGCGTGGGCACCTGGATTGGGTGAGTGTAGGCACCTGGATTGGGTGTGGGCACCTGGATTGGGTTAGTGTAGGCACCTGGATTGGGTGTGGGCACCTGAATTGGGTGGGTGTGGGCACCTGGATTGGGTGAGTGTAGGCACCTGGATTGGGTGCCCACACCTGGATTGGGTGGGTGTAGGCACCTGGATTGGGTGTGGGCACCTAGATTAGGTGAATCCAGGCGCCTGGATTCAATGTGGGCACCTGGATTAGGTGAATCCAGGCGCCTGGAATGCATCGCAGGCTAATTTTTCTTCAACTTCAGATTCATTCACAAGCTGCAAGTAAACCTTCATATTTCTTTCTAATGCACTTCTAAATGATGCAATATGAATGATAAGTACTAAATAACTCCAAAAACCTTACTCAAGGGATGATATGGAACTTGAAAACCAAGATTTTGACATGCTCAATGACCAAACAAAAAGGAACAAATTGATTCTATATGATGAATGTGACTCTCTACCTTTATGGAGTTAGATAAGGAAATTTTATACTTGAGAAGAACATGTATGTAATAAACTCATGATTAAATGCTCCAAAGATGTATGGGATGAGCATGGATGCTCTCTTTTATTGTACTTTCAACCTTCCCAAACCTTTAATTGGTATTGAGGACCAATAAAGGTTGGGTGGTGTCCCCTCAGGGCCCTTGAACACTGTTTTGGTAGAAAAACTACCTTGAAAAGCTTGAATAATGGACTTTGAGCAAGGTTTTGAAGGATTTTTTGTGGTTATATGGGTTGAGATGGGTTTTTCAGAGTAAAAGTAAACTGAATATTTCTATTTTGGTTGATTTTGATGATGGATGATTGAAGTGTGTGGGTTTACTAGTGATCAAAGTTGGGTTTTTAGGCTAAAAAAAGGGTTTTTAGGCTAGAAATTAGTAGAACAAAGGGGAATGGACTGGGGATGAATTTTCTGGATGATTTCCAGCAGCATAACAGCAAGAGAGTGAGGGGAGAACTGATCTCCTTTGCAATGGGGGAGAGAGCATGTATAAATATAGGCTTGAAAGGGTTCAAAAAGGGCCATTAGAACCCTTAGGGGGGCACACTAGGGGTGTAATAGGCCACTCTATTTTCCCTCCACTTACTCTAACAGATTTCTGCAGAAAATCCCCAAAGAATCCTCCAAGACGCTCCTCCCCACCCATTTGACCTTGAACAGCAAGTATCTGGAGTGAGTCCGGGCGCCTGGAATAGGGAATCCAGGCGCCTAGATTAGGAGACTGCACAAAATTTCAAACTTCGCGGAGCCATTCTGGGTGCTACCGAACTCTGTTTTGTGCATGGTCTGAAGCGTTGGAAAGCTTGTCAAGTCTTCTTTCTAACCCAAGTAGTTTGAACCCAATATGATTTGTACATCAAAATATGTGACAATTTTACCCTCAGAAGGTCGGAAAAACAAGTCGTTTTGGTAAAACGTGCACATCTCCCTTATTTCAAAATGGATTGGGACATATTATATATCAAAAAAGAGGGTTTTTAATATACTAGAAGGTGGTGTAGGCTTGGGTTTATTTTGGAGAGGTTTTGGATGGGTTTCCAAGTTCACAATCAAGCGCCGCGTGCTCTTATCAGGCATTTTCATCATCGGGGTTGCTTGATAAGTTTCTCGGGTCAAAATCGGGGTGTCTACATACACTTAGATAAATAATACCATTTCAAAAGATCAATTTATCTCAATTTTTTCAAACATTTATATTAATTTTTCATTGCATAACAGGTTAGTAGTAGGATAGGGTGGTTTAGGTGTCAAAAGCATTAGAGATATGAATGATGCCTTGTTATCAAAGTGGTGGTGGAGATATGGAAATCACGCACTTTGGAAGAAAATTATTAATTGTAAATATGAAGGGGTTGGGAGTAGTTGGGTACCAAATATGGAAATTTCATGGAGAGTCTCAACTATTTGGAGGGACATTATGTTATTAGAAGAAAGAAACCCCAGTGTTAGAGTTGGAGGTGGAAACTCTATTTTGTTTTGGCTTGATGAAAAACCTTGTTTAACCAATGTCATTCCAATCCTTTTCAGTCTAGCTCGTAATAAAGAAGAATTGCCCAGTGATGTCTTTGAAAGGAAAAATGTCTCAAACCAATGGGAATTTCAATTTAGAAGAAACTTGTATGATTGGGAGAAACCTGATTTAGAGAGCTTTTGGTGATGTTAGATGAGAATGGTGTGATATGCAACAAGGGGCAATCTGATGTATTAAAATGGAAGGGGGACGGTTCCAACAAATTTTCAGTAAAATCAATGCATGAACTGACAAAATCAAACACAGGAGATAATACTGCAGAGCCAATCTTTGAATTTACTTGGAAAAATGTGGCTCCTAATAGAATTCAGTGTTTTGGATGGCTTGTGAGTTTGGGGAGAGTAACACTGCTGGTTATCTATTTAGAATTGGAGTTATTCATAGTTTTGACGATGCTAAATGCTAAATGCAAATTTTGTAATTGTGACCAAGAATCCCTTGATCACTTGCTATTGCATTGTCAGCCTATATGGTATGTTTGGACTGATATCATTCTTTGGTGGGGCATTAAATGGGTGGTTCCTCAAAATGTATATGATTTATTAATTTGGTGGATGGATTGGAAGTTAAATCCAAATAAGAAAATGATTAGGCAATGCATACTATTTGTTGTGATGTGGACAGTATGGAATCAAAGGAATGCTTGTATTTTTGAAATGGTGAATCCAAATTGGGCTGAGGTCAAAGAGATAATCAAAATTAGAGTGGCCTTTGGGTTAGAAGTAAGGATGGCTGGAAAGACTATTCCATTGAAGATTTCCTTTTCAGACTCAAAAGTGGGGGGCGCATCTTGTGGTTGGTGATTGCTTTGGGTTCTAGGTTGTGATGTCTAGTGCTTCTTTGTGACTCTTCTGGGGTTTTCCTTCTTTTTTCGTTTCTTGGTTTTTGGTTTCCTTCGGCTGTTCTATGTTTGTGGTGTGGTGTTTTTGTTGGGTTCGTTTGTACCTTGGGGGTCTTTTTGTGTCTGAGTTTTCTATTTTCTGGGTGAGGTTGTCTTTATATGGTTGTGTCTTATGGGTGGATTGGGGTCTTTTTTATTGGCACTATAATCATCTCGATGATATTGTTTTTACCAAAATACTCAAAAAGTTACTTTTGCAATCAAATGAAATCCCACAAAGTAATCATGTATGCAAGAGAAAAGAAAAAGACAGGTTAGTTTTTCATTTTGTTTTCTTTTTCTATTTTATTTTTGATTAGTTCAAAGATTTTTGGTTAATACATTTAATAATAGTCCCGGTCTACACCACTATAATAATACGTGTTATAATTCAGGTACCTGAATATCTCCAGTTTTGATTTTGTCTATGGTCCACAACATTACATAGAAGGAACTTCAACGTACACAAACATTCCCAATCGCACCATTTCCTGACTTCGTCCATGTACCAATTGAGAAAAAAAAAAACATGATCGTATTCTCCCTGGGTAATTAGTTCCACAACAAAAATATAACAATATAGATAAGTCACTAAATTAGCATGCCCCAATAGTCATTTACAGATATGGCAACATGCCATTCAGTGTGGTTATTGTCAAAACCAATAGCAAAACCGAACCTAATACCTAAAACCAAAAGCAAAACCGGCCATAACCAAAATCATTGATTTTCATTTTATCAAAACTATAACAAAAACCACGGTTACCAATTCTGTTCGATTTTTCACTAAAATTGTTAGATTTTCAACAGATCCTTAGCAAATGATAATGAACAAGGATTAAAACTAGTACACAATAGAAACCCATGACCAATATATGAAATTGATAGATCTAAAAAACTAGTACACATGTAGAAACCCATAACCAATATATGAAATTAATAATAGATCTATAGAGATTGCCTTGCTGATGTACTAACCTTTGATTATTGGAGTCCAACGCTGCTTGGAAGGAGTGATCGAGAGTCCAAAGATTGAGAGAGAGAGAGAGAGAGAGAGAGAGAGAGAGAGAGAGAGGCGCAAGTGAGGGTGAGAGAGGGAGAGGCACAAGCGAGAGTGAGAAAGTAAAACCCTAAAATTTGTTGGAAGCGTGTATATATATAAGGGTATTTATGCAATTATACTACAGTTCGGTTGCAGTTATGGTTCAATTCAATTTTGGGTGTGGATAAGATATAAAACTAGAACCGGAAACAATCCAGCTGATTTTCAAAAGCAAAAACCAAAACTTAAACCACGATTACAGAAACGGTTAAAAACTACACAAATTGTTGTTGTGCGATTCAGGTAACCAATGGTTCGATCAAGATTGTCATTCCTAGTCATTTAATTAGCATCTAAATTTTATGGGGTGTTTTCCAAATGATTTTATGAGATAAAATCGAGTTATTTTTATCGAGGTGTGATAAAATCACATTGTCTTCCCAAATGATAAAAATCTAGTTTTTAGTTCTGATAAACTCCACCCAACGTCTTTATTTGATAAAATCTAGTTCTGCTTTATCCTTTGAGGATGGCTTTTCCTAAAATCTCTGATTTTATCAAATAAAATCTGTTGGGAAACAAGATCTTAATTATTCAGCTCATTTGTTTAATTGGATATGAGTGTAGGATTAGTCAGAGTATATATTCAAGCTAAGAGGATATGTCTATGTTTGGTTGAAACATTCATAACTCTTGCCTTAAATATGCCCGTATTTTATTTCGGTGGACCCACACTAACCGATATAAAATCCCTCAAAATAATTAACAGTACTCTCTCCGTTCCAAATTTCTTGTCCCTTGTAGTATTTTGGGATGTTCCAAATGTTAAAGAAAATACAGTCCCACATTGCTAAGAGATGGAATGAGTGATCACTTAATATTTTGATCACAGGAGACAAGGAACACCAGAAATGGGTTGGCATACAACAAGAAATTAATGCAGATAATAGTGTGCTTTTGGAAAATGTTCTGTACCAACAGTCCCAGCACTCAACCAACTTAATAATTCGATGGGAGATGATTGGGCGCAGGCAGCTAAATGAAAAGAATATGAAGCATCAAGTGGAGGAGGCTCAAGGATAATGCAAGTACCAAGGTTAGCAATAAAGCATATGGAAACAATAATGGAGGAAGAGGTAGTGTCATTTATTGGGGAAACTCCACAAAATGAGGTAAACAATCAGTTGGAACTTTTTGAGATTAATGAAAATTCAAACCATAATGAATTTCCAGAGGAGTATTGGAAGGTAGCAATCCAGCATAACCTAAGGGAGCTGTGGACACCCCAAAATGAGGCTCCCGTACATGTTTTTATCCCCGATGATGAAAGGAAATGCCCGGAAGAACTCTCGGATTGAAAATCTCCAAGTCAACTCAGTCAACAGTACCGTACGGTACTCATCCCTCACGCACGGCACAGCCCAAGCAACTTTTTGAATTTTGGCGGTCAGGTGTGCCGCACGGTACAGTAAGTGTGCCGCATGGCACAGTTTGTGTACCGTACGGCACTGTCACTTGTCACACAGCTTTTGCAGAGTTCCCAGCAGCTCAAATTGTTGACATTCGCTCCTGAAACTTCATGATGATTTCTTGCACAGGGGAAAGGCTACATCATAGCTATGATTGCATTGAGTGGGTTCCAAGAATACTTGGAGGCCAAGTCGGTTTTCTTGGCTATAAAATCCCGATCGGTTTGCCAAGAACAGGGACAACGAAAAATCATCACAAACCTCTCTCAAATTCTGTCCTAATCCCACCCTCAACCAAAATTACTCATTACCAATACTCCCTAGCCCCATAAATCAATCTCATTCTCTCTTCAAAAGCAAGACCCAACCCAAAGTTTCAATCCCCTGTTTTCGGTCCAAAGCCGTGAGGTCTGCATTCAAAACTTGTTCAAGTTCCAGTCCTCAATCATCATACTCACGGTGCTAGAGTGAAGTTGAGGTTCAAAGAAGATCCAAGTCGCGGTCAGAAGGTTCCAGAAGCGTTTCAATCCGAGAGGTTCAAGCCGGAGGTATAATTCCGTTTCGCCAAACTTCTTAGCTTTGGTACCCTGAGGGGAGGGGTACCGAGTGTGGGATGATCATCAATATTGTCTCCGCATTCGGTACACCCGTGTTATAGTAAAAACCGTTTTGCTTATAAACCTCCCGGTCGCGTCGTACGGTGAAAACATCGCCTCGTACGGGGTAATTCAGTGAGGAGGAACATTTCCTATTCTTCAAACATGCCATTTTCTAATTCAAAATAACCTGTTTTTAACCAAGTTTCATGCCTTGTATGTGTTTCTATTCAATCATTTCGAAAAATCAAAAGTTTCGAACTGTTGTGAAGTAAACAGTGCCGCACGGTACTCCTCCTGTACCGCACGGTACACTTGGAGTGCTGTACGGTACACTTTTGAAAATCTGACCGTTGGATCCTTGAACAGTGCCGCACGGCACACTTTCGGTACCACACGGTACACTTTTTGTGCCGCACGGCACACTTTTTCAAATCTGAATTTCAAATCAGTTTCCTTTATAAACAGTTTGAGAACATGATTTTTCCTTTTAATTAGTTATTGTTACTTGATTGCTCATATCAGTTTTTGTTTATTTCGATATTTAAATTATTTGTTTTGCATGATTTAATTGCTTATTTGAATAAAGTTCGGCATCAAAACGTTTTCTAAAAATCCCACAAATGTTTAGTAAAGACCGATTTTTAATCGGGCGAACGGGGTGCATTAAAACCCTTCCCTGCTCGTAACCTGGCTCCCGAATCCAAAATGAATCTCTGGTTTCTAAATCGTTCTCTAAATCATTTTCTCAATCATTTTTCAAAACGGTTTCTCGGGTCCTAAACCATTTTCCAAAAAACCCGGGTGGCGACTCTATTTTCAAACGAAACCGGCGTGGAGGTCGACCGTCCACAGAAGCCATTTAAACAGCAACCAGTCCCTAAAGTTCTAACTGCAAGGCAAAAAAGGGCTAGACTGAGGAAAGAAATTAGGGATATTTGTGATTCATTGGACGAAGGAACTAGAGTTGGTGAAGTTTGGGAAGATGTAAGCGTACATTCAGACTCTATTGATTAAGAGGATATTCTGAGAAGGAATAGCATTATCGTTCAAGGTTTTGAAGAGGAGCTACAATCCCAAACAACAATGGGTGTGAGGTTGGGGATTGAATTTTCTGAGGAAGACACTATATATGATGATGTCAAAGATGATTAAAGAGGATGTAAATAGATATGCTCTTCTGTGTAGGAGCAAATCTAAATGTTAATTTGTTAGCCTTTTCCAAGGAGGATCTTGGTGTTTGATTTCTAGTCGCAAAATTGGGGTGCTCGCCTTTGCCAGATTGATCATTATGATGGTTGTGCTTTAAGGGGTGGCAAAGTGGCATGCAGTTTTTAAGGCCAGCTGCTATATTTTTTCTCATGGGCTTTGGGTATGAAATCAATCATGTGGCTTTTGGTTCATATGTGTAGTTGAAGGCTGATCTCAGGTGGTTTTATTGGAAGGCTTCTAATTGAGGTTCTCTAGAAAAAATTTGGTCCTGCTTTGGTTTAAGGTTCTGATGGATCATATGTTTCATGAAAGATTGCATGTGGAGTTGCTATTAATCTTTCTGATGGCAGTTGTTGCTGGTTATCAAGGCTTGTTAAGTCATGGAGCTTTGCTGAATATAAGGGCTAATGTTGATACTGAAAGTTCTTGAGGAAAGCCTTGGCTGAGGTTTTATTTACAAGCTGGTGTTTGGTCTATACATATGTTGTCCATTTGGGAATTTTTTGTTTCATTCACCTTCCTGGGCTAGAGTCCTCTTGGACGTTTTTACATCTTTTCCCCTCTTTTTTTGGCTTTACATTTAATCTCTTGCTAGATGTGGAGCTTTGCCTTATCCTTGCTCTTGTGCGTGGATTTGGTTTTTATCCTCGATGTACCCTTTGTCGAGTTTTAATAAAATTTTGTTGCCGATCGGAAAAAAAAATTATTTGATATGCTTCACCTCATAAAGTCCACAACAGAGTAGTCCTTGATGTTGAATTTTCCTATTGTCAAAATTGCTGTTCAAACCTTTTCTTTCTTTTTTTTTTTATCGGCGTTGTTCTGACCTTGATGAGATCCACACATTCTTCTAACTCTGCCATCTTGTAGGGGAAGATCCTATTATTTCTTTCCTTCCAAATCGACCAAACTGTGACCAAAAAAAAAAAAAAAACCTAATTTACCAATATGCTTTTTCCAAATTTGAGTAGGATTTAAAGAACCATCTTTCCATGTGTAATATTAGATTAGGTGGACATACCCAAAAGTCTTCCCACCACATAACAATACGTGACCAAATTTTCCATGAAAATATGCAGTGTAACATCAAGTGGTTTGTAGTTTCAGTCATTTCAGGGGAAACAGTCATTTCTGAGCAAAAAACACACAAATCCTGCCCATCATCTATACGAGGAATAATACTCCTTCTGACCAATTCTACTTTGGTTGCTATACCATTCTGTAAAAGCTTGCCTTGTAAAGATTTCCACTTTGGGCCGAGCTTTCATTGTAACATTTGGGCGTTTTAGGCCTACTTGGGTGTTTGATCTTTATTGCTTTTATGTGGGTTATTGAGGCCCACGGGTGTTCTGGACTTTGCCCTTTGCTGTATTGTCCAACTTTGGGTTGGATCCCCTTCCCCTTCCCCCGACTTGAAGTACCCCTGTCAAGCTTTAATAAAACTCTTATTGCCGATCAAAATAAGATTTCCACTTTGGGTGGACACAAATTCCTCCAAACTACTGAAAGCTTATGATCCAACTGATGTGTTTGATCTTCCCATCTCTGATATGCTGACCTTACTGAGATAGTCAATTCTAGATCCCACGCCCATTGCTATTCGTCCTCCCTTGCCCATGACAATTGCACGCCATTTAGTCTTTGATGCAATGTTAGGAGCTGCTCCCTTTCCTAGACAAATAAATCTCTTCTAAAAAGCAAATTCCATCTTCTCATTCCAGTTTCTACTGCAATATCCCTAACCATTGATTCCTTTTGAATTGACAGTAAAAAAGTCTACGGAATTCTGTTTCGAGCTTAAGATCCCCCCAACCAGATGTGATTCCAGAAACTTGTTAAGTTTCCATCATTTACTTTTCTTTTGAAGCCTTGTTGCACCAATTCTCCAAAAGTAGAAGAACTATCTCCAATTATGTTTAGTCAGTTTAGTGACTGTTTCAATTAGGTGTGTACTTCTAAAAATTAGCAAGGATAAACCTCATATTGGTTACATGACACCAACTTGCCAATGAAAAAGAGGGAACTATTGTATTTTGACATTAATTTTGGGTAGTGAGACCCATGTTGGAATGTACTATGTTGAGTGTCCTTCTTTTGTGGATCGACATTAACCAGTTTCCTAGAATAATAGATATACTTGAGGGTCCTTACAATTCGCTATTGAATGAAGGTTTCTTTATGCTATTCTTTTGTGCATGTGTAAAGCTGAACTTGATATGTTTCTTTCATAGATTTTTTTATCTGATATTTTTCCCTTGATGCCTTAGAGTAAGTTTACCCCCTTTGTCATCCCAATAGCCTTATGCTTTATGCACGAGCAATTGTGAGATCAATTAGTATGCATTAATTAGTGGTCTTTCGCAGAGTTGAAATCCTTTGAGAGGGGGTTGAAATATTGGACGTGAGTTCAGTATTAATTTGGGTGCTAATCGTTCGAGTGCACGCCGATTGTTAGAGTTGTGCCTTTAGGCACGACCATGCGCTAGTACTTGGCCAGGTGGACAACAGACTAATAGAAGAAGATGGGGATAAGGAGATAGCAAATTTTGGTGCAAACAAAGTTATTGCACTATCTCATTCTAGTGCAGTAAAATCTAAATCTAGGAGGAAGAACAAGACAGTTGATGAGATTCTAGGTCTTACTAAGCAATCCTCTGTAAGGAAGAAGCAAAAGTGTGTTGTATTTCGTTCTGCTGCAACAACTGTTGCCCTCTCTGTCTCTACTGAGGGGATAGTGAACAGGAATAGGATACTTTTGAATGAGGCTCAAGCTATATGGGCTTTCGATAATCTATTAGGTAATGACTATACATGTCCAAAAGAGGAAGTAATTAGCAAGATGGTTCAAATGGAAATCCAAGATGAAGAGAGGGTAGCTGTGCTGGCTTAATAATAGCCTGCTTCTACTTGCTGAAATATAAATCAATCTGGGGGAGTGGCTTGGACTTATAAATCAAGATTAAGATCCTCCATGGTACGTCAGGGGTTTGGACTTATAGGTGTAGTAAGCTTAGAAGTTAAGATAAAATGGTGGTCATGGTACTTATTCAAGGATCAATGTTGCAGTTGGGTTCGTGTCTTATATTTGGAGGATCTCAGATCACCTCTAGAAGAGATTGAGGATTGAGGATTGAGGGACTTTAATAATTTTGTTGAAAATATGGCGATAGTGGTTTTTCAATCGCTTGGCAGTCGTTATACCTGGTCCATCTTAATGATTTTCTGCATATTTTTGTGAGCATTTTGGCTACAACTTAGTAATTCTTTCAGGGTCATTTTGGTGCTATTCTGGATGGTATCACATGGTTCTGCTAACTGCTAGTGATATTTTTTTGGTGAATGTGGTGAAACCCTTTCGCAAAGGATTCACATCCATATTTTAGATTTGGTATTTTTATTTAGGTTTTAGGTCAAACAATATTTCTTTCAGTACTTAAGACAGTCATCCTATTATTTATGATTAAGTGACTATTTCATAACTTGTTTTGCTTGATATTTTTTTTGTGCAAATGTTTTCTTAGGAAATACTTGTTTGACACGAATAGTTAATTTGTGTCTCGTGAATGAAGTTAGATATTGCTAAGGTTTATGCTAGCTAGCTTTTGAACCTGTTGTGGACTTGTAATAGTGACAAAATATTTTTATCAATGGCACATTGTTTCAATAAATTTTTGTCCCAATAGCATTTCTTTCTCATCCCAATAATTGGATTGTGGTGGAAATATGATTTTGTAACAAGTAACCTCTTCTGACGAAATCACTCTTATTGTGATGAAATTTCTTGTATAGTAATGTTATGGCGAATTATTTTGTCACAAATGGTGCGTCTAGATAGATTTTTTTGTGATGGCATTGTGCTTGTAGTGACGAAATTAATGATGATGTAGTGGCAAAATAATTGTTACTAATTTTTTTTTTTGTGACGAATGAGATTTTTCTTACCACAAGCTTATAATGACGAAATTAGATTACCAATTGTAACAAGTTTGTTTTGTCTCAATAGCTTTCTAAAGACAAAACTGGAGTTTTTGCAACAAAATAATTTGTCACCATTTGTACCTCGTATAAATATTTTATCGTGACAAACCTCTGCTTAATGCAACAAAAGAATTACACATTTTGACAAAATATTTTGTCACTACTAATGAGACTTTTTGTGAGAAACTCTTTTTGTCACCATAGTTTTTGGTTTCTTGTGACGAGTTTGAAAATTTGTCACAACAACAAGTGTGAAATTTTGTCACAACAAACTTATTATTACGAGCTTGTTGTGACAAAAGGGCGACAAAAATATTTCGTCATCGTAGCTTTGTAGTGACCAAAAACTAACATATAGTGACGAAAATTTTCATAGAAAAATCTACAATTTGTTGTAGTGCAAAGACAGAGCTATCTGTTGGCTATTGGTAGCCCTGGCCCTTCTGCAACAAAACATTTTCACTGCAATTTTTTTTAAGGGAACATAGAACTTTTGGTGTCCCAATGAGTTTCTCATGGATGCTTTGGTTTGGTTCATCAAGAGGAATTTCCTCAAAAATTAGTTCTACTCAATCGTAGATGACTTTAGAGATCTAAAGGAACGTCGCATTCTATTATGATTCATGGTTGAGGTTACGCATTGAGATAATTTCTCATGATTGAGGTAACGCATTGAGATAATTTTATTTTTTTACTTTCTAGTTGCTTTTGATTTTTTTTTCGGAGCACTTAGATATTATGTTTTGCATTGGGTACTATTAAGACATTTAAATGTTTTAGACTCTTGGACCTTGAATTTTTTTTTAAATTCTTGTAATTTATGTTGCGCCCCCTCAGATATGAAATCTTGATTTCATCCCTACTTCCAAACATTAGAAACTTCACCAGTCTATGGCATTTGTGGTACCCAATGGTTCCTTCCCAAGTCACATTTTCCTTGAATTACTCTAACCCAAAGAGCTGAACTCTCCTTGTTCTATCTCCACCACCATTTGGCCAACAAAGCCAAGTTATGTTGCACCAGTTTCTTCTTGATCCCCAAGCCAACATATTTCCTACTTTCTCCTACTTCACTATGCGAATCTTTTTTCTTTTCAGCAGTATGGCCCTTAAGAACTGCATTTGCAGTTTATCAATGGTCTTCGCAACAGCTACTGGAATCTTGTAGAGAGACATGTAATATATGGGTAAATCAATGTAGATTTCACCAATGTTAGTCTTCCACCAATGGATTAGTGTCGTACAAGTGAGAGGGCATGCATGTTGAGAATATAAATAATAAAATTGATCATCTGTCTAACAGCTTAAGCTTTTAGATGAGTCGATGGTTAACAATCTATTAGGGGCTTTCACAAGACTGTAAATGGGATGCATTCCCAGATTATTCTTTGTTTTGGCTATAGTTTCCTATCCGCCCACCATTGCAGTAGAGCTTGCAGACAAGGATTGAGGTATCACCCATTGAACTCCAGTTAACATCGTTATGAAGCCAAGAATGTCTAAGTAATAAAATCTGTATTAAGATTTGGAAAAAAAAGTTTCTTTTATCGCCAAACTGTTTCTCATGAAATCATTGAAAATATCCACATACTCTTAAAAATTTGTACGTTTAACCAATAAAATTAGAATTCAACACCTGAAAATTGATAAAAACAAAATGTGATCAATCGCCCCACTAGAATGATTATTGTTAGCATAGACGTCTATCTCCCAACATTACTTGCTTGAACGCCTCATAGCAGGATTGCAATCAATGTATATGTTGAACCAAACTTTTGCTTATACTCCCTGTAATGAAACATATGTGACTCAATGAATGTCCACCAAAAATATCAACCTCTCAAAAAGAATGAGGGATGCAATATATATAGACCAACTCGTTACTTTCCGAATAGTCACCTGGAAGGAGGGACATCACTGTTCATTGAAGATGCTTTCGTCCACAGTGGACATGTGTCATTGAAAGGACACGACTCCAAATCAACTCAATATATATACATTCACATTGCACAATAAAATGTTAGGTCCAAAATATTTTCCAACACAATACTTCAGAGAATAAGCACCCATATGCACCAAATGTTTGCCCAGCAAAATTTGTAAACATTTACTACATGAGTGTCCTCGAACATAAGCGTAATGACAAAGTCAATCAGCAATAATGCTAGGTATACAACACTCCAACACTCCAACAGAACCAACCACAATAGCCTGCGTGGCACTGTATGATCGGTAATAGGAGAACAAGCACTTTGAAATGACCCCTAAGAAGATTGCCAAAGGAAATGGTAGGGGTAAACCTCCTAAAGCCAAGGGTGGTGGGAATAAATAATGGTAAAGTTTGCATCATGGAATATTGGGGGTTTAAATGACCCCTTAAAACAAAAAGAGGTTAGATCCCTTATTCTTAAAGAATGATTGGGTATTATGGGTATTGAGGAAGCTAAAGTCAGATCTGAAAATATGAATAAGACTTTGCAGAACTATTTTTTCCTAAGAATTGGAAGGCTGTGGATAATTTAAGGTCTTGTGTGGCTGCCCAGGTTATTTTGGGGTGGGATGCCCTCTGTTTTGATATTGACCTTGTGTTTTCCTTTGCTCAATTAATTGTGGTTTTGGTAAAGGTCATTGCTTCTGATCGTAGATTCTCTCTCTCAGTTGTTTATGGTAGCAATTCTGTGGTGGATAGAAGATCTTTATGGGGTGATATGAGGTATATGCACTCAGTTATTGGCACTTCTTCGTGGGTTCAACTTGGTGATTTCAACATTGTTAGAAGTGCTTCTAAAAGACTGGATCGGTTTGATGCTTCAGCCACTGCTGAGTTTAATGACTGTCTTACTGCTATCGAACATGATGATTTGCCTACCAAAGGCTTGTGGTTTACTTGGTCTAATAGAAGAAGTGGTATGGGGGACAATACAAGCAGGCTCAATAGAGTCCTTTATCAACTCTACATGGCTTCAATTCTTCCCAAATTCAGAAGCTATGGTGTTACCTCCAGGTATTTCTGACCATTGCCCCCTCTTGGTATCTGTCATGTTTAATATGGCCAGGAAAAAATCCTTTAAATTCTTTCATTTTTGGATGACAAATCCAAAATTTAAGGATATCCTTTAGTTGTCTTGGAATGTGCCTATCCTTGAATCTCCTATGTTTGCCTTTGCTTCTAAGTTGAAGAGACTGAAAGTAGTTTTAAGAGAGCTGAATAAGACATGCTACTCTGGGATTAGCAAAAGGGTTCAAATGGCTAGAGATCAAGATCTCACTAAAGTTCAGGAGCAGGTTTTCAAGTCCCCTTTTGATGCTTCAAGTTTGTTGGAGAAAGAGAAAATGAGATGTTTTGTGGACCTGAGTTTAGCTAAAGAGTCTTTTGTCAAACAGAAATCTAGAGTGAAGTGGTTGCAGTTGGGGGATAGGAATACTATGTTCTTCTTTCATAAAATGTGTGCCCTTCGAACTAAACATACTATCCTTTGTCTGGAGGACAGTTCTGGTATGAAACTGAAATACTGAATTATTATAAGAGTTTGCTAGGTACCAGATTCAGTGATAAGAGAGATGTTAAGGCTGCCTTGAATTATGCTATTAGTAAACAAAAGTTTTGGAGGAGGTTAAATTGATGCTTACTAAGCCTGTTACTATGGAGGAGGTTAAGAAGGCTATGTTCTCTATTAATGGATATAGGGCCCCAGGTGGTTAAGAAGGCTATGTTCTCTATTAATCGATATAGGGCCCCATGTCCTAATGGTTTCAACTCACCCTTTTACCAGAAAAATTGGGATGTTATATGTTCTGATATGTTTCAAGCCATACAGTACTTTTTTTTCCAACGGCTTTATGCTCAAGTCTTGGAACACCACTGCTATTTATTTCATTCCTAATTAATTTGACTGTTTTTGATATTCATATCATTCTTAAATTGACTATATCTCTCAACATATAATATTTTTCATGATTTTGAAAACTTTGCATAATAGAATTAATTGAAATCTATCAAACAATATCCATATTACATATTTTTTGAGATCCATATTGAAGGATATAAACAATTTAAATACATTTAATTGACTTTACAGTTTTTAACAAAGTCAGGGAGTCCTGACTTGATCCTCTCTCTCTCTCTCTCTCTCTCTCTCTCTCTATATATATATATATATATATATATATATATGGGAACAACTTCTAATAAGGGTCCCTCATATAAGATTTCCATGCGGACCTAGCCTTTTTTTGTGTTTCCGGACCAAATTTCGATGATCCGAACCGCTCAATATTTTAAAAAGTGTTTTTAAGGGCCCACAAGGGAAATCTCCAAAAAAAAATATCCGGAAGGGCTTGATCCGAACAACTTTCGATATCAAAAACTGTTCGGATCAAGCCCATCCGGGTATTTTTTTTGGAGATTTCCCATTTCGGCCCTTAAAAACACTTTTTAAAAACATTGAGCGGTTCGGATCGTCGAAATTTGGTCCGGAAAGTAGAGGTCCGCATTTTAACTTAGATAAGGGTCTCTTATTAGAAGTTTTCCGTATATATATATATATATATACGGAAAATTTCTAGTCCACTCCTCCCGGAAACAAGAAAAATTTGATTTTTTTTGTGTTGCAAATTATTTTTGGAATCCCGTTTTAGAAGCGGAACCTATATACAAGAAGTTTCCTATGAGGGCTCCCTCACAAAAAAAAGTGCGGGAAAACAGTTGTTAGCCGTTGGATCGCGTGAAGGGCA
Source organism: Vaccinium myrtillus (assembly GCA_016920895.1). Lineage (NCBI taxonomy): Eukaryota > Viridiplantae > Streptophyta > Magnoliopsida > Ericales > Ericaceae > Vaccinium > Vaccinium myrtillus. The sequence continues at coordinate 16,584,366 of CM029274.1, forward strand.
TAGGATCCAACGGCCCACAACTGTTTTCCCGCACTTTCTTTGTGAGGGAGCCCTCACAGGATATGTTCTGTATATATATATATATTTTGGCAATCAATCAATTCGTCTTCTCTTCTCTTCTCTCTGACTTCTTCACCTGTTTCGTGCCATACATTCCTCCAAAATCCCCGTTGTACATTCTCTCTCATGTCTGCAAAACAATTTCTCTCTCTTTCTCTCCTTTTTTGTCCCTCTAACAAAAAATTCCTAGTGCAAAGCTTGTCTCTTTAATTGATTGAAATAACAATGTTCAAGGTTCAGCCAATTCGAGCTCTGGAGGTGCAACTCCAATAATTAGTGTCACTGCTCAATAAATTTCAGAGAGAGAGAGAGAGATGTGATGCAATCGCTAACGAGGGTTTCTACGAAGGAGTTCACTACAGACACACCTTGACACACCCTCACTCACATGTGGAGTGGTCCCCTCAGGGAGGAGAGAGAAAAAGTGAGAGGGGACCACTCCATATGTGAGTGAGGGTGTGTCAGGGTGTGTCTAGAAGGATGTGTCTGTATCATTTTTGTTCTACGGACTAGTGACTACTAAGGAGTTGGGTAAAGAAGAGAGATTATGAATTTTAATTTTGGATCTGTGGACAAATCCAGATAGGCTTATTTGTACGAATGGTCCCCAAAGTATTACCGAATTGTCACTTTGGTCCCCAAAATATAAATCGTGTCTATTGAGTCCCCAATGTTAACAATTCTCGTTTAACTGATTCCCTGGGTCTAACTCCGTCCGTGTTTACCGTCAAGTGTAGGGATATTGGAGAGGGTAAAGTCTGATTACCCTACTACTAGGCATAGGACGTGCCTATAACGGTCACCACGAGAGGGTGAATAGCTCGGCACCACATAGGGAGTCCTTAGGCCCTGTGCCGAGCTGCACTAAACAGGAAAAAGGTCAGAATAATCAAGCAAACTACTAAATCAGGATGCACCAGTTCGGCATAGGACATAGGGAGGTGTCCCTGGTATGGCCGAACTGGGCGGGCTACGTGTATAGCTTAAACAACCTTCTGGAATACATAGTTCAGCTCGGCGTAATAAGCTGAGATATGTACGGGTTATTCCGAGCTATGAGGAAGCTCGGCACTGCCACGAATAAGGCGGTGAGACATTCCAGAATATTCCACAGTGGCCCCTTATGAGATAAGGAGCAATCCCGTAGAGAAAGGGATTAATATGGGAAGTCCTAACGTGATTAGGAGTATACCACATATAGGAAAGAATCCTATATGGGAAGAAATACCTCTGCTAGACGAAATCTAGCAGGATATGGAAGTTATCTCTTAATAGGAAAAGTCCTGTTAGGAGAAGGTTTCCTAAAGAAAGTAGGAAACAGGGGGCACGAGATGCCTAAGATGATGAAGGTCTACACCTATAAATACAAGGCGACAACCATGACAAAAGGTACGCTGTAACACCCAGTTATACGCATTGTGTTCTTGGATTGATTAGTAATCCAGTACTAACTTAAGCATCGGAGGGCCTTTGCCAATAGAGGCAAGGGTGCTCTAACCTATTTGTCTTGCAGATTTAGGGTCGAGCCAAGCCTGCACGTGATATAGGCTAACGTGGAATTACACCCCCTACAGATATTTGAGGTGAAATTCCAAAAATATCCCTGCACTTGACGGTAAACACGGACGGAGTTAGACCCAGGGACAAGTTAAACGCGAATTGTTAACATTGGGGACTCAATAGACACGATTCATATTTTGGGGACCAAAGTGACAATTCGCTAATACTTTGGGGACCATTCGTACAAATAAGCCAATCCAGATAGGAGTAAGCGAAAGTGAAACTGTAGCAGTGAGATACTTATTTTTTATTTAAACAAAAAATCGGGCCGGATTATATCCAAATCCAATCCGGTAATATCCCAATTCGATTCGATAAGGATTAACGGATCATTGGATTATCGATTTCAGATTCGAATCGGATCTAGATTGAACCCAGTCCACTGACCGGTCTATACCGATTAAGTGGTCACGGAAATCACGAAAAGCATGGTAAGAGTTATTATAATTACGTGGTGAGCCTAGCCATTTTGCCCTTCTACACCAAATTTTTTTGTCATCCAATTTCAGACTTGTCATTTGTAATTGATGGAATTGTTTTTTTCTTTTGTTTGACTTGCATCCCGAAAGCTACACATTCATGAGAGAGTAATTATTCCATGGGCCTAATTTTGGTGTTCATTTTCTGACTTGACTTTTGTACTGGATGAACTTGCTCTGATAATTGGACTTGTTTCTTCTTTTTGTGTGACTTAAACTCCACAAAATCCTACACATGACTTAGAAAGTTATTGTTTTATGGGCCCACTTAACGTCCTTTTTTTAAATTGTCATTTGTACTAGATGAACTTGCTCTTATATCTTTATGTACTTGTTCTTTGTGTTTGTTCGACTTGTAACCCCGAAGGCTACACATCCTTGAGTGAGTCGTCATTCCGTGGCCCACTACGGGTGTCTATTTTTGAACTGGCCCTTTGTATTTGTTTATATATAAAATTAACAAATCAAATAATGAATTGACACGTAGTCAATGATGCCAAACGTTGGCAAATATGTGTCAATAAAGATGCACTGGATTACTGAAATAAGGATGGGTTAATACGATGTCGTATTATTTATCAGTTTGAAAAGCAGTTATTGGCAGTTACAAGTCAAACTAAAATAATAAATTGACTTTGAAGCCCTGATTTCACCTGCTAAATGCGTGAACTCCACGTGTAAACATATAAAATGAGGCAGTTGACAGTTAAAACACGTGGAGTATATCGTGCAAGGCAGTTAATTTCCTTAACACTTAATCATTTAAATTGGTTAAGCAATCATGCATGCAAATTCAAATTAAAGCTTCTGAAGCAAGATTAGAGGAATTCAAATTCATACATGATGGAGGGAAGAAACTGCCAATTCGATTTGCAAAGATGGAGTTCGAAGCAAGCCAAGTTCAAATTCTTTGGGCGGGAAGTTCAAATCACAAACAGTTCCTATAAATAGAAGAGATTAAGGAGTGAAAAGCCCCTGGATAAATCTTCAACAAACTGCTATCAAACAAATGATGCTTGGTTTGTTCAATGGCAAGTAGATTTAGGATTTTGAACTCAGTTCGAAGTAGTTTAGGAAGTAGATTAGGAAGTAGTTAGGAAATTAATCTCTGTTGTTCTTGAAACAATCATCTGTTCGAAGTTCTTGTTACATTGTATTTGAAGTTGAAGGCAATTTTGACGTAAGTCTACCTTTGATTAATCAATCAAAGTATCTTGTTTCTTTGTTGTTCTTTGATTTCCTAAGTATATTGGTTTGTATTTCTTCACTTTGAAGGAAAAATCCTCTTAATTGAGGTAATTGAACCATTAAAACACAATCGTCTAATTAGATTTGGTTTTTCCAAAGTTAATCTGAGGGAGGAGATTGAAAACTCTCTCTAGCACGCTCGCACACAATTATTTTCCATTGCAAAGAAGTAAAAGAACCAAATACATTTTTTGGCACGCCCGGTGGGACACCAAAGTGTTGAATGGCTCCAAAACTTAGGAAACAAGCAGATGATTCTCAGGTTGGCCAAATGCCGGAAGATAAGAATAATGTTAATCCTAGAGAGAATGAACAGGTTGAAGGCCCTCAAGCAGGACCAGAAACCCGTATTGCCCGGCTTCTTGAATAAACACTAGGAATAACAGGACATTGCATGTTGATGATCCAAAGAATCCAGAAGTTGGAGGAAATGTGTCATCTAGTCAGTTTGCTGAGTTGATTGCTACATTTAAAGAGTTGGCTCAGACCCAAAGACTTATGTTCCAAAAGTTGGAAGAACAGTCAAAATTTAGAAATGAGCCGTTACTCTCATCTGAAAAGGATAAGGGAAAGGCTAGTACAAGCAAGTATAAGTCAAGACTTGGAAAAGAGCCTATAAATGTAGATGATATACCAGAATCTTGGTATAAACCTGCAAAGACTTATGATCCTAAGCCTAAGAAATCATTTAAGCAAACTACTGATGTCCCTTTCGAACCCAATTTTGATGGTTTAGATGGGGATAAGGGTTTTAAAAATGATGATTATGGCTTTGATGAGTATAATTTTACTCCAGGAAATCATTTTCCATTGCAAAGAAGTAAAATAACCAAACAGTATTGTATGGACTTGCTCCGATAAGTTTATGGGCTCGTTTCTTCTTTTTGATTAGCTTGCACCCCACAAAGGAGCCTGAACATGTCTCAGAGAGTAATAATTTTATGGACCCACTTTACGCCACTATTTGTTGACTTATCCTTTGTCCTAGATGAGAACTTGCTCTTATAATTTCATGTACTTGTACCTTGTTTGTGTTTGACTTGCACTCAAAATAAGGGCAAAGGGCAAAATGGTCTGGGCTTATAATGGTACCATGGATTGGTCATTATGTTAGAGAGATGCCATGTTTTTGATAATTTCATAACTTCTGGCCACCGCAGTAGTAATTATCTCAGTCAACGCCATTTTTCGGTAATCCCCCCAAAAATAATCAATCCCAGAAACAGAGTAAAAAGAAAAAAGATAAGCACTAGAAATTTGAATAAATAGTTTTTTAGATTTCTTTCCATTAAGATCAATATTGTTGTAGTATAGATTCCCTCCGTCCCAGAACAATTTGTCAAATTTGTCTGATTTGCTAAACGAGAACTTAAAAAGAATTCATTTTTGCCAAATTTTTTAAAGATTCTTTAATGTTGTTACTCTCGCAAGTTGCAACTTTCAAGTTGTAGTTTTCAACCTTAAAAATATTACTCCTATACGAGGGAAAGAAAAGCAAAAGCTAAGCCGACTACGGGGTGCTTGTTAGCCTCATTTTCAATTTTTTATTTTTTATTTTTTGCCTTTTGGCCTTTTAGATTATGGTTATTTTTAATCTGGTAAGAGTGTTTAAGAGAAATGTGGAGAATGCATTTTGCAACAAGAGTAGTATTGGGAAAATAGTGATGAAAATGAATAATAGATTGGTTGTTTACCATTTTGCCCTTGTTTCTTTATTATGGTACTATTAAAATGCGTATGAATATTACTTTTAGCAATTTTCTTCAAATTATGTTGTGAAATATTTTTTGTTCTTACTTACTCAAAGTCTCCAACTATATTGATATTTTTTTGATAATTAGGAAGAAATAATCATGTGAAATATTGATTATACAATTAAGGCCGTAATAACTTATGGAATTGGCAATTAAAACAAAACAATGGAATGACTTGCTAATAAAAAAAGGAATTGCCGATAAAAACAATCAAAACATGAAATTGGAGAATTTTTCTCATGGTGATACCAAACAATCAAAACTTGTAAATGTAAATATGAAAATGCAATAAGTAAGTAGCGAAACACCCCGTGGGACTTCAACTTGCAAATTAGCTGTAGCTTTCGACAATTTTAATAAATTGCATATTTGGCCCTGTCTTTTAAAGGGATAGTATATTCATGTGAAGCCAGGGGCGACTCCACCATATTGCTCTTGACCTCGTTGGTTTAAAAAATGTACTGAAAAAAACATAAATTTAGATATAAATAAAATTTTATCTAGTATTGCCACTTGCCAGTATGGGTTACTTGTGCAATGTTGAAATAAATGTTTCCAACTGAATTTGAACCAAATTATTATAGCCCAATGAAACAAAACAAGCTTAGCCTGATTATGAGAGCCCAATATGTTGTGCACATTTAGATAGTGGTTACCTTGCATTTGGTTCAATGTGAAAACACTAAAAAATTAAAGGGAATTAGACGGCTTCTTTTCTCTCAGCTCGATACTTGTCCATTTTTGTTTGGTTGAATGATTCTTTAGTCACGTTCATTGAGAAGAACATGTTTAAGAGTATTGATAATGAAGCTATAATTAAACACTTTCAAAATATGAAGACTTTTCATGCAATGTTGTAGTATTTGGAGTCTCTTTTTGCCACGATGCAATGTATATGTATATATCTCTTTTGCCTAGTCATTTTTTTTTTTTTTTTTTGCATACAGTTTTTTATCATAGACACGCTATATAATTTTTGTTAGCACTGGATGAAAATTCTGGAGTCCTGTGTGAAGCCCATGAAGGTACTCTACTATCCCAACGCCTGAACTACAATATTTTATATCCTTTAGATTCATTTATTTATTACTCGTATTTTAAGAATCAATTTTGCAGAATACGAAAACTAATTTGGTTGACAATTTTTTACACTTAGTTTTCTGAATTTTTTTGGGTAGAACTCGCTTTTTAAAAGATAGTAAGAAGATATTTACATTTTTCTGAGAAATAATTTTCTGCTAAAAATTGAATAAAATAGGAAAATAGTGACAACTATTAGGAAAAATTAGTCAAAAATACAACATAATTTGTCATTTTTAAGCAAAGGACACGCGTTTTTTCCAAGTGTTGGGCTATTTTGTTGAGCCAAATGGTAGAAAACCCCTGAAAATCAGCCTCAACAAGTGTTGGGCTAAATTGCAAAATTTATATATTTGCTACAGTAACTCGCTAGCTGGGTAATGTTACTGTTCATGGGTTACCAAATACTTTAATATATTGCTACAGTAACTCGTCCTTTCCTCTCTGCCAACTGCACCCCGCCGGCCCCACTCACTCTTTCTCTCCGTCTCTCTCTCTCTCTCTGTTTAATAATTTTTTATTCATTAAAGTCTCCACTTGAACAATTCCCCAACTGGGGAAGAATATTTTAAGACAAAGGGTTTTTTTTTATGAGACTTGAGGGGAATAGTAAAGTTAGGATAGAGAGTCTAATTTTGTGAATTTTTGGATAAGTGGCTTGCTAATTTATAAAAGGTGTTTTTGAGGTTAAATTTGGTGTGTTTTTTATCGAGTCTGATGAGGATGCCCTTATCCAAGGGATTACAAGGACACACTGTTTTCCCTTTTCAACCAAAAACCCAAACCACTACCATTCTCTCTCCATTCCTTTTAAACTGCACAGCCCCTTTCTCTCTGTCCAACCTCCATCCACGACCATACCACGACCTCAATCAACAACGATGGAGCCTCAATCGACGACGACGGATGATCTCGATCCATGGAGTCCTTCACGGAAGATCTCAAAGCCCCGTTCACCACGTCCACGCCGTCCAGATCTGTTAGGATAAGCCACTAACCACCGCGCCATCCACCACGCCATCCATCGCCATCCAAATTTGTACTCCTCTGGTCTCTCTCTCTCTCTCTCTCTCTCTCTCTCTCTCTCTCTCTCTCTCTCTCTCTGTGTGTGTGTGTAGTCTGTACTCTGGATAGAGTTTTGTAGTTTGAGTTATTGATTTGGAGGTTTGAGACTTTGAGTTTCTGAAGTTTGAAATTTGAGTTTTTGATTTGGATGGAGTTCTCTGTTTTGGATGTAGTTTGAGTTTTTTTTGGCAGGTGGAATCACACTCCTCCAGAGAATTGGAACTGGAATTGTTTTCTCAGTCTTCTGAATTGTTGTGGCCGGTGTGATTGAGAAAAAGAGAAGGGATTCAGCTCTATCACAGGGTGGGGGCCCATTTCAGTCAAGTGGTTGGCCCCACAGCTTATCCTATTGGGATTTTGGGAAGCATTCAACATTATAGGACAAATTGAATTTTACTACAAGGAATTTCCAGAAAACATGAGCAGTGTTGCCAATGCTCTGTTCTTTTGCACCTTTTCCATGGCTAGTTATCTAAGCAGCCTGATAGTGACCACGGTGCACCGTGTCACCGGAGGACACGGCTGGCACTAGTTTCAGGAGTAGACTAATTGGTGATTTTTTCAATTTTCAAAATGAAATTAAAACTTTTAAAAATTAGTGAAATGTCACTATTCTTTTGGATCGCTGGAAGTGGTTGGTCGGAGGTAGGGTGGTGGACGGCTAGAGGATGGAGTTGATTTTTTTGAATTTTCTGCATGAAATTAGAACTTTAAAAAATTAGTGACATCTCACTATTGTTTTTGGTCGTCAGAAGTGATCAGCCAGAAATAAGGTGGTGGTTGGCCGGAGGTGAGGTGGTAATTTTTTGAATTTTATGTTCGAAATTAGAATTTTTAAAAATTAGTGACATCTCACTAATTTTTTTGATCGCCTGAAGTGGTCGGTCAAAGGTGAGGTGGTGTTCGGCCGGAGGTGGGGGGTGGTGATTTTTTTTCAATTTTATGTTTGAAATTAGAATTTTTAAAAATTAGTGACATCTCACTAATTTTTTTGGTCGCCAGAAGTGGTTTGCTATAGGTGGGTGATGTTCGGCCGGAGGTGGGGTGGAGATTTTTTTGAATTTTATGTTCGAAATTAGAATTTTTTAAAATTAGTGACAACTATTTTATCGGTGACATCAATGGTCGGAAGTGGGGGTGGTGGTCGCCCGGAGGTGGGGTGGTGATTCTTTTGAATTTTATGTTCGAAATTAGAATTTTTTAAAAATTAGCGACATCTCACTAATTTTTTTGATCGCCGGAAGTGGTAGACTAGAGGTGGGGTGGTGGTCGGCCGGAGGTGGGGTGGTGATTTTTTTGAATTTTATGTTCGAAATTTGAATTTTTAGAAATTAGTGACACTTCACTAATTTTTTTTTGTCTTTATGTTCGATTGCAAAAGTTCATTGTCCTTCGTTTTAAAAATGGCAAATGTTTTTTGTCTTTATGTTCGATTGCAAAAGTTCATTGTCCTTTTTAAAAATGGCAAATGTTTTTTGTTTTTATGTTCGACAAAAAGTTCTTGTCATTCCATTTAAAAATGCCAAATGTTTTGGATTTTTGTCTAAGTGGCCCCAACTATTATCATGAGCACGAGCTAAAATAGAAATCTTAAAAATTGATTTTGACAACTGTAACTTTTGTCTCAACCCAAGAACGAGCTAAAGTATTATTAAAAACAAAAAGCTCATGAGGAGGAAGAATCTTACGGGGTGTTTCACAACACATCACATAGTTTATTCAAAAATATGGGTTAGTGGAACACCCCCTTAGTTGTCTAGACATAAACAAAAAGCTCTCGAGGATGAAGAATCTTATTAGTTGTCAAATGAGACAGAATTAGTGTGAACCCATGCAATCAAGGATGGAGCTAGAGGGGGATAAGTGGTGGCCGCCACCACAAGGTTTTCAAAAATGTAATTATTATATAGAAAATAAATTTTTATCTCCAAATTATATAGACTCGCCACCACTAGAATTTTTTTTTCCGTAGAGTGAATGAATATTCATAAGGCAGTTTGTTTTTTTTATTTTTTAAGTATATATTTTCACCACCACAAAGGTAAAATCCTGGCTCCATCCCTACATGCAATGCACGGATTATATGCAATTATATGATTCATTTTTAAAATAAATATACTTAATAAAATCTCTACAAATAATAAATGTTGTCTAGATATTAAATTGATATTTAGTTAAGTCGGACATTCAAAATATTCATTGAAAGGCTAGTTGCATGATGCATAATAGATTAATAGAAATATTACACTATATAAAAATAGTTTATTGGTTTTTCTTATTTTGGTTTGAGTTATTTTGGTAGAGAGTTAATTTTAAAAATAAGTGTTCTAGAATATTTGATTTCAATATATTGATAGGAATTTGGTGGATTAGGTTAATTCGGGGGAGGATTTTAAAAATAAATTTAGTGAATGGGTTGGAGGGGAGTTTACCTCTGCACACCCTTATCCCCAACCCCCCGTGGTCATGAAAGTCGGAACAATCATCTCTTGTGTTTCATTCTTTTATTTTTTAAGTTTTTGGATATCCATCCTCATTCCCCGTTTGGACCTGGATGGAGGGTAAAAAAATATCCCAATGAGGGGATTGGGGCGTGGACGGAGATTAAATGTGTTTGGAGTTGGGGATAGTGATATCCACTCCTGTCCCCGCCTTATTGTTTTTTAATTGAACAAATCTATCTCGATAAAAAACGATAAGAGTGAAAACACCAATGAAATGATATGCTTATGATAAGAAATGATATGCTTTTTATTATCGTTTTGTGTTGTTTTCTCGAAGTGGGGTTTGTTTCTGTATTTGGGTTTCCGAAATGGATGTTTTCACCATCCTGAATTCTATTGTGCTCAATTATTATCTTTTTGTATCTTGCTTCTTTTGATGTTGAGACCTCATGAGCTCAACTGAAAAATTGCCTTCCACTAATCTTTATTAGGGATTGTAAACGAGCCGAATCGAGCCGAACCCTATGACATTCGGGATCAGTTCGTTAAGGTATTGAGTTAAGATCGAGTTCGGCTCGGGTTCGATTCGAGCCTAGATAAGTGGGCTCGAGTTCGGTTCGTGAAAAAATTTCAAAGCTCGGGCTCGGCTCGGTAGGGCTTGTTAGAGATTTAGAACACAAACTGAGAGGGGAAAGAGACATGCTTCAAAACAATATTACACGTAGATCTACTACAATAATCAAGAAATCAAACAAAAATAAACAAATCTACCACTATAATCAAGAAATCAAAAGAAAAGAACACGATAAAAAAAAGTATTGAGAACTAAATAGAGTACTCTAGTTAGGGATAAAGCTCATATGTTCGTAGCAGAGTACTCTGGTTGGGATAAAAGAAGAACAAATTAAATAAAAGTTTCTCAAGTATAAAATATTTATATGCAAACCCCTAAAGTATTATTAATTACATTTTGACCTCAGGTTCGCGAGCCTAACCGAGCAGAATCCACTAAGGTTCAAGTTCAGCTCATTTATGAAACGAGCCTAATATTGAAGTTCAAGTTCAGTTCGTTTAGTAGACGAATCAAACTCGAACGAGCTCTTACCGAATCAAGCCTCGAATAGTTTGCGAACGGCCTAGTTCATTTACAACCTTAATCTTTATTGATGCCTCCTCTACATAGCCTTAGAAGAAACTTTTACGTACAAGTTGTACGGTGGGATCATAAGGATTGTGTTATATTAGAGCATCAATAACTCACTCATCAAATCCCTTAAAAGCTAAATTTGATGAGTGAAATGCAGCAAAATCCTCCAAAATCAGGCTTAACAAATCTTTTGCAAATTTGTTAAACTTGTAGCTTTGCTACAGTATTGCCTCAACTTTGTTAACTTACTATTTACTAACCTTTCTAGTAAAATTTGAATAGAGAGTCTGATTTTGAGAATTTTGGATAAGTAACTTGCTAAATTTGTAAAAGGTATTTTTAAAGTTAAATTTGGTGAAAAATTTGATACTCCTGATAAGGATGCCCTTTAGTATCACATTTGGCTTTTTTTCATATATGTCCGTAGAATTAATTGCCTTATTTCATTTTTTTAACTTCAGATCGCATATAAACCTTTTAATTACAGTCGTAAGCTCAAAATTACACTTGGATAACGCGTATAAAATGAATTTGTACCTCCATAGGGTTGCCTTTGGTTGTTAACCATTTAAATAGTTTGTGAGCGATTTCTAGGAACTACTATTCTAAAAATGTAGTTAAGGGCAAGAAAATGAATTTAACAGTAATATCACCAATTCACCAACTACTTTCTGGTTGTCTCTTTCTTTCTGTTTGTGGTTTTTATGGGTAATTTTTTAAAACATTTTAATGTTTTGGGGATCTGATTAATGAAAGTACCCAAATTTATGGCCTCTCATGTTAGCATTAGGGCTGAACAAAAAAAACAAAGAATCGAACCGAATTAATTGGAGAACCGGTTTTTATTTTCGGTTTTTAAATTTGTCCGGTTCGGTTTGGTTTGAAGACTTCTAAAATTTAGGAATTGGTTCGGTTCCCAGTTCTTGAGATTTTTAACACGGTTCAAACCGAACCGAACCGGTTATATATATTATATATAAAAATGAGAAAATTAGTCATAAATGCACTATATTTTGCCTTTTTTAAAGGGAAGGATAAGGTACTTTTGCAATTAAACATAAACACAAGGTACTTTTGCAATCAAACATAAAGACATTGTTTTTATTATTCATTTAACAAAAGGACTAAACACACACTCTCTCTTTATTTTTGACATAAACACCCTTTATGGATTCAAATACATCTAAAAGTCTTCGTATCCGGCATCTCTTGAGGCTAACGATTATATGGGGCTGTAAAAGACCTATTTTCGTGTATTTCATTGTTGGAAAATTTAAAAGGCTTATTCGTTATTGTTACTTTTCCTAAAAAATGGCAACATTACTGATTTCTGTTGGCACGAATTTCACAAATTTTGCTTCGTCATGCATACCGTCGAATCTGCATTGAAAAATGAGGTGAGTTAAAAATGAATGATCATCATACGTTAAAAGCATGCCAAAATGACACCAAAATATACCAATGCAATAATATTACAGTTTTTTCTTAAGAAAAAAATATTGACAGCATCAAAAAAAAAAAATTAAATTGCTTAGATCTATGGGTGTCAGTGACCAATGAACGAAATCATGCAATAATATTACAGTTTTTAAAAGGAACGAAATCAGTCTCTTGAAATGATTATTCCAACTTTTGGTTTGCAATAATTTTTTTTTTCTATAACGCGGGATATCAGGGTCAGTTTACGTGCACCTCAACTAATCTTGTGTGAAGTCGATTTTGATTACGAGGTCGATTTTGATTACGTGCACCTCAACTTTTGGTTTGCAATAATTTTTTTTATATTTTATTTCGAGGTCTCAGAAGTCGATTTTGATTACGAGTTTGATGCTTCTCACTTCTATGATTTCACTCGGCTTGAATCGTTTCTCGAGGCTCAGGACGCCAAAGGCTGGTTTGAATCAGCCCCAAGTTATCTGCCTTCCCATAAGCATTCACAAATGCGTTTGCGAACTTGAGAGAGATCAATAGAAAACATGATAATCAGGTTAATCCGTTAATGATTAACCAACAACTGTTATAACAAATGGAATTTATTTGACAAGTGAATGAGAAGTTAGCTGACACTGTTTTATTGTTTTTTTTTTTAATTTTTGAATTTTTGGTACGAAATTAGAACTTTTAAAAATTAAAGACATTTCACTAATTATTTTTTCCCCGAAAGTGGTCGGCCGGAGATGGGGTGGTGTCTGGTCAGGAGGCAGGAGTTGATTTTTTGGGGTGAAATTAGAACTTTTTTAAAAATTAGTGACATTTTTTTACGAAATTAGAACTTTTAAAAATTAGTGACACTTTACTAATTTTTTTGGTCTCCGGAAGTGCTCGGCCAGAGGTGGGGTGGTGGATGGCCGGAGGTGGGGCGTTGATTTTTTTGAATTTTATGTTCGAAATTTGAATTTTTAAAAATTAGTGACACTTCACTAATTTTTTTGGTCGCCGAAAGTGGTCCGCCAAAGGTGGGGTGGTGGTCGGCCGAGGTGGGGTGTTGATTTTTTTGAATTTTATGTTCGAAACTTGAATTTTTAAAAATTGGTCACATGTCACTAATTTTTTTGGTCGCCGAAAGTGCTCGGCTAGAGGTGGGGTGGTAGTCGGCCGGAGGTGGAGTGGTGATTTTTTTGAATTTTATGTTCGAAATTTGAATTTTGTAAAAATTAGTGACATTTCACTAATTTTTTTGGTCGCCGGAAGTGCTCGGCCAGAGGTGAGGTGGTGGTCGGCCGGAGGTGGAGTGGTGATTTTTTTGAATTTTATGTTCAAAATTTGAATTTTTAAAAATTAGTGACACGTTACTAATTTTTTTGGTCTCCGAAAATGGTCGGTCAGAGGTGGGGTAGTGATTTTTTTAATTTTATGTTCAAAATTTAAATTTTTAAAAATTAGTAACACTTCACTAAATTTTTTTGTCTTTATGTTTGATTGCAAAAGTTCCTTGTCCTTCCTTTTAAAAATTGCAAATGTTTTTTGTTTTTATGTTCGATTGCAAAAGTTCATTGTCCTTTCCTTTAAAATTGCCAAATGTTTTGGATTTTTTGCTAAGTGGCCATTTTTTTTAATTTTATGTTCAAAATTTAAATTTTTAAAAATTAGTAACACTTCAACTAATTTTTTTTTTTTCTTTATGTTTGATTGCAAAAGTTCATTGTCCTTCCTTTTAAAAATGGCAAATGTTTTTGTTTTATGTTCGATTGCAAAAGTTCCTTGTCCTTCCCTTTAAAATTGCCAAATGTTTTGGATTTTTTGCTAAGTGGCCATTTTTTTAATTTTATGTTCAAAATTTAAATTTTTAAAAATTAGTAACACTTTACTAATTTTTTTTTTTTCTTTATGTTCGATTGCAAAAGTTTTATGTTCAAAATTTGTTTTAAAAATGGCAAATGTTTTTTGTTTTTATGTTCGATTGTAAAAATTTCTTGTCCTTCCTTTTAAAATTGCCAAATGTTTTAGATTTTTGGCTAATTGGCCCATAAAAAATTTATCCTATATAATAGTCTTACTCGAAAAATTGAAGGGGCAGGGAGTCGAACCCCAGCCCTCACCCATGGAAACAACCTCACCTACCATCTCGAATGACGCCTTTCCGAGGTTGTTTTTTTTTGGACGAATCCTCGTGGTGACCCTTAAAAAGACGTTTTACACATATTGAGCGGTTCAGATTTTCGAGATTCGATCCCGATCCATGAGGTCCGCAAATTAGGTATTTGAGGGAGTCTTTAGAACGGGGTTGTATATTTCCTCACTTCCCAAACTGTTTCCAGACTCATCTCTCTCTCTCTCTCTCTCTCTCCTCCCCTCCCCTCTCCTCTCCTCTATCTCTCTCTCGCTCCGTCCATACCTCTCACCGTCAAGTGACTCAAGTCGTCGTCCGTCGTCCAGATCTGTTCTCTCTCGATCTGTCCCCGTCTTCCTCTCGCCGTAGTCCGTTTCGTCGTCTGAGATAGCAGACCATCCGTCGATCGATCAAGAAGGCAGTCCGTCCACACACCATTGTTTGGATAGATTGCAGAATTTGAAGCCGAAAGTCTTGTCGCCGGCGATTGAGGGTACAAAAAAACTGATTATGTGTGTATATATGTGTATATATGCGTATATATATGTACGTTTGTGTATATATATGTAGGTCCATTGTTAATTTCTGTAGATCTGTATTTTTTTCTTTCTTTGAACTCAAAGATATTGTTAACTTAGCATTCATTCGGGGCTTGAATCGGTTGCTTTCTAATTTTACCCTGTTTCTTTCAAACGCCTTATTTTGCCTTAATTTTCTTTCCAGTTAGGGTTTGAATTTGCTCGACAAGTTCCAAGATGCCGGCCACAGCAGGTAGGGTTCGTATGCCCGCAAACAACCGGGTGCACAGTAGCGCCGCCCTCCAAACCCACGGTATATGGCAAAGTGCCATCGGATACGACCCTTACGCCCCCAATAAAGAAGACAACAAAACCTCACAGCAAAAGGCCTCTAACGCAGAACCCGAGGGCGAGAATGCTTATGCTAGCTTTCAGGGTTTGCTTGCCCTAGCCCGTATAACTGGTTCAAACGCTGATGAGGCTCGTGGAGCCTGTAAGAAGTGTGGGCGAGTCGGGCATCTCACATTTCAGTGTAGGAATTTCTTGAGTGTCAAGGAGGATATTAGGGATAAGGACCCGGATGCGTTGGAGGCTGCCGTTTTGTCTGGGTTGGATAAATTGAAGGGGAATAAAGGGGTTAAGGGTAAAAATGCGGTTGAGAGCTCGGATGAGAGTTCCGAGGAGGAGAGTTTGGGTTCAGATTCGGATTATGATTCTGAAATGGAGAAGATTATTGCCAAGAAGTATGGAAAGAAGGTTGGTGATAAGTTGAAATCGTCGAGAAAGAAGAGAGAGGATTCAGACGATGATGGGTCAGATGAAGGGGATAGAAAGAAAAGGGGTAGGTCGAAGAAGAGGAGAAGTGGGAAGACAACGCGTACGGATTCTGACAGTGAGGATGAGGGTGGGAGGAAAAGAAGGAAGGAGAAGCGGAGGAGGAGGGACGAGTCTTCGGATGAGGAGGATGAGCGTAGGCATCGGAGGAGGAAAAGTAGGAAGGAGAAGAGCAGGAGGAGGAGTCATAGGCATTCTGATGATTCGGATGCATCTGAGGATTCTGACAAACGAGGCAAGCGGAAGAGCAGGAGGGCAACTGCGCCATCTGATTCTGATGCAAGCAGTGCAGAAGATTCTAGGGTTGGCAGGGACAAAAAGCGGTCTGAGAAAAGGAGCAGGAAGCACCGTCATCGTGAAGAAGATAACTGATCTTAAGGAAGGTAACAGATACGGTTCATGATTTCTTGTTCTTTCGTATGATAAGAAATTTTATGCTTTTTAACATCGTTTTTGTGTTGTTTTCTTGAAATGGTGTTTGTTTCTATATGTGGGTTTCCAAAGTGAATGTTTTCACCATCCAGTAAGTTTTTTTTTTGGTACTTTCCATCCAGTATTCTATTGTGCTAAATTATCTACTTTTTTGTATCTTGCTTCTCTTGATGTTGAGGCCTCCTCAGCTCAACTGAAAAATTGCCTTGTGCTAATCTTTATTGATGCTTACATAGCCTAAGAAACTTTTACGTTCAATTTAGATTGTACTCTGGGATTATAAGGATTGTGTTATATTAGCTTAACATTTGGCTCTTTTTCGTATATGTGCTTAGAACTGATTGCCTTATTTCATTTTTTTAACTTCAGATCGCATATAATTAGTGAGATAAACCTTTTTGTTACAGTTGTGAGCTCAAAATTACACACGGATAATGCGTGTAAAATGAATTTGTACCTCCATAACGTTGCCTTTGGTAGTTAACAATTTAAATTGTTAGTGGGCGATTTCTAGAGTAATTCCAATTTCAAAAAATGTAATTAAGGGGAAGAAAATGAATTTAACAGTGATATCACCAATTCACCATCTAATGATAGCCTAGTGCACTCGCGAACCTCATTAGATATTTGTCCAGTCGTGTTGGAGCTTATGTTTACAGCTAATAACGGGGTCATCTGCTGTGGTGGTTTGTTATTGTAGGAGGATATCATATGTAGGTGATGAGGTTTTTAACTGGTATAATGGACCTTTACTTAATAACTTCCCTTGCTAGAGATGGGTTGCTCTTTTCCAGGCATAGGGTAGCTAGATATTATTTTTGCGTGTTTGTCCTCGTGGTCTATGTAGGACATGACAAAGAAACCTGGGTTAGATGAAATTTCTAGATTCAGACAAAGTTACAATCTAATTAGGCCCAGGCTGAGGTGCAACAAGGTTTGCCTGGGCCTAATTGAGTGATTTTCAAACCCAGGGTGCTTTTGTCCAAGCCCATTCCCAACTTCAAGTTAAGACCTTGATTAGGCTTGGGTTGCCTGAGTTTGGTCAAGTTTTTCACCTTAAGTAGTGTAACCAGATTAACATTTGAAAGGCAGAAAATATTAAATCTAAACATCAAATGAGAGTGAGACTGAAGGACATCAATGGTCTCGACAGATACTTTATCAGACATATATAAAAAAGTCAATGGTCTCGACAGATCAAGAGGCTACAGCTTACAAGAAAATACTAGACTTTCCCATCATACATTTTTGGGTGTCCGTATACATTTGTGTAAAGATGCACAAATAGAGATACACGCATGTACAAAGCATGCATTCATGTGCATCCCTGAATCCGTGAGTGAAGTGAGAGACAGCCCATTTATTGTACTAACCTAGGAAATAGTGAAGCGCACACAATGGAATTGTTGCCACGGGTCATTGGACTGTGGTTGCTTGCAGTAAGCCGGATTAGCCAGTATTGACCAATGGCTACACTCTATGTGAGAGGGAGATCACCATCTATAACCTCCTAGGGTGTGCATGGCTGGGGTCTGTGTTTTACCTTCCCGTCATTGGATCTGAACACATCAGATTTAAAATCTGCTCGCCCATTGGCGACCAATCAATGTTTCGAAACTTACCATGCCTTATACTACAGGTAACCGGTTGGATCGGATGAACCTGTTCAAAGGAAACCCACCGACCGTGCCAAACACCACAGGTAACCAGTTGGATCGGACGAAACCGATCAATGGAAACTAACTGGAAAACTAATCACTTGGAAATCTAAAGATACACAACTCCAATACATAGTTTGAGGAAAGAGAGAGGAGAGAAGAGAGAAGAAAATGAGAAGATTGAAACTAGATCAGTACATCAACACAAGTACTAAAAAATAGGGCATCTCAATAGACATAAAAATCCGCAGATCAAGAATCGAGCTCTCCCCTCTGATCCTTCGTTCATCAGTTGTGGTTTGAAACGGTGATGTTTCTCACTTCTCTGGTCATCTGAGTGGTAATTCACGCAGCTTGGCCTCCGATCATAGACAGAAAGATAAAGATATTGTGAACAATGAGAGAGAGAAGTCAGTTCATTCCTCCTAGAAAATGAAGAAAAGAAGAGGTAAAAGATAAGGTGTAATCCAAACGCATAAAAAAACCTTGGCACCTGTAGAGCTTAACTTATAGTTGGTGTGCCCAATGTTTTAAAAACCGGACTAGAGTCAAACTGTGACATCATAATTACCTTAGAAATATAATGATTATATAATAATATAATCATAAATAACAAAAATATAGGTGAAAAGAAGTAAAACTTGAAATTACCTCCCTTTTTCCTATTATTCAATCTTGCAATCATATCACGAAATGAATCATTTGTGTTATGAGACCTATGTTCCTAATCCTCTAGTTCCACATCGGTTAACTTGCAAATGAAGAGGCACTCCGAAGGACCGAAGCTCAATTTAACAACAAGATTTACCATGCTTTGTTCCAGAGTTGAATCGTAAATGGCTGTATTGAATGCGGACAGCTTGCTGCCACTCATAATTATGGAGTTTAAAGAACCGGTTCAGATTACCCAGTAGCGGTTCTATCGGGTTGACAGTTCAATCGTAATTTCCATCCGGTTCTTTTTAATTAAGCCGGTTTTGTAATTTTAATGGTTTTACTAGTGATCCGGATTGGAGCTATGGCTAGTTGGCGTCCAACCGAATGAACCGGCTCCAGTTATCAAAACATTGTGTGTGCCTATGCAGCATAGATGTAGCCATGGTGTCCACGGTTCGGTTCCGGCCGGATCGGTTCCGGATTTGACCCGAACCGGTAATAGCGGATTTATGTTTTCAAGATCCGGAACCATCCATGGATGATATACGGATGGATCGGTTCGGTTTCGGATTTAACGGATCGGTTCTGGATGGATTTGACGGATGGGGCTGTCAAAAATCTGAAGTGAACTCCTGTAAAGAGTAACAAATTGTGAAGAGAGAGAGTGTGTCGTACTAGCAAGGTTCTGAATCCCGTACCAGACAGGGTACCGGTTTTCTTACTGGTACGGTACCAGCACCGGACTGATACCGGTTCCGTTTCGGATTTAGCGGTATTATCTGTATCTATATATATGTATTATGTGTGTGTATTTATATATATGTATATATCAAAAAAAAAATCTCATATAATTTATTTATCATTAAAATTCATCATTAAATAAAATAACCCCCTTAACACAATACCTTTAATTAGCAAAATACAAGTATTGTAATAGTACCAAAATGTAATTACAAGGCCTTAAACCTTAGTTGTCAAACTTCATGGGGTTAATGTGAAATATTATGATTTTGTGAGGTCTAATATGTGAAATAGAGAATATATATATACATATCATTATCAGTTATCATCAGCCCTTCATTTCCAACCCCAAACTCGATTAACCCAGCCGCCGGAGTCCAACCCCAAACTCGTCCTCCCAGCAGCGGCATCAATTGATTAACTCCGGCAGCGCACTCCTCTCTCTCTCTCTCTCTTGGTACACCTCGTCGTTCCAGTGGCTCCGGCAGCGGCACCCATCTATTAACTCCGGCAGTGGCACTCCTCTCTCTTTCTCTCTCTCTCTCTCTCTCTCTCTCTCTCTCTCGGTACTCCGGTCTGCAAAGTGCAAACTCGTTGTTTTCGGATCTGCAATTTCTCGGACGAAATCGCCGGTAAGAGAGTACCGGCCGGTATTGTTCGGATTGACCGGAACCGACCAGTATTGTCCGGACTTGAGGATGGGACTGAATCATAGGGCGAGATTACCGGTTTTCTTCAAATCCGGTACGTACCGGCCGGTACGGTACGGTATTAACAACCTTGCGTACCAGTCAACAAGCAAATAAGACGTTCACTGTTCACGATCTGAGTTTCAGTCAACATGTGAAGTGTGGCTTCCCTTGTCTCCTCTCCGCCGGCCACGTAGACGTAATTTTTGTGGGTAAATATAGATTTGGATTGAGGGAAAACCTATGGTGAATAAGAAGGAATGGATTTTTCGGTGACTGATATCCCGATTTCTATGTAGAATTTCGTCCAAATGAGTTTTCCAAATCCCATAATCTCAGATAAGAACGATACGATTGGAGAAAGACTATGCAAAACCGTGATGATTTGTGTGTATATATAAGCATATGCAGAGAGAGAGAGAGAGAGAGAGAGAGAGAGAGAGAGACGGCGGAGAAGCGGAGGAGGAGAGGGAGGGAGGGATGGGTAGTGGCCGGCTCTAGTGGGTCAATATGTGTGGGCTATGAAGCACTGACACTACTAGGAGGCGCCGTATTGTCGTATGGGACACGGGGCCACGGCGGGGACATGCCTAAATACGTATGGGACATGCCACGTGGCGTGTCCCCCCAAATTGTTTGAATTTTTTGAGGGGGACATGGTAGGGGGCAAATTGTAATTTTGTTAAAAAAATTTTGGGGTCAATCTGTAATTTTTAAATTTTCAGGGGTCAAATTGTAATTTTTAAAATTTTTTTGGGGTCAAACTGTAATTATCAATCTTGAAATTTTTAAGTTTTTTAAATTTTTTAATAATATATATATATATACAGAGAGGATCAAGTCAGGACTCCCTGACTTTGTTAAAATACGGACCTCCCTTCTCCCGGCCAAATGGTCGGGATCCGAACCGTTGGATGTGTTTAAAATGTGTTTTCAAGGGCCTACGCGAAGATTCGGCAAAAAAAATGACCCGGAAGGGCTTCATCCAAGCAGTTTTTCATGAAATATATATCCTACGGTTTGTATGAAAAACTGCTCGTATGAAGCTCTTCCCGGTCATTTTTTTTGCCGAATCTTTGCTTAGGCCCTTGAAAACACATTTTAAACACATCCAACGGTTCGGATCCCGACCATTTGGCCGGGAAATGGCCGGGAGAGGGGAGGTCCGGATTTTAATAAAGTCAGGGAGTCCTGGCTGGATCCTGACCCTATATATATATAGGTAAAACTTCTAGTCCACACCTCCCGTTAATAAGAAAAAAATGGTTTTTTTTGTGTTGCAAATTATTTTTGGAAAATCCGAGCCGTCCAATGTGTTCAGAAGGTGTTTTCAAGGGTCCACGCGGGAAATCTTAAAAAAAAATACCGGGAAGCGCTTGATCCAAGCAATTTTCGCAAAAACTGTATATATATATTTTTTGCGAAAACTGCTTGGATCAAGCCCTTCCCGGTATTTTTTTTTGAAGATTTTCCGCTAGGGGACCCTTGAAAACACCTTCTGAACACATTGGACGGTTCCTCGGATCAAAAAAATTTTGGATCATGGAGGTCCCTAGAAGCCCTCCTATATATATTATATATATAAAACTTCACCTCCAAACTCCTCGACCCTCTTAAGTTACGGACCTCCACCTTCCCAATGTTTTTTTGAAAATCCGAACCGTTAGATGTGTTTAGAAGGCGTTTTCAAGGTCCAACGCGAAGATTTGGCAAAAAAAAATACCCGGAAGGGCTTGATCGGAGCTGTTTTTCACAAAAATGCTAATATAGCGTTTTTGTGAAAACAGCTCGATCAAGCCCTTCCGGGTATTTTGTTTTGCCAAATCTTCGCGTTTGACCTTGAAAACACCTTTTAAACACATCTAACGGTTCGGATCGTCGAAATTTGGTCCGAAAAGTCGAAAATACCCTTAGGTCCGTAACTTAACTAAGTTAAGGGAGTTTGGATAGGAAGGGGACTCTATATATATATATTAATATATATATTGCCGTGTCACCCGCCGTGTCCGTGTCCTTTTTTTCCAACGAGCGGATCAGTTTTAACCGAAACTGATCCGGAACCGTTAAATTTGATATTTCACAATCCGGAACCATCCATACCATACCTTGGGTGGATCAACGGATTGGGCGGATCGGATGATCCGCTGGGCACCCCTAATTAATAGTCTTAGTTGAAATTTCATTCAGTTTGGGTTTTACGGTTTGTTGAGTTTGAACATCATTGAATCCGATGTCTGACCGAGACTTGCATTTTTTTAGCTTCACCCGATGTCGACCGGTATGCAGTTCAAAACCGACCTTGGGGCGTCGGATCGAGTTGAGTAGTGGGTCCATCAGATTTTGCTTACCCCTGTAACGTCCATTTGCGACTGTTTTCAATACTGAGGTGAAGAGGAAGTCATACCTGGGGTCGTGCTCGATGAGTCTTGAGACTCCTTTTTCAGCTTATTTAACTTGTTAAACTAAAATTTCTTATCCTTACCAAACCGTCTTTGCTTGACTAAGAAACCACGAGTATATAGGATATGGCCTTTGGGCATAGCTAACATAAAGAGTGAGTGTATCAATGTTTCCAAACAAACGGTAATACTGTAGCCAGATACGTAATGGTGAATTTACCTGTTGTAAACAATAATCATTTTTTTCCCTATTGACTTTTCGTAAGAGAAAATGGTAAAATGTGATAATCACATGCAAAAGAAAAAAAGATGGTTTATAGTTCGCGTGGAAACGTGTTAATTTTACTGGATGTTTGAGGCTTGAAATAAGTACATTCTGCTATTGCAATATGTGGAAGCATACTCCTGTTATAACATAAGATATATGGTGGTACCAAGTTCCCCTTTCTCGTACTAGAATGTTGTGCTTTCCAGGTAACACAGTGGATTATGTGGTCCACTCTTTTATGCATGCACAAACCGTAGACATCCGGCCTGCTCAGGTTGTTTGGCTCGCCCCAGCTCTACATTGGCCTGGCCCAAAGTTAAATAATGGTTGATTATTTTGAAACAGATGTGATATGGTGTATTCATGCATCCTGTCCAAGCCTTTAAAAAGCTCTGGTTGGCTTAGTCTAAAAGTTGTTTGAGCACACTGATCCATCTGACTTGCAGCCCCAGTATACGAACTAGGTTGAATTTTAAGAAAATTTAATCTATAACTGATTTTCAAGATGAATTCAAAACGTGCTAGTTTAAGTGACAAAAATTAGACACATAAAGCCTTGCAGCAAATCATTGGAAGTTTTTATTTCCCTCCGAGTCTGCTTAGCTGAACACTTGTTTTCTACATACTTATTTCTAAAGTGAACACATTCTAGTGAGTTCTATCTTGGTGAAAGAATACATGGCTAGTGACTGAGGCAACTGTATTGTAATCCCGTCAGTTATGGTTTCTGATGATGTGTTTGTTGCCATTCCGTGTTTCAGTTGTCTCAGACTGCTGATGCCCTTTCTGGTCATGCATTGATGCCATTATTGTAATAGCGTGGCGAAAACTGCTATTTCTTAGCAAATTAAAAACCGAGGCAAGTAAAAAAAAAAGATGGTTTTGTCCTAGACAATGGTCTTGATAGCAAGTAGCATCTTTTTGTGGCAATGGTCTTGATAGCAAGTAGCATCTTTTTGTGGCAATGGTCTTGATAGCAAGTAGCATCTTTTTTTTTAGACCATTGCCACAAAAAATGGAGATGCTATCAAGTAGAACTAATGATATCTTCTGGTTTCTTCCCGCTATCCTGTGCCTGCCTGGTTCTGAAGCTGCATTGAGTCAGTCTATTAGGTGTAGCAACTTGGCCAAAATTATAAATGAAAACTTTGAAGTTCCTTCCTTTGCTTACTGAATAGTTGAAGACAATGTGAATTTACCATGTCAACGGCTTTGTCTTATCTGGCAAATAGCTTAATGAATAAAAATGTAAGCTGTCTTATAAAGCAGATCAACTTGTTTCTCGAATGGTTTTGTTTTTTATTGATGCTGTCATTAATATCAATATTATCACTCAACGATCTCCGCCAGGTGTACTAGTTGATGACTAACCAGAGCATTTTGGGTTTTTGCAGGACCTTGGAACGGGAGATTGATGATATCCCGAATTGGAGCTATGGATCTCCAATGGCAGGCAAACAAAACTTGTACCATCAATTAGCTTCCTAAGGCTCAGGGTGTGATGAGTTTGCCTCTCTGTTTATGAAGGGAATGTTGAATAATGGTTGTGAAATTTGAGGCTACTGTGAAGAAAGACTGAACTGTTGTTCAGATGCCTTGTTTGTTGCATGTGTTGGAACCGACTTGGTTTTATTCGGAGTGTACTTTCCATGTTTGGTGTTTATTAGAATTTCCATACTATAACTATGGTAGCTATAATAGCATGGTTTATACATGTCTGAACTTGTTTTTTCTTCTTTTCGTAAGTCGTTTGTCTTCAATACCTAACAGAAATTTGTTTGACTTTTCCACGGTTTCGAAGGTGCTGTAGGGCGGGGCGGTATTCGAGCCGTTGATCTCTGCAATTGGCTCAACTAAAAAATATCCTGAAAATATCGACTTGGTTTTTTTCGTAGGTCGTTTGTCTTCAATACATCCGCAGCTAAAGATATCTTTTTGGGTCCAATCAACTCAACTCAAAAATATCCTGAAAATGGACAAAATGAAGAAATATCTGTAACACATGGGAAAAGATGATGTTAAATTCAAGATATCTCAAAGTAGGAGAAAAGGAGACTTTGTATGGAGTAGATCGCAAACAAAATGGCCAAGGATTAGTCTGGATGGTTAATTGATTTGCTTCATGCACAATTGATCAGAGATCAATTCTAGAGGGGTCTAATAACAAGGATTTTTTTTTTTATTTTTATGAAATCCCCTAGTCTTGGCGTGAATGACGTGTCTTTGACCAAATCGGGAAGGGGACTAATTGAAGTGTGCGTAATTTAGCCTGGAGAAAATATTGATCGCAAACAATAAAACAAGTGGACAGTTGATTGAATGATACTTAAAAGCAAAGTCACGAGGGAGTAGAAAAATGCCAAACTTCCCCCGTGCTAGGGCCTGCCTTCAAAGCCGTCTCAATCCAATCCCATATGGTCACAAGAACGGAATGGTCACAAGAACGGAATGTGAGTCACAAGACAGTGTGTGAGTTGAAAGTGAGTGAGTACGTGTATCATTTCCGGTCCGATCCGAGATCAATTCGGATCGCCTCTTTTACATTAACTTTAACTTCAATTTATCCGGACCAGTTGATCTTGGATCGGACGAGAGATTCAGTTTAGAAACTTTTACGTGTAGATGCTCACTACACTAAATGGGATAAAATGAGCTCACTACACAGCGCTCCAATTCCTCACAAGAACATGGGATATACATTCAGTTTAGAAACTTTTAAACTAGATGAAAAAATGTACTTAATCCTAATATTTCATATAAGAAGTTGATGTAAAACATCAACAACTCTTACTATACTATTTGATTTGGGGTAAAAAATCAAAAAGCAGGTCCTTCCCTCTAGTGATGGGTTCATTACGGGGTGTAGCCAGAAAGTTGGAAATCCGAGCCTTAATCCTCCATCTCAATAATAAACACCCAATTTTAATCCAACAATGAACAACCTAGGATGGGCCACACTGCGCACTGTAGTGAGTGAGTTGCCATCTCAATAATAAAAGTCTCCGAACTTCCACTATTTGAGTTTGTAACGTCTCCCCAAAATTTGAGTTTGCACGTCCCCAAAATTTTTATTAATTAAACAAACCAATAAAGTTTACTCTTAAACTTTAATACAAATAATAATGTCTCCAATTACTAAATAAGTAACAAAAGGGGTGGTTCTAGGTCTTCTTCTATCCCCGCACCGGTCATTCCCATTCGGCAGCACTGCCTGCTCCATAGGACTGATCTCCAGAGTATCGGTCCTGTCCATCTAGATAATCTGACAAAATACGTCAGAGTCTCGCAAGCAACATCGTGGTATTATGTCAGGGTTACACAAGTGCAACACCATGAGCAAAGGCCCAGTAGTTCACTCTACTAAATTTCTAAGTAGCAATTCTAGAACAATAAGTTCAAAAACAGTATATGAAACTTGTGTAGAGTAAACCCATGCAATGCACCATGCGTGTCTAAGCGGATCAGAGTAACATGCATAGAAAACAGTATTTCCTTTCCAGTATCTCAAAACAATGCCACGTGTCATTTTCTCAAAACAGTTCTCATTCAGTTTCTCAAACATAACTCATTTATCAATAGTTTTTCCAAAAATCGATTTTTCTCATATCAGTGCCTCTTTCAGCATTCTTCTTCAAATTTCATATATCTCTACCACTCGAAAGTTATTGGTCCGCTTACGCTTCCTTTTGCGATACCAACATTTCCGCTCGAGGCCCCGGCCGTCGTGCATCACCGAACTTAACAGCCTGTTTGCACGGTCCGTCCGCCCTGCGACTCACACGACACAGTCCCAGCCGTCTCATATCACTGAACTTAACCAGTCTGTTTATGAGGTCCGTTCACCGTGTGTTGTGCACGGTTAGCCCAATCATCCAAGTTCTCTCCGCGAATTGGAAGTGGTGCTCTCGCTGCACTACTACATCATAACCATTCCTCCAAGTTCTCTCCGCGAACTTAAGGTGGCATCAAACTCATCTCATCACAGCCATCTACTAGGATTATCCGGCCAAGCAATGATGCACTAATCATGTTTTTGGATTTCCATCTAACCTCTATATTGACTTCATCCTTCCACCAAAGAGCATGCCCTCCCGACAGGCCAATAGGATCCACGTAGCAGCTATTAGGAAACTAGAGAAGTCTCCTAAAACGGTCTAGTGTATTTCTGTAATTTTTTGTATCCATAAAAAATATCACTAGGGGGCGATGGGTTGTGCACAACTCTCGTAAGATCTGGAATGTTAGGGGTCGCTCCAATCCCTGAACATTCTAGCTGAGAATTACCATTAAGCTCGTGGCTGTTGGAGGCCAGCCACCGGAGCCTTTCCCAAAGAATCATCACAAACCAGGTTATCATTTATAACAGGTTGTAGACACCCCAATTTTAAATGACTTGTGCATCCCCAATGATGAAAAGAATGCGCGAAATGTACCTTGGAACAGATACTTGAGTCGGATGGATCAAAAGAGCCAAAAACCCAAACCCACCTAAACCGTACGGCCCAAAACCCATAACCGTACGGCCTGAAACTTCACTTGCACCGTGCGGTGTTAATATGTGCACCGTACGGCACAACTTTGACGCCGTACGGTATCCCTTGTCCCATCAACAGGATTCTCGGGAAGCTCCAGCAGCTCAGAGCAATGATACGATTCGGGGAATGATTTTTATTCCCTGGCGCCCGAATGATGAGCTCAATACTCCGTCTATATAAAGCATGAGAAGGAACGGCCTGGAGGGAGATTCACAAATTCTCAGAAAAATTACCCTCAGGAAGCAAAACTTCTCGTCCCTCGTTACGCTGTCAAAACCATCTTCAAAACTCAAATCATATAGCCTTACAACCATCATTCTGAGCCCCAAAACCGATCCTATTCGAATACTTTGATCGTAACCGAGCAAATCCAAGGTACGACATCCGCGTTCAAAACCGTAGTAACCTTCTGAGGAGAGTCTCCACTGAGATCGAGGAGAGCTTTACAACCCTTCCTCGAGTCCAAACGGAAACATTTCAATAAAGTTCGAGCCTCTCGGGTAGGTATCGCATGACATTATCGATTGTCGCGGGATGTCGTCCCTAAAACAAGGTACATTCATTCAATAAAAACATTTTCCAAACTTGTTTTCATCAACAAATAATGTGGTTTTTACCCGAAACAGGAGCCGGCTCCAATCAGACAAAAATGAGATTTTTTTTTGAAAAAAAAAATTGCATGCACAGAGGCACTGTACGGCATAACCTTGGACGCCGTACGACATCACTGGAAGAATGCTCTGTTTTCCGGATCGCGATGCTCTGTTTTCTGGGAAAAACCAGAAGGGTCTAATCGCACTTGACCCCTTTTAGTTTCTGTTTTTATATTTACATCCCCCTCTTAGTTAATTTTCTCGCATTTGTCTATTTAATTGCGTGTTGTTTAATTTGCGATCGTTATTTACTTCTTTTAAAGCATGATATTACTTGATGTATTGTTTATGTGAAATAAAGTTTTCAATAAAATATTTTCAAATAATAATTCGACAAAGATTTAGTAAAGACCGGAAAATTCCGGGCACGCGGGGTGCATTTTTCGAACAAAACCTTCCCCGCGGGTAACCTGGCTCCCGAACCCAAATCTCTATTTTCATAGATCAAACCCTTTTTCAGCGGCATAAGAGTCATTATTTTTTCTAAACGGTTTCTCGGGTACCTAACATTTTCCAAAAATTAAACCCCGGGTAGCGACTCTAAATTTTTTCTTTTTCCCGGATCGCCCTTTTTCATAAACACAACCAAAAACTGGTGGACATTGCCCGCCGAAATGAGCGTCCACACAGGTGCATCAGAGGAATTGAACAGAAAGTTAGAAACCTGACTAATTTGGACTTCCACAAGATTGTAATCACCAGAAGCATTTCTTTTGCACTCCCTCTTATGGTAAGAGCGTTTAGGGGTTTTCCTTTTGGGGTTTGGGGTAGATTGGTGTTTAGGAGGACCAGGAAGGGTAGTTGGTGTAGAGATAGGATCACAAACTTTGAAGAGTTTGGTACTGCAAGAATTATCAAGTTCGAATTGAGTTTTCCTCTTTAGAGAGAAGGAGTTGAAGACAGATGAGAGAGTGATATCCATTAGGGTTGGAGGGGAAATATTCAGGAGATTTTCACTAAAAGGGTTTGGAATGTCTGGGCTGGAGGATGGTGGGCTAGATAAATGGGGTATAAAGTTACTTGGGGTAAGATGTTGGGTTTGTCTTCTATAAGAAGGATTTCTGGGCCTTTAATGGATAAAGGTTGGATAGTTTCTAGTTCTTAGAAGGATTTAGGGCTATCAATGGGCTTTGTGACAAAATAGAGTTGATTTGGGATGGGCTATGGGTTTAAAGAGTTTTGGTGATTTGAGCTGGATAAATGTGGGTTGGTTGGGCTTCTTATGAGGTCTGTGGTGATTGGGTAATTTATACTTGGGGGTGGATTTCGGGCCAGAGGTGATGATGGGCTTAACGCTGGGATTGGTGAAGTTATTTGGGCTTGGGACAAGGGAATTTGGGCTAATGGTTTGGGTTAAGCTGGAATGTGGGTTTAAGATTGTGAGCCCAAACCCATTGAAAGGGAAAGTCTGAGCCAGAGTGTGTGTGATAGAGGGGTTTGTGTGGCTAAGAGATTGGAATAAATAAGAGTTTGTGCTGGGATTTGTACCGGGAGACAAGGAAATGATGTCACCTGGAGAATCGATGCCGCATTCACAATCATGGGATCGTGGAATGCTCACTCCCATCTCCTTGGTACGATCTTGTCGAGGAATTGTCAGCTTCACGCACTCAAAGTTATCTGGATCACGCGCCCCCCAATATCATTCAACAAATTTCCCAGTCGCCGTAGAAGAGGGTTTTGGCCTCTGAACTTAGCTTCATCACCCTGGTTCCAACTGATTGCGGTCGGGAAAATAGATGACCTAGCTCGGCCTGTTTTGAGGTCAGGTCCATATCCCGACTGTAATCCTTCATCTTTTCATCACAAATTTGCAGGTTTTGCTGTCGTGCCCGATGCGTCCACACGCATAGCAAAAGTCAGATAGCCTCTCAAATTTATAAGAGATCCAAAGATCTTTCCCCTTCTCCTTCGTGTTCCTGAGCCAAAACCCTTTGGGGAGGGGTTGAGACATGTCGATTTCGACTCTAACCCGAAGAAAACTTCTAGACAGATGTAGGCCTTCAGAGAGAGCTTCCACATCTAAGAGCTTTCAGATACGGCGGCCTATGGTTTCCGCATTACCTTTAGACATCTTTTCCACCGGTAGTCCATGGATTTGAACCCAGAACGGATAAGAAG
The DNA here is from genome assembly GCA_016920895.1 of Vaccinium myrtillus. Taxonomy (NCBI): domain Eukaryota; kingdom Viridiplantae; phylum Streptophyta; class Magnoliopsida; order Ericales; family Ericaceae; genus Vaccinium; species Vaccinium myrtillus. The sequence continues at coordinate 16,614,258 of CM029274.1, forward strand.
GAAACTCTATGGACGCCACTGCTTCACCATAAGCTAGATGTTGAAGAACCAACAAGTTATTCATCACCGACCATGGACCCTCCAAAAGAATAGAGTTCCGATCTCCTTCATCTTCAAACCGGAATAGAAAAATGTTGTTGCTCCAAGGAGTAACTGAAAACTCTGCTCTAGTTTTCCAAGCTCCTTTTAGAATATTAGTAACAGCTTGAGGGTTTAGAGATTTTGGGGAGTAAATTTTGCCAACAAGACACAAGTCCTTGATTTCCCTGGTATCTCCAATGCCTTCGTCTAAAACAAGGGTTTCAATTTCGGCCATAGAGGTAAAGGGTAGGAAAAGGAGAAAAAAACAGGACAGGGCTATGAAAGAAACAGGGAAGAGAAGAAGGGAGAAATGTAGAGCGGATATGGGGTGTTTCTGGAGGAAGGTTAGAGAACATAAGAGAGGAAGATGGTGGAGGTTGATGGTGGAGGTTAAAAAACCTAGGAGAAGGCCACGGAGGGCGGAGCACTCATAGTAGAGAGAGATGCTCTCATTTTAGAGAGAGACTTTTAATATGTGATCAGTGGGAGCCCACTTGTAAACCAGTTTTTTGTTTTTGGAAAATAGGCACTTTTCAACCGTTGAATAAGAGCAAAATAGAAATTCGACACCATTGTACGCTATTGACTCATCATATCGGCTACAAACCAAATAAAAGCCTTCATTTTATAGTAATTCCCTCTGCAATTATATATCGAGCAATAACAAAAGGATCGCTATCGAGCAATAACAAAAGGATCGCTAAGGCTTTGTTTGGAACTTAGGGGAAGAAAGGGAAAAAAAGAGAAAATAATTAAGAAGGAAATTAGCTAGAAGAAAAATTGAAGAGAAATTGGGAGGAAGGTGAATTGAAATTCGAAATTTTATCTTCTCTTTTTTAAGAACCAAATAAGGGAAGGGAAATTTTTAAAAGAAAATTCTCTTCTTTTCCACAAGTTCCAAGCATAACCTAACACTATGTTTGGAACTTAACGAAGTGAGAAAAGAAAAGAAAATGACAACAAAACGAAAGAAAAATAGGAGAAAAATGTCGCGGTTCACAAAACTTTTTGGGTCTTGCTAACCTCCGCCCACTAAGCCGAGGCTATTATGAACATAAAGATTGTAAGAGAGATTCTTTGTGTGAGTCATTGCTCAAGAAATGAGCTGGAGAGATAAAAATAATCAACAAAAAAGATGGGGGAATGGAGTGATATAGAGGAATGGTGAAGAAGAGAGCAGGTGTGTACAGAAAAGACTAAGGCAGTGAAGCTCTTATGCTAATCCATGGGGTACCCAAGTGATCTAGAGAGAATAGGGAGATTTCACTAGAGAGAATGTTCTTCTCCCCAAATCAATGACTGCCTACTGTTCTCTTTAGAATGACACACTCTATTAATCAAATTACCTTTGGGAATTGTGAAGGGAATGTCTCATAGACTGAATTAACATTGCACCTTTTGTGAATTTCATTGCACCCGATCGAGAAAGATTGACTTGCCCGTGCGATGTATAAATTCAATTTTTTATTTTCCAAAAAAAAAAAAAAAAGATCATTGCTCCTTAAATGAACAACGTTGCACCTAGACTAAATTAACATTACACCATTTGAGAATAGCAGTGCACTCAAATGAGAACGATTGAGTTATCTCTATGATGTTTAAATTCAATTGTTTATTTTTGGAAAATAGGGAATTACGCCTTAAATGAAACAAAGTTGCACCTCAACTGAATTAACATTAATAGTAGATCCAATCAAATTATCATACATATTTGCACTACGATCTGATCCATGGATTCATGAGCTGTAGAATAGATGTATGGAATAGCTTCTCTCTCTCCACATGGCAAAGCAAATACAGTATCAGTAGTCTCGTGCGGACTTTGTTGAGAGAGAAATTGAGATAAATTAGAAAAGATTTGGAGAGAGAAATATTTAGGTCTTGTTTGATAACCTAAATTCATCACTTAAAACTGAATGAATTAAGTAATAAATAATTAAGTAGGTTTGATAACCTCATTTTACATTTCTTAAAAGAGTAAGTGGTTTTTAAAATGTAAGCTAAAATGTTGACAAAAATTAAGTAGTTTCATTCAATTTTGACTGAATTTATGTGTGGCTTCATTCAACCATTTTTTCCTCCACCACTACCCTTCACACCGGGACGAAGCCATGATTTTACTTTTGCGGTGGTGAAAATATATACTTATCTAGAGGATGAAAGTTTAGAAAATAAAAATAAAAAATCTAGTGGTGACAAGTCTATATAATTCCAGGATAAATTTTCTCTCTTCTATATAATAATTGTATTTTTTGAGAACCATGTGGTGGCAACCGCCACTACTTGTCCCCCTAGCTCCATCTTTGTTTCACACCACCATCACCACCACTCTGCCACTCCTACCACCACCTCGTCACTCTCACCACCATAACTGACACTCCCCCCAGCGCTGCCGCCGCCACCCCACCACCGCCAGTCACACCACCATGACCACTATGTCACTCCCACCATTACTATCACCACCACTAACACCATCATCACTACCACTCCACCACTACCACTACCACTACCACTCTGCCATTTCCACCACCATTGCTGCCATCATCACTCCCCCACCACCACGTGGCCACCACTCCACTATTATAACTACCACCACAGTTATGCCACTATCTTGTCAATATTATGTATATTTTTATTATTTGATGAATGTACGTTTTTTTTTTTTCATTTATTGATTTCATTTTTGTACCAGTATGAATATATGAAATGAAAGGAAAAGTAAGAAAATATTAAAACCGCTATACCATCTTGCCAATATTCTTCATATTTTTATTACTTTGATAATTGTACGTTTATATATGCATTCTAGTATGAATATATTAAAGCCAAAGTAAGAAAATTAGTGAATTTAATACTTCAACTCCTTATACAAATCAAAAAACTTATTTATTTCAGTGCTTAAGATTCAGTACATATCAAACAGCTTATTAGCTTAACAAATTCAGCATTCATTATTCAGTATTTAATTTTCAGTTTTCAGCTTTATCAAATAGCCCCTTAGTAAATTAGGAAAGAGGAGTAGTTTGGTTCTCATTTGAATTTGAGGTTGGCAACTTATTAACTCAAACCAACAAGGTTGAAAACATAAGTAAATTTTCCGAACATGACACCTAATTTTACGCCAATTTATTTATATTCTAGAACAACATGCTGAAACGTATTCCCCGACGTCAACGTAAAAATAGCATGATCATACGTCTCCTCTGATCCTTTGAGAAAATTAAGAAGTTCACGTGGTCTACTTTGCGAAGCAAGAGATTTGTTTAGCTTTAAGAAGCAAAGTTGCATGGGAATTCCCTTTGACCTTCATATTATTTCAAATTAAATTTTAAAGAAAAATTTCCCTTTAAACATTGTTTTTCAAAAGTCAGTATTTATTAAAGTAATTTTTTGAACCCATATACATACTTATTCCGAGTTGGACAAGAAATATCAAGAAAATGATTTTTTTTGTTCACCTTTTTCCTAAACATTGTTTTTGTTCAAGTTCACGAAAGCCATTGTCTACACATCCTCCTTCGATTGCCAAAAACCAACAAGAAAAAGTCCATAATTCAAATACGCATTATTCGTTGGGTAGGAAAAAGTCCAAAAACCAATCAAAATATCAAAAGCACAAAAGAAATAGAAATTGGGCAACTTACTGGAACAAGCATGAATAGAAAGGCGAATGTTTTAGACATTTTTGGCGCGAGAGGAAAAAATGGGGTTTTAGGGTTCCAAACAGAGCTCTTTCCAGCAGAAATTAGTGACCCAGAAAAGCTTCACAACTGCGTCGTTTTGATACACAGCACTGCGCAGTGCGCAAAGCAGCTTGTGCGCAACACTCCCCTCTGTCGCAATACATGGTACAATTATTTGCCCAGACCATTTTGCCCTTTGCCCTTATTTTTGGGTGCAAGTTGAACAAAAACAAGGAACAAGTACATAAAGTTACAAGAGCAAGTTACAAATGACAATGACACTTTTTGGTAATTCTTCCATTATTTTTCAATTTTTTTTGAACGGCCATTATTTTTCAATTTGCTAAAAAATTCAACTACGTAGTTGGCTGTCGACGGCAAAATGTCAATCTTTTTTTTTTTTTGATGAGGGGCAAAATGTCAATCTTTTTTTTTTTTTGATGAGGGGCAAAATGTCAATCTAATTTTTGAATTCCAAGTAAAGGAAAAGGGGAAAGGGAAACAGGATTTTGGCACCGTTAGCGAAATTGTTAAGAGTTGCTTAAAAAATTTCAGAACTCTAATTTTCTTCCATGCTATGTCCTACCATATACCAATTTATCCTATTTTCAAGGCAATTAAATTGGAGTAAAAAGTCAACTTATATCTAACGACCTTTCACTTTTAGGAAAAAGTGGTGCCCTACTTTAGTACTTCCTCCGTGTCATATTCTTCCTACGTAGTTGGCTTGATCGCGCCGACATTTTCCCGACGATCGGAGACGTTCACCGCGTAGACCTCGTTGAGTACTACAAGTGTGCTAAAAATCAACTCGATCGGATATCTTTAAGTGCTTCATCGGAACACAAATAGCTTGAAAAAGTAGTTTTGATCGGAACACAAATAGCTTGAAAAAGTAGTTTTGATCCAGTGTTTCTGTCCATTTGTGTTCCATTTCTTTTCAAAGTATTTGTGTTCCGATGACGTGTGCTAAAAATTAACTAGATCGGATATCTTTAAGTGCTTTATCGGAACACAAATAACTTGATAAAGCGGTTTTGATCCAGTGTTTGTGTCTATTCGCGTTCCATTTCTTTTCAAAGTACTTGTGTTCCGATGACACACTCAAAGATATCCGATCGAGTTGATTTTTGATACACTTATAGTAATCGACGAGGTCTACACGGTGAACGTCTCCGATCGTCGGAACGATGCCGGCGAGGCCGCGCCGTAGCTGTACAGCACCCCCGTCCTAATAAACAGTACTGACCGGAGAGAGTAATAATTGATGCGGTGAATTTTAGTGTATAAATCTTTGATCATATACCAATAATAAAAATGGAGTAGTTTTTATGATAAATTGAAAAATACTTAACGCACCATTGAGAAGCTCATTATTTTTCCAATACCATCCTTAAGATAAAATCCTATAGGATTGGGTAAACTTGAGAGATTTTCATCATCGCTTCCGTCACCCCCCAACTAACAAGCTATTTTCCATTTCCTCATCCCTTTCATCACCCACATTAATTACATAATTATTCAGACCTTCCTTAATTTACAACAACTCTATATTCCATTCACTGTACCCTTTTCATTTCCTCATTCATTTAACAACCCACATTAATTATACATAATTATTCAGTTGACCTTTCTTATTTACAAAAATTATAGATACACTCACTCTCGCGCAGTGCCGGTTCATTAGTTTTGGAAGCCTAAAACGGACGTATTAGATGAGGCCTTCTATGTATTTTGCATAATAATTTTTTTTAACACATATCTTCATAAAAAATCATTACAAAATAATTATCATTGAACAAATTTAAATATGTAGTCATCCAAAATAAACAACCATTACAATATATAAGAGGCTTACATGTTTGGGACCCTTATTTTTTACATTTTTGAGGGGCCCCAAAACGATAACTTCATTGTATTTTGCATAATAATTTTTAACACATATCTTCATAAAAATCATTACAAAATAATTATCATTGAAACAAATTTAAATATGTAAGCCCAAGAATCATTCAACTATTCATCCAAAATAAAAACAAAAAGTGTATGGGAGTGTGTTTTTTTTTTTTTTTTATTTTTGAAACATTTAATATGTAGTCATCCAAAATAAAAACCTATGATAATATTATAGTATATTGGGTTTTAATGTGTGATATATTAGGCTTTAGGTTTGTTTTTTTTGTTAAGACGGATAACAAGTTGTATTTTTCTTATTATTATTTATGAAGTTACTATCGCGAACGAAGTTCTTAAAGGTTTTAAACAAAAACAATTTTTCACATTATTATTTATATATATATACGAAGCCCACATGCTGGGAACAAGTACATTACAGCATCAGACAAAAACAGATAGGAAAACATGCCACAGCATCAGACATGAAACAAGTCTCACTCTCTCTCTCATCTCTCTCTCTCTCTCTCTCTCCACTAACCAACACTTAAGAGAGAGAAACAGGGCACACCCATTTCTTCATCATCTCTGAAATTCAAGAATTGAACTTCCATTTGCATTGAAAAGCTGAGATTACGAATTGGGTCGACAAGATGGACGCAGGAGGAGGAGAGAACTTAATGAGAGCGATTAGTGCGCGCTTGAGCAGCTCTAACCTTTTTAGGCCGACCAGTGGGAGGGAGGTTTTTTCTCTGTCTTCCAATGAAGAAGACGACGGAGAAGCACTGAAATGGGCAGCGTTGGAGAAACTGCCGACGTTTGCGAGGATAAGGACGGGAATTCTGGCGGAAGATGAGGGGCAAATGAGAGAAATCGATGTCAGGAAACTTGGGCCGATTGAGAAAAGGAATTTGGTGGAGAGGCTTATGAAGATTAGAGAGGAGGGTGATGAGAATTTCTTGGTGCAGCTCAAGGAAAGAATTGACAGGTAAATCTTCAAATAAAAAGATACTCCGACATGTTTTTGGCAAAAATAATCTAATTTTTTGTCCTTATTCAAATTTTTTTTTCATTTGTTAGTTTTGCATCGATTTTTATGAATTAGGAATATTGGTTTGTCGTGACGAGGAGATGAATCTAAAACGTAAAAAATTATGATCAAAATTTTTAAAAAAAGTTCACTAAAGGCAAAAAATTAAAATCCAAAATATTGTGGATTGTTAGATTATTTTTATCTTATTCACAATAATTTAAATTTGGTTAAGAAATTTAACTTTTCATATTCCTCTTATCGAGACGAACAAATAATCCATAAAAAATCTCCGCAAAAGTAACAAATCCATAAAAAAAAACCATAACACCAATTTCTCTTAAACTGTAGCTTAATTTCCTACCCCCTCCATTCATATTATTTGTCCATTTTCAGTTACGGAGCTCTCAAAAAATTGTCTATCTATTTTTTTATAGGTAATATAGATCTTATTTGATAGATCTCAAATTTTAAACTTATTTATAATTGTGAGATATAGACGATTTTGTGATGCCGTATGTCGAAAATGGACCAACAAATTCGAAAGGAGGAATATAAGTTTTTAGATTTTGAATGACTATTTTTTTTTAACTTAGCTACTATTTGTTTGGACAAAAGGGATAATAAAATGAAGCTACTGCAAAAAGAAATTGAACTGAAGATAAACATAAGCCAAGATTTTTAGCATATTTTTATTGCTTAAAAATTCAGTGTATTATTTACTTGTTAGGTTCTTCTTATCGAGACGAATGAATATCATTAAACGGTTGACCACTCTTTTACAATAAAAGACAAAATGCGTAAAATATTTTTTAATCAGTGACACATTTTTTAATCAGTGATCAAAATATGATTCATGATTATTCTACTAACACATTTTTTAATCAGTGATTTATTTCTATAATTCATGATTTCTTTAAACATTTGATCATAATATTTAAATATATGAACGAAACTTGCAAAAAATTCAGAAAATAAAATAATTCATAGAACCTATCTGTTATAGAATATTTTTGTATTTACCAACTTTTTCCTTTTTTTTTTACATTTTAGAATCTTTTTTATTGATTTATTTCAGTTACTCTATGTTTTAATATGACTTTATTTGAATTATTGTTGAAATGATTTGACTCGAATTACACGTACATTGGAAGAAAAAAATTTAATATTAAGTCGAAAAAAATGGTTGTGAGATCTTTTAAATGTTTTCTTTTTATTTCCTCAGTTTTTTTATATATGTTTCTTAAAATTCTTGATGCAGGGTTGGGATTCATCTTCCGACCATTGAAGTAAGGTTCGAGAAGTTGAATGTTGATGCGGAGGCCTATGTCGGCGGCAGAGGACTCCCAACAGTTTTCAACTTCTTTTTCAATTCTTTCCAGGTAAATTTTCTTATTCGTGTCAGTACCATCCAAAGGAGGAATTTTTTCCAGGTAAATTTTCTTATTCTTGCAATCCATCAATCATAACGCGATCCAAACGGTCCGGATTTGAGAGAGAGAGTGTTTGGGTGAGAGGAGAGAGAGAGAATCAATCCGGGCCGTCCAAAACACATTTGGACGGCTCGGATTGCGCTTGGGTACCAAGTGGCAATGCCCACTCGGCACCCAATTTTTTTTCCATCCAAAGGGTAGCTATATAAAGAAAAGCTACTTTAATTTCCCACTTTAGGTTAAATTCATCTGAATTTAGGGAGGATTTCATCTTAGAAATTGACAAGGGAAGAGAGGAGGATGACAAGTCTTGACAAATGACAAACCACACACCTACACAAATTACCAATATTTTTTACACACTCAAATTTACACGACCACAAAGACTTTTGAGCAATGTGTGTAGGACACGTGTACAAATGCTAGTATAGGTAAAATATTTGTATGAGTATATATGGATGTAGAATTTTTTTGAGGGCGGAAAACGTTACAAATGGCCTCATTTGATTCACGTTGAGAAAGAGATTGAACTCATTAATATATTGAAATTAATTTGAAATTGTTCGATTCAGAGGTTATCTGAGGACTTATGGTGAGAAGATAGACTTTCGCAGTCGAATGACTACAATGACAAGGCTATTATTATTATTTTTTTTGGAGAATGAGAGAAATTCATTAATCAAATGACGACAATGACAAGGCTATTAAACTGGTTTATTTTGTTTTATTATCATATTAGATTGGTAGTATCCAAAAAGTTGACCATTTTTCCAATAGCCAGAAATCAAAAAAGGTTTGATTTGTTTTTGATTTTTTCATTTTCCCAAAACACATCTCATTTCTTCAAAATTTTTTCCAAAACTACACAACTGCAAAAACCAAAAAAAGAGCTTTCTTCCCAGTGCAATAAAAGCATGTCCTGTTTTGTTTTGATAAGTTTAATCTCATTTGTCAATCTTGTAAAAATAAATGTTCATTTATCTTACCAAAGTTTAATTGAATTTGCAATCTTGTAAAAATAAATGTTCATTTATCTTACCAAATTATTGTTACTGAAGATTATGAATAAAATTCGAGTCTATAAAATTTTTAGAGTGGTCGCTGAGTGATACTCTCCTCTGAGTAATAGTTTCGACTTTCGATTTAAGGATTAGTTACGCATTCTAGTCTTGCCTACGGATCAAATTAAGTAGTGTTATTGAACCAACAATTGGCCACTCTGATTGTTTAGAGCATCCCCATCAGCCTTGCTACTTTGGCTGGATGATTATTTTGTTGAGTCAAAGTGGAAAAAACACTCCAAAATCAGCCTCAACAAATATTTGGCTAATTTGCAAAAGTTATGGTTTTGCTACATTAACTCGGTATTTGGGTAAGGATACTGTTCACCGGCTAGGTACTGTTCACTCCTTGACTTCTCTCCCTCTGCCTCCGTGTCTCCCAGAATATGGCCCCACTCTCTCTTTTTCTTTGTCTCTCTCTCTCTCTTTAATAATTTTTTTTATATATTAAAGTATGTTGCACAGCTCCCGAATCGGGGGGAGAACAATATTTTAAGAAAAATGTTTTTTTTTAATGAGACTTGAGGGGAATAGTAAAGTTTGGATAGAGAGTCTGATTTTGTGAATTTTTAGATAAGTGGCTTGCTAATTTATAAAATGTGTTTTTGAGGTTAAATTTGGTGTTTTTTTTGTTGAGTCTGATAAGGATGCCCTAACCATGTGCTAAAAATTGCTTTTGGCCAAGTTTGGCAGATTTTGCCAAGACTTTTTAATCAAACAAATCACTAGCTTGGAATCTCTCTCTGATCTGTGTGTGTGTGTGCAGGGATTCTTGAATTATCTCCATATTTTACCAAGTAGGAAGGTACCATTGGCTATTCTCCATGAAGTTAGTGGAATCATCAAGCCTGGAAGGTGAGAAGAAACAAAACAACCACCACATTGCATAAACTCCACCAAATTAACAACATAATTAATTAATTAATTAATTAATTAATTAAGTAATTCTCTTCTCAATTACTATTTTGTAGATTGACATTGCTTTTGGGTCCACCAAGTGCTGGAAAGACTACATTGCTGCTAGCTTTGGCTGGAGAACTTGATCCGAGTTTAAAAGTAAGAAATTACACTTGTTTTCTCGATTCATCTAATTGTATATTGCGCATTTTAGTTTTACAATTGATACTCACGACAAATAAAAGGAAAAATAGATATGACAACAATAATAGTACTCCCTCCGTCCCAAATTGGATGTCCATTTTTGAAACCCGTGCCCTTTTTTTTCAATTATTATATCTTTCAATTTATAATATTTTTCGTAATTATGAACACTTTATATTATAGAACTCGTCGCGAACTATTAAACAAGATCCATATTGAATATTTTTTGAGATTCATATTGAAAGATATAAGCGATTAAAAATGGCACGGGTTTAAAAAATGGACATCCAATTTGGGACGGAGGGAGTAGTAATTATTAAAAAATTTAAATACAAGTACATGAGAAAGCAGAGCAGAGATATTAAACTATGATAACAGAACTGATTAGAAAATAGAAATATTAAAATCAAAATGAGAAAGCAGAGCAGAGATATTAAACTATGATAACAGAACTGATTAGAAAATAGAAATATTAAAATCAAAATAAGACAGAAACATGAAAATGGTAAACGATTATGCGAATCGAGCCCTAAATTAGATTCGTCGCCTCACCGGTTGGAGAGAAATGTTCAGCCTCTGTCACCCAAATTACAACGACGGTCCACTGAACTACCTTGTTTATTTTGGTAATGAGTGGAAAGAGAAATGAGGTAATAATTGGAGATAAGGGTCATGAGTGAAAAAAGATAGACAGAGAAATGAGAAATGTGAGTAATAATTGGAAATAAGAATAATGATTGAAAAAAGAAATATGGTAATAATTGAAAAACTGAACTAAATTAAACTAAAATGTCTAAACGAACATAGACTGAAATAGCCCAATCACAATATTTTATGAATAAAAAAAATATGTTAGAACCCCTCTCCCATCTAGGGGTTATCATTTGGCCCGTGAGCCCGAAGCCCACTTGGCCCATCGGGCTTTAACCCGGCTCGAGCCCGTCACTCGGATGAGCTAGCCCAGCCCGAATAGTAAATGGGCTGGACTCGGGCTTGATTATTCAAGTTCGGCCCGCCCGTAAGTCCGGCCCGTAAGCCTGCTATCTAGCCCGAAAAGTAAATAATAAATGTCCATATTTTCATTTGTAAAATATTCTTCTTTGGAAATACTAATTTTTTTGATAAAACGAGGTTTTATGAGAAAATGAGTGTTTGTACTTGTAAAAATATACTTCTTTTTATTCAACATTGCACTATACTTGCTTGTTCATTTGAATTTTGATTAGAAAAGAAGAAAGATCTTTTAGAAAAACTCCAGCCGCTCGCCCGCTTCTTGGCCCAAGCCCGTGGGCTGGGCTTGGACTTTAACTTTTAGCACATAGCGCGGCCCGTCCATCCCGCCAAATAAAAAAGTCCGCCCAACCCAGCCAGCGGGCAGACTTGCATAGTAACTTTGCAGGCCGGCCCGGCCTGATGAGGACGCTTAAATCCTTCAATCAAACTCGAGCCTCCAACCCCCCAAATCGCTAAACAAGTTCAATTGAATTGCAAAACAAAAAGACCTGTTGATAATGAGATTTTAAAAATACAAAACAGAATTTGTCGCTGCCGTCGCCATTTCTCAATCCTCCCTCGCCTCAGTCGTCGACGTCGTTCGGAGACTTGCCGAAGCCTCCATGGCCGCTTCTTCCTTTGCCGTATCGGCCATTGCCGCCTTCAAGTCCGGCGTAATTCGCCCGCATTCCACCAATCTAAAGGCCCCCTGTATCCGGAATTTCTACTCCCATTTACTCTTCTATGAAGTCAGTCACTTCAGTGGGTTAGGAATCGTAATTTTTGGGTAAGCCGCATATATCATTCCTTCCGTGCAACGAGTGTAGAAACATTGCGTGGGCCACATGCATCGATTTCGGGCACATCATCTTCTAACCTAGTTTTAGGATTTTGATTTATCTTTGGATATTACGTGATTTTGATGGGCCAATATTTTTTTTTTGCGTGCAGGTTTCAGGGAATGTAACCTACAACGGTCATGAGATGAATGAGTTTGTCCCACAAAGGTCATCAGCCTATATCAGCCAGCATGACCTTCATTTAGGAGAATTAACAGTAAGGGAAACACTGGCTTTCTCAGCTAGATGCCAAGGGGTCGGACAACGTTATGGTTAGTGATTACTCAAATTTGTTTGATGACTTCATATTAGGTGCAGAGCTAGCAGGGAACCCGGGAAGGCCTCGACACCTTAGACATTCTATATGAATTTTAATGGAATTTATGTAGTTTTACAGTTCTTGTATGAATAGGAAATCAATCTCTAATGTTATAAGTATAAAGTTACATTTTATCATCAATTGAAATGATTTTACGTTCTTCTTGAAAGTTCCTTTGGATTGTTCGCCAAATAAAATGAAATTTAACCATTTAAGTACTTTTAGTTACAAAAAGAAAAGAACAGAATAATTTATCTGACTGGCATTTTGATATCCAGAATGATAATGGGTTTTAATAATTTCGATTAATTTTGTGGACTTTTTTTATTTTTTATTTTTTATAGAAATGCTACAAGAATTATCCAGGAGAGAGAAGGAAGCCCACATTAAGCCAGACCCAGATATTGATATTTTCATGAAGGTAAGCAAACAGCTGAGATTAGCTTCCATTATCAATTCTGTGGCCTCACACATCTTCCAAAACTAGTGTTTAAGAACACACCTCAACGTTTCCATAATTTAGAGACGAGGCAGTTTTTGAGAATTCAGAAACCTCAAGAAAGTGTTACGCACATATAATTCTGAAAATATGTTTTCTTCTGCCGTAAATACTTTTCTCTTTTGTTTTTCTATGTAATTATTGGGAATCAGTTTTGCTTTTGTTTTTTTATGCTAATATAGCTATACTCTTGTCATAATCCAGGCCATATCACTGGAAGGCGAGAAGGCCAGTGTGATCACAGACTATGTAATCAAGGTGTTTGATTGTAATCCCTACTAAACCAAAAATAGTATTCTAAGCATTATTTGTGAGAAATTGGGTTTGTACATATTCCTCCATTTCTCTTATATGCATTCACAGATTTTGGGACTGGACATTTGTGCTGACACTATGGTGGGTGATGCAATGCTGAGAGGCATTTCTGGTGGACAAAAAAAACGTGTCACCACAGGTAAAAGCATTCATCAGATAGATCATTGTAATCAACATATGAGTTCTTCACATTCAACAAAACAACTTTTGACGAACCATATTAGTTAGCATGGATGCTCAATTGTTTTTCATTTTTTATTTTTATTTTTAACTTGAGGCTTTGGATGGTTACTTCGTTATATGAGTTTCACTAAAGCACAGTTTACTACAATCTATAAATTAACCTTCACCTTTAGTCTGAAAAAATTTCTTTTGTTTCTAGGAAAATTGATGCTTGCATTAAGTTATTGCATATGTCATTGTTAATTTTAAGTCGCTCACTATAACAAATAATCCAACAATGAGTTGGTTACTATTAGGAAGTGGGTGTTCTAAATATCTTGACAAATATGCTGCAGGGGAGATGATGGTTGGACCAGCTAGAGCACTCTTCATGGATGAGATATCAACTGGCTTGGACAGTTCTACAACTTTTCAGATTGTAAACTCAATCAAGCGGACCACTCATATCCTTCAAGGAACTTATGTTATCTCCCTCCTCCAGCCGGCACCAGAAACTTACGAATTATTTGATGACATAATTCTCCTCTCAGACGGTCAAGTTGTATACCAAGGCCCACGTGAGAACGTGCTTGAGTTCTGTGAACACATGGGTTTCAAGTGTCCAGATAGGAAAGGAGTGGCTGACTTCTTGCAAGAAGTAATTTCTTGGACTCAAATACTCTAGGAGTACTCATAAATTATTCTGCTATTAACTGTTGGGAACACAATGTTCTGATATGGTATGTGAAAATGGATGGCACTGTTGACCATTGGTGGCCAAGAACTATTTTTAGCGGGGTAATAGTTAAACACAACTTCAACCAAAAAAAATAAAAATACGACAGATAACATTAAATGGCCAATCATCACTTAATGATGGTAGTTATGGTACATAAGACCACAAAATTTAGCTTCTCTATGCACTTTCACAATTTCAAAGATACTTTTTCGCTCACTTTTTCTTATATCATTTTACATGTACGTAGAGCCTAGGCCCACCCATTGGTTAGCATCTCCATCAACTGAGCTCTCATTAATGGATTTGCTGGTAGAAATCCCTACATCGGTGTGATCAACTTGCTATGCTTTAAAGAACAATTTGAGAATTGGGATAGGGTTCTGAGTAGTTCAAAAATTGAAAAACAAAACAGGGCTATTCAAAAATTGAAAAACAAAACAGGGTTATGAGATTTGGTGAAACGGCTAGTGATATAAAGTGAAAACTGAGGTGTAAGTTTATTCCAAATACAACAACACAACAACAATGAAAATAAAATTCCATTGGGCCTATGTTAACTTTGCAGTAGAGTGTACACCTACGAAGCCCCGACACCTCTCCGGGACCCTGTATCGCAGTGTCCCGACACGGGGACACGGGGACGCGGCGTGACATGTGTCCCGACACGCCACGTGGCATGGGACACGGCTAATGTGCTTTTTTGGATGGGGACACGGCTAATGTACTTTTTACCCCTGAAAGTTATAAAAAAATTCAATTTTACCCCTGAAAGTTCTAAAAAATTTCAATTTGACCCCTTAAAGTTTTAAAATATTATATATATATATGTAAATAAATATATAAATAAATAAATAAATAAATATACACGTGGCGTGTCCCCCGCCGTGTCCGTGTCCCCATTTTTTTAGAATTGCCTTGTCCCCGTGTCCATGTCCGTGTCCGTTTCCGTGTCCATGCATCATAGGTGTACACAAATGTGTAACCATAAGTATATGTTATAGCATGATCTATTCTACTCTTCTTCATCAAATTGAGACAGCTGGAACCACTACTATAGATATAGCCCATGTCGAGTAAACTTATATTTATAAACCCTAGATGTTGTGTTACGGTTGTAAAAATTCCTGGTAAAGTTTCTGGTGAAAAGCACAGGTGACATCGAGAAAAGATCAAGAGCAATACTGGGCAAGGAGAGATGAGCCCTATGGTTTTGTTACTGCCAAAGAATTTGCAGAGGCATTTCAGTCATTTCATGTTGGTCGGAAGCTAGATGATGAGCTTTCTATTCCCTTTGACAAAGCCAAGAGCCACCCAGCAGCTTTAACCACTAATAAATATGGAGTTAGTAAGAAGCAACTGCTGAAAGCTCTCATGTCCAGGGAATACTTGCTCATGAAGAGGAATTCCTTTGTCTACATATTCAAGATGACTCAGGTTTGTGGTACATTTCGAACACGTCAAATTTTCCATATTCAACTGTTATTTAGAAGAAAATTCTCTGCAACTCTTTTAAAAAATGGCTGTGCGAACACAAACACTCCTGGTTCTCATATATTGAATTAGTCTTTAGCAAAATATCTTTTTGACAATTTGCAAACATCATTATGATGTTTGGTGAAAATGGGTTCTTTTCCGAAGAATTATGAAAAACAGTTTTGAAAATCATCAACCTAGCGAGTTTCTGGAAACTCTTCTGAAAAACTTATTCCGAAACATGGATCAAACAAAAGAGCTCACTGTTTTTTTTTTTTTTGTGTCAATTTTTCAGCTTATTATAATGTCATTCATTGTAATGACGGTATTTTTACGAACTAAGATGAGCAAGCAAACAACAGAAGATGGTGCGATCTACATGGGTGCTCTCTTCTTTACTCTCCTTCTCACTATGTTCAATGGAATGGCGGAGCTAGCCTTGACAATCATG
Source organism: Vaccinium myrtillus (assembly GCA_016920895.1). NCBI lineage: Eukaryota > Viridiplantae > Streptophyta > Magnoliopsida > Ericales > Ericaceae > Vaccinium > Vaccinium myrtillus. The sequence goes on from CM029274.1 coordinate 16,630,330, forward strand.
AAACTTCCTACCTTCTACAAGCAAAGGAACCTTCTCTTTTTTCCCCCATGGGCGTACTCATTACCTGCATGGATCCTCAAGATCCCAATAACATTTATAGAAGTCGGTATTTTGGTGTTCACGACGTATTATGTCATAGGTTTTGATCCAAATGTGGGAAGGTAACTTGTGTATCTATCGTTTAGCTAGGCTTTTGTTTTTCTATTTCATTTCGAAATCTGACAAATCCAGAGTGGCAGGTTGTTCAAAATGTACCTTCTGCTCCTTTGCATTAACCAGATGGCTTCTGGACTATTCCGACTCGTAGCCTCATTAGGACGAAACATGATTGTGGCCAACACATTTGGTTCATTTGCATTACTTGCAATTGTTGTGTTGGGAGGATTTATCTTGTCAAGAGGTAAAAAAACAGTTCCATAAAAGTATCAGAACTGTGCATACATACAAATAGATATATGATTTGGGTAATTGTAAGAACAACTCTGTCTGCCTCAGATAATATAAAGAAGTGGTGGATATGGGGATATTGGGCATCGCCTCTGATGTATGGGCAGAATGCTATAGCAGTGAATGAATTTCTTGGACACAGTTGGAAACAAGTATGCATTGTGTTTTTTTACTGTGGGCTACACGAAATTTAAAACTACTATGAACTTGTTATTAATCACCTGAAATTTGGAATTTCTGTGTTATAGGTGCCTTCTGGATCCACTGAATCATTAGGCGTGCTGGTTTTGAAGTCTCGTGGAATATTTCCAGAAGCACATTGGTATTGGATTGGAGTAGGAGCTTTGGTTGGATATATTTTTCTGTTCAATGGCCTATACACATTGGCTCTAGCATATCTCAGCCGTAAGTAACCAATATATTTGTTTTGAAATATAATTTGTTTGACATGCATTCAGCAAAGCCTATCGAGTTTACGTGATTCAACGCTTCAATATTCCTTAATTAAAATTTACATGGTGCAGCATTTGAGAAGACTCAGGCAGTTCTATCTGAAGAAACAATGGCCGAGAGAAATGCTATTAAAGGAGGAGAAGTTATTGAGCTACACTCAAGAGGGAAGAGCTCTTCCGGTTGGTCATCTAACTCTCAACTTTCCTTTCCCAATAGGTGGGTTTTAGCGATAACATCTTGTTTCATAATTATATAGAACGGGGAGATGAAGTTCAAACAAGTGGATCATCAAAATCAAAGTCTTGGAGAAAGGGGAGCATTAGTGACGATAACCAGAGCAGGCAGCGAGGAATGGTTCTACCATTTGAGCCCCTTTCCATCGCTTTCGATGATGTCAAGTATTCAGTAGATATGCCACAGGTATCTTCAATTTTTGTTCAATTACGAAATGTATAACAAAATTGTATAGGTATATTGACTATTTGGTCTATAAAAATATTCCACTTGAAATTGTTTGTTCATTCTATATCTACTTTTATTAATTTCCACAGCCTTATTTAATTAAACATGACTATAATTTAGTTTTAAGAATATTTTTGAAACTTGTGTATAAAGTTACACAAGGGCCCTTTCTCCCCACAATAATCAGGGCTGTTCCTGAGCTTACTATACATTTATTCTTCGGTTTACAATTTAAATGGAAGTGTGTCAGCCAAAGTTGTTAATCCCATACCATACCGGCCCGGTACTGAGCAAGGTGTTCCATTCCAGCTGAAATACCGCTTTGTCCCGATCTATTCTGGGCTGTTCCGGCCGTTTTTGGATTCCAGCCGGTACAAAATGCACACAGTTTTCAACCTTCGTTCAGGCGCTAAAAACCTCCGCTGTGAAACTCTGCACTTTCCGGCATCAAGTTCTGTTCAATAGGGCAGATTAAACGAGGAATAGATGAGAAACGAAGCTAGAGAAACGTGATTTCTTCCTCTGGCGAGCAACCTGTACATTCCGGCATCAAGAAATGAAGAGAGAGAAGAGAGGGGGAGGGAGAGGCTAGGTAGCAGGTATCAAAAAAGGTTGCAGGGATCACGTGCATGTTTTGACTCTTTAAGGCAATGGGATGTGGTTTTCAAAAGAATAAAGATGTCATGGGAAATGTGTCGATTAAATTGGGGGAGAGTAGGTGGCCCGTGGCAGAATTGTGTACTACATTTATTGTTTTAAATGTAAATGCTACTCCGGAATATACACATATACAAGCAAAAAGGAATACATACATGGGTATTTGTGAGGTTTACAGATTAATGTACTTAATTTGGGAATAAAATATTGATCTGTATAGAAATGTATATATTTTTCATATATAATATGTAACGTTAAATCCGAAATAGTACCGGTATATTTCACGTACTGGTACGTATCATACCAGTAACAAAAACTGTATGCTGTCCGGTACGATATTGATACCTTTGGTGTCAACTGTAATTTAAATGTAAAAAAGTCGGTGTATTACTTGTTTTAACTCCAGTGCTAGTATTGACGACCCTGGATTATGCATTTCGCATGAAGTACAGAATTATATGCAACTAAAGGTTATCCTTATGCTTTATGTTTAATTCTCAGTTAGAATGAGTACATGAAACGAAAATCATTATCAGTAGTAAAGTTAACGTCACCACATGATATAATCACTTTTGAAGCACAATTCTTTATGCACAAAGTGCTGAAGTTGGTATGGCAATGGCAGGAAATGAAAGCACAAGGTATACCAGAAGACCGGCTAGAACTTCTGAAAGGAGTAACTGGTGCTTTTAGACCAGGAGTCCTTACAGCGCTAATGGGTGTTAGTGGGGCCGGTAAGACTACCCTGATGGATGTCTTGGCTGGTAGAAAAACTGGTGGATATATTGAGGGTAGGATCTTGGTATCCGGATACCCAAAGAAACAAGAAACATTTGCTCGCGTAGCTGGATATTGCGAGCAAACTGATATTCATTCTCCCCATGTCACAGTTTATGAGTCTTTAACTTATTCTGCGTGGCTTCGGTTGCCTTCTGAAGTTGATTCTGCTACCAGAAAGGTGAGTTGTAATCACATGGATTAAGGTCCTTTCTGGTTATAGTTTTCAAATTCTGTTTTCTTGATTTACCTTATTAGAAAACTCGAAAAACTTACTGGTTGACGGTTTTTCAGAGCATTTTATCCCTAAAATCTTATGGGAAACAAAACTTTTAGATATGATAGAAAGACATTGTTCTGTTCTCGGGACTGATACGGCTCGTACATGAACAAGATACACTTTATATTCTTTTTAGGTTTTGTTAATCACTGGTTTTAAACCTAAATGAGAATTGCAGATGTTCGTTGACGAGGTAATGGAGCTTGTTGAGCTAACCCCATTAAGGGGAGCACTTGTTGGGTTGCCTGGTGTAAGTGGTCTTTCAACCGAGCAACGCAAGAGGCTGACAATTGCAGTTGAGCTTGTAGCCAATCCATCAATCATATTTATGGATGAACCAACTTCAGGACTTGATGCCAGGGCTGCAGCAATAGTGATGAGAACAGTGAGAAACACAGTAGATACCGGAAGAACTGTGGTGTGCACCATCCATCAACCAAGCATTGACATCTTTGATGCATTTGACGAGGTACGAATTCTTTCATAAGATTATGGATTACTATGATTTAATCGAACTTCAAAGTTTTACGAGTTACCAAGGAAAAGGCGTTTTGGAATTGCAGCTACTTCTTTTGAAACGAGGAGGTGAAGAAATATATGTCGGTCCATTAGGCCACCATTCTTCGCATCTCATTTCATACTTCGAGGTAAAGCTGATGAATACATAAGATATTAAATCTTCCTTTTTTTTTTTTGGGTTCTTAGCTAATGTATTCTTGTAATGTTTCTTTAGGGCATCAATGGAGTCAATAAAATTAGAGATGGTTATAATCCGGCTACTTGGATGTTGGAGGTGACCTCAGCAGCACAAGAAGCATCTCTTGGGATTAACTTTGCTGAAGTGTACAAGAACTCAGAACCATACAGGTATGGGAAAACTAAAATTGTCAAAATGCAAAGTTTTGATTTCAACATCTACTTAAAATGGTCAACATGCAATCTGCGAAGGTACCTGAGAAGCTCAGGAATTTCCAAGGATGTTGCGTCGTTTTAACATGACAGTCCGCGGACAATTCTCAACACTTACACAGGTCCAAACATATTTTATTGTATGCTGAAATATTTCCACAATCCGGACTCACTTTAACCACTCGAGCAACACGTCTTTCAGTTATTGCAAGTGTAAGAAAAATAAGGTTGAATCTATTGCTAAAAGAGAAACAATGTAAACTTGTGCCTTGTCCTTTAGACTTCAGAAATGTGATTTATATTTGATTTCGGTACAATTCTTTGATAGAAATGGCCACATAAAAATGCTTATACATGTGACATGACATTTGGAATTAGATGGCATTGAAAAAAAGAAAGAAAGATAGAAGTGCCATATGCAAGCATATGTTGTGTCCTATGCTATTCAAAACTTCCTATGTCAGCACGTTTGTGCTATTTTACTTGCCTCCGTCGCTGCTTCTTATGTCAATTGAAGTTAAAATGCAACAACGTAAATAATTTCAAGTGTATTGTCATGTATTCCAGCTGTTAACTCTATGTGGTGATTGAATCAGGAGAAACAAAGAAACAATCACCGAACTAAGTACACCTCCGCCGGGATCAAAAGATCTGTTTTTTGCTACTCAATACTCGCAGTCTTTCTTCACCCAATGTATGGCTTGCCTATGGAAACAACACCTATCATACTGGCGAAACCCACCATATACTGCAGTGAGATTCTTTTTCACAACTATCATAGCTTTGCTGTTTGGGACAATCTTCTGGCAAATTGGTTCCAAAAGGTAATCCACAAGCCATGAACCCATTCTCTAATTTCTCTGTCAATTTCTGAGTTAACCAATTCATTTATGTTGTATTTCAGGGAAACACAACAAGATATATTCAATGCAATGGGTTCTATGTACAGTGCTGTCCTTTTTGTTGGTGTACAAAATGCCACATCAGTGCAGCCGGTAGTCGCTGTTGAAAGAACAGTCTTTTATAGGGAAAAAGCAGCCGGAATGTACTCAGATTTACCGTATGCTTTTGGACAGGTATTGGCTGGAGCTGCAACAATCAAACATAAAACCATATCTCAAACTGCAAGTTTTCAAAACTCAACCTTCGCTAGCTCCGCCCGTGCTACATGGAATTTGAGCTATTTGCAAAAACATTCTAGTGTTATTGGAGACTGTAGTATTTATTTTTATGATGCATTTATAATTTTTCTCACTAGTTGTTTCATTATGCAGGTTGTGATTGAGCTCCCATACATTCTTGTGCAAAGTGTCATATATGGAGTCATAGTCTATAGTATGATCGGATTTGAGTGGACAGCAGCCAAATTCTTTTGGTATCTGTTTTTCATGTACTTCACCTTCTTATACTTCACATTCTATGGGATGATGACAGTAGCCGTAACTCCAAACCACAGCATCGCAGCCATAGTCGCTTCCGCCTTCTATGCAATATGGAACCTTTTCTCCGGCTTTATCATTCCAAAGACGGTAAGTTCAAATAATTTCAATTTGAATTCCACAATTGAGAAGACTAATATTTTTCTTTTTCCTATCGTGGCAGAGGATTCCTGTGTGGTGGAAGTGGTTTGTCTACATTTGCCCGGTCGCTTGGACTTTGTATGGTCTAGTTGCTTCACAGTTTGGAGACATTCAAACCACAATTGACACGGGTGTAACAGTGCAATACTTCGTGGAAAGTTACTTCGGTTTTAAGCATCATTTTGTGGGATATGTCGGTATAATCGTGGTTGGGTTCGCTGTGCTCTTTGGGTTCATCTTTGCCTTGTCAATTAAGACATTTAACTTTCAGAGAAGGTAATAAGCGTATGGAAATAGCACCCTCCAGGCAATGACCGTGGAGCTTTGAGACCATGTTATGTAATCCCTGATGTCTTTTTGGGTACGTCGGAAATTGTAATACATGTATATGTAATGAACTGGCACACACTGCAAAAACAAAAACAAAAACAAAGAAGAAGAAGAATTCCGAGCAGTTAATTTCAAGTCATTTTTTCCCTTAAAATTTTTTTGAACCTTTTATTTCGGTGTCTTTTTTATCCGATATTCAGGTATGTAGTCATTATATGTAATCCGTGTAAGTACATAATTGAATCTCTTTCGCGATAGACTTCTTGATGTTGGTGGTGTGTGTGAAATTGTTTTTAGGCCGTGCGTATTAATTGAACATTCCTAAAATACATTCTGATCAATCCAATGGAAAAACAAATCAAGCGTACAGATTGTAGAATTCACCCTAATGAAGTTTTTGAAACCGTTCGGTCCATTGGGTGTTTATTGGGCTTTATCATAGGTGTTTTATTTTGTCCAATCTTTGGATTTCCCTCCCCTCCGGCTCTCCCCCAACTTGATGTCCCCTTTGTCAAGTTTTTTTAATAAATTTTTTGTCGATCAAAAAAAGAAAAAGGAACGAAACTGAAATTGATAAAAGAAACGATAGGAAGAAAATAAAATAATTGAGGCTTGTATTTGGCACAATTTCCTTTAGATGAAATTCACCCTCGCTCCGGTGTTATGAGTTTGTAATAGCGCCTATCTCCCAGGATGCAACGATCTCACCTTGTAGAAGTAACACTACAATCTACAATTCTCTTGAACCAAAGTTGAGTATTGAACTCTCTCTCGGGGAAAATAAAGCAGAGCAATTTGAGGAGTGACGGGAAAACGCGCGCAACTAGAAATTCAAAGAGTGTCCAAAAATATGTAGGGGTTTGATTATGAAATTTAAAACTAACATTATTTTAATTTTTTTTTAAACAAAAACAAAAGCCTAATAGGCCAAAGGCTTTAGGATATTAAAGCCTCCAGGTGCCCAATCCTTTACACCAAAGTTGGTCATTTAATTCCACTCTATATTTTAGCATTCTCCCATTTACTCAGAAATTGTTTTCTACAACCAATACACCACATTAATCTCTACTCGAACGTGAACACATTACTATTTGGACCCACCCAAACGGTGTGACGGTCCCAATTTTATCTTAGCACAATGTTCGCTAGACTATAGTTTGAAAACCATATTTCCAACAAATAACAGAGAATGAGATGATAGATCACAAGTACTTAAAAACAACTTGGGCTGATTCTATATTTATAGGATTCTAAATACCTTTTCACATAGTTATGTCTTTTCATTCAAAATTAAAAGTCAATCCTTAAATGAATATCTCTTCAATAAAAAACATATCTTTAAAATTTAAATCTTACAAAGTTTTGTTATAAATGACATCTGTATAATGGATGACCATTCTTAAAACGTTCTTGAATAGGTTAGTTGCAAGTATTACCTATTGGACAAAATTAGTAGGCTTAGGTGTTACTAGCACCGGATTCAAAACTAGTAGGGTTAGGTGTGACTAGCCCTGGAGCCAAAACTAGTCAAAGTGATCGGGGATAGATTACTCATTGTAAAGGTTATCTAGCACTCGCGAAGCTATAAGGATTGTAACTATTGGACATAATGCAGCAAATCCCAAGTTGGACACTAGGGGTGTGGACTAGGATGTAAAGTTACAGACTGATCACGATAAATCGTTGTGTTTGATTTCTCTCTTCTCTTCTCATTTACTTCATGTTTGTCATGTCACAATTGCATGAGTAACTTGTCTATCATTGAATGTCATATAACCTAAAGAACCATTGCACGATTGATCACACTGTTTTGGATATTGAACAATAAAATTTTCCTGCGTTGCTTCTTCTTCTTCCTCCTCCTCTCTAGATGCATCCATTTGTAGAGAGAGAAAGAAGGAGAAAGTGGGGATGTCAAAGGCAGCAGTGTATGAAGAAAACCATATGATGAGGAAAACCGTAGAAGAGGCTGTAAGAGAACAATAAAAGATTGGAAGAACTGAATCTCAAGAAACTCACTCAAGCTCTCTCTAACCCTAAATTTCTCTCCGGTCTGCGCGCTCTCTCTCTCTCTCTCTCTCTCTCTCTCTCTCTCTCCCCCATAGATACATACATACATATATTGTTGTATGTGAATATTAGAAATGGATTTTGTATTTTACGACATACAGATGAAGCGGATGAAGCCGAAGATACAATGGTAACCAGTGTCTGCTGCTTACACTCAATTGGACCATCTCACAGCAGAAACTGGTTACCGTGGTATCTTTGGCTTCACCCGCTTCATCTGTATGTCGTAAAATATAAAATCCGTTTCTAATGTTCACATACAACAATGTATGTATGCATCTATGGGGGGGGGATTTAGGGTTAGATAGAGCTTGAGTGAGTTTCTTGAGATTGAGTTCTACGTTATTTTTCGAATGGAATAAAAGAACCCCGGTCTTCCATCCTTTCTCTATGAGGATCTATTTGAGGAATAAGTCAATCAATCAATCATTGCATTGGTAGGATTGTGGGAAAAAAAAAAAATCAATCATGAACCTAATTTATTTTTTCGTTACTTAGAGAAATGGTTATTTTGTGAGTTGAATTTTCATTGTAAAAGTGATTGTACACCGTTGTTTCTACTCTTACGAGCGGTTATCTTTTTGTGAGTAGTTTTAAAAGAAAAATCAATTGGGCTTAAGGGTTTCTAGCACCGGATTCAAAACTAGTTGGGTTAGGTGTGACGAGCACCGAAGTCAAATTAGTCAGAGTGAATGGGGATAGATTACTCGTTGTAAAGGTTATCTAGCACCCGCGAAGCTAGAAGAATTGTAGCTATTGGACATAGTGCAACAAATCTCAAGTTGGACACTTGGAGAGTGGACTAGGATGTGAAGCTACGGATTGACCCACGATAAATCGTTGTGTTTGACTTTTCTCTTCTCTACTCATTTACTTTATGTTTGTAATGTCACAATTGCATGAACCATTGAATGTCATATAACCTGTAGAACCATTGCATGATTGGTCACTCTGTTTTAGATATTGAACAATACAATTTCATGCGCTGTTTCTTCTTCTTCTCCCTCCTCTCTCAATACATCCATTTGCAGAGAGGGAAAGAGAAGGAGAAAATGGTGGTGTCAAAGGCAGTAGCGTACGAGAAAAACTGTATGAAGATGCTGGAAGAGAACAATAAAAGATTGGAAGAACTCAATCTAAAGAAACTTACTCAAGCTTTCTCTAACCCTAAATCCTCTCTTCTATGCTCTCTCTCTCTCTCTCTCTCTCTCTCTCTCTCCCCCCATAGATACATACATACATACATTGTTGTATGCGAATATTTGAAACGATTTCTGTATTTTATGACATACAGATGAAGCGGGTGAAGCTGAAGATACCTCGGTCACCAGTGTCCGCTGTTTACACTCGACTGCACCTTTTCACACACACTCTCTCTCTCTCTCTCTCCCCCTCCCATAGATACATACATACATACATTTGTTGTATGCGAATATTTGAAACGAGTTCTGATGAAGCGGGTGAAGCTGAAGATACCTCGGTCACCAGTGTCCGCTGTTTACACTCGACTACACCTTTTCACACTGGACACAGGTTATCGAGGTATCTTCTGCTTCACCCACTTCATCTGTATGTCATAAAATATAAAACCCATTTCTAATATTCACATACAACAATGTATGTATATATCTATGGAGAGAGAGAGAGAGAGAGAGAGAGAGAGAGAGAGAGAGAGAGAGAGAGAGAGAGAGAGAGAGAGAGAGGTTGAATGAGTTTCATGAGAGAGTTCTTCGTTGTTTTGTGAATGGAATAAGAGAACCCCAGTCTTCCCTCCTCTCTCTTTGAGAATCTGTTCACGGAAGAAGTTAATCAATCAATCATTGCATTGGTAGGATTGTAAAGAAGAAATCAATCGTGAACTTAATTGATTTTATCCTCACTTAGAGAAAGTGTTATTTTGTGAGTTGAACTTTCAGTGTAAAAGTGATTGTATACCGTCGTTTATACTCTAGTGAGATGTTATCTTTTTGTGAGTAGATTTGGATAGAAAATCACTTGGGGTTAGGTTTTACTAGCACCGGATTCAATACTAGGTTGAATAGGTGTGACTAGCACCAGAGTCATAATTAGTCAGAGTGATCGGGGATAGATTACTAGTTGTAAAGGTTATCTGTCACCCGCAAAGCTAGAAGGATTGTAACTATTGGACATAGAGCTGCAAATCCCAAGTTGGACACTTGGGGAGTGGAATAGGATGTGAAGTTACGGACTGAACCACGATAAATAGTTATGTTTGACTTCTCTCTTCTCTACTCCTTTACTTTATGTTTGTCATGTCCCAATTGTATGAGTAACTTGGTCTATCGTTGAATGTCATATAACTTGTATAACCATTGCATGATTGGTCACTCTATTTTGGATATTGAACAATAGAACTTCCTTGCGATGCTTCTTCTTGTTCTTCCTCCTCTCTAGATACATCCATTTGCAGAGAGAGAGAGAAGGAGAAAATGGTGGTGTCAAAGGCTGTAGCATTCAAGGAAAACTGTATATTGATAGAAGAGAACATGAAAGATTGGAACAACTCAATCTCAAGAAACTCACTTAAGCTCTCTTTAACCATAAATCCTCTCCTGCTTTCTTGCGCGCTTTCTCTCCCTCATAGATACATAAATACATTGTTGTATTTGAATATTAAAAATGGGTTTTCTATTTTGTGACATACAGATGAAGCGGGGGAAAACCGAAGATACCTCAGGAACCAGTGTCCGTTGCTTATAGAGAAGGGTCAGTCGACTGTACGCAGCGGACGTAGTTTACTGAGGTATCTACGGGTTCACCCACTTCATTTGTATGTCGTAAAATACAATACCCATTTATAATATTCACATACAACAATGTATGTATGTATGGAGAGAGAGAGAGAGAGAGAGAGAGAGAGAGAGAGAGAGAGAGAGGATTTAGGGTTAGAGAGAGCTTGAGTGAGTTTCTTGAGATTGAGTTCTTTGTTGTTTGGAAATAAAGAACCGCGGCCTTCCCTCCTTTCTCTTTAAGAATCTATTTGAGGAAGAAATCAATCAATCAATCATTGCATTGGTAGGATTATGAAGAAGAAATCAAACGTGAACTTAATCGATTTTATCCACACTCAGAGAAAGTATTGTTTTGTGTGTTGGACTTTAATTGTAAAAGCAATTATACAACGTTGTTTATACTATTGTGAGAGTTTTTCTTTTTGTGAGTAGTTTTGGATAGAAGACCACTTGGGGTTTGGGGTCACTAGAACCAGATTCAAAATTAGTTGAGTTAGGTGTGACTAGCACCAGATTCAAAATTAGTCGGAGTGATCGGGGATAGATTATTCATTGTAAAGGTTATCTATCACCCGCGAAGCTAAAATGATTGTATTTATTAGACATAGTGCAACAAATCCCAAGTTGAACACTTGGGAGTGAACTAGGATGTGAAGTTACGGACTAAACCATAATAAATCATTGTATTTGATTTTTCTTTTCTTTACTCTTTTACTTTATGTTTGCCATGTCAAAATTGCATGAGTAACTTGGTCTATCATTGAATGTCATATAACCTGTAGAACCATTGCATGATTGATCACTCTGGTTTGGATATTGAACAATAGAATTTCCCTACGCTTCTTCTTCTTCTTCCTCCTCTCTAGATCCATCCATTTGCAGAGAGAGAGAGAAGGAGAAAATATGGGTGTCAAAGGTAGCAGCATTCGAGGAAAACCGTATGAAGTGGCCGGAAGAGAACAATAAAAGATTGGAAGAAATCAATCTCAGGAAACTCACTCAAGCTCTCTCTAATCCTAAATCCTATCCTGTCTGTGCGCGCTCTTTCTTTCACTCTTTGGCCGCCAAAGATACATACATACATTTTTTTTGAAACGATATTCATACATAGTTGTATGTGAATATTAGAAATGGGTTTTGTATTTTATGACATACAGATGAAGCGGATGAAGCCTAAGATACCTCGGTAACTAGTGGCCGCTGCTTACACTCGACTAGACCTTCTCACAGGGGACACTAGTTACCGAGATATCTTCGGCTTCATCTGCTTAATTTATATGTGACAAAAAAAACCAAACCCATTTCTAATATTCACATACACCAATGTAGGTACGTATCTATGTGTGTGTGTGTGTGTGAGAGAGAGAGAGAGAGAGAGAGAGAGAGAGAGAGAACATGAGAGGATTTAGGGTTAGAGAGAGCTTGAGTCAGTTTCTTGAGATTGAGTTCATCGTGGTTTTGCGAATGGAATAAAAGAACCATGGTCTTCCATCCTTTCTCTTTGAGCATCTATTTGAGGAAGAAGTCAATCAATCAATCATTGCATTGGTAGCATTGCACAAAAGAAATCAATTGTGAACTTAATCGGTTTAATCCCCACTCAGGGAAAGTGTTATTTTGTGAGTTGAACTTTCATTGCAAAAGCGATTGTGCAACATTCTTTATACTATTGTGAGATTTCTTTTTGCGAGTACTTTTGGATAGAAAATCACTTGGGTTAGGTGTTACTAGAACCGGATTCATAACTAGTTGAGTTAAGTGTGACTAGCACCGGAGTCAAAATTAGTCATAGTGATCGGGGATAGATTACTCGTTGTAAAGGTTATCTATCACCCGTGAAGCTAGAAGGATTGTAACTATTGGACATAGTGCAGCAAATGCCAAGTTGGACATTTGGGGAGTGGACTAGGATGTTGAACAATAGAATTGCATGAATAACTTGGTCTATCATTGAATGTCATAGAACCTGTAGAACCATTGCATGATTGGTCACTCTATTTTGGATATTGAACAATAGAATTTCCTTGCGCTGCTGTGTGTGTGTGTGTGTGAGAGAGAGAGAGAGAGAGAGAGAGAGAGAGAGAGAGAGAGAGAGAGAGAGAGAGAGAGAGAGAGAGAGAATGGTGGTGTTCAAGACAGCAACGTACAAGGAAAACCATATAAGATGCTAGAAGAGAAAATTAAAGATTGGAACAACTCAATCTCAAGAAACTCACTCAAGCTCTCTCTAACCCTAAATCCTCTCTTGTTTGCTCTCTCTCTCTCTCTCTCTCTCCCTCTCTCTCTCTCATAGATACATTGTTGTATGTGAATATTAAAAAAGGGTTTTGCATTTTATGACGTATAAATGAAGCTGGTAAAGCCGAAGATTCCTCAGTAACCAGTGTCCACTGATTATAGAGAAGGTTCGGTTGAGTGTAAGCAATGGACATTGGTTACCAAGGTATCAGAGAAGGTTAAGTCGAGTGTAAGCAGTGGACACTGGTTACCTAGGTATCTTCAGCTTCACCCAATTCATTTGTATGTCGTAAAATACAAAACCCATTGACAATATTCACATACAACAATGTATGTATTTATGTATCTACGTGGAGGAGAGAGAGAGAGAGAGAGAGAGAGAGAGAGAGAGAGAGAGAGAGGATTTAGGGTTAGAGGGAGCTTGAGCGAGTTTCCTGAGATTGAGTTCTTCGTTGTTTTGAGAATGGAATAAAGAACCACGGTCTTCCCTCCTTTCTCTTTGAGGATCTATTTGACGAAGAAGTTTATCAATCAATCATTGCATTGGTAGGATTGTGCAGAAATCGGTTTTATCCCAACACAGAGAAAGTGTTATTTTGTGAGTTGAACTATCATTGTAAAAACGATTGTGCAATGTTGTTTATACTATTGTGAGAGTTATCTTTTTGTCAGTAGTTTTGGATAGAAAACCACTTGGGGTTAGGTGTTACTAGAACTGGATTCAAAACTAGTTGAGTTAGGTGTGACTAGTACCGGAGTCAAAATTAGTCATAGTGATTGGGGATAGATTACTCGTTGTAAAGGTTATCTATCACCCGTGAAGCTAGAAGGATTGTAACTATTGGACATAGTGCAGCAAATGCCAAGTTGGACACTTGGGGAGTGGACTAGGATGTCAAGTTTGCAGACTGAACCACGATAAATCATTGTCATATCACAATTGCATGAATAACTTAGTCTATCGTTGAATGTCATATAACTTGTATAACCATTGCATGATTGGTCACTCTATTTTGGATATTGAGCAATCGAATTTCCTTGCACTGCTTCTTCTTTTTCTTCCACCTCTATAGATACATCCGTTTGCACAGAGAGAGAGAGAGAGAGAGAGAGAAGGAGAAAATGGTGGTGTTAAAGACAACAGCGTACAAGGAAAACCGTATAAGATGCTGGAAGAGAACATTAAAGATTGGAACAACTCAATCTAAAAAAACTCACTCAGGCTCTCTCTAACCTTAAATCTTCTCCTAATTGCGATGTCTCTCTCTCTCTCTCTCTCTCATAGATACATTGTTGTATGTGAATATTAAAATTTGGTTTTGTATTTAATGACATACAAATGAAGCGGGTGAAGCTGAAGATACCTTGGTAACCAGTGTCAGTTGATTATAGAGAAGGTTCAGTCGAGTATAAGCAGTGGACACTGGTTATCGAGGTATCTTCAGCTTCACCCAATTTAGATGTAAATGGTAAAATACAAACCCGATTTATAATATTAACATACAACAATGTATGTATTTACGTATCTATGGGGGAGAGAGAGAGAGAGAGAGAGAGAGAGAGAGAGGGGGGATTTAGGGTTAGAGAGAGTTTGAGTGAGTTTCCTGAGACTGTGTTCTTCGTTGTTTTGCGAATGGAATAAAAGAACCGCGGTCTTCCCACCTTTCTCTTTGAGGATCTATTTGAGAAAGAAGTCACACGATAAATCACTGTGTTTCTTTTCTCTTTTCTCTACTCATTTACTTTATGTTTGTCATGTCACAATTGCATGAGTAACTTGGTCTATCATTCAATGTCATATAACCTACAGAACCATTACATGATTGGTCGCTCTTGTTTGGATATTGAACAATAGAATTTCCCTGTGCTTCTTCTTCTTCTTCCTCCTCTCCAGATACATCCATTTGCAGAGAGAGAGAGAAGGAGAAAATGGTGAGGTCAAAGGCAGCAGCGTTTGAGGAAAACCGTATGAAGGGCCGAAAGAGAGGAATAAAAGATTGGAAGAACTCAATCTCAAGAAACTCACTCAAGCTGTCTCTAATTCTAAATCCTATCCTCTCTGCGCTCTCTCTCTCTCTCTCTCCCCCCCCCAAACATACATACATATATAGTTTTTTTTAAACAATATACTTACATAGTTGTACGTGAATATTAGAAATGGGTTCTGTATTTAAAATACAGATGAAGCAGGTGAAGCCAAAGATACCTCGATAACTAGTGGCCGCTGCTTACACTCGACTGGACCTTCTCACAAGAGACACTAGTTACCGAGTTATCTTCGGCTTCACCTGCTTCGTCTTTATGTCACAAAATACAAAACTCATTTGTAATATTCTCATACAACAATGTACGTACGTATCTATGAGTGAGAGAGAGAGAGAGAGAGAGAGAGGACATGAGAGGATTTAGGGTTAGAAAGAGCTTGAGTCAGTTTCTTGAGATTGAGTTCTTCATTGTTTTGTGATGGAATAAAAGAATCATGGTCTTCCCTCCTTTCTCTTTGAGTATCTATTTGAGGAAGAAGTCAATCAATCAATCATTGTATTGGTAGGATTAGGAAGTAGAAATCAATCGTGAACTAACTTGATTTTGTCCTTACTCTGAGAAAGTGTTATTTTGTGAGTTGAACTTTCTTTGTAAAAGCGATTGTACACCGTTGTTTATACTCTTGTGTGAGTTTATCTTTTTGTGAGTAGTTTTGGATAGAAAATCCCTTGTGATTAGGTGTTACTAGCACTAGATTCAAAACTAGTTGGGTTAGGTGTGACTAGCACCAGAGTCAAAATTAGTCGGAGTGATTGGGGATAGTTTACTCGTTGTAAAGGTTATCTATCAACCGCAAAGCTAGAAGGATTGTATTTTTTGGACATAGTGCAGCAAATCCCAGGTTGGACACTTTGGGAGTGGACTAGGATGTGAAGTTACAGACTAAACCACGATAATCATTGTATTTGATTTCTCTTTTCTCTACTCTCTTACTTTATGTTTGCCATGTCACAATTGCATGAGTAACTTGGTCTATCATTGAATGTCATATAACCTGTAGAACCATTGCATGATTGGTCACTCTTGTTTGGATATTGATGGGGATAGATTACTCATTGTAAAGGTTATCTAGCACTCACGAAGCTAGAAGGATTGTAACTATTGAACAAAATGAAGCAAATCCTAAGTTGGACACTTGGGGAGTGACTAGGATGTGAAGTTACGGATTGAACCACGATAAATTGTTGTGTTTGATTTCTCTCTTCTCTACTCATTTACTTTTTGTTTGTCATGTCACAATTGCATGAGTAACTTGGTCTATCATTGAATGTCATATAACCTGTAGAATCATTGCATGATTGGTCACTCTATTTTGGATATTGAACAATAGAAAATTGCACATTCATTAGCTGATTTTGTGGTCTTTTTTTTTTAATTGAGCTTGCTTAATCTGATGAAGTGTGTAGTTCTTATTTTGCGTTCTATTTGAGAAACCCAATTCACCCAAATCCATTCTTAGGCTTTGTTTCCCATTTGATTTTATGGGAATCCCATAAAATCAAATGCGTTGATTTTAGCGAGTGACGATTTTAGAAAATGAGTCATTTGCTAAAATCAACCTGTTTGATTTTATGAGATTCCCATACAATCAAATGGGAAACAAGGCCATAATTTTATTGACAAGCTGAAAGGGATTTTCTTTGGGGATCCACTAAGTCGTACATCTCTTGGTGGTTTAGGAATTCGTAAGGCTAAGTTGCATGACATTAATGCTCAGTTTGGATGGCAAGAATTTTGAGGAGGAATGAGAATGTGATACCATATTTCTGTGATTCCGACGTTTGGAAAAGAGAACAATTGGACTGAGATGCCATACTTCCTTGATTTTGTCGTTAGGAAGAGAGACAAGAATAGGAATGTGATTGCTGATGACATATTCAACTAGGAACCACATTCCCAGATTGAGTGGAAATCTCAACCCTCCATTACCCCATGGAAATCTTAGATTACTGGCTCAATTATTAAAAATAAATGTTCACTTTAATAAATTTTCAAAATAATTATTTTTTGCATAAGATTACTGAATTAAGTCAGACACCAGAATGAAATTACTCCAGTTATATATTGAATTCATATGAATTTAATTCCTAGTAATCATATTCCTGTTCCTACTCAAGAAAATTCCTCAGTATTTGATTCCTAGTAATTATATTCCTTTATCTATTTAAAATTCCGGTCATCCAAAAATAGCCTAATTATTTCTATGGCCAAGTTACATTGGTTCGTGAACACAGAACGTAGGTCCTAATGAGCACGTGCTTTACTTGGCAAGTACGGTAGCAATCCCATACATTTTTTTTAAAACAAAAGGCAAATGTCATTATACCCAAGTAGAGGCCTAAAGGCAATACAGACTTCATCACAATACAAACACAAATGTAAACCCATATATCATTCTCATCCATCTTCGGTACCAATCCAGGCATCAAACATCTAATAAGGATAATCTCTCTCTCTCTCTCTCTCTCTCTCTCTCTCTCTCGGAATCACCACTGATGAGTCGATGACATATGTCCCGCTTGTTCAAATTATGTGGAATTAGCTCTGCACATTCTTAGTGAAGGCCCAAATGCTTCAAAATTCGGAATTCCAGCCCCAGCCCACAATTTTTTTCTAAACCTGTTGGAGAGTGGATTGTGGAAAATTGCACTTCAAACATTATGCACGCATGGATCTGGTATAAATTGGGCCGTTGTTTTCCGTTCACTTGTTGGACCATTTGGTTGTTGTGGACGTCGCTACAGGAAAAATAAATTCTAGTTGAAAACGGCTACTACAAAAAACCATAAACATCACGCTTTTTAAGCGTGATGTTTCACTTTCCATCACGCCCATGAAAGCGTGATGGCTCCAGGTGTGATTGTAAGTCGGGCATTTTCTATCACGCTTTAAAAGCGTGATAGAAAGATAATAACGATCACGGTAAAAAAGCGTGATGATTTATTGTAAAAAGTGAGACGAAAACTAATTCCATGCGGTCTTTTTTGGTTTTCTATCTCACTTTTCATGTAAAAGCGTGGTGTTTTATAGTTTTAGATCTCGGTTTTCCATCTTTACCATCACACACAAAAAGCGTGATTAAAAGATGCACCATCTTCAAAAAAAAAAAAAAAAAATTTTGAATTAGGAAAATTCTGAGACCAATTCTCTATACGTCTTATATTAAGCCGTATTCACTTGAAATCCTTTTCCAACGCCACCATTAACACATGCAAGACCATAACAAATAATATAACCAACAAAGGGAACCCAACCACAAAGAAACTAACCAAATAACAAGAATGATTGTTATCAAACAAATTATTGACATAGGAAAAGGTGAAACACCAGTTAAGTATCCCAATTAGAGTAGCATTCACAAAATTAATAGGGATATACATAGAATGAGCCTTATCGGTAATCAAGTTCCATACAGAAAGATTACTGGAATGTGTGCATTTCACATTACAGGACTTAGAGACTGAACATTCAGCTAGCTAAAGAATAAGTCCCACGTAATTTAATTCATAAGCCTCTAATAGCTTCATTATTTTCTACATACATTGCTTGGCAGAGAGAAGATCTGTAGGCTCCACGCCTTACTCAAGGCCTCTCAAGTAGTGTCCCAATAGCATACACCTTAACAAAAAAACACACAAGAAGCAAACAAACAAACCGTGAGGAAAAGGAGATGACCATGATGATGATGACTTAATGGAATCCAAGATCTAAGTAAATTATCTGGTATCAGATTTGGGAATATTAAAGGAATCAAGATGAAGATGTAACAAATAGAAGTGCAGAGTGTATAACCAGAAACGAACTGAAGTTTGGATGAAAGAAAATTGGATCCTTGAGGAAAGTAGGAAAGTTTGCTAGTCAAATCTCAAAAAAGCAGTTAGCAGTAACCAAAACAATGTATCTCCCGGTTTGGTCAATGTAAATACATCAATGATATGTGAGCTAAGAAAACACTGGAGGCTGAGTGGAACTAACCAAAACAGAAGACGATCGAGATAGTCTCCGGTCAATGAAATCAGGGGCTGGTGTTGAAGTGATGTATTCTCCACCAGATCAATGCAATCTTCATCAGTTCTCCAAATTCAAAATACCGGTTTGAGATGTTTTCCAATAAAGGAGCCTTCGAATGAATCTTGGGAGAAAGAGTTGCGAGTAGACCGTGTACTACAGAGTGGATCACTTCCTTTAACTCAGGGCATGTTTGTTCTGATAACTCGGCTACCTGTTTATAAAAATCACAAGTACCAGAATACATTCTTTAAAAAAAAGCTTCTTTCTTCGCCCCGGTCATTTTCTCTACAAAAACAAAATAAAAACACAGGAGATGATTGTAGAATACAGTGGCATAATTTCAGCGCATGAATACCTTAGTCATCACTAGAAAAGGATTCATGTGTGATTTCCCTATTTCTTTCTTAGGAGCAAAAAGGTAGAAATCCATCACAGGCATAATAGGCATGCTATAATGATATATTAGCAAGTCAAAATTGCAATTCGAAATATGATATTCGAATGCGAGTTTGTAGGGTGCAAGGGTACTTACCTGTTGAAGCTTTGGTTTTGGATGTGGAAGTTTGGGGATTCGGGGAAAACTGCCAAAGACATTCAAACTTCATATAAGAACAGCAAACGTAAAACCCTAAACACTAAACACAACAAACAAGAACAGATGCCCACAGGATCTGTCCACAGAAAAGAAATCTCAAAGCCCTAGATCGAGATAAGCAGTGGAAACGAACCTCACAGGAGAATCTGATCGACCCCACGCACTTCGAACGAGAAATAGAGGAATTGGGGTTTTCTGGAAACGAGGGGGGAGAGAGAGAGAGAGAGAGAGAGAGAGAGAGAGAGAGAGAGAGAGAGAGGCATACCGGCGGTAGAAGAAGAGGAGACTAGCGGGAGGGAGACCAGCTAGGGCTTGTTGGGGTTTTCTGGAAACAAGGAGATGGGAAATGCGGGGACCCTCATTTATGGTAGTATTCTATTTTCAATCACGGTTGTTGAAATAAAACGAGATTAAAAATAGAAATTACCATCTCGCTTTTTTAGGAGCTGCGGCAAAATCACAAACCATCTCAGTTTATTAGGAAAAGTGTGATTATTAATTTCCTCCCAATTTCTTTATCACGCTTTTGAAAAAAGTGTGATCTTTCCAAATTTCTTAGTGTGATCTTTATAGATTATTGTAGTAGCGCGGAGTCGCTACCCGGGTTTTTATTTTGGAAAATGATTTAATACCCGAGAAACCATTTTGAAAATAATGGCGCTCGCACCATTGATTTTGGAAAAAAGAATTTAATTTGAAAAACTAGAGTTTTTGGATTCAGGGAGCCAGGTTACGAACGGGGAAGGTTTTTAAGGCACCCCGCTCGCCCGATTAAAAATCGGTCTTTACTAAATATTTATGGGATTTTTAGAAAATATTTTAATGCAAAACTTTAATCAAATAAACAATTTAATTATCATGCAAAAAAAATAATTAAACATTGAAAAGGACAACAAATAATATAATTAATGAAATAACAGCAAAGAATTAAAAGAAAAACCATTTTCTCAAACAGTTTTTAAAGGAAAATGATTTTGAAAACCGGATTTAAAAAATAATGCCGTGTGGCACTCCATGAGTATTGTGCGGTACAGACAGAGTGCCGTGCGACACTGTTTACCCAGCAAACAGTTTGAAAACTTGATTTTTGACAGAGATGAAAACTTAATCACTTCTATGACTTATAACTCCATAAAATTGATTGTTTTAGATTTGGAAAATCAAGTTTTTGTATGGGAAATGTCCCTCCTCGAGATTACGCCATACGATCCAATAATTTTACCGTATGGCGAAATCGAGGAGGTTTTCAATCTAACTGTTCTTGCTGGAGCATTAATCTACCAAGCACAAGAATGGTATAGAGAAATCACCTTGTGTTCGGTATCACCCCTCAGAGTACCAAAGCCATGGGCTTTGGCGCAAAAACGGAAATTTCGGAACAGAGCTTCCCAGAATGGGCAAACCTTCTGGAACTTTTGATATCGGCTTTGTTATGGATTTTATCGCGAACACCTGTTCAATCCTACGACGAAAACACCCCTACGGATCTTGGGAACAATGAATCACAGAAAAAGCAAACAAATATGTGCGTAATGAAAAACCGGAAAGAAAGCAAGACACAAGATATACGTGGAAAACCTCAACGTGAGGAAAAACCACGGGAGCCACACCAGTCCACTATGAATCGAATCAAGGAGTACAAGTCTTCTCACAATCTCTCTGAGATTGGTTTTCTCTCGCCTCTCTCTATTTTTCACGCTCTGAAAAACTAACTTTCGATCTAACCAACACACAAGTCGGCCGAAACCCTAAAAGACAATTTAGGGCCTCGGTAGCGCTACAGGTAAACACCTGTAGCGCTCCAGAACTCTCTGTCCCGAAATTAGGTCCTAGGTAGCGCTACCCCATTTCCTTGGTAGCGCTACCGCTTGGTTATCTGCACACTCCCAACAATCTCCCACTTGAAGATAACCTGAAGCATCCGCAAATAAACAACTGCAAACCCAAATGATCTCAATCAAACCGTGGACGTAGTCATCTGACCCCTCTTGGTGTGACTCCAGGCACATCATCTCTTCAAGCATGAAGGCCAACTGAAGTTGAACACAACTTCAGTTTCTGAACAGTAACAGACTTGGTCAACATATCTGCCGGATTTCGTTCTCCCAAAATCTTCTCTAGCAACAAATCCCCATCCTCTAAAAGTGAACGAATGAAATGGTACCTTAAATCAATATGCTTCGTCCTAGCATGGAACACTGGATTTTTGGCAAGGTGTATAGCACTCTGGCTGTCACTGAAAAGAACGCAGTTCTCTTGCTTCAAACCCAACTCCTCCAAAAAGCCCTTCAACCAAATCATCTCCTTTGCAGCCTCAGTCACGGCCACATACTCAGCTTCTGTCGTGGATAGTGTCACTAATTTCTGCAGACGTGAGACCCAGCTCACCGCTGTTGAACCCATAGTATAGATATAGCCTGTGGTGCTTCGCCGCGTATCCTGATCACCGGCAAAATCTGCATCCACATATCCCTGCACTGTCAATTTCCCTTTCCCAAAACAAAGTGGCAAATCAGTGGTACCTCTCAAATATCGCATGATCCACTTTACTGCTTCCCAATGCTGTTTCCCGGATTGCTAGCAAACTCGCTCACAACTCCCTTTGCATGGGCAATGTCTGGTCTCGTGTTCACCATCGCATACATCAGGCTACCCACGGCCGAGGTATACGGAACCTTGGCCATGTACTCTCTCTCTGCATCTGTCTTGGGTGATTGCCCCTGAGAAAGTTTGAAATGACTTCCCAAGGGTGTGCCAACTGCCTTAGCACTCTGCATACTGAACCTCTCCAGAACACGTTCAATATACTCAGCCTGACTCAACCGCAAGGTCCCCTGAGCCTTATCTCTGCTGATCCTCATCCCAAATATCTGCTTAGCCGCACCCCAGGATCTTTCATAGCAAACTCCGTTGCCAATCGTTGCTTTAACTCGTTGATCTCCCTAACACAGAACCTGCTACAAGCATGTCATCTACGTAGAGCAATAAAATGATGTAGCTAGACTCAAACCTCTTGAAGTAACAACGGTGATCTCCATTGCACCTTGTGTAGCCACTGTTGCATGAAACCATCAAACTTTCGTACCCCCACTGTCCGGGAGCTGTTTCAAACCATACGAGACTCTTCTTGAGTCTCGCACACCATCTCTTCCTTGTCTTTCACAATGAAGCCAACAGTCGCTTCATGTAGATTTCTTCATCCAAGTCCCCGTGAAGAAAAGCGTTTTAACATCTAAGCGCTCAAGGTAGAGATTTTCAAGAAGAACCAAACTCAACACCACTGATAGTGGCCATCTTCACAACCGCGAAAATATCTCGTATAATCGATCCCCTCCTTCGTTGGAAGCCTTTTACAACCAATCTTGCCTTGTACCTTTTCTTGCCATCACTCTCCGCTAAGTCGAAAAACCCATTTGTTCTCGCAAAGCTTTCTTTCTCTGGGAAGTGAGCTAAATCGCCAAGTATCGTTGGAATGAAGAGAATCCATCTTTTTCGCATCGCGATCTTCCACTTAGCCGACTCGGAAACCCGCATAGCCTCATCATAGCACTCGGTTCTCCCTTTGTCCGTCAAAAGCAAGTAATCAAGCGAAGAAATATATTTCGGATTCGGCCTGTGTACTCTGGTTGTCCTCCTCAACTCTCTGACCGCTGAACTAGTCCCTGTCTCTAGAGCTACCTCATCTGAAACTGTCTCATCTAAAGCTCTCTCCTCTGCCTGACCAGACCTCTGTTCAACCCCACTGTCATCTGGAAGATCCTCCAACCCAAAGTACTCGGACGTATCTCCATCCGAGGTGATACTCCCACTGCTCTGTTTGCTGTCCCTGTCTTTGTACATCACCTTTTCATCAAACACAACGTCTCTGCTTCTGATTATCTTACGGTTCTTGTCATCCCAAAAACGATAACCAAACTCATCTCCGCCGTACCCAATAAAGGTGCACTTCTGTGACTTAGCATCAAGTTTATCCATGTCCTTGTCGCTAATATGCACATAGGAAACACAACCGAAAACGCGTAAGTATGAGAGATTTACCTCTTTACCACTCCAAACCTCCTCTGGTATGCCAAAATTCAACGGAACTGATGGCCCAAGATTGATCAAATATGCTGCTGTGCTGACTGCATCTGCCCAAAACATCTTGGGCAACCCTGCGTGAATCCGCATGCTCCTAGCACGCTCAGTCAAGGTCCTGTTCATCCTCTCTGCAATGCCATTATGCTGCGGAGTCCCTGGAGGTGTCCTCTCTAAACGAATCCCGAATAGAGCGCAGGCTTTCTTGAACTCCCCCAACTCATACTCTCCGCCATTGTCGGACCTCAACCTTTTCATCTTCAAATCTGTTTCATTCTCAACCATGGCCTTCCACTTCTTGAAGACTTCAAAGACCTCTGACTTGTGCTTCATGAAGTATACCCATACCTTCCTCGAGTGATCGTCGACAAAGGTAACATAGTAATAAGAACCGCCAAGAGAAGACACTGTAGCTGGACCCCACACATCGTATGGACAAGCTCTAGCTTCGAGCCCCGGGAGGCTCGCCGCCTTTCAAAGCTAACCCGTTTTGTTTCCCGAAGATGCAATCCTCACACATGTCAATATCCACGACTCTAAACCCGGTAGCTTCCCATTCGACTGCAAAACCTTCATTCCCTTCTCACTCATATGCCCCAGTCTTCTGTGCCACAAATTTGAACTCTCCTTACTGTCTACAACAGCAAGTGTATCGCTACCATGTGAAGTCAAGTAAAGTGTACCAACTTTCTTGCCTTTAGCCGCCACCATGGTACCGTTGGAGACTTTCCACGTGTCCCCTGTGAATGTCGAAGTATAACTCTTCGCCGCAAGTCGTGTCCGACC
This sequence comes from Vaccinium myrtillus, assembly GCA_016920895.1. Taxonomy (NCBI): domain Eukaryota; kingdom Viridiplantae; phylum Streptophyta; class Magnoliopsida; order Ericales; family Ericaceae; genus Vaccinium; species Vaccinium myrtillus. Next base: position 16,654,801 of record CM029274.1, read on the forward strand.
GAAACAAGACTCCTCTTTAACTTCGGAACGTGTCGACATCTTTCAGACACCATCTGTACCCCTGCGTCGCAATTTGAACATCCCATTTTCCCACTATACTGCAAGGCTCGTCGTCCCCCAAGTATACTTTCCCAAAGTCCCCTGCTACATAGTTGAGAACCTCCCGTTAGAGTGGCGTGGAATGAAGCACCGAATCAATCACCCACGATTCGGCGTCGGCTGCATTCATAGCAAGAATAAGTGCATCGTGCACAACATGAGCCTCTTGCCTTTGTTATTCTTCTTCGGTGCTTTGCGGGTTTGTGACATGTGGCCTATCGACCACAATTCCAACATTCACCTTTAATAGGCCGAACCCGAGATTTGGCCTTATTTCCTTACCCTTGGATTTCGACTGTTCTGTTCCGATTCGACCACCCCCGGCCCGGCTTCTTCCCCTCTGCTCAAAACTTAGAGCTGAACCCGAACTACCCGAACCATCAATCGAACCCCTTCGACCTCCTCGGTCAAAATCAAACCGACAACCCGACTCGGTTTCAACTTTTCTTTCCCCGCCGATTCATCGATCGCAGAACCGTGACTGCCCGGCTCTCGGGCGGTGAGACAATTAACAAGGCTTGAACCTCATCATCAAACTCAATAGCAACAAACGTAAGTTGATCAACTATCGTATTGAACTCACCGAGATGTGACATAAAGGAAACCCCTTGACCATAGACAAAGGTTAAAAGTTTTTTCATAAGATGTACCTTATTCGCAGCAGACGGTTGCTCGTACATCTTCTTTAGTGCTTCCATAAGCTCTTCCGTCGTTTTCTCCTTCAATATGTTGTGTGTGACTGACTTTGAAAGGGACAGACGAATAACCCCTAACGCCTTCCTGTCCAGAACGTCCCAATCCTCGTTGCTCTCTGTAGCTTTCTTCCCCTTTACTTTACGCTGCGGCCGGTAAAGATCCTTCGATCTGAGATAGTCCTCTATCTGCGTTTTCCAAAACGCGAAGTCTGACCCATCAAACTTATCGAGCTTCGATTTGCCTTCTTTAGAACCCATAGCTCCCACTGAAACCCTAGCCTGCCCGAACGAGATTAAACCCTAACCTGTCAAACAAAACCCTACCGCAACCGCGGCTCTGATACCAGTTGTTATGGATTTTATCGCGAACACCTGTTCAATCCTACAACGAAAACGCCCCTACGGATCTTGGGAACAATGAATCACATAAAAAGCAAACAAATATGTGCGTAATGAAAAACCGGAAAGAAAGCAAGACACAAGATATACGTGGAAAACCTCAACGTGAGGAAAAACCACGGGAGCCACACCAGTCCACTATGAATCGAATCAAGGAGTACAAGTCTTCTCACAATCTCTCTGAGATTGGTTTTCTCTCGCCTCTCTCTATTTTTCACGCTCTGAAAAACTAACTTTCGATCTAACCAACACACAAGTCGGCCGAAACCCTAAAAGACAATTTAGGGCCTCGGTAGCGCTACAGGTAAACACCTGTAGCGCTCCAGAACTCTCTGTCCCGAAATTAGGTCCTAGGTAGCGCTACCCCATTTCCTTGGTAGCGCTACCGCTTGGTTATCTGCACACTCCCAACAGGCTTGGACCTCCTTTGCACTTCAGACCTCGCTACGATATGACGATGGATTGTTTTGGTTTCAGGCTTAATGGAATAAGGAAAGGTTGAGACACGGTCTCGGACCAAAATAGAGTATCAAGGATTTCGGGTTTCAAATTGGGTTTTCTTCTGGAGGAGTTTGGAATGATTATTGGACTGATTTGTGGAAGTAGTAGTTTGGTATGAGATGGCTAAGAATTTTGGCAGAATTTAGAGGACGTTTTCCATGGTTTCCCATTGCTCTCTTCTCCTCAAACCGATTGGGATTTTATAGCCGAGAAAATCGACTTGGTCTCCAAGTATTCTTGCTACCCACTCAAGGCAATGATGCCTATGATGTAGCCTTTCATCCTTGCAAGAAACCATCATGAAGATGAGGAACCGTTTGTCAACATTTCGAGCTGCTAGAAGCTCTGCAAAAGTTGATCTGATGTATGACAGTGTCATGCGGCACTAAAATTGTATCGTGCGGTACTGAAACTGTGCCGCGCGGCACTCTTCCACCGCCATTGTAAGAAAAGGACGCCGTTTTGACTTGGAGGGTATCGTTTCGAGAAGCTTTTCCGAGCATTTCTTTTCATTATCGGGGATTAAAATGCGTACGAGAGCTTAATTTTAGGGTGTCTATAGTTGTCTCGAGACAAAATCATTTTAATCCGGGTACAAATCATGCCCATTTAGACTGACCATTTTCTGCAAAGGGTGTTTTGGCCAGAAGCTTGGAATGGCGATTTTTGTGCGAATCCATAAGCCTTGCCGATCGCAATTACCATGCCGGTCAACTGGAAACCACCAGCTCCAGGTTTCTCTAAACTGAATGTTGATGGTGGTGTTCGAGGAAAAATTGCTAGACCACTACGTAATTGGAGATTGTGCTGGGAATTGGGATTTGGGTTCAAAGTTTTCAAAGACAAGCTGTGACAGCACCGAGTTTAGCAGCAGAGCTTTGGGCATTGTGTGATGGTCTTAAGCTCATCATAGACAGAGCCGGCCCAAAATTTGGGTTGTGCATGCCCGACTTCAAGCTTGGTTGCTAGACATACAAGTCAAATAGTAAAAAAATCAATGGGTAGTGTTAATGCCAAAACTATTTTTGATTGTGCCAAAACTCAAATGTATGAAATGTTTGTACTCATATGTAAAGTACAAGCTCTTTATGCATTAAAGTTTTGACACAATAAAAAATAGTTTTGACATTATCACTACCCAAAATTCAAAGGTTACATTGTGCTTTTAGCTTGAATTATATAGAATAAATCAATAACAAAATTAAAATCGAACCTCGATTATAGTGTTTTATGATTAGAACGGTCCAATTAAAAGAAAACAACTTCTTGCATTTTTTGAAGGAAATTCTTCTTGATTTTTATTATATCCGAGAAGGGTACGCTTCCCTTTCTCTCGATAATCGATTCTCTCCAATTATGTCAGGACGGAGGCGGTTTCACATTCTCTCGATAGTCCTACAAGCCATGCAACTATTGGAAAATGCTGACAATTTCAATCAACTATTAAAGATCCTATATGGTTTTTTTTTTTTTTTTGGAAAACGTCAAGATCCTACAAGTTAATAGTGCTTCTTCTTTAAATCCAAAGGAATCAATGGTATTAGCAAACATAAAAAAACCTATCACGGGAAGCTTGTTTTAGTCTAAAAGTTGACTTCTTAAGTTTGCAGCCAAGTGCCCTTTTACTTTACATTAAAGATCCTACATTGAAGGTAACATTCAAGCACATATTCCGTGAAACGAACAAGTGCAAGACTTTTTGGCCAAGACGGTGAATTAAGATATGCAAGCGACTACATTTCAAATCAATTGTATGACGATATCAATTGTTGGGTTGAATGGAGATTCTTTCTTTTGGCTAAAATATTTGTATGACGATATTCAAGGCATCTCATATCCCACACACTGTTTAATTTAGTTACTACTCCATATTATCGGCTTTTTAAAAACAATAAAATAAAATCAAGGTGTTGGTTAGAGACAAAATAGGCAATAATTGCAGTTTAAATATATTGCTCTGATTCACCAATAGCGTTTACCAAAAATAGTTTTCATATACTTTGCATTATTAGGGTCAACCCTTTGTTTGGTTTCCAGTTTTGGAAATTTATTTTTCTAAAATTTTGATTAATTCGTCATCTGTCTTTTTTCATCTTTAATGATTTTTTTATCAAATCATTCATGTATCTCTATTAAAAAATAAAAAAAAACTTTATTATCATATTAAAAAATTGACTAAAGATGAAAAATTACGCAACTCTATACAAAATTATTATCTCCAAAATTTATCTCAAAACTACCAACCAAATAAAGAAGCTTAAATTGTGTCGAGGTATACGTTGTTGTGCACATTACTAATCTTTTTTGATGAAATCTCTTTGTACGTACCATATGACTTTTATGAATAAAATTTCAGATGTCCAAATTTTTTTAAATAATAATCATGTTAAATTAATGTAAACCACCCCAAGTAGTTGGCATGATGATAATCAGATTTGAAACTTGAGGGTTTGCTCCCTCTTAAAGTCTCATATTCGAAACTTCTCACGTGCTATTAACTTGTTTAGGGTCAGTCTATACGGAGTTTTACTCTAACCTTAATTGAGCTCTGCAAGTGGGCGTTGTTATTAGGCTCCGAGATTAGTAACTGACGAGGAAATCTGAATTCTAAAATGTCTGAGGAGCCAAAAAAAAGACCTTTCACATTCATGACAGGCTAAGTCATTGATTTTGGAAGGTGGGACAACGAAATATTCGGCTCTGGCAAATCAAAATAGAGACAGCATTCGTAGATAGAACAATATAAATTGGTCAGTTGACGTAGGAAACAAAAATGGATTTTTTTTAATTTTAATTTTAGTTACGGAATGTCAAAAGGTATTTCTGCCAGCGGATGACATAATATTTTACTCCATAGGAGTGTATAATCATTTCATTGAAACCTTTTTAGCATGTTAATCTTATAGTTTAGGGACAGAATAAAACCTTTTTATTCTTATTCCTGTTCCTACTCAAGAAATTGAATAAAATAGGGACAGAATAAAATAGGCATATATAATCAAACGAATTACAATTCCAATATACTTTTACAGTTATCAATTAATTACTTCCTGTGTTATTAATACACTTTTCTCTAATATAATTAATACTACAATATTAACAATATCAATCCCCCTTAAGGCGCTGATTAGCATGTTACTCTTATAGTTTAGGGACAGAGTAAAACCTTTTTAAGAGTAACATGCTAATCAGCGCCTTAAGGGGGATTGATATTGTTAATAGTGTAGTATTAATTATATTAGAGAAAAGTGTATTAATAACACAGGAAGTAATTAATTGATAACTGTAAAAGTATATTGGAATTGTAATTCGTTTGATTATATATATATGCCTATTTTCTATGTACACGCACTTTTAAATTGTTTGCATATATATTCAATTTAATTTGTTGTAACTCTAAAATAAAAGAGAGAATTGGGGGGTATTATTGGAAATAGATAATAAAAAAATTGTTAGGAAGTTGTAAGAATTAATAATCAGTGGGATAGTATTGTAAAAATAATTTTTGCACTTCCCTTATCTTCTTGCACTCCTCTTATTTTTACCAACGTAAACTTACTAAACTATTCTTACTGATTAACTTTTCCACAAATGTAGGGTTATTTCGTCATTTCACATGGGTAAGCGCACAAAAAAAAAAGAGTGCAATAGGATAAAGAGGAGTGTGAAAATTATTTCATTTTTTTTCTGATCAAAATGAAAAAGATTATATTGATAACAATCCAGCGGCACTTACATAACGAAGACCCTTACAAAAATTTTGGACAAAGCCAAACTGATCATCTACTAATGTAAAATGAGAAAAAGACAAGGTAAACAATGTCTTTCACCCCCAGCGCAGACGTTGAGCCTGACACAAACATCTACACTGAAATAGGAAAGTAATTCTTGTTTTTTTTTTTTTTTTGAAATGGAAGACATGTCATTAATAAAGGCCCGAAAGCCAAGCCAATCAGCAATTACATGATTTCAATACAAAACGGAAAGAACCAATACTACTAAGACTCGGACACGAGCACACCACAAAAAGCCACGACGAGCGTGGGGCTCTAAGACTCATACTGCAGAGCAGACACAGATCCATAAAAGGGTCGATGCATAGGGTCCTACCCAAGCTCAACAGTATCTTACGATTCAATCCAATACATATAAAGCTCAAATGAAATCGACTTCCTGGAAAACTAATAACATAACAGAACCAAAAGGAAACTAAACAAATAAGGAGAAACAGGGCTAAAACAACGAGGCATTGGAGTCCACCCGAGTCAACTCACTGAGTTGCACCGAGTCACCGCAAAGCTCCGAGTTTATACCGAGTTGCCACTCCGGGATAGGAAGCTAAACTCCATAGTCGCCGCCTTAGAAGCTCTGGAGCTTTTATTAGTCGGAAGGTGTGCGGGCCGCACTGTCATCACCAGAACATCAGATCTGTCCAAGGGGAGGGGCGGAGAAGGAGTTGGTGGTGGAGGAGGTTGTGGCAGCAGCAGAGGAGGACTGGGCGGTTGAGTGGTGTGAAGATGAGTAGGTGGTGGGTGGAGAGGAGGGGTTACCTTGGCTGAGGAGATGCAACGGTGAGGAAAGGGCGGGGCGGCGGTGAAGAGGAAACGGGGCGAGGTGGGCCAAGAGGTGGAGCAAGGTCAAGCGGTGGAAGGGAAGGAGATGGGGCGGCAACTGGCTATGGGATAGACTAGGGAAAAACCCTAAGAAAACTCTCTAGAGAGAGAGGCTCTCAAGAAGAGAGAGATTAACCAAAGTAATTCTTGTTGACATATTTCAATCTGGAATCACATTCCGGAGGAATCTGATCGCTTTCACCACCATGGAAATTCTAGATTGATGGTTCAATTAGGGGTGAGCATGGATCGGATTGGTCCGATTTTGTAATAAATCGAGAACTAAACCACTATGTCCGGATTATGAATTTGGAGAACCAAACCAACCCATAAAATTCCTAGAACCAAACCAATCCAAACCATTAAAATACGGTTCAGTTTCGGTTTTGAACCTCAGTTCTTTTGAAATTGAGATAGTATCTTCATAAACAATTTAAAGTACTTAAAATTACGTTGATAAGTTAACCCATATCTGTATTAAAACAAATTTTGGTAAAATCACCAAAACTCACTAGCATCAACCAACTGAAATAGTACTAATACTGGTAATTAGTGAAGAAATAGGGCCATGTAATAGAATACTAGATTCGGAAATTAGTTAACAACCAAATAGATTAGGTAATCAATTGACTAAGTCCAAGCCGTATATGTTTATTGTATTAAAATCGTAGGAATGAGTTACCATATGTAGAAATTTAGGGGTTTAATCTTGGAAAGTGAATGAATAGGGTGGTGGAATGAAGCATCAGATTAGGAAATTAGTAATTGACTAGGGAAAAAAAAGTTCATTTGTGTATCTAAACAAACACATATAATATATAAAAAGTAGTATATCTATATAAATATTATACGGATCGGATTGGTTTGGAACCGCAACTGTCAATGTAAATGCACGAACCAAACCAGTTATTACGGTTTTTTTGTTTTTTAAAACCGAAACCAAACCACATTACAAGAAAACTTGGTTCGGTTTGGACTGGATTCACTGTTTGACGGTTATTTTGCTCACCCCTAGGTTCAATCCATACAAAAAGAAAACGTTTGACTTAAGTAAATTTCCAAAATATATCTTTCATGGATAAGATTACCGAATTAATTCAAACGCTGAAATAGAATTACTCCAAATATTGAATTACTAAGAATTTAGTTCTTTGTAATCAAATTCCTATTCTTACTAAAAATTACCGACCTCCAAACTGAGCCTAAGGCTAACAAGTATAATAACCTAAACTCGTAAAGTGCCTAGGAGAAAAATTGCAGGGGTGTTCTGTCTAAGAGGGGGGACGTTTTATTTATTATCTTGCAATTTTGCACAAAGGGGACGTTTTTCAATGATTCAATGGGGTCTTATTATAAACATGTAGTAGGTTAAGGATCTTAAGCTATTGTCTAAGGAGAAATAAATAATACTTTTTTTTTTGTTTTGTCATTCGTCATTACTAATCTATTACATGAGGGGAGGATGGAATGAGGCTCGATCCCGAGATGCAGTGTAGGCATCTAAGAGCTCTACCGCATGAGCTAGCCACCACTTGCGAAATAAATAATACTTTATTAATATGTTTATCTAGTATCTACCAAACCCTCTATCCGAGCATTTCTTAAAATCTTGTTTGGGTAGTTCAAAGAACTTATTTTCTCATAATCGGTCGTACAGGGATGGCAACGAGTATGGTATGGATCGGGAGACTCTATTCTACCCTCATTCTCAATTGAAAATTTTTCCCCCATCCCCTCCTCCTTACCCAGAAGGTCAGAAGGGATAGTGGAAAATCCACCATACCCGCCTCCCATTAGGGATCGTGTATATTCGGGTAAATCCATATCCAAACTAGTTGAGCAAAATTAAAACGATAAGATTTAATTTATGTGTCCTAGAATAACAAAAACAACCATTTAAAATAAAATAGAATAGAAAGTTACAAAAAAAATATATTGTCACACCCTGAAATTTTTAACTAAAGTACTATACATTTCCCAATAAAAATACCATAATTACATTCATCCATTTCCAAAGCAACAATTGCTATATAATTCCTTGAAAATACTGAGAGTTCGTCCAAAAGTATAGTCATTTGGTTCGATCCGCCGAAGAATAAGCACCATATCGACAACTACTATATACTCTGTCCCCTTCTTTTGAATTTTGATGAGGAGACACAAATAAGACTTATTCCAATTTGGAGAACATCCCTCAGTGAATCCATACTCAATTTTTGTGACAGATCATAATTTCTCTCATTAATGCATTGATTCTTGACTTCATTTTATTTATTTTTTGGTCAAGCGTTAATCCTAACTCTAAGGGGGAGGGGGGCTTCGAACTTGGGATGCCTTGTACAAGATCCTTACCGCATGGGACAACCACCACTTGCCATTCATGCATTGATTCATGATCCTCGTTATTTTGCTAGTTGTTAGACTTCTAGTTTTTCAATAACCCTATAATTCAAGTGGTACCATTATTGTGTCTTAGGGTTACTATTTTTTTTGTTGGAAAGAATCAAAAAGCTTTTATCTTCTTCCACGAGGAGAGGATCTACTGCGCAATTGCCAAAGCATACGATTTATTGCCAGAAGAAGCAGTTGTAGCATATACGCACTAATGGTTTTCAACAGAAAGATCAGTTGACATGTGTGAAGCCACCATGTGTTCCCTTGTGAATAGAATCATCTTTATTTTCGCAAGTTGTACACAGAATAATAAATGTAATAGCACAAACAAATTAAAAGTAAACCAAACGTGCGAAATAATCATGTGACCATCAGAAATTTTTCTGATTGAGTGGGTGACAATTCAACAATGGTTCCCTACATGAAGCAACAAATATAATAGTAAGTACTTTCTACTATGCATGGATTAAAGAATTTTTTTATTTTATTTTTATAATAGTAAGCATTGTACCTCAATATTTGGACCCCTATAGGTATTACATGAGTATTTCTATACTCTTTGACGAACCTTGCATCTGAGACACCTTTTTTTTTTTTTTTTTTTTTTTCGCTTTGATAGCCTCGTAATGAGTTACCTTTGAAGGGTTTGGATGTCATTGCATGTGGATGACATTGCATGTGGATGACATTCAATTGGCCGAAAATTACAAGGACATGGTTGTCGCCACAAAGTTGTGGTTATCCTCCATTTTTTGACATGAAGGATATGGGTAAAGCAAGCTATGTGCTCGGAGTTAAGCTCTTAAAGGATCGTTCTAGGAGATTCTTGGTTTGTCTTCTCAGACTTACATTAAGAATATTTTTAGAACGATTCTGGTAGCAAAGCTGAAAAATCCATTGACACTCCTATTGCTAGAGACGAGAATATAAGACTTAAAATTGAACCTAATACTCCTTAAGAGTTGAAATAGATGGCCTGCATACCCTGTTCAATGTTGTTGACAGCTTGAAATATGCAATGATATGCATATATTGTTACATATGTTTATATTAGACATAACTCATCAAAGAAATTGTTGCGCAGCAGGAAGCTATTAAGTAACACATCTCCATGAGTCGCATAGTTGTAGGCCCATTGTGTAAGCCCTTTGCTAGCGAGGCTTGAGTGACACATGTTAGGGCTTCTGGACTGCGTAGATGGAGTTAATGTGTTTCTTTCAGATATATGAGATTTTTATGCCATTTGTGCACTTAATATTTGAATATTGTTGTTGCAAAATGTGCAATTGTTTATGTATAACACACACAGAATTAAAGATTGATGTCAACAGGTTAGATTGGTTCACTCACACGAGCAATCGCCTTCGGCGCTTGAGATAGCGAGCGAAGATGAGACAGATGGGTAATAAGATATACAGGTTAGGCCTGTGATATAGTCTGATAAGAGGAATCAGATATACCCACCAAAGGTCGCCTTGGTTGAAGCCAAGATGGGGTCTATTTTTTGGGGACCGATCACTGGTAGTTCCCGCTATCGTGAGTTTTACCTGTTTTTTGTTAGCCAGATGTGAGGACTCGCATGGCGCCGTGATGGCTTGAGCTAGAGAACTCTCGGGTTGGGCGCTAGGTAGCACTGACCGGACTAAGGTCTGTACGGTGTTTGGGAGTATGACATCGCTTTTTGGAAAAGTAACTCCACCGTAGCATGTATTCATACTACATGTGCTATACGATCATTTGTATTAGAGGTGAGCGAATGGATCCTTGCTTCCTCACCGTGTGAGTCTAAGCGGTCATTAGATAAAAATGGCTACAAATAGATAGAATGTGCTCTTTGATTTTTGACTATGTCATGAAGTAGAGATTTTGTGTTGCTACTCTAGCTTGACTACCTAAGACTACGAAATGTGAGGGTCCGATGGAGCATGACTGGGAAAGCAGCAAAGTTAAAACCAAGTGACATGAGGGCAAAAAGAGGATCATTTAGTAGTACACCCTGCTATATATTCACTGTCGACAACTCAGATCGCTCTGTTAGGGAGCGGATCGGGTGTGAATATAGAATGCGTGATTTGGGGGTCAAGTATGCTTTTAGAAGGATTAAAGATGCTTGGTCCGGTGTAACTAAATGGATTCAGAGTACACGAGACACTCTCTTTTGGGTTGATGTCTCTATGCTGGCTCTTACAGAGTTTCTAGTGTAGAGCTCCCACTTCCAGGTGCTCCAGCGATCGCACGGTTCATTAGCGCGTATGAGTTTGTTCTTAGTTGGGCAGATGGAAGAGAGACTGATGAAACTTGTTATGCCCATGCATGGACGAGTGGGAGATGTTGGAATTTGGGCCGGGTCCGGGACCAAATTGGGTCGCCCATGTGGGCATGACCCGGTGACCCATTCATTATAGAGTCCTATCTTATCTTGGAGATAAGATAGGAGAAGTTGAAGTAATCCTAGACTCTTAGGATTATAGGACTTCTATCACTCTATATAATTCCTGCAGCATATTCATAATAAGAGGCACACAATATTATCAGTCATTGAGTTCTATGAAACTCTCTCCCTAGTTTTCTCTCTCTGCCATTAAAGAGCGATTCGAAGCTTTTGCACCGTGGAATAGAGGGTGATACTCGAACCTCGTAGTATCACTCCATCGCGGAGGTTGTTGCTGTTCTAGTACGTGCTGGAGTATGTAATCCATCCACCAAAAGATTTGGTTCGGTAAAAGTTCGCTAAAGGTAATCCGAACCACCCGTTTCCGCATTAGTCATTAAAGTTTAACACTCTTTGACGAACCTTGCATCTGAGACACCTCTTTTTGTTTTTTTGTTTTTGTTTTTGCTTTGATAGCCTCGGAATGAGTTACCTTTGAAGGGTTTGGGTTCATCCTGTTATCTATTATTCTCATTTTTGTCTGTGTGGTTATGATATGATTAATTAGCACATGTGCGCGGTACACGTTCTTTGTCTCGAACTCGATTAATTACATGGATTTGTTTCATTTGTTTCACTCCTTCTCAACATGATAAAGTACAGACATATTCATGCATACAGATGGATGAGATGGAGACATCAATAAGGAACACATATTGGAGATGAGCACATAGGAACACAGTCACACATACATGAGGCGAAAATGTTTTTTTTTATTTATTTGCTGAGCCAAAATGTCAGTAAGCATAAAACACTGTTGCTGCAGTAGAGATCAGAATGAAAGATAAAAGATACTCCAGAAAATCAGCATACTCTTTACAGGGTTTGTTGTGGGATACATACCATGGCCATTGCATGCCCCAATCAGAAAAACGATAAGTAGTGCTACATAAAGGACAAGAGAGCAAAACACTGGTTATAAGTTGAGAAAGACTGAAAAGAGAGTTCCTTCTTGTTAGCACACTGATAAGTGAAACCTAATAGTTTGGGAGAAAATTTCAAAAAAGCCCCCAAACTTTGACCTCAATATCTAAAATACTTCCAAACTTACAATTTTTTCAAATGTACTCCCAAACTTGAATTCCGTAATAAAAAAAAAAACTCCTTCCGTCTACATCCGTTTGGAAACTAACGGGATTTGCTGACTTTGAGCTTAATGGACACCATAAACCGTTAAGAGGCCCCAAAACGACGTCGTTTTGGGCATGTTTAAAGAAATAATAATTTATTTCTGGGAAAATTTCAAAAAACCTCCCAAACTTTGACCTCAATCTCAAATATACTCCTAAATTGTCAAACTTTGTCTCCAAAAACTATTTAAAAAAAATAACAAATTTTTTCAAAAAATTAAAAAAAATGTTTTTAAACTTTATTTTCAACAAATGTTTTTCAAAAAACAGTTTTGTTAAAAAATATTAAAACAATTTTTCCAAACTTTCTTAACACACTTAGAAATATTTTTTCAATAAAAAAATAGTTCTCTTTTTGAAAATATTTTTACAAAAAAAAGTAATTTTGAAAAGGGAAAATTTATTTTTGAAATTTTCAAACGTTATTTTCTACAATGCTTTTTCAAAAGATGTTTTTCTTTTCCAATTGATTTCCAAAAAAGAATTTTGAAATTTTTTTGACAAACTTATTTCAAACTATATTTTTTCAAAGTAACTGTTTTTAAAACTTTGATTTTCAAAATTAATTTTTTGTAAAAATATTTTCAAAAAGAACTGTTTTTTTATTGAAAAAATATTTCTAAGTGTGTTAAGAAAAATATTTTTTTAAAATAAAGTTTGAAAGCAATTTAAAAAAAAAACAGTTTTAAATTTTTTTGAAAAAACATTTGATTTTTAGTTTTTTGAAAAACATTTGTTGAAAATAAAGTTTAAAAACATTTTTTTTATAATTTTGTTAGGTGTGTTCTCACTCACCTAACAAAAGTCGAGTTATCGGGTCAACCTGATTTTTGAAAGATCTAAGTCTCACCTTACCAATAGTATTTTTAATATAATGTTATTTTTATCAAAATTTTAATTTCATAATTAATATCTATTTTCTTTTAAAATGGTCAGGGGAGCACAAGTTTGTATACAATTATAAGATAAGTTGATTAATAATTTCTATGCAAAATTAATCCTTTTGTTATTGTAGCACTTTTTGCAGTTAGTATTGGCAAAATTAACATTGCCTTTCATATGTTGTAATTTTTCCTTAATGTTGGTTGAACCAACCTTAAACCAATAAGTTGGTCCCAAGTTTATTGGATAATAACCTTTACAAGCTCTACTGCTATTGATGTAAGCCCACCACTCGTTATTGGAGTGGAAGCCAATTGGTGTGCGTTTTCATGGTTTAGCACTCAGCATGTTTGAATGAGATAAAGAATTCTACAAGATAATATAAATAAAGATAGCGTGCTAGCAAAATTGTTATTAAAGATGGACAAAGTATATGTTAATTGCTTTTCCACCGAAAGTGTACTCTCTGGTTTTTTTTTTTTTTTTTTTACAGTTGCTTGCTTTTATTGTGTACAATCAGCTGCATATGGGTGTGAAAAATGGGGAAATGGATGTGCAAATAAGGTGAGATGGGTGTTCTACAATACATAGTTTTCAAAATTACGAAAATCACTACAAAAAAATTGATCATTAGTGACAATAATTTTGTCACTAAAAGCGTGTTGCTAAAGAGTTTTAGTGACAATTTTTTAGTGCGTTGTCAGTAATTACAGAATTAGTGACAGTTTAGTACAAAAAGCTGTCACTGAATACCCTTTAGCAACACACTTTTAGTGACATGTCATTGTCACTAGAGTGTCACTAAAACTCAATTTTTTTGTAGTGAATATTATAGATTGAAAAATATAGTCAATTGAAACGAAAAAGATAAAACGAATAAATGACAAACAAAATGGAAGTATAATTACTCTTGTCAATAGTGCCATTAACAGTGTTAATTGCTTCTCCACCGAATAATTACACTTTTCTTTTGGTTATAGTTGATTTTATTGTGTAAAATCAGCTGCATTAGGAATTTAGTTCCTCTCCACGACTTTCTCGCCACCCATCTGCCACAACTTTTAAAACTCCATTGCCATGCCATCACATTAGCGGCCTATTTGACGGAAGGATTTGGTTTTGGATGGATATAGAAGAGGGTGGATTTGAGGGTGTATATAGAAGTGTTTGAATGGTCTTTCGAGTAAAGGGATTTGGAAGGTAGATATAATGGGATAAGATGTCAAAAGACTTAAGTGCCCTCAGTTTGTTTATTAAATGTATAAATTGGTTAATTTCATTATAGTTACAGTGGATAGATAAAATATTGATTGTGGGATAAAATAAATTAAATTTATATCTCATATTTATCAACCATATTTTTTATTAAAATTAAATTATTTCTTAAAAAAATATATCAAAATATTGCAAATTGAAAACAATTGTGCCATTTTTCGATATCCCGATTTTACCGGTTTTTGAAAGCACGCACAAGTGAGGGATAGGAATATATTTTTGGTAAAAGAAATTGATACCCAGTATGTATTGTGATACCAAAATTAGAAAACACTTCTACCGGTTTTCGATATCTGATTGAGCTGATTTTTATTCGTGTATATTTATTTAACATTTTGAACGTTCATGTAAAATAGGGGTATTTTCTAACAGCCCTGCACGCATAAGTGAGGGATACGATTGTCAAAGATCCTAATCCCCCTCCCCTGCTTGGCCACGGACGGGTACCCCAGCCGTGGGTAATGACCCCTCTCCCGGATTTGCAGTCCCACCGCTTGGCAAATCACCCTTCTCCTTTTCATGCCCCACTCGGAAAAACGACAAGTAGTGCTTCATAAAGGACAAGAGAACAATACACTGATTATAAGCTAAGAAAGACTGAAAAGATAGTTCCTTCTTGTTAGCACACTGATGAGTGAAACCTAATAGTTTGGGAGAAAATTTCAAAAAACCCCCCAAACTTTGACCTCAATATAAAAAATACTCCTAAACTTACAATTTTTTCAAGCGTACTCCCAAACTTCAATTCCGTAATAAAAAATAATCCTTCCGTCTGCATCCGTTTGGCAACTAACGAGATTTGCTGACTTGGAGCTTAACGGACACCACAAACTGTTAAGTGACCCAAAATGACGTCGTTTTGGGCATGTTTAAAGAAATAATAATTTATTTCCAGGAAATTTCAGAAAACCTCCCAAACTTTGACCTCAATATCAAATATACTCCTAAATTTTCAAACTTTGTTTCCAAAAACTATTTTCAGAAAAAATAACAATTTTTTTCAAAAAGTTAGAAAAATGTTTTTAAACTTTATTTTCAACAAATGTTTTTCAAAAGAAAAGTTGTAAAAAAAAATAGTTTTTTTGAAAAATTGCTTTCAAAATTTTCTGAACACACTTGAAAATATTTTTTGAATAAAAAAATAGTTCTATTTGAAAATATTTTTACAAAATAGTAATTTTGAAAAGGGAAAATTCATTTTATAAATTTTCAAACTTTATTTTCTACAATGCTTTTTCAACAGATATATATTTTTTCCAAATTGATTTCGAAAAAGAATTTTGAATTTTTTTTGACAAACTTATTTCAAACTATATTTTTTCAAAGTAACTGTTTTTAAAACTTTGATTTTCAAAATAACTTTTCTGTAAAAATATTTTCAAAAGAACTATTTTTTTATTCAAAAAATATCTCTAAGTGTGGTAAGAAAAATATTTTTTGAAAATAAAGTTTGAAAGCAATTTTTCAAAAAAAAAAAAAAGTTTTAAATTTTTTTGAAAAAACATTTGATTTTTAGTTTTTTGAAAAACATTTGTTGAAAATAAAGTTAAATTTTTTTTTCTTAATTTTGTTAGGTTTGTTCTCACTCACCTAAGTCGAGTTATCGGATCAACCTGATTTTTGAATGATCTAACACTCATCTTACCAATAGTTTTTTTAATATAATTTTATTTTTATCAAATTTTAATTTCATATGTTGTAATTTTTCCTTAATGTTGGTTGAACTAATAATTACTTCTATAAGTTGTGCTAAGCCCACCAACTCGTTATTGGAGTGGAAGCCAATTGGTGTGCGTTTTCGTGGTTTAGCACTCAGCGTGTTTGAATGAGATCAATAATTCTATAAGATAATATAAATAAAGATCGAGTGTAGTTGTTATTAAAGATGGACAAAGTATAATGATTACTCTCGTCAAAAGTGTCATTAACAATGTTAATTGCTTTTCCACCGAAAGTGTACTCTTTGCTTTTATTGTGTACAACAGCTGCATATGGGTGTGCAGAATGGGGAAATGGATGTGGAAATAAGGTGAGATGGGTGTTCTACAATACATAATTTTCGAAATTTCGAAAAATATTATAAATTGAAATATATAGTCAATTGAAACGAAAAAGATAAAACGAATAAAAGACATTAAAAATGGAAGTATAATTACTCTTGTAATAGTGCCATTAACAATGTTAATTGCTTCTCCACCGAATAGTTACTCTTTTCTTTTTGTTATAGTTGATTTTATTGTATAAAATCGGCTGCATTAGGAATTTAGTTCCTCTCCACGGCTTTCTCGCCACCCATCTGCCACAACTTTTAAAACTCCATTGCCATGCCATCACATTAGCGGCCTATTTGACGGAAGGATTTGGTTTTGGAGGGATATAGAAGGAGGGTGGGTTTGAAGGTGTATCTAGAAGTGTTTGAATGGTCTTTTGAGAAAAGGGATTTGGAAGGTAGATATAATGGGACAAGATGTCAAAAGACTTAATTACCCTCAGTTTGTTTATTAAACGGATAAATTGGTTAATTTAATTATAATTACAGTAGATAGATATAAAATATTGATTGTGGGATAAAATAAATTAAATTTATATCTCATATGTATTAACCATTTTTTTTTAAAAGCCTACAAAGCCAGAAAATAATTTTCTCTCGACAGTTGAAAATACAAAAACCAGGGTAGAAGATACAATCCTCACCACTCCATGGAACTTTAGCCTTATAGTATGAAACCTTACATTTTTGGGATAAGTTATAAGCAAACTGGTCACGAATTATATATATATATATATATATATATAGAGAGAGAGAGAGAGAGAGAGGGAGAGAGAGAGAGAGAGAGAGAGAGAATCGTGCTGTGTCACAGCTAGAAAATTTGTACCAGTGGGCACAAATAAAAACATGCGATTTTTTTGTGAAAAAAAAATTACGCATCTCCTTTTTCAACAATCTAACATACCTTGATTTTCTATTGAACTATTTCTTCAAGCTCTCTATTAGAAAAAATTCACCATCACAATACCTTAAGGTAGCTAAGTAGCTACAAATGACAAAATTAAAAAAATACAGTGAATGGAGTGTAGTGGGCTGAAATATAACGGACCAAAAGGGTCTCGGTCAGAGAGCCCAGGAGGAGTAAATCCCAAAATGTAGCTCCAAGACCAACACAAAGCATAACAGGATAAGCCGTCCGAGACGAATCGGCATCTCGGCCGAGTTGAACTTTGATCCGGACGAATCATCTGTGACGGATCATATCCGAGATGGCTCGAAAGGAGATTCGAGATATCGATGACGTCATATGTTATGTTACCCGAGGTGGTTAGCGCGAGCGACAGATTTGGGAAGGCACATATGCATGCTACAACTGGCCCTAATTCATGGTGACGGCATTCGAGCCGTTATGCTATGTGTCAGTACCTCATCCGAGGACGCGTGCATGCAATGATAACAGATCTGGCTCGTGATGCACAGTGACGTCATCAGAGCTAGATTACGGATCTACCCCTGTACTTGGGGAGCCTATATAAGGGAAGAGGTGGAAACCTACTGAGGTACACAACACTTTCTCTCTCTACATATACTCTCTCTGGTACTTCCTACTTCTGATCTCTCACTAGCCCGTCAGAGTGCCTTCCCTAGCCACATTCCGGCCAAGTTTGGCACTAACGCCGGGTGTTACGTGTGCAGGTGTATCAAGAGGGCTTGGCTTGCTACTCACAAGGGTCAAAGAGAGGTCCAAAAGGCTCATCTATAAACCAGGGCTCCACAATTGGCGACCCCGCTGGGGATACGAACCCAGAACCTCCGGTGTTCCTTCCTAGATCTGCCTCATTTCTCTTTTCTTTCTCTCTTCTCTTGACTCGCAAACCATGGGTGGCGAGCCAACTTACCCAACAAACCCGACTCACCCAAACCCCACTGACCCAACCCACCCATCCTCCTCTCGAGATCCCAAAGCCACCCCTCATGTCTTCGTGTCAATCTTTCTGGGCCACACCAGACTCACCTTGAGTCCAAAACTCTCAGTAACTCACCATCAACAACTCACTCACCACCTGGAGGAGCGAGATGCCGAGATGGCTACGATGAGGGCTCAGATAGCCCAACTGTCCGAGACGGGGAAAAAGAAGGCCGCGGTGGAAGCTACCGCAACATCTCATGGAGGAGTATTTACTGATCAGAGGCACTCGGCTAAAGACCGCCTCGGTAACCCTAGCGATGAGAGGGCTCACAGTAAGGCTCTCGTGCTTCTCTCAGGGGGGAACCACGGCTATTCCTCACGACATCATTCCTTGCAGATCTTCGAGTCTGGTGCTCGGTCACCGTACTCGCAGTTGTCCGCAACTCACGAGACGGTGTATTATTATGAGGACGGTCAGTACAAACCGATCTACCTCCGAAAGGATCCCAAGGAGGTAACTCAGCCCGAGAGCTCTTTTGATAGAGGACGCCACAAAACTCCTCCCCCTTAGACGATATCTGGTGATCTCTAACCGTGGACGAGCGCCTGAAGCAGCTGGCCAAATCTCCCTTTACAAAGGAGATCTCCTCGGTAACACTGCCAGCTAGATTCACAGTCCCAAAGCTCAACCGCTACGATGCTCTCACCGACGCGTACCACCATTTCATCTACTACAGGCAAATCATTAATCTCTACACCTCGGATCATGTTATTATGTGCAAGGTATTCCCTACGAGCCTTGGGACTCTCGGATCCCTCTAGTTCAACAAGTTTGAAGAAGGATCTATTGGAAGTTACGAGGCTTTGGAGCGATCTTTCTTGTCTCGGTTCGTTACGAACAACGTTTAGAAGAAGGAGATGGATTCCTTTCTCGGTCAGAGGAAACGCCTGAATGAAACTCTTCGCCAGTACACTGCAAGGTACTGGGAGATGTTTCACCAGATCCAGGGCTGTGATCAAATTGTTGCCTCTACTCTGAAAAATCAGGGTTCCCTAAAAATCCATAAAAACCCTAACAGTATGAATGCGAATCACTAGTTAATACTACCAGCAGAAATTCACGCAAGCAATCAAATCCCACAACACAGAGATATACGTGGAAAACCCTAAATGGGTAAAAAACCACGGGAAGGAATCAGAACCACTATACTCATTGTGCAGTTACAGATATACCTATCCAAGTGATGTAAATCCTCACAACGTTCTAAGTATTACCTGTCGAGTCACACGTACACCGCACTCAATGATCTTGATCGCCAACGCCTTGAATCGCACAAGCCTTCCTTGGATACTTTCGAAATCCCACCAAAAGTATTCCCTAGAAATCACTTCTAGATTGTAGAGAACTTCTTGGAGATGAACATGTAGTTGTATATATGATTGTTCAATTGTGTTGAAACTCCAAGGGAATCACTCAAAAAATCAAGAAACCTTTCTCTCTCTATTTGCCTCAAAGTGTGGCTGCTATGTTATGAGAGATAATGAAAAAACCCTAGCACATTGATATTTATAGAAGTTGTCTGCGCCCAACTTGCTCGACAGTTTGCTCGAGCAAGTCCTGAAGTTATTCTTGGCAGAAGAGTTGTTGGACATGTTGCTCAAGCAAGTCTTGAGCAACTTCTCAACTTGTAAAATAACCTACTCAACTCACCACTAAAATACATACTATCGCACTCTCAACCATTACATAAAGAGATGATTCCTTTCCACACCTAAACAGACACTCTAAAAAATAAAATTACAACTCGATGACAAAACACACTACAAAGGCAATCTATCCAGAACTTGGTCCTTACAATCTCCCCCTTTGGCACTTCCATGACAAAACACACTACAAAGGCAATCTACATGAACGAGTTTTAGAGAGCCTGCAAACAAAACTCAACATCCAAATATACTAGAACAGTAGGCAACCTACTTCCCCTTTCATCATTCTCCCCCTTTTTGACATGGAATGACAAAGGGCGAATAGGATAAACAACAAAAGCAATAAATGTGAACAAAGGAGAATTTGAACAATTAAAGACCAAGAGAACCAGCCAAGAGATATATTTAAGAGAGAAACAAACACTAGCACAAATAACATGATGCCTAAACTCAATAGCAGACAAAGTATTAAAAGCACGCAAAGCTCAATAAAACATAATTAAACTCAATGCTAAAAGATTATAAACTGTTTGAAGATATGAGCATGAGAATATTTTAGTGCAAGTATTATATCATGAGATGAGATGAACAAGACATCCAAACTTTAAGACACAACTTGATGATAGAACACCATGCAAGGCAGAAGAAATACGACACACCATAATCAACGACATGTGAGGAAAGTGTGTGTGTGTGCATCCATAGCCTAGATATCAGGTTAGCTCAATTTAGGACCCATATTCTCATGAACAATAGGAGTATCAAGATGACTCCCCCTCAAGAAGTCAAACCAAGCTAGGTCCTCAATGATTTTTTGTTGATAAGTACTTGCGGAGCTCCCCCTCAACTTCTAATTTTTATTCTTTTTACAAAGTATTCTCTTTTACCCCACTCGCCGTTTGACGTGACCGTCCGGACTGGATAGAGCCGATCGAATGCAACCGGTTACTAAGCAAATGGTCCAATACTAATACCACATTTTCCATAAACTCTCATTTTTTTTATAGAACGTCACCGATGGAAATATTTTTTTTTCATTGTATTTTGCACTATCATCGGCGGCTTTCACACTACTAGGACTTTTGTCCTATAGGTAGCCCTTTCCTCAAGTCATTCATTCTCTCAATTCCGGAGGGGGAGATGGAGACAAAAAACAAATGGTGGTGGATGGATTTCGACATCACATTTGGAATTCTAGCACGGGTCAATCTCAAAAAGAAATCTCAAGATACAAACCAGGTTTATGAGAACAAGACCACTAATTGTCAACCATCCATAGTAGCCATGAATAAGTGTACAGAATGTCGGATACTCATGGTTTATTGACATTCGAATGTTCTGGCAGGGAGAATACCAAAAAGAAGTGCAATAAAAATAAGGATGAACATGTTCATAAAGTCCAATGATATATAACTACACACAAAAAACTATCATGCTCAATCCACACAACAACTGATAAAACAGACACGTAGAATTTTTTTTTAATTAAAAAAAAAAAACAAACTATGAAACTCCATAACCCTAGGTATCAAAAAATGCAAGATCATATAAACCTAGATTATGGAACCACGAACTAGCCTCAAAAGACAAGGTCGGCCTCTCCAAATGAACTGTAGTCATCTAGAGAGTCAAGATCATCATCAACCGCAGATAGCAAATCACTTTTACGAACCTAAATCTGTCTAGGTTTTCCCTTTTCAACACTAGTCTTTTTAGTAGTTATGAGTGTTGGATTTCTTATAGTATAATTAGCATGTGAATGGGTTCTTCGTCTAGGCCTTTGAAAATACCCCCTATGATTATTCATGTTGTGGTAACGGGGAGGAGTCCTATGATAGCCATGAAGAGAAAAACAGTAAGGACGAATATGGCCTCTAATTCCACAATGATGGCAAGTGGGTACAAAATTATTATTACCATAAGAATGAGCTACATATGCACCATGTGAAGTGTATGATTCATGAAACTTGCTACAGTTCGGTCTAATATGGCCAATCATACCGCAATAGTGACAAGTAGGAACGAATTTAACAACAGGATTAAAAACTTGAGACTTAGCATTATTAATAATTTTAGTTT
This sequence comes from Vaccinium myrtillus, assembly GCA_016920895.1. Classification (NCBI taxonomy): domain Eukaryota; kingdom Viridiplantae; phylum Streptophyta; class Magnoliopsida; order Ericales; family Ericaceae; genus Vaccinium; species Vaccinium myrtillus. Next base: position 16,676,905 of record CM029274.1, read on the forward strand.
TTACCTCCTTGCGTTTGGGATGTCCGTTTACCACTGTTGTCGTTTCCTTCTTTGGCGTGGGAGAATTGAGCTTGTTCTGTACGCCATTAGCATTCTTCTTCTTATCTTTATGATTAGTCCATTCTTTCCCAATTGGCGGAGTTGAAGATGTCGCATGATAACCAAGCCCTGAATGATCGCTAGGATGCCGTTAGATGGAAAGAATATGATCCAATACTTGGGTCCCCGTCTTTGTATCATCCTCTAATTTCTTCTTAGACTTCGCACTAGTCAAGGCCTTATTTTTCTCAAGCATGAGCTCAATTTCTTTATTTTTCTCATCCCTCTCTTGAGTGCGTTCATTCAAAATATTCTCTAAATTCTTAACCTTATCAGAGAGTTTATCATTCACCCTCATCACTTTTTTTAACAAAAGCACGGAGTTTGTTGTACTACTCTCTGGCCTCATCTAAATCATCACAGCTTTCTGGCTCGCTATTATCAGTGTTAGAACCACTCGATTCGGAAAGACCCAGTGTGTTTACGGAAACTCCCAAAGCCAAAAAGTTTCTATCATTATTTTTTTCGCCACCTTCTTCATTCGATTCATTAGAATCGCTATCATCCCACGTTTGAGCACCAAAACCCTTCTTTTTCTTTTTATTAGCACATTCTTGGGCATAATGACCAAACCCATGACACTCAAAACACTGTGGTCCCTCAGGTGGCCTTTTTCCCTCCTTTTTAATTTTTTTAGAAAACTCTCCTTTTTCGTTATCATTTTTCTTTTTCATAATATTTTTAAATTGTTTGAAAAAAACTTTCATCTCCTCAAAATCGACATCACTATCACTATCTGAACCTTTCTTCTTTTTCTGAGTACTTTTAAAAGCAATAGAAGTCTCAGAATGTTTTACTTTAGGCTAAACAAGTTCAGATTGCAATAGGTCAACCTCATAAGTTTAAAGAATCCCAACTATTTCTTGAACAGATTTTTCTTTTAATTTTCTCTTACCTTCCAGCATAGTTACTTGAGTTTTAAATCTTGGAGGTAAGGAACGTAAAATTTTCTTAATAATACGAAAAGAAGGAATTGGCTCACCCAAGTTCTCGCAGCTATTGACGATGGCGATGAGCTTGGAGTAAAATTGATTGAATGTCTCCTCCTCTTGCATTCTGATGGTCTCAAACTCCGTAGTAAGCCTTTGCAGCTTAGACTGCTTAACCACGTCTGTCCCCTCGTGACAAGTAACCAGAATGTCCCATGCCTCTTTCGCTATTTCACAGTTAGCTATTTTCCTGTGCTCATTAATATCAACAGCAGAAAATAAAATATCAAGTGCACGGTTGTTAGCCTGAAGTAATGCTTTTTCAGTGACTGATAACTCAGATTGGGTTTTTTTTAACCTCTTTGTCCTCTACAGTTTTCATGGGCCGAGTGTACCCCACAATACATGAATCCCAAATTTCTTCACCCGCTGATCTCATTATGGCCTTTATTCTAGATTTCTAGTAATCAAAATTATCAGCATCAAGTATAGGCAAATTTCTAGACATGTGATTCATATTCATACTCATGATGGATCTGCTCTAGGAAAATAAATCCTAACGGAAGGAGCAGCAGCTAGCTCTGATACAAATTGAAAAATCAGGGTTCCCTAAAAATCCGTAAAAACCCTAACAGTATGAATGCGAATCACTAGTTAATACTACCAGCAGAAATTCACGCAAGCAATCAAATCCCACAACACAGAGATATACGTGGAAAACAATAAATGGGTAAAAAACCACGGGAAGGAATCAGAACCACTATACTCATTGTGCACTTACAGATATACCTATCCAAACGATGTAAATCCTCACAACGTTCTAAGTATCACCTGCCGAGGCACACGTACACCGCACCCAGTGATCTTGATCGCCAACGCCTGGAATCGCACAAGCCTTCCTTGGATACTTTCGGAATCCCACCAAAAGTATTCCCTAGAAATCACTTCTAGATTGTAGAGAACTTCTTGGAGATGAACATGTAGTTGTACGATTGTTGGATTGTGTTGAAACTCCAAGGGAATCACTCAAAAAATCAAGAAACCTTTCTCTCTCTATTTGCCTCAAAGTGTGGCTGCTATGTTATGAGAGATAATGAAAAAACCCTAGCACATCGATATTTATAGAAGCTGTCCGCCCCCAACTTGCTCGACAAGTTGCTTGAGCAAGTCCTGAAGTTATTCTTGGCAGAAGAGTTGCTGGACATGTTGCTCAAGCAAGTCTTGAGCACCTTCTGAACTTGTAAAATAACCTACTCAACTCACCACTAAAATACATACTATCGCACTCTCAACCATTACATAAAGAGATGATTCCTTTCCACACCTAAACAGACACTCTAAAAATTAAAATTACAACTCGATGTAAATGTGTGTTTTGTCAAACGGAGTTGCCAAAACAAAGAACTCCAGAACTTGGTCCTTACATACTCACTTCAAGCACGGTGTAGAGAGCAAAAGCCATGTCTTCACCGATCTGATGCTACACCCACCAAAGAACATGGACGACCTGATGGAACGGATCAACAAGTACATTGAGTTGGAAGAACTCCTTACCGAGCGCGATGCTCCTAATTCCTCCTCAACCGTTCCAAAGGTTATCCACGTCTTAGGTAATCAGAAGAAGATAGTGTAGTGAATACTATCAAGGCTGGAGCAAAGAAACCTCCAAAGGCGAGCGACTTCTATGCGGAGCAAACGATTTTTACCGAGCCAGTCTATATGCTTCTACGGAAGATTGAGAACGAAGACTTCTTTCGGTGGCCAGATCACAGGATGGGAACACAAGGCAAAACAAAGGACAATAAGGTGTAATGCACATACCACCGACAGCAGGGTCATTACACTATAGCTTGTAAATCGTTCAAGGCATACCTGGAATCTCTCATCTCGGCAGGGAACCTGGACACTCACATTGACCAGGACAAAACCCTTGCTCGGGCCCAGAGCCATGGAATTGGCACACCGCGTGGTACCCAGGAGGAGATGATTGTGATGCACGTGATTCACGACCCGGTGATGAGAATGTTGGAGGCACAGATTTACAAGGAGATTGATCAAGCTACTGCAGAAATGGAGGTGCTCTCGGTAAAGCAGCAACTGAAGCGGAAGCTCCCAGCTAAGGGCTCTCAGTGTACCATCACGTTCACCGAGACGAATTTAGAAGGGCTTTAGTTCCCTCACAATGATGCTCTTGTCACCATGCTAAAGGTGGGAAAGGCTTCGGTGCAAAGAATTCTGGTCGATCAAGGAAGCGCTGCAGAGGTAATGTACTACTCTCTCTTCAAACGGTTTGAATTCACTTCAAAGGATCTCAAGCCTGCCGAGGTCCCACTTATTGGCTTTAGTGGCACTCCGGTCTATCCGCTCGAAACAATCACCCTACCTGTCATAGCTGGATCTTTGGTGCAACAAGTTGAATTTATTGTCGTTAACTCCCCGAGTCCGTACAATATTATTCTTGGAAGGAATTGGCTTCACTCCATGAAGGTCGTAGCGTCTATGTACCATCAAGCGCTGCGGTTCAATGGAGCAGATCGAAGGCAGGAGGACATCCGAGGCAATCAGATCGCCTCGAAGAAGTGCTATATTTCAACAGTGGGAAGGAAAGAGAAAAAGAAACCGAAGTAGGTGCAATGGGTGGAAATTCCAGATGCACCAGTTCTGAAGGATGTCGGGTGACCTGCTGAGTCAAAATCTGTTGAAGATCTCGTCACGGTCCCAATTAATGAGGACGGTAGCGTTTCTTCCTGATCGGATCCTCTTTGTCCGAGACCGAGAGGGAGGAGATGGTTGCTTTTCTATATTTGCCTGGACACCGTACAAGATGCCAGGGTTGATCCGAGCTTCATCCGGCACCAACTCAACGTAGGTCCATTAAGGCGTCCAGTGATCCAGAAACCGAGAAGGTCATCCGCTGCTCAGGCTGAGGCAATTGAATCAGAAGTAGACAAGTTTTTGGAAGCCCGAGCCATCCAGGAGGTGCAGTACCTGATAGGCGCGCAATGTCACAGAGATAAGCGCCTAAGTAGGGCGAATTAGCGCATTAGAGGCGCGTTTTATTCCATTTTCCACTTGATGCGGTGTTATCTTTTGGTTGGTCTTGTTATGTTTTGATTTGTAGGAAACAAGCCGAAAGAGCACGTAAAGTGGACACAAGGCAATCGGGAATGTTGGGAACCGGTGGGACCCAAGTAAGGACGAGCAAACAAGCTGAAAAGTCCATATGAAGGTGTCGGTATCGATACAGGTAAAGCCCTGTATCGATACCCAGGCGTCAACAAGCGAACAGAACCTATGGGTATCGAGGGCCCTAAATTGGCCGTTTGACCTTGCCACGTGTGTTGACTTCGAGGGACATAAATACTCCATTTTTGTTCCGAATTAGGGTTGGAAATTTTATTATTCTTCTTCCAACTAGTGGCTGAATAATTGTTTTTGGAGATTCTGCTTTCCGGAGCTTGTTTTTCATTGAAGTTTTGAAGTTTTGTTCGGGATTTCACGTATTGCTTCGGTAACTTTCTGTTTTATTTCCATTAATCTCTGTTCGCGGGAGTTTGTCCGTGATCTGACTTCGAATCTTTGTTTTAATTCATATTCAAGTATTTTTAGCATGCTTTATTTCAGAATCTTGGCAATTGTTCTAGTTAATATGAGTGAGTAGTCCCATAGGTATGGTCGCGGGGTGATTAACACGCCGTGGCCAGGGCTGGATTTGTTATTGCTCCTATTTTCAAAATCAATAACAGAAAAAGCAATTTTAGGTTATTAAAGAACTTCCGTTGGACAAATCCGAGCTTTGTCGGAGCCCATGTAACGCGTGGAACGGGGGTCCAAAACTTGTTCTTCGCTATACATGGGTAATGGCGACCGCGAGGATTCGCATCTTTCGGGGTATCTTTTTCTCTCTAAAATCAAATGTTTTCTTTGGAACACCAAATGGAGTAGGAAATATCCGGACCTGGTCACTGGTGTTATGAACCCCACGACCGTACTTTCTTTTAAATAATTAAGCAAAACCAAATTCTCTTAGTTTAGTTAATTTTCCCATCAAATCTCAAAGGGTGGCTACCTAAGAGCCGTGATAAACTTTACAACCCGAGTTTTTAGTAAGCACTCTCCACCTTCTCTGTGGATTCGATTCCGGTCTTACCGGGTATTGTGCTACACCGGTCTCAGCCCTACGCTTGGGGCAACCCATTAATTTAGGTCTAGGATTTCGGTCAAGCAGTACCCGACATGGCTCGCAAACACATTGGTGGTCCCTAAGAAGAATGGAAAATGGAGAGTCTGCGTGGACTACATGAACCTCAATGATACCTGTCCAAAGGATATTTCCCAATCCCTTGGATAGACCAACTCGTGGACGCCACGACAGGACACGTTCGACTGAGTTTTATGGATGCGTACAGGGGCTACCACCAGATTTTCATGGATGCTTGTGACCTTGGATTGCATTGCAAAAGGTGTCACCCCAAACGTAGGGCTAGGTATCGCGTAGCAAGATAATTGGTAAGACCGGGTCGAATCCACAGAGACCGAATGCGCTGAGCGTGATGGTTGACTTGTGAATGAAGATTTTAGCCTTAAAGCGGCAAACTTGTGATTTGAAGTTTGTTTGGTGGGATTTTCTCGACTTTGAGAACGACCCGGAGATAAATAAATAAATAACAAATTAAACTAAGGCAAAGTCTAGGGGTATTTAACAACCATGACTCGGTTTAATCCATCCCCTCTTGATAACCGGCTTGGGGCATCGTTAAATGCCCCCGAACGAAAGATTTAGATTTTAAAACAATTTACTAGAAAAAGTGCTTAACAAAGATTAGGGGTTTTCGGGTCATTTTGCAAACGGTTGAATTGACATCGCCCAAAGCATCCCACGTGCTAAGTGGTGCAACCCTTGGCTACGTGGGATCAATGGGATTAACATACCCAACCTTTGGAACATAAAATTGAAACCCTGAATGTTTGATAAACAAGCAATGTATGCTATATGAACGAGATGGATGGATTAAACCCAGGTCATGGTGTGTTAATCACCCATGACTAAGCCTATGAAAACTACTCACTCATTACACTAGTAAACAAGTATAGAAATTTGAAGAAAACTAAAAACATGATTTATAACTCTAAAAACTGATTTTTAATTCTAATCCTAGGTTTGTCTACAACATTAACACTTGAAAAAATCACAAACAACAACTACTTACTTGATTTTTCAATGGAAATGACTAGAAAAGCATGAAAATGGAACAACCGATAAAAACGGAAACAAACTAGATTTATATAAAGATCAAAGTACGTACTACAACATTAAAGAAGAAGATTTACCTTGAATCTAAGTGGAAAAGCATGAAATTCTAGAGAGAATGGAGAGCTAAAACTAAGGGAAATGAAGAGAGGTAGAGAGAGAAGGTGAAAGTAAGAGCTAACCCTAAAAATCTGAGGTTGGGGGCCTATATAAGGCCCCAAAGTCGTGCTAAGTTATTACAAATATGTCACTAGATATTTCTTGATTAGGCTAAAAAAGTGCAGAAAAGTACAGCCAGTACCGGTAGACACAAAAGTGCTCTACTGATACTAGATCTCACTGTATTTTGGCTACCTCTGTCTACCTCTATAGGCACAAAAGTGCTCTACCGGTACTGGATATCAGAACTGTGGATTTTCTTCGTCTTGATCCCTTGACCTTCCGGCTTGTAATCGTGACCTCTAGGCTTCCCGAGTCTTGTTCAATGCTTCACTCCTTGACTCCTGGGACTCAATGGCGGAGTGTCATGTTGCCTCCGGTGCTCGGGCATCCCTTGGTTCAACCATGGTGTCAAAATTCTCCACTTTTACCTGAAACTAACAAAAAGCAACCTCGCGCAAAATCAATAGTTTAAAGCAACAAAGTGCGCGTGCGTGTGATCAAATTGAGTGAGATAAGCCCCATTATTAACACTTTTGAGGGCTTATCAATGGATGAGGTAGAAATGGAGAAGACAACCTTCATTACCCCCCGAGGCCTCTATTGTTGCCGCGTTATGCCTTTTGGGGCTCAAGAACGCCAGGGCCACCTACCAACGTATGGTGTCCTGGATGTTTAAAGATCAGCTCGGAAACATAATGGAGACCTACATTGATGACATGGTAGTGAAGATTGTCCAAATAGAAGATCACATTGCAGACCTTACCGAGATGTTCTCCGTTCTCAAGAAGCACGGATTGAAGCTCAATGCCGAGAAGTGCTTTTTCGGCATCGGATCGGGAAAGTTTCTCGAACACTTACTTATGAGAAAGGGTATTGAAGCAAACCCAACTCAAGTAACAGCAGTTCAACAATTGGTTTCCCCAAGCACGATCAAGGAGGTGCAAAGGCTCACGGGAATGGCAACAGCTCTTAACAGGTTCATAAGTCACTCGACAGATGTATGCCGACCCCTCTTTCAGTCGATCAAGACAAGTAATAGGAAATTCTAGTGGACTGTTTTTTTAAGAGTGCGAGAAGGCCTTGCAACACCTAAAGACTTATGTCTCCGAGCCTCCTCTGCTTGAGACGACTCGGGAGAATGAAGATCTGTTTATTTACCTCTCTGTCTCTCCACATGCGGTCAGCTCGGCACTCGTCCGAGCAGAGGGTTTCGAGCACTGCCCAGTGTACTACTCTAGCAAGACGTTGACAGGTGCCGAGACAAGGCACCTACCCCTTGAAAAGATAGCCTTTGCTCTTGTCACTGCCTCTCGGAAGCTGCTCCCATACTTTCAAACTCACATAATCATTGTTATGTTCAGGAAGGCTGACCTTTCTACCTGAATCATTGCTCAAAAATTTGAATGAAATGAGGGTGATTTTGGATCGAGCTCATACAGCTGTCCGATTGCCTCGATTCCCGTGTGGGCCCACTCGGAATTCGATTTTGAGAATGATGAGGCTCGGATCGATCGGTTGGGACCCACAACGGCGTCCCCGACGCCGTCGGTACGTGGTCGGTGCACCACAGTCGGTGCGGGTAGAAGGGTTCGGAAAAAAAAAAACCTAAAAATTCAGTAGGTCCTCGGCCCCACGGGTCCTTTGCTCTCTCCGCCACTGGAATCTTTGAACAGGATATCAATTTCATAAAAGCAATTATATTAAAAAAAAGTGGAGGGATGATTGTGATTAAATTATCAGTCTTAGGTAAGAAAGGTTTTCACAAACTATTTGGGCCTCATTTTTTTAATCTGTAAATGGACATTTCATTATGCACTTCATCACCCGCAGACAAGGCCTATGGAAGAATATATAATGTGTGTGTATATATATATACACACACCCTTGAAAGGAACAAGTACAGAAGAAACCGTACACAGAAAACTGGGGGTATCATCAGTACCCTCCAGCAGAAAAACAGTATAGGTTGAGAAATGGACGGAGGAGAGAACATAGTTAGAGGGATTAGTGCACGTTTGGGTGGTTCTACGACTTGGAGGAGCAATGAGCTTTTCTCTTTCTCTTTCTCTTCCTATAATTCCAATATTGAAGACGATGAAGAGGCACTGAAATGGGCAGCCCTGGAAAAGATGCCAACCTATGCGAGAATAAGGAAAGGAATTCTGAGTGACGAAGATGGCCAAATAAGAGAGATTGATGTCAAGAATCTTGGGGTATTGGAGAAAAGGAATTTGGTGGAAAGGCTTCTCGAGATTGCAGAGGAAGGTAACAGGAATTTCTTGTTGAAGCTCAAGAAAAGAATTGACAGGTAATTCTTTATTGCAATATGAAAACCACACCAAGTTTTGAGTGTTTTTTAACTAGCTAATATTGTCATATGCCTGCCTTATAATGCTACCTTTGTTTCAACTTCCTATTAATTTATACTCCCTCCGTCCCAAAATGATAGTCCGGTTTGGAAAATGATAACATAGTCCGGCTCACAAAACGAAAACATTTGAGTTTTTCTTGGAAAAAATGCATTGTTTTTAACTTATTGTCAGAGTCGGCTCATAGATTTTGCAGGCCTGAATCGAACTCATTAAACGAGGCTCATCCTATATTTTGCACATAAAAATTAGTCAATAAAGAGTGTTTACAAAAACCATTACAAAATATTTACCGTTACAAAATGCAAACCATAGTTATCCAAAAATAAACAACCGCTACAATATTTCAAAATTCCATCATTCGAACATTTGTCTTCTCGCACTTTTAGCAGCAAACGGACTAATTAAGTCTTCATAATCAAGTAATTGCTTCACCATATCCTTCGCAATAGAAAAAATAGCCAATCCATTTGGTATGGAAGGCTTGCATAAAATTATTTGGGTCTAGTATATATATGTAGGTGTACTAAATAATTGGGGGCCCTAAATTTTTATATTTTTTGTGGGCCTAAAGCCCAGGCTTCATAGGATTTTCCTATGAGCCGGCTCTGCTTATTATTTTGCAAACCGGACTATCATTTTGAGATGGCAAGAGTATTTTGTTTTGGAAACTGTGGCCATAGATCAATATGGATCATCATTATGCATGGGTTGACTAGTAAGTGGAGAGTGAGGTAATGCAAGTTGTTAAATTTCTAGTTAATATTTGGGCATTTTTACCGTGCATTGAAAAGGTTGGGATAAAAGTTACATTTAGCAAATGAGATTGAGGGCTGGCGAATTTGTTTCAACATCTTAGCAATTCAAGAGTAGACTCTGTCAATAAATTAATAAGTTATTTTAATTTTGAGATATTGTAGGTTTTAGCTTATACATAAAACTTTATTCTAGCTTATTACCAATCTTAAACCTCAACTAAGTGACGTGAGCACTAACTCTGGCTATTTGGACACTTTAACATCTAAAAGTTCAGTACTCCTCATTCCTTAAAAAGAGTAGTATATTCTATTTTGAGCTTTTCCTAAACAAGTATGATGTTGAAAAGTTAATGGGCAAAGTTGGTATATTTTCTATTTTGCCCTTAAAAGTAGATTCATTTGTGAAAAGTTAGTTGGTAAAGTTTAATAATTGTAACGCTCCGATTTTCGGAAGCATTAATTAAGACAACTAATTAGGATTAATTTAATAAAAAGAGTTTCCATCAGAGTACATATTGGAAAACGTGAAGTGCAGCCCATTACAAAATACTCCGTACGGTTTGGGAAATTAATATTACAGACCCAACATTAGAAATAAAGGGGTGGGTTCTACAGATTTAGGTTCAACTCTGGATTCCACGGATCCTCCTGAGCCTGGTCTGCCGAAAAACTCTCGGCTCCAAAATAACCGTCTCCTTCGACACCAACGGTACCTGCTTGATTACAGTCTGGCATAATACGTCCGAGTCGCGCAACAACATCATAGTATTATACCAGGGTCACACAAAGTGTAACACTGTGAGCGATAAATCAGTCAATAGCTACTTTAACCCTCCCAACCCTTGCTTAACATACAAGTACAACATATATGATTGAAAAACAGTAATTAAAGGAATAAGCAGTTAATTAATTGTAAAACAGAAAATAAACACATAACTGATTTCATTACTAGCCATTAACCTACATATTCATCTAAGTTCTCAACCTAGAGAACTTTCCTCCCGGTTAACCACTAAGGATTATGACCAAACCGTGATTTACTCACCCCTTGCTTGCCCTTCACTCGGGGGCCCCGACGGAAGGTATAAGTTACATACTTAATCCAGCCGTCAGCCGCCTCGCAAGGATGAATTTCCCAGGGGCGAAACTGTACCACTGGGCTACGTATGGCAACTGCTAGGTCCTGTAGGTATATAGCCGAAACTGGTCTATAATACTTCCACCCTTATAACGCCTCAGAATTCAAATGAAGTAAATCACAGAGTGTCACATCCTAGAGTTTCGAAATTATGGCAGACTGCCAAACAATCCTCCGAAACAATCACTTGGCGGAACTGCCATTCAACAACAATCTCGGGGTAACTCCCCATCAATCAATTCCAATTCAGTTTTCCATTATCCTCATCGTCTATGTGATATCCGCGTACGATCACCTAACTCGGGAACCTAGTTGTCCATTCTAGCATTCAACACGTTTATGGAAAGTGCATTGAACAGTAGAAGCAAAGTGATAACGATATCACAAGGGCCACAACCGAATATCTCGATTCACAAGTTCACGAAATTCAAGTAATCGAAAACCAGGGGTCTAAACGTAATAAATTCAAACTACAGGGGCCAAAATGTAATTTACTAAACTATTGGGTTCAAAACGTAATTTAAAGAAAGTAAGGGTCACCAACGTCATTTTAAGTAAGTACAAGGGTGTCCAACATAATTTCACGACTCTAGAGTCCTTAGTGTAATTTACAAACTTCGGAGGCCTTTTTGTAAATAAACATAATACAAGGGAAAAAATGTAATTTTGCCACCAACAAGGGTAAATACGTAAAAATAATTTATTTTAGTTAATAAAGTCCTAACTTGTCATAAAATGCAATTCCTTGATTTTTTTTACTAAGTACAAAACTACACATTATGTAACTTACACACACGAGGGCAAAATGGTCATTTTACACCCGAAGGGAATTCTGGTCAATTTGTTACACTCCTAAATTTCCAGTAGTGACACTTAGTTGATAAAAATAGGTTTCGTAAATAATACACAAGTACGCACGCCAACTTTCACAAAATTACACTTTAAACCTCTAACTTTAACATAACAATCAAGAACAAGGTTAATCACAATAAATTCATGGAGAAACTTAGTAAAGTCTTAAACATGCTTGGAATAGTTAAAAACATGAACCACAATAAATCTAAGGTTTACTAAGCACGAAAACCCGGTTTGGGGTAAAAAGGGTCACATCGCGTTTTGGCTCGGGTTTCGTGAAACCCTTGACTTGGGGTTTTAACCCATCAACTCTAAATTACTCCTAGACTATTCTAACTCATTCAAAAGCTTGGAATAGGTTGGGTACGAGTTTCTACCTTGTTTTGCGAAGATTTGGCGAAAAACGAGTTTTTGCGAAAAACCGGTGGAGGGAGCTCTTTGGCTGGCCTTAGGTGGCTCTGGTGGTGAAATATAGGTACCTTGGAGTGTGTTGGATGATCTTGAAGTGGAAGATGAGAGGTGGGAGCTTGTGGTTGATGTTTTGAATTGAAAACCCAATTTTCTTGACTTTTCTCACTCTAGAACTTGAAGGATGGTAATGGGGCTTTGTGTTCTTGATTTGGGAGTTGTTGGGAGAGTTTGGAGGAGGAAGAGAGTGAAGGAGAGGGGCAGTAGAGGTTCAGGACAAATTTTGGGGTTTGGGAGAGTATAAAATGAGTTTTGGGTGGAGTTTGGAGTTTAAGATTGGTGAAAGAAGTACCATAGTGGGTTAGGAAATGATGGGGGAGGGTGGTGGAGTGTATGGCAGTCAAGGCGAGGTCATATTGACTTATTTTGGCTGATGGGGGGAGGTAGAGTGTGGTATTGGTGATGGTTGGGTAGTGTAGGATGATGTATAAAGTATATGTATACACATATGTGTGTATGTGTACTAGTATTGCTTGTGTATGTGTATAAAAATGTATAATTATGTATGAAATGAATTTATAAAAATATAATGCTCGCGATTAAAATGTAAACGTGCCTTAGGGTCAAATTTGTAGCAATTTGGAAGTATTAGGGTATAAACCGTAGTAATTGCAAATTAAGGGCCCTAAGTGAAATTAGAAATTAAATAACGAAATTAAAGTAATTAAATAATCCTAAATTTTATTTAAAATTTCGGATTATTACAATAATGATGTCTCCATCAAAAGTAATAGTGGAAAGTGAAGGTATAATGATAACGTTTTCTTAATAAGTTGAAATTAGGAAGCATTATACTTAAAAAGAAGGGAGCTTCTTCAATAAAGACATGGTATAGAGGTTAATCATGCAAATAGGACACAAAATAATTCTTTAATGCCAAAAGGACAAATCAACCCCACGTTCCAAAAATGCCCCCACTAGCTCATGAAAGTGCCTAAACTCCCAAAACCCTATGAAAGTGCCTAAACACCCAAACCTAATGAAAAATGCCTAAACCCTTAAAACCGTGTGAAAGTGCCTAAACCTCTAAAACCGTATGAAAGTACCTAAACCTCTAAAACCGTATGAAAGTGCCTAAACTTCTAAAAACCCTATGAAACCGTATGATGCCCTAAGTGCCTAAACCCAAAATGCCTAAACTCACTATTCTCTACCCCAAAGAGCCTAAACCCCCCTAAAATTGAACCCCCAAATTTAACCCACCTCCAAAATTGATGAGAGAGCTCCCACCCAACCATTACTCTACATCAATGAGAGAGGAAAGAGAGGAGAGAGAGAATTGAATCGAGGTGCATCAATTAGTGACAGAGAGAGAGAGAGTGGCCAAATGCTACAGATTATTGAAAGTGACGTGAACTGGGTCTGGGCCGGCAAATGTCGGGTTTTTTTTTTTTTTTAAGCAGTGCATAAAGGAGGCGCGAAAAAGAGTTAATTAAGGGTAATTTTGTCTAGTATTGTCCTTGAGCCCTCAAAAATTTCCTATCAATGTATTGGAGGCCATAAATTAAGTTAAGTTGGATTAAACACCCTTTAAAGTCTCAAACTTGTCATTTTGGACAATTGTCTGTAAAAGGGGGCAAAATTGTCTGTAAAAGGAATGAAGTATATCTGTGGTGGATGCTCTGCACACAAGTTTTCTGGGGATAAAAGTTCAACCCACTTATAAAGGCGAGAAAATCTCAAAATTGCCCACACTAATTGTTCCTCCAAAACTAATCCCATGTGCAAAAAAATTAAAAATAAATAAGGATAGATTAGGAATGATGAATGACAAAAAAAAAAACAAAAACAAAAAATGCTAACCCGTCAGGTCACCACATCCAGTCGATAGCAACCACCTCGGCGCTGGTTGGTGACGGATATTTTTCAGTGACTTGTCTGACGATAACACAATTTTCATCCTCCATTTTTCCGGCAATTAACCACAAAGGACATAAAAGAATTTTCTGTGGGTTGTAACCAAATACTCTCTCCGTCCCAAATTTCTTGTTCACTTTAAGTATTCACGACTCTTCAAAAAACTGTTTATAATTTTAAATATTTAATATTATGGCTATTCAATATGGATATCGTTTAATAGTTCTTGAGGGGTTCTATTCAATAAAGTTTTCAAAATTATAAAATAAAAGATATAATCAATTGAAAAATCACACGTATACACATAAATAGACAAAAAAATTCGGGACGGAGCATAAAAGTTAAGTAACTTTCAAGCCCCATACGTAACCAATAGAACCATCTTCTAAGTTAAAAAAATAAGCTCAACAAAAAAATTTCTCTGCCAATCGTTATCATGATTATGAAAGACAAGATTCTCTGTTCATGATAAACTAGGTATAAGGCTTACGTGCTTTGCACGAAGTTAATGCCCGTAGTATGTGCCCATGATTTATGTAACAGAAATAAGTTATGTAACTAATGCTTTATAACATTAATATGTGATGGAATTGAAGCAATTGATTGCGTATGTGCCATGAAGGTGGCCAAAGATCCAATCTAGGAATCAGACAATTTATCTGCATGAAAATTTCACAAGAAGACAAAAAAGGTGGTGTGGATAACAATTTAGGGGGTGTGAATTCGTAGTTTCAGCATTTTGTTGCTTGTAAAGGCAGCACAAGTTTTCCAAAGTTTAGCCCAGTGAATGCTACTACAGAGAGGGTTCAATTTTTTCATTTAAGATACCAACAAAATCATTTACAGTATTGTTTTGGCTTCGAAAGCAAGAGAGGATAGATGGGGAAGGTAGAGGATTGGAAGCCATTGAAAAATGTTTTTTTTTGGTAAGTTAATTTTCATTAAGAAACAAACCAGGCAAAACAAGACCAAAGGGAAACCCTTTCAGTCCAAACACAGCTAGTTACTAACTAGCTAGCAGAGAAAAAAGAACAAATGTAATAGGCCATCTATGACTCTACACATCAAAAACAGAGACCGGAATTCTCCAAGCATCACAAAGCAGACGATTCTCCTCAGATTTTTTAACCCTTCTCCAAGAGATAAAGTAGGCTCGCAAATCTGATGTAATCCTTGAAATAAGGTCATCATGACCAAGACTCCGCCCCTTGAAAGTCCTTCCATTTCTCTCACGCCAAATATTATACACCACAGCTGCAAGTGACAGTTTGTAGATGGTGTTTTTCATACTAGAACCTCCAGAGTGGTGAGCTAGCCGAACTACCTCATCCCTCAGCTTGAGCCCATGTCGGTTAAATCCGTTGAGATGAAGAAAATGAGACCAAATTCGAGAAGCATATTGGCAACCAAAAAAGAGGTGGTCATGTGATTCATGGCCAGCTCCACACAATGTACACACATCATCAGAGGTGACCCCCCACGCTAGGAGTCTATCCTTGGTCGATAGCCTTCCTAGCAAAGCAATCCACAAGATAATGGCCCATCTAGGCACAGAGCGAGGAAACCAAATGGCTTTATGCCAAGGCACTACTGGAACCTTAGTTCTAATAGCTTCCCATGCAGTCTTGGTGGAAAAATTACCACTATGGTGCAAGTTCCACTTAACTGAGTCAGCAACATGAACATTAGGCATCAAAGTGGCTGGGGTATTGGCTATAATGTCTTGTGTGATGAAGCTTCGAGAATGAGGCCAGTGCCAGCCTCCGTCAACTATAACAGTACTAACCTTTTCTGACAGAGATCTGCCCAAATTAGGTCCCAATCTGTCCGCAAACCTTGAGTGCAATGGTCCAAGGGGGTGCCAATTATCCCACCACAAGAAAGTATCATGACCATTGCCCACAATGTACGTTATCCAAGGTTGCACCAAAACCCGAAGTTGCAAAAGTTTTCTGATGGTCCATGAAGCATTCTGAGGAATCGTCATAGTCCAGAAGCAAGAGTTCTTAATAACATATGTGTGAACCCATTTAACCCAAAGCGTATCAGATTTTTGACAAATTGCCCAAATATACTTCACCATTGCTGCCTTATTCCATTCATCTAGTAACCGAAATCCAAGACCTCCTTCATTTTTTGGTTTGCAAACAGCCTGCCAATTGATTTTAGCACCAGAAGTTCTCATGTCTGGGCCTGTCCAGAAAAAAGCCTTAAGAGTACTCTCAATCTTGGCAAGGATTTTGAAAGGAAGAATAAATGTGGAACTCCAATACACCTGAATGCTGAATAAGACAGAATTTATAAGCTGAGCTCTGCCTCCATAAGAAAGAAGCTTACTGGACCAAGAGTGAACCCTCTGTAAAATTTTCTCAACTAAAATTTCACAATCATGTGCCTTCAGCCTAGTAGTGATAAGGGGAACCCCAAGGTATTTAACAGGGAGAAATCCCTCAGGGATACCAAGAATAGAGTACAAATCAGTCTTGGCCTGCTGAGTAACCCCAGCGTACACAATAGAACTCTTGAGAAGATTAGGTTGCAGCCCGGAAAACTTGTGAAAGTCATGCAAAACATCCTTAATAATCTGGAAAGAAAAAGAAAAAGATTATAACATATATGATTCGTATTTTAGCACCATAACATAACATATATATCAAGGTGTCCAAGAAAAAGATTATAAGAAACAAATATTGTAATAGGGAAAATTTGACTTCATTTGTTGGCAAGACTTTATATTTCATTTTCATTTTATTGGCCCTGAAAACAGGAGCACAAAAGTCATAAGTCATTTTCAGGTTTCCTCAAAACGAATCTACACTTCAAACCACCTATAAATTTCACCGTCGGCCGTGTACACGTAGTAAAACCCTCCATTTGAGGTGCATGCCTGATAAAATACCAGCGTACAAATCGCCATAGGCAAGCACAATTAGCTCGTACATGAAGATTGTAAAGCAAGGATCTTTCTAACTCAAAAACATAGCTATAAGATTCAAGAATCTAAGATATGTGTAGTGAAAGTTTAAGGATGATGAACATAAACAGGTTTTGCAGAATGAGCAAATTATAAAAGCATTGTTCATCGATGAAAGTAAATAAATAAGAGTTGCATACCTTAGTTTTTTATAGCTTGCAATGTGGCTATCAGAGGTGGAAATGAAGAACAGAGCGTGGGTGTGAATTTTATTTTCTCTGGAGCATTGAACTTATCGGAACAATAAAGGGGCACATAAACTGATATAGCAGTAGGTGAAAATGAAAGGGATGCTGAGAGAGAGAGAGAGAGAGAGAGAGAGAGAGTCAGAGATCGACAGAGACAGATAACAAATATCAATGCACTCTATAAGAGGAAAGAGGGGTAAACGCGTGAAGATGAATATATATAAATACATATCAGATAATATAAATACATATACGCACATTATATAGTTTTAGCCCGTGTCGTTTTTAAAGGCACGACTTGAACACTTAGAATCTCATGATAACAACTTTGAATCACAAGCTAAAAATATTAAATCTACTCTCACAATTTTTTTTGTAAACAAGCACAAGATATTGCTCCTATTAATCCTGTACCTAATGCCAAATTTCTTATTTATCTATGAGAATTTTAATTAGTCATACTAGTTGGAAATTATACTTATGTTTTCATCCTATGAGATTTAAATTATGATTTCATCCCGACATTTGATATTTGGACCTTTATGTCCTTATTTATTTCATTATTTATGTCATTAGTATAATGGGTTTTTTTTTTTTCTTTTTGGGTAAACCAAGCTTGAAATTAAAAGGGGTTAAGCGAATATACATCCTACAAGGGGCATACCCCAGGAAGGACAAAATACAAAATAAAAAGAAAGAAAAAAGTGTGTGGTCCCTGGCACAACCCGCCGGGGTGGGAAAATGAGAGTACTAGCACATCCCGCCAGCATAGGTATAAACTAGCAAAATGCAATAAACATAACAGATAAAAATGCAAAACTTCGACACAACTCGCCGGAGATGGAAAGACAAAGGATAAGGTGCCCTTGCACAACCCGAAAGGATAGGGATAAGTAAGAAAAATAGAACCGTGCGTACTCCCCGGCACAACCCGCCGAGATGGGAGAATAATGGATCTTGGTTCCACCCTTTGGGATGGGTATAAAATTGCGTGAGCAATAAAAGTATTAATATGATGTCCGAAGCCACGTATCTCAATGGATTCCAATCTCAACAAAGAAGTGCAACAATATAAAGCTCGATCAAGAGGAAATGGACTTCTAGTATTTCGGCAAGCAATAGATACAAGGAACCTCCCTAAATCCCTGTGTTCTGCACCTCGCCTAGTCTACCATTCGCTCAACATCTCTAAACCAAACTACAATATCATCATCCATCCTGAGTTAAGATATGATTTAGAACGTCACACTTTATGGTAGCTAATACATAGGATGACCAATTCTCACGAGACCAACAACAATGCAACCCGAACCAAACGAGGAGCCTCAGACTGTTCAGCATTAAGTACACGCGCGGGAACTCTCTCATAGAACCCGTGGGACACATGCCTAATCCGTCGTCCGCTCCCACATGCCTAATCCAGATTTCAAAGTCAGTCTATCCCAACCAAGTAGTACAATCCGTGTATATAGCACTCCGAAGTCAGTCACATTATGGTAACTAATACATGGGATGACCGACTCTCAAGGGTCTAACATCAGTGCAACCAAACCAAACGAGGAGCATCTAATTTTCGGCAAACAGTACACACATGGGAACTTCCCCTTAGAACCCATGGGACACATACCTACTCCTTCGTCCGCTCCCACATGCCTAATCCAGATTACACAGACAGTCCAACCCAATCAAGAGGTACAAACCAAGTATAAGCACACCGAGATAGAACACTATGGGAAAAAATTTATGGTTATCTATTACATAGAATGTCTGTCACACGAGGGTCCAACAACAAGGAACTCGGACTAATAGAGATAAGCCACTGATATTTCAGCCAGACCCAAGGAGCCCCCAACCCACGGGTACACATGCTTAGTCTGTCACCCGTTCCAAACTACTATATCCAAATTCCAAGTCAGTCTAACCCAGTCAAGGACTACAAACTTTGTAAATAGCATACCGAAATAGTAACAGTGTACCAAGGTACCAAATAATAATGGTGTAGACTAAAAGTAAGATAGCACATCAATGAAGCAGATAAACACCAATGCACAAATGTAACAGTTAATACCAGACCTAGATCAATTTTGGCAGTCCCAGATATCTCGGTGATACAGAAGCAACCCAAAGACATCTCGGTGACCCAAATTCTAGATGGCCCCTGGAGCTAATACCAGTACCATATTCAAATCACGGTTTCCCGGTGTGGGCCCTACCACAATATAGAGCGTAAGCTCTTCTTCCCCGTAGGAAAACAGTATACCAGTGCTGTCCTCTAACTCGAGAGTTATATACAGCAACAATGGAACGATGAACAGACCTTAACAATGGTTCCCAGATAACGTCTGCTAACATAACCCAATTTAACAGTGAGACCATGTATACAATCAAATCCGGACTCAGATCTAAGATTTAGTCCAAATCAACTGAAAATTATGGATTGAACTCCATTGGAGTCAAAAATACCTGAGCTTGCCTGAGCTTTCTCGCTGATTGAACTTTGAGCTTTGCTCGCTGACTATTTGAACCCCCTTTTGGGTGAACGGAATACTCCCCTTTTGGACGGTCAACCTCGCGTACTCCATGAACCCAGACGAAGAGCCCAATAGACGAAGTACAGACCCCTTTGAACGGGATATAGATCCCCTTTTAGAACTGGATCTGGAAGAAAATCGGAAACAGCCAGACCCATATGAACTCCGTGAGGTAGAGTGATAGGAAACCAGACAGTAACACCGCCTAATGGATGGAGTGGATCTGGAGTACTTCGGACCCAACTGAATACGAGAGTGAAATTTGGGAAGAACGATCAAATAAGGGTTTCCAAGGCTGAAGTAACAGACCACAGATGATGACTTCAGTCGGCTGAAGTAACAGACCGCACCAACGCTTCTGAGTGCCCCAGATCCCCTTTTCGATTTGGGTTTGTTGTTACCTATTCTCTCGAATAGAGAAGAAATACCCTTCAAACAATGAAAACCCAGCAACAAGGTCCCTTTGTGACCGAGTAGCAAGGGCCTTTGTTGTTGATACTAGACCGAAACCCATCTGGATTTTTTTGCTTGAGATGTGTGGTGAACAAACAAATAATGGTTTCAGAGTAGATCCTTTTTTTGATGGCTGAGTACTCGAGTGAATCTCAAAGAGAATGATACACCTTCAATCTGAAAGATTGAGGCAGATAATAAAAAATATCTGGCAGATTTTGGGTGGGGGAGTGCATTCTATAGAGAGAGAAGCCCTTTTTTCTGCTTCTTACCTTGTTGTTATTGCTGCTGTTGCACTTGTTTAGGATTTAGTTCCTATCCCCCACCCATGGAACACAACATTATCAAACCATTCCATTTCCAAATAAAATCTATTGTTCAAACCTCCCAATCAAAAAACATTTTTTCCACTTCCCTTTATGAATTTTGCCTGTGCATGCGGCTCCCTTAAAAATTTTAACCATGATTATCATGTTTATTATGTGAAATCACCGAAGTAGTAAAACAATAAACTATATTCATTGTGTAAATAACTATCTTTTAAAGGACATGTAAACATGATTGATTAATTTACCATTTTTTTTTTACCAAAGTGGTAAAACAGTAAACCATATTCACTATTATATAACTTCCCTTTATGAATTTGGCCTGCGCATGCGGCTCCCTAAACAATTTTAACCATGATTTTTTTTATGTTTTCATCTTATATTGTTTATGTTTTCATCATAAAATTCTTTGCCTACAGGGTAAAGATTTTTGGGATGAAAACATAAAAAATGTTTCTATCACATTCCATCCTAAGTTATTTATGTTTTCATCCTAAAATTCTTTGCCTATAGGGTAAAGATTTTTGGGATGAAAACATAAAGAATGTTTCCATCCTAAATTTCATTCTAAATTTCATCCTAAATTATTTATGTTTTCGTCCTAAAATTCATTGCCTATAGGGTAAAGATTTTTGGGATGGAAACATAAAAAATGTTTCCATCCTAAATTGTTTATGTTTTCATCCTAAAATTCTCTGCCTATAGTGTAAAGATTTTTGTGATGAAAACATAAATAATGTTTCCATCCTAAATTGTTTATGTTTTCGTCCTAAAATTCTTTGCCTATAAGGTAAAGATTTTGGGGGTGAAAACATAAATGATTTTTGCCATAGTTCTTTATGTTTTCATCCAAAGATCATTGATCCGGCAATCATGATTAAAAATTTTAAGGGAATTAATGTGCGGGCCAAATTCATGAAGGAAAGTTAAATATAAGTGAATATGGTTTATTGTCTTACAACTTTGCTGGAAAATGGTAAATTAATCAACCATATTCACATGTCCTATAAAAGAGGGTTATTTACACAATGAATATAGTTTATTATTTTACCACTTTGGAAATTTACATAATAAGCATAAGTATTCTAATTATGGATAAATGGCCTTTTGGGTATTATTTAAAAGACATGATGTAATCACAAGTATTCAAACTCTGTAGGATGGAATCATACTGATATTATTGATACAGAATGTCTAATTAACTCTCCATTTATCTATTTTATTCCAACTATAGAAATCAAGGGATATGAAACTAATGGAAAATAATTTCAATATATCTATTATGAAAGGTCAAAATAATCAAAACTTTTAAATTTGTCTTTTTGTTCGATATAATTCGATCTAATCCATTTTCTTTCGATTCCATCATTGAACTGAACCAAAAAGCTTAAAAATGTTAAACACAAAATATGCATAAAAGTTGAGATACTTGATTACGGAGTATTTGTGTTATTGTTGACACGATTTCATTCTAATATTACAAACCAATTAAATCAAATCAAACCAAACCAAGTCTTGTGTTATAATCAATTATTAGGGTCGGCTATATGAATCATTTTATTATTTTTATTTTTATTATTGTCCTCTGTGAATGGCTAATTGTTCACTTAAGAAATGTTCTTTGTGCACTAACCTAAAACTATACTATCAACTCTCTTTACCACTTCATCTACATGTTTTACTATAGATATATTCAAACCACCTTAATCTAATTATTTCAAATAGGCGCAAAACTTATCATCTCACCAATCGTTTCATTAGATCCGTATCAACATTCTCAATTCAACTACACTAATCTCATCTCATTCTAATATTAGGGAGGGGAAAAAAAAGAAGCAAAAGTGTGTCATTTTTACTGACTATTACTGCCTATTATGCTATATATGTATCCATTCGCCAAAAAAATGGGTGAGTAAGATCTTTTAAGTTTTACTCACTGGTTTTTTTTATTTTTTTCTTCAAAAACTTGATGCAGAGTTGGGCTTCATTTTCCGACCATTGAAGTAAGGTTTGAGCATTTAAATGTGGATGCAGAGGCCTATGTTGGCGGCAGAGCAATGCCAACAGTTTCTAACTTCTTCGTTAATATTTTCCAGGTAAAGTTTCTCTCTCACATCACAATAGAAACTAGTAATTTTTTTCACTGGGTGAGTTTCACGTCAGTTAGTTGTAAAATTAGTAGGGTGGATCCCGTTGTAGTAATGGACTTGGTAAAGAGGATGGAGAAATTTCCCGGGAGAAATAGCATTGAAATAAAATATGTTATGCCAACCACGAAGTAGAAAAGTAAACAAATCAAGTTTCGCTCAAGAACGTGCTCCACAGGCGAAGAGCAAGAGAGGATTACTTGAACGAGAAGAGAATATGAAGAGCCGGTTATATCCGTAACTGTAATAGAAGCACCAAAATATATTCAGAGGGCTCTGGTGGAACTCGAAAGGAAGCAAAAACCCTAAGTAGAACCCAACAACACAAAACCCTAAATATCAAAGCCCCCAACACAAAGAATCCGACAATCTCCTCAATGATACCCAACAGCAAACATCCCAAAAGGATATCGAAAGGAGCCTAACCTTAATGGACCAAGAGGGACATATCCTAATTCTCCAAAAGAGGGAGTGCCATTAGTTAAAAGGGGAGTGTTAAAATAATTTCCCAATGTTGTTTTGTTTATTTTACGTGTGTCACATGCTTATTTGGTCAATTTTTTTTTTTTTTTTTGATAACCGAGGAACAGCCCTACAATAGGCCACTAATTGGACCCACTGCACGACCCAAACCTCGGAGGGAGCTGGCGCAACCCACACCAGTCACGGCCCCCCGCTTAGCACAGGTACTCACCCTGTGGGGAATCGAACACTTGACCAAAGGGACTACCCCTAAAGTCAGGCACTCGCCCTAACCACTGGGGCAACCCCTGGGTGTGTTATTTGGTCAAATTTTGACTCTACATAAAATAGTATGGCGGTAACTGCAGCAGTTAAAAGATCTTTTTAAATTGCAATATTTGTATAAAGTTTGTTTAGCTAATTGCTTAGTCACTTAGGGCATCTCTAGTGCACTACCTAAAATCACTACCGAAAGTGCCCTAACTAGTTAGCTAAGAAAAACCTCAAAAAATGGTCTCTAGTGCACAAAACTTAGCTCTCTAAAATCCTAGGTGGCACCCCTCACTACCTAAAGTGCCCTAAGTGACTACCTAAATTTGGGGAGGGACTTAAGGAGAGAGAAAGAGGAGAGAGATAGAGAGAAAGTTGCTTGCATTTATAACATTGAATCTGCCATTGTTTTTTTGGTTATGAGGCCCACTTAAATGGGTCCCACATACACTTTAGGGAGTATTTTTAGGGAGCCCCATTAAAGTGAATTTCTTCTTAGCTAGCTAACTAAGTTCTTAGCAAACAAAATTGGGTCCCACATGTTCTTAGGTGTACACTTTAGGGAGCATTTTTTAGGTAGTGCATTAGAGATGGCCTTATAATGCAAAAGCTGTGCTCGATGTTATTGACAGCAATTTTACTGTACAAATGTATGACATGAAAACTCATAAACTGCGATCGCCAAATTTGTCTCCTTGCGTTTTTTTTTTTTTGTCAGAAAAAAGGTTGCAAAACAATAAATATATATTATACAGATGATTTTTCAGGTTTGATTTAATTTGTAGTCAGAGGAAAATAAATGATTAGGTTCTTAGTACATGAGTTATTTCTCTTTATTTACTTGCCAGTTAAGTTCACCGATAATCTCATCAACAAAAGTTTCTAAAATTGCCGCAACATGATTCTCTTCTCGGATAACTTGTGGTAGGAGCCATCCTTAGGAGCTTTTATGAGGAGCCCATTGAAGATCAAAATTGAACAAATGAATTGCTAAATGTTAGGAGTCTCACCTAGGAATTTTTTGAAGAGCCCACTGTGGATGCCGCTTGTGTAGTCTTTACCATTAGCTAAAAGTTACTTCTGGTCAAGTTTGGCAAATTTTACTAAGACTTGTTTGGCTTCTTGTTTTCCCAATTTAAAATGATGTCTTCACTGTTATATCACCTTAGCATATTTCAAACATTAATGATAGTATTGTCCTTATGAATTGAACTAATTAGCTTGGAATCTCTCTCTCTCTCTCTCTCTCTCTCTCTCTCTCTCTCTCTCTCTCTCTCTCTCTCTCTGCATTCCTGTGTGTATGAAGGGATTCTTGAATTATCTCCATATTATACCAAGCAGGAAGATACCAATGGCAATTCTCCATGATGTTAGTGGAATCATCAAGCCGGGCAGGTGATAAGAAAAAACAGCACACACATTGTAGTCCATTACAAACTCCACCTAACAACTCATTAATTAAATTGTTCATTATTCTTGTTTCAGATTCACATTGCTTTTAGGCCCACCGAGTTCTGGAAAGACTACATTGCTGCGAGCTTTGGCCGGAGAACTTCATCGTGATCTAAAAGTAAGATAACTAAGTTACCACTAAATTGGGCTGGACATAAGTTGTATTGACTTTAGATTAAACTAGATTGGTAAAATGTACTTACTTAGTATCATTGTATCCATAATTTATGTTGACTTTAGATTAAACTAGATTGGTAAAATGTACTTACTTAGTATCATTGTATCCATAATTTATGTTGACTTTAGATTAAACTAGCTTGGTAAATTGTATTTTACATAGCATATTGCATTATAACTCATTGTGAGTAGCCAATCATAGTATGTGTATCTCATGTACTCACATAATGACCTAGCCTCAACACTTGCATAATACAGATAGCAAACTCTGAGGCAAGTGAAGAATAAAAACATTAATCGAATTCCAAGCTCTAGCCATTGAGCTAGCCTCAATACTTCATTAAGCTAACTAATGATAACAGCTTTGCCTTCAACTGCAATTACCAACTTACCAGCATGGGTCCTATTTCTCAGAACATAAAATTTCTGTACAGAAGTTCTAAAATTTTTGTGCATTACTGGTGCTCTAGATTTTGAATGAAGGAAGCAATATTTTGAGCACAATAAATGGATCAGTCTCTAGATCTGCTCTCTGATGCCTTTCAGCTTAGATTGGGTGGTATGGTTCCAGGGTGTAATGTCCCTTGATTTCTTCAATTTTTTTGAGGTATAGGGGGCTTCTATTTTAGCGGTAAAACATTCTAAGAGTAGCCACTTTGTTTGAATATTGCCAAAGGTTAGGTATGTCTCCGGCCCTCCTATGCTCATACCCTCATAGATGGAAAAAGGACATGGGTACTATTATAATGTTATTGTTTTAAGCTGTAAGATTTGAATCACACTCGGTGAGCAATAAAATGCGATCCCCAAGGTTAGACGTACGTTGGAAGTGATGCAAGTGTCATCTTCTAACGAATTTTAGGAACTTGATTCATCTTGTGATCTTAAATAAATCTTTATGGAGAAATTTTTTTGTACAGGTTTCAGGGAATGTAACATATAACGGATGTGGAATGAATGAGTTTGTTCCACAAAGGACATCAGCCTATACAAGCCAGAATGATCTGCATATAGGAGAATTGACAGTGCGGGAAACACTGGCTTTCTCAGCTAGATGTCAAGGGGTTGGGTCTCGTTATGGTTAGTGATTAGTACAATTTAATAAATGACTTCATAATACTACTATACTCGCATTTTGAATTCTAGAATGATATTGGTTCTGAATCATTTCATTTGAATTTGGTTATTTTTCTTTTAGAAATGCTAAGAGAATTGTCTAGGAGAGAGAAGGAAGCCAACATAATGCCAGACCCAGATCTTGATATTTACATGAAGGTAAGCCAATAGGTGAAGACTAGTTTCTATAATAACATCTATGGCCTGGCAAATTTATCAAAACTGTTCTATAAAAAAAAAAACGTCAACATTTTCACATCTTAAGACATGAAGCATCTTTGAGGATTTTGACTAATCATCGCAATGGTTTTTGAAAATGAGTTGTAGAAAATTTATTGAAAAACAAGTATAGAAACTGCCGATCTTCTCAAAGTGCTATGCAAGTTTGATTTCAAAAACATATTTTCTTCCACGAATATGCATTTTTATTTTGTTGATGTAATAGGCATAAATCACTTGTGCTTTTGTTATATGCTAATCTAGTTGTACTCTTGTAATATTCCAGGCAATATCGCTAGAAGGCCAGGAGGCCAATGTGGTAACAGACTACGTACTTAAGGTGTTTTATTGAAGTCCCCCAGCATAATTAATGATAGTACAGTATGGATTTTTTGAAAATTTGTTATATTCCTTTCTGTCTTAATGTATCCATAGATTTTGGGACTGGAAGTCTGTGCCGACACTATGGTAGGTGATCAAATGCTCAGAGGCATTTCTGGTGGACAAAAAAAGCGAGTGACAACAGGTAAAATCATTCAACATACAAATCACTGTATTCCAAACATGAGTGATTCACTATTGGCAAAAATGTTGGACGAACATAATGTGTTGCATGAGTGCTCACTTTTTCATATCTCATGTTTTGAATGTTCAGTGTTTGCTTCACAGCCTTCGCTATAAGTATATCAATGGAGCAGGCATTCATTTTAATCATCAAATTCACATTTGGTGTGATTCTGAAGAATATGCTTATTATTTTGACGAAATGTGATGCTTAATTCCTTATGATGATATATGTCATTTCTTACTTTGAATTTACTCACTAGGAAAAATAATTGACAAACGAAATGGTTACAGGGGAGATGCTGGTTGGTCCAGCTAGAGCGCTCTTCATGGATGAGATATCAACTGGCTTGGACAGTTCCACAACTTTTCATATTGTGAACTCAATCAAGCAGTCCATCCATATCCTTCAAGGAACTTGTGTTATCTCCCTCCTCCAGCCGGCACCAGAAACTTATGACTTATTCGATGACATAATTTTCCTCTCAGACGGTCAAATTGTATACCAAGGCCCACGTGAGAACGTGCTTGAGTTTTTTGAACACATGGGCTTCAAGTGTCCAGATAGGAAAGGAGTGGCTGACTTCTTACAAGAAGTAATCTCTTGAACTTGAATGTTCTTTGAATTCTCATATTATTCTTCTATGTTTAGAATACTTCTCTTATCGAGTGTGAAGTTTGTACTGTATAAAATGCCATGTGTGTGCCAAATCCAACTCCAATGTTTTACGCAAACTTGTGGCCCTAGCTATATATTGTAGCATATGGCTCTTGTATTCATTTGCATCAAAGTGAAACAGTTTGAACAGCCGTGGATGTAGTTCACATAGTATAAACCACCTTAAGTAAGGTGTTCTTGTACATGTGTTTGTGCTTTTGATTCGATAATGGTTGTGCATTTGTATACCGTAGAACCTTTGTTATGGTTCTATAAATTCTTGACAAGGTTTTTTTGGTGGGAAACATAGGTGACATCAATGAAAGATCAAGAGCAATATTGGGCACGAAGAGATGAGCCTTATGGTTTTGTTACTGTCAGGGAATTTGCAGAGTCATTTGCTTCATTTCATGTTGGAAGGAAATTATGTGATGAGCTTTCTATCCCGTTTGACAAAGCCAAGAGCCACCCGGCCGCTTTAACAACTAAGAAATATGGTGTTGGTAAGAAAGAATTGCTAAAAGCTCTCATATCCAGGGAGTATTTGCTCATGAAGAGGAATTCATTTGTCTACATATTCAAGATGTTTCGAGTTAAGTGTTTTACCCATCGAACAAATCATTGTCTCTATTTCGTTGTGCTTTCAGAATAAGTTTTTTGCAACCCTTCAATAGAAGCTGATTTTGAAAACTCAAGCACTCGCCGTTCTCATGTTGTCTTGGTGTTTTTTTTTAAAGCAAGAATATTGATTTCTGAGAATTTGAAAACCTTTTATTGAGAAGGATTTTTTTCCTAAATATTAATGGAAACAAAGTTTTGAAATCTATCAATTGAGGAACTTTTTGGGGAAAAATATACCAACCAAACAAGTTTTCAGGAAAACATTCTGGAAGACTGATTTTGAACGACCAGAAGATCTCTTTTTTTTTTTTTGTCTCTCTTTCAGCTTATTATAATGGCATTCGTTGCAATGACTATATTTCTACGAACTGAGATGAGCAAGAAAACAACTGAAGATGGTGTGATTTTCATGGGTGCTCTCTTCTTTAGTCTCCTTATGATTATGTTCAACGGGTTCTCGGAGCTAGCCTTTACAGTCCTGAAACTTCCTCCCTTTTACAAACAAAGGGACCTTCTCTTTTTTCCTGCATGGGCATATGCTTTACCCTTGTGGATCCTCAAGATCCCAATAACATTGGTAGAAACCGGTATTTGGGTGTTCACCACTTATTATGTCATTGGCTTCGATCCG
Source organism: Vaccinium myrtillus (assembly GCA_016920895.1). Lineage (NCBI taxonomy): Eukaryota > Viridiplantae > Streptophyta > Magnoliopsida > Ericales > Ericaceae > Vaccinium > Vaccinium myrtillus. Next base: position 16,705,580 of record CM029274.1, read on the forward strand.
GATGTCGGAAGGTAAATTGTGTGACTATCATCTAGGCTTTGGTTCTTCAAGATTTTCATCTCAAACCTGATACATTTTTAAATCGCAGGTTGTTCAAAATGTACCTTCTACTCCTTTGCATTAACCAGATGGCTTCTGGACTATTCAGACTGTTAGCTGCATTAGGACGAAACATGATTGTGGCAAACACATTCGGCACATTTGCATTACTTGCAATTCTTTTGATGGGAGGATTTATCCTGTCAAGAGGTAAAAGAAAACAAACAAGAAGTGCCATGTAAGTATTATAACATGTGCATTCATGTAAATCCATATTTTCTTTTTCTCTTTTTTTGCCTCAGATGATATAAAGACGTGGTTGATATGGGGTTATTGGGCCTTGCCTCTGATGTATGGGCAGAATGCTATAGCGGTGAATGAATTTCTGGGGGATAGTTGGAGACAAGTAAGCATTGTGCTTGTGAATTTGTGGTAAACAAAACCAAAAAGTAAATTCTCGCTATGGTCATATGAGATTTGAAAATTTTGTTTAACAGGTGCCTCCTAATTCTACCGAATCATTAGGCGTGTTGGTTTTGAAGTCTCGTGGAATATTTCCAGAAGCACATTGGTATTGGATTGGCGTAGGAGCTTTGGTTGGATATGTTTTTCTCTTCAATGGCATTTTTGCCCTGGCTCTGTCATATCTTAGCCGTAAGTAAATAATTCAATCATTTCAATATATTTACATTTGTTTAACACTTCGAAAGCCTAGTCAAGTTTTTGTGGTTCAACTTCTCTTAATTAATTGATCCAACATGATGCAGCATTTGAGAAGCCTCAGGCAGTTCTATCTAAAGAAACGTTGGAAGAGAGAAACACATGTAAAGGAGGAGAAGTTATTGAGCTATCCTCAAGAGGGAATAGCTCTTCTGGTGGGTAATTTAACTCTCAACTTTCCTTTTCCGACTTGTGAGTTTCTAACTTTAACATACTTGTTTCATAATTGTGAAGAAGGGGGAGTTGAAGTTCAAAGAAGTGTATCCTTGAAATTAACATCTTCAAAAGTGGGGAGCCGTAGTAATGCTAACCAGAATATGAAGAGGGGGATGGTTCTACCATTTGAGCCCATTTCCATCACTTTCGATGATATCAAGTACGCAGTTGACATGCCACAGGTATCTGCAACTTCTAAAGGTAGAAAAGACTACGTACACTTACTTAAACACAAGTATTAAACTTGAAAACTCCAGATTATGCATTTTGGATTCTTTATGAAATCCAAAGTTATATGCAAAAAAAAAAAAAAACTGTTATCCTTCAACTTCACTTTTGTTTGTCAGCTTGTTTGAATATATACTCTCTAGATGAAACGCAAAATAATTAATTCTTGGACCACAATTCTTTATGTACATAGTGCTAAAGCTGATACTACAATGGCAGGAATTGAGAGCACAAGGTATACAAGAAGATCGTCTAGAACTTCTAAAAGGAGTAAGTGGTTCTTTTAGACCAGGAGTTCTCACAGCGTTAATGGGTGTTAGTGGGGCCGGTAAGACCACACTGATGGATACCTTGGCTGGTAGAAAAACTGGTGGATACATTGACGGGAGGATCTCAATATCAGGATACCCAAAGAAACAAGAAACATTTGCTCGCGTAGCTGGATATTGCGAGCAAACAGATATTCATTCTCCTCATGTTACAGTTTATGAATCTTTGAAATATTCCGCATGGCTTCGGTTGCCTCCTGAAGTTGATTTTGCCACCAGAAAGGTGAGGTGTAATAATATAGATTAAGGTCATTTTTGGGTGCAGTCTTATAATTTTGATTTCAATCTCTTTGGATTTTTCTGAAAAATACTGAACTTGTATGGCTAACAATTTTCAAAGCTATTTTCATATTGTTTCATGGGATAGAAAAAAACTTCTAGAGAACATCAAAAAGATGTTTGTATTCTTAGGAGAGATTTCTGTGAGAAATGAAGAAAAACCGAAGACGATGATGGGTGTTTTCTGTGTTCATAAACTATTTTCCTAGATACTGTTATTGAAAACTGATTCTAACGACTGCAGCGAAACAAAGCCATGAATGAATAAGATGTGAAAATAATGTGTCTTTTTCGTTTTAGAAAAGCCTTCCACAAGTGTTCTAAAAAAGATAGGACTTAAAAACCTTGATATGATTACCTTTTTCATGTTAGATATTGTTAATCACTGGTTGTAAATCTAAACGAGGAATAACAGATGTTCGTTGATGAAATCATGGAGCTTGTTGAGCTTACCCCATTAAGGGAAGCACTTGTCGGGTTGCCTGGGGTAAGTGGTCTTTCAACTGAGCAACGCAAGAGACTGACAATTGCAGTTGAGCTTGTAGCCAACCCATCTATACTATTCATGGATGAACCAACCTCAGCACTTGATGCTAGGGCTGCAGCGATAGTGATGAGAACAGTGAGAAATACAGTAGATACGGGAAGAACTGTGGTATGCACCATCCATCAGCCAAGCATCGACATATTTGATGCATTTGATGAGGTATGCGTTCTTTCACAATATTAAGGATCATATTAGTTTTACCTTCGAAATTTTATCAATACTAAGGAAAACCGTTTTGGATGCGCAGCTCTTTCTGATGAAACGAGGAGGTGAGGAAATATATGTTGGCTCATTAGGTCATCATTCTTGTCATCTCATTGCATATTTGGAGGTAAAGCTAATGATTATATATACGAGAAACTTAATACTTCTGTATTTTCAATTAGCAACTAGCATAATCAAGCGATATTTGTTCAAGGGTATCAATGGAGTTGGTCAAATCAAAGATGGTTATAACCCGGCTACTTGGATGTTAGAGGTGACTTCAGCAGCACAAGAAGCAGCTATTGGGGTTGACTTCGCTCATGTGTACAAGAACTCAGAACTCTACAGGTATGGGAAAAACTTGAATTCTCCAAATGAATATTTTGGGTTGTCAGTATCTATTTTAGTAAAGCTCAACATATAATCTACAAAGGTTGTGCCTTGTTAACAGGGCATTTCTAAGAAGGTTGTGCCTTGTTAACACGACATTCATCACCCAATTCTTGACACTCATTGGACACATTTCCAAAAGTACTTGACTTGGACTCTCTTTTTAGCCACTTGAGGACCTTGTTTTTTTGCTTTTACATATGCGAAAGTACATTAGAAATTGGAATAAAATAACTTGGAATCTAGGGATGAAAGAGAACAATGTAAATTTGTACCACCTCCACAAGACTCTAGAAATTAGAGTTACACTGTTCATCAGGATCATCTACCAAGGAAAAATTCACATAAATGACATAATAATTACATACCCAACACACGACACAACAATAAATAGATAAACAACGTGTTGTGCGGAACACGTGACATGCTATCACACGTCTGTGCCCCTACTTCTTAGGTCAACATTAGTGTATTTATTATAACATTATGTGGTGGCTCGATCAGGAGAAATAAAGAAATGATTACAGAACTGAGTACGCCTCCGCCAGGATCAAAAGATCTACACTTCACCACAAAATACTCTCAGTCTTTCTTCACCCAATGCATGGCATGCCTATGGAAACAACACCTATCATACTGGCGAAACCCCCCATATACTGCAGTGAGATTCTTGTACACAACTATGGTAGCTCTGCTATTTGGGACAATCTTCTGGAATGTCGGCTCTAAAAGGTAATCCACAAGCCTTGAACCCAGTCTCTAATTTCTCTATACATTTCTTAGTTTCCAAGTCGCAATTCATTGTGTTGGTTTTTAGGGAAACACAACAAGACATATTCAATGCAATGGGTTCTATGTACGTTGTTGTTGTATTTGTTGGTATACAAGCTGCCATTTCAGTGCAGCCGATAGTAGCTGTTGAGAGAGCAGTCTTTTACCGGGAAAGTGCAGCTGGAATGTACTCAGCTTTGCCATATGCTTTTGGACAAGTAAGTCTTTGTATTCTCACGTGGAGCCTATTGTTGAAGTAGTATTAAGGACCTGGAATTCACTAAAGCACTTTACCGAGGAAGTTGTTAACACATTCATGGAACTGCTGACCTGCTATAGAGTAGGAAATTGTTGGCATATGCTACAAAAGCATGCGCCATGGTAGAGGACATAGGTAGTAGTGATGGTCACAAAAGAGGAGAGAGGGTGAGAAAGGATGGAAGAAAGAAGTGAATCGAGAGTTAGAGAAGAGCAGAAGAAAATAGGGAGAAAATCGAAGATAGTAGAGAAAAATTAATAAAGTGAGACTTGATACAGAGGAGAAATTAAGAAAAACATGCACTTGGATAAGAATTGGGGAAGGAAGTTTAGTGGGGAAGCAATCAAGTGAAATTTGACAACAAACCATATAGGGTACGTTGGTTAGAAAGAAAGTTATGTTGAAAAGTTAAAATGACAAAAAGGGAGTGAAAAGAAAATTTATTTTTTTCTCTATGCTCGAATAGTTTTTTATAACCTTGCAAGAAAATACTTGTAGTTACTAACTTACCCGTCAAATACAATACGGATCATGATGGGGAACTGAAAATTATATATTTGCTTAAGTGGCAACTTTTTACAAGAAAATAATATTTCCTTCGTGTTTTTTAGCAATAAATGCGACCCTATTTAAATGGGTTGTACAATAAAATTCAGTTGCTAGCACTATCTAATATTTTCATACTAATGAAACACCATAAAAGTATAAGTTTTTTCTTTCTTGCATTTTCTATATTTTCACTCTAATCAAACGGACCCTTAGTTAATACTAACTTTCCTTTTCTCGGTACAAAAAGAAGTAGAAGTACATATATCAGTTTAGTGCAGACCAACATTAACATGGCAACGCAAACTTTACAATACTACGAACCTTAAGAATCCTAAATAATATCAGTGCAAATATCACCCATATTGACCAGCCTCAAAACATCAATTAAGAAGCAACATTCCACAAAAACATAGTTCTTTTTTTTTTTTGAACAGCACAAAAGCATAGTTCAAAGTGTAATCTTTCAAAACTCAACCCTTGCTAGCTCTGCCTATGTTACATGGAAGTTGAGAAGAAGAAAAATGATTTACTAAAAGAGTTGAGAGTAATTAGAGACTATTTAAGCTTCATGATGGTTCTCTAGCAATTTCTCGCTACGTGTTTCATTATGCAGGTTGTGATTGAGCTCCCATACATTTTTGTTCAAACTGTGACATATGGAGCCATAGTATATAGTATGATCGGATTTGAGTGGAAATTTGCCAAATTCGTTTGGTATCTGTTCTTCATGTTTTGCACCTTCGTATACTACACATATTACGGGATGATGACAGTAGCCGTAACTCCCAACCTCAACATCGCTTCCATAATTGCTTCTGCCTTCTATGCGATATGGAACCTTTTCTCTGGCTTCATCATTCCGAAGACAGTAAGTTCTAATATTTCACTTCATATTCCGTAATTTGAGAAAACTATTCAGAAATGGTCTTAATATTTTTTGTTTTTCCATCATGATAGAGAATTCCATTGTGGTGGAGGTGGTACTACTACATTTGCCCAGTCTCTTGGAGTTTATACGGATTAGTTGGATCACAGTATGGAGACATTCAAGAGACGCTTGACACAGGAGAAACAGTAGAACAATTCGTGTTAAGATACTTTGATTATAGGTATGATTTTGTGAGATGTGTCGGTATAATCATGGTTGGAATAGTTTTGCTCTTTGGGTTAATCTTTGCCTTCTCAATCAAGTCATTTAACTTCCAGAAAAGATAGTAATGATGTAGAGAAATAACACCTTAAAGTTTTGTGGAATGACCATGGAGCTATGAGACTATGCAATGTAATCCTTGTATGTATATGTAATCTAATGAATCAGATAAGTTGGAATAAAAAGAAGAATTCTGATCAGCTGTTTTGGACCCATGTTTTTTTGCACTCCAAACTTTTTGAAGCTTTTATTTCGGTGGTGTCGTATTTACCCAACTAGATGGTTGTAGCATCGTTACATGTAATGTAAGTATGAATGTTGTTACAACGTGTTGAGTTTCTTTAGACCATAGGTTTACTGGCCTCCCTTTTGCAGTGGTGCAGAGAGTTGCTTCAGTTTTAGAATAGATGGGATTTATGCCTTTCAGCTTAAAGCCTACTTCAATGAGAATATCAATAAAAATAATAAACTCACTACAAGAAAAATCACCGTTCCCGACTAACTGTCTAGTCGGCGAAGGTAACCTATTTAGTCGGCAAACGCTTTCCCCGACCAGAGTTTTAGTAGGCATTTTTGGTCGGGAACGGATGGTCAGCAAATGTATTTTCCGACCAAAAAAGATCTAGTCGGCTAATGTGGCCTATTTTGGCCGACTAAAGTTCCCGACCAATAGTGTAGTCGGCATTGTGTGTCTTTGTCGGGAAATGTATAACTTATTGCAGACCAAAAAATTAATTGGGGAATATATGGATTATTGGAGACTAATAGTTTAGTCGGCCAATATATGGAATATTGGAGACTAAATATTTAGTTGGGGAATGTATGAACTATCGAAGACTAAATATTTAGTCGGGGGAATGTGCTACCTATCACCAACTAAATATTTGGTTGGTAATTATCTACATCATTGGGTCACCAATTTTAAAAGTTTAAATTCCAGAATTGGCTACCAAATTTTTTTCCCCATTTTGATTTCCTGCATACCAAATGTAATTAATACTAAATAAATAAATTTCAAGAAATAAACACTAACATTAATAAATAGAGATGTCCACCAAATACTTAGAAAACAAGTTTTGATCCATATTCCTAAAGCGCAAAATAAAAATACGTCTAAGCGTAACAAGCTCAACAAAACCCAACCTTGATAACAAAACGTATCCAAACCCCTACACCGCAAAATAATGAAAAATTCAAGTTCAACAAACGGATAACCAAAAAACATCAAAGCAAGTCAGCATCCAGCTTTGATCTTTGTAGTCAATAGGGCGGGATACTTCATTAAAGCGTCGATCTGTAAAAAAAAAATAACAATTCAGCATTAGTAATGATCGAGTATTATCCAAAAAGAAGAAGAATTGCTACAAACGTAGTTAATCAAGCATGAACACAGCCTTATAAAAGGAAGAGTCAATTTTACGGCCATGAAACACCAAGCAAGCAAACACCACCATGCAATCAAAGCCTAGTAATTTTAACGCTAAAACATTAAAAATTCAGAAATCTAGATTTAGGAGATGGAGAAACAGAATATAGAACAACTTTATGACATCACAAGCATGTATACTCCAAATGTTTGACAAATCAAATGCCAACAGTAAAATAGAAAAGAGAAACCATATCAGCTGAGAGTATTCCTCAACCTGGTACATCAGTTCTAAAATGCAAAAACTGTCCTACCCCTATAGTTTGAGCCAGGAGAGAGACTCCCATGAAGTACATCAGTCGTAAAACGCAAAAACCCATGTTGTGCATGATTTAAATCATGGGCATATGGACTCCCATGAAATGAACAGAAGAGATTGACCCATTCAAATACGTTACGAGTTGTAGAGTGTCCATGGGTCAGGCCAAGCCTAAATATTATTCAAACATGGCACGTCAAGAAGGCAAGGCATGAAGCGCGCTGGTTTCTTCCTTGAGTTTTAATGGGCCACATAGATATTATAAAATACACAAGTCATTTTCTTGTTTCTCCACTTTTAGGTCAGAAACAGAAACTGTATACTAAGAATTTTGTTTTCACCTAATTTGTAATCTCTAATAAATCACTTATCATATGGGCTGTTAAGCCCTTTATACCCCTTACTGAAAAAGTTCTGTAGCAGCCTCTGATACGATCTGATACGACACAACTTTTGGAACTAACGTCTATCTCACTTCGAGGCCACCTAAGCCTTCCTACACTTGCCTTCCTTGACCCTGTTCGAGAAGGATCTGAATCTAGGGTTGTGGACTCTTGCAAAGGTTTACCAAACCCTAAAAGTTAGACTAGTAAAATTGACTTTGGTATTACTCAAATGATTCCATCATTCAAAAATTCTGTAGGGGCTTAAAAGAGTTGCCATGACTCCACACCAACACTGGTAAATGAATGCCAAATTGCTAACAAAAGCAAAATGGATGCCAAATTAGGATTGATCTAACAGGAGCAGAAAAGTATAAAAACGTCGAAAACATGCTACCATTGATCATCCAACAAGGCCCCAGGAACTGAAGCAACATGGGTTTTCTGAATGCAGAAATGAGTACTCAACAAGTCCCAGGGTAATCATGCAGACCCAAAGAACACAGCAAACATCAAGCAGATTGTGTATAATTACCCAAAAAAAATAGTAGCAAACAGGTAACTAGAGTAGTAGACCCAAACCAATCAGTAGGTATGTAATTCTTACCAGCATTCCTAACTCAGAGACGGCTCAGGAAAATGAACTAGCATAAGAGATCCATGTGGATGGAGGTTTGCAGAATGATATGATGAGGAATGGGTAGCCACACACTATGGCAAGATGGAATGAGATAGTTGGGCAGAGGGACATGTATGTAGCTGCTTTTTAGGCATGCAGCTCATCAAGTCAAAAATATACAGCCAAAAGTACCCAAATCTCACTTTCAGAGTAGGATCACAAATTTTGAGGGTATCCTCAATAAGCAAGTTATTGATATAGGACAAATTAAATTAAGAATAGAGAGAAGATCGAGACTTCCTCATCAAGTCCTTGGACTAAGGATAAAAGCAACAAATCTGGAAAGTGAAAAGCAAAAGGGTATATATGCAACTATATATGCAATGCCAACACTTTGAAACATTTGTGTAGAATTACGACTAATCATTCATGCGGTTTGGTCTGGATATCAAGAGATCTAAATGGCAGCAAGTTGGTTATACATGATTAAACAAAGATTATAATGCATAGAAGTACAAATTTTCTTCCAAAATGCAATAGAAACACAAGGACAACAGTTTTTCTAATGATTAAACAAAGATTATAATGCATAGCAGTTTTTCAAACATAGTTGAGAGAGAGACAGGGAGAGATCATAATGACGTACCAATATTTGTGAATATCAACCTGATCGCAAATTGCCTTGTCCCTTCATTTGTTGCATCATTAATGACTTAAGCACATCGATTTCTCTTTGCAGCCTTGCTGCATTCTCATCTTGTCGTCTTGTTGCCTCCTCATGCCTCCTTTGCTGCTCCTGGCGCCACCTTTGCTCTGCCTCCTCGTGCTCCTCACGCCACCTTTGCTCCTCCTCCTCCCGCCTCCTCTCGCTCCTCGCGCCTTTTTTGCTCGTCTGCCTCACGTCTCGTTTTCTCCTCCTCCCACTCTTTTTCTCGCTCTGCACGAAACGACTCCATTTGAGCATCAACCATCTTTTGTAGCTGGTCTTGACGTGCTGAGTTAGAACTTGATATGGAAGTATAGGATGAGGGCATCGGGCCAACCCCAAATCCTCTCAAGTAATTCTTTCTCTCCCCAAGGACTGTTCTTGAAAGATATTCCCCTGTCACCTCCATATTTAATGTTCTCGCCTCATCTCGTATTGCCACCATTTTCGTCTGTTGTAGCAGAAGAAAAGAAACAACAAAAAAGATAAGGCATTGTCAAATGAAAAAAGAAACAAAAAGGTAGAGGAATAGAAGTGTTCAAGATTGGATACATACTTGTTGCTCCTTACATTTATCATTGATCCAGTCCTCTGTCTCTTTCAATGTATGTGATACCTTGTATGTATCACAAAAATCCGGCAACACTCCTTTATGATTTTCAGACTAACATATTCAAAGAAAAAATGTGATATGCAGACAATAGAATAGCAGTAGAAGCAGATGATTAAATGAGACTATGAAAACCCCTTTCATAATATAAAGAATGTGACAATCACTACGCCAAATATTGCTTTTACCGGCGGTAACAAAACCGTCGTTAAAGAGTGCTATTACCGGCGGTAATCACAACCCGCCGCAAAAAATAATTTTCCCCGCGGTTTTATTACTAGCAGTAATAAAACCGCCGGTAAAGGTCACTTTTACCGACGGTAATTATAAACCGCCGGTAATACTACTATTACCGGCGGTAATCCAAAAAACCGCCGGTAAAAATATAAATTTTAATATAAATATTTTTATTTCCTAAGTATAACCGAAAAGTTTGGGTGGTTGGGCGGTTAGGTGTCGGTGCTCCACACAAAGGGTCGCGGGTTCGAAACATGGAGGACAAATTTTTTTTTCAGAAATAACCATTACCGGCGGTAATGAAACCGCCGGCAAAAGTCGACTACTATTACCGGCGGTAGATTACCGCCGTTTATCTTTTCCCGACGGCCGTTTCGACGGCGGGCGGTTTTTTGCATTTTTACCGCCGGTAGTACTTTTCCCGGCGGTTTTAGGACTTTTTCCGGCAGTTTTCTAATGCCGGGAATAGTCCTTTTTCTTGTAGTGAATTACACCTATAAATTAGTTATTATATAAATTAGTTCCCTTTTTCCGTAAAATTTCATGCATATATATTTTGACTCATAAAATGTCTCACCGAAATAGTCATTGCAGCAACCAAGGATTTTGAACCCAAAGTATGACCAGGAGGTAAAAATGATCTATTTTGTTTGCCAGCTGCTTTGCGGCCTGTCCAATCCTTATTGGTGAATATATTATTGATAAGCCACTTCCATCCATGCTAATCCCTCGATAAGGATGCTGATATGGGTCGACTTTGTCTGCATCCTTCATCTTCCAGTAATGACTGCCCATGTTGTGTTTCCATTCCTTATATCGTAGGTTCGCCTTAACATTAAAAGCTTCCTCAATTAAGTCTGTGTGCTCATTTCTTTCTTCAATGTCTTCTCCTAACACTGATTCCTTTTCAGTGACTTTAAATTTGTCCTACAAACATGTAATAAGTGGAATTAGTCCCTAAGAATATTCATTATCACTTGAATCGATCAATTTGCAAACTTTTAGATAGGCTTGCACGAACAAGCTGCATTATGGCCTCCTTCCGCGTTGAATCAACTTGTTTCCAAGTGTGGGCGAAACCCTGAATAGGACACATCCTCCTAATTTGAGACCCAATTTCATTTGACAGCTTGGTTGCATTCTTACCACCAAAAGACCGCATTGATGTTAGCACATAAACTGACAACCTCTCCCCATTACGGGAAGCAACCCTCGCACACGCGTACGCCGCTGACTTGTTGAAGGTGCACTTGAAAAAGAACAGTACGTAACATTTCCACTGCCTAAGTCACAACTGATATTTTCGTCGTTATCCTATTTATTGCTGCAATCTACTAAATACTTTTTTGTACATTGCACTTTTCTCGTGCTTATCAATTTGGAGAGGAATATTCAATTGGAAATAAGCTTTTACTAGATTACCCTGTAATAGTACCACATAAAAAAAGGGTTGCACAGCGCAAACTAGTCCAGACGAGTCAAAAAACTTTGTTTGGTTACAGTTTTTTACAGTTCTTCCTTTTCTTTTTTGATCCAGGAGCCATTATGCAATCTGTCAAATTCTGAAATTCAATCAAATGTGCCCACTTAAAGGAATAATTATACTCATTTTGCATATAACTAATTCAATCAAACTTCAATTAAAAAAAAAAAAAAACTGAATGGGAACTACAAAACTTACTGGTTCAAGGCATCAAATACAGTGATTAGGAATAAATAAGGAACTCAAAAAATAGGAATAATAAAATCCCAAAGCTGGAATTCCTAAAACTTTAACTCAGTTTAGTAACTTATCAAGCAACATCTTAGCCTTAATGTATCTTATGTTTGCTTATAGCCAAGAACATAGTTTCATCTAGTGATTCCGTATACCGCTTCTCTTTCTCTTTTATCTATTTTGTCCACCTTAAAAACTTTTCTCAATTGTTGACAAACTGAATGTAGAAATATAAGCATAAAAACATGTGGGGGTTGAAGATATAAGAAACACATTGTTGTTTATACTATAATAAAAGCTTCTTTATTTATGCAAAACACTTTACAAATATAGTGGCAAAAATATCTAATCAATTAGAACAACGGAGTAGATGTATTTACCAACAACACTCATATTTGCAGAAGGAGATGAAGCGCTCAAAGGAGTAGACGCATCAATCTGCGGAGCAAAAGTTGGAGCTGCTGTATCATTTGGTACTGCTGCAGTTCCACGCATCATTTGGTACTGCTGCAGTTCCACGCAATGTGGCAGTCAAGTTGGATGATGCACTACTCCTTTTTGATCCAGGAGCCATTATGCAATCTGTCAAATTTTCAAATTCAATCAAACATGCCCATGTAAAGGAACTTCTGTACTCATTTTGCACATAAGTAATTCAATCAAAGCATAGATACAGATAACTTTAGAAATAGAGAAATGCAATTGCTAAAACAAATTTTAGAAGTAAATCTTGATTAGATTAGGGACTTTTACAACCATCAAACATCTTGGAATTTTATATGAATTCTATCAAACATCAGCATGCCACAGCCCAAATTCTATTACAAACCCAACAACTGGAATACAAAAATGCCATTTTCCTAAAATAGCTCCAAACCAGCCCAGATTTGCACTGTGTCATTATCCTCCTCATCATCATCTTCTACCCCTTGCCTATACTCCTGAATCGACCACCTATCTTTTATATTCATCCAACTCTTGTCCATTTCTTTTGACCTATAAAAAACTTAAACATTAATACATGGCAATTTTCATGAGCGAAACTAATGCACAAATTGGGACTTTAAATCACTGCCTAGAAGTAATAAAAACCCTATCTAATGGTGTGAGCAGGTTTGCCATTTAAAAAATCATTGAAAACAACACAAAAGTAGACAAACCAATGTGCACATGGGACCCAAATCCAGAGTCTTTAACCGGATCCTATGAGCTACTTAAACAGCATTCACTGCATGTGCACATTCTATAAGTTATTTTAATGACAAACTTTCCATATCAGTTATAAAACAAGTGTTTTAGAACCATACTTTAATCCTAGCCTAGTTCCCCATAAAAAAAATACACACACACACACACAGAACAAACTATATATATTCAAACCTCATGATTAGACTAAACTTTCTGGGTGTTTCAATTAAAACAAACAAAGAACAAGCATAAAACTCACCTTCGGAGACAGCGTTGCACTAGCTGAAATTCGAGATCTGTTGAAAAGGGAGAAAACAAAATAATGAGCTTATGAACACTGATGTAGATGCGTGTTTGTGTGTGTGTGTGTGTGTGTGTGTGTGTGTGTGTGTGTGAGAGAGAGAGAGAGAGAGAGAGAGAGAGAGTACGAGGAACGACAAGAGAACCAAATCGAAGTGGTGGAAGTCGGTTTGACGTCCGATGGAGAAGAATCTCTCAACCTGAAGCCGATTTATCGATTTGAGGGTGGAGCCATGGAGATGGTTTGGGCGATGGAAAAGAGAAGCACATCGAAGTGGTTTATCCTAAATGAAATTACGGAGCAGATCTGTTGAAAGAGATGAATCTCTCAACTTTAGTTTTGTTTGGTCTAGGTTAAGATTGAAACTGGGCATTACTTGTACCCACCAACATTTTGGCCAATTTTCTAAATTCCCGCAAAAAAACTCCCCACTTCACAGACTAATTTTAGTCAGCAAAACTAAAAAAACTCCTTTTTTTTTTAATTTTGTGATGCAACACTAAAAATATTAAAATACTACTTATGGATACGCCTTTTAATGCATCCCGAGACATTGAATTCTTATGATGTATCCACTTGAGGCATTTTTGGCTATCGGAATCATCCATCGTTTACATTATACATATTAGATCACTCATATCGAGAATAAAGTTACTCTGGTCTTGCAACATACTTGATAAAACATAAGAACTCATTTACTTAAAAAATTGAGTCCCAATCAATAACTTTTTTAAACCTGATTCAGCCAAAATTTTACGGCAATAACTAATCTAATAGGAAGGACAATATCAACGGTCTTGATCATCTTAATTGTATCACGGTCTTGCTACACATTTGACCAGACATAAGAACTCATTTACTTAATGAAATTGCGTCCCGATCAATGACCTTTTTTTATCCCGATTCAGCCCAAATTTTACAGCAATGATTTAACTAATAAGAACAAAAATATCAACGGTCTCGATCATCTTAATTGTATCACGGTCGCATAGCTACTATACATTCAACTACAGCGCAAGACATAGTTTGTTATTAACTAAACAAACTGGTTAGTTAACTATACATTAGACTAGACCATCTCACACGAAACACTAGTTACCAGGGTTTCTTCGGCTTCACCCGCTTCATCTGTATGTCGTAAAATACAATATCCATTTCTAATATTCACATACAACAATGTATGTATGTATCTACGGGAGAGAGAGAGAGAGAGGACAGTAGAGGATTTAGGGTTAGAAAGAGCTTGAATGAGATTGATTTCTTTGTTATTATTTGAACGGAATAAAAAACCCCGGTCTTCCCTCCTTTATCTTTGAGGATCAATTTGAGGAAGAAGTCAGTCAATTAATCATTGCATTGGTAGCTTATTGAAGAAGAAATCAATCGTGAACTTAATTGATTTTATCCTCACTTAAAGAAAGTGTTATTTTGTGAGTTGAACTTTCATTGTAAAAGCAATTTTATACTATTGTTTATACTCATGTGAGAGGTTATCTTTTTGTAAGTAGTTTTGGATAGAAAATCTCTTGGGGTTAGGTGTTACTAGCATCAGATTCAAAACTAGTTGAGTTACGTGTGACTAGCACTAGAGTCAAAATTAGTTAGAATGATCGGGGATAGATTACTTGTTGTAAAGGTAATCTATCACCCGCGAAGCTAGAAGGATTGTAACTATTGGACATAGTGTAGCAAATCCGAAGTTGAACACTTTTGGAGTGGAATAGGATGTGAAGTTATGGACTAAACCACAATAAATTGTTGTGTTTGATTTATCTCTTCTCTACTCATTTACTTTATGTTTCACATGTCACAATTGCAGGAATAACTTGGTCTATCATTGACTGTCATATAACCTGAAGAACCATTGCATGATATGTGACTCTGTTTTGGATATTGAGGAATAGAATTTTCTTTTGTTGCTTCATTTTTTTCTTCCTCCTCTCTAAATACATCCATAGAGAGAGAGAGAGAGAGAGAGAGAGGGGGAGCAAATCGTGGTGTCAAAGGCAGTAGCGTACAAGGAAAACTGTATGAAGATGCTGGAAGAGAACGATAAAAGATTGGAACAACTCAATCTCAAGAAACTCACTCAAGCTCTCTCTAACCCTAAATCCTCTCCAGTCTGCTCTCTCTCTCTCTCTCTCTCTCTCTCTCTCTCTCTCCCCACCATAGATACATACATTCATTGTTGTATGTGAAAATTGGAAACTGGTTTTGTATTTTATGACATACAAATGAATTGGTTGAAGCTAAAGATACCTCAGTAACCAGTGTCCGCTGCTTACACTTGACTGGACCTTCTCACAGCGGACATTGGTTACCGATGTTGGGAAACGAATCCCAGAACCCAGTAATTACGCGTACAGATTAAACAACAAAAATAAACACAAACCCTACAAGGCGGAATTAGGGTTTACCTCTCATCCGTAGACATGAACGCCAGTTGACTTGTTTATTTTAGAACTTGACAGACCTAATTACTGTATGCAACAAGCTTTGCTCGACAGTACCTCATGATCTTCTGCCATATTCCCTATGTATCTCGATCATGTAGCCAAGTGTGGACTTCTACGTGATCTCTTTGTTCTCTCTCTCACATCCTCTATTCTAATTTTCTGAATGACTGTTGTGAGACCTAGAGAACATAATGATATATTTATAGGGCTAGAGCAGGGACCTGAGGAGAAATAAATTCGGGCTCCTTGTGTAGATAAGAAAATCTAATCTCACCCGAATTCTATTCTTATTTCACAAATTATAATTCACACCACTAAAGAATTATAATTGCACTCCCATCTTTATCTCGATTATATTTCGAGCTCCACGTTATTAAATACTTATTAATCTCCCCACGTTAAGATTAGAGATACCCGTTGATTAAATGTCGATTGCTAACAATCTCCCACTAATCAACATCTTATAAAACACCTTGAGACTAACCACTTAACTTATTCGATATGTCGGATACAAATATCCACCTGCATGGTTTGACATAACCGAAACTTATAAGTTTACTCAAGGGGGTATCATCAATCTCTAACGGGACGTGGATTCTATCAATAATTAATATCCATATATTTCATGCATATAATGTCGTGACCCAACTCATCAAGACTATTGACCATGAAAAAAGATCTCACTTTATAATAAATCAAAGTCAACAACATTAAATGTATATATGTATTAATTATATCCGGATTAAGAGCATAAGTATTCTTAATAACTATAAGGTTCTAATTGTCTTAAAAGCTCAGTACTAAGACAATTACCTTAAAGCGGTTCTGTTCAATACACAAAATGTACTAGCACAATGAGTCGGAACTAGAACCGTTCCCTGTAGTCAAGACAAACCAACTAAAACATTGTACTACAATCCTACCGATGGTGTGTCAAATTCCATCTAAGATTGTGAACCAAAACTTATATTCCACAAAAACCGATGATCCAATCTTCTTTGTGTAAACATTGCCCATAATACAATTATATTATGCAAACATTGCCCATAATAGATTCTCATAAAAAAGGGATAAAACTGATTAATAATTAACTAATTAAATATTAATCCATTACATAAAAGCATGGTTTTTAGTATAAGTTTCAAACAATCTCCCACTCAGACTCAAAACCATGCTGCCACGCATCTCACTTCCATGCCCTTTACGTGACTATAAAAAAATTTGGCATGTAAGCCATTCGTAAAAGGCTGCTAGGTTGTTTGCCGATGCAATCTTGGTCACAGCTACATCACCTTTCTATACGATCGCTAGAATCAGGTGATACTTACACTCGATGTGTTTTCCCTTCTTATGAATCTTTGGCTCCTTCAAGTTAGCAACTGCACTACTATTGGCACAATAAATTGAAATTGCTGACTGAATCGAAAGTACCACTTCTAGATCTATCAAGAAGTTCTTCAGCCAAACGGCTTCTTGGCTACATCAAAAACTGCCACATACTCGGCCTCCATGGTGGAATCTACAATATACGATCACTAGATACTCCACCAACTCATGGCTCTACCTCCTAGGGAAAACACATATCTCGATGTTGACTTTCTGGAACTCTTATATAACATAAAAAACTAATTTGTATACCCACAAGGCACTAGACTGTCTGACTGGTGCACCAACATATAATCCTTAGATATTTTCAGATACTTGAGTATACATTTTATACCAGTCCAATCTTCTTGTCTAGGGTTAGACTGAAATTTGCTAACCATGCCCACAACAAAACAAATATCAAGTCTAGTTCACAGCATAGCATACACGAGGCTTCCTATTGCTCAAGCATTAGGAACTCCCTTCATTTTCTCCATCTTCTCGGATGTCTTAAAACACTGATCCTTGGATAGATTAACTTCATATCTGAAAGGAAAGAATCCTTTCTTAGAATCCTGTATGCTAGTCGAGCAAGGATCGCATCGATATAGGAAGCTTGAGAAGCCCAACATCCTTTGCTTGATCTTCCAAAAATTTAATCCCAAGGATGTGACCGGCTACTCCTAAATCCTTCATATCGAACTGGCTAGATAACCACAACTATACCAAAGATAACACTCCAACATCGTTTCCGATGAACAAGATATCATCGACATATAGCAATACAAACACCACCACATTTCCATTGCACTTCTTGTACACACACGACTTATCCAGACATTGATCAAAACCAAAAGATTTGATTAATTGATCAAAACGGATGTTCCAAGACTGATCAAAACGGATGTTCCAAGACCTATATGCGTGCTTAAGTCCACAAATGGACTTCTTAAGCTAGCACAACATGTGCTCCTGATCTTTTGCCAAAATTCTGCATCTTTATCTTGTAGTGCCTCTTTGTAGTTTTAGGGTTTGGCATGTTGTTCTTCAGGGATCATATCACAAGATTCTCCCAACAACGAATACCGATTGGGTGAAACAATAACCCTCCCACTACGACAAGGTATTGGTGTGTTAACAACAATTTCATGTGATGTAGCCTCTTGTACTATTGGTATTGAAGAAGTCTGTACCGATCTATTTTCTCTCAATTCTTCTAGAACAATCTTACTACTGGGCTTGTGATCTATGACATAGCCTTCCTCTAAGTATCAAGCATTGGTGCTAACAATGACCTTATGATCCTTAGTACTATAAAATAGAGCAACTTTCTTTCCTCTAGGCTACCCCATCAAAACAAATAAACATTTGTCATTGATTCCAATTTATCGGCTTTCACTTTCAACACATGTGCTGGACTACCCCAATTCTGAACATGCCATACACTAGTTTTGCTCCTAGTCCACAGTTCTGTGGGTGCAGTTGGTACTAGCTTAAATGGTACCACTACTACAATAATGGTTAAAGATGACACACCAAAAATTGAAACAATGACAGTTTTTGTAAAACTGTCATCGAAAATATGAGGGTAGAGTTTTGATGTCAGCCTATCCTAAGAACTGTCATCTTTGCGATATAAGATGACAGTTTATAATAAAAGTGACATTATTATCTATTTCTTTAATGTCAGTTTTTGCTTAAAACTGACATTAAAACAAGGCGCTTCCAGAAGCCCATATGGATAACCTTTGAATGTCAGTTTTCCTTAAAAGTGACATTGAAACTAAGCCATTTTAATGTCAGTTTTAATTAGAACCGACATTGAAGTTGATCATAAAAGATGACAGTCAAAAAGTGTCATTAAACGTATAGGATGATAGTTTAAAACTGTCATCTTATATTAAATCTAAAACTGACATAAAAAGTACTCAGCTTAAAAAATTTCGAAAATATAGTATAAATATTTTTGTTGGTCTTTTGTTAACAACAAGCTTGCTAGCTCAGTTGGTAACATGCGCGCGCGAGGAACTCAAGGTCTTGAGTTCGAGTCCTGGGGCAAGCAAATATTAGCTAACCACACAACTGCTATGTAGGCGCCACACAAGCGCCACGAGGGTGCCATGTGAACTCCACTGGGCGGTCATGCGAGGGCGGCGGCCACATGAGAGCCACGTGTTCGAACTAGAATTGGAATTTTTTTTTTTATTTTATAGAATGGAGGATAGATATATAAGATGACAGTTTAAAACAGTCATCGTTGATTGTAAAGATGACAGGTTTACACTGTCATCTTATTGCAAAGATGATAGGTTTACACTGTCATCTTATTGCAAAGATGATAGGTTTAAACCGTCATCTTATATGTTTCAATGACCTTTTTTGGCTGTCATAACAAATCTTGACTATTAATGTCACCTCCAAAGATGGCAATTTTAAAACTGTCATCTTTTGTGATTCATGACACCTTTTAACTGTCATGGTTTAAGGTTTTTTTAGTAGTGTACCAAGTTAAGAATGTACGCTATTGTTTATAGTGCATGTCCCCAAAACGAATTTAGTAAATTTGAATAAGTCATCACTGATCTCACCATATCCATAAGAATCCTTTCCTTCTTTCTGCTACACCATTATGTTGTGGCATACCTAGCGCAGACAACTGGGATGTAATCCCTTCTGCTGCCACTAATTCCTTAATACTTCCAAGAGGTATTCGCCACTAATCCCTTCATATTGTAGGGACGATATCATTAATAACGTAGAGATTGTCATCTAATGAACCATAACAGATAAAATGTTTATTTAACTTAATAACCACGAGTTATTGAAAATAAACCAAATTTCCATTTACAACCAAATTAGAAACCGAAACTAAGTTTCTCCTAATTCAATGATCATAAAGACAATCTCTTGAAATTAAACGCCTACTGCAACTACTGCTACTTTTGTAGCACTTCCCATATGTAGATAAATCTCTTCATCGCTAAGTCTCTTGGTTTCCTGGAACCTTTGCAATGAATTGCAAACATGACTAGTGGCACCTGTATCTACACACCAGGTACTGGTAGATAACACCGCTAAACATGATTCAACTACTAGTGCAAATTTTTTCCTTGATTATTCAATTTATTGAGATAATTCGGATAACCTTCTTCTAGTGTCCTTTCTACTTATAGTGAAAACACTGGCCGTTAGGCTTTTTCACTTTACCTCCAAGCTCATAAACTGTCGGAAAAACCGTGGCTTGTTGTTGAACCTTTTCCTGCTTCTTGTTGCCTTCCGGCTAAGAAGTAGAAACCTCTTCAACTATACTCACTGTTGTCTATTTATTAACCAAAAGACCCTTGGCTAATTTAACTCTCTTTCAGCAGTTTTGTCAAATAATAATGCATTTTGTTCATATTGTAATTCAGGCGGAACTGCTGAAAAAACTTGGTAAGCAACTGGAGCACAATATCAACTTTGGTTTCCCCATTGATATCAGCTCCTAGGATTTCTAGTTCATTCAGAAGACCTATTATCTTCAAAACATAATCCCCTTACTAGGGTTCCTTCACCAATGGTTAATTTCCTAAATCACACGTTACAACTTGCCTAGCCGCACCCCAAACCTTTATTTTAGGTTATGCATCATGTCGTAGGCAGTTTCCAAAAAACTGATGCTAATGTTGCAATACATTTGACATAGAAGCTAAAATGTAACACCGCATCATCTCATCAGTTGTAACCCAATCCTTATATACCGGATTTCAAGTTCTGTTGCAATTTCAGTGGGTTTGATAGAGCACACCTTAGAGAACACAAACTTGGTCCCCTAAGCAATCGACACAATATCCAGATCCTTTTCTAGTCAATATAATTAAGGCCAGTAAATATGTTTGACAATGTCATCAAGTGGATTGAAAGAGTTCATTTTTTGAATCTGAGAATCACATAACAACAATTATGAAGGGCAAAACTTTTTGGATTTCTATTAAATTGGTTCCCTCAACTAGTCTATTAAAAGAAAAACATTAGCAACCCTACACACCATGAAGAGTATGCCTCGATGGGTAGGTCCACCACTCTTCATCATTCGTGTAGATAGGCACAACCTTTTAATTTTACTATCAAGACACTAAACCGTGCCCAATAAAATTAAATAGCTAATTTGCTTCGGTCCTATAAATAAAAGCAGTGACTCAGATGGAGAGGATACTTGTTATTTATAGCTAAGTGTATACCATTACCTAACCTCAAAATCCATTGTTCCGTAATGAACTACCCCAGATGGAGGAGCAATACATACAATGATTATCTAGGAGTTATCCTCTAAGGAAGTAAGTACTGATGATGCCATAATTAATTTCGTCCGATGGGGAGGAAGGTACTAAAACCAACACACAAAACTTAATTATATCATCTACATACTAGTAATGGAGACCATGAGATTTATAAAAAATAAACTCCCTCTCCCACTTAGTAATTTAAAAAATTTGTGAGGGTTATCAAAATTAACATGTTTGCAAAAACCGTGATCAAGGTCAAAAGCCAAATATTACCATGTTGTCCAAATATGGTAATCTATCACACATACAAACAAGATGAATATACAAATATTCATAAAAAGGAAACATAAATAATATGTATCCCAACTATTATGGTCAAAGATGCAATCCTTGAGCAATAAGGAATCCTTCCAGTTTTGAAATCCTTAACCATTTAGGAATCCTTCGAGTCTTGAAATCCTTAAGCAGTAAGGAATCTTTTCCAAACTTGAAATCCTTGAGCAATACATATGTTGAAGACTTAGACACTTTGAATCAATCAAGGAAACCAAAATCCAACCATACTTAGGCAAGAAAAATTGGATCTGAAATTTTTCCCGAGTAAACTGGACAGCCTTCAGTATTTTGGACTTTTCTCCCTCATCCAAACTCCGATTGAACTGATTCTAATTGGGTTGGATTCAAAATTCAATTATCTACAACTTCTGTGAAGAACAGAATTTCCAATTCCGATGTTTACTGGGTCAAAACAGCCTTGCAATCTGACCCTAAAAATCTGGAAAAATTCTGCTGCGAGCCAAACATTCTTTTTTCTTGTCAAAAAAGATTGTTTTCTCCGTATCGTATGCCCCATTACAAAATCTGTGATCTTACCACAGATCTATATATCTAAAACGATACAACTGAAGAAACAAAGATTACATAAAAAACTTATGCCTCCCACATACTACTATTACAGATTACAAAACTAAACTTGTAATAAAAAAACAGTAATAGTAACCACGCATAAAACAATTACAAAGCGTGGGATCCAATCACACAATCAAAAACATGCGTAACCATAATAGTGGGATAATCGATTCTGCAAAACAGACGTTAGAACAAACTAGAACTCTGCAAAACAACAGTTAGCACAGTTCTATATCTATGTTCTACGGACAACATGGCTTGTTTAATCCACACGTATGATTATAGCCCCCTCTGATACCACTGTTGGGAAACGAATCCCAGAACCCAGTAATTACGCGTACAGATTAAACAACAAAAATAAACACAAACCCTACAAGTCGGAATTAGGGTTTACCTCTCATCCGTAGACACGAACGCTGGTTGACTTGTTTATTTTAGAACTTGACAGACCTAATTACTGTATGCAACAAGCTTTACTCAAACCATACCTCATGATCTTTTGCCATATTCCCTTTGTATCTCGATCATGTAGCCAAGTGTGGACTTCTACGTGATCTCTTTGTTCTCTCTCTCACAGCCTCTATTCTAATTTTTTGAATGACTGTTGTGAGACCTAGAGAACATAACGATATATTTATAGGGCTAGAGCAGGGACCTGAGGAGAAATAAATCTGGGCTCCTTGTGTAAATAAGAAAATCTAATCCCACCCGAATTCTATTCTTATTTCACAAATTATAATTCACACCACTAAAGAATTATAATTGCACTCTCATCTTTATCTCGATTATATTTCGAGCTCCACGTTATTAAATACTTATTAATCTCCCCACGTTAAGATTACAGATACCCGTTGATAAAATGTCGATTACTAACAACCGAAGAATCTTCAGCTTCACATGCTTCATCTGTAGGTTGTAAAATACAAATCCATTTCTAACATTCACATACAACAATGTATGCATGTATCTGTTGGGGGGGGGGGAGAGAGAGAGAGAGAGAGAGAGAGAGAGAGAGAGAGTCGCGAATGGAGTAGAGAGAGAGCTTGAGTGAGTTTCTTGAGATTGAGTTCTTCGTTGTTTTGAGAATGGAATTAAAAAAAAAACCCTGGTCTTCCCTCCTTTTTCTTTGAGGAACAAGTCAGTCAATTAATCATTGCATTGGTAGGATATTGAAGAAGAAATAATTCCTAAACTTAATTGATTTTATCCTCACTTAGAGAGTTTTATTTTGTGAGTTGAACTTTCATTGTAAAATTAATTGTATACTGTTGTTTATACTCTTATGAGAGATTATCTTTTTGTGATTGGTTATTAATAGAAATCACTTGGGGTTAGGTGTTACTAGCATCGGATTCAAAACTAGTTGAGTTAGATGTGACTTGCACCAGAGTCAAAATTAATCAGAGTGATCGGGGATAGATTACTCGTTGTAAAGGTTATCTATCACCCGTGAAGCTAGAAGGATTGTAACTATTGGACATAGTGCAGCAAATCCCAAGTTGGACACTTGGGGAGTGGACTAGGATGTGAAGTTACGGACTGAACCACGATAAGTCGTTGTGTTTGATTTCTCTCTTCTCCACTCATTTACTTTTTGTTTGTCATGTCACAATTGCATGAGTAACTTGGTCTATCATTGCATGTCATACAACCTGTAGAATCATTTCATGATTGGTCACTCTGTTTTGGATATTGAACAATGGAATTTCCCTGTGCTATTTCTTCTTCTTCCTCCTCTCTAGATACATCCAATTGCTTAGAGAGAGGAGAAAATGGTGGTGTCAAAGGTAGCAGCGTACGAGAAAACCAGTATGAAAAAGGTTGCACTGGTTATCGAGGTATCTTCGGCTTCACCCGTTTCTTCTGTATGTCATAAAATGCAAATTAAACCCATTTCTAATATTCACATACAACAATGTATGCATGTATTTATGTGTGTGTGTGTGTGTGTGTGTGTGAGAGAGAGAGAGAGAGAGAGAGAGAGGAGAGGATTTAGGGTTAGAGAGAGCTTGAGTCAATTTCTTGAGATTGAGTTCTTCGTTGTTTTGCGAATGGAATAACAGAACCCCGATCTTCCCTCCTTTCTCTTTAAGGGTCTATTGAAGGAAGAAATCAATGAATTGATCATTGCATTGGTAGGATTGGGAAGAAGAAATCAATCGTGAACTTAATTGATTTTATCCTCACTCAGAGAAAGTGTTATTTTGTGTTTTGAACTTTCATTGTAAAATCTATTGTATACCGTTGTTTATATTCTTGTTAGAGGTTATCTTTTTGTGAGTGATTTTAGATTAAAAAAAAAATTCCTTACGGTTAGTTGCTACTAGCACCTATTTCAAAACTAGTTGGTTTGGTTTGACTAGCACAGGAGTCCAAATTAGTCAGAGTGGTCGGGGATAGATTACTTGTTGTAAAGGTTATCTAGCACCCACAAAGCTAGAAGGATTGTAAGTATTGGACATAGTGCAACAAATCGCAAGTTGGATACTTGGGGAGTGGACTAGGATGTGAAGTTACAAACTAAACCACGATAAATCGTTGTGTTTGATTTCTCTCTTCTCTACTCATTTACTTTTTGTTCGTCATGTCACAATTTGCATGAGTAATTTTTTTTTTTTTTTGATCGGCAAAAAGAAATTTATAACCTTTGAAAGAAGACAAAGATTAAAGGATCTCAGGCACACCGGCAAACGCCACCTGAGAACCAACCCAAAGGAAGGCAAGAAGCCAAACCAAAAACCAAACCAAATCAGAAACGCCCCAAAACCTCAAGAAAACACCCAAAAACCAACCCTAACAAAAACCAAACACCACTAAAGAGAGATGGAACCTGAACAGCAAACCGAAAGGATCACAAGAAGCCAAAACCCAAAAGAAGCACCAAAACATGGGATTAAAATGCCAGAGAAAGAGAATCACCTTTCTCAAAATCATCTATCTCCTCCAAAACATCATAGTCCTCCAAGCCGTCAAGAGCATTAATCCTCTCCGCCATATGGGCTTCCTCCAATTCAACCAATTTTTTTAAATTAAAGTTCCTCCCTCCTCTAAATTTAACACCCAATGTGGCCCCTATATCCATTGCTCTACTTGCATTCTTGAAGAGAATAGAATTTCTATTTCGGAAATCATTAGAAGATAGAGATGAAGAAGAATGGGCTTTCTTATTACCAATGATCAACTTGTCGGCCTTCACCCCACATTCCGAAAGAAATTTGCATGAGTAATTTGGTCTATTATTGAATGTCATATAACCTATAGAACCATTGCATGATTGGTCACTCTGTTTTGGATACTGAACAATAGAATATTGCACATTCGTTAATTGATTTTGTGGTCTTTGTTTTTATTTGAGCTTGTTCAATCTGATGGAGTAACTAGCTATTATTTTGCATTATATTTTACAAACCTAATTCACCCAAACCCATTCTTAGGCGTTGTTTCCCATTTGATTTTATGGGAATCAAATGGGTTGATTTTAACAAATGAGCTAAAATCAACCCATTTCCATTTGTTAATATCAACCCATTTCATTTTATGAGATTGATTTCCATGAAATCAAATAGGAAACATGGCCAAAATTTCATTGACTAGCTGAATAGGGATTTTCTTTGGGGATCCATTGAGTCGTACATCTCTTGGTGGTTTAGGAATTCGTAAGGCTAAGTTGCATAACATTAAGGGTCAGTTTGGATGGCGGGAATTTTGAGGAGGAATGGAAATGCGATACCATATTTCTGTGATTCCGACATTCAGAAAAAAACACCAATTGGACTGAGATTCCATGCTTCCGTGATTTTGTTGTTACGAAGAGAGACAAGAATAGGAATGAGACAAGAAAAGGAATGTGATTCCTAATGACATATTCAACTGGGAATCACATTCTTAGCTTGAGTGGAAATCTCATCCCTCCATTACCCCTTGGAAATCTTAGATTACTAGCTCAATTATAAAAAATAAATGTTTACTTTAATAAATTTTCAAAATAATTATTTTCTACGTAAGATTACTGAATTAATTCAAACACCGGCATGAAATTAGTCCAGGTATTGAAGTCATATGAATTTGATTCCTAGTAATCATATTCCTGTTCGTACTCAAGTAAATTCTTCGGTATTTGATTCCCAGTAATTACATTCCTTCTTCTATTCAAAATTCCGGTCATCCAAAAATAGCCTAATTGTTTCTATGGCCAAGTTACATTGGCTCGTGAAGACGGAACGTAGGTCATAATGGGCACGTGCTTTACTTGGCAAGTACGGTAGTAATCCCATATATATGTAGGAAAATTTTCTAGTAAGGACCTCCCGTAAATAAGAAAAATGTAATTTTTTCATGTTAAAAATTGTTTTTGGGAAATCTGGACCGTCCAATGTGTTCAA
Organism: Vaccinium myrtillus; assembly: GCA_016920895.1. Classification (NCBI taxonomy): domain Eukaryota; kingdom Viridiplantae; phylum Streptophyta; class Magnoliopsida; order Ericales; family Ericaceae; genus Vaccinium; species Vaccinium myrtillus. The sequence goes on from CM029274.1 coordinate 16,732,084, forward strand.
AAGATATTTTCAAGGGTCCACGTGGAAAATCTTCAAAAAACAATACTGGGAATGGCTTGATCCAAGCAGTTTTTCGCAAAAACTATATTTACAATTTCTGCGAAAAACTGCTTGGATCAAGCCCTTCCCGGTATTTTTTTTTTGAAGATTTCCCGCGTGGACCCTTGAAAACACCTTCTGCAAATGTCATTACAATGGCCCAAGCAGAGGCCTAAAGACAATACAGACTTCATTACAATACGGACGTAATCCCATACATCATTCTCATCCATCTTTGGTTCCAATCCACGCATCAAACATTTCCTTCGGTTTGTTTCTCAGCAAAAATTGGCTAATAAGGATAATCTCTCTTTTGTTTTTTTGAAATCACCACTAATGAGTCGATGACATATGTCCAGCTTGTTCAAATTATCTGGAATCAGCTCTGCACATTCTTAGAGAAGGCCCAAATGCTACTAAATTATGGGATGACAACGGAGTTCCAGCCCCAGCCCACAAAAAATTTCTAAACCTCTTTCAGAGTGGATTGTGGAAAATTGCACTTCAAACATTATGCACGCATGGATCTGGTATTAAATTGGGCCGTTGTTTTCCGTTCACTTGTTGGACCATCTGGTTGTCGAAACAAAATCATTTTAATCCGGGTACAAATCATGCCCATCTAGACTGACCATTTTCTGCAAAGGGTGTCTTGGCCAGAAGCTTGGATTGGCGATTTTTGTGCGAATCCATAAGCCTTGCCGATCGCTATTACCATGCCGGTCAACTGGGAACCACCAGCTCCAGGTTTCTTTAAACTGAATGTTGCTGGCGGTGTTCGAGGAAAAATTGCTAGACCACCACATAATTGGAGATTGTGCTTGGATTTGGGAAGTGGGAATAGTAAAAAAATCGAAGGGTAGTGCTAATGCCAAAACTGTTTTTGATTGTTCCAAAACTCAATTATATGCAATGATTGTACTCATATGTAAGGTACAAGCTCTTATGCATTGGAGTTTTGCCACAATCAAAACAGTTTTGGCATTATCAGTACCCAAAATTCAAAAGGTTACTTTTAGCATGAATTATATCGAAAAACTCAATAGCAAAATTAAAATGTAACTTCGATTATAGTGTTTTATGATTACCTCGATTCAATTAAAAGAAAACAACTTGCCTTTCTTGAAGGAAATTCTTCTTGATTTTTATTTTATCCGAGAAATGTACGCTTTCCTTTCTCTCGATAATCGGTTCTTTCCAAGTATGTCGGGATGGAGGCGGTTTCACATTCTTGGATAAAAATAAAAATCAAAGATTGGGATCGGAGACCCCGAGGAACCTGGAAAAATACCCTGTTTATCTCTAAAAAAATCTGGTTAACTATAGAAAAATAGAATTTTGAAAAATATTGATTTAAGGAATTAAAAGTTTAGGTATTAGATCATCGTATTTTGCTAAGACCAACTGCGCATTTGAATGGTTTCTATGTGAAGAATAAGGTTGCATCTGAAACTATCACTTTCGGAGGAAAAATGTGCAGTTTTGGGTTTTGTACTAAAATTGAAAATCAAGATTTGATTTTCTGGCCTTGGCAATAGATTCAAAAGGGGGATATTTTCTTATTTTCATTAGATAAATGAGGTAATTAAATATACATCCGCTTTTTGGGTACCACTTATATTTTCATCCCCCATTCTTTATGGAATTATGTTTTAACCATATTATTGGCTCATTATCTCAATCATTTTAATTTTTACCTTGATTATTCGATTTTACGATATTTTTATGTTTTGTATTTGATTTTTACCATGATTATTTGAATTATGGTAAAACATGTCAACCATATAATCGAAATTTCGTGGTAAAAATAAAAAATAAAAACGATCAAAAATCAAGGTAAAATGATCAAAACAGCCGCTGCGCGGGCGTATATAGATAAGGAGTATGTATGCTCTCCTTGTACCTGTAAACATGGTAATAATTATTGAATTAACATCTTGAATCATGGTAAAAAAATGTCAAAAACTATTGACATGATTCCTAGTTTGATTTTAACCATGATCGCTTCCCTTTATGAATTTGGCCTGCACATACGGTGCCCTAAAAAGTTTTAACCATGATTACTGGATCAAGGATTTTTTGATGAAAATATAAAGAACAGCGGCAAAAATAATTTATCCAAAAAATCTTTACCCTATTTTTTTGCCTGGAAACATAATTAATTTTGGATGAATTTCGTCCAAAATAATTTGTGTTTTCATCCAAAAAATTTCTACCCTAGGCCAAGAATTTTTTAATGAAAATATAAATAATTTTGGATGAAATTCATCCAAAATTATTTATGTTTTCATCCAAAAAATCTCTACCCTATATGCCAAGAATTCTCGGATGGAAACATAATTAATTTTGAATGAATTTAGGCAAAGAATTTTTGGATGGAAACATAGTTAATTTTAGATGAAAACATTTGTTTTAGTCCTTAATCTCCTGATATATATTTATATATATAGTTGTATCACACAAATTTCGAGTCTGCGAAAAAGACGGAAATATGTTGACCAAAATCGATGATTTTATTGATTTGAGAAATTAGCGTTACAAACTCTGTAGCAATTTCTAATGAAAGAAAATAATCCTCTGATTCTTCTCTTCAAGAGTTTGATTCGAGGGCTTGATGCTTGTTCTCGAATTGAACGGCGAGATCTTCTTTGGTCTTTGCGAAGATGACGGCGAATTTGACGGATTTTGACTTGAGGGCTTTGAAGCTTCTTCTCAAGTTGAATTGCTTGATCTTCTTCAATTTTGTTGGAAAAAGATGACGAATTTGTGACCGTTGACTTGAGGTCTGTGGAGCTTCTTCTCAAATCAGTCTTTGAGATCTTCTTCAATTTGGTTGAAGGAGAGGCAGATTTGCAGATGTTGATTTGAGGGCTTTGGAGCTTGGTCTCAAATTGGAATTTGATATCTTCTTCAATTTGGTAGAAGTAGATTGATGACTTGTGGATTTGGCTTGAGCGTTCTTCAGAGTTTTGAAGCTTTGATCTGAAGAGGCGTCTTGCTTGATGTGGACTGAAAGGATTCTGAAGGGCTTTGAAGCTTGATCTTCAGAGCTGATGGAAGCTTGAATGTTCTTCGGAGCTTTGAGGCTTTGATTTGAAGAACTTTCTCGCTTGAAGAGTTCTGAAGGGCTTTAAAGGCTTGAATCTTCAGAGCTCTGACAGCTGATGGAAGCTTGAATGTGTTGATGACTTCAAGGAATTCTGAAGGGCTTTGGAGCTTTGATCTTCAGAGCTTGGAGCTTGAATGTCTGAATGTTCTTCGGAGCTTTGAGGCTGTGATCGAAGAACCGTCTTGTTTGATGTAGACTTGAAGAATTCTAAAGGGCTTTGAGGCTTGATCTTCAGAGCTCTGGAGCTTGGATGCTTGAAGACTTGAAGAAATTCTGAAGGGCTTTGAAGCTTGATCTTCAGAGCTGTTGAAGCTTCAATGTCTTGATCTCCAAAATATTAGAGAGAGCACCTCTATTTATAGGGATGTGGGATGGAGAGTTTATGGAAGACTTCAATTTTTTCCATAGTTATCTCTTTAATTATTTCCTTATTTCATTTAAAGGAAAATAATTAGAATTTTATAAATATCTTTCTTCTTATTTATTTTAAGAAAGATAATTATATAAAATGAGATATAGAATTTATTTTACCAAGTGGCGTAATTTAATTGGCCAGATTTGATAAATAAATAACTGTGTCATTTTGACATGTGGCACCATTTAATTGTTCATTTCACATAACTCAGACTTTGACTTGTGGACACTTGGCAACATTTAATTAGCCAATTTATGTGCCCTAGCAACACATGACAGCTTTTGATAGGCCAGAAATTTTACGTGTCTACAGATGCCCCCTCGAGAGTTGCTCACACTTGAAGGTGAGTGAGTCTCGAATTGTTGACTTGACTTGATACCGAAAATTTGTTTATTTGGCAATATTTTTGCTTGACATTTGGTGTCAATTTGATTTGTCAAAATTTAACTCATAGACCGAGTTAAAAATTTGCACTCCAATCTTCTGGTGCAATAGTATTTAATGGGCCAAATAATCGAAGCCCATAACTTTTCTCCAGTGAATAATCTTGACTTATTTTCTTGATCAGAGACTTGATTTGATTTTACGCCAAAAACTTGTGCAATTGGCGAATTTCATTTGACATTTTTGAATGTCAATACCGAATTTGTGGACCGAGCTAAAATTCATAGGCTTCACGACTTGAATTCCCCTTTAGTGCGGTAAAATTTGGTAGTCCAATTTATTTGTAGACCAAAGTTTGATAGTCCAATGATTTGAACCCCGCAACTTTTCTCCGGTGAATGAATTTGACTTGATTTTTCGGTCGAAGACTTGACTTGATTTGATGCCACCAAGTTTGTGCATTTGGCTTTTCTTTTGTATGTCATAATTTTTAACGCCGAACACCGAAAACTTGACTTATTGGCAGAGCTAAAATTTATACTTGAATTTCCCATCAAAGGCAGCAACACTTTTTGGTTGGCAAGAATGGTAGCCCAATTTAGCTGTAGACTAAAGTGTAATAGGCCACTAATCAAATCCCATGGGAAGACTTCAATTGGAATTTGCACGGTGAAATTTGCTTCTAAAAGACAAAATAGCGGGCCCAACATTTGTCTTTCACCGACCCTTTGCTCGGAGATGACCGCTTGAATGCAATTGTTTCTGAATTAGGATAGTAAAACCCACCGCTTGATGTTTGAAACCATCGCTTGGAGGAATTCGAATTAGGATGGAAATTGGAGTCACCGCTTGAAAAGAATTTGAGTTAAGAAAGGAAAACTTGAGTTAGGAAAGGAATCCACTTTCCTTCTCCTATCACAATTCAACTTAATTTTCTCTTAGAAATTAAGAGCAATAGAGGCCGAACTTCACAACGGAACAAGCATAGCATCGCGTCGAGTCGAGTAATCGGTGAGTCCTGTTCCTTTGTCCATTGACTTCTCTTTTAGTCATCTTCTTTTTTTTTCCTTTTTTTTTTCCGTAGCAAACAAGAGCACCTTCAAAATTAACCATGTGATGGAACACACATGCATAACAGAATATAGTACTTTTTACTCCAAGTTTTGATCGATTTTTTTTTAATCAAAACCAATATTCATGTGCTCCCTTTTTGTCTTCTTCTTTGAATGTTCAATCTACTGCACACTTGCTATTTTTTTTGTTTCATTATCAGAGAACCTTCTTCGGTCCAATCAGAGAATTATAAAACAAGGCACCGTTTTTTCCCTTCTCTGATTTTCTTGTTATGACTAGCTCTGTTACAGCTTCTGAGGTCCTTTTTTCTTTACCAAGTGCTTCTAATCAATGTCTGAGAAAGAAACATGATCAAAACTCCTATTCTGCATAAATTTGCTCCATTCAGTAACAATTTTTGTTTGATGTTTTTTTTTTGGCAGGTACGAGGATTTGATCTCGATCATTGAACGGAGTTCGGGTCTCAGTTTCTGAACAATACTTCAACCCTTTTCTCTTTTCAAAACAAAAAGCCATGCTTCGCATCACTTTCATAGTTCTGACTATCGTTGTCGATGTTTTTTCTTTTTTCCAGATTTGATGCTTTGCAATTGGTTACTTCTTTGGCTTAAAGTTCCGCGGCTTCTGGTTTTTCTTCGAGCTTAAGGCTCCGCCATATCTTCGAGCTCTAAGGCTCCGCCGGAACTTCGAGCTTTTAGGCTCCGCTAGATCTTCGAGCTTTTAGGCTCTGCCGTTTCTTCGAGCTTTAAGGCTCCGCAGCAATATGTTCTTCGAGTTTAAGGCTCCGCAGCAACTTCTTCGAGTTTAAAGCTCCGCAGCAATATGCTCTTCGAGTTTTTAAGGCTCCGCAGCAATCTCTTCGAGTTTAAGGCTTCGCAACTTTTACTTCTTCGAGTTGGAATTTGCCAAGGAAGAGATCCGCAAAGGTTGCCGCGATAGTGAAGCAAGTCTATGCTATACCAGGAAGGTCTTTAAAGCCCACCATGAATTTGAAGCTTGCCAGTTTTGTGTTGTGAAATTCCTTGAAGCTTGCCAGAATTTGAAGCTTGCCAGAATTTGAAGTCTGCCAGATTTTGAAGCCTGTTGATCCCACACTACGAAGTTTTCTTGAAGCTTGATAGATATTAAAGTCTACCAGATTTTTGAAGCCTGCCAGATTTTGAAGCATGTTGAAGCCACGCCATGGAGTTTCTTGAAGCTTGCTAGATATTGAAGCCCACCAGATTTTGAAGCATGTTGATGCCACACCATGGAGTTGAAGCTTGCTAGATATTGAAGACTGTTGATGCCATGCCACAGAGTTGAAGCCTGCCAGATTTTGAAGCATGTTGATGCCACACCATGGAGTTGAAGCTTGCTAAATATTGAAGCCTGTTGATGCCACGCCATGGAGTGCCTTGAAGCTTGTCAACTTGAAGCCTTCCATGATAGCGAAGCCTTCCATAAACCATGCCACAGAGTGCCTTGAAGCTTGCCACGATACCGAAGCATTCCATGAAGCCATGCCACGATGTTGAAGCATTTTCCCTTGCTAAGAGGGTTCTACAATGCAGTTGGAGTGCCCACATCAAAAGCAAAGAAGGTTGAAGGAGCGTCTCTAACTTATGCCATCAACCATGGAATTTGAAGGGTTTATGCAAAAACAGGCCAAGGCAAGCGAGCTACTCTACCTTCTGCAATCATCCATGAAACTGGAGGGATCAAACAGGAGCGCATCAAGCATTGGAGGGCATCTACCTTCTGCCACCATCCATGGAGTTTGAAGGGTTTATGCAAAAGTAGGCCAAGGCAAGCAACCTACTCTACCTTCTGCAATCAACCATGAATTTGGAGGAATCAAACAAGAGCACACCAAAGCAATGGAGCGCCTCTATTTTCTCTCATCACGCACGAATCCGGATGGTCCATGCAAAGGCAAGTGAAGGCAATGGAACAGCTCTTCTTTCTGCTATCACGCACGAAGCTGGATGGTTCATGCAAAAGCAAGCCAAAGCAAGAGAGCGACCTTCTGCCATCACCTGAGAAGTTGAAGGATTATAGCAGAAGCAAGCGAAGGCAAGAGAGAAACCCCCATTTTTTGCAGTATCTATGGAGTTTGAGGGACTGCACCAAACCAATGGAATGACTCTATTTGCTAAACACCCACAGAATTGGAGGCATCATAAGAGCAGCAAGCCACGTCATGGGATCAACTCATCTTCCTTCAATCATCCATGAAGTTGGAGGAGACACTTTGACATGGCACTGTTTCGAGTGCCATGGAGTCTCAAATTTAACTATGAGACAAAGGATGTACCAGTTCTTTTGAAAAGTCACATGAACAATCCATCCACGCGATCCATCACATGTTGTTTTATTTGATTTGGTTGACTTAACTTGGAATTTTAGTCCAAGTTGCCAACATACCCCAAAGGGAACAAGTCAAGCGTAGTTCAATGAAAGATTGTTTTTGTTTTTGGATGACTGAGCTTGAAATTCAAACTGCCTACGTACCCAAGATGGGATCAAGTCAAACGTAGTTCAAAATTTTTGTTTGTTTGTTTGTTTTTTTGGGTTTGTTTTGATTTTTTTTTTGCAGACAGTTTAGGCTCATATCAAGGAATGACACGCAGTTTAGGCTCATGCATCAGGGAGGGTTGTAGAATCTTCAAGTTTTTGAAGATGGCAGACAGTTTATGCTCTTATCCAGGAGAACGTTTGAATTTGCTGTGTTTTGAGGATTAACTTGCTGAGTTGGTGGAGCTATGAGGCTTGAAGGCTCAAAGATTGTCATGATCAAGTACGACGTTGCTTCATCTTCGTCCTTGTCATAGTTATACTCCGATTTTGGTGAACCAACCGAGGAATTGGACTCTACGGAGGAAGGCTCTCCTCTTGCTTTTAATTCACTTGAAAAAGAGTTTTCTTGGCGCCATTCATCTTGCCACTCTGGATCAACGTCGTCTTCTTTTTCAGAAATTGCAACGGTGAGCTCCATGTCATGAGCTCGTGTGGCCAATTCTTCAAAAGTTTTTGGTTTTATGCCTTGCAAAATATATTGAAGGCTCCAACACATTCCTTTGGTGCACATCTCAATGGCAGAGGCTTCTGAGATGCGATCTTTGCAATTAAGGCTCAAGCTTCTCCATCTATTGATGTAGTCAATGACTGATTCACCTTCTTGTTGACAAGTGTTGCTAAGTTCAGTCATATTGACAATGCGCCGTGTGCTGAAAAACCTATTGAGGAAATCCCGTTGTAATTGATCCCAACTGTTTATGGAATTCGGCTCCAAGTCTATGTACCAGTCAAAAGCATAATCTTTCAATGACCGTACAAATTGTTTGACAAGCAAATCTCCATCTATCCCAGCACAGCTACATGTCTCCACGAAGTGTGCAACGTGTTGTTTGGGATTGCCCATTCCATCGAATTGCAGAAATTTTGGAGGCTGGTAATTTTCTGGCATCTTCAGTTGTTCTATCCTCCGTGTGTATGGCTTAGCGTATGACCGAAAAATTTGAGAACTCCTCGCATCCTTTTCAGCAATTGCCCCCATGATGAATTCTTTCAATTGATCAACAGGGATCAATCCACTACTCGAGACATGAATTTTGTTACTTGAAGTCTCTGAGTTTGTTGAGACTTTGAGTACTTTGTGTGAAATACCTTCGCGTGAAACTAAGGAAATTTCTTCTGGACTAGCTTCTTGCGAGGTTTTGAGGACTTTTTTTTTTAGCAGCTTTAGGCGAAGTTTTGAGAACTTCATGTGGAGTTTCTTCAGTAATAGATTTAGACAAATTTTTCGCGCTACACCTTGACGTTCTCACTTGATCTACCTTATCTGAAAGCTCTTTAAGTTGAGTGCCTTGTTGTTGATCATACTTAATAAGCTTTTCAATAGTCTTGGTCAACGCCGCAATTTGTTCCTCAAGGGTAGACGATTGCACCATCATGACTGGCATGACTTCATCATCTGGGCAGCCAGCAGACTTGAAGTGTAGATCTTCACAAGGAGCGGGAGGTACGGATTTGTTGCTTTTCGTCGACCTTTGGAAGATGGATGATTTCATGAGCACTTGTCCACCCATCGAGCGGTTGACTTCTTTTGCCGCCAACATGCTTGAGATGATGCACGATTTGCTTGCTGTCGTGGAAGATGCAGTCTTATTTTCTCCAGACATTTGATAATGTGTAAGCTTCAAAATTGATTTGGAAAGAGAAGAAATGAGAGGCAGAGATTGTCCCACCGGGCGTGCCAAAATTTGTATCACACAAATTTCGAGTCTGCGAAAAAGACGGAAAGATGTTGACCAAAGTTGATTTGGGAAATTAGGGTTACAATCTTTGTAGCAATTTCTAATGAAAGAAAATAATCCTCTGGTTCTTCTCTTCAAGAGTTCGATTCGAGGGCTTGATGCTTGTTCTCGAATTGAACGGCGAGATCTTCGTTGGTCTTTGCGAAGATGACAGCGAATTTGACGGATTTTGACTTAAGGGCTTTGAAGCTTCTTCTCAAGTTGAATTGCTTGATCTTCTTCAATTTTGTTGGAAAAAGATGACGAATTTGTGACCGTTGACTTGAGGGATGTGGAGCTTCTTCTCAAATCGGTCTTTGAGATCTTCTTCAATTTGGTTGAAGGAGAGGCAGATTTGCAGATGTTGATTTGAGGGCTTTGGAGCTTGGTCTCAAATTGGAATTTGATATCGTCTTCAATTTGGTAGAAGTAGATTGATGACTTGTGGATTTGGCTTGAGCGTTCTTCAGAGTTTTGAAGCTTTGATCTTAAGAGGCGTCTTGCTTGATGTGGACTGAAAGGATTCTGAAGGGCTTTGAAGCTTGATCTTCAGAGCTGATGGAAGCTAGAATGTTCTTCGGAGCTTTGAGGCTTTGATTTGAAGAACCGTCTCGCTTGATGTAGACTTGAAGAGTTCTGAAGGGATTTAAAGGCCTTGAATCTTCAGAGCTCTGACAGCTGATGGAAGCTTGAATGTGTTGATGACTTCAAGGAATTCTGAAGGGCTTTGGAGCTTTGATCTTCAGAGCTTGGAGCTTGAATGTCTGAATGTTCTTCGGAGCTTTGAGGTTGTGATCGAAGAACCATCTTGTTTGATGTAGACTTGAAGAATTCTGAAGGGCTTTGAGGCTTGATATTCAGAGCTCTGGAGCTTGGATGGTTGAAGACTTAAAGAAATTCTAAAGGGCTTTGAAGTTTGATCTTCAGAGCTGTTGAAGCTTCAATGTCTTGATCTCCAAAATATTAGAGAGAGCACCTCTATTTATAAGGATGTGGGATGGAGAGTTTATTGAAGACTGCAATTCTTTCCATAGTTATCTCTTTAATTATTTCCTTATTTCATTTAAAGGAAAATAATTAGAATTTTATAAATATCTTTCTTCTTATTTATTTTAAGAAAGATAATTATATAAAATGAGATATAGAATTTATTTTACCAAGTGGCGTAATTTGATTGGCCAGATTTGATAAATAAATAACTGTGTCATTTTGACATGTGGCACCATTTAATTGTTCATTTCACATATCTCAGACTTTGACTTGTGGACACTTGGCAACATTTAATTAGCCAATTTATGTGCCCTAGCAACACGTGGCAGCTTTTGATAGGCCAGAACTTTTACGTGTCTACAATAGTCAAGGGCAAAAGTGGGTTTATTTGAATTTCCGGATAGAAACATAACTCCTAAAAAGGCTTAAGATGATTTTCTAATTTCAAGTGAGTAAAAAGATGATTATTTAAGTGCCCCATAAATAAATTGAAGTAAAGATCGTAAAAAGAATATGGTCTTTACTTTTCTTTTCTTTTCTTTTTGGAAAAAAAGGTTTGAGATACTTCTGGGCTGGCCCTAATCACAGAATTAAATCTCCATCAAGTGGAGATTAAATTATATTCAATTCAAGCATGCAACTATTGGAAAATGCTGACAATTTCCATCAACTATTGAAGATCCTAAATTGAAGGTAACATTCAAGAGCACATATTCCGTGAAACGAACAAGTGTGCAGACATTTTGGCCAAGACGGCAAATTATGATATGCATGTTATATTTCAAATCAATTTTTTTGACAATATTCAAGCCATCTCAAATGCCACACACTGTTTAATAAAATAAAATCAAGGTGTTGGTACACTGACTTTCAGAGACAAAATAGGTAATAATTATAGTTTAAATATATTGCTCTAAGGGCATCTACAGTGGACTCTTAAAATGGCTCCTAGGTGAAGCTCCTAAAATTTAGCAAATCATTTGATCAATTATGATCTTCAATGGGCTCCTAATACAAGCTCCCAATGGTGGCTCCTAAGCATGGCTCCTAACCCATTACCTAAATCTAACTAGCCTTGTAGCTAACTCCAAGTGAGACACAAGCCCTTTTAATCCTTTTTTTTTATGGGACCCACACTTTTTTTATTACTTTCTTGACAAAATAGAAAATTTCCTTGCTAGTCCATTGGGTGCACATATGCTCTCTATATTTAGCAAACTCTAGGAGTGTCAAATGGACCCCAATTAGGCTTATGTGTACACCTTAGGAGTCAACTTATGAGTCATTTTTAGGGAGCCCACTGTGGATGCCCTAATGCACGAAGAGCATTTACCAAAAATAGTTTCATACTTTGCATTATTAGGGTGAACCATTTGTTTGGTTTCCATTTTTGGAAATTTTATTTTTCTAAAATTTTGATTAATTTGTCATCTGTGTTTTTTCATCTTTAATGAATTTTTTTTATCAAATCATTCATTTATTTTTTTACTTTTTAGATGTATATTATGTATCTCTATTAAGAAAGTTTTAAAAAAAAATTATTATCATACTAAAAAAATTGACTAAAGATGAAAAATTACGCAACTCTGTACAAAACTATTATTTCCAAAACTTATTTCAAAACTACCAATCAAATAAAGAAGCTTGAATCATGTCGAGGTATACGTTGTTTTGCATATTACTAATATTTTTTGTGATGAAATCTCTTTGTACGTACCATATGACTTTTATGAATAAAATTAATTTCAGATGTCCAAAAAAAAAAATCAAGTTAAATTAATGTAAACAACCCCAAGTGGTTGGCCTGATGGCCAGATTTGGGATTCAGGAGTTTGCTCCCTCTTAAAGTCTCAAATTTAAAACTTCTCACATTTTATTAACTCGTTTAGGGTCAGTCTATACAGAATTTCCTCCAACCTTAATTGCGTTCTGCAAGTGGGCTTTGTTATTAGGCTTTGAGATTAGTAGCTGACTAGGACATCTGAGTTATAAAAAAATGTAGTGTAAAAGTCTTAGCAGCCAAAAAAAATGACCTTTCACATTCATGTCAGGAGTAGTCATTGATTTTGTAAGGTGGGACAACGAAATATTCGGCTATAGCAAATCAAATAGAGACAGCACTCATACAACAATATAAATTGGTCACAGTTGACGTACTAAACAAAAATGGATTTTTTATTTTATTTTACTTACGGAATGTCAAAAGGTGTATCTGCCAGCGGATGACATAATACTTTACTACATAGGAGTGTATAATCATTTCATTGAGAGTGAAAGTGTATAGAAAACATTTCATATTTTGTTGTGTTTTATAGGTTAGGTACAGAATAAAACTTTGTAAAAGTAACATGCTAATCAGCGCCTTAAGGGCGATTGATATTGTTAATATTGTAGTATTAATTATATCAGAGAAAAGTATGTTAATAACCCCGAAAGCAAATTGATAACCGTAAAATTATATTGGAATTGTAATTTGTTTAATTATATATGCATATTATCTATGTACACACTTTTAAATTGTGTGCATATTCAATTTAATTTGTTTTAATTCTAAAATAAAAGAGAGAATTAGGGGATACTATCGGAAATAGATAATAAAAAAATTGTGAGGGAGTTATAAGAATTAATAATGAGTGGGGCAGTATTGAAAAAGGAGGATGGTAGGAGAGAAGAATTATAATTTTCTGATTAAAAAAATAATAATTATTTTTGCACTTCCCTTGTCTTCTTGCACTCCTCTTATTTTTTGTCAACGTAAACTTACTAAACTATTCTTACTGATTAACTTTTCCACAAATGTAGGGTCATTTCATCATTTCACATGGATAAGCACACACAAAACAAGAGTGCAACAGGGTGAAGAGGAGTGTGAAAATTATTTCATATTTTTTCTGATCAAAATGAAAAAGATTATATTGAAAAAACAAAGCGGCACTTACGTAACGGAATTTGGACAAAGCAAATTAATCATCTACTGATGTAAAACGCTAAAAACACAAGGTATACAATGTCTTTCACCCCCAACGCAGACGTTAAGCCTAACGCAAACATCTACACTGGAATAGGAAAGTAATTCTTGTTGGCATATTTCAATCTGGAATCACATTCCGGAGGAATCTGATCGCTCTCACCCCATGGAAATCCTAGATTGCTAGTTCAATCCATACAAAAAGAAAATGTTTGACTTAAGTAAATTTTCAAAATATCTGATTCATGAATAAGATTACTGAATTAATTCAAACGTTGAAATAGAATTACTTCAAATATTGAATTACTAAGAACTATCAAATTCCTATTCTTACTTAAAAATTACGGACCTCCAAACTGATCCTAAGGCTAACAAGTATAATACCCTAAACTCGTAAAGTGCCTAGGAGAAAAATTGCAGGGGCGTTCTGTCTAAGAGAGGGGACGTTTATTTATTATCTTCCAATTTTGCACAAAGGGGACGTTTATAAATGATTCCATGGGGTCACATTACAAACATGTAGTAGTTTAAGGATCTAGTATCTACCAAACCCTCCATCCGAGCATTTCTTAAAGTCTTGTTTGGGTAGTTCAAAGAACTCATTTTCTCACAATCTGTCGTAACAACGGGTAGGGTATGGATCTGGAGACTCTATTCTACTCCCATTCTCAATTGGAAATTCCGCCTCCCATTAGGGATCGTGTATATTCGGGTAAATCTATATCCAAACTAGTTGAGCTAAATTAAAACGATAAGATCTAATTTATGTGTCCTAGAATAACGAAAAAAACCATTTAAAATAAAAGAATAGAAAGTTACAAAACAATATAGTGTCACGCCCTGAAATTTTTAACTAAAGTACTATACATTTCCCAATAAAAATACCATAATTACTGAAAAATCAGGGTTCCCTAATAATCTGTTAAATAAAAAACCCTAATAGTATGAATGCGAATCAATAAGTTACCCAGCACAAATCACACAAGCAATCAAACAAATGAACGCACGATATACGTGGAAAACCCCTGAATGAGTAAAAACCACGGGAAGGAATCAAATCACTATAATCGTTGTGCAGTTACAGATATACCTATCCAAACGAAGTAAATCCTCACAACGTTCTAAGTATCACCTGTCGAGTCACACGTACACCGCACCCAGTGATCTTGATCGCCAACGCCTTGAATCGCACAAGCCTTCCAATCCTTTGCCTTTCGAACTCTACGAAAGGGCTTAACCTAAAGAACGATGATGTTAATGTAAAATCCTCTCGAAGATTATTTGTTGGCTTAGAGAATCAATCAATCTTTGAAGTTCTTCGAGATTCACAAACCCTAGCCGCCACAGATGTTTGGAGGTGGAAAATATGAGTGTGGCCAAGTTATCTCCACAAAACCCTAGCCAACGTTATATTTATAAGCTTCAAAATGTGCTTGAGTAGGTTTGGAGTTGCTCGAGCAAGTTACTAAAGGCAACCCATTTGCTTGATGTGTAGCTTGTATGTTGCTTGAGCAAGTTTCTTGAATTACATCGAAATAACGACCGCAATAAAAAGAATTACATATTGGTTTCCTTCCACACCTAAACAGACACTCTAAACAATAAAATTACAACTCGATGTAAATGTGTGTTTTGTCAAACGGAATTGCCAAAACAAAGGAATCAGAAACTTGGTCCTTACAATCTCCACCTTTGGCACTTCCATGACAAAACACACTACAAAGGCAATCTATCCTATATGAACGAGTTGTAGAAAGCCTACAAACAAAACTCAACATCCAAATATATTAGAACAGTAGGCAACCTACTCCCCCTTTCATCATTCTCCCCCTTTTTTACATGGAATGACAAAGGGCGAATAAGATAAACAATAAAGCAATAAATGTGAACAAAGGAGAGCATTGAACAATTAAAGACCAAGAGAAACAGACAAGTGGGATATTGTTTAAGAGAGAAACGAACACTAGCACAGATATCATGATGTCTAAACTCAATAGCAGACAAAGTACTAAAAGCACGCAAAGCTCAATAAAACATAATTAAACTCAATGCTAAAAGATTATAAATTTTTTGAAGATATGAGCATGAGAATGTTTTAGTGCAAGTATTATATCATGTGATGAGATGAACAAGACATCCGAACTTTAAGACACAACTTGATGCTAGAACACCATGCAAGGCAGAAGAAATACAACACACCATGATCAACGACATGTGAGGAAAGTGTGTGTGTGCATCCATGGCCTAGATATCAGGTTAGCTCAATTTAGGACCCATATTCTCATTAACAATAGGAGTATCAAGATGACTCCTCCTCAAGAAGTCAAACCAAGCTAGGTCATCAATGTTTTTTTGTTGATAAGTACTTGCGGAGCTCCCCCTCAACCTCTAATTTTTATTCTTTTTACAAAGTATTCTCTTTTACCCCACTCGCCGTTTGACGCGATCGTCCAGACTGGATAGAGCCGAATGCAACCGGTTACTAAGCAAGTGGTCCAATACTAATACCACATTTTCCATAAACTCTCATTTTTTTTATATAACCTCACCGATGGAAATATTTTTTTCATTGTATTTTGCACTATCATCGGCGGCTTTCACACTACTAGGACTTTTGTTCTATAGGTAGCCATTTCCTCAAGTCATTCATTCTCTCAATTTTGGAAGGGGAGATGGAGACAAAAAACAAATGGTGGTGGATGGATTTCAACATCACATTTGGAATTCTAACCACGGGTCAATCTCAATAAGAAATCTCAAGATACAGACCAAGTTTATGAGAACAAGACCCCTAATTGTCAACCATCCATAATAGCCATGAATAAGTGTACAGAATGTCGGATACTCATGGTTTATTGGCATTTGAATGTGCTTGCAGGGAGAATACCAAAAAGAAGTGCAATAAAAATAAAGATGAACATATTCATAATATCCAATTATATTAAACTACGCACTGAAGACTATCATGCTCAATTCACGCAACAACTAATAAAACAACCACAAAAAAAATGATTTTTTAAACTTTTTTATGAAATAACGCAAAGAAAAAAAACGATGAAATAAACTATGAAACTCCATAACTCTAGGTATCAAAAAATGCAAGATCAAATAAACATAGATTATGGAACCACGAACTAGCCTCAAAAGGCAAGGTCAACCTCTCCAAATGAACTATAGTCATCTAAAGAGTTAAGATCATCATCAACATCAGAGACCAAATCAGTTTTACGCACCCAAATCTGTCTAGGCTTTCCCTTGTCAACACTAGTTCTTTTAGTGATTATGGGTGTGGAATTTATCTTAGTAAAATTAGCCAGCGAATGCATTTTATGTCTAGGCCTTTGAAAATACTCACTATATATGATTGTTCATGTTATGGTAATGGGGAGGAGTCCTATGATAGCCACAAAGGGCAAAACAATAAGGACGAATATGGCCTCTAATTCCACAATGATGGCAAGTGGGCACAAAATTATTATGACCATAAGGACGAGCTACATGTGGATGTGACGTGTATGACTCATGCATCTTTCTACAGTGCGGTCTAATATGACCAGTCATACCGCAATAATGACAAGTTGGAACGAATTTAACAACAGGATGAAAAACTTGAGACTTAGCATTATTAATAACTTTAGTTTTTACCTTCTTTTTTTTTTTGAAAGGCAAAAATAATAATATTAATAACCTTTGAAGAATACAAAGATTAACGGAACGAGGAGAGAAAAGCATCACGACCTAAGAAGGCATCCCAACTAGGTTGGCACCCCTCCAAAGGACAATCATATGCCGCCCCACGACCGAGATAGTTGGCAAGGTTCCAACTAAGAAAGAGATAGAAAGCCTCAAGAAGGACAGGCCCTTCAGAGGAAAAAGAAAAACAGCCACAAGTATGTGTTCCCTAAATAGCAAAATCAACTGAGGACAAGTACCCTCAAGTTGTTACAAGAAACCACCAAACTAGAGCATCTGCATAATACCATACAGTGCAACACCTAGTGTTCATAACATAGCATTTCCTTCCAAAATTCAGCCTTGCGCGGATCGGAGTAACCAATATGAGTATATGTGGAAACCGCAGAATAAACCAAAACCAGCAGAGTAAACCAAATGCAACAAATTGAGTATGTAGAACATGAAGAGCGCAGCAGTGAATACCAAAGCAGCAGCAGGCAGCAGAAATTGTCTATATGACAGCAGCAGAAATTGTATCAAGCCAGCAAAACATGAGGGTGCAGCAGATAAAGCCAAAATAACATCATCAGGAGTGACAACAGCAGGCAGCAGAAAAATGACTATGTGACAGCAGCAGAACATGTATCGTTGGCTTAAAGCTTACGAAAAACAGAAAATGATGCCCAACCAGTCACAAACAAAACTCTCTGGGACAAAACCAAGGAAGAAACCCCAAAATAAGGAGGGAAATGAACACCTCAAGAACTAAGACACCCAGACACAGCAACAAAACAGACCAACCCCAGCCCAGTAACCACAAAAAAGCTAGATCAACAAAGAAAAACAAGACCAAACTTGACACAAACAGCCCCAAAGAACCAAGACACACAACCACAAAAGGGAGACACAAACAGCCCCAAAGAACCAAGACACAAAACCCACAAAAAACCCCCTCAACACTCCCCATAATAGTGACACACCCCCCTCAAAGAAAACAGAGAAACACACCCACCCAAGCCCAAAAGACTCAAACCAAAACTACCCAAGACCAGAAAACAAAACCAGAAAAGATCAGAGTTACATAGCCCCCAGAATGCTTGGAAGTCTGAAAATATAGTCATCCATTGTGTAACTATCTCCACCACCTTTTGCTTTGACCCAAAGTGCTACTCTTACTTTAATTAGCTCTGAGATTTCCTCCCAGACAGTTGTTGAATTATCAAATACCAAAGCATTCCTCTTAATCCAAATTGTCCTCATGATTGCAAGTGGAATGCAATCCCAGATTTTCTTCTTTTCAGGTTTAAGATTCCAGCTATTCCACCAGATTAGTAATTCCACCATTGATTTTGGAGTCACCCATTGAACTCCCCACCACTCCAATAGTTCTGACCAAATATTCCATACATGGGTACACTGTAAAAGCAGATGATCCAAAGTTTCATTTTCTGAATTGCATAACTTTCATACAGCTTGCTCCTCATCTTGAATAACTCCTATGTTGAGTAAATATGCTGTTGTCTTCACCTTGCCCAAATGAACTAACCACCCAAAGCATTGCACTCTATAAGGAGCTACATTCCTCCATATCAAGTCAAAGGCTTTCTCAGAGATAACAGCATGAGGTCTAGCAAGATCATAGATAGATTTAACAGTAAAACTGTTAGAGTTGCTTCCATTCCACATAAGCATGTCCTTTGCTCCTTCATTTGCTGTAACCCCAGATCCATCTAGTATTTGGTGTAGTTCAGTGACCAAAACCTCCTCTCAGTCATATAGTCTCCTTCTGAATTGAAAGTCCCACTGGTTTGAAGTATTTTTTCTTTCTAAAACATGACTCAGCAACTCATCCTCAAATCTAACAACTCTGAATAATGGGGGAAAAATATCAGCCAGACAATAATTCCCAATCCAAGTATCCTTCCAGAACAATATGCTGCTTCCATCCCCTACTTTTAGTTTTTACCTCTTTGCGTTTGGGATGTCCGTTTGCCACTGTTGTCGTTGCTTCTTTGGCGTGGGAGAATTGAGCCTGTTTTGCAAGCCATTAGAATTCTTCTTCTTATCTTTACGATTGGTCCCTTCTCTCCCAATTGGTGGAGTCGAAGATGTCGCATGATAACCCAGCCCTGAACGATCGCTAGGATGCCGTTGGATGGAAAGAATATGATCCAACACTTGGGTCCCTGTCTTTGTATCATCCTCTATTTTTTCCTTCGACTTTGCACTAGTCAAGGCCTTATTTTTCTCAAGAAGGAGCTCAATTTCTTTATTCCTCTCATCCCTCTCTTGAGTGCGTTCATTCAAAGTAGCTTCTAAACTCTTGACCTTATCAGAAAGCTTATCATTCACCTTCATCAATTTTTTACTAAAAACATGAAGTTTGTTGTACTCCTCTTTGATCTTATCCATGTCATCACAGCTTTCCGCCTCACAATCTATCTCAGAACCACTCGATTCGGAATGACCCTGAGGATTTAAGGAAACTCCGAAAGCCAAAAAGTTTCTATCATTATTTTTGTTGCCGTCCTGTTCTTCATTCGATTCATCAGAATCGCTATCATCCCACGTTTGAGCAACAAAAACCTTCTTTTTCTTTTTGTTAGCACAATCTAGGGCATAATGACCAAAACCATGACACTCGAAACACTGTGGTCCCTCAGGTGGTCCTTTTCCCTCCTTTTTAATTTTTTTAGAAAATTCTCCTTTTCCTTTATCATTTTTCTTTTTCATACTATTTTTAAATTGTTTGAAAAAAGCTTTCATCTCCTCAAAATCGACATCACTATCACTATCTGAACATTTCTTATATTTTTTTTGAGTACTTTCAAAAGCAATTGAAGACTCCGAATGTTTTACTTTAGGCTGAACAGGTTCAGATTGCAATAGGTCAGCCTCATAAGTTTGGAGAATCCCAACTATTTCTTGAACAGATTTTTCTTTTAATTTTCTCTTACCCTCCAGCATAGTTACTTGAGTTTTAAATTTAGGAGGTAAGGAGCGTAATATTTTTTTAATAATACGAAATGAAGGAATTGGCTCACCCAAGTTCTCACAGCTATTGACTATGGCGATGAGCTTGGAATAAAATTGATTGAAGATCTCTTCCTCCTGCATTCTAATGGTCTCAAACTCCGTAGTAAGCCTTTGCAGCTTAGATTGCTTAACCACGTCTGTCCCCTCGTGACAAGTAACTAGAATGTCCCATGCCTCTTTCGCTATTTCACAGTTAGCTATTTTCCTGTGCTCATTAATATCAACAGCAGAAAATAAAATATCAAGTGCACGGTTGTTAGCCTGAAGTAATGCTTTTTCAGCGACTGATAACTCAGATTGGGGTTTTTTAACCTGTTTGTCCTCTACAGTTTTCATGGGCCGAGTGTACCCGACAACACATGAATCCCAAATTTCTTCACCGGATGATCTCATTATAGCCTTTATTCTAGATTTCCAGTAATCAAAATTATCAGCATCAAGTATAGGCAAATTTCGAGACACGTGATTCATGTTCATACTCATGATGGATCTGCTCTAGTGAAATAAATCCTAACGGAAGGAGCAACTCGCTCTGATACCAATTGAAAAATCAGGGTTCCCTAACAATCTGTTAAATAAAAAACCCTAATAGTATGAATGCGAATCAATAAGTTACCCAGCACAAATCACACAAGCAATCAAACAGATGAACGCACGATATACGTGGAAAACCCCTGAATGGGTAAAAACCACGGGAAGGAATCAAATCACTATAATCGTTGTGCAGTTACAGATATACCTATCCAAACGAAGTAAATCCTCACAACGTTCTAAGTATCACCTGTCGAGTCACACGTACACCGCACCCAGTGATCTTGATCGCCAACGCCTTGAATCGCACAAGCCTTCCAATCCTTTGCCTTTCGAACTCTACGAAAGGGCTTAACCTAAAGAACGATGATGTTGATGTAAAATCCTCTCGAAGATTATTTGTTGGCTTAGAGAATCAATCAATCTTTGAAGTTCTTCGAGATTCACAAACCCTAGCCGCCACAGATGTTTGGAGGTGGAAAATATGAGTGTGGCCAAGTTATCTCCACAAAACCCTAGCCAACGTTATATTTATAAACTTCAAAATATGCTTGAGTAGGTTTGGAGTTGCTCGAGCAAGTTACTAAAGGCAGCTCATTTGCTTGATGTGTAGCTTGTATGTTGCTTGAGCAAGTTTCTTGAATTACATCGAAATAACGACCGCAATAAAAAGAATTACATATTGATTTCCTTCCACACCTAAACAGACACTCTAAACAATAAAATTACAACTCGATGTAAATGTGTGTTTTGTCAAACGGAATTGCCAAAACAAAGGAATCAGAAACTTGGTCCTTACATTCATCCATTTCCAAAGCAACAATTGCTATATAATTCCTTGAAAATACTGAGAGCTCATCCAAAAGTACAGTCATTTGGTTAGATTCCCTAAGTCCCAAAAAAAAAAAAATTAAGCTTTAAAGTTAAGTACATTCTTCCAAATCAAAGATGAGTAATAAATAAAATTACAGTTTTTTCTGCCAAAAATCAGGTTTCATGGGATGAATAAAATAACCCCCCGATGAAACTTTCAAAATCCCAATGAATGCACGTCAACAACTCCACTTCATGATCCTTGGTTTGCACTTGAAAATGGAAAGATTGAGTTACACTAGTCCAGTAGAAAAATCTTCTATAATTTCTAAATACTTGTGAGATGATATGCGCGTGAAAGAGACAACAAGAACGGGCAACAGTCAAGGAATTTTTAACATTGATTCGAGATAGAGTCATGCTACTATGTGCACCCTCTAAAAATTATTCCATATGAGATTTTGTGACTCAAATTATGAGATTTTGTGGCTCTAAATATGAGATTTTGTGCCTAGAGATATGAAAGGCGTATGGTATGCACACTCATATGGATAATCACAAAATCTCATATATGTCCACAAAATCTCATATTTGAAGCCAAACAATCTCATATTGGATCCATGTGGACTTGGTGCGGACCTCATATTTGGAGCCACCAAATCTCATATCTAGTCTCACAAACTCTCATATGGGTAATCACAACAATTAATATTGAATCCGTCACAAAATCTCATATTGCAACACCAAGTCTCATATCTAGTCTCACAAATTCTCATATCGGTAATCACAACAATAAATATTGGAGTCTATAAAATCTCATATCGATATACACACTATCTCATATAGTCAATGGTCAAAGATGACACAAATTCCCACACGTCATATGTGGCGCAATCTTGGCCGTCCATCCGTATAGGGTGCATATCGTATGTCATTTCATATCTCTAGCCACAAAATCTCATATTTGGTGCCACAAAATCTCATATTATCTCATTCTTGGTGTCACAAAATCTCATATTTAGAGTCACAAAATCTTATAAGGAATGGTGCACGTAGTAGCATGACTCTTCGAGATAAGGACCACAGCATCATCATATTCACAAGGTTTCTTTTTATTTATAAAACCTCTTTCCGTCGTATCCATGGAGTTCATTAAAGATTTTCATTCTTCCTTCATGTCCAAAACATTTCCAACGTGTCTCAAATTTATTTCAATTTCATTGTACTTTGAGAAATTCCTAGTGACTCACCCGAAGTGGACCTAATATCATTCCTAACCGTCGGAACCCCGTATATGTTCCCCCTTGGCCAAGGCAATTTTCTAGCGACACAGTCAAAGGGATGAACCTAGTAGCATTCCGGTGGTTCACGGACCCCGTATATTTCCCTTCCGAGTATTAGTGCCTTTAATCAATCATTCGTTTCATTCCAGATATTTATTCGCTAGTTACTATTGAGCTAGGATCCTAACTTAAATTTTTTTTCCCATTCCTATAGTAACTATGCATAGTATATAGTTAGTGTCCTAACTATTTTTCCTAAACTCCATTTACTTCCCAACTAAACCCAAAACCCATACACATCAAACTCAAATTATCATCACATCTATCCATCACTCTTGGTTAGCCATTTTTGGCCATCCCTTTATCTCATCCAATTAGAGCTTAACACACTCCCTAAACACTTTCCTCTAACCCCTAGTCACAAGCCCTCACCTCTCATTTGTTTACCCATGAGTTTATGCCTAAAAGCTAAATCTTATATTGTCCCTCCCCATTTGTTTAGGCAGAAAAACAATAGAGAGGAAGAAAAAAAGAAGAAAGAAAGGAGAAGAGGACAAATGTTTCCACGCACCCACACCACCAATTCCATTTTCGGGTAGCCCATGTACCCTTCATAAAACTCCATTTTTCTCCAACTTGGAGTGGTTTTAGGGCTTAGGTTTCTTCATGAAAGTTTTAGATCACTTCGAGAGCTAAGTTTTCGACACAAGAATCATCCAAAACAGTTGAAGTTTGACTGCTCTATTGCTGTCCGAAGTTCAGTCCATTCTACGCAACCGAGGCCCATCCAAATCACTCCAGTTTAGCTTAATCTTCGGAAGAAAGGTAGGTTACATCCTACTGAACCCATCGGTATATAATAAGTTGATTTTCGTTGAGTAGAAACAAAACCCGAGCATTTCGTTAGTTGCAAGGTAGTGTAAATTCGTTTTTGACATTATGAGGTACTGGGTCCCACCCAAAACAATCCAAACCCAACTTTTTCCATGATAGAGTTGTAGTTCATTTTATAACGAACGTTTTGATATATAATACGTCGATTTTCGTTGAGTAGAAACAAAACCCAAGCGTTTCGATCGTTGAGGAGCAGTGTCTATGCGTTTTTGAACTTCTGAGCTACTGGGTCATGTCCAAACCACTTCAAATCCAACTTTTTCTGTGATAAAAGTGTAGTTCATGTTCCAACGAACATTTATATATATTATTTGTTAATTTTCATCGTGTATAGACAAAACCCAGACGTTTCGATCGGGAGAGTATATGACTACCACCCCACTCGGTATAGTACACCGACTTGTAATCAAGTGAATAAATAGTTTGGAAAATTTTCAGAAAACTAAACCAACTGTCGACCTCTGGCCCCACTTTATTCTTATAAATTTATCTTTGTGTTCAAGGAATTAGGCGAGCATTTGATTAAAACTGTTGCACCTTCAACCAGTTTTGAGCATATTAGAATAGTCATATATTAAAAGTGTTAATTAGCATTTGGATATAATACTTTGTGGAGTAAATTATGAAAGTTTAGCTTATGTCATTACTCTGTTATTGTTGTATTATTATTTTGAACTCGAGTTCTTAACGCATGTTTTAGATTATCTTTTTATAGTAATGTTGTTATGCAAATTTGTCATATCCCAATAACTTAGACGGACATTTGCTTCATGGGTGGCTTTACGGTTTGGAGATTTACATGTAGATGTAAATTGAAAAGTAATGAAAATGGTAATGTATGGAAATATCGTTGAGCTGACGAGTTGTGGTTCCGGGGGTGACCGGAGTGGGCCCCGGACGGATGAACGTTTTGAATACGAAACCCTAGATAGGACATGGTGGTGATTGACTCTCAAGAATGGTCGGGCTATAAGGGTGGCACTGTGCTTGCGTCACAACCCGGGGATGAGTTGTGGGGCCGCACTCCCGGTGAATCTTGTTTCTCGTGCCTTGGAGTCATGGAAGTGGTACTCGTGTATGTAACCCAGGTTCTCTGTCCGGATCTTTGCAAGGGGGAGTCGAATCACACCAGTTGCCCTATGCTAGAGGTTGGAGGGTAGGATGGATCTCGTGGTTGAGAATCCTAGATGACACTTAGGTAAATGGCTAGTAATTAATCAATAATGTTATTTTTGCTATCTCCTGTTGTTCGTTTATTATGCATGTTTATCTGTTAGATACGTGGGGTTATGTAGAGTAAGATATTCCTATTGGGCTTTTTAAGCTCACGGGCTTGTACTGCAGTGATTTATCACCAGGAAATGAAGACGGAGCTGAAGGGTCGTACAAACAGACAAATATCAACACTGCTGAGGAGAAAGCCAACGAGCCTTGGTTTCCGTATGCTTAGTCGCTCTGAACAATTTAGTCGACTACATTTTGAAAGCTTCAAGTCTTATAAAAAATTGTATTTTGACAGTTTAACTTTAATTCGATATGGTTGTAAAACTATAACAATTGCTTTCGGTACGGTTTTATGATGGATCTATGGAATTTTTTTGTGAAATTACCTTTTTAATTTATTTTAACGTTTCCGAAAAATCGGGCGTTACAAATTTCACGAAATCCTGTGTCATTTGTCGCAGAGACATTGATGCTAAAGCCATTCCGAAATACTGTTTTCGATTGTTGGTGCAAATCCGGGAGTCTTCGAGAAATCTAAACGTCTTGATGATGGAACCTGTAAAAACTTGCTTCGAGGCACGTTACTGAGTCGCTTTTCGAAAGCAGTATTTGCCCCCCACCGTTTGGTGTGCACCGGGTTGATAGTGAATCTATTCGAGGATACAATGAAGCCTGACCAATTTAATGATTTTCTGCCTGCGTCCGCCCAAACGAAGGACAGACAGAATACCATGTCGAAATGTGTACAAAAAGAGCCAAGAATATGTTGACACCGTTTCTACAGAGCAACGGTGCAACAAAACAAGGAAGAAAATCTGTAGAGAATTCGGCAAAGTTACAACACTGATTTTCTGGAATTTTCGGTGTTGAATGAATGAGATTTGGGCTCTATTTATAGACCAAATGTACCTTTTCACTTTAGGACATACCCCTCAGTGAATAGACTTGAGTTAGGGTCATAACTCTCCATTTTGAGTTGCACCCGTATACGAACCATTATTTGATTCACGTCTGAAATTTCATGCCAATCTTTCTGTTCGTCTAGATTGCATAGGTATCGATACCTCCTCAAGGGGGTATGGATACCAAACCTTCTATTTACCAAGTGTCAGCGGTATCCATACCAAGTGTCAGATTGCTATCAAAGCACCACATTGCAGCCACACAGCCCACTGCCATGCTCACCAGGTGCGTATGGGTGTGTTCATCACCGGCTTAGCCGGTTAGGTGCGAAGCACCATAGGAGCCTAGCCACATAACGCAATGTGAACTTAATAAGAGTGCTCCTACTTTTAAACCATTCAACATTTTCCTAACTAGCCAATGTGGGACAATGTCAAAATACACTACAAACTAACTTCCTAAAGGACAAGGAATATTTTGATAAAAAAAACCCAAATAAAGCCCATTTATTTTGATAAATTTCCAACAAAAAATAGCCAATTAGTTAATTAGAGTATTTAAAATAACATACAAATTCCCAGTAAAAATGCCCAATAAACATAATCTACCGAATTTAAACTTATACCCTCAAACTATAAAAACGTCAAGAATACCCGCAAAAATAATTAAATAGGACCCGACCACAATACCCAATTATAAATGACATATAATTAATAGGAGAAATGTTAAGGCCTAACAGTTAAGGATCTTAAGCAGATCTATTGTCTAAGGAGAAATAAATAATACTATAATAATGAGTTCTATCTAAATAAAGAACTCATTTTACTCATAGCCTGTCGTAGTTTGATTTTCGTACGTCGGCTTTTAGCAAAAAAAAAATTATACTTTCCCAGCTCTCATCGACCATATAAATCGAAAAAATTAAACGAAAAAGACTTTTCAAAAGCGTACAAAGCCGCAATATAATTTTCTCTCAACAGTTCAAAATACAAAAACTAAGGTAGAAGATACGATCCTCATCACGCTATGGAACTTTAGCCATATACTATGAAATTTTAAATTTTTGGGATGAGGTATTTAGCAAACTGGTCATGAATTTCGTAAAAAAAAAATAATAATAATAGAATCGTTCTGTGTCGCAGCCAGAAAATTTGTACCAGTGGGACAAATAAAAAAATGCGATCCCTATCTCCTTTTCAACAATCTAAAATACCGTGATTTTCTATTGAACTATTTCTTCAAGATCTCTATTAAAAGAAATTCACTATAAGGTTACATTAAAGTAGCTAAGTAGCTACAAATGACAAAATTAATTAAATACAGTGAGTGGAGGCTTGCTCCGAGTAATTAATTATTCAATGGTTTTTGCATACTACCACGTTGAGGCTCAGCATCCTTTTGCATCACCTATTAATGTGGGACTTTGCATGCCGCATGAATATGCAATCAAGAAGAGTGTTGGGACACTATGTAACAGTGTCCTAAGAGCGCTCAACACTTTTTTCCTTGTTTGGGAGGCTATACAACAAGTTTTTATGAGTGAAAAAATACATGGTGCCTTAGAGCGCTCAACACTTTTTTTTTTCCACTTTTGGGATGTTGTGCTACAATTTTTTATGAGTGGAAAAAAAAACCCTAAAAATTCAGTGGGTCCTGGGCCCCACAGGTCCTTTGCTATCTCCGCCACTGGAATCTTTGAGCACTCTCAAAACCTGATGTCAACTTCATAAAAAAAAGTCATACAGTATTAAAAAAAAAAAGTGGAGGGATGATTGTGATTAAATTATCATTGTCTTAGGTAAGAGAAACTTGAATGGAGGCTTGTTCCGAGTAATTAATTATTCAGTGGTCTTTGGACACCACCACGTTGAGCCTTGACATCTTTGTACATCACGTATTAATGTGGGACTTTGCGTTCTGCATGAATATGTAGTCAAAAAAAGTGTTGGGGCACCATGTAACGGTGTTGTAAGAGCGCTCAACGCTTTTCTCCTTTTCGGGAGGCTGTACTTTCAATTTCTTATGAGTGAAAAAAATACATGGTGCCCTAAGAGCGCCCCCGGGAGGCTGTACTTCAATTTTTTATGAGTGAAAAAAAGAACCCTAAAAATTCAATAAGTCCTGGACCCCACGGGTCCTTTGCTATCTCCGCCACTGGAATCTTTGAACAGGATGTCAATTTCATGGAAAAAAAAAAAAAAAAAAAGTGGAGGGATGATTGTGATTAAATTATCATTGTCTTAGGTAAGAGAGATTTTCATCACCCCCAATTCCAAACTATTCTCCTTTTTTTAATCTGTAAATGGACATTTCATCATGCACTTCATCACCCGCAGACATTATTACATTATTACCAACAAGGCCTATAAAAGAATATATAATGCGTGTGTATATATGTACACCCTTGTAAGGAACAAGTACAGAAGAAACATAACACAAAAAACTTGGTGTATCATCAGTACTCTCTCCAGCAGAAAAACTGTATAGATTGAGAAATGGACGGAGGAGAGAACATAATTAGAGGGATTAGTGCACGTTTGGGTGGTTCTACGATTTGGAGGAGCAATGAGCTTTTCTCTTTCTCTTCCTATAATTCCTATATTGAAGACGATGAAGAGGCACTGAAATGGGCAGCCCTGGAAAAGATGCCAACCTTTGCGAGGATAAGAAAAGGAATTCTGAGTGACGAAGAGGGCCAAATAAGAGAGATTGATGTCAAGAATCTTGGGGTATTGGAGAAAAGGAATTTGGTTGAAAGGCTTCTGGAGATTGCAGAGGAAGGTAACAGGAATTTCTTGTTGAAGCTCAAGAAAAGAATTGACAGGTAATTTTTCTTTTTCTTGCAATGAAAACCACACCAAGTTTTGAGTGTCTTTCAACCAATATTTTCATATGCTTAGCTTATAATGCTACCTTAGTTTCAACTTCCTATTAATTTTTACTCCATCCGTCCAGGGCCAGCCCTGAGGGCAAGCTGGGTAGGCCCCGGGTCTGTGGCTCACAAAAAATAGCCCATTTTTAGGGCCCCAATTAGGTATATATATTTTCATAACAAGTAATAAATATATAATGTTGCACTACAAGAAATAGAGAAACATTTGGCATACTGAAAAGGTTTGCGTTACTAAATGACAAGGTTCAATTCTCATAGGCCCTTTTTTTCCTTTTCTACCTTCTCTTCCCTTTTCTTTTTTCTTACCATAGTTTCTTATCAGTTTTCTTTTTCCCTTTATTTTTTCTTTTTCTTTTTCCCTTTATTTTTTCTTTTTCTTTTTCCCTTTATTTTTTCTTACCATGAGTCAGTTTCTACATTCTCTTATTTTTCTTTTTTTTACTTTCTTACCATATATGAGTCAGTGTAATGAAGTAGTTTGCTTTTTTTTTTCCCTCTTCCTTCAATTGTGTGAATATATGCTTCCAATACATTCTTATCATTTGTCGATTTTTTTAAAAATATTTGCCGGTGTCATAATTAGGGAAAAAATAAATAAAACACTCCGTGCGTATTCATAAAATGTTCGCATCAATTTGCTCATTCCAATTGATTTTCTAATTCTTGCAATAAGAATAGACAATTATGACCGAAAACTATTTTTTATTAACATGAAGACACGAATTACAAAAAAGACAAAATATAGAACATGGTATTTATCAGTTGAAATAAATGTTGGTTCTTTAATTTTTTTCCTTCTCTAGAAAAACATAGGGTCATGTTTTACATTATCATCTGGGGCCACGAAAATCTCAGGGTCGGGCCTGCATCCGTCCCAAAATGATAGTCTGTCCGGAAAACAATAACATAAAAGAATTTTCTGTGGATTGTAACCAAATACTCCATCCGTCCCAATTTTGTTGTCCACTTTAACTATTCACGGCTCTTCAAAAAATTGTTTATAATTTTAAATATATAATGTTATAGATATTCAAAATGGATCTAGTTTGATAGTTCTTGATGGGTTCTATTAAACAAAGTTTTCAAAATTATAAAAAAACATTAGTATCAATTGAAAGATATAAGCAATTGAAAAATCACACACGTACACTTAAATGGACAAGAAATTCGGGACGGAAGATAAAAAGTTAAGTAACTTTCAAGCCACATACGTAACCAATAGACCCATCTTCTAAGTTAAAAAAAATAAGCGCAACAAATAAATTTCTCTGTCAATCGTTATTACGATTACGAAAGAAAAGATTCTCTGTTCATGATAAATGAATTATAGTAAAACTTCTGTCTCTGTAGTTGTTTTCACAAGAGTGCAAAATATATAATTTATTTTTGGTTAAAAGAAGTAGAACAAGAAATTGTACTTCTAATTATAAATTTACCTTCATTTGTATTGCCAGACACTGTTATGTGTTTCTTATATTTTTTAATATGCATTAAACTATAGATATCTATGTGCATAAATATACAGATTTATATAGGTATATACATATCTAAAAATGAATGCTTATTACTGAACCAGTAACTTATTCGCCGCGCCGGACCCAGTAACTTATTCGCCGGAGAAACAGACCCCCATCCCCTATCTTCAGATCTGATCCGGACATCGACCCATCTACCGAAACCACGGAGTGAGGCAGAAGGTGTAGCGGTGGGAGAGATGGTGGACGGCGGATGGTGGATGGCGGAGTGGATGGTGGGTGGTGGATGGCGGAGTGGGTGGCGGAATGGTGGTGAACCAAAATACTTGAAAATGTTAAACACAAAATATGTATATAGTTGAGATACTTGATTATTTGAGTTATTGTTGACCCGGGGCAAGGGATGGGCATGGGGAGGGTAGGGGGGATATCACTATCTCCATCCCCAATCCCCAAACTCATATCAATCCCCATCCCCTCCCCAATCTCCACTGGGGATTTTTTTTTTAACCTCCATCCCAGCTCCAATGTGGGGAACGGGGATCCCCACGGGGAATCGGGGATCCAAAAATTCACTCAAACTATTCAAATGAACACCAAAGAAGTTGTATTAAAATCCGAAGCTAATGACAAAAGTGGTTCCCAAAGATAATTAAAACGTACCAAGTCACTCAAAAGTGCTACAGCTGTTCTTGTTTTTTTTTTTTTTGGTTTCTGAGTAGATTAAAATTCCACTCAAAAGTGCTACATAAAACAGAAGTAAAGGAGAAAACCTTCCTTATACAACCAACCAACAAGTTATAAGTTATAGCTTATAAACTTATTCGGGAGGAAAAAAAAAACATAAACTTATAATATAAAATATACCTATATATGTGAACGCCTGAACGGGGATGAGGGGAGGGGAGGGGAGGGGAGGGGATCGGGGAGGGGACTGACTATACCATCCCCTACCCGATCCCCAAAAAAAAATTTAAAAAATCCCCATATCCTACCCGATCTCCGAAAAAAATCCCCGAATCCCCTACCCATTCGGGGAGGGGACGGGTTGGATCGGGGAGGGTCGGCCGAGATGGCCATCCCTACCCGGTGCCCATTCTAATATTACAAACCAAACCCGCTTTATGTCTCAATCAAATAGGGTTAGCTACATAAATGTTTTTTTTCCGTTAAACTCTGTCAATGGCTACCTGTTTATATGATTTTTTCACATGACAGCATTCAATGACAATTTGAGTCTTCTCATCTCATACCTCAAACTATACTATCAACGCTCTTTACTATATGTGTACAAACCATGCACATTAATCAATTTTCTCTCAAATAGGTAAAACAACTACTAGCTCACGAATCCTTTCATTCTTAATCCTGTCCTTTCTAGTCTTACCACATATCCATATCAACATTTTCATTTCAGCTACAATAATCTCATTTTCATTCTAATATTAGGAAGAAAAAAAAAAAAAAAAAAAAAGCAAAAATTTGTCATTTCTACCGACTACTGTACTATATATACTACAATTCATTCGCGGGGAAAATGGTTGAGTAAGATCATTTACTAACTGGTTTTGGTTTTTGTTTTTTCTTTTCTTTTCTTTTCTTCAAAAACGTGATGCAGAGTTGGGCTTCGTTTTCCGACCATTGAAGTAAGGTTTGATCATTTAAATGTTGATGCAGAGGCCTATGTTGGCGGCAGAGCAATGCCAACAGTTTCTAACTTCTTCGTTAATATTTTCCAGGTAAATTTTCTCTCTCACATCACAATAGAAACTATTTTCTTTCCAACTGGGTGAATTTCACGTCAATTAGTTGTAAATTTAGTGGGGTGGATCCTGTCTAAATAATGGACTCGGTAAAGAGGATGGTGAAATTTCCAGGGAGAAAATAGTATTGAAATAAGATATTGTTATGCCAACTACGAAGTAGAGAAGTAAAAAAATCAAGTTTCGTTCAAGCACAAAGCAAGAACGTACTCCACGGACGAAGAACGAGAGAGGATTTGCTATAAACGAGGGAAAAATAAAAGGGACATTTACCATCAGGTCACCCTTGGATCTCATAATTACCATCAGGTCAAGTCCAATTCTGAAAAATTCTCATCAACTCCCCAACCCGTATAAAAATTCCTAAATCATAAGGTACCCTATGAAAGTGCCTAAAATCCTAGGGTACCCTATGAAATTGCCTAAACCACTAAACCCTATAATAGGAAAGTGCACCCTAAACCTAAACTCTAGGGTACCCTTATGAGTAGGGTACCCTATGAAAGTGCCTAAAATCCTAGGGTACCCTACGACTAGGGTACCCTATGAAAGGCCTAAACTCCTAGGGTACCCTACGACTAGGGTACCCTATGAAAGGCCTAAACTCCTAGGGTACCCTACGACTAGGGTACCCTATGAAAGTGCCTAAAATCCTAGGGTATCCTACGACTAGGGTACCCTATGAAAGTGCCTAAAATCCTAGGGTATCCTACGACTAGGGTACCCTATGAAAGTGCTTAAAATCCTAGGGTATCCTAGTCGTAGAGTACCCCATGAAAGTGCCTAAAATTCTAGGGTACTCTATGAAAGTGTCTAAACCACTAAAACCCTATAATAGGAAAGTGCATCCTAAACCTATACTCTAGGGTACCCCTATGACTAGGATACCCTATGAAAATGCCTAAAATCCTAGGGTACTCTATGAAAGTGCCTAAACCACTAAAATCCTATAATAGGAAAGTTCACCCTAAACCTAAACTCCAAAAAATAGTGACTTACCTTAGTGGTAATTAAAAAAAATGACTTACGTTATTGGTAATTAGACATCTCTTTTCTAGACCTAGAGGTAATAATCCCAAAATAAAAAAAAGCCGGCTATACCCGTAACTATGATAGAAGCACCAAAAGATATTCAGAGGGCTCTGGTGGAACTCGAAAGGAAGCACAAATCCTAGGTGGAACCAAAGAGACAACACAACTGACAAAATCCTAATATCAAAGCCCCCAACAAAACACAAAGCATCCACAATCTCCTCAATGATACCAAACATGAAACACCCCATATCCAAAGAGCCTAACCTTAATGGACCAAAGAGGGACATACCTTAATTCTTCAAAAGTCCCTATTTATAGTAAAATCCTAGTACTAGTCAAACAAGGAAGTTGTCAAAATTCAAGGCACTTTCCTAATATTAGAGGCCGAGACACACACTCTATGTGTGCAAGTGTAAATCTGTGGAGAGGAAGAGGGGAAGTGGGGGGTTTTTTTGTATGGGATGGTAATTTATTTTTGGTGGGTAGTTGAGTTCAAGTGATATTACTATTTTGTCCTAACGGTTAATTAATGTTATAATGAAAACAATTGTGAAATATAATTTTTTATAAGGACAATATTGGAATTCGCTTTTGTGACGGAACTTCAAAAATTTGTTCGCACCAATTGGTGTTATCCCTTTGTATATTAGATAGAATAGATAGTATGTTATTTTGTTCGGAAATGTACGACTTAATGTGAGGATAACCTTTCGCTGGCGAATGACACGGGTGTTCCCCTAAGGGAGTTTTTTTTTTTAAACTGCTTTGGTTTTTGTGTTTACACTTTTTTATGTGATATGTATTGTGAGATGATGACCTGTCTTGATTTTTGAGAAAAACTAGTCAGTGAAACATCCCCTAAAGACATCTTTTGCCGTGACAATGCTCCTTTGACCTCATCATTCAACTGGATACAAATGTTGTTGGGAAATGATTTTAACACTCCACTTTTTACCAATGGCACTACCCTTTTTGTCTTTTAGTGTGTGAATTTACAAAATAGTCCATGCATTTTGTAAAACTTTATTGTATTGAGGGGTAATTAAGTAAATTCACCCAACTAAAATACAAAAAAGGGAGTGCTATTAGTAAAAAGGGGAGTGTTAAAATCATTTCCCATGTTATTTTGTTTATTTTAGCTGTGCCACATACTTATTTGGTCAAATTTTGACTCCAACATAAAAGAGTATGGCGGGAACTGCAGCAATTAAAAGATCTTTTTAAATTGCAATATTTGTATGTTTGTTTAGCTAATTGCTTAGTCACATATAATGCAAAAGATGTGCTTGATGTTATTGACAACAATTTTACTGTACAAATGGAATTGACATGAAAACTCATAAACTGCGATCGCCAAAGTTGTCTCCTTGCGTTTTTTTTTTTTTTTGTCAGAAAAAAGGTTGCAAAACAACAAATATATATTATACACATGATTTTTCAGGTTTGATTTAATTTGTAGTCAGAGGAAAATAAATGATTAGGTTCTTAGTACTTGAGTTATTTCTCTTTATTTACTTGCCAGTTAAGTTTACCGATAACCTCATCAACAAAAGTTTCTAAAATTGCCGCAACATGATTCTCTTCTCAGAATAAATAGGTCAGGGATAACTTGTGCGTCTGATCTTGTCCGCTAAGTAAAATAACTGGCTAATGTTTGAGCCAAGAAGTGGCTTGTTTAGTGTTTACCATTAGCTAAAAGTTGCTTCTGGTCAAGTTTGGCAGATTTTACTAAGACTTGTTTGGCTTGTTGTTTTCCCAATTTAAAATGATGTCTTCACTGTTATATCACCTTATCATATCCAAACATTTATGATAGTATTATCCTTATGAATTGAACTAATTAGCTTGGAATCTCTCTCTCTCTCTCTCTCTCTCTCTCTCTCTCTCTCTCTCTCTCTCTCTCTCTCTCTCTCTCTCTCTCTCTCTCTCTCTCTGTGTATTCCTGTGTGTATGAAGGGATTCTTGAATTATCTCCATATTATACCAAGCAGGAAGATACCAATGGCAATTCTCCATGATGTTAGTGGAATCATCAAGCCGGGCAGGTGATAACAAAAAACAGCACACACATTGTAGTCCATTACAAACTCCACCTAACAACTCATTAATTAAATTGTTCATTATTCTTGTTTCAGATTGACATTGCTTTTAGGCCCACCGAGTTCTGGAAAGACTACATTGCTGCGAGCTTTGGCCGGAGAACTTCATCGTGATCTAAAAGTAAGATGACTAAGTTTTTACTAAATTGGGTTGGACATAAGTTGTATTGACTTTAAATTTCCGTTGGACCAACAAAAAAAAAAAAAAGTTGTATTGACTTTAGATTAAACTAGCTTGGTAAAATGTATTTTACATAGCATATTGCATTATAACTCACTGCAAGCAGCCCCGTTTCTTGAGGATGAGATGTTCTGGACTTTATACCACCTAATCATAGTTTGTGTATCTCACGTACTCACATATTGACCTAGCCTTAACACTTGCATAATCAGTGGCGGAGCCGCGGAGCCAGGATTGAGAATCTGGGGGGGCGAGTTCAAGGGCGGCTCTAGGATTTTCATCTAGCGCTGACAAAAATGCACAGCGTATTTCTGATGAAAGCTGTATGCAAAGAAGTCGTCTAATTCTCTTCAATTTTTTAGTGTTTCCACATTAAATCTAATGTCAGACAACTATTATCCTTATATGTTTATTATATATAGGCTTTCATAAGTGGGTCATGCTTGTTTTGTTTTGTTAGAGCTATAACAATTTGGTTCAAATTTTGTTGAAAACATTTATTTTAATTTCAAACGAGTAACCATGCGCTGAAAATAGTAAAAAAAATTTAATTTATATGTAAATTTTAATTTTTTTTCAGTGCATTTTTTAAACTGTGGGGGGCAGGGCCCACCCCAGCCCTAGGCTGGCTCCGCCCCTGCATAATACAGATAGCAAACTCTGAGGCAAGTGAAGGATAAAAACATCAATAGAATTCCAAGCTCTAGCCATTGAGCTAGCCTCAATACTTCATTAAGCTAACTAATGATAACAGCTTTGCCTTCAAGTGCAATTGCCAACTTCCCAGCTTGGGTGTTCTAATTTGTCAGAACGTAAAATTTCTGTATGGAAGTTCTAAAATTTTTGTGCATTACTGGTGCTCTGGATTTTGAATGAAGGAAGCAATATAATGAGCACAATAATTGGATCAGTCTCTAGGTCTGCTCTCTGATGCCTTTCGTCTTAGATTGGGTGGTATGGTTTCAGGGTGTAATGTCCCTTGAGTTCTTCGATTTTTTTAGGTATAGGGGCTGCTATTTTAGCGGTAAAACTTTCTAAGAGTAGCCACTTTGTTTGAATATTGCCAAAGGTTAGGTATGTCTCCAGTCCTCCTATGCTCATACCCCCACAGATGGAAAAAGGACATGGGTACTGTTATAATGTTATTGTTTTAAGGTATAAGATTTGAATCACACTCGGTGCAATCCCCAAGGTTAGACGTACTTTGGAAGCGATGCAAGTGTCATCTTCTAACGAAGTTTAGGAACTTGATTCATCTTGTGATCTGACATAAATCTTTATGAAGAAATTTTTTTGTACAGGTTTCAGGGAATGTAACATATAACGGCTGTGGAATGACTGAGTTTGTTCCACAAACGACATCAGCCTATACAAGCCAGAATGACCTGCATATAGGAGAATTGACAGTGAGAGAAACACTGGCTTTCTCAGCTAGATGTCAAGGGGTTGGATCTCGTTATGGTTAGTGAATAGTACAATTTAATAAATGACTTCATAATACTACTATACTGGCATTTTGATTTCTAGAATGATATTGGTTCTGAATCATTTCAATTGAACTTGTTTATTTTTCTTTCAGAAATGCTAACAGAATTGTCTAGGAGAGAGAAGGAAGCCAACATTATGCCAGACTCAGATCTTGATATTTACATGAAGGTAAGCAAATAGACGAAGACTAGTTTCTATAATAACATCTGCTGGCCGGGCAAATTTATCAAACCTGTTTTATAAAATAAAAATAAAAAACCTCGACATTTTCATGTCTTATGACACGAAGCATCTTTGAGAATTTTGAATAATCAGCGCAATGTTTTTTGAAAATGAGTTTCAGAAAATTTATTGAAAAACAAGTATAGAAACTGCAAAGTGCTATTCAAGTTTGATTTCAAAAACATATTTTCTTCCACAAATATGCATTTTTATTTTGTTGATGTAATAGGCATTAATCACTTGAGCTTGTGCTATATGCTAATGTAGTTGTACTCTTGTAATATTCCAGGCAGTATCACTAGAAGGCCAGGAGGCCAATGTGGTAACAGACTACGTACTTAAGGTGTTTTATTGAATTCCCCCAGCTTAATTAATGATATTACAGTATGGATTTTTTGAAAATTTGTTATATTCATTTCTGTCTTAATGTATCCATAGATTTTGGGACTGGAAGTCTGTGCTGACACTATGGTAGGTGATCAAATGCTGAGAGGCATTTCTGGTGGACAGAAAAAGCGAGTGACAACAGGTAAAAGCATTCAATAAACAGATCACTGTATTCCAAACATGAGTGATTCACTATTAGCAAAAAATGTTGGACGAGCATAATCAGTTGCATGAGTGCTCACTTTTTCATATCTCTGTTGAAAGATTATAATTGATGTATATTCTTCTCACTAGGAGGCACAATATATAGACTGTGTACAAGATAATTTAGGAAAGGAAATAATAAGGAAATTGCTATCTACCTAATTAGACTAATTACAAACTTCCTAATTGTCTAATTGCCTAATTGATTTACAACATGTGCAACACGTGATTCATATGATTCATATGATTTTGTAACAATCTCATGTCTTGAATGTTTAGTCTTCGCTTCACAGCCTTCACTATTAGTATATCATTAGATCATGCATTCATTTTAATCGTTAAATTCTCATTCAGTGTGATTCTGAAGAATATTCTTATTTTGATGAAATGCGACACTTAATTGCCTTAAGATGATATATGTCATTTCTTACTTTGAAGTAACTCACTATGTAAAATAATTGACAAACGAAATGGTTACAGGGGAGATGTTGGTTGGTCCATCTAGAGCGCTCTTCATGGATGAGATATCAACTGGCTTGGACAGTTCCACAACTTTTCATATTGTGAACTCAATCAAGCAGTCCATCCATATCCTTCAAGGAACTTGTGTTATCTCCCTCCTCCAGCCTGCACCAGAAACTTATGACTTATTCGATGACATAATTCTCCTCTCAGACAGTCAAATTGTATACCAAGGCCCACGTGAGAACGTGCTTGAGTTTTTTGAATACATGGGCTTCAAGTGTCCAGATAGGAAAGGAGTGGCTGACTTCTTACAAGAAGTAATCTCTTGAACTTGAATGTTCTTTGAATTCTCATATTATTCTACTATGTTTAGAATACTTCTCTTATTGAGTGTGAAGGTAATTGTACTGTATAAAATGCCATGCGTGTGCCAAATCCAACTCCAATGTTTTTCCCAAACTTGTGGCCCTAGCTATATATTGTAGCATATAGCTCTTGTATTCATTTGCATCAAAGTGAGACAGTTGGAACAGCCATGGATGTAGTTCACCTATGTGTTTGTGCTTTTGATTCGATAATGGTTGTGCATTTGTATACCGTAGAACCTTTGTTATGGTTCTATAAATTCTTGACAAGGTTTATTTTGGTGGGAAACATAGGTGACATCAAGGAAAGATCAAGGGCAATATTGGGCACGAAGAGATGAGCCTTATGGTTTTGTTACTGTCAGGGAATTTGTAGAGGCATTTGCATCATTTCATGTTGGTAGGAAATTAGGTGATGAGCTTTCCATCTCGTTTGACAAAGCCAAGAGCCACCCGGCAGCTTTAACAACTAAGAAATATGGTGTTGGTAAGAAAGAATTGCTAAAAGCTCTCATAACCAGGGAGTATTTGCTCATGAAGAGGAATTCATTTGTCTACATATTCAAGATGTTTCGAGTTAAGTGTTTTACCTATCGAACATATTGTTCTCCCTATTCCTTTGTGCTTTCAGAATAAGTTTTTTGCAACACTTCATCTTGGTGTTTTTTTTAAAAGCAAGAATATTGATTTTTGAGAATTTGAAAACTTCTTACTGAGAAGGACTCTTTTCCTAAATATTAATGGAAACAAAGTTTTGAAATCTATCAATTGAGGAACTTTTTGGGGAAAAATCTCCCAACCAAACAAGTTTTTAGAGAAAACATTCTGGAAAACTGATTTTGAATGACCAGAAGATCTCATTTTTTTTCTCTCTTTCAGCTTATTATAATGGCATTCGTTACAATGACTGTATTTCTACGAACTGAGATGAGCAAGAAAACAACTGAAGATGGTGTGATTTATATGGGTGCTCTCTTCTTTGGTCTCCTTATGATTATGTTCAACGGGTTCTCAGAGCTAGCCTTTACAGTCATGAAACTTGCTCCCTTCTACAAACAAAGGGACCTTCGCTTTTTTCCTGCATGGGCATATGCTTTACCTTTGTGGATCCTCAAGATCCCAATAACATTTGTAGAAACCGGTATTTGGGTGTTCACCACTTATTATGTCATAGGCTTTGATCCAGATGTCGGAAGGTAAATTGTGTGACTATCATCTAGGCTTTGGTTCGTCAAGATTTTCATCTCAAAACCTGATACATTTTTAATGGCAGGTTGTTCAAAATGTACCTTCTACTCCTTTGCATTAACCAGATGGCTTCTGGACTGTTCAGACTCTTAGCCGCATTAGGACGAAACATGATTGTGGCAAACACATTTGGCACATTTGCATTACTTGCAGTTCTTGTGATGGGAGGATTTATCCTATCAAGAGGTAAAAGAAAACAAACAAGAAGTGCCATATAAGTACTATAACATGTGCATTCATGCAAATCCTTTTTTCTTATTTCTCTTTTTTTTTGCCTCAGATAATATAAAGACATGGTTGATATGGGGTTATTGGGCCTTGCCGCTGATGTATGGGCAGAATGCTATAGCGGTGAATGAATTTCTTGGGGATAGTTGGAGACAAGTAAGCATTGTGTTTGTGAATTCGTGGTAAACAAAACCAAAACGTAAATTCTCACTATGGTCATATGAGATTTGAAAATTTTGTTAACAGGTGCCTCCTAATTCTACCGAATCATTAGGCGTGTTGGTTTTGAAGTCTCGTGGAATATTTCCAGAAGCACATTGGTATTGGATTGGCGTAGGAGCTTTGGTTGGATATGTTTTTCTCTTCAATGGCATTTTCACCCTGGCTCTGTCATATCTTAGCCGTAAGTAAATAATTCAATCATTTCAATATATTTACATTTGTTTAGCACTTCGAAAGCCTAGTCAAGTTTATGTGGTTCAACTTCTCTTAATTAATTGAACCAACATGATGCAGCATTTGAGAAGCCTCAGGCAATTCTATCTAAAGAAACGTTGGAAGAGAGAAACGCCTGTAAAGGAGGAGAAGTTATTGAGCTATCCTCAAGAGGGAATGGCGGGAATGGCTCTTCCGGTGGGTAATTGAACTCTCAACTTTCCTTTTCCGACTTGTGTGTTTCTAACTTTAACATACTTGTTTCATAATTTTGAAGAAGGGGGAGTTGAAGTTCAAAGAAGTGTATCATTGAAATTGATGTCTTCAAAAGTGGGGAGCCGCAATGCTAACCAGAATACAAAGAGGGGGATGGTTCTACCATTTGAGCCCCTTTCCATCGCTTTCGATGATATCAAGTACGCAGTCGACATGCCACAGGTATCTGCAACTTCTATGGGTAGAAAAGTCAATGTACACTTATTTGAACACAAGTACTAAACTTGAACCAACTTGAAGTTCTGTATTGGGTTTGGGTTTCTTATCAAATCAGAATATATGCTATTAAAAGCTTTCTATACATTTAGGCTTCATTTTACCATTTAAATTGAATATAGATTGAATATATAACTCAAGGGTCGGACAGTCAATAGAATACATGTTTGAAAGCAAGTGAGAGAATTGAACACCCCAGATTATGCATTTTGGATTCTTTATGAAATCCAAGGTTATATGCAAAAAAAAAAAAAATTGTTATTCTTCATCTTCACTTTTGTTTGTCAGTTTGTTTGAGTATATACTCTCAAGATGAAACGCAAAATAATTAATTCCTGGACCACAATTCTTTATGTACATAGTGCTAAAGCTAATACTGCAATGGCAGGAAATGAGAGCACAAGGTATACAAGAAGATCGTCTAGAACTTCTAAAAGGAGTAAGTGGTTCTTTTAGACCAGGAGTTCTCACAGCGTTAATGGGTGTTAGTGGGGCCGGTAAGACCACACTGATGGATACCTTGGCTGGTAGAAAAACTGGTGGATACATTGAGGGGAGGATCTCAATATCAGGATACCCAAAGAAACAAGAAACATTTGCTCGCGTAGCTGGATATTGCGAGCAAACAGATATTCATTCTCCTCATGTTACAGTTTATGAGTCTTTGAAATATTCTGCGTGGCTTCGGCTGCCTCCTGAAGTTGATTTTGCCACCAGAAAGGTGAGTTGTAATAATAGAGATTAAGGTCATTTTTGGGTGCAGTCTTCAAATTTTATTTCTCTCTTTGGATTTTTCTGAAAACATACTGAACTTGTATGGCTGACAATTTTCAAAGCTTTCATATTGTTTCATGGGATAGAACACTACTTCTAGAGAACATCAAAAATATGTTTGTATTCTCAGGAGAGATTTCCATGAGAAATGAAGAAAAACTGAAAACGATGATGGGTGTTTTCTATGTTCATAAACTATTTTCGTAGTTACTGTTATTGAAAACTGATTCTAACGACTGCAACAAAACAAAGCCAGGAATGAATA
The DNA here is from genome assembly GCA_016920895.1 of Vaccinium myrtillus. Taxonomy (NCBI): domain Eukaryota; kingdom Viridiplantae; phylum Streptophyta; class Magnoliopsida; order Ericales; family Ericaceae; genus Vaccinium; species Vaccinium myrtillus. Next base: position 16,773,718 of record CM029274.1, read on the forward strand.
AGATGTGAAAATAATGTGTCTTTTTAGTTTTAGAAATAGCCTTCCACAAGTTTTCCGCAAAAAGATAGGACTTAAAAACCTTGATATGATTACCTTATTTTCATGTTAGATATTGTTAATCATTGGTTGTAAATCTAAACGAGGAATAACAGATGTTCGTTGATGACATCATGGACCTTGTTGAGCTAACCCCGTTAAGGGAAGCACTTGTCGGGTTGCCTGGGGTAAGTGGTCTTTCAACTGAGCAACGCAAGAGGCTGACAATTGCAGTTGAGCTTGTAGCCAACCCATCTATACTATTCATGGATGAACCAACCTCAGCACTTGATGCTAGGGCTGCGGCGATAGTGATGAGAACAGTGAGAAATACAGTAGATACGGGAAGAACTGTGGTATGCACCATCCATCAGCCAAGCATCGACATATTTGATGCATTCGATGAGGTATGCATTCTTTCACAATATTAAGGATCGTATGATTAGGTTTACCTTCGAAATTTTATCAATACTAAGGAAAACTGTTTTGGACTCGCAGCTCTTTCTTTTGAAACGAGGAGGTGAGGAAATATATGTTGGTCCATTAGGTCGTCATTCTTGTCATCTCATTGCATATTTGGAGGTAAAGTTGATGATTATATATACGAGAAACTTAATACTTTCGTATTTTCAATTAGCAGCTAACATATTCGAGTGATGTTTGTTCAAGGGTATCAATGGAGTTGCTAAAATCAAAGATGGTTATAATCCAGCTACTTGGATGCTAGAGGTGACTTCAGCAGCACAAGAAGCAGCTATTGGGGTTGACTTCGCTCATGTGTACAAGAACTCAGAACTCTACAGGTATGGGAAAAACTTGAATTCTCCAAATGAAAATTTTGGGTTGTCAACATCTACTTTACAAAAGCTCAACATATAATCTACAAAGGTCAATACCTAAGAAGGTTGTGTGCCATGTTAACATGATATTCATCAGGAAATTCTTGACACTCATTGGACACATTTCCAAAAGTACTGTACTTGGACTCGCTTTTTAGCCACTTGAGGACCACATTATTTTGCTTTTACATAAACGAAGTACATTAGAAATTGGAATAAAATAACTTAGAATAAAATAACTTGGAATCTAGTGATGAAAGAAAACAATGTAAATTTGTACCTCCTCCTTAAGACTAGAAATTAGAGTTACATTGATCTTTAGGATCTTCCAAGGAAAAATTCACATAAATGACATAATAATTACGTATCCAACACCCGACACAACAATAAAAAGATAAACAACGTGTTGTGTGCAACACATGACATGCTTTCACACATATGTGCCCCTACTTCTTAGGGTCAATATTAGTATATTTATTATAACACTATGTGGTGGCTTGATCAGGAGAAATAAAGAAACGATTACAGAACTGAGTACGCCTCCGCCAGGATCAAAAGATCTACACTTCACCACTAAATACTCTCAGTCTTTCTTCATCCAATGCATGGCATGCCTATGGAAACAACACCTATCATACTGGCGAAACCCTCCATATACTGCAGTGAGGTTCTTGTTCACAACTATGGTAGCTCTGCTATTTGGGACAATCTTCTGGAAGGTTGGCTCTAAAAGGTAATCCACAAGCCTTGAACCCAGTCTCTAATTTCTCTACACACTTCTTAGTTTCTACGTCACAGTTCATTGTGTTGGTTTTCAGGGAAACACAACAAGACATATTCAATGCAATGGGTTCTATGTACGTTGTTGTTGTATTTGTTGGTATACAAGCTGCCATTTCAGTGCAGCCGATAGTAGCTGTTGAGAGAGCAGTCTTTTACCGGGAAAGTGCAGCTGGAATGTACTCAGCTTTGCCATATGCTTTTGGACAAGTAAGTCTTTGTATTCTCACATGGAGCCTATTGTTGAAAGATGTCTTCTTCAATTTTCCTAAAACCCCAAAATAAAAATTAAAAAAAAGGTATTTGAGAAGTAGTATCAAGGACCTGGAATTCACTAAAGCACTTTACCGAGGAAGTTGACAACACATTCATGTGTTGGAATTTCGGCCTGCCGCACAACATCATGGAGCTGCTAGCCTGCTATAGATCGTAGGACATTGTTGGCATATGCTACAAAAGCATGCGCCATGGTAGAGGACATAGGTAGTAGTGATGGTCACAAAAGAGGAGAGAGGGTGAGAAAGGATGGAAGAAAGAAGTGAATCGAGAGTTTGAGAAGAGCAGAAGAAAATAGGGAGAAAATCGAAGACCGTAGAGAAAAATTAATAAAGTGAGACTTGATACAGAGAGGAGAAATTAAGAAAAATATGCACTTGGATAAGAATTGGGGAAGGAAGTTTAGTGAGCAATAAGTGAAAAGAGACCAAAAAAAAAAAACCATATAGGGTACGTTGCTTAGAAAGAAAGTTATGTTGAAAAGTTAAAATGACAGAAAGGAAGTGAAAAGAAAATTTATTTTCTTCTCTACGCTCGAATAGTTTTATATAACCTTGCAATAAATACTTGTAGTTACTAATTTACCCGTCAAATACAATACAGATCATGATGGAGAACTGAAAATTATTTGCTTAAGTGGCAACTTTTTACAAGAAAATAATATTTCCTTGTGTTTTTTAGCAATAAATGCAACCATATTTAAACGGGTTGTACAATAAAATTCAATTGCTAGCACTATCTAATATTTCATACTAATGAAACACCATAAAAGTATCAGTTTTTTTCTTTCTTGCATTTTCTATATTTTCACTCTAATCAAACGGACCCATAGTTAAAACTAACTTTCCTATCCTCGGTACAAAAAGAAGTAGAAGTACATATATCAGTTTAGTGCAGACCAACATTAACATGGCAACGCAAACATTACACTACTACGAACCTTAAGAATCCTAAATAATATCAGTGCAAATATCACCCATATTGACCAGCCTCCAAACATCAATTAAGGAAAACATTCCACAAAAACATAGTTCTTTTTTTTGAACAGCACAAAAACATAGTTCAAAGTGTAAGCTTTCAAAACTCGACCCTTGCAAGCTCTGCCCATGTTACATGGAAGTTGAGAAGAAGAAAAATGATTTACTAAAAGAGTTGAGAGTAATTAGAGACTATTTAAGCTTCATGATGGTTCTCTAACAATTTCTCGCTACGTGTTTCATTACGCAGGTTGTGATTGAGCTCCCATACATTTTTGTTCAAACTGTGACATATGGAGCCATAGTATATAGTATGATCGGATTTGAGTGGAAATTTTCCAAATTCGTTTGGTATCTGTTCTTCATGTTTTGCACCTTCGTATACTACACATATTACGGGATGATGACAGTAGCCGTAACTCCCAATCTCAACATCGCTTCCATAATTGCTTCTGCCTTCTATGCGATATGGAACCTTTTCTCTGGCTTCATCATTCCGAAGACAGTAAGTTCTAATAATTTCACTTCAAATTCCGTAATTTGAGAAAACTATTCAGAAATGGTCTTAATATTTTTTGTTTTTCCATCATGATAGAGAATTCCATTGTGGTGGAGGTGGTACTACTACATTTGCCCAGTCTCTTGGAGTTTATATGGATTAGTTGGGTCACAGTATGGAGACATTCAAGACACGCTTGACACGGGAGAAACAGTGGAACAATTCATGTTAAGATACTTTGATTATAGGCATGATTTTGTGGGATATGTCGGTATAATCATGGTTGGGATAGTTTTGCTCTTTGGGTTAATCTTTGCCTTCTCAATCAAGTCATTTAACTTCCAGAAAAGATAGTAATGGTGTATAGAAATAACATCCTCAAGTTATGTGGCATGACCAGCTGTTTTGAACCCATGGTTTTTTGCACTCCAAATATTTTGATGCTTTTATTTTGGTGGTTTCGTATTTACCCAACTTGATGGTTGTAGCACCGTTATATGTAATAATGTATGTATGAATCTCTTCTGCAATAGACTTCTTGAGATTGTTACTATGTGTTGAGTTTCTTAAGACTGTAGGTTTACTGGCCTTTCTGCTTAAAGCCTACTTCAGTGACAATATCAACACTGAAATCTTCCTATGAAAAGCTCCAAAGCTGCCAAATACCTAATAAGGAAAAAGTAGTCAAGATGTTCCTTGAACTCCCATTGATTTCAATCACATTTGAGAAAAATGCATTATTCGTTTCAATAGCTTTTGAGATCAATGCGTCGAGGTTTTGAAAATCAGCGTGCATGGACTCATGTGCTCTCAGATCTCTTGTATTGATGCCATGACCGAGGATCGGTTGCTCTGATTCCAAATGACAATTAAGCTCGCTACCATAAATGGAAGGTCCAACCACAAGCCAATGATCTAGGAGATTTGCAACTGAAGAAAGTTGTTAAGGATATCTTATCAATGATACTACATTTAAGAAACAAATGGTTTATCTACCTTCAAGGAGTGGTGACTCCGGAACTTCAGTAGCGTGGGGTCGTTTAGGGCACCTCCAACCCATACTTCATTCCTGAGGAAAAATCAATACCAACCAGGGCCGGCCCAGGGGTAAGCCCCGCAAGCCCCCGGGCTGGGGCAACCAAAAAAAAAAAATCTTGAAACTTAGATATAAATTTAAAATAGTTTCCACATAAAGCACAAACCTTGCTCTTGGTAAGGTGGCAATTGGATGATGCCCCCTCATGCGAGAACTCAGGTTCGAGAATCCTAATGCACTCTTTCTTAATGTTTTGACTTTGCTTTTTTCCCTTTATTTCTCAATTTTTATTAGTTTTGGCTCTTTTGGTTTTTCTTTCAGTCCATAATATTTCAAAACTCACATTAATAAATTACTTTTGTTAGAAATTTGCATTTAACAAGTGTACCATTAAATTTTGATTAAAAAAATTATCCCCATGTTGGGATTTCAAAGGAAAAAAAATTGACCTGGTTTATTATTTTTCTCACACATGTTCAACTATGACGCAAACATTTTTTATTGGTTTTTTTACAATCATATCTTTTTAAGTTTCTAAGTTGAAATTGATAAAAAAAATTACCCTCGTTCTAGGCCTGTGTAAAGACCTGGTTTTCCATTAATTATTAGTAGATCTTAAATAATTAGTTTTGTGCATAATATTGTAATTTGAATTTTTCCTTAACAATTTCATAGCTACCCCGTAATATAATATATATATATATATATATATATATATATATATATATATATATATTAGAGATAATAATGATTTTCTATATTTGAATTTGATTTTTGTTAGACCCCTATCTTTCCTCCCACTCTCCTAATAACTCTCTACCACTCCACTTGCCCATAAATCCCAATCTCTATCTATATCTCTTTTTCTCTTATTAATTCTCCCTCTTTCTTCATTTGTTAGTTCTCTTTATTTTCTATTAACTTCTCTCCATATATTAATTCTTTCTACATTAATTCTTTCATTCCCTCATTCTCTCTTTCTCTCATACGGCTCCCTCTCTCTCTTTTCATCAGAAATTCATACCTTCGGTGACGTTTAATTTTCGGTTTGCAAACTTCCGTTTTCGTGCTTAAATCTACGGAGGAAAGGTAGGGAATTCTAAATCTAACCATTACTTTAGTTACTGTTTTTATAGTTAGTGTGTATGTGGAGAAGTGTAGAAAATTTGTACACCGAAAACTAGATCATTATCGAATGGGTAGTGAAAGTTTGACGTTGAAAAATCGGGTTTTTGGGTACTGTATTCTGTTCGTCAGTTTCGGGTCTTTTTCGAGTCGATTTGGGAAACACTCAAAACTGAAAAGTTGTAGATCTTGAAAAGTTAAGCAACTTTGATATATAACTTGTCTCGATCCGAGTTACGTAGAATTTTACATGATTTTTCAAAGTTTCTGCTGTAGTGTAATACGAGACAGATTGCAGATTATTTTTAAAATCCAATTTCGACCTCTTTAATGAAGGATTTAGAACCCGGGTAAAACACGGAATCTGTTTGTAACCCAAAGATTAATGTTTCTATAAAATCTCGTGATTTATGGAGTTAGTTTGCTATTTTTAGTAGATTGATAATGTTTCTGTTTTACATGTTATGTTAAATTTCTCTTTTTGTGATTATTTTAATTTTGTCGTTATGTTGGACTTATGCGACTAATGACCCACGTGATGCATGAACCCAATTGTTAAGTACTTATTGATCGAAATGTTAAAGTTTAAGAATGATTGGATTTAATCGCGATATTGCGGTTGGGACGTATCCGGTATGGGTCTTGAGCCATGCGCAGTTTATACTTTTTGGTAGCTTTGCTGTGTGATCGGGCGCCGGAAGTATACTATGGGTGGGAATCGATGCCGGATAGAGATTGATCAATGGGTGATCAATCGTTGGTTGTGCGTAGCATACCCCGAGGTGGCTTTGCTGTGTGATCGAGCACCTGAGGTATACTGTGGATAGAAGCCTGTGACGGAAGGTATACGTTCAAGTTGGAATGAGATTAATTAATTTTGGTGAATCCTTTATGTTGAGGAATGACGTGAAAAATTGAGTATATCATTCGAAACAAAATTTCAGTTATGCGTGTAATTGTTGCATGAGTAACTTTAGTAAAGGGGTGGCTTAGGGCGCCCTACTGAGTGTAATTTTACCACTCACGGTGCTACTTTTTGTGGCCCTGGTGTCCCCAACGCCAGGTACAGAAGGAGATGAGGAGCCGCCTGCTGATTATGAGGCGATGGAGCAGCTAGATGGGAATCAAGTGGCGGACCCATGACTTTATCAGTAGAGTTAGCTAGATGGCTCTGTCATTTTATTTCTATTGGATATTTTTTGATAAATGTTTTAAGTTTTTCAGACAGTGTTCGAATTCAATTTATTTCAGTTATAATAAGTTAGTTTACTTTTAATTTTCGCAAAAAAAATTATTAAGTATTCTTTGGAATTTTAATGAAGTTAACATTTTTATTTAAATAAATTTTGCAATTCATTTATTAACGTACCCAATTTTCGAGGCGTTACAGCCTGTCAATGGACCGGAATGGATCCAAATCTGATCCAGATTCAAAAAATGCACGGAGAAGTTGGTTTCTTTTAATCGGAATCATAAAACACTAATTGTGGTTACATTTTGATATAATTCAAGCTAAATGCACAATGTAACCGTGATTTTTTTTTTTTTTACTTTTATGTCTTTTTATTTTGTATGACATAGTGAGTGGGCAACCAAGTCTGCGGTCGGGCTTGGGCAACCTAAACATCGGGGCCGGCCCTGATACCAACCCATTCTCCAAGAGGTGTTTTGACATTATTCATCTTTAGAAGCCGATGATATGGACTGCAGCTGTAGGCTCTTCCATTGGCCAAGGATAATCTACCGAAAGAGGTTAATATGACTTCCATTGGCCAAGGGTAATTTGCCGAAAGAGGTTAATATGACCGAAAAGGCAATGTGTGCTTATTTAGGGATGGCACCCGGTAGGGTATGGATCGGGTGACCCTATTCCATATCCGATTCCCGATTGGAGGATCTTTCACGACCCCCGTCCCCATCCCCATGGGGATATTTGATAAAGAATCAAACCCACCTCCTTATGAGGATTGGGGTTTCCCCTAATATACCCATATCCAAACAAAAAAAAACAAACAAATAAAGAAGTCAAGAATGAAATAAATTGATATTTATATTTAGAAATCTAATCTTAATTAATATTATTTGACCATTAAGTAGTCTAGGATAGGTAGTAATTGAGAAGATTTGCTAATTAAAGAGGTAATTGTTTACGTATATAAATATACTCAAGATTTATCCGTATGTTCCCATTTATGTATACATATATAATATAGTATATGTAGTATACGGGGAGGGTATGGGGCGGGTACGGGTATTCGGGGGTGGGGATTAAAAAATCATACCCGCTCCATATCCGAGTGGCTTTTCTTCATATCCTACCATACCCGCTACTATTGGGGAAAATTACGTGTCATCCCCGCCTCCATTTGGGTGGGGCGGGTATCCACTGGATATGGAAAAATTGTCATCCCTACTTATTATCTTCCCTACTCGTAACATTAAATGCCCAAATCCACCACTCGTATGCACAGGGCCGGCCATGGGCTAAGGCCAAAGTTGGCGTCTTAGGCCCCCTAAAAATGAGTAAAAATTAGGGCCCATTTTCCATAAAAGAATGGATATAATATATATATATATATACACACACACACATTTTTCCATAATTCATTGGATATTGAGTTCGTGCATGCTAACTCAATACATCACTAAGGGATCGTTTGGATGCTTCATTGAGAAGGGGGATGAGTGGGTTGCATTATTTAGTCCTTGCTCCTCTCCCTCAAAATGTATTTGGCTGGCCATTTCACCCCGACTAACGGCCCGTTTGGATGACGTATTGGTTTAAGAGGGATTAAATAGTAATGGGGGATAAAATAGTCAGAGTGATTAAATAAGAAGGGTGGACTCATAGTTAAGAAGGAAGGATTAAATAGTACATGGTTTGGATGAGGGATAATAAAAGGGGGATAAGAAGGGTGGATGATGTAAAATCATGTCAAAATACTTTCTTGCCCTTGGTAATGCATATATTAAATTATGTATTTATAAAATTATATAAATACCAAAATTAATTACTCTATTCAATATTTAATTTATAATACTTAACTGTAATATTTTTTATTTTAAAAAACGTTTTTTGTTTGTTTTTTATTTATTTTATATACTATTCAACAAGCCAACACGCGAACAATGTAAAATTCTAAAGTATAAAAAAAATTTAAATTTTTTTTGTATCGAATTAAAGAGCTCTATTAGTAGTTTAATTTGGTGCAAGCAAAAATAAAAAATTATATACAGAAGTACTTTATTTTTTTATCCGAAGGATATTGCAAAGCAACTGAACAAGCCAACAATGTAAAATTATAAAGTATAAAAAAAATTCAATTTTTTTGTATCGAATTAAATATCTCTATTAGTAGTTTAATTTGGTACAAAAATAAATAAATAATTATATGTGGAAGTACTTTATTTTTTTATCCAAAGGAAATTGCATGGGGGTAAGGAGGTAAATTGGGGGGCTAATCCCCCGACTAAACATAGACACCCCTCCCCCCTACTTATATTTAGTCAGGGAGGGGCATGACTAATTAGCCCGTCGGCTAATTAGTCGGGGGTTAATTTTGGCAGCCAAAGCATGGATGAGGTGTGGGACCATGACTAAATAACCCAATCTTCCTCATCCCTCTTTCATTTCCAGCATCCAAACATTAAGTCGACTAATTACTCAGGTCAAACCATGACTAAATATAAGTAGGGGGGAGGGGTGCTTATATTTAGTCTTGGGAGATGACTCCTCCCATTTTACCTCTCTACCCTCTATGCAATTTCCTTCGGATCAAAAAATAAAATACTTTCACATATAATTTTTTTTTTTTTTTTGCACCAAATTAAGATCTTTAATTCGATACAAAAAAATTGAAAAATTTAATACTTTAGAATTTTACATTGTTGGCTTGTTGGCTTGTTGAGTTGCTTTGCAATATCTTTCAGATCAGAAATAATGAACTTCCGCACATAATTTTTTATTTATTGTTGTACCAAATTAAACTACTTATTGAGATCATTAATTCAATACAAAAAATATATATACTTTAGAATTTTACATTGTTCTCTTGTTCGCTTGTTGAGTTGTCTACCATAAAAGAACAAATAAAAAATTATTTTTTTAAATAAAAATTATTGCAATTAAGTATTATAAATTTAATATTGAATAGGATATAAAATTAATTAATTTTGGTATTTATATAATTATATAAATACATAATTTAATATATTCATTACCAAGGGCAAGAAAGTCTTTTGATATGATTTTACATCATCCACCCTCCTTATCCCCCCCTTTTTTATCCCTCATCCAAACCATGGACTATTTAAACCCCTTTTCTTACCAAGGGCTTGTTGTCCAGCGGTTATCTCCTAGTTCTCCCACATGGAAGACCAGGATTCGAGCCTCGGTAGAGGCATTTGGGGTTTAGGGCTATGGATAGCTTCTAGACCCCCTCTGGAATAACTCATTAACTCCCCCACTAACCCCCCACTGATGTATGTCGAATGGAAAAAAATATCCCTCTTTCTTAACTTTGGGTCCACCCTTCCTATTTAATCCCCCAACTATTCTATTCTCCCTTACTATTTAATCCCTCAAAAACTAATACGTCATCCAAACGGACTGTAAGTCCCTCATTCAAGTCCCAGGTGTTCCTTTGCAAAATAATTTTTTCCCTTATTTTTCCACTTGGATCTAAGTGTAGATAATTTTTTAAGGGCCTACTTTGTCGAGTTCCTGAAATGTCAGGGCCGACCCTGCGTGTGCAAAAGATCAAACCCGGAGTCATTTGAAAACTAAACTAGACTAGTTTTTTTAAAATGAAGCAATTTTCAAGGGCAATTCTGTTAGCAACACATTATTTTCTCCATACAACCCAATTTTTCCATGCAACCCACAACTAAAATTCCCCAAATAAATTTACTCCATACAACCCACTAAATATACCTAAACTTCCCACAATACCCTTCACCCAAAAAAATCCTAAATTATCTCCTTTTCTTTCACAATCTTTCCTCGTCTCTCTCACTCTCCCGTCAGCCTTTGCCAATAACAAGAGCTCCAGCGCCGTCCAAGCATATCTCTCTCTCTCTCTCTCTCTCTCTCTCTCTCTCTCTCTCTCTCTCTCTCTCTCTCTATATATATATATATATATATATATATATATATATATATATACACGAATTATCCTGTCAAGGATCCCGGAAATCCCGGATTGAAGCGTTTTGAAGCATTTAGAAAATGTTTTTGGAAAATCCGAGCCGTCCAATGTGTTCAAAAGGTGTTTTCCAAGGTCCACGCGGGAAATCTTCAAAAAATAATACCCGGAAGGGCTTGATCCAAGCATTTTTTCGCAAAAAATGTACATTTACGGTTTTGCGGAAAAATGCTTGGATCAAGCCCTTCCCAGTATTATTTTTTGAAGATTTCCCGCGTGGACCTTGGAAAACACCTTTTGAACACATTGGACGGTTCGGATCGTCAAAAAAATATCGGGAAGGTGGAGTCCCGGATTCGGGACTCCCGGACTTGATCGGGCCTCTATATATATATATGTGTGTGTGTGTGTGTGTGTGTGTGTGTGTGTGTGTGTGTGTGTGTGTGTGTGTGTGTGTGTGTGTGTGTGTGTGTGTGAGTGTGTGTGTGTGTGTGTGTTTAGTCTGCCATGTGGGATGAGTATGATCCAGCAAAAAAATACTCCACATCAATTGAATCTCTGATGTTTAATCTTCATCCTAGGTGGGTGGGTGGGTGGGTGGGTGGGTGGGTGTGTGTGTGTGTCTGTGTGTATAGTTCGACGAAAATTAGAGATTCAGGATTTCATGATCTTCATCCTAGGTATATACATCGAATTGGGAAGATGCGACCTGTTTTTAGCATATATTGAACGTGAAATTTTGAAAAACAACTTTGTACTTTAAATGTCAAAATACATACCCATTTTCGACAACCATATGTCGATTTATATTGAACGTCGAATTTTCAAATATTGCACCTGGTCTATTTTCGACCACACCAAGTCGAATATATGCTTTTATTCGGCTTGTTAATGCCAAAAAAAATATGATTATTATCAACATTATTTTGTCGAAACGTATGGTGTCAAATTACGGAAATTTACAAGTATAGACTTCGGCATCCAAATATTGAAATAAGGTAATAATTTCAACATTATCTTGTTGAAATGTATATTGTTAAATTACGAAATTTTACAAGTACATATTTCAATATCCAAACGTTGAAATAATCTCCAAATTTCAACATTATATTGTCGAAATGTATGTTGTGAATATATGGAATTTCTCAAGTATCATTTTCAGTATGCAACTGTTGATATAATGTGAATCATTCGACATTGTCATGACGAAGCAATTAACTTAACTCAATATTAGATTACCGAACATTGTGTTCTACTCCGTCCCAAATTGCTAGCTGGTCCCTCTTTCTATTTTGGGATGTCCCATAATGTTGGTCCTATTTCTAAAAACAAGGGCAAATCACCTAGATACCCCCTCAATTAAACCTCTTTTACCCAGACACCCCCTAAACTAATTTAACCTACGACGAGACCCCCTCATCTATTTAAATTTATCCCCGACACCCCTTCTGTTAGCATTCCGTCCACTTCCGTTAATAAATGTAAAAAAAAAATCCAATATTGCCCTCCCCTACATTTTAATTGCACCTCAAATCACACCCCACCCGTCGGAGAAGAAGACCACTCCAATTTCCGGCTAGGTTGCTTTTATTCGATCTAATTTCCCTTACAGTAAATCCAATATATATATATACACACACACACACACAACAAATATCCAATAAGGGCTCCCTCACTTTCTACGGTGCGGGAATTTTTGTTCAGGATCGAATTTCGACGATCCAAACCGTTAGAGGTGTTTAAAACATGTTTTTAAGATCCAATGCGAGGATTTGTGAAAAAAAAAATATCTGGAAGGGCTTCATCCGAGCAGTTTTCGATAAAACGTACATGTACATTTTTATCGAAAACTGCTCGGATCAAGCCCTTCTGGGTATTTTTTTTTTTACAAATCCTCGCGTTGGACCTAAAAAACACGTTTTAAAAACATCTAACGGTTCGGATCGTCGAAATTCGATCCTGAACAAAAATTCCCGCACCGTAGCTATATATGGGAGCCCTTACTAGATATGTTCTGTATATATATATATATATATAGAGAGAGAGAGAGAGAGAGAGAGAGATGGGGGCAGTGTTGATCTACAGAGGTCACAACACCCAAGTACCCACATCAGCCTTGTAAGCCTTGACTTTTTCCGGGGACTTTGTTGTCGGGTCTCCTCCCCTACTTATCTCCTCCCCTACTTATTTTTCTCCAATAGCTCATTTTCCTCACAGACTAGGGGAAACCCCAAAAGCCCTGGATTCACCCGATTCGCTACATCCTTCGAGAGCAGTGACTCCTCTTTGTTCTAATAGGCACTGCCATCGCCACCGTTTTTTTCTCTCTCCTACCCGTCTCCTCTTCTCAAAACCCCCACCACATCTACAACCCGATCTTTGACTCCCACTTCCCGTTGTCTGCTTCAACTCAGCTAACCCACCGGATCTTTTACCAGAGCCAATGCGTTTCGGGTCGATTCATACAGGCAGGAAGATACCGTTGGGACTGAAGACGAAGGGGCTGAGGATCGTGGTCACTAGGCTAGGTTTGTGGGGAGCCACCTGGTGGACCATCTGATTGCTAGAGGAGATAGTGTGATCATAGTCGATCACTTCTTTATAGGTCAGAAGGAAAACGTGATGCACCATTTCGGGAACCTGAGATTCGAGCTGATCCGACATGACGCGGTGGAGCCTCTGTTGTTTTGGAAGTAAAGTGGAGCGGTTGATTGAAGTGCAGTAGGGGAGTAGCTATAATGAAGGGCATAAATGTCTTTCACTTCGTTTTTGTAACGGAGTTAGGGCTTTTAAACCTTTTCGATAGTTAAGGGGGTCTTGTCGTAGGTTAAATTAGCTTAGGGGGTGTTTGGGTAAAAGAGGTATATTTGAGGGGGTGTCTAGGTGATTTACCCTAAAAACAATTATCAAAATATGTCAAACTTCTAGTTTTACCGTTAAAAGTACACTTTTCCTCCTAATTTATTTTACAGTTTTTGAAATTTGTGTTATTTCTAAATCGTTTATATTTTTTAGTAGATAATGTTTTCATGATTTTAAAACTTTATATAAAACAACTAATTGAGATCTATCAAACAAGATCCATATTGCATATTTTTTAGCTCCATATTTAAAGATATAAACAATTTAAAACCACTTAATAAACTTCACAATTTTGAAGAATAATTTTGTCTCTTTAAAAAGTTGGATTCCCCAAAAGGGACGAGCAATTTGGGATGGAGGGAGTATAATTTTTGGTTAAGTGAAAAGTTTCAACATCTATATATCTAAAAAGTACACATATTTCAGGGTATGAATGCCGAAATTAAAACGCAGTTTTTCCAATTGTGTTCTTGGTGTTCGAATGGGAATGCTTCATGAGATTTCGGCTCCACGAAAGGTACAATGTCCATCACAACAACTTCCTTCTCCATCACCGTTCTGTCTACCAACAAATTCGATTCCATTTCTATTGTTTCTTCTTCAATTGAAAATAAACCTCGAAATAGATCTTCATTGATTGGATGTCTATTCCTTCGTTCTCCATTGAAAGTGAGATGAACAAGGAATTTACAGGTGGAAAGGGGTGGCGATGGAGGTGCCGGTGGTGTTGTTTTCAACGTTCAGAAGAAAAAAATTTAACAGGGAAGAAGAAGGAGATACAGGGAAGAAGGAGAAATTTGGGGTGTTAATTTTTTTGGGGCATTTCATTCTTTAGCCAATAATGTAATGTGTTAAGTTTTTAGTGGGTTGCATGGAGAAAATAATGGGTTGCTAATAAAATTGGCCTTTTCAAGTAAGTAAATATCATCAAAAGCTAAACCCATTTTCTTTGAAAATACTCAGCTTTTAGGGGTGACATTACAGACACCCGAACCCATTGTTAAGTGGCAACTCTAACTTTTCATGCAAAGCCCTAAGACGCAGCTCTCAAACTCATTTCAATTTCGTCCCTAAGTTACGATTTCAAAGAAACACCATTCCTGCAGCGACACCACTCCGGATAACTCGCTAACTCTTACCCCTTTAAAGTTTTTCTCAAAAAAAAAAAAAATTAAGATATACTGAGTGCCGTCTGATTTAAAGGCTTAGAGCGTACAGGGGAAGGGGGGAAAAAAAGGAAAGAAAAAAAAGGCTCATATTTGTCTATTAGTTGAAAGTTGGAACGCATATTAAGTTTAGCATTTTTTTTTATGTAATTCAATATCTAAGGTTTTCCTGCCTACAAAGGGTGTCTGGGAGCTTTAGGGCCTCTTCATTGTAAGATTTTCTCTGCTGATATTCCCATTGATGCAGCCTTTAAAACTGAAAGGCATAAATTGCTTTGTTCTAGAGTAGCTGCTCTGCTGTTTGTACTCATTTCTAAATTTTGTCACAACATTCACTAATCTACTGGCTGGTAATTAGTCCAAATTCAAATTTCAACATTCTATGTATATTAAGTAGTGTATTCAAGGCGATGGTCAGCTCGAAGCCAGTTGACATGTCGAGCCGATGGTGCTACCCTATCATGCCCCAATCATGCGCGACACACAAACGTACTCGAAAAAAAAGTTTCTTTCAAGCGAGTGCCGGCTTGTTACAAGTGAAGCAACTATTTGTACCTCTGGGAAGGAGGTCACTTAACATACAATCTAAAGGAACTCAATGCACACCAACAGCTCTAGAAGCCTACAACAAGAGGGATTCAATTATGTACCTACATGATTACATATATGATGATATGCATACTACCTGCAATTTCTGTAAAAAGACACCAAAATAAAAGCTTCAAAAATATGGCAGTGCAAAAAGTCTGTTCAAAATAACTGCTGATGATTCTTCCTTTTTAGGTGCCTTTTGTGTCAATTCATTACATATACAGATATACAATTTAAATAATATGGTCTCAAAGTTTTTGTGTCAATTCATTACATATACAAATTAAATAGGGTCTTTCTTCGAGGAGGACATGGTATATGGGTCAAAATCATGCAAATTGGACACAAACTAATTCCTTAATGCCAAGAGGACAAATCACCGCAACGTTCCAAAAATGCCCCCGCTAGTCCATTAAAGTGCATAAACCCCCAAAACCCTATGAAAGTGCTTAAACCCCCAAACCATATGAAAGTGCCTAAACTTTCAAAATTCTACGAAAGTGCCTAAACTTCTAAAACCATATGATACCCTAAGTGCCTAAACCCATTATACCCTACCCCAAAGAGCCTAACCCCCTTATAATTGAACGCCAAAATTAAAGAGAGAGAAATCAATTAAGAGAGAGGAAGTTTATTGCCTCACGAGACTATTAATTGATTTCCTCAAATGGTGGTTGTAATCATTACAAATGCTGCCGATCCCAGAAAGTTGGCCTACGGGCTGTGTCTTCCTCCCATGTGGCTGGTGAACTTACAACGAGAGCCATTGATCTCCCGCAATTGGCATTCCAATTGGCAGCGGTCGATGAACACTGCATTTACTATTTCATTAAGGGTATTTTTGTCTAGTATTGTCCTTAAGCCCTAAAAACTTCCAATCCATGTATTGGAGGCATTAAATAAGTTAGGCTAGACAAAAACCCTTTAAAGCCTCAAACTTGGCCATTTGGCTAATTGTACGAATTAAATAATATGGTCACAAAGTTTCATTGTTGTTGCGCAAAACTTGAGTATACTATTTTCAGACATCATTATTATCTGTTCTGAAAGTTAAATGCCTTAATTGAGAAGGCAAAGATGAACCCAAAGAGAACAGATGTTCCGGCCACAATTAATGCGACATATCCTACGAAATCATGCCTAAAATCAAAGTAATTTACCACAAATTGTTCCACTGTTTCACCCGTGTCAAGCCTGTCCTGAATGTCTCCAAACTGCGAAGCAACTAATCCATACAAAGTCCAGGATACTGGGCAAACGTAGACGTACCACCTCCACCACACGGGAATCCTCTGTGACGATAGGAACAAAAAATATTAAGACACATTCTGAGTAGTTATCTCAATTGTGGAATTTGAATTGAATCTGTTAGAACTTACTGTCTTTGGAATAATAAAGCCGGAGAAAAGGTTCCATATAGCATAGAAAGCGGAAGCAACTATGGCTGCGATGCTATGGTTGGGTGTTATGGCTACTGTCATCATCCCATAGTATGTGAAGTATAAGAAAGTGCAATACATGAAGAACAGATACCAAAAGAATTTGGCTACTGTCCACTCAAATCCGATCATACTGTAGACTATGACTCCATATATGACACTCTGCGCTAAAATGTATGGGAGCTCAATCACAACCTGCATAATGCAACAACTAGTGAGGAAAATACTTGAGCTATCAAGGGTCTTGTTTTGAAAACTTGCAACTTTGAACTATGGTTTTATATAGATTGTTTGTTGTTCTCATTAATGATTGGCGGCCGTGGAGTGAGGATGATATTCATATTTATATTAGCTAGGATTCTTAAGGTTAATACTTCATAGTCCTGAGATGTTCATCTTAGTTGTGATGGTCCGTACGAAAGTTATATATGTACTGCTGCTACTTTTATATAAAATATAACGTTCTCTTTTTACCAAAAAACAAAACCAAAGTTGTGCTCACTATTTTTTTTAGAACAACTATCGATTTCACCGATTGGTAATAGTTTATCGTTTCTATTACCTATAGGTTTTACCAAGCTGTTTTCCTAGATCAAGTTTTTCCTTATTTCTCCTCTTCACTCTATATACAGATTTCTCTCCACCATCCAAGAGACCTAATTTGAGAGGAGTATTGGAGTGATATCTGGATCCTGGCCCAAGATTCAAAGAGAAACTAGTAAGCTAAGTTTGAAGTAGAGTTAGTAAATGAAAACAAGACTTTCAAAAGCGATTTCCATTTCAAAAGCGATTTCGATTTCAATTTCCTCAATTTTCTTCAGCTACTCTCTTGCTTTCTATTCGCTTCTATCTTTATCCTTCTCACTATCTCTCCTCTTTTGTTACCAACACTGTTAACTAGGTCCTCTAATATTTATCTCAACCTCTCATGGCTGTGTTATGCCAAGTTTCTAGGTCAGATTCAACCCTACAATGTACAAATTCTGACTCTGCCTGTGATTTGTGGATCACAGGTCAGGTGGCTTAAATTTCGGCCTACTTGTTTTGGTCTTTGACTTGTTTTCTTATTGTTGTTTCCTTAATCTTTTCACGTGGGTAGTATATCCATATATGGCTAATCCCCATTTGAAGGTAAGCCAGTACACAGAAGAATATTGATTCCATTTGTTAGGAAGGTACTTAATTAATCGTGTCTGGCTCCTCTCCATTTCTCCTAATGGACCTAGCCCATTATGGGTTCTTTCCGGACCCAACTCGATAATCGAAATGGATAATATTTTTTATCTCGACAAAACACTTGTAATTCAATTTCAAACAAATCACGATGATCAGATGTCTGTGGATATAATTTTGAAATCAATTTATCTTTCAAAAGAAGAGATTGCAACACCTGATCGGAACTCATTTATCTTATTTATCTCAAGACAAATATATTACGAAATCAAATCGACTGATGTCCGATCAATGTGATTTTTTGCATGATTATTGTTCTCAATGACATCTAAAATATGAACGATCCCGATTATCGAGTTGGTTTTGTAAAGGGTCCAAAATGAGCTTAAATTGGGCCCTTTAATCTATTTGAAGGATTGGAGAAGAGCCAAATCCGTATCAGAGAATGCAGTTTTCACCAATAGTCTCCATATAAAAATACAATACCTGTCCAAAAGCATAGGGCAAAGCTGAGTACATTCCGGCTGCTCTTTCCCTATAAAAGACTGTTCTCTCAACAGCTACTACTGGCTGCACTGATGTGGCATTTTGTACACCAACAAAAATGACAGCAGTGTACATAGATCCCATTGCATTGAATATGTCTTGTTGTGTTCCCCTGAAGTCCAACACGAATCAACCGATTTAGAAACTAAGATATGGTTGGAGAAATTAGAGAACGGGGTTCCATGGTTTGTGGATTACCTTTTGGAGCCAATATGCCAGAAGATTGTCCCAAACAGCAAAGCTATAATAGTTGTGAACAAGAATCTCATTGCGGTGTATGGTGGGTTTCGCCAATATGATAGGTGTTGTTTCCATAGGCATGCCATACATTGTGTGAAGAAAGATTGCGAGAACTGAGTGGCGAAGTATAGATCTTTTGATCCCGATGGAGGTGTACTCAATTCCGCGATAGTTTCTTTGTTTCTCCTGATTCAATCACCATATAGAGTTAACAACAAGAATACACCACAAGCTGACTTGAATTAGTTATATCCTTGCATTTCTACTTCAATGTTGACCTAAGAAGCAGGGATAGAGGCACACGTGTTATTGTTACACGGTCTTGGGTAAAACTCAACCCCAAAAGCTAACTCATGAAGCGAAGGTGCCCTCACTTTTCTTAAAGTGTGGGAGTCACCCAATTGGATCAAATTTTGATGATCTGAACCATTCAATGCGTTTAAAACGTGTTTTCAAGGGGTCTAAACGACGATTTGTAAAAAAAAAAAATACCCGGAAAGGCTTGATCTGAGCAATTTTTAATACAAACCGTAGATGTATATTTTATGAAAAACTGTTTGGATGAAGCCCTTCTAGTTTTTTTTTTTTTTTGACGAAGCCTCGCGTAAACCCTTAAAAACACATTTTAAACGCATTGAACGGTTCGGATCGTCGAAATTTAATCCAGAAATGGGAGTTTCACACTTTAACAAAGTGTGGGATCCCACATAGGAAGTGGAATGATATAGTATATATATACAAGAATTTTCACATGAGGGCTCCCTCACTTTGCTACGGTGAGGGACTTTCATTTCCGGATCGAATTTTAAGGATCTGAACCGTTAGATGTGTTTAAAAAGTATTTTTCAGGTCCAACGCGAGGATTCGTAAAAAATAATACCCGGAAGGGCTTGATCCGATCAGTTTTCGATAAAACTCAGTTTCCTATAAAACTGTGCAGTTTTATCAAAAATTGCTCGGATCAAGCCCTTCCTGGTTTTTTTTTTCACGAATCCTCGCGTTAGACCTTAAAACACGTTTTAAACACATCTAACAATTCGGATCGTCAAAATTTGATCCAGAAATAAAAGTCCCTCGCCACAGCAAAGTGAGGGAGCCCTCATTAGAAATGGCCTGTGTATATATATTTGATATTACTTTGGTAACCAGGCGAAGTGGGACTTCGCTTCACACCCTCCTTCACATGCAACGTGCTCATTCGGCAGCACCTGCTGCGTGTAGGCCAGAGAGACACACCATACCTATCTTTAGTACCCAACTCTGATACCATGTTACACAGTCTTGGGTAGAACTTAACCCCAAAAGCTAGCTCATGAAGCGAGGACCCTTACGCTTATATATTTCATATTACTTTGGTAACTAGGCGATGTGGGACTTCACTTCACAGATATAGCACAAACACGCCAACACAATAAGTTTCGAACAATGTTGGACACGACATGTATTGCACTCGTCACGTTTATCTTTTTACTTTGTGACATCTATACGATATGTAATCATCTTGTCATTTATTTGAGTATTTACGTAGAAGACATTGCCAAAATCTAATGCAACTGCAATTTCTAAAGTCTTAAGGAGGTTTATATTGTTTCTCTGGATAAACGAAAGACTCGATCCCAAGGGGTAAAAGTGAGTCCGAGCAAGAAATATTTATGTATCTTATATAACATGTTTGGACGTGTGTCCAATAGGTGTTGGGAATTGTCTGATGAAGGTGTGTAAACAAGAAGTACGAAACACGACATCCTCAAAATTGCCATATCCAAACATTTTAAGAATTTCTGATGAAGGGGTGTTAACACGAACGAAACACAACATCCTCAGAATTGCCCATCCTTCGTAGGAACATGGTGACCATTTTAAGCGCACATTGAAACCAAAATTTTCCTTTTCAATAATTTAAGTTTTTCCCATACCTGTATAGTTCTGAGTTCTTGTAAACTTCAGCAAAGTCAACCCCAAGAGATGCTTCTTGGGCTGCTGAAGTCACCTCTAACATCCAAGTAGCCGGATTATAACCATCTTTAATTTTAGTGACTCCATTGATACCCTTAAAGAAACATTAATCGAACATGTTAGCTGCTAACTGAAAATATGGAAATTTTCCTGGTCTTATGCATTCATCAGTTTTACCTCAAAGTATGCAATTAGATGTAAAGAGTGGTGGCCTAATGGACCGACGTATATTTCTTCACCTCCTCGTTTCAATAGAAATAGCTGCAATCCCAAAAGGGTTTTTCCTCAGTAACTTATAGAATTTTGAAATTCAATTAGATCATAGGACCATAATCTTATGAAAGAATTCATGCCTCATCGAATGCATCGAAGATGTCGATGCTTGGTTGATGGATGGTGCACACCACAGTTCTTCCGGTATCTACTGTGTTTCTCACGGTTCTCATCACTATTGCTGCAGCCCTGGCATCAAGTCCTGAAGTTGGTTCATCCATAAATATTATCGATGGGTTGGCTACAAGCTCAACTGCAATTGTCAGCCTCTTGCGTTGCTCGGTTGAAAGACCACTTACGCCTGGCAACCCGACAAGTGCTTCCCTTAATGATGTTAGCTCAACAAGCTCCATTATCTCGTCAACAAACATCTAGAATTCCTCATTTAGTTTTCAACCAGCGATTGACCATGTCTAAAACAATTATGAAGTTTACATATCTTGGTTTTTAGGCCTATATTTTTGCAAAAATCTTCCCAAAGAATATTACTAAAAGGAAAAGTGATTCATTAATAAGCTTTTGTTTTGTTGGATAAACCCTACGCAGTTTTGCTGAAAAGTCGTTAAAAAACACTTATATGAAAACAAAACCACTGATGATTTGTTTCGTAACTTGTTCATTTAAGAGCGCTATTGCTCCCAAGAATACATAAACATCATTTTGATGTTCTCCAAAAGTTGTGTTCTCGCATAAAATTCTACGAAAATAAAAAACACTGAAAACCATCAACCAGATGAGCATTTTGTGTTTTCCAATAACATAAATCAAGATACAAAATCTGAAAACCAAAACAAGGACCTTCTTAACTATGTTTAAAACTCACCTTTCTAGTGGCGGAATCAACTTCATGAGGTAACCGAAGCCAAGCAGAATAATTCAAAGACTCATAAACTGTGACATGAGGAGAATGAATATCAGTTTGCTCGCAATATCCAGCTATGCGGGCAAACGTTTCTTGTTTCTTTGGGTATCCTGATACCAAGATTCTCCCCTCAATATATCCACCAGTTTTTCTACCAGCCAAGACATCCATCAGAGTGGTCTTACCGGCCCCACTAACACCCATTAGCGCGGTAAGGACTCCTGGTCTAAAAGCACCACTTACTCCTTTCAGAAGTTCGAGCCGGTCTTCTGGTATACCTTGTGCTTTCATTTCCTGGCATTGCCGTACCAACGTCAGCACTTTGTACAGAAAGACTGCGGTTCAAGAATTAATTATCTGATGTTCTGAAGTTAACTTTACTGTCAGTATTTTGGTTCCATCTTGGGATTATATACTGAAACTAACTGAGTAATAAAACCTAAAGCATAACGGTAAGCTTTTTGTTGCATATTGTTTGAGTATATAAATAATAAAGTTACGCCTATCTCTATAACAGCTTAAGCTTTTAGATGAGTTGGTGGTTAACAATTTAATATGGTATCAAAGCAAGCAATAGATCATGTGTTCGAACCTCACCGCCTACCCATTTATTAAATATTTACATGTGTTACTTTAGCCCGCTTTGGAGGAGAGCCTGGCTACACGTGAGGGGGCGTGTTTGAGTATATGAATAATAAAGTTACCCCTCTTTCTAATAGCTTAAGCTTTTAGATGAGTTGGTGGTTAACAATTTAATACATATAGTTCTGGATTTCATAAGGAATGAAAAATGCATAAACCGGGGTCTTCGATTCTATCACTGGAAATCAAAGAAGTATTATATTGACTCTCCTACCCTTGACTTACAGCTCACGTCGATGTTCAATATAAATGGTAAAACTAAGCATAACTATGCTTTTCATAGCATATACAACCCAAACAACTTTGGAATTGGTTAAAGTTTAGCACTTGAGTTCAAACGCGTATAGTCTTTGACTATCCTACCCTTAGAAATTGAAGATACCTGTGGCATGTCTACTGAGTACTTGACATCATCGAAAGAAATGGAAAGGGGCTCAAATGGTAGAACCATTCCCCGCTTCCTGTTCTGTTCAGCTTCACTAATGCTCTCCATTCTTGAAGAGCTTGATTTCGGTGATACACTTCGTTGAACTTCATCTCCCCTTCCTTCATAAGTATCAAGCAAGTATGTTACATCTAGAAACACACAAATTGGAAAAGAAAAGTTGAGAGTTAAATGACCCACCAAAAGAGCCCTTTCCTCTAGAAGCAAGTTCAATAACTTCTCCTGCTTTACAAGCTTTTCTTTCAGCTAAGGTTTCTTCAGATAGAATTGCCTGAGGCTTCTCAAATGCTGCATAGGTAGATAAATTAAGGGAAGTTGAAGTGTTGAATCCAAGGTTTTAAATAACGGTATCTAGACAAGTAGTTGTTGCAGTGTAACTTATCGGGAGTATCAAACGATATGCAGTGGGAATCAGTTGTAGGCTTGTAGCGGTCTTCAATGTTTAATAATTATTTTCGGAAAAAAAAAAAAAAAACTACTTTTTGAAGTGCCTAAATAACCCATAAAAATCGGGCATTGGCCTTAACAGCCGTGAATCGGAAACGGATCAATACATAATGGGAACTGAATGATACACATGTGATTTTACATCCCACCGGCATATCAGGGTGTAACCGTATTGGAGGGGGCAAAAAAGGTGACGTAACGGCCGATACTTTAAACTTTGGTTGAACCACATAGCTTTTCTAAAAGTAAACAAAAAATACATATAGCAAAAGAGATAAATTAGTTACTTACGGCTGAGATATGCCAGGGCCAAGGTGAATAGGGCATTGAAAAGGAAAACATATCCAACCAAAGCTCCTACTCCAATCCAATACCAATGCGCTTCTGGAAATATTCCACGAGACTTCAAAACCAACACGCCTACTGATTCTGTGGAATTAGGAGGCACCTATAACACAGAATTTTCAAATTCCAAATGACCTTAAGGAACATCATGTATGTTTAAAACTTTTTGGTTTCGTTTAGCGCAAATTAAAAAGGAAAAACATGATGCTTACATGTCTCCAACTGTACCCAAGAAATTCATTCACTGCTATAGCATTCTGCCCATACATCAGAGGCGATGCCCAATAGCCCCATATCCACCACTTCTTTATTTCATCTGAGGCAAAGAAACTATTTCTTACATTTAATGCCAAAACTATTTGCCTGTGGGCACATTTGTGATACTTTTATAGAAGTTTTTGTTTTTATTTTTCCCTTACCTCTAGACAATATAAATCCTCCCAACACAACAACTGCAAGTAATGCAAAAGAGCCAAATGTGTTAGCCACAATCATGTTTCGTCCTAATGCAGCTATAAGTCGGAACAGTCCAGAAGCCATCTGGTTAACACAAAGGAGCAGAAGGTACATTTTGAACAACCTGCCATTAAGGAATTTATCAGGTTTCGAATTGAAATTGAAAAACCAAAGCCTCAACAACAGTAACACAATTTACCTTCCGACGTTTGGATCAAAACCAATGACATAATAAATGGTGAACACCCAAATACCGACTTCTATAAATGTTATGGGGATCTTGAGGATCCATGTGGGTAACGCGTATGCCCATGCGGGGAAAAAGTGAAGGTCCCTTTGTTTGTAAAAGGAGGGAAGTTTCATGATGGTCATGGCTAGCTCCGCGAACCCATTGAACATAGTTGTAAGGAGAGTAAAGAAGAGAGCACCCATGAAAATCACACCGTCTTCTATTGTTTTCTTGCTCATCTCAGTTCGCAAAAATATTGTCATCACCACGAAGGCCATTATAATAAGCTGAAAAAAAAAAGAGAGAGAGAAGACATGAGCTCTTCTTTTTTGTTTGTTCTTTTAGAATTACCTTTTTTTTTTTTTTTTTGAAAACATATTTCAAAACTTGCTTGGTTGACGATTTCAGAACTTGTTTTACATGATTCTTCGAAAAAGAACCAAATTGCAATAAAAATCAAAAAAATGTTTGCTAAAGACTAATTGTCAAAGACTAATACAAATATGAGACGAGGAGTACTTGTGCTTTCAAAATAAAATTCTTTGGAAGTATTGAGGAAAATAGATTGTGAAACAATAATCAAACAGGGAAAATTTTGATATGATCGACATTTAAACCACTCAACTTGAGTCATCTTGAATATGTAGACAAATGAATTCCTCTTCATGAGCAAGTACTCCCTGGATATGAGAGCTTTCAGCAGTTCTTTCTTGCCAACACCAAAATTCTTAGTTGTTAAAGCCGCCGGGTGGCTCTTGGCTTTGTCAAACGGGATGGAAAGCTCATCATCTAGTTTCCTACCAACATGAAATGACTGAAATATCTCTGCAAATTCCCTGGGAGTAACAAAACTATAAGGCTCATCTCTCCTTGCCCAATATTGCTCTTGATCTTTCCTCGATGTCACCTGTGCTTCCCATCAACAAGGTTATTAGGAATTCGCAGAACCCTCCAAACACAAGATCTAGCTTGGGGTCATGAGTGTAAAAACTTAAAGAGTTCAGAAGCGCAAATGCATACAAATAAGAACACAATATGTATGATGACCTAATGTGGGCTATATCTACATGGTTGCAGCTGTTTCACTTTAATGAAGAAATAATCCATGAGATGTTAAAGTATCCAACTCAAAATCAATTGGACATGAGTGGAGAGGCTGCCAGACTTATACACTAGTTTTGAAGGTGATAATTACCCAACATGGGACGAGTTCTAACGCATCCCCACAAGTGCGACCCCTGACTCGCACGTAGAGAGGTAAACAAAAGATCCTTATCATAGGTATCATAACTCCTGATTAGTTTGATATGTGTAAAAGCATCGAATATAAAACCAATTGGTAACAAGTGCAAAGGCTGCCCGGGCTCATATAGCAGTTTTGGAGGTGATAATTAATCCATGTGGGACAATAGACCATGCTACAAACCATAGGACTATTGATACCTACAGCTACAAGTATGCTCAAACTAACATCGAAGTTGGATCTGACGCACGCATGGCTTCGTGTAAACTGCATTGCCACTTGAATTTTCCTTTCTTTTTTGTCCTTGGAACTAAAGTTACCCCTTAAATTTGACACGCTTTGTCTCACAGTCTCACCAAATCTCATGACCCTATATATGTTTCCTTTTAGTTGACAAGTCAAACCTATTTGAACTTTCAAACATTAGCCGTCATTCTTTAAAGCATAGCAAGTTGATAATACCAAAGTATGAACTTTTGCTAGCAAATTCATTAACAAGGGCTCAGATGATGGGAAAGTCTAACCAGTTGGGGGTACAAGCTTCTATCTAAGAGTAAAAAGGATATAAAAATGAATGAAAAGTATATTGGAAATTGTGAAATGTGCATTGAGGGCTAAATTTTTTGCCTCTATGTACACCTTATCTACCACCATAAAGCGGTAATTAGCAAAATTCAATGTTGTTCATTGAAAATTTCTTTTTCTTGAAGATGTGTTCAATAGTTGCGCCCACCAATATTACTTATTGGCTCCGCCAATGGTGTACAGTAGTTTCGGCCTTCACACTCTATATCAAAACATTTCGTAAAGAATAGCAGAACAATATCAGAAGTATTCAGAGAACATTTGAGTTCAAGAAATTACTTCTTGTAAGAAATCAGCCACTCCTTTCCTATCTGGACACTTGAAGCCCATGTGTTCAAAGAACTCAAGCACATTCTCACGGGGGCCCTGGTATACAATTTGACCATCGGAGAGGAGAATTATGTCATCGAATAAGTCATAAGTTTCTGGTGCTGGCTGGAGTAGGGAGATAACACAAGTTCCTTGAAGGATATGGATGAAATGCTTGATTGAATTCACAATTTGAAAAGTTGTAGAACTGTCCAAGCCAGTTGATATCTCATCCATGAAGAGCGCTCTAGCTGGTCCAACCAGCATCTCCCCTGCAGCATATTTGTCCACATATTTAGACTACCCGCTGAACAATCTTAACAAATTCAATCTGAGGAACTATTTGGTGTACTGGCTTAGTGGGTGACTCAAAATTAAGAAATGGCATGTAATATCTTGTTGCAAGCATCATATTTCATCGAAAGAATAAATTTTCATTGAAAAAGGTGAAGGTCAAATTTATGGATAGTAATAAACATCTGCTCTCAGTTCAAAAAATAAAAAATAAACATCTGCTCTATTGATAAAAAAAAATAGCAAAGAAGAACTCATATTTGGATTACTGTGAACCCGTGGTCTATCGTTGAACACGTTTACCTGTCGTGACTCGTTTTTTCTGCCCACCAGAAATGCCTCTTAGCATTTCATCACCCACCAGAGTGTCGGCACAAACTTCCAATCCCAAAATCTGTGAATAAAACATAAGAGAAAGGGAGGGATATAAACCCAGTTTCTCACAATTGCTAACAACATTATAGTTCATTAAGTTGGGATTTCAATCAAATACCTTAAGTACGTATTCTGTGACCACATTGGCCTTCTGACCTTCTAGAGATGCTGACTGCATTGGTACAAGGGTACAGCTTATTAGCATGTAATGAAAGCACCACTGATTCACCGCAACAATGCAGAGGAAAGTAGAAAAGTATGTTTAGCAGAAAAGTATTTTTTGGAATTATACGAACCATTCTCGAGAAAACGTTGAGTTTTCTGTTTTTTTGTTTTTAAAGACGGTTTTGGATATTGTTAGGCCACAGAACTAATCATCGAAACTTGTCATCATCTATTTGCTTACCTTCATGTAAATATCAAGATCGGGGTCTGGTTTAATGTTGGCTTCTTTCTCTCTCCTGGACAGTTCTGTCAGCATTTCTATGAAAGGAAAGGCCAAAAATTACAAAGAAATGATTGAGACCGATTACCATTATATAAATAAAAATGCATACTACTATGAAGTCATCTATTAAATCTGACTAATCACAAACCATAACGAGGTCCGACCCCTTGGCATCTAGCTGAAAAGGCCAGTGTTTCTCTCACTGTCAGTTCTCCTATATGCACGTCATGCTGGCTTGTATAGGCTGATGTCCTTTGGGGGACAAACTCATCCATTCCATGACCATTGTACGTTACAGTCCCTGAAACCTGTAATAGAAAATTGGTCCATCAAATTCATATAAGATCACAAAATGAATCAAGTTCCTAAAACTTGAAATTTTGGCTGGGTAATTCTTATTAAAGAACCCCAAGAGAAGAGGCCAAGGAAATAAACTTAAGAGCAAACCAACAATACAAGAGTAAAACCTGGACTATGCTACAGCCAGCAACAGACAATCAAAAACAAAGCAAACAGAGAAAGCCAATGAAAAAAATAGCAAAAATAAACTCAACTCTAGAGAAATCCATTGGGCTTGTCCCAAAGTTCACTCATTCTTCTATTCTCAGCTGTGCGAAGAAGTTAATAAAACAGCACCTGACATCAGTTTCATCCCCTTTCTTGAGCTGGAAAATTCTGTTAGTGGCTGAGAAAGAAAGCCTTAGCACCATGCTTTTATTAGATTTACGGTAGTAACATGATTGTTGAACCAAACTATGTGAGCCCAACCAACTACTGGTTTTACAACTCTGGCAGCATCCAAGGCGGATCTAGTATCTTACTCTCCATTGGTCAAGGGGACACATACGTGCTGGGGTAAGTTGCATTCCTGCCCCTTGGCCAATTCCAACCTCCATCAAAAATTGAAGTAGAAACCTTAGATGTGAGAGGCCTACCCATGTGATACACCACTCGATCACCATAATGTAGGAACAAAGACCCAATTGGGTGCCAATTATCCCATCAGACCAAACTGCCAAAACATATCAACCACCAAAATATTTTATCTTCTGTTACGCAAACCCTTCCCATTTGATCCGAGTCCAGTGTGGTGCCTAGCACAACGACGACTAACGCAAGAAGGCCCAGAAACATATGATCCCAGTACCGAAAACCACAGAGGAATCGAATCAAACACCTGGTGTACATAGCAATCGATGCTGCAAGAATCACTTACATTCTACCAATGACCCCACGAAACCAATCATCTATCTTTTTCTCATTCTGCAATTTCAGGTACTACTACCTAAATTACTGGATAAGAGTTTGAGACGAAAATGGGAACTGTAATTGAAATGGGAAACATCAGAGCAATGAGAAAAGAAATACTACAATTTCTAGCACTAATTCTAACCAATATTCCCGCTTTTTGCAACTGATTATAAGTACTGAACTTGGTTTAAAAGAAATATACTAGTAGTAGTAATTGGTCTAAATAGTCATCCTTTTTCCAGTTCCTAATTAAGTTAGGGCTAATAAACTGTTACCTATGTGACGGATGGTCGAACAGATGTCTGGGTATTCACCCATTTTTTTAATTCAAACGCTACAAATATAATTCCATGTTTTTTATCATCTTCTTCAAACATAAGTTGGCTTTTTATCAACGTTTGGAGAGAGAAAAAAAAAAGGTTAAAAAGCACTTACACCCCCTCATCTATCCTTGTTTTTCAGGGACACCCCCTCATCTTTAAAACTCATCAAAGACACCCCTTCATCTATTTTTGTTTATCACAAACACCCCTTATGTCCACTTCCGTCCATTTTTGTTAACGGGAGTGGGTGAAAGTACCTCATTGCCCTTTCTTATATTATTAGGGCAAGAATGAGGCAGGCAAAAGAATACGATCGACTATCTCCCTCCTCTGCACCATCTCTCTCTGTCTCTCTCTCTAAAAAAATCTTTGATGAAGGGGTGTCTTTTATGAACAATCGTCGTCGATCTCCCCGTCTCCACTTCCGTCATCTTCCATCTCCGATAACCAATCGTCGTCGATCTCCCCATCTCTGATGAACAATCGTTGGATCTCGCATCTCCCTTAAATCGTACAGGAGCTTATTCGGTCTGCATTTCTCAGACAGGTAAAAATCCACACGCTATCAACCTTTTCAGTGAAAGCTAGGGTTTGTACTTACTAGGGTTTTTATACTACGTTCAGTTTTTGACAGAAATTTGGGGCTTTGTGTTTTTAACGTATTTGACTGGGGATGATTCCTTATTTGTTTCTGGTGTCTAGGGTTTGACAAAAATTGGGGCTTTGCGTTTTTTGGTATTGTTTAAAGAGTTTTGGATCTTTGTTAAATGATTTCTGCTCTATTTATGTAACGCATGTCATTTTTTAGTTGAAAGTTGGTGCATTGTGGTCCCTCCTGTTGTACTGATATAGTAGCTATTTTTCCTGCAAATGCTTTGTGGTCCCTTTTGCTTTCTCTTTCTGCTCTATTGTGTCTTTACACGTTTTTTCTCAACTTTGTTTACTACTTTATCAGGGTCAATGGGAGAAATCAATGTCACTCTTTTTATTCATTTTGGAGGAACACTGGTGAAACACCCCAAAGTCTCTTATACTGGTGGGCAAATAGCAGAAACTAGGGTAGACAATAATACATTCACATACGTTGACCTAAGAGGAATACTACAAGAATTGGGGTGTTCCAGTCAAATGAAGCTGTTCTACAAAGCCAAAGAAAACAGAAAAAAGAAGCCCTTAGTTGAGATCAATGGAGATTTGGGCCCAATGTTTGCACTTTATGGGGTACATGCTGAAATAGACATTTATGTTATTGACCCTTTATGGAGAGAGGATAGTGATGTAGACTCTGATGAAGAAAGTGATAGGGAAAGGGAGATACAAAACATGAGTGGGATGGATGATAGTTCTGATGATGATTTGGTTGATGATGCTACTCAACCTACTGATCAACCTACTCAACCCACAAATGAACCCACTGACCCCAGTGAACCCACAGTTAAACCCACTGACCCCAGTGAACCCACAGTTGAACCCATTGAACCCACAGTTGAACCTACTGAACATCTTGAACCTCATCAAGCTGCAGTAGATATTGAGATGGAGACTTGTGATAGTAGTGATGACCAAAGAAGGGCAGATGAGTCAGATGATGATAGAAAGAAAAAGAGAAAGAAAAAAATGAGGGAATACATAGAGTTTAATGAGGACAAACACATGAAACATCCTATTTTGATTGAGGGTATGATTTTTCCCAATGTTGTGAAATTTAGGGCTTTGCTGAAGGAATGGCACATTAGGGAGGGATATGAATACAAGTGCAAGAAAAATGAATCTTCAAGAGTCACAGTTGTTTGTGTACAAAGACCAGAATGCATGTTTAGGCTGCATGCATCTCCTACACATGACAGGGGTAGCTTCCAAATAAAGAAGATTGATGAGGACCACTGTTGTGGAAGAACATATGATAACAAATTGGCCACATCCACATGGATATCAAAAAAGTACACTGCCAAATTGAATGACACTCCAAATTGGCAAGTTGGGTGCATGAAAAAGGAGGTGAGAAGGGAGTGGATGATTAATGCATCTGACCTTCAAATTTATAGAGCAAGACAGAAGGCTCAAGAGCTAATTCAAGGGAACTTTCAGGAACAATATTTGAGGCTGAGAGACTATTGTGGCATGATAATGAAAACTAACCCTGGTAGCAAAGCAATTCTGCAAGTGGAAAAGCCATGGGTTGATAGTGTTTCTATCTTTGAAAGGATGTTTGTGATCTATGATGCTCAGATTAAGGGATTCCTAGAAGGATGCAGACCTATTATAGGATTGGATGCCTGTTTTTTGAAAGGACCATATGGTGGGCAATTGTTGCATGCTACTGGTAGAGATGGAAACAATCAAATGTATCCATTGGCCTTGGCTGTGGTTGAGGCAGAGAACAAAAGCAGCTGGGAATGGTTCTTGGGAAATCTTATTTCAAAGATTGGAACACCACAAGAGAGGGGATGGACATTCATATCTGATAGGCAGAAGGTATTTCTGTGATTAACTCTTATTTGTAAATTACGAGAACTTCTTAGTATCTTTTATGTACTTTATTTATTTATCAACTCTTTTGTTTGTACTCTAATGTAATCTCATTGTGATATACTTATTTACGGGGCTTAATAGAGGCATTGAAGAAGGTGCTACCTGGTGTAGAACATAGGTACTGTATGAGGCACATGTATGCCAATTTTCAGAAGGTGAACAAGGGGAAACAATTGAAAGATCTCATGTGGGGAGCTGCATCAGCATATAACAAGCCTGACTTTGACACAATTATGGCAGAGTTGAAAGAGTTGAACGAAGAAGCATATGACTGGCTCATGAGAGAGAAACCAGAGTTTTGGGCTAGGCATTTGTACAATCCTAGGTGCAAATGCAATAGAATGGTGAACAATTTAAGTGAGGGATTCAATTCTTGGATCAAGAATTTTAGAGACCAACCAATAGTAACAATGATGGAGGGTATTAGAAGAATGTTGATGAAAAGATACCAAGATAGAGTTAGATTTGGCAACACCTTCAAAGGTGCTATCTGCCCTAAGATACTGAAAAAGTTGGAATATGCAAAGGTGAGGGCTAGGGATTCAGAAGTCCTATACTCTGGAGGAAGTGTGTTTGAGGTAATTGGTGTAGGGCAGGCTCATGTGGTTGATATAGGGGCCCACACTTGCACTTGCAATGTCTGGGATGTTAGAGGAATACCATGCCATCATGCTTGTGCAGCTATATATGCAGCCAAAAGGAGGCCTGAGGAATTTGTTCACCAATATTACCACACTGCCACATATATGAAGACATACACTGACAGGAGAGTGCTTCCAATCCCTGATCAAAGGTTTTGGACAGAAAACTACAATGACCCAATATATCCTCCACCATTGAGAAGGGGTATTGGAAGGCCTAAAAAGGCAAGGAGAAGGGCAGAAGAAGAGGAGCAAAATCCACATAGTTTCAAGAAGCAATATCATCAACTAAGGTGTAGAAATTGTGGACATCTTGGTCACAATGCAAGAACTTGCAAAGGGGCACCTATTGCTGTACAAGGCAGAGGTGGTCAAGCCAGGGGACGTGCCAAAGGTAGGGGAATTGGTCAAGGGAGGGGTGCACAAGGTAGGGGAATTGGTCAAGGGAGGGGTGCACAAGGTAGGGGAATTGGTCAAGCAAGGGGAAGGATTGGAGCAAGGGGAAGAGGTAGAGGAAGGACTACTAATGAGGTAAAAATTATCATTTCAATCTTTCACTATATTCAATTACAGTAATTATTTAGAATTTGTAAGAACACATAACATGTTAATAACCGCTTAATAATTGGTCAGGGCATGAGTGGAATTGGAACAAGTCAAGTTTGTACATCAACTCCAGCTGCATCTACTATCACAACTGTTAGGTGGTATGGAAAAAAGAATACTGCCCCAATTGGTCAAGTTGGTACCCAAGGCTCTTCTACCTAATCAGTGTCTACATCAACACCAGCTGAACTAGTTTTTTGGTTTAGGTTTATGTAGCTTTTAAAGCTAATCTGGTTGAGGAAGCAACCTCCATGGTCTATGTTTTTTTGTTAGTTTAGTTTGTTTAATTGTCAATCTTTTGAGCAAGGGCTACTATTTAGTATTTACCCTAGTTTGTTTATTTCTGAAACTCTATGGTTTATGTTAGAATGCTATGCTGGGTTATCTATGCATCTGCTATTGTGATATACTTATTTTGGAACATGTTTGCTGATATGGCATGTGGGTCTTTGTCTATTTGGCTGCAACTGTGCATATCATGATATAACTACTATATGGAAGATATGAAGTATCACAGGTTTACTCTCACTATTGTCCCTTTTTTTTTTGAATCATCGCAAAAGCCATGGTTTGAGAGATATCCATCATTATATTGATCACAACATAGTTTAGTACACAGACATTGGACAACACATTCCAAGAGCAAAATCCACAAAATTCCATGACCGCATATTATATTCTACATCACATGAGGCAAGTGGGATAGTTCACTTTGCTGGCTGAGGAGGTAGTTGAATCCATAGAAGCCATGGCTGGACTTTGGTTCTGGGAAAAAGAGAGAGATTAAGAGAAATGGGAAAGGAGGGAAAGAAGAGAGAGAAGAGAAATGGAAAACGAGGGAAATGAGAGATACCTGGAATGGAAGGGAGGAGATTGGAGGAGATGAGAAGACTGAGTTGCAGCTGGGTAGGGTTATTTATATACACTGACTAATATTGGAGGGAATTTTCCCTCCAATTTGGGAGGGTAGAATCGACCATTTTTACATCTTTTAGGTCAAATTAGGGTCACGTGTCCATTTTCCATCCAAAAAGGAGACGGAAGTGGACAGAAGGGGTGTTTGTGATAAACGAAAATAGATGAAGGGGTGTCTTTGATGAGTTTTAAAGATGAGGGGGTGTCTCTGAAAAACAGGGATAGATGAGGGGGTGTAAGTGCTTTTTACCCAAAAAAAAAAAGGGTTTGTTTGGGTACAAAATGACGAAAGTTCATTGAAGATGACCCTCGTGCTTATCGCATCTATTAACGTTGTGCATTTCAATGATTTCTCTAGTCCTTTTGTTCCTAATCCTTGTTTTGTACTAGGTTTTATTGATCGAGTGTTCGGCATTGATGTCATGGGTTGCGTTTTTCTTTTGAGTTCTTTGATCTTGTTTAGGGTGGGACTTCGTTTTATTTGCCGATTTGCGATGCGCTATTTTTTGGAATGTCATTTGTATGAATGTACTGATTTTATTCCTATATATGATAAGTTTAAGTTTATGTTTTTTAAAGGTTGGCAGAAAACGATCTTTTTGGGTACCAAATAATAACATAGGGTTTTTTATTTAACAAGGTTGATATAAAAAGTTCTCTTTAGCTGTTTTGTAAGATGTTGTGTTATTAAAATAAACTTTTTTAATGAAGGCTATTACAAAATGGTATGAAACGATAATATGTAACATAACTTCTTCTTCTCTTCTTCTATCAAGGTCGGTGGAAAATTTATTTTTTTTAACTAGAATTATAACAAGAATAAATTTTATTTACATAGAATTGCCCTAATGTGTTACTCCTAAGGCGTTTAAGGGTCATTTTGGTAAGTTTACCGCTAGTCATTGGTATGCTTGTCGGGGAGGGGGATATGTGGGTGGGATTGAATACATGAGGGATTTGTGGGTGGGATTGAATATATAATGTCATCGGTCCCAAAATCCAGCGTTTGCTATCACATTATGAACGAGATTATATATCCCAACAAAGCCTATATCCCGAGATATGAAATCTCTTGGGAGAAGTGGGATTTTGTATCCCCCTCCATTAAAAGGTACTAAATGTGACAGTTTTGCCCTCTAAATTTTGTCCTCATGTGATTTGCATGAGGATAAAATAAGAAATGCTTGCCACAATCCCAACCAAAACAAACACTAGATTTCTTTCCTCTCCATCCAGGGCCGGCCCAAGACCTAAGCCCAAGAGGCCTGGGCCTTGGACACTCCAAAAAGTCCAAAATTTGGAGGCACTCCCATATTTTTCATAATAGGTTTGAGTAGGACTCCTTTTGACCTAACAAAAAGAAAAAAAGATAAAGGCCCAATCTTCCTTAGAAAAAGGCCTAAACAATTGCAATGACCTTGCATCCCATGTCATTAAATGTGTGAAGTTGTTTTGTTTTGGTTTTTGTCAAGGTGCAAGTGTGATGCAAAGCTCCCCCTCTTAATTAATTAGTATTGATTATTTGATTACCGGTTAGTGATATTCTTGCGTGATATATATTTAGAAATTTTGTGCTTTAACTTTTCTGTTATTACATAATGATTAGTTGAACTATATATTGTTTTGGCTTTCTCGTATTGTGATTGTTGTTGAAAAATTTATTTAAATGTTGTACTCTTAGGGCACATTTTTTAGACTAGGCCTAGGGTACTCCAAATCCTTGGGCCAGCCCTGTCTCCGCCATTTCTATATCTCAAGGGAGTTTGTATCCCATCTATATCTTAAGGATTCTGTATCTCATATTTTTATCTCCGAGAAAACAAATGAGCCTCGAGATTGGTTTGTCCCTTGTTTAAAGGATTACTTGTCCAGTAGGGACTAATAGTCCGGGGACTACAAAACACACAAACATGGTATTAGGAGAGGTGAGGGATAAATAGCCCAATCCGACCTATAGTCCCTGAAACAAATACTCCAATAGCCCATATCTCTATATTGATCAACCAATTAGCTAGGCTTGTTCAACTTTTTTTTCAAACTTATTTGGACGGCTAGAATGTTGCGTTGTACGATACAACGCATTTAATGCACTGCAGGGTCCCCGGATCCCCCGCCTTGAAAAATAAAACCAGGCAACAATGTGTGTAAGTGTCGGTTTTAAAAAAATGTACTACTACTTACTGTCAGATTAGGATCAAGTTTTCCGGCCAAAGCTAGCAGCAATGTAGTCTTTCCAGAGCTTGGTGGCCCTAAAAGCAATGTCATTCTGCAAAATATACATAATAATGAAATGAGAACTACTCCAATTAACTATCAGGGGCGACTCTAGGATTTCAGTTTAGTATAGTAGTGACAAAAATGTGTTTAAGAAATTTTGTACTTTTAAAACACTATTTCAAATAAAGATACATATTTTGGCTGAAAATTTATCGGGCCTAATTTAAGTTGTTTTGTTAAGCTAAGTTATTTACTCACTCACAAATATAAGTAAATTTTCAAATTACTTTGACTTCTACCTGTGAATTCAGTGCAGACAAGATTATAGAAACATCAATTAAGTTATACGTAAAAATGTAGAGTATATACAATTTCTTTTTTTGTTCTCACCTGCTAGGCTTGATGATTCCACTCACATCATGGAGAATTGTCATTAGCATCTTCCTACTTGGAATTATATGGAGATAATTCAAGAATCCCTGCATAGAGAGATTCCAAGCTTAGCATAATTTCTGTAAGATAATGCTATCAAACATGTGAGATGATACAACCACGGAGATCAGTGGCGGCTCCAGGAATTCTTGCGAGGGTGTTCAGAAATTCTACTAAGGTCATCGAGAAACCATAACTATACATACAAAAAAAAATCTACTAATATCAACAAATGCCACCAAATAAAGTACTTCCCGATAAAAAAAAAAAAAAGGACCCTGTAATTTTCGGATCAAAAAATAAACTACTCTCGTACATGATTTTTTTATTTATTTTTTTCGTAATAAATTAGGGAACTAATCGAGATCTTTAATTTCGTGCGAAGAAACTTAAAAAATAATAAACGGAAGTAATTTATTTTTTATTTCAAAAAATACACGCTTTTTTCGTAGGGAAGTACTTTAACGGGGTTTACCCCACTTCCCCCGTTAAAAAAAAAATCATTTTTCTCAGCAAAAACAATTACTTTCCTACGAAAAAATGTGTAATTTTTTTTATAAAAAATAAAGTACTCTCGTACATGTTTTTTTTTTTAATACTAAATTAAAGAACTAATCAAGATCTTTAACGGGGTTGAAGCCCCACTTCCCATGTTTAAAAAACCCTTCTTTCATAGTAAAAATAAAGTACTTCCCTACGAAAAAAATGTGTAATTTTCGGATAAAAAATATACTACTTCCCTACATTATTTTTTAGTTTCTTTGCACCAAGGTCGGACAAGGGGTCCGGAATGATCAAAACCCATATGTCTCATGTTTCTATTCTATTCTTTTTATTTTTGATTTTTGATTTTCCTTATTTATTTTAGGATGGGCTCTAATTGGGTTGGTATTCAAATATGTTGTGGGCTTATTTGTTCAAAAACATTTTGGATAGGGTGTTCAAAAATTGTGGCCAGGGTGTTCAAAAATTGTGGCTAGGGTGTTCAAAATGACAAAAAATAAATAACAATTAAAAAATTACATGTATTTCTAACCCAAAAAAAAAATTCAAGGTGTTCGGGTGACCACCCACACCCTAAGGTGGAGCCGCCTCTGACGGAGATATCATTTCAGATTAGGATCTAAACAATAAGCCAAACAAGTCTTAGGGAAATTCCCCAAACTTGACAGAGAGAAATTTTTAGCTCTTGGTTAACACAAGATTGGCCAAATCTTTGCCAAATTATAATATGTTATGGCTAACACTCCGAGGAGAGCATAATTCTATGCCGACTCTAGAAATATTTATCAGCGGAGTTTAGGCCTCGTTCCATTAATTTGATTTTTGGACTTCTTTTATTTTTAAAGCTTTTTTAACAAAAATATTTGATGAGACGATTTGTCTCGGAAAAACATAAAAAGTCAAGTCAGTGGAATAGAGCCTAAGTTAAACAAATATTAAATTAAACTTGACCTAAGTAATATAAAAGCATTTTATCGTTTATATTATTAGTGGCGGGTTTTAACTTAAACAAATAAGTTAGAGAGAATTTTATTGGAAACTTGACAAAGATAATAGGGGAAGTAAGTGATAAAAGAGAATGTGTATAATTTTGGGATAAAATGCCACCACCCTAATATTTTAGGGGTAAAAGTGATACTCTTTGAAAGTTAAAGGGGCCCACACTGGTCACATACTAAATCCGCCACTGGGATCATTCATTGCTGCAATCAATAGTTCGGATTTGTTGAGAAATTCTTCCCGAGAAGAGGACGGTCTAAATTTTGACTGTTTCCTTCGATCCAAAAACAAGGACCGGAGCGGAGAGGATCCTATTCCGGAAAATAGTGTTTATATATTCACCTTGTCATTGTGATATGATAAAAGGAAATTTACCTGGAAAATATTAAAAAAGAAGTTTAAAATTGTTGGCAGTGCTCTGCCACCAACGTGGGCCTCTGCATCAACATTCAAATGCTCAAACCTCACTTCAATTGTCGGAAGAACAATCCCAACTCTGCATCAACAAACAAAATCATTAAAAGATCTCACCAAATGAAGTCATAAAACAAACTTTTAAGTATCTAAAATCAATCTCAGTCTCAACTTTTATGTTTTTATTTTCTTTTGAACAAATTAAAGCTTTCTACGAATCGAAAAAGTACTAAAAGAGACTGAATCTTAAAGAATACGAAATTAATAAGCTAAAAATTTTGTTATTTTTGGAGAAAAAAAAGTTGATCCAAAATTAAGAAAGTTACATGACTATGTCTATAAGTTGAAGATAAGACAATATTAGTTCACGAACATAAGAAAAGCCTAACGCCAAGGGATTTGGTCAAGTGAGAGGCAGTTTCTCGTTATTAGCACAACTGTTAAAAGGACTAAAAGTGTTAAAAATAATTGATGTACGTGAAGAGAATGACCTATATTGAAATTTGTATTTAGCACTTTCGGGAAAAATAAGAAACCACTTCTTATAGAAGAAAGCTTGTCCTTCATGTTTTTTCATGTTCAAATCTTACGTAAGTCAAATATTTCAAACCTTAGGCCATCAGAATCTCCGATCGTTAACTTAATGACTCTGGAATTGGTCGAGACAGTTATAAAAAAAAACAAGAAAGACAACATAAACAAATCCTCATCTTTCATAATAAAAAAAATTAGTAGTATTAATTACCTGTCAATCCTTTCCTTGAGCTTCAACAAGAACTTCTCATTATCTTCATCGGCAATCTTCACAAGCCTCTCCACCAAATTCCTCTTCTCTATCACCCCAAGTTTCTTGACATCAATCTCTCTTATCTGTCCCTCATCTTCACTCAGAATCCCCGTCCTTATCCTCACAAACGTCGGTAGCTTTTCCAGAGCTGCCCATTTCAGTGCTTCTCCGTCGTCTTCTTCTTCGTTCGAGGAGAGTGAAAAAACCTCTCTCCCGCTGTTCCTCCATCGCTCGCTAAACCCTCTTATTAACTTGTTCTTCTCTCCTCCCTCCATTCTCGAGACCCAATTCCTGTCCTACAATTCCTTCATTTTAAGCTCTCTCTCTCTCTCTCTCTCTCTCTCTCCGTGTTTGTTGGTGGAGAGAGAAGGACGTCCCAATCACTTTTGCTGTGCACTTTTTTGTTCCTTTTGTAGAGTCACAGTATTCAGCAATCATATGTTTTAAAGCTGGGTTCTTTTCAGCTTAGCAAAAGGATTGGAGGGTTCCTTTCAAATTGTTGTTGGGCCTTTTTTTCTTGACCATCTCAACAAGTGGAATTAATAGTTCATTTTTCAAAACTCGTCAAGAACATTTACTATATGGAAGAAAAAATTGATCGGATGCCGTTTGATATGATTTTTGCACAAATTTATTTTCATAAATGAAAATATGAAATAAATATGATTCGACTAAGTGTTACGGTCTTTCGTTCAAATAAGGGGCTCAGAAATGTCTATTCACTATAAAAAA
The DNA here is from genome assembly GCA_016920895.1 of Vaccinium myrtillus. NCBI lineage: Eukaryota > Viridiplantae > Streptophyta > Magnoliopsida > Ericales > Ericaceae > Vaccinium > Vaccinium myrtillus. The sequence goes on from CM029274.1 coordinate 16,813,709, forward strand.
TAAAAAATAAAAAGGTCCTGAATAATTCGAAAAGTAGGGCGTCCATTCATTATTATAATCTTTCATTATACAATTTCATTCATTATACAATTTCATTCATTTCATTCGTTATTCAATTACCTTTATGGGAAGTGATTTCCACACCCCCCAAATTGTTAATCACACTCCCTTTTTTGTCTTATAGTAAAATTTTCATGTGTAAAAATTGTACTAAAAGACAAAAAGGGAGTGTGAATAACAATTTTGGGGGTGTAAATATCAATTACCTTTATATAATGTGTTTTGAAATGTCCATTCACCAAATCACAAAAGGCCTGAATAATTTGAAAGTGGGGGCCTCCATTCACCATAACACAAAAGGCTCGAGAAAGTGAAAAATTATTCCATGGTCCCAAAAACCTTTATCTACCACATATTTCTGTGGAACTCATAACTAAGTATGTATATCCTATAAAAAAAATTAAAAAAAATGTGTAGTCAAAAACGATGTCGTGGTGTTGGGTGGTGCACTAACAACACGAAATAATTACTCCCAAGAATGAGGGGTGATGCCAGTATGCTGTGTCCCTTAATTATGGCAATCATCATTTCAATACAATCAGACCCTCCACTAAATTTAAAGTTTCCACCTTTTCTTTTCTTTTTTGTTGAAAGTGACCACCACTCTGCTTATAAATTTTTCCCAAAGAATTTCAGTTACTATTATGGATTAGTTAAGGTGTCACGTTGTGGTTTGGCTAATTTGAAAAAACTGGTTTTTTGGTTTTTTTCGTTTTGTCCTTATTTAAAAAGAATTTGCATTTGTTAGTTTTCGGTCGATTTTTTGTGGTTTCTTGGCTTGTCTCGACGAGAAGAATTTAAAAAGTATAAAATTATTAGCCAACTTAAAGTTTTGTGAATAAAGACGAAAAATAATCCAAAAAACTGGTTTATTTTGGTTTATTTTCGGCTTTATTCAAAAAACTATTACTTTTGACCATAATTTTATGCTCTTTGGATTCGTCTCGATGAGATAAATCCAGAAACCACAAAATCTTGACGCAAAACTAACAAATGCAAAAAAAAATTTGAATAAAGACAACGAAAAAAAACCCCAAAAATTTATAAGCAGAGTGGTGGTCACTTTCAACAAAAAAAGAAAAGAAAAGGTGGAAACTTTGTGCCCTGATTTTTTTTTTCCCCCCTAGGAATCTTCACAGCACTTTCTTCACTTTCTTTGGGTTTTTGTTTAGCATACTTTTTTCAACTTTCGACCACAATTTTACACACGATGAAGTAAAATTATTTTCTCGTATATATTTCGCCCGATGTTGACATATTGTTTTTATATTTTTATTTTTCTTTTCAAATTCATCTGGTCGATGAGAGCTAGGAGATCAAAACGCAAACCATGACTGATTATGAGAAAAATGAGATCTTTTAAACTTGCCAAACTAGACCTCTATCTTCTTTGTTTCTCTTTTTTCCATTGCTTATACACCTTAAGACTGTGATCTAATTCTTGCATATGAAGGATTTAGCAAATGCTATCAGATGCAATGTAGGGATGGCAACGGGTAGGGTTTGGATCTGGGGTACTCTTTTTTATACACGAACCCCAAAATTCATTCTCTTTTTTTGAACGGCCCCAAAATTCATTCTCATCTCTATACCCGTACCCATATCCAATGGGGGATACCTAATAGTCACCAAAACCATACCCATATGGATAAGTATAACGGGTAATATGGGTATTACCCAATATCCAATTCCGCATTGAAGAAAGAGGCAAATATATAGAAAAATATTAAAATTTTAAGAAGTAAAAAGTTATCAAGTAAATGTGTGTGTGTGTGTGTGTGCGCGCGCGCGCGCGCGTGTGTGTGTGGTGCGTTAGTACAACCAAGACAAATAGTCATAACAAAAAATATCATAAAGCAATTTAAATATATAAGTTTCAAGGCTAAGGAAGATGCAATTTTGTGCAATAAAGATATAATAAAGTTACTTGTACAACTTAAGCAGCTAAGACAAAATTCCCAAATAATTATTACTCGTCATTAACTAGGTTTAAAAATTATACTTGTCAGTTTTAATTAACTAGGACCGTTAAAAATTTTCCAAAGTGATTTTTGTCTAAAAAAATAATCAGGGAAATTTATATATACAAAAGGGTTTTTGATCAAATTACATTTTTGCAAAAACTTTCAAGGATCAAAAGTTTTCCCAAATTGAATTTTTTGGTGTTTTGATGCTTTTTAATTTTTGAAAATTTATATTTCCCAAAACAATCGGTAAAAAAGCATCAAAACGCTTGAAATCCGGAAATAAAAGATCAAAACGGATCCTTGAGATAATTCGTGTATATATATATATATATATATATATAAATTGATCCAAGGATCCCGGATTTTTTTGAAAAACGGGAAGGGCTTGATGAAGTAGTTTTTTTGGTGTTTTGATGCTTTTAAAAATTGTTTTTGGGAAATCAAAAGCCTTCCAATGTTTCAAAAGGCGGAAATTTTCCAAGGTCCCGGGATCGAAGGGAAATCTTTCAAAAAAAAATCCAAGGATTTTCGCAAAACGTTTTGATAAATATAAAGTTTTTGGAAACTGCTTTGGATCAAGCCCTTCTTGGTATTTTTGAAGATTTTCCGCAAGTAGACCTTGGAAAACAATTGGAAACACACATTGGATCGGATCGGATCGTCAAAAATATCGTCAAAAAGTCCCGGAGTCAAAAAATATCGGGAAGTGGACTCCCGGATCCGGGACTCCCGGACTAGAACCGGACTATATATATATATATATATAAAGGGGTATATATAATGAAGAACGCATACAATGGGGCGAGTATGGGTATCCAGGTATGGGGGTAGCAAGATCATATCCCCATACCCAACCTGGTATTATACAATTATCCTCAAACCCACTTCTACCGGGTAGAAAAATTGAATAATATCCACATTTGAATGTCCAGATCGGATCGGGTATCCATGGGTATGGGTATAATTGTCATCTCTAGGAGAGATATAGAGCGCCTCCTTTATAAAAGGTCAAAGTCAAAGACGGTGTGGTTTTTTATTTTTCAGAAAATTTTAGCGGAGTTGGATCTTTTTTTTTTTTTTTTTTTTTTTGAAAAGTAAACATCTTTCATAAATTACTCCAAGTCTTTACAAAGGACATCCTCAAAACCGGGCGGAAAACAACCCGTGTTAGATAAAATAGCACTATGAAGACACCTAGAGGCTAACCAATGTGCAGCTTTGTTTTTCTCCCTACTACACCAAACAAAAGACCAATTACATGAAATAGACCAAAACTTGGGTTGGATCCTATTTCATTGGGTCTAATTTGGATGTTTTCTTCAATTTCAACATGATACACGGAAAAAAGTAAGCTATGCCATCTTATCGTTTATACCCTTGATTCGTTCCCATGGTAAATATTATCCATTTTAGTTATTTATTTCCCTAGCCATGCATAATTTTGAAAAAGGTCAATTTGATAAATAAATACTGAAAGGGCGATGTGGGGTGCCTTACATGTTTTGTCTACCTTTTTCACTCGTAATAGTAAATCACCAGACCCGTTCTCTGATTTTGCAGACCAAATTTCAAAAGGAGTCATTAAAAAACAAATTCAATTATCATAGCAAATATTATCACAATTTCACATTCGCCGCTCAAAGTCAAGATGTTTTCTCCCGGCGGAAAAATTGGGATCAAAGTCAAGATGTTTTCTCCCGGTGGAAAAATTGGGATCAACAGGAGAATTTTGTACTTGGAAGGTTACGTACGAAGGAGGTGTTATTATTAGCATAGATTACATGGAGAATGGAGACCTAATTCAATGATCTCAAGATTAGTCTACTTTTTTCTCCCTAGCTATAAAAAGTTGACAGAGTGGTTTTCGATTTTCCAGCAAATTTTAGCGGGGTTGGATCCTATTTCCAAATTTCGTTTCGTCTAATTTGGATGTTTCCTTCAATTTCAGCATAATTTTGCCTCTCTCTCTCTCTCTCTCTCTCTCTCCACAACACAGAGATCGAGCATGGCCAGAACCATGATTACCCTAACTCTCTTCCTTGTTGCCCTCCTCGTTTCTCTTCAAATTCTCACAAATGTGGATGGAAATGCCATTTCTAATCAAAGCAATGAAGGTGATAAGATCCAGAAAAGTCTGGCTCTATACCCACAGGTGAAGAAAATGGGGAACTCAACGTGATTCGCAGCGATGAAAAGGAGGACTTTGCACTATTTCATGAATCACGCAAGTTGCGAGAGGGATTTCGATTGTTGAAAGGCGGGGAAGGGGGAGGCTCGATCCGTTCTTTGGCTCCCGCGCCAAGTCCCAATGGGTCAAAAACAAAATCCTCCATGGAAATCAAATGGTACGACTATGTGGGCGGAGTCCTTGGCCTTACTATCGTTTTTTTTGTTGTTGGTGTGTTCAAATATCTAGAGATGCAAGCAAAAATGGACATGATGAGAAATTTCTTTGCAAAAAAGTAGATTTCCACAAGTCGACAATCTAACAAGAAATGAAACTTGTTGGATTGTTAGTTAAAAAGGTGAGTCATGTACTGAAAGGCATCAAGTCACAAGATTTGTTATCAAATACTATATTGATCTGTGAGGGATGGGGATAGTATTCAAGCACATAAATTCTATTTAATTTTCTATTATATTTTGTATTCTCTTTTTTTTTTTTTTTTTTTTTTGAGCAGTCAATATCATTTCAAGAGCCTAAAGGCGGTACAATGATTTCATAGAAAATACAGGAATGAACCTCCAAAAAACAGACTGTCACGGCTTAATCTATAAAAAATAGAAATCGGCCTTGACACGTACTGCAAAAGCAAGTCTATTCAACTTAGGAGTTAGGACTACCTTTGTGCTCGTCCAAATTTTGGTAGAAGAGAAACCTTAAGGAACCCAGTTCAAACCAGAGAAAGCGCAAAAAATCATCAGTACATCACAACCGCAAGGGATGTCAGGGGAGACCAATCCTCTTAGAGGAGAAACACTAAATCTAAAAATAACTGAATAAGGGAAAACTCAAAATAAAAAACTCTAGGAGAGTAACTTGTCGACGAAATCTACCGCGCCGGAAAACTGAACAGCATTCGCGAAGAAGGGCCCAAGCTGGAACTCCTATATGCAAACCTTCACTAGATCTGACCCAAAACAGAGGGTGTAGGCGGCGACAACGGGTAGAGGCACAGAAGGTAGAAGGCTGGAGGCGGCAGCAACGGGTAGGGGGCAGCGAAGGGTGGAGGCGGAGGGGTGGAGACGGAGGAGAAAAAGGGTGGGTCAAAAAAAGGTGGGGGAGAGAAGGACTTGAAACGACCCGACTTAAGAATGTCATTTCACATTATCCAATCTGAGTTTCGATAAATTATTTTGAATGGCACGACTTAAGAATGTGTGCATCCGTTGTAAAACAACCTGTCTTTGTGCGTCTTTGCAAAGTTTAAGTCAGGTATTGTAGAACGGGGCCTAATGTTACTATAGAATATTCACCAAGCCCAAACAAACGCAATCATATAGAAAAACATTGAAAATGTTCAACCCAGCCTAGGCCTACATTTTCGAAGAGCCCAAGCCAAATGGATATTCGGGTCATGTGATTTCGGCATTAGGATCCGGTCATGGCTTTGGGCCCAATATCTAAGATGTCATTTACTTTACATTAAGAAGGGGAAGTTTTGGAGTTCGGCCTATGACAGTTGGGCTGCTCATTGGGCCTGTCTTAGGGTCAGTCTGGCAGATATTGCCCAAACCCGATTCCGAAAAGCGAGGATGGTACATTGACGATAACTAGGCATAAACATTCTGTCGTGTTCGTATCGCGTCAATTGGAGTTTCGTGTCTTTTTTGGTTCATGTCAAAAACCTTTATATAATATAATGTGCCAAATATTTAGACACTAACCCCGACCTGCTTAAAACCGTATGATATTTGAGTTGACACTGTTAAGGCTCTTTTAAATTTTTACTCCCTCCGTCTCAAAATGAATATCCAAAATCACCATCCACACATCTAAAAAAAAATCATCTATAATTTTTAAGTTATGCTGAATTATATATTCAAAAAATAGATCTTGTTTGATAGATCTTGCTTAGTTTTATTAAACAAAATTTTTTAAATCATAAAAAATATTAAAAGTCAATCAATTTGTGGAACAATCCTCTCTTTTCTTTTCAATGCCCATGTGGCTTGATTGAAGGGCATTCTGGATCACACAATCATGTGAGGTTCACTCCCAAGTTTGTAGACCCCATATGTTTGTGCGGTTCAAAATCGTGCTCAATCATGTCTGAGGGACATTGAAAACTTTTTCCTTCCAGTGGTCTCGTCCTGATCTCTAAAATGTGATACGACCTGTTCAACTTGTAGCTAGAACCTAATGCGTACATTAGACCCGTAGAAAATTAAGTTAAATCGAACCATGTCATTAATCTAGTAAGAAACTCATCTTTTTTCTTCAATAAATGAACAGCAATGAACAATTTTCAAAATACTACAATGCAAGATTATTTGATTCAATTACTAAACTACCAAGACTTGATTCACTGCAATGAGGTAGTATTGAAAATGCCACTGACCTATTTTATTTCTAATGCACTTGCTCATGATCGTGGCTTTAAATAGATCGATTTTCATTTTAGAAGTGGGGGTTATGACAATAAATAAAAACTGTAAAATTCGCGGGAAATTGCTTTGATTGATTAACAATCATGTACAGAAAATATAACAATCATGTACAGAAATAAAATCCATAAGTTTGTGCAATGACCTGGGAGCTTTTGGGCAGTATTGTGTAAGCCATATATAATACTGTATATGCAATGAATGGACAAAAAATCCTAAACCTGAACTCACGAGCCAGCAACTGTATACTGCACCACTTCAATAAGATCACCTGCAAGAACACAAAGAAGAGAGCATTCACGACCCATGTAAACGACGTTCGCGGAAAAGGTGCAAGAAGAGATCGATGGACTAGGGTCGAAGAAAATGAAAACGGCGATGCAAATCTGTAACCACCCAATTACTAACACCTTTATGATTCATGAAACCCACTGCTGCAATAAAAACTCATTTGGCGGCAAAGGGATGGCCACGGGTGAGACTATGGGTTATGTGAATTGGTTGATACTTGATTATCTAATGGAAAGCAGACTGCATTTTTCTCAGACTTCAGGAATTGAAGAACTTGCTTTAACCACGTCTATCGGTAGCTTGATAGCATGAAAGCAAAGGACCACAAACTTTTAAAACCAGTCCGATAGCAGGGGCAGTAGCAGAGGAGCATTACAGACAGAAGCAAAAGAATCAAGGGCATACAAGAGCAGCAGCAATAAAACACCAGTAGTAAGAATACAGAACTAAAACCGGCAATTTGTGTAGCAGAACAAGATTCAAATAGTTCAAGGCGACGTAGCAATAAAACAACATTGACATGAATCCAGAACCAACACCGGCAATTCGAATGAAATAGTACAAGGCAACTTAGCATTACCGCACCATTAGTATGATACGGAAAGAAGCATTCCAACAAATTGTATAAGGCAACTTAGCATTAACACACCATCAGTATGATGCAGAAGTGTAGAACCAACAACGGCAATCTGTGTATCAAAACAAGAATCAAATAGTTCAATGCAAACGAGAATCAAATAGTTCAATGCAACTTTTCTTTATTTCGAAGTACTCACTTGAAATAGTACTTGAATCAAACCAAACCGAGCCTAAAATCTTAAACTAATTATGGTCAGCTACATGTATTTGTTTGCTCAATTGAGCTCTGTCAAGGACTAATCAGATTCATGTCATAAGGATCTAACGGAGGTTTTACGTCCTGGCTGTCAGTAGAAGTTTTGGTAGTATAAAGTCTACCTAGTAAAGTTTTCATATGCTGATGTGTACGGACGCCTTATATGCTCAGTCACAGATAAATTTTCACAAGAAAGTACTACCTCAGAACATCAAGAAACAATGTTGCGGAGTCAAACTTGAAAAGTTACTTCACAGAAAACCCCTCGGAACATGTTACAAAGGTTCATGGCACCCGCAAGATTTAAGATTCTAACAAGAAGAACAAGTTTGTCAATAAAATTAAAGAGTCAAGTAATCACAACAAAATGTGCTGCTACCGCCGCATATGTTACAGTTTGGACAATGGCTCTCCAAAACATCTTAGAGTACAGGATGTAGTTCTCCAAAAACAGAGGAAAAGCAACAAAAAAAGAAAGAAAACAAATTAGATTAAACAAAGAAGATAGAAGAAGAATAAGCATTCGTCACCATCTCAAGTTTCCAAGCTATCCAAAAAGCTCTGCAATTCTTTCAAACCCTCGGCAGAAATGCTCCGGTGCACTTTGGATCTGGGCACCACCAAGTTAGGCGGTGGTTGGGGTTGGAAGCACACCACCACCACTGCCAAATTGTCACCACTCTTCCTCTTCAAAGCCTCCTCAACCACATCCTTGCTACACATGGCGGGATCATTGTGCTCCAGAAGCCGCCTTCGAGCAAAATCCACCGCATTTTGGCTCATAAACACATCCCAGATTCCATCACATCCGATGATGAGAAATTCATCTTCTTCTGTTAGTCTTGTGGTCTTAAGTTCGGGCTCTGCACTAAGCAGGCCACCACCACTATTGCCCTTTAGTCCTTCCATGTGCCAATCTCCTAAAGCACGAGCGACATTAAGTTGTCCATTGAGGTAACCGTCAGACACGTATCCTCCCAAAGCTTCAATGCGCTTCCGTTCATGGAAGCAACCAGGTTTGTGATCCCTCGACATCTCAATTGCTTTGCCTCGGCGACAGAGCACTGCTCGGCAATCTCCCGCATTTGCCACAATCAGAGAACTGCCTCCAGATACAAAAGATCAGCAAAATGAAGGAAAAAATCTCAAAAAGTACACAACACACACATACTCCCCCTGGGTGACACCCTATTGTTATGCTTGTCCCACATACCGAATAGTATTTAGGCTGTGCACGGGTCTAGTTTAAGTGCACCAATTAGTTGAGGAATTCTCAAACAAAAGAATAGGTTGGTTGAGGGAAAGGGGAGAGAGAGAACATTTATGTGGGTAAAGATATTCGAACATAACCAAATATTTTTGTTTTGTTATCCATCCACAAATCCAAGATCCAAAATCCAAACAAAGCCTTAGGATTTTGGTAGCAACTCTCATACTTCAGAGATTCTATATCAGACCCAGACGCAGCTGTTGTTCTGTGGCGATATACACTTGACCTGCTCTTACCCAACCAGGGCACCATCAACTGCTATTGGGTAACCAATTACAGCCACTGGTGGTATAAATAAACTAGTGGCTTTCAACGGATGACCCCAATTTGTATCACTGTATGTTTAGGTTGGGCCTTTGTCCATGTCTATCCATGCAAAGAGCTCAATGGAAAAAAAAAGGATTCATGTATCCGACCCCATTTGATTGGGACATAGCGCTCGGTTTGGTTTGGTTTTGTTATACTAAGTACTTGAGCAAATTTGAGTTAATATTGATCTAGTCCTAGTCCAGGTTGTCAAATCGTGAATCGTATCGAGAATCGAAATGACCCTTTTCAGAATCGGGAATCGTATCGAATCGTGAATCGTAACGATTCGGTCAATTTCTCAAAATTGAATTAGAAAGTAAGTCTATGCATCTACAATGAAAAGATATATAATTAAGCTTATATCACCACAAAATTATTTTTCTATCATACCAAAAAAAAGTATTCAAAGGAGTGGACAAACTATGAGTAAATTGTTAAAGGGTTCCAAAGATCAGAATATTAAATTGTGAATGGTCTTAGTGGACAAATAAAATAATATAAAATGTACATGAATCCAAGAAGTAGATGGGTTATTTACTACTCCGAAGTAAATATACTGTGAAGTGTGGGTGGCCTTGCCCTGGAGTCTGTAGAAATCGACAACACTATAGAGCGCAGAGAAGATGAAAATAAGAAGACAAGATTGCAGCACACTTCAAAATCCCAAAAACTTCGATCGATCTCCCTCCTTTTACTGTTGTTGAAGATCGAAAAGCACCTCAGACATGGGAATGGGAAGCCAGCCCATCTAGTCGAAACCCTAGATGATGAAAACAGGTTTCGAAATCCCAATTAACTTCGAAAAAATTGAGTGTCAAGTGTTATATTTGGGTTTCGACACATTTTTAGGGCTGAAAATTGCGAAAAATTCCCTCTCAAAAGCGTTTTTTTTTTTGGGCCCGACAGACCCGACCCAGATTCAGGAGATACGAATCGTATGTGGATCGTACAATACTAGAATCGATTCTGCGATTCTGCTCCGATTATATTATGTTTGCGATTCTGTGGTGCAGTTCGTATCGATAGAGTAGTGAATCGAATTGAATCAGAGTAGTGAATCGAATTGAATCGTACGATTCGTATCGGGAATCGTACGATTTTTGACAACCTTGGTATCTTGTCATTATTTCATGTTTTCTCTTGTTTGATCTTTTCTTTTGTTTTCTTCCGGGAGAGAAGTTCTATCCTAGTTTCCTAGTTAATATAGCGAGCTCCTTTTCTGATGGGAGCGAGTTCCCTCGGATATTCTGACTTGGGAGCGCGGGAGAGTGTTTATGAGGTGGCTTCACCGCCTCGATAAGAGGATCCTGCTATTAAGCTCTAAATAAGCGTGTTTATTTATTTGATGTATCCTGTATCTGCGCGCACCCTAATGGCTGGCTGGACTACAGCAAAACAATCATATTTACTACCCAAAACTATGCTATCAACTCTCTTCTTTTTTTTTTTATATATCAGAACCTATCAACTCTCTTTGTTCAAGTACTGAGTATAAACAATCATATTTACTTATAATTGCTAAACCATATTTGCACTTGACACAAATTACGAATTGATATATATACTAGGACTAATTACAAAAAAAAAAAATCAGAAAAATCTGTATATTTATTCACATATATTCTGTTACACACGCTCCGACAGAAGCTTTCAACCTTGGATTCTTCAATATCCTCTTGTGCCAGCACTAGCTCCCACTAAGTGCAACCAAGGGTTGGAGGCACAATTGGACATGCCAAAGAAATAGAGAAAGAAATCACAAGACTGGGCATAGTACCGGTCTGTTCCCCTCCTTTTGTTTCCCTATTTCTGCATAATCATGAAGTGCTCGTTCAAGAAACAAAATAAAAGTAGAAATCCACCAAAGGCTCAGCCATACCCAAGCTAATGGGGCCCAGCTACCACCCCAATCAGTACCGTGTTCTAACAGAGCTAACAGCCCAAGATTACATGAATAAATGTCAAAACAAGAAACAAATGAGAGCTAGTCCCACCAAACAGTCTTAACATATGTTACTTTCGACTATATTTAAGAGTGTGCATCATGATAGAATATGTAGAACATTTACTTGACAAATAAGAAAGCTACTAACGTATACTTGATTTAACCAAACGAATACTTGACAAATGTGGATATGTAGAACACTGACCTCCCAACAACGAGAGCTGCCAATGCTGTAGTACCAGAAGCAAGGGCGGCATCCAACAAGCAAGCTTCTGCGAAAGCAGTGTCTGTTTGTAAAAAGGCTGAAGCAACAGCTCTCTCAATTTCCATTGGGAAGTCTTTATCCTCAACTATGAATCTTGGCAAATGGTTGCATGCAAAGTCAGCTGCATGCTTTCCTCCATGTCCATCAAAAACCTGAACCAAGGAAGTTTTACTTTTGCACCTTAATAGAACAAAGTGGCAGATGCAAGATATGTCAACCTACGCTCTCATATCAGATACCCTAATTCATGACCCTGCTGATGTGAAGAATTTTTTTAGGGTTTCAGTTTATTGTTTATGATTCAGGGTAGTTTAGTCCTTTTGTGTTATTAGAGTTTCGCTAAGGTTATCGTTGTTATGTTCAGGGTAGTTTAGTCCTTTTTGTGTTATTAGGGTTTTGCTAAGGTTATTAGGGTTAGCCTTAGTCTTGTAATCTTTCAAGCTTTTCCATTGCAATAATATTGTATGTTAGTTTTTTCCATCTCATTTGCAAAGTCCAATGGTATCAGAGCAATAAGATCTAAGCCTGTATCCGCTCTCTAGCGGGCGGCCTAAGGCTCGCCGATGTCCGCCGGGCACTCTATATGAACTGTTCATCAGAAGCACTGTTCATTAGCAGCAGCACTGTTCATTGGTTACTATTCCACGAAGGCACTATTCATCAAAGTTTCTCATTTGCAAAGTCACAGCTCATTATATGCACATGCAATTCACAGCATCTGACCAATTAATAAGAAACCATTCAGATAGCATCATGGACGAATTTTTCATGCTTTAGAAGTGAAAGCGCAAAAAAAACTAGGTTTGCTGTACATAATCTGCAGGAAACTTTCTGAAAGAAATAAAACCATCATTAAAACAATAATCTGTATTTTACCTTCCCTTCATGTTACAAAAGCGTAATTGTTGAAAGGCCTGGAAAAGCTTAAAGTATAGCTGCAGATATCAACTGTGTGCAACAATGCCGCAATAATTAGCTCACCTGTCTCTATGATCATTCAAAATACATAATGCTTATACAGTATGTATCTGTTGTTATCTCATGTATCCCAGTTTGCCTGACTTTTAAAGTAGGTCTTTTAGTTTTCATTTTCCTCGTATTTTTAGCTATATTTTTCACTTCACATACCAAATATATTTTTTGTCAAATACAGTTTGGAAACTTAATTCTTTAACGTATCTAAAGAAAAACTAAATGTTTTAACCCATCATTATAAAAACTTAACTCGCTATAATTCTTATGGCTCAAGACAACCGGCATTTGTTTTCTAAAAACATTTGCTACAAACGACAACGTGTCCAACAATTTTTAGACTAAAATTCATTATTTTAATTCTCACTCAAATCAATCTCAGTGACTCTTTTCAATTTGGAGTCAAATTTTTTTACCTTTCTGATTCAATTTGAGTAATAAAATAATAGATGGGCTAGTGTCTCTGAGTTTTTTTATCATAGAAGCATGGCCAATACTTTTTTTTGTGTACTTTACATGCATACAAGAAATACTTTTCCTAAATAAATTTTATTCACATTTTTTCAAAGTCTATAAATATTCTTTCTTTATACTTCATCTTTCTAGTTTTACTTTTATTATACATGTTTGCCACCACTAGGTTAAATCCTGACTCCATCCCAGCCAAAAAGTTAATTTGCATTGGAATATGTGAATGGTGTGTTGAAAACAATTTAGTATTTTGTGCATCTTAATCACTATCTCGAGTGGAAGGTTGTTTATGACCAATTATAAGTTAATTCATGCATAATTTTTTAACACTGTCAAGAGAGGAACTAATAAGGTAAATCCAAAATGTTAAAACATTGGTAAAGTACATAAAAATAAAAAACTAAAATTTTTAATCTTCTTCCTTCTGCTTTTAGTTCTTTTCTCTAAATATATGTTCTTATTTTCCAATTTATCTACTCAACAATCAACATCAACTCATATAGAGGTGTTAACGAAAAAACAATGTTGACTAAAAAGGATGTGAAAGAAAGTAGTCTTTCTAAACACTAAACGCAATGTAGATAGATATGGGTCTCCTTTTAAGTGAAACAGAACATTCGAAAAAAGAGAGATAACAAGTAACAGGACAGATTGTCATATAAAAGAGAGTAGAATGGCATTGATTATTGTCCCTAAAGGACAATGGACTGTTTCAGCTGGTGGCCTTCTCTTGACAAGACTAAATAATATAAGTATTGTTTGAACGGAGTTTTAAGCAAAGCCTATTAGGCTGTCAATAGAAGGACCATTTATTTATTTGGAAAAAGGGAACACCTTCAATTGACATTTTGAAGGGGAACAAACATTAGTCAACTGCTCACTCTCTACAAGGACCATAAAAGCTTACTACACTCCAGTAAACTTGCACTAAAAGACTGGTCCCGATCATTATATCAGCAATAATTTCGTCAATTCAAGACATTAAAACATGAAGAGCCACAAGTGTAACAATAGAAGAAACGTACCCCATAGAATGCATTGGGCCCGTCGTTGACATTCTTGAGCCCATAATCATGTATAAAATCATCTACACAAACATATGCATCCTCCATGCATGAGCGGAATCCAATGTCTCCCCATGCACCAGAACGAAGAACAGGAACGAACTCAGTTGCACGGTCTTCATTATTCAGTCTTGGTTCAATAGAAATGCTTCTCGTATTTGACTTCAACAGTTAAAGCTCAAGTTAGAACCTCAGACCAATACTGAACTAGGAAAAACCAAATGTGTGTGTGTGTGAGAGAGACATGTATGCACCAAGACGTGACAAGCACCAAACATTGGATTCACAGAAATCAATATAACTTACAAAAGATAATGGACGTGTTATTGACGTAGTGGTACCAAAGTTTTCATCTTCCTTTATAGAAAACTTTTGAAAAGAAAAAAAAACAACTTTACAGAAGTTAAACTGACAGCAATTATCATCAATTCACCAATACCATGATATTATTTCATGAGAATTCAAGTCATACAACTCGCCATTGATGGAACAAACAGAACATGAAGTTTAAAAGACATAACATACAGTCTACAATTCCAAGCACTCAACGTTACCTACTTAAATCGTCTAAAGATACAATATCAAGGAGCTCAAAAACTAGAAACCAGTATTCAAAAAAAAAATATATATATATATATACAGAACATATCCTATGAGGGCTCCCTCACAAAAAAAGTGCGGGAAAACAGTTGTGGGCCGTTGGATCCTATGTCCTTCATGCGATCCAATGGCTAACAACTGTTTTCCCGCACTTTTTTTTGTGAGGGAGCCCTCATAGGAAACTTCTTGTATATATATATATATATATATATAAACCACTCCCCATATTGTGAGGGATCAATGTTTACCTATAACATAGATCGAAGTCTATAAATCTTAATTCTTACTAGTATTGCACTATTGCAGTAGTTAAACAAGAAGGGGATTGAAGCCCTTTCACAAAGGGTGACTACGAGGCCATTTCTCAAAAGTGTGTAAAATGAATGCCAGATCCTCGAAGAAGCGATAGAAAGTCACGTAATGTAGACATTTGGAATATTCAGAGGTGGCAAATTTTGTACTGGTATCTTTGTCTAATCCTCACCATATGGCCAAAAGATTTAAGTAGATAAGAGGTGGCAGGGTTCTCTCATGACACCTAAAACGGGGGCAAAACTTCAAAATAACAGTGGTCGTAAACAATAAACCCAAGGCATCATAAACCCATCACTAGCAATGCATTTGGTGAGGATTAGATATTGAATACACGCTCCGATTGCACTCACCAAAAATTCGTCACTTCTTCCAATTAATAGAAGAAAACATAAAGCTCAAGGAAAGAAACGTGTAGCTTGCTGCCTAGAAAGCAGTGTTCTAAAAGTCGCTAGTCGGTCCCAGGTCGGATGGCTGCCGACTAGTGCCGACTAGCAACTAGGGGACTAGTACCATGCACAGAGTGACCTATAAATAGTGTTATGCCACCACAGTCCACAGGCTATTTACTATTGTAAATTTGTAACAATTGTAGGGCAACATAATATTTCTGCACATTAGGCAGGTTGTTTCACCATTGAGAGAACTCTTACACTGTTACACATATTTATTAACAGCAGTTCAAAAAGCGTACTCCAAGTCCTTTAACCATTAAGATCCTGCACACAAGTACTACCCTGACCCAAAGAAATATTGATTTAACCATTAAAACCCAATTGAAAATCGAAACAGAAAAGCAATAAATACCAGATGGATATCCTAATAATGATGCTTGATTGATAAATCAATATTCTGAAACATTATCCAAAGCATTCACAAAGAAACTGAACAATAAACAGAACAAACTTCGCAGTAACAAACATATATAGAACCAAATCAGAGAAAACAACAACAATGCTATGTTTGGAATGTCTAAAAAGTCCAGCAAACATTCGTGAGCCTTTTTCAGCTTTAGCTGAACAAATTTCTTCAGCAGAAAAAAAAAACACGAGAAAAATGGTAACCATATTTTCAACTTCTCCTCAAACAAAATTAACTCAAAAACAAGGGAACAAAATTGAACAGAGACCAAAGGAAAAAAATCAGAAATTTCTTTGGTGAACTTCTCATCAGATTCTCATCAATATATCTTAATCTCTCCATCCCATTTTGTTGGGCTCTCATTAGAAAACCAACTATGTAAGGAAACATAATTACTACATGGTACTTCTGTTAACTTTCCAATTGGACTTTTGTTGCTCTCCAACTCCATGGCGCTTTCAGTTTGGTTCAGAGGTACAACCTTTGTAAATTCTAACTTAATTAAGGTAAGAAAAGGAGCAAAATGAGAATGTCACACTACCTTTTTAGGAAACTTTTAAAAATGGACAATTTGTCTTCGACATACCAAAATGAAATACTGCCCTATCTTTGTGGAAGTCATTAGTCCTGACTAGAGAAATCGAAATAATAAAAGAAAAAAAGGGGGAAAAAGAAAAAGAAAAGAAATCACGAAAAAAAGAAAATTTAGAATGAAATTAAGAAGTTTAGGCAATCCAGCCACAAATCTATCAACCGAAATGATAATAAATTAAGAAGTTTAGACTACTGACCAGAGATGCGTGACGGACCAAGGACTTCTTAAAGGGCGGCACCGGGGCAACACGTGGGCCAGTGAAACACTGCCGGTAAGCGGCGGCAGTGGCGGCAAGAGGGTGGTTGGGAGGACGTCCCTCGCTGGAGCTCCCATTCTCCAAACAATTCACTACTTCACCACTTCCCTCCATTCTCACAATTAACCATCACACCCTTCCTTCCTTGTCCTATAAAATTTCCACACCCCAAAAACAAAACCGCTCCACTTAGTAGAGAGAGATGTGACAGAAACTCACTATAAACACAAAAACAAGGGCTTCAGGCGATTGATATGCCGCTTCTCAGGTTCGAATGGTTCAGAGAGAGAATGGAACTAGGGTTTTACTGCAAAACATAAGCATATATCGATATATGTCGTTGTACAGGAAAATTACAAAAAATTACTAGTAAATTACGCTAAAAATACGGGCTTGAAGCGATTTATACGAGTTCTAGGGGTTTGATTTGGGGGGCGTGTAATTCTAGGATTTTAGCTGGGTTAAACTGCAAATGATTCTAGGGTTTTGGATAAAACTTCGTAGATTGAGAGAGAGAGAGAGAGAGAGAGAGAGAGAGAGAGGCGGATTGTTGAATGGGATCTGTTTTCAAATCAAACTGGATTTTGCCGTTTTCGTTGTGTTGAAAAAGAAGTGTATTTCTTATTAGGTGACGTGAGAAGGAACGGTGTCGTGCCAAGACGGGGAGCGTGGTCTCCGATCACGTGGCCTTTTGCTTTTTGATAAAAAAGTTGCGCTCGAAGTCTGGAGATCTAGAGGTAACAACGGGACTAGTGATAAAAGTTTGGTGGCAAATGAAATCGAATACAACACAAAACACCTTAGACAGGCCCACGGGAGCAAACCCAAAATGCTCGTTTGGTTGCGGCCAAAAGTTTGGAATGGGAAAAAGGGATAATTTATGGGCTCCGGTCCACTTTTCTCTCTATTAATTCCAACTAAGGATTAATGCATCTGTTAATTACGTGCAAGTCTTAGGCGATAAGTGAAGTTACATTGTTGCCCTTGTTAATTTAACGTGTTGGTTTTTATCACATTTTGTTTTATTCTCTTCGAAACATAAATTCGAAAGTCTCATTGATCATTCTCTTCGCGCCTTACACATATTTCATAGTGATTTTGTTTCTTGTTGATCGTTCCCATTGATTGTCAAATTAATTGTGACTCAATATAGTGGTTAAACTCGTTAGGCACTCCTAGGACGGCCGGACACCTTCTAATTTCTAGGACCGAGTACTCGGCGCCTAGTCGGACAATTAGTAGGGATAGTCGGTCTAGTTGGGTTAGTCGGGCTAGTTGACAAGAGGCGTTCTAGTGCCTAAGCGGCGAGTACTCGACCTTCCAGATTTTCTTTTAGAACACTGCTTGCACATAGATTTGATAATTTCGTTGAATTGATTCTTCCAATTACGATTGGCCAATTCTATTCGCAACCATGGAATGGCTAAATTCAACCCACTTGTAAGAACCCGTATGAAAAATCACTTTTTGGGGAAGTTTCGATTTGGCCGATAAAAAATGCCGGTAATTGTTCATTGGATTTTTCTAATCACAACGGCATAATTGGAAGTTATTTTTAAGTAAGGCAAAGTTGTCTTTCACCCATTTTATTCGGAGAAAAATCTGTCGTTTTTCAGTTTTGTACTAAAAGTGGGGGGATGAGATTTTGATGTGATTAGAATTTTAAAATTTTAGAAATGCCATTGTTTCCAAATGGGGGGTACTTCCTTATTTTCATAAATAAATTAAAGTAAAGAAAACTCAGTATTGTGGTCACATACTATATACACAAGTGACATTTGGGTGTGAGGGGTAATTAGGGGGTTATAATAAGTAGTGTGTGGGGCAAATTTGCAAAAAAAACAAAATATCTCACTCTCCCTCTCTCCTCCACCGATCGGCTCACTCTCCCTCTCTCCTCTCCTCCATTTTTGCACACTTCAAGCTCAAAACTCTCCCTCCTCACTCAACATCTTCAAGAACTAAGGTCATTTTCACGTTCTACGCACCGTGGGGAGCTTGGGTCACCTTGGATTCGCACCGGGACCACAAGATTCGGGATTGGGGGTTTTCTAGACCTAGGGTTTCATTCATGTCCATTTTTCAAGCAAATCCTTGAGGTAGGGGAAACAATGTCTGAGTTCTATCGTAAACTGAAATATATTAATTCACATGAATGCGTAAAAAGTAAACTTACCACACTGTCGATGGAAACACCTAATATTTTCGTGTTTAACTTCTCAAATTCTGCAAAGCGGTCGCTGAAGGCAGTAATCTCTATAGAATTGGCCATAGTCAGTGTAGGGGAGGTCAGCGCGAGGCCCCCGTTGACTAAAGTCAACGTTGACCCACCATTGAGATCATGACAAGTGTCACCCAGGTGGCGCAATGTCCGTGCGACACGTGGCACTCTTCGCGGAGGGATTCGCGCGCGGGGGGGGGGGGGGCGCTGACGCAGGCACAAGTCTTCGCATGAAGGGGGCCACTGGCGCGGGACCCTCTCGTGCAAGGCGCCTCTGTGGCGTGCACCCCAAGCCTAATAAGGGCGGTGCTTGGATGACCAGGGGCCATCCGAACAGGAGAAAAGCCCATGGCCCAAACGACTAGCGTGGCCCAGAACATGGGCGAGAACACAAAGAAGCTAGTCTGATTTAGCCCAGGTAATTATACCTGCTGACGTCTAAAGGCAAGACCCCGGAGGCCCCCTGAGGCTTGGCTGCGGTATAGGCGCGACCGAACAGGTCGCGACCTTGCCCTAACGGGAATAAGGGAGATCTAGTGGTTTGGTGGCTAAGAATAAGAGGCTCGCTGCGCAGGGGAATGGCTCGTCACCGCGCGGGTCAGCTGCGCGGTGATACCATCACCCATACGATCAGGTTGTACGGAAAGGACACGTGTTATCATATTATAGGATGACAGTCTGGCACCTTATCATTGGTTCAGGGTGCCTATAAATATGGGACATTCCCTTTCAATGCCTAGAGGTTGGTGAAATACTGGCAGAGGCATATGTCATTCTGGAGAGAGAAAAGGGAAACCACTGATTGAGAGGAGAACATTCTCTTTGCAAGTTGGTCCCCATCTCCTAGGTCACCAAGGGTACCATGGATTAGACTGAGAGCAATCCACTGCCTTAGTCCTTTCTGTGCACACCTGCTCTTATTCTTCACCCTTCCTCTAGACCACCTTATTCTCTTTCCTAATGTGTCTTTACTGTTGATTATTCATACCTCTCCAGCTCATCATAGTTGGATATAGCAAGAACCATCCCCTACATATAGGCGACTCTGCTGCGGAGGTTGTTTAGTTAATGGTAAGCACGAGAAGTGGTCTACAAACTTCGAGCATGGCAGCACCAATAAACCACGCCAACCTTGTTCTCGACGGCCCACCGCTGATAGAGGATGCTACCTCCAGCCAAGTCGGAAATGAATCCGGAGGAGCTCCAGCCATAGAGATAATCCACGCCATGCGAGCTAGCATCACGCAGATGCAAACTACTCAGACGCAGTTACTCGCTGCCATCGCCGGTCTCATAGAAGTCATCACTGCCGCCCTACCAAGAGCTCCACCAGCAACGGTGACCCAGCAGATCCATGCTGGAGTCCAACCACCTGTGCTTCCGCGGGCCGAACAGGCTCATGGAACCTAGGGGGTGGCACCTTTAGCTGGTGGCTTTGGTGCTCAAGTCCTTATTCAGCCAGTAATCCCTGTTCATCCTGCCTTGCTAGGAAACCCGGGCCCACAAACCACGGGAACTGGTTCTGTACACCAGAGGGCGGCACTGGGAGAAAACGCCGGGCCACAGGCGGTGACCCTGGCAGAGGTACAGGCCCTATTACAAAGAGAAAAAAACCAGAACAACATTTCCCTCCCTCCAAAGCCCAGATATCCAGCCACCGTACCCCATGGCTATTCTTCAGATGCCATATCCAGAGGGGTACGCACCACTAAAGTTCACCAAGTTCGACGACAAAGAGGGTAATGCACAAGAGCATGTGGTGCGGTTTATCGAAACCCTAGGGACCTTTTTTGGGGAAACAAACCTCAGGTTAAGAAAGTTCTCCAAATCTCTAACCAACAGGGCATACACGTGGTATGTCAACCTGACCCCCTACTCTATAATATCATGGGAAGACATGGTTAGCCGCTTTTACGCCAAGTTCTTCCAAACGCGTGAGAAGATAACCAGTCTATCCCTCGTCAAAGAAACTCAGGGCCCCAGTCAAGACATCATTGACTACATCAAGTGGTTCCAGGACCGCGCCGTTGATTGCCTCGAGCCAGTAGAGGAAGAGTATCTAGTGGAAATTTGTACCGCGGGTCTCCTGCGTGAGTATCAGCCATTCTTGGTTAATGTCAAGATCCACACATTTGCCACGTTGCTGGAAGCTACATATAAGCTGCGCCATACAGTAAAACCACCCGCGCGAGAAGGTTGGAAGCCTAGAAAGTCACACTCAGTCGCCGCAGCTGCAACTTCCGCTCCATCTTCGCGCAAGTCGCAGGGGGGAAGGGGCAGCGGCGGAAATGGCAACGGACGTGGCGGGTGGAGTGGCAACGGTAACGGACGTGGCGATTGGAAAAAGAAAAAAGTATACAAAGAAGGAGTGGGAGCTCCGGACTACCCCTACAGCGTCGAGGAGTTAAAAGCATTGGTAAAAGAGTGGATAGCAGATGGTGGCCTCACGCTACCAGATATCGAGGTCGCGCCCTCGCGCGCAGACAGAGAAAGTCCTAATTACTGCATGTTTCACAGACACACAAAGCACCCCACTAGCGATTGCTGGACCTTAACAAGGATTTTCAAGAAAAAGTTAGATAACAACGAGTTGAGAATCACCACCAAGGCACAGGACGTGCGCACGCATCCTTATCCTGAACACGGGACAGCCAACATGGCTGAGTGCTTTGAGTTCATACGCGAAACAGAAGAGGAGGATTATGGTTGTGATTATGATTATGAGGAGGTATATATGACGTCTTTCTACGATGGTTCGATGATATCGCAGGATATGATACCCCAACGGTGGCCACTCTCGATCCAGAGAGTGGAGTCAAGATCTTGTTGAATAGCACAAAATTCAGGCAATTCTATGATGGAATGGGGTTCACACCCGACGCAAGATTCAAGATGACGAAAGCCATTCTGGCTATCGCGCAAGAGGGCCACGAAGCTTGTGCTGCGCAGGGAGGATCCCTCCCTAGAACGATAAAGGATGAGTCAAATGTTATCTCATTCTCCGACTTCGACCGCAGGATTTCTCACCCGCACAATAGACCCTTATACGTTACGGCGCGAGTCAATGGTGTGGAACTGAAGCGAGCCTTCATGGACGGAGGAGCGTCCATCAATATCATGCCGATGTCCACTCTGCAAAAGTTGGGAGTCCCGGAGGACCGGATCGTGAAGTCGCTTATAGGAATCACTGGGTTCCAAGGAGACAAGAAGGAGTCCCTGGGGTATGTTATTATCGATCTCGCAGTCGGGCCCATCCGCACTGCTACTAAATTCCACATTATTGACGCACAGACAAACTACCACATAATATTGGGTCACAGTTGGATGCATCGCTTCGCGGTCATCCCATCTAGCTATCATCAGTGCCTCAAGAGTTTCGGACTGTCTCCGGACTATCTCTGGAAGAGTTCCAAACCCACTCGGATCTCTTGAAGGAATTCGAGGATGTTTTTGCATGGTCACACGCAGATATGCCTGGCATCGACCCCGAGATTGTGGAGCATCGAATCCCACTTTTCCCAGACGCAAAGCCTGTCAAGCAGAAGTTGAGGAAAATGAGACCTGATTGGGTGTTGGAAATCAAGAAGGAAATTCAGAGGCAGAGAGACACTGGGTTCTTAATGGTAACAGAATACCCTCAGTGGGTTGCAAACATCGTTCCTGTCCCAAAGAAGAACGGAAAAATTCGAGTCTGTGTAGACTTCAGGGATCTGAACAAGGCCAACCCTAAGGATGATTTCCCACTGCCACACATAGATGTACTTGTGGACAATACTACAGGTCATGCACTTCTTTCTTTCATGGATGGCTTCTCGGGATACAACCAGATTCTCATGGCTCCCGAAGACCGCGAGAAAACTACTTTCACGACAGAATGGGGCACTTATTGTTACAGGGTCATGCCCTTTGGACTAAAGAACGTCGGGTCAACCTATCAGAGGGCGGCTACAACATTGCTACATGACATGATCCACAAAGAAGTCGAAGCCTACGTGGATGACATGATTGCCAAAGCCAAGGAAAGGGAAGAACATTTGCCCACCCTCAGAAAATTCTTTGAGAGGATTCGCAAGTACCGGTTGCGCCTCAATCCTGAGAAATGCATGTTTGGCGTCACAGCCGGAAAGATGTTGGGATTCATGATCACTACACGAGGAATTGAAATAGATCCTTCCAAAATCAAGGCTGTTCTCGAAATGGAGCCGCCTCGGACTGAGAAGGAAGTACGAAGCTTTCTCGGGAAGATTCAATTTATCAGCAGATTCATCGCCAAGTTAACCACAACTTGCGAGCCGATGTTTCGACTACTCAAGAAGGATGTACCATTCAAATGGGACGACGGATGCCAGAAAGCTTTCGAAAACATCAAAAAGTATCTTCAGAGCCCTCCAGTGCTGATGCCACCAACAACAGGGCAACCCCTCATCATGTACTTATCTGTTACCCCATCAGCAATGGGATGCATGCTTGCACAAGAAGGCGAAGGCGGCAGTGAGAAGGCAGTCTATTACATTAGCAAGAAGATGGCTGGATGCGAGGAGCGTTACACCTCCTTAGAAAAAGTTTGTTGGGCTTTGATATGGGCTTCCAAGAAGTTGAGACACTCATGTTAGCCTACTCAGTGAGGTTGATTTCTCGGATGGACCCTCTCAAATACCTGTTCGAGAAACCAGCACTCACAGGTAAACTAGCACGTTGGTTGCTCCTGTTAGCCGAATTCGACATCAAGTACGTAACTCGGAAGTCTGTGAAAGGAAGAGCTGTCGCTGAATTTCTGGCCGATCATCCCGGTAGAAGGTCCAGAAGATGCAAGTTTTGAGTTTCCCGACGAAAACGTCATGACCACAACCAATGAGGTGTGGTTGCTTTATTTTGACGGGGCTGCTAACCAGAAAGGATTCGGGATTGGAATTCTACTTATCTCACCCGAAGGGTCGCACATCCCTCTTGCTTTCAAGCTCAACTTCGAGGTCACTAACAACCAGTCCGAATATGAAGCATGTATTGTGGGGATGGAAGCTGCCCTAGAAATCGGCGCCAAAAGATTGGAAGTGATCGGAGATTCCAACTTGGTGGTTTCACAAGCAAACGGCGACTGGAAGGTCAAGGAAGACAAACTGAAACCTTACCATAAAGACCTTGACAATCTGATCCATCGATTCCAGATCGTCACTTTCACTCATGTGCCCAGATTAAACAACCGGTTTGCCGATGCTTTGGCGACATTAGCTTCAATGGTAGAAATACCCAATGGAGTCAAGCTCCGACCAATTCTGATTGAACAAAGGGACAAGCCTGTTTACAAATACGTCATGGTTATTGATGAGCCGGACGATGGTCTTCCTTGGTATCACGACATCTGGAACTTCGTTGAGAAAGGCGAATATCCGACTGGGACTGACAAGAAGGACCAGATTGCTCTCCGGAAACTAGCTTCTCACTACATCATTTGCGGGGGCAGGTTGTACAGAAGATCCTACTGCGGGATGCACAAGCTGTGCGTGAACGGCGAAGAAGCCACCAGAATCATGGAAGAAGTACACAACGGAGTGTGTGGCCCTCACATGAACGGAACCATGCTAGCTAAAAAAATCTTGCGACAAGGGTATTACTGGTCTACCATGGAAACCGAATGCATTGAATATACAAGGCGGTGTCACAAATGTCAGATTCATGCCAATCTCATGCACGTACCACCGACGGAACTGCATTCTATGACTTCACCCTGGCCTTTCTCTACCTGGGGCATTGACGTCATCGGCAAAATCACCCCAGCCGCTTCAAATGGGAACAAGTTCATCCTAGTTGCTATCGATTACTTCACCAAGTGGGTCGAGGCTGCCTCCTACACTACCCTCACAGCGGTTCAGGTCGTTCATTTCATCAAGCAGAACATTATTTACCGGTATGGAGTACCGCATGCATTTGTATCCGACAATGGCGTTCACTTCAAGGGTAGAGCCGCCGAGGTTCTCGAAGATTTTGGGATCCAGGTCCACAAGTCAACTGTCTATCGGCCACAAACCAATGGGGCTGTGGAAGCTGCCAACAAAACCATCAAGTCAATACTAGAAAGAACCACTCAGTCTACGAGAAATTGGCATGAACAACTGTCGTTAGCACTTTGGGGATACCGGACATCCATCCGTACTCCGACAGGGGCAACACCCTATTCTTTGGTCTGCGGTATGGAAGTCGTCCTCCCCATCGAACTTGAAGTACCATCTCTGAGGGTCATGATAGAAGCTGACATTGAGGAAGCTGAATGGCAAAGCGCGAGGTTCGAAGAACTCATGTTGTTCGACGAAAGAAGGCTCAAGGCCTTGTACCATGTTCAAGGATATCAACGCCGAATCACGCGCGCTTTTAACAAAAAGGTCAAGACCAGGGATTTGCAAGAAGGAGATATGGTTCTGAAGGAGATCCGGGCTCCAGTTTTCGATCCACGAGGGAAGTTTCGGCCGAAGTGGGCAGGGCCATACATCATCAAGAAGATCTTGTCGGGAAGCGCAACTCAGCTTATCGATCTCGACGGCAACGAGTTCTCCACATTGGTCAACATGGATTAGCTCAAGCGATACTACCCCTGAAAGAAGCTCGCTGGACTGAAAACCGCAAGGGCGGGCAGTGCCAGGCAAAAATTAGAGCAAGTCTGTTAGGCCGAAAACCCACATTGGGTGGCCTAAGCAAAATTCAAGACAAATCAATCAAAAGAGCTCGCTAGACCGAAAAACCCGTAAGGGCGGTACTAGGCAAAAATCAGAACACAAAAGGAGAGTAAAAATACTCGAGTGAACCCTAGCCAAAATTGCAGTCACGAACTACGTCATGACCTGATTCCTTCTTAAGGATACGTAGGCATCCTCACATTGGGGACCGGTCGCAACCTTCTGTAACATCTCTTAAGCTGATCCATAGCCGTCATTTGCGCTTACAATCACAATCAATGAGAATCGAAGCATAAAACTTTCACGATTCACTTTTATTCAAACTAATTTCTTCGATTACATGGCTGAGCATGAATCTTTTGCAAACACAAAGGCAAAACATGGGCCCACATAAAACATGTCATGGGTCAGCAATTTATTTCGGATACATTAAGACTAAGGCATATGTCAATTGTGATTCCCACTCTCTCTTGCTTCAATTTCTTGTGCCAACCATATCTTGTAACACCCCGAAAGCACAATGCTGAGATTCTGATCTCTGGGAACTGTCACACGCTCCCTCCAAGTACGCTGATAAGCTTGGATAGTCGCATGATTGAAATTTGGCGCGACAAAAGCTTCAGGATACACAAATGGTATCGATTGATCAACGCCCAGCTGGCGAAGAATACGGTAAGGAATGTAAAAGGTCCAGCCAGACAGACTCGCCAAGACGACCTTGTGACATCTCATGTTGCTCACCGTCATGGTCGGACGATCCATCCAGGTCAAACGCTAAGAGACTGTGTCCTCTCTAAGCTGGGAAAACACTTGAACCCAACCAGAAACACTCCTGTGAAACTCCCGATACTCTCTTTGAACAAAGCCTCGTGTTTCATGGACCCTGTTCCACGACACCGCCTCCAGAAGAGCAGCCTTATCACACAGCCAAGTCTGCATGAGAGAGAACAAAAGACAGAAACCTTAGAAAGCCTAAACCCGAGCGTTGAGGTAAAAAGAGAACGAGAAAGTCAAACCAGAAAAAGGAGAGCTGAGTGAGAAACCTACATGTAGGAGCAAAGCACTGCCTTCAAAAACATTGGTCCGCCCAGCATGAACTTTATCCAAACCCATCAAAGTTTCAGCCAGAACCATTGGAGCCACGTCTTTGCGCTCCTCAATCTGCTTGGCCACTCCTATCAGTGCTGCATCTGCCTGATTACCTGTGCGAACAAACAGGAACGCTGCAAGAATCACGAGGCACAATGCAAAGCCTTCAGGTTGAAACTGATTAATCAAACGCGAGATGTTAAACACACATCCCTGGATCATGGACCTTGCTGCATATTTACTCAAGCCCAGCTTTGAGGACAACACATCAGCGTAATTCACTCCCTGAAGAGGAACAATGGGAGTCTCCAGATCAAAACCTCCAAGGTACGCATGAAACTCTTTCGCCGTGGGGCATAACTCTTGAAGACCGAAGCGAAACACATGCACTTCCGGATCCCAGAAATGGACAGCAGCATGAAGCAACTCAGGACGTATGGTTACATCCCGAACGTAACGCATAGACGCCAACCTGTGATCTCTGAAATTCAGCCAACCAAGACCGTCAAGCTCATCAAGCCAAAGGACGAACCAAAGTTGAGATGCTAACAGCCATTTGAAGGATGTGGAATGAAGGATATGATTTCCAGGATATGAATGCTATTTATAAAGCAAGGCGCCCGCCTCGATAAAAGTGCCACGTCGAAGAACGTGAAGGTAAATTCTGCAAACTTTCCAAGATAGATTACCATTCAGCATTTCAAGGTTTCTGAAAAACATGCATTGGGAAGCCAAAAACAGAGCTCAGATTGCAGCAGAACACAGCGTCAGAAGTGGGGCCCAGATGCCGGCGCCGTGCGGCACTATGCCTGCACCGTGCGGTATTATTTTCTATGCCGTGCGGCATACTTGGCTATGTCTAGCCAAAATTCCAACTTTGGCACTCCGGGACCCATTCCAAGCTCCTTTTGCCCATTTCTTCTCGTACATACAACCCAAAAAGAGCGTCAAGGGCCTAATGGAAGAATCGTTCCACGTTCTTAAAAGAATATCTCGAAGGACGGGTGTACCGAAAGACCCCGGATACAAGAGCTTTGGATGAAATTTTGCAACTTCTTCGCAAACTCTCGGGATGTTCGTTCAAAGCAAACATTGTTGCATACGTTCGGGATTTATCGAATCAAAATGTCTAGCTTCGGGGCGTTATTCACTCTAAAAACTTCTCTCTTTCATCATTTTTTTCAGTTCTTCCCACAAAAAGCCCAAAAGTGTCCAAATTATGTTTCAAACTCATGTATATTACGTTCCCCCACGGAGTCTCTTGTCATGCATTCTCAGTGCCAGGTTTGGTTTTTAAAATTCAAGTCTTTGTTAATGTAAGTCATTCTACATACATGAAAAATGCGAATTTCATAAAAACCAAAACGATATCCATGTCATAAGAAGAATGTACATCTATCCAGGGGCAAAACAGGCCCAAAGATCATCAAAACTACTACCATGGCACGCAGGCCGTATCTATAAAAAGAAAAGAAAAGAACGGGCAAACAGGCGCCCAAATCAAAAAGCAGGCACGCAGGCCTATCCTACCTACTCAAGCACGAGGCCTCTTCCGCGAACGAGGCCTAAGCTCCTCAGACTCAGCAGGACCTGTGTCCTCCTCCTCGCTGCTCTCTACCTCTCTGATAGACCACCGTGACGGCGGAGCCGAACTCCCTGGTGCACTCCCTGTCACGCCCTCAAATTTAATAACCTAAATATACAAAATATCCACGTGGAACAAGTCAAAAGTCTCACAATTTCTCTTTGAATAGTCAAAGTCAACAAATACATTCTCACCAATACGAATAAACGGGTTCTAACTACTAGCGACCATAGCCCGAATGCATAAATACCAAGTTTAAAAATTATTACATTGGCCAAAATAGTCAAAAGGATTAACATATGGAAGTTACAAAACCATCTTTCAAAAATATTAGACAAAGATGGGAAAATAACTTCGTGCATGTACAAGCTCCATGTATGCACACTTCACAAGCAACCCATCTCATGCTCCATGCCGAGTACCTGAAAATTGATAGGTTGAGCTCACTAGCCCAGTAGGAAAACTATTCTACTAACGCTAGGTGTATAAACATGATACATGCACATTGGATGAGTATAGTGGTGGACACAACCAATGTATAAGGTTAGGATGAAAGGAAGGCTATTACTTGATCAAGAAGTAACCAAAATGTATCCAAGTGTCCAAAATACGTCTAAGTGTTCCAAAACAATTTTAAGTATCCAACCAAAGTCCAACTAGTTTCCAAAATCCTCATTTTCGCATTCCAAAAGCCAATTTTCGCCAAATACGCCAAGTTAACCCAATTACATCAAAACTGACATTTCATAAGAAAATATTCATCAATTTTATTAGGGAAGTATCCCTCTGCCGGATTTCATGGGCTCCGTGCACCCCTGCCGGATTTCGTGGGCTCCGTGCACCCCTGCCGGATTTCATGGGCTCCGTGCACCCCTGCCGGATTTCGCGGGCTCCGTGCACCCATGGCTAGGGACACCAAACGGGTGATCCCTAGAGTTCATTTTATCCAATAACATCAATTCAAAACCATTTGTCTCTCAAAATTTCCCAAAAGCCCCATTTGTTCCAAATGTTCACCATTTTCGCCAAAATGTGTCAACCGACGCGTGTCCGATACATAAAACATAAAATTTGTTAATTCACGTGTCCAAGGGTTAATTTTATGAATTCAAAGTGGATTCGGTGTTCAAAATGATGGTATGGGTCAAAAACACGAAGATATGGACGATCGGGGACCAAACGGGCATCAAAGGGTGGCCGAAAGCCACCCCAAAACAGGGGACAGCCACTGGAAAACAGGGGCAGCAGCTCCACTGCCCAGGAAATGACAGATTTTCACCATTTTAGGTGTGGAATTTCAACCCAAACATAAATGTGAAGCTTAGGGCCAAAAATTTGACATGTAGAGTGATTAATTGGCTTCAAGGGAGTGCAAATCAATCATCAATTGCATCAAACAAGCTCTAGAATCATAGATCACAAAATTTAGCTCAAACAAACAAACTATGAGAGCAAAGCATGAATTTGATGGCTTGGAGCAACAAACACAAGATATATGCAATACATCATATAGATACAACTAGAGGGAGTAGAATTTGTCTTCCTACCTCAAGATTTGAGCTTGAAATGAGTGGGTAAATGAAAACCCTAGCCTCCTATGAGCTCCAACCCGGAATGTGTGCTTTCGGTGCGAAATAAATGCAACCCAAGCTTCAAAATGTGTAGAGGAGGTGATTTTAGGTGGGGTTTATGAAGGGGACTTGAGGTTTTGTGGATTCTTGGAGCTTTGAAGCAAGAAAAATGGAGGAGAGGAGTGAGAGAGAGGCTGTCGGGCAGAGAGAGGGAGAGAGGGGACTGATTTTTGTAAAAATGCAAGAATATAATGCCTTATATACTCTCACCCCATTACACTTTCACCCCAAAACTTCCAAATGTACTTTAAGAATACCCAAATGCATTTAAATGCTCTCTCTTCGACCCCTAAAGTCAAAATTTAATTCCTCACATTACCCAACATTATTCCGGAAAGATTATGTAAAAATACGGGTCCTTACACTCCCTCTCGGTCTGTCAACAGAAGGCTGACGCCCTCGAAGTACTCTGTCGGAAGGAGAAGTCGTGGGACCACCACCAGCTTGCTTCATCAACGGCCTCCTGCGCCCAGTACTCGGAGTAGAAGGACTACGACCAGTTCTACGTCCTCCTCCCCTGCTAGCCCCGCTGGCTCCTCTCACAGCCCTGCCAACACCAGTACTTCCAGCCCCGGCTGCACCACCCCGGGGACCTCCACCTCTGGCACCTCCACCCTGGCGCACCACCACCTGCCGGTACCTCGGCCTCGGTCTCTCACAAGATCGCCACCGCGAGCTCGCCTCCGCCTCCCGAGCCCCGCTACCACGGCTCGGTCCACCTCTGCCAGACCGCCCTCTCGAAAACCACTCCGGCTCGGCTCGGGACGCACCACTGAAAGTCACCTATCATCGACGGCGCACTAAAGCCTCCAAGTCCAAATTCAGGTGATAGGACTCGACGCCCGGTGGCAGAAATGCAAAACAAAACAAAGCATTTCATGTATTATCAATAATGCACAAGGAAACATAAAGCGCAAAACATGTTTTCTTTCTTTTACAAAGTTACCCGAATGTAAGCAAGGTCTAGCGGAGGTGCAACGCGAGGAACCTCCAACACTCCCATCATCCCTCCGGAGTCTCGCACCTCTATCTCTCTCCTCAACACCGGCAAAGCTGTCTCCAAGGCGGCTATACGGGTCTCCATATCCAAGAAATCGCCAAGTCGCCAACCAGAAGCTCTCATAGTCCTGGAGAACTATCGAAAGGAAGCACGGTGTCCAAAGACGGTGTACCTCTCTATCTCTTCCCATGTGTACTCGTCACCCCAGTCAGTACGCCAGGGGGGTATGCGCCCGGTATCGAAGTGCGCCAACTCGAGGGACCGACGAGGCACCCTCTCTCCCAAGTACCACGGCAACCGTACGGGGACTCCAAGAATCGCCCCGTGTCGCTCGCTCCGCTCCGCTCCAAGTCGGGCCGGGCCGCGCATCCTATGCATGCCACCTCACCTGCAAGCAAACTTAATTTCTTCAGAAAAGCTGGAAACATAACAGAAAGCTCAAAATTGAAAGCGACACAAGATTCGGGATCTTACCGTGCTACCGTCAGTCTGGTCCAAGAAACGACGGAAGTCATTCACTCTCCCTGCATGTACGCTGCCTCCTCGGTGCTCTCGGTCCCACTTCGCTGCTCGGGGAATCACCTCCTCATTTTCATGACTATTCGCTGGAGGATACATCCCTAGCACCTCATAAGCCCACACCTGCATGGTTAAAGGGTATTATCAGCAAGCAACAATCTACATGGCAAAATCTCAAGAACTGGAAGAAAAACATGTAAGAGTTTTTACCTCGAGCACTCTCCAAAAGCCTCCAAGGCTCGTCCCAACTCCACGACTAGCGGCACCCAAGAAATAGTAGAGGGTACAAAGGGCAGCGCCTCCGAAGTCTAAGCTCGCCACTCTACCCAAGTCTGCCAACGCCGGGAGCCAACCCAAGTGAACCTCACTCCGCCTGTTCGGAAACAGGGACACACCAAACAAGTAAAGCAAGTAAGCTCTGGCCATCTGAGCCACCTCTATCGGTGACTCTGGCTCATGGTCCCACAAGGCTGGCAAGTGGTCGCACCTCACCATAGACTCTCCGTCGCCTATCTCTCTCCCCAGGAAGTACCTCACGGCTGCACTATCTCTGTGTAGCCCCGAGTCGAACGGAACCGGCTCGCCGCCTACTCTCAGACCTGTGATCGCCGAAAAGTCCAAAGGCGTCACAGTTATCTCCGTGAACCTCAAGTGAAAAGTGTTGGTGGTGTCCCACCAACGCTCAATCAGAGCTCTCAGCAACCTGCGGTCCGCCCGCGTCGGCAGCAGAAGTCGAATAAAAGCCATGAAGCCCGTGCCCTCGATCACCTCTCTCACTGCCCCAGGCAAGCTCCTGAAGCGCTCCAAAGAGTCTGACGAACCTCCGTAGACCGACAAAGAGACGTTTCTCTGTTTCAAATGAGCAAAAGCAAGTTTTTCAAAAACAACAGCAATAGGCAGCATGCAAGTGCAGGAATTCAAGACAAGTACAACGATTGAAAGCAACAATTAACGTACGTACCAGTGGATGTGCAGAAATGTGGGTCTCCAGGTCCCTCAGCAAGGTCGTCTCAGCGTAGAACAGGTGTATCGGCGAATACACGTCAGACCCCATCGGTATAAAGAAGTGCACCCGTGGCACGTAAGTCTCAGGATCGAACGGGGGCCTCACCCTCTGAGCTCTCTCCACCTCCGCCACCAAAGACATGAGAGCACCCTCTCCTGCACCTGCACCCTCTCCTGCAGCCTCAGCCTCAGCATCTCTCTGTCTCTCCTCAAGGAACATGTCCTGAACGTGCTCAGGCACTCTCTCCTCGGTAAGAGCCTCAGCAAAAGTCGGATCCTCCTGAAGGGTCCGTGCCAAGTCCTCATCTCTCACTCCCTCCCTCCAGCGTATCGGCCATAGTATAGCCTGGAGTCCGGGAAGAACCAACTACAGCAGGAACAACTACTGGGTCCGAAGCTTCAACCTCCATCTCCTCACCTCCACTGCTCGAATCTCGAGCCTCCTCTACCACCACCTTCTCCTTCCCCAAATCCCTCCTAAACACAGGGATGACAACTGGCGAGTCCTCTCCTCTGATAGGCACCTGAGTAATCAGAGAAGCACTCAGAAGATCACTAGGTACCAAGCTCTCCTGCGAACCCATATCTACACCCTCCCCGACGGCTCTCTGCTCAACCACGACGTGAATACCTCCGATGTCCATCTCCATCTCGGAAAGTTGTGCACCCGTGCCTGGCACGTCGACCTCCATGGGTACAGAACCACTCTCGCCACCCTGCATGGCAACATCACCGCCCCCCTCAGGCCGATCGGTATCAACACCACCCGCCGGGACCCCGCTTGCAGCTATAGCGTCGGGACCACCCCCAACCAGATCGTGGATCTCAAATGTTCTGACAGAATCATCATGCAGCGCCACTGCGCGCGACACTCCGCCACCAGACTCCGCCGTACGAGGCTCGACCTCAGTCGTACGGGAGGGTTCTTACCCAATCAGTACCGCGCGGTGTTCTGTACCATCAAAACTCATTATAGCCGCACCGATTCCAGTCGAAGTTGGATTGCCCATGGCCGATTGGGTCGCCGTACTCGCTTCTACTTGAACCGACGACGATGGGTGCCCCTCACCGGAAGGCAAAGGTCGGTTTTCACTATCACTATCGCTCGAACTCGTCATGGATTCGATTCACAGAGTTCTGCTTGCTCTTTCTCTCTCTCTCGGTCGGAAAAGTTTGGGGAAGAAGAAGAAAATCTCGCACAAACCGTCTCTCACCAAAGACGCAACCGATCGGAGTATTTTGAACACAATGCGCAAAAGATGGAGAGCATTGGCGGTTATGGAATTGATCTCGGCAAAAATTCCACTTGTGCCGTGCGGCATATCGATGTGCATCGTGCGGTATACATGCTAACGCCACACGGCTTCGTTTCTGTTTTGACAAAAAAAATTACACTTTCTCCCTTCCACTTTCTTATGATTCTGCAAAACCCCCCGCCAATACACCCAAAATCCACGATAGTTTGTTTTTTAAAGTCCTTCGAGGCAATTTATTTTTCACAACACTTTTCTTACGTGGAAATTCATTTTCACGAAATCCTTAAAGTCCTCTATGTCAAAATTCATTTTCACGAAATCCTTAAAGTCCTCTATGGCAAAATTCATTTTCACGAAATCCTTAAAGTCCTCTATGGCAAAATTCATTTTCACGAAATCCTTAAGTCCTCTATGGCGAAATTCATTTTCACGAAATCCTTAAGTCCTCTATGGTAAAATTCATTTTCACGAAATCCTTAAGTCCTCTATGGCAAAATTCATTTTCACGAAATCCTTTAAGTCCTCTACGGCAATTGTTCGAAATTTTTACGGCCTTCAGAGCCTCCGGAATATTTTTAAACGGCTTCAAAAGCCTCCAAATTATTTCCCTGCAAAAATTCGTTTTTCCTTATTGAGAAATGAGGCATCAACTTTTTTTATGACGGTCCCGTCGAACTACGATTGGTCTGATCCTCTCAGAACGAGGTACGTAGGAAGCTCCAGGCTCGACCAAGTTTACTACTTTTTGCACGGTTGTTTTGATTGGGATGTCCGAATCTTCTAGCACGACCTGCACCAACATGATGGTGACCAAGCCGTGTCGAAGAGGGGCAACTGTAGACACCCCAATTTTAATGACTTGTGCATCCCCGATGATGAAAAGAACGCGCGAGATTTACCTTGAAGCGGTTACTTGGACCAGATGGATCAAACAAACCAAAAACCCCAAACCACTTGAAACCGTACAGCCCAAAACCCAGAAACCGTACGGCTTGAAATTCCAGTTGCACCGTGCGGTATCATTTTGTGCACCGCACGGTATATTTTTGACACCGTGCGGCATCGTGTCCCATCAACAGGACGCCCAGCAGCTCAGAATGTATGATGATGCTCAGGGCGAATGATGATATTCGGTAATCATGAGAAACCCGTTTTCGGTCTCACTCACCTTCATCTATAAAAATCCGGTGTCGTCGAACAAATAAGAGAGAGTTAGGAGAGTTTCAGGAGGAAAATCAAAAAACCATTCCGTGAAAATCAACTGAAAAACTCCCAGTGCAATCACTTCTCTTTCGAAAAATTTCATCCCTCTGCCTATACTCACTCACAATCCACTAAGTCACCTTATACTCTGTTTCACAGAATCAGAAAGTTACAAAGCTCCATCCCGATCCATTCGATTCCATTTCAAGGTACAAACAGTTCGTTTTCAAATTGCGATCTTCTGAGGGGTCTCTATCGGGCTTGAGGGGAGCTCCGTAGCTCTTCCTTGAGCCCAAACGGAGATGTTTTCAATAAGGTTCGACCTCTCGGGGAAGCATTACGCGACATCGTCCATTGTCGTGGAATGCCGTCTCTTAGCACGAGGTACATTTCTTCATTAAAACTATCTTCCAACTTTTTTTATTATCAATGAATAACGTGATTGGTACATAAAAATAAAGTTTGCTTTCAGCCGGATGAAATCCAAAATTCTTTGAAAATCATAGCGCAAATAGGTACCATACGACATCTCTTTTATACCGTGCGGTATAATTTTGGACGCCGCGCGGTGTCACTGAAAAAAACGTTTTGGATGCTCTGTTTTTGAAACCCGACACTCTGTTTTGGGTGAAAATCAGTAGGTAAAATTGCAGTTCACCCCTTCCACTTCCTGTTTCTTTCATTTGTACTCCCCTTAGTTAATATTTTGCGTTTATATGCTTAATTGTTTACCATTTCAATTTTTCTGTTATTAGTCGTCTCTTTTAAGCTTGTTATCTCCTAATACACTGTTTATATGTTTTAAAGTCTCCAATGAAATGTGTTCAGAAAAATCCCACAAACGTTTAGTAAAGACCGAAAAATTTCGGGCACGCGGGGTGCATTTTTCGAACAAAACCTTCCCCGCGGGTAACCTGGCTCTCGAACCCAAATCTCTAATTTTCGCAGATCAAACCCTTTTTCAGCGGCACAAGAGTCATTATTTTTCTGAACGGTTTCTCGGGTACCCAATATTCTCCAAGAATTAAACCCCGGGTGGCGACTCTAAATTTTCTCCCTTTCCCGGATCACCCTTTTTCACAACCAAAACTCCGTGGATAACTACTTTTCCGCAAACCGAACGGAAAATCGAGCGTCCACAGACACCCAGGAGATGCCTAGAATAGATCCTGAGGTGATTTGCCACCACTTGAATGTGGATCCACAACATAAACTAGTTGTACAGAAGAAAACGAGATCAGCACCACCGCATGCATTCGTTGTGATCGAAGAGGTAGAACGGCTGCTCGAAGCGGATGCCATACGAGAAGTGAGCTATCCAGAGTGACTTGCTAATATTGTTGTGGTCAAAAAGAAAAATGGGAAGTGGAGAGTCTGTGTAGATTTCACTAGCCTCAACAAGGCATGTCCTAAGGACAGCTTTCCACTCCCCTAGGATTGATCAGCTGGTGGATGCCACTGCGGGCTATGAAAGGATGAGCTTCCTTGATGCATATCGAGGATACCATCAGATAGCCATGTATAAACCTGACCAAGAGAAGACCTCAGTCAACTCGCCGAGAGGGTTATACTGCTACAAAGTCATGTTGTTCGGCTTAATGAATGCTGGTGCCACCTACCAAAGGTTGGCTACTAAGATGTTCAAGGATCAGCTCGGCAAGACCATGGAGGTTTATATAGACGACATGGTGGTAAAGAGCAAGATGAAGCCTAACCACCTTGCCAACCTAAAGGTAACTTTTGACATCTTAAAGGAATACAAGTTGAAGCTGAATGCCTCAAAGTGTGCCTTTAGGGTCAGCTCGGGAAAGTTCTTGGGTCACTTAGTGACCAAGAGAGGAACTGAGGCCAATCCAGATCAGACCGTTCTTTTAGCTTCTAAAGAAGAGAGAGGGGTATGAATGGGGAGCCGAGCAGGAATAGGCCTTCAGGAATTGAAGGCTTACTTATCATCACCACCCCTACTCTCTACTCCAGAAGATGGGGAGCGATTGATCCTATACTTAGCAGTATCCGAGCATGCTGTCAACTCGGTCCTTTTTCGGATAAGGGGGACAGAACAGGCTCCGGTCTATTTTGTAAGTAAAACCTTGTTGGATGCTAAGACACGCTATTTACCCTTGGAAAAACTGGTGTATGCCCTTGTCACAGCCTCAAGGAAATTACCACATTATTTTTTGGCCCACCCCATCACTGTGTTTAGTACCCATTGAGGGCCTTGTTGTGGAAAGCAGATTTTTCTGGAAGGATATCCAAGTGGGCGTTTGAGTTGAGCCAATTTGATTTGGACTATCAGCCTAGGATGGCAATTAAGGGACAAGTTTTGGCTGCCTTCGTGGCCGAGTTTACTCCGACCATAGCACCACCTCCACCATCTCTCCACAAAAAAGAGCAGAATGACGATCCCGAGCAGCCAACAAAAGTGGCTGAGCTGGACCCTGAGGAGTGGAAATTGTTCGTTGATGGATCAGCTTGCAATAAGGGCTCAGGAGCAGGAGTAGTGCTCTTCTCGCCTGAGGGTTTGGTACTTGAGAAAGCATTGAGGCTTGGATTCAGCGCCACCAACAAGTGATTCGCTGTTAGTTGTAAACCAACTGTCAGAAGTAGCCAAAGATCTGCTTGACAAATTCGACACTGTCCATATCCAACTAATAAGCTTAAGACAGAATGCACATGCGGATTCACTGGCTTGCCTGGGCTCAGCAGTCAATACGGAGTATCGCCGAACAGTGGTCGTGGATTACTTGAGTGAGCCAAGCATTGGCCGAGCAGTAGAGATGGTGATGGAGACTGAGCTTGAGCCAAGCTGGATGTACCCAATAGTGGCATACCTACGAGATGAGACTCTTCTAGAGGACAAGAGGGAAGAACACGAAATCAGGACAAAGGTTGTACGTTTTTTGCTCTCCCTAGAAGATAAACTTTATAAAAAGTCTTTTCTTAGTCCATATTTATTGTGTGTACATCCAGCTTTGGTCCAGAAGTTCTTGCATGATATTCATGCTAGGACATGTGGAGGACATACAGAAGGACGATCCATAGCCCACCAAGCAATATCCCAGGGACATTGGTGGCCATATATGCAGGAAGATGCTAAGTCTTTTGTCAAGACTTGTGAAAAGTATCAGAGGTATTCACCTCTAATCCGAGCACCAACAGAACATCTCCCGGCTCTAACCAGTCCATGGCCATTTGCACAATGGGGATTGGACATCGTGGGTCCTCTCCCCCTGGCAACAGGGAAACAAAAATTCCTACTCATTGGCACAGATTACTTCACCAAATGGATAGAGGGTGAAGCATTGACAAAAATCACAAAGGCCATGGTAGAGAATTTTTTTTGTGTAGACACCCCGATTTTGACCCGAGAAACTTGTCAAGCATCCCCGATGATGAAAATGCCTGATAAGAGCACGCGAGGCTTGATTGTGAACTTGGAAACCCCTCCAAAACCTCTCCAAAATAAACCCAATCTTGCACCACCTTCTAGTACATTCAAAACCCTCTTTATTGATATATAATATGTCCCAATCCATTTTGAAATGAGGGAGATATGCCCATTTTACCAAAATGATTTGTTTTTTCGACCTTCTGAGGGTAAAATGGTCACATATTTTGATTTACAAATCATCTTGGGTTCAAACCACTTGGGTTAGAAATTAGACTTGATAAGATTTCCAACGCTTCAAACCATGAACAAAACGGAGTTCGGTAGCACCCGGAATGGCCTCGCGAAGTTTGGAATTTTGTGTAGTCTCCTAATCCAGGCGCCTGGATTCCCTAATTCCAGGCGCCTGAACTCAATCCAGGCGCCTGGATTCCCTATTCCAGGCGCGCGCCCGGATTCACTCCAGATAATTGGTCCCCAAGGTCAAGTGAGTGGGGAGGAGCGTCTTGAAGATCTTTTCTGGGATTTTTCTGTAGAAATCTGTTAGAGAGAGTGGATGGAAAATAGAGTGGCCTACTTGGACCCCTAGCATGATCCTCTAAGGGTTCAAGTGGCCCTTTTTTGGACCTTTTCTTGCCTATATAAACACCCCATTCCTCTCTCATTTGGAGGACGAATTCTCCTTCCTTCCTCTATTGTTACTCTGCTGAAAATCACCCAGAAACTCCATCCCCAAACTGATCCCCTTTAGTTTCACTCACTTTTAGCCTAAAAACCTACCTTTCATTACCAAAAATCCTCATGCTTCTATCATCCGCAATCAAATCCCCAACCAAACCACTCAAAGTCAGTTTGATACACTTCTACTAACCAAAATCCAACCTACTCCACCATCATAAATCACCCAAACCAATCAACCAAGTTCATTAATCAAGTTTCAAGGTAGATTTTCTACCAAAAGTGTTCAAAAAGGCCCTGAGGGGAACTCAACCAAGTTCTTACTGGTCTTCTATACCAGTGGAGGGCTTGGGAGAGGTTTGAAAATAATCAAGAAAGAAATTTATTTTGTGCATCAGTGCCTAATCCAGGCGCCTGGATCATCTCTTTCCAGGCGCCTGCATTGAATCCAGGCGCCTGGATTCACTCAATGTAGGCGCCTG
The DNA here is from genome assembly GCA_016920895.1 of Vaccinium myrtillus. Lineage (NCBI taxonomy): Eukaryota > Viridiplantae > Streptophyta > Magnoliopsida > Ericales > Ericaceae > Vaccinium > Vaccinium myrtillus. The sequence continues at coordinate 16,853,115 of CM029274.1, forward strand.
GATTCCATCCTCCTTGTCATATTTTCTGCTTTCTTTCAATCAGTCCATGGGAGATCATTTGCATACATTGATACTGGGTTAATCATTTCCCATGCTTAAATCTTCATTATAATGTACATTTGGAGTGTGTTGAAGGCAAAAACCATGTTCAATAAAGGGGTAATTATGGGTAAAAAGAAGGCTTGCATATGCTAATCAATCACTTTCAAATCTAATCATTGGGATTCCAAATAAGTGTGGGAAGATCTTTATTGCATTCAAGCATTTCAATGACATTCAAGCTCATTGTTAGCATATTCATTATACCAAATATTAAGATCATTTTGCATTCTTTCTTTCTATTTTATGGTCATAAACCTGTTTAATAGTTCATCATATGCATAGAAGATCATAGTGCTTGCTAATAATCAGTTTGACATGTTTCATTGCATCCATAAAGCATTTAAAAATCATGGTTTGTTAAGTTCATAACATGTTACAAAGTTGATCTTAAGGTCTATTTCATCCATAGAACCATTAAACATCATTCTGAGCATGTGAGAGTAGGTTAAGAGTATTACACTTGGTGTTTACTGTGGAAAATGAAGCTTTGGGATTACTGTCTGGTATGCCATCCAGGCGCCTGGATTGTCCCATTCCAGGCGCCTGCATTCAATCCAGGCGCCTGGAAATGCCTAATCCAGGTGCACAGTATGCAGTCTAGGTGTGCATGGCGTGGTGTTTGTGTGTCCATTTTGGGATCTTTCTGAGTCATTTAGTCACACTTTCTTGCATTTCATGAGGAGAAATTTCATTTTCATGCATTCATGACACTCGTACAAGATCCCACATACATTTCATTGATCTTTTTGATACATTTTCGTGCTTTCACATGAATATGTGTTCAAAGTCCATTCAAGCAACATTTCCAAAATCCCTTAAGCATTTAGTAGAGACCGGTGGTTACACCGGGCGTGAGGGGTGCTTTAAATTCCTTCCCCTCGCGTAACCTAGCTCCTGGACCCGAGAAATCTCATTTTGGCGAGACCAGTAAAATATTTTCCATATCAAGGGCAAAAGAGTCATTTTCAATTGGTTTCTCGGGTACGGTCCTTAAACCCGGGTGGCGACTCCATTCAATCAATCAAACCTTTTTTTTTAAAACCAAATCAATTTCGTGGACAACTCCCGCGGGGAGTTCACAGTTTGGAATAAGATCATAACAAGATTTGGAGTCCTGTATTCCATCATCTCAGATAACAGGTCTCAGTTTGGGAAAAAGTTCAAAGCTTTCTGTGCTCATATGGCATCAGAAACTATTATTCTACCCCAGCTTACCCACAGAGCAATGGGCAAGCAGAGGCCTCTAATAAGACTGTTCTGCAGAGTCTTAAGAAGAGATTGGAGAGCAAGAAGGGAAAGTGGCCGGATGAGCTGCCAGTTATGCTTTGGGCATATAGGACCACTCCACGGCGGTCTACGAGAGAGACGCCGTATTCATTTGCATATGGGACAGAGGCTGTTATACCACTTGAGGTGGGTTTGCCGACCAACCGGACAATGTTAGTGGAATCAGGAGGCAACGACAAAGCTCTCGCCGAGCAGCTTGACTTTGCTGAAGAAAGGAGAGAGTGTGCATCGATCACTTTGCGGCGTACCAGGAGCAGCTATGAAGGAACTATAATAAAAAAGTGCAGCCAAGGGAATTCAAGGTGGGAGATCTAGTCCTAAGAAAAGTCTTGGCTAACACCAAGGTGACCTCAGATGGGAAGCTTGGGCCGAACTGGGAAGGCCCGTACAAGATCATTGGTATCGCTGGTGTTGGAGCCTATCACTTGGCCGACCTGGATGGAGACCAAGTTCCACAGCCATGGAACGTGCAGAATTTGAGAAAATTTTACCAGTAATTTTTATTTTTTTACTACGAATATAGTCACGTTTTTCATTTTTTACTTAGTTGGGATTACGAATAAAATCACCAACATCACCTATCTGGATCTTTCTTGATATTTCAATATTAATGGATTTCCTTTTTCCTACTTATGGCTTTATTTAATACGAACCAAAATAACGTGAATTTTGATTCGCATTGGGGAGCAGAGTATAAGTTAAGTGATGAATTAACTTGTAAATGAATACGAAGAAATTCAGAAAAGTTGAATATGAGGAAATTCAATGTTTACACTAAGTACGATTATACTTAGATCCAAGTACGAAGGCACTTGGTAAAAATTTCTAAGTACGAAAAGCTTAGATTTGCAACGATTAATGCAAATATCCAAGTACGTAGACACTTGGTATGCCTTCTAAGTATGAAAACACTTAGGATAATATTAGCTTTGTTTGCAACGAAAATGGCAAATAAGAAGTTTAAGTACGAGCAAACTTAAACAGTAAAACCTTGAGTACGAAAATACTTAGGTACGGACTCTATATTGATTAAAATGCATTCCTAAGTACAAAAACACTTAGCAAACAAAAGCATGAAAAGGCTTTTAACTAGCAAACAACGGAGCTCGGACAACAAAATACAAACGTACTTATCAAACGAAGTACAACGATCAACATACCAAAACACTCCAAAACAAGTACGGAAAACTTAACAAAGTATTTTAAAGCCACACCTGGCTGAGTAAGGACACACAGGGCCGAGCATAAATGTTAAAAAAGTTCTCAGCAAATAAAAAGAAAGACTTAGGCTCTCAGGCCTCTTCACCATGCTGACTAGCATCGGTGGCAGGGGTGGGACCAGCATTCTCACCTTAGTCACTCCCTTGACATAATAGATTTTCGCACCTCTCCGGAAGCCGTTGTTTTGAATCTCGAAGACTTGGTCTCGATAGTGCTTGGCCACTTTCTTTTTGGCTTCTTCAAATCCTGCGGAGTGGGCTTCTTCAAGTTCCTTCTTAAGCCTCTCTACTTGCTCTGCCAACTTCTACTGCAGCTCATTCACCTTGGTTTTTAGAGTGTCCAACTTGGATAGTTTCTTTTTTACAGCCTCCAACTCCGAGAGTTGTAGCCTAGTCGTCGCCAGGTTGTTCTCGATATCTTTCTTTTTCAGGACCGCATCTTTATGCTTCAGCTTCAAAGCTGATAAGGAGTTGGACAGATTCACGACTTTCTGATGATATCCGAGAACCGATTGGCTAGCCTGAACCAGTAAGAAAACAATTGAGTGTAATTCAATAAATTAACTAAAGGTTGAAAATCGACTCGGATTGAAGAACTTACTAGAGTCAGGTGAGAGAACATGTCTACAATACTGCCCTCTATGTCGGAGGGGAGCTGTTTCATGTCCTTAGGCAGGCAAACCCCTTGTAGCACGGGGAAACCAAGCCTGGGATTAGCTCGGACACTGTCAGTGGTGAGAAATGGCTGTCTTGTCGGACCTGAGGGGAGAACACGAAGGGAGCAGCAAAAGAGGGCTGAGCAGTGGCATCCTTGACTTGCATTTGCTTCGCGGTCTGACTCTTCTCGGGAGTTGTTTTCTCCTTCGAAGTGTCACCAGTTCCCAAGCCAAGGAGAAGTCTCTGTTTCTTTTGCTTGGACGCAGCAGTCTCAGCCATGGTAGGAGCTCCTTTTGTTTGCGAAGTGGTATTGGTAGCAGCAACAATGGTAATGATGACATTGGTTTTCTTCGTCTTCGGTTTCTTTTTGTCGAGGATGAGCTTCGGGAGATCATCAAGATTTCCCCCCATGTCATCTTCGTCAAAATCTTCTTCTCTGGGTTCTCAGACCTTCCCAATTAGCTATTGGAGCGTGGTACGATGGAGATCTAGCTCAGAATCGGAGCTGACCTCAACAGCCGCCACAGCTTTACCTTTCTGGCTCGCCCCTCTCTTGTGCTTATGGCTCGGCCCGGCTTCTTCCTCGGAAGCTTTGCTCTTAGATTTCTTCTTCCTCTACTGTAAATAGGAGGTTTAGAAAGGCTCGTACTCTAGCAGCACATGAGTGAACCTCTCTTCCCGAGGAATGGCATAAGCTGCTCGGATATGATCGTCGTTCTTTGCTTTCAACAACCGAGTGGAAACCGGAGAGACCTCTGCAAGAAAAAGAAAAGCTCGGTAAGTATAAAATCGAGACGGATATATATATATATATATATATATATATATATATATGCAAGGGAAGAAAAATTGAGCAAGTAATTAACCTATCAGTGTATCATGTCTCGGGATGGGGTAGAGGCCGTCATCATCTGGTCCAAATTCAAAATTTCCCCGAACCTCAACAAAATCATTTGCCCAACGATCTGAGTCGGGAAGGTGATCGATCAAGTAAGTTCTCGGTTCCTTGGGTGTACTCCGTAAAGAAAGGAAACGATGCCCGGAGGGGTTGTTTCGAGATACGTTGTAAACACCCACAAGGTCGAAAAGGTTAAAGATCAGCCCAAACTTCTCTCGGAGGGAGTGCTTGGCATTTATAATGCGAAAAGCATTTACCGCAAGGAGCCGAGGTGTTAATTGATACTCGAAACTGGTGTAGAAAGAGGTTGACTGGGAACCAAACCCCTCCTTCAGCAATTGCCATGAGGGGAACGGTGATGTGGTCCGAAAAGTACGAGATGTTGTCTCGGTGAATTAGGCGGACCTCGACATCGCTCGGGATTTTATATTGCCGACAGAATTCTTTGTATTCTCCCGGCTCGCAGCTGAAATAGTGGAGGTATGGGTTCGGCTCTCTCTCGGAAGTCCTTGCCCTGGGGGGTTGATCCTCTTGGGTCTGGTTCTCAACGGTGGGCTCGGTAGCATTTGGCTTGGATTGATGGATATCAACAACTTGGACTTCTGGGGCTTGGACCGAAGCCCCATTTCCATATCTGCCCTCTTCGGGGTTGACAGTTTCGGTTTGGTCGTTGCTGATGGCGCCCTGGTTTACGAGCCCTCGCTATCTGAGTGCACGACGAGGTGCACATCTATAGGGTTGAGATGGGCTAGTCCTTCGTTCTCGAAACCTATGTCGGCGGACTCCATTTCTATGTCTGGAGTTGGCCGAGGCGGTAGCGGTAATAGCAGCTACTACGTTGGGCGACCTTGGATTTGCCCTTTCGATTGGAACTCTCCGAGGAGATGTTGATTGGCTCCAGGATTGCCGAACCTGACAAGAGTGCATGGGTGAAACACAGTTAGCAAGTACTAAACTCACAGACTTCACGAGATAACTCCTTAAGAGAATTACACGAAGGCACTAGATGCTTCAAATTCTGAAGAGATGGATGACCAAGCCGACAATGTTGTTGATATAAGGACTCTGATGACTGAAGGGCAACTGGTTGAACACCACCAATGGTTAGGTAATACAGACTACCACGCTTAACACCGGCACCAATCTTCCTCCCCGTCTTGAGATCCTGAAATACACAACTATGAGGAAGAAATGTGACTGAACAATTTAAGGATTTTGTAAGTTGACTAATAGACACAAGATTAAAGGGTAAACGAGGAACATGCAACATAGAGTTTAAAGTAAATGACGGAGAGATAGAAACTGAACCCAAACTAGTAACCTCAGTGGTAGAACCATCTGCTAAGGTAACATGAAAGGTTTTATCCATGGACTGACAAGTAGAAAAGAAATTAGAAGTACCAGTCATATGATTAATAGTACCAGAATCGATAACCCACGGAGAAGAAAAAGTTGATGCAACGCAAGCAACAGAGGGACCTGTTTGAGCAAACGTAGCTATGGAAGAAGAAGCTGTAGCAGCAGAAGGCTGAATAGACATAAGATACTGGTACTCCTCTGCTGAGATAGTCACACTGCTATCGGTAGAATGAGTAAACTGCACAGCATTCTCAGAATGAGCAACCTGATGAGCATGGGAAAAACCATAAAGATCATAACAATAGTCCACGGTATGATTTGTACCTCGACAATGAGTACAGAATCTGTTACCACGGCCACGGCCAGGACCACCGTGACCAGAACTACCTCCCCCTGACGTGCGACCACGACTATTTCCACCACGACCACTAGACCCAGAATCACCACGACCACCAGAACTTTGACTACCAGAACCACGACCACGACTGCCAAACCCAGAATCACGGCAGTGACCACGGCCACTACTTGATCCAAAATCACCAGAAACAGCTAAAGCAGAACGATGAGGTGGTGGCTGAGAGATAGAGCCAACATATGAGATAGAAGCCTAGTGAAGACAACTAAACACCTTATCAAGAGAAGGCAACTCCCGCTCCCCCAGAATCTAAGACTGAACTGGATCATAAGATGAAGGCAATCCAAATAGAAACCGAGAGACCTCCAAATGCTCACGCTGATGCTCCATAACCTGAGGATCACTAGAGATAGGCTCATAAACCCGGAGTTCCTCACAAGTGCCAAAAAATTTGGAGTAGTAGTCCTCCAAGGATCTAGTACCAAAGGACAAAGAAACGAATTGCTGATGGAGAGCATATGTACGCCGAATATTATTGATACCTGAATACATCCTGGCAACCCGATCCCATACTTGCTTGGCAATATCAAGGTGGAACAGAGGGCCACTAATATGAGGTTCCATAACATTCCATAACTCAACACGAATATAACAATCCTCAGCTTCCTAGTCACTATACGTCGTATCCTCTTTCTTGGGAGGATCATCTGTCAAATAACGAAACTTTCGCTCACCCATATAATAAACCTTGACCGCACGAGACCAAATAGCATAATTGTTGCCATTCAAAATAATAGAGGTAATGAAATCCTTCTCATGACGCCGAGAAGAGCTAGAAGAACTACCAATAATAATAGAACCAGAACTAGCAGCAAAAGCGGACTTTCCATCAGACATGTTGTCAAATAAATGAGAGGCCAGCAACCACCAACAGAACAACAAACTAGTGCCTCAGTCAATCAATCAAGTAGCTACCAACTAATCAAACAATTAACATTAATTTACTGAACAAGACACACTGATACTCCCAACAGAAGTTCAACACCATCCAGCAAACTTGAATTGACAATATCATTGGTCAACAAAGCAAATATCACCATAAATAGAACCTGATGTGCACACAAGCAGTGGAAGAACAAAACAAAAACAGCAACGTGGAGCATCAACAAATAAATCAATAGCCTCGACTAGTACTGGAAATCGACCGACAGTACTGGAGATGAATTTGAGAGCAAGACTCAGTGATGTCGAGCACGACTGCACAACTACCAAAGCCAAACATGGACTTCGAAGGCAGATCTTGAGATTTTGAACATCATGGATGATTCGTTTTAGGGTTTCGAGCACTGAGGATTGGGTTTCGAGTACTGAGAATTGGGTTTCGAGCACTGATGAACTACGAAATTGATGGGGTTTGGATCAATTGGGTCTGATAAGGCATGGGTTGTAGTTTTCGAGCACCAGGTATGGATCGATTGGGTCTGATAAGGCATGGGTTGTAGTTTTCAAGCACCAAGTATGGATTTGGAGGTTCGATTATGTTGATTTTCAAAGGATTTCGATTAGGATTGTGGATTGAGGTTCAATTATGTTGACAGAGATGGAGTTAATGTTTCGTAGGTAGGTGATGGGTTTAGGGCTTGGTGGTTTACGATTTAGGGTGACGATGGGTGTCTGACGTAGGGGTTTTTTTTTGGGTCAAAGATAGGAACAGTGGTGGCTAGGGTTGTGATGTTTATGGAGGATGTGGGACTCGCTTTGATACCATGTTGTTTGAGAGAGAGAGAGAGAGAGAGAGAGAGAGAGAGAGAGAGAGAGAGAGAGAGAGAGAGAGAGAGAGAGAGAAGTGTAGGGTGTTAACTAACCCTCACATAAGTCAATGTTATTTATATTATTGTGCATCTCATTACAAGTCTACGATAGGCGATCTGGGACAAACTAACATAAACGTATTCTAACAAGCCACATAACTGATAGTGATCTATAAGATTGGTTCGGCTTACTAAGCGGCAGATCTGGCTTGGATATTTTCCGACCCACAATCCTATTTGAGTCCGATAACTAATATTTAACCAAGATGATTTATTTGTCTCAGAAATCCTAGGCAGAGAAAGGGCTACTGATGGTTCGAGTTTTGTCTCGGTCAAGGTTCGGATTCGCTGTCTCGGGTGACAAACAAGATTTCATTTAAATCCTAAGGGATAAAAGATCTAAAAGGGATGTGAAGGGTTTTCGTGGTGATTCCACTCAAGAACACGATAAACAGTGAGTGAGAGTTTTTCACTGTTCACCGTGATTTCCACAGTTTTTGATGATTGAACAAATCATTTTTCACCAAATGAAAACTCAGAGAATGTTTATAAAACATCAAAACAATGAGAAAATTAAAGATTAAACATAAAAGATCAACGAGTTTAGAAGGAGTTGTTACCTGAGAAAAACCACAAAGGAAGAACAACGGTGGCGAGGACGGTGGTTTCCGGTGAAGTATGACGGAGAAGATGAACAGTGACGGCAGTGCTTGTAGTTCTTGCTTGAACTCAACGGAAAATCATGACGGCAGTGAAAAGGAGTAGATTGCTCTGTTGCACTGGTACGTGAGAAGAAAGAGAGAGAGATCGAGAAGTGTTTCTCTCACTACATTGGTACTATTTATAACAGAGGGGAAATGAGTTTAAATGTTGACGCGGGAAACGAGGCGTTGTCTGATGGCTTAGTGTCAGCTGGTGTAACCCTACCAGCTGTCCATGAGGTGATAGGCCGAGATAACGTCTGACGCTTCACGTGGGTGCGTCCTTTCAACCATAAAACCTTAATCGACGTGATAATGTCTTGACCAACTGATGCACAACACGTGGAGAAATCCGAAGCGGTCCACGAAGCAATCAAGACTAGGGCTCGGTCAATGAAATCGTGACGGATGGAATCTTATCTTCTCGGTAAAGGCTTTCCTAAGGCCTGGATCGGTGAAGCGGCCCAACAGAGTAGGGTCAACTCCTTTCTCGAAATCTAATGTCTCGGAAAAAGTTGAGGGGCTATTGCAGTGGGCCGAAATATAACGGACCAAAGGGGTCTCGGTAAGAGAGCCCAAAATGTAGCCCCAAGGCCAAAATAAAGCATACCAGGATGGGCCATCCGAGACGGGCTTGTCCGAGACGGATCGGTCAAATTGAACCTTGATCCGGATGAGTCATCCGAGACGAATCATATCCGAGATGGCTCAGAAGGAGATCCGAGATATCGGTAACATCGCACGTGACGTCACCCAAGGTGGTTACGCGAGCAACAGATTTGGGGAGGCATATGTGCATGCTACAGTTGTCCCTATGTCAGCCGTTACGCTACATGTCAGTACCTCGTTCGAGGATGCGTGCATGCAATGATAACAGATCTGGCTCATGATGAACAGTGTCGTCATCCGAGCCAGATTACAGATCTACCCCTGTACTTGGGGAGCCTATATAAAGGAAGATGAGGAACCCTACCAAGGTACACTCTATCTCTACGTTTCTACTCTCTGGTACTTCCTTCTTCCTCCGATCTATCACTAGACCGTCGGAGTGCCTTCCCTGGCCACATTCCAGCCAGGTTTGGCACTAACGCCGGGTGCTACGTGTGCAGGTATACCAAGAGGGGCTTGCTCGTTGCTCACAAGAGTCAAGAAGAGGGTCAGAAGGTTCATCTAGAAACTAGGGCACCACATATGGATCTTGAATTTTCGAAGGGATTTGCTTAGAGAAAAGAAAAAAAGGTTTTCGAGCATGAGTAAAAGGCAACTTAGAACCAAATGATGTTAAAGTCGTATATCATGCTTTTTATACCAGTAGATATGCTAAAGTCTTGCGTGTTTGCCCAAAAAAATTTGTGGGGCAAACATGTAGAACATCTTTGTGAATCATGTAGTTGTGTTTTAAAGCTTTCCAGGTAGAGTAATGTATGTAAACCTAATTGTGGGGAGTACCTTGTGGTACATAAGTTTCATGGTTGTAGGCTTGTGATGGACAAGCTATCATATTAGTTATTAGATTTGAAATCATTTGACCAAGTTGCAATACACTAATTAGCACCAAAAAAAAAAAAGTTGCAGTGCATTGGCCCTAGAGGTTCATATGGTGTTTGTTACTCATTGTTGTTTGAATGATTGTGGTCTATGTGAATGAAAACATTTTTTGAGAATCCTGTTACGCGAGGTTTATTTTGATATGACATGCATCTTCTGTAAATGGTGTCCATTATAATTTATAACAATAGATAGCACGATTTTTCCACTTCTGATTGAAAGGATTGTATTGTAAAATATTCATACTCATGAAATACATAGATCGTTTAAATTTTCCTTTCATCTCTACTTTTCCTTGGAAAAAAGGTGGGCAATCGGGGCAAGGGAGTTGTGTTTTCTCATAGATGTATTATGAATACTGAGGTTCCCGAAGGACCGTATTTCTGCCTTTTTCTGGTGTTTTGATATACTACTTGCTTGTGTTATCATGCATGGTTGCTGAAAGTAATTCTCTATTCAGGGTTATGTGATCTACCGTGTCCGTGTAAGGCGTGGAGGGCGAAAGCGACCAATTCCCAAGGGTATGGTGTATATTAAACCCACAAACCAAGGTGTCACTCAGCTGAAATTCCAAGGCAGCAAGTGCTCTGTTGCTGAGGAACGTGCTGGTAAAAAATTAGGTGGCCTCAAGGTTCTCAACTCATATTAGCTCAATGAGGTTCGTATGAGAATCATTTGTGCCTTCAGGCTTTCCACATTCTCATCTCACTCTTGGCTATGTTTTTCTCATGTTTAATTTCTGGCACATATATATTTTATTGTTGTGTAGTAATTGGAATCGAATATGGCACAAACCTACTGTCAACATTCAGTAGAAAGATTCTATTTGGATGACATTGAGAATCTCCGTGGCACCCAAAACCCTTTATGGCACTTGAATTTATGGACCGCCAATTGTGCGAGTCTTATTGTGAGGTGGGCGCTGAATTTTCATTTTTGACTATACATTACTGGATCGTGAAACTAGCTTATATCAATCAAATAATGTGTGTAAAGTTTGATAGTTTAATCGTCTTTTGTCTCAGCTTACAAAAGATCTCTCTCTTCTATCCAGGTGGATGGCTGTTGATCTTTACATCGGGGAACTTGACAACCTTAGAGTTGAACTTTCAATGAACAGCTGCAATGATGGATTGTCCAGACTCGCTCATGAAATTCTCAAAAGATGTTCTCCCGTCTAAGTCACTTTGAAAATCTTGCTTTATATAGCTTCAGTCTAAACTAGAGGTTTGTAATATTATGTGTATGCAATGCGAAGTTGTTGCTTCAATTAAACTAACGGGCATAAAAGTTGTGCTAAGCACGACGTCTCGAACCTAGTGAATACATAGTCGCAAGACATGCACGTTTATACACTGCTGTGTCCAAAATTAAGAGATTGATCTATATGCGTGCAGTTTTACAGGGGTACGATGATCAAATGATGATTCCCGAATCACTAATTAACAATAATAACTACAGTATGAGTGGAGTCGATTTGATCCATCTTGGTTAGATGAAGAGACGACTGTTGGTTCAAATTCTTTTCATGCACCCTCAGTTGTTTGAGTAATTATGCGGTGGTCCAAAGGCACCCGGACCACCCGGCATTGTCATTCACTGGCGGCTCCAGAAATTTTTAAAAGGATGTTCAAGAATTATCTCAACGATCTACTAGCTCCACTAATCATAGATAAACAAAGTTTTATGTATTAATGTTGAGAGTGAATCTGGGCCACTGATTGCAATTTTCTTGGTACTTTTTAGGTAGATTTTTTTGTGCATGGTGCTGGGTGAATTTTATATTTTGGACAAGCAAAATTAAGCCAGCGCATAAATACACTAATATTTGTTATAGGAAACTGTGTGGCAACTAGCAAAGTTGTTAATCACTGTAGAGGGGAAAAATCTGGGTATGCTATTTCCACGCCTCTATGAGATCAACAATATGCACTATTCGCCGGAACCCTAGCCGTGCAAGACAATAAATGGTTAGAGCACCTTTGCCTCTCGACGGCAAAGACCCTCCGATGCTTAAGTCAGTATCACGTACTAAGAGGAAACCATAAAACACGTACAACATGTAAACACGAATTACCACATATCTTTCTTCATCGGTATTGCACCTTATTTATAGATGCGGGGTGCTTGTTGTCCAAGGATCCTACTCTCATTAGGAATCATTTCCTATACTGGACTCGTTCCATATAGAAACACAATCTTTATTCTACAAGGATTCTTTCCACGTTAGGAATTCTTGCTATTATCAGAATCCTCTTTATGTTAAGAGTCCTTTCTCTTATGGGATTCGTCCCATATGGCAATATAATCAGAATTCCCTTCTTGCCAGGGTTCTGTATCCACATTGGGTTTCTTGCCCAATATGGAAGCTTAATGATAATTCCTTAATTATCAGGATTTACCCCTTATCACGTAAGAGGCTATTCTGGACCCTTCTAGAATGACCCGCCACCTTATCACGTAGGCAGTTAGCTCAGCAATGTACTTGCCTATCTATATATGATGTTGCCGACCAGATACCTAGCTCGGCACTAGCCTCGTGCACCTTCTCATGATGCTGCCACCATCTCGTGGTGCTATCCTAGCTGCACACTTGGCCTACCCTGCTCGGCCATAACCTGGGGCACCTTCTTGTTTCCCCCCGAATTAAGCCACCCTCACGTGGTGTCTAGGCTAAGCACGTGGTTCGTACGTGCTTGGGTATTTTCTTATGTAATTGGATTCTACCCTCTCTAATTGTTCCCCAGCTTTGATCATCATTGTTGTTCGTGAATGATGGTCAAAGCTTACTGCTACCTTTCCAACAATTGTGTTTTTCCTTGCTGTAATTCTTGCATTTTGGCATTGTGATATTCATCACAGCTGCTCACTCGACTAGGCCCGCCCCTACAAATTCCCCCTTGGTATCCACGTTACCAAGCTCGCATATTACATTTGCGCTAATATCCACACGTAGGGTTTGGCGCAATTTCTCGAGTTTTCTCTTCTTACGTGGGAGACACGATTCCTGCGTTAAATGTTGATTGATGTTTGCCTTTTTTGATCGAGCTGGAACAGCTTTTAGGGTGACGTTTCACGTATGTCACTCCTAATTTCTGGGGCTTAAAAGACATTCTCACCCTTATTTCAAATTCTTCTGTTCTCCCCCAATACACTAATTATCGTACACCATGCACTCAAGCTCGGTAGTGTTCCCGTACACCTTCACTTGGTAGAGCCGACCAAGCATGTGTCTCGTACATGTTTGGGTCAATCCAAGTCTGTTCAGCATCTACAATATTCAGCATAGTACTCCGTCATACTATCTGCCCGGTCCTCGTCTGGTTCATATACCTTGGAAGCTCATGGATTGAAAAAGAGGCTTCAATTTTCTCATTACGAGTGCCCGTACTCCATTTTGAGCCTCTCTTTTTTTACTGAGATTTTCGTCTCAAGTATGATTGGTTGTCTCTGTAAAAATCTCTAGCGACTTGGAAGAAATATGCCAACTTGGAAGACATCAAGTGAGCTATGTCGTACAATGACATCCTTGGCTTTCTCGGTCCACGGTCCAGGATTAAATCGATCCGGGCCTCATCTATTCGGCTACAACCTTTGACACATAAGGGCTCCATGGTTGGTAAAAAGCTCTGCTCCAAGAACTCAAAATCTGTGGCAGAAACTAATTGCTAGACCTTTTCTTAGTCCAACCCTGTTTGGCATCTCAGTGCACTCTCACGTAGTGTTGCCGACCAGAGTACGTATTTGTCGTTACTACTTGTGTCATTTACACTATAAAGTGCACTAACCGTTGTGCACATGGCATCATGCCGAGCATCCTCACATGTGGTGCACATTTTTGGTGAAGTCCTCGCTGGCGCAACCTCCAAGAGCTGTTATGATAATTGGTCAATTTTATTCAATAACTGACACTTCGTGGCACTTTACTTGTTCAACACGTCCTTTATGATTTTGGTCGGGCTGCAAAATCTAGTGTTTTCATACTCGGCGCTATCCAGTGTCTTCTGGCCTCTAAGTATCATCATACTTAGCTAAGGGACCAACTATTACTCATTGCTTTCCACTTAAGCCATGTGTTTCTTCATACTCTTCAGTACCTAAGTTTTTTCGCACTTAGTAGACATCCTAAGTATTTTCGTAGTTAGCAAATTTTTAGCAATATTCGGTACTTGTCACCTAAGATTCTCGTACTTTGGAGTTCTATACAATAGTCGTTGCATATTCCTTCATATTAAGCAAATGCCAAGCAGGATCCGTTGCTCTTGCATATGTTTCCTCATGCCTTAGAGTCCTCGCACTTAGCTTTCCGGCTAAGTATTTTTCATACTTAGCATACCACAAGTAATGATCGTCGCTTATTGCCCAAGTTTCCACGTACTTAGCAATGTTCAAGCAATATTCGTTGCTCATACTCAAGCATATTCGTACTTAGCTTTTTCCCAACATTGCTCGTTGTCCAGGGATATTTCAAGCAATATTCATTGCTTAAGCCTTAGTTTTTTTTTTACTTAGCAACGTTCTTGCAATTTTTATTGCAAGTTTGACAATGTTCAAGCAATATTCGTTACTTACTGTCCAAGTTTCTTCGTACTTGAGAATGTTCAAGCAATATTCGTTGCTTGCCTCCAAGTTTCTTCGTACTAGGGAATGTTCAAGCAATATTCGTTGCTTGTCTCCAAGTTTCTTCGTACTTGGGAATGTTCAAGCAATATTATTCGCTGCTTGCCTCCATGTTTCTTCGTACTTGGGAATGTTCAAGCAATATTCGTTGCTTGCCTCCAATTTTCTTCATACTTGGAAAAATTTGAGCAATATTCGTTGCTTATGGCCTAAGCTTATTCGTACTTAGTCACTTTCAAGCAATGCTCATTGCCTATTGCTTAAGTTTTTTCGCACTTAGTTTTTTTTTTTTTTTTTTCAAACAACATTCATTGTTTATTTACACTCTCAGCTCCCCAGTTTGGAGGTAAAGCGTCTTTGGGTCCAAACTTAGCATATTCATGTTTAGACCGTACAGAAACAACTTGTTTCAAGTCAAACAGAGTTTAATTCGTAACTCTTACCGTATTAAAGCAATTCGTAGCTAACACAACGAGAAAAGATGGATATCGTTAATGATTTCACTATAGCAACTCATAGTGAATAATAATTTCTATGGAATTTATACGGGGATAAAATCCACGTAAGGTCTTGATCACTTACTTCCTCACCGGAACCCCCGATCTTTCTTCATGTAGGTTTCCTTTCTATGTGCAGTGTATTCCTAATTGCATTAGGAGTGCTTATGTTAATCCTTTTATACACGGGATTGCTCCTTATCACATAAGGAACCGATTTAGAACCTTCTGGAATGTCTCACCGCTCTATACTCTTAAGGCGGGGCCATGCTTTCACTTAGCTCAGCATGACTCCATACGTGCTGAGCTTGCACCGGGCTGAACCCAGAATGTTGTCGCAGCTATATTTGTAGCTTATCTTAGCTCGGCCATGTCTAAAGACATCCCTTCGTAGTACTGCCAAGCTGTTATATCTTCATTTGGTACTTGATTTACTATCTTGACCCTACTCATGGTCATCGTTGCTCGGCATAGGGTACAACAGCGCCGAGCTAACTACCCTCACGTGGTGATTATTTTAGAGCATGTGTTCTGTCTTTTCTGAGGGTAATTGGATTTTACCCACTCCAAAATTCTGTTCATAATTCCATCATAGCAATTTGTAGCTAAATAATAAATAAACGGCAATAAGTAATTCGACTACTTATCTGTATATTCCATGGCAATGGCCCTGGATTCCCATCCAAGTTTGCTTGGGGATGAACTCTGGTTCCAGTTATCCCTTGTATGGCTCTTCCTCGTTTGGGCCAAACTTCCCTTTCGTGGAATTTTTTGTGTGGCCGAGCACTTTGCACCTTCACATGGTGCATCCGACCAGGGTCATCATTATTCCCAGAATGTTGCTTGGTGAGCTTATGGTTCTTCCACTAATGCTACTTCCATATGTCCTTTCGTGAATCTCATATAGAAACTTTTGCTCCATCACGTGGTGCGCAGAAACAAGTTGGTCATGATCCGGTGCGTTTCCTTTTTACCACTAGGACGTGTACCCTCTCATGGGGATTCCATGATTGGATCCATCTAGCTTGGTCCTAAACCCAAGTCCATTGAATTTATGTAGACACTTTACCCGAGCTACTTTATTTCACATAAACTTCCTCCTATTTATCTAATTAGAATCTGGTTGCCTACACCGAGCAGCACATTCGTCGGATAGCTGGTTTTCGACCAACTATGAGCCACAATAGACCCTCAATCTCTTAGCGAGCAGAGTCTCATACTCGGCTATGTTCATTTTAAGCACTAAATACGAACTGAGCCACTTGCTCCCATAACGTGCAAGATCCTTTCTTGCGATAGAACTCCTTTCCATATAGGTTTCTTTCCTACATGCTTATGCAGTATATTCCTGATTACATTAGAAATTCCTACGTTGATCCCTATAATCAAGGGATCTCCTCTTATCACATAAGAGACCGACTTTGTACCTTCAGGAATGCTCCACCGCCCTATACTCTTAGGGCGGTCCTGGCCGTCCTTCCACATAGCTCGGCATGAACCGTACGAGCCCCAGTCCACACATGCCGAGTTGTTCCTAGCTGAATCAATGTAGTCCCATAATGCTATCTCAGCTGTATTTGTAGCTCAACCAGCTCGGCCATGTCTTAGGACATCCCCTCATGGTTACTTCCGAGCTTGTACACCTTCACTTGGTGCCCAGATTATTGCCTTGACCCTTACTCGTGGTCAACACAACTTGGCATAGGGTTAAGGACCCTTTCCCAGCAAGGCCGAGCTCCATACCCTCACGTGGTAGCAATTCTGAGTCACGTGATTTGTTCCTTCTACGGGTAATTGGATCTCTACTCCTGACCCCTTGCTCTGTGCAGACCCATCCACGCATAACGTCCATTCTTCAAAATCCTGCACAACAGATTCCCCTTTTCGGAAACCAGGACGATTGGCTCATGTATGCCCCTGAGGTTGTGGTAGTGTCACTACCGAAGAGAAATTATGCTCCCCATTATTTTCCTCTTCATGAGTCTCCTTAGCCGATCAATGTGAAGCCGTTGTTTTGCTCTGATGATCTCATCCTTCAATTGATAAAAGAATTTTCTTGGATTAACAACAAACACACTCTTTGAAACGTTGAGTTTCAGCCAGTATCGCCTTCTTTGGATCTTTGCTCATGGTCCAAATTTGCTGCCTTCTCGTGGCCGTTCGATGATATCTTTGTTTTACGTCAAGAAAATTAATCCTCATGTTCTTTTTTATTTGGCTCAAATCCTTTTCTTCATAGGATTTGTACTCGGTGTGCTCGGTATGAACCTCCACCGCATATACCGAGCTATACCAAGCTGGACATGTAGTCCATAATGTAACTCTGGCTATATTCGTCGCCTGAATAGCTCGGCCGTGTCCTGAGACACCCCATCGTGGTTGATGCCGAGCTAGTTCACCTCCACTTAGTGTCCCTTTTAACACCTTGACCCTACTCGCAGTCAAATCTGTTCGGCATGGGTTTAAGGAACCCCTTCTTTCTAGGGCTTCTTGGCCGAGCAACGTGCAATTTTCTTTCTTTTCTGATAATCTCGGCCTCTTCTATGGCATGTTGTTGCATCCTCTTGAATAATTCGGTAGGAGATTCTATTTCCCACCATAGTAGGCCTATTGCCATTGCATACTCGTTTATGCAATTCCTTTGAAGGTTTCACAGTACCTCTTCTCGTCATCACGACAGGGAGTGGCTGGTCTTTCCCTATCATAATGTTTTTTATCTTCTTTGTTGATCTTCTTTTCACGTTTGTTAACTTGTCGAGCAAGTTCTTCAACTTTGCGCTTCATTTATTCGAGATTTTCTTCGTAATCTCGATTTTCTCCTCCTTTATCGTAGAGGAATCTGGGGACTTATTCCTATTTTCTCTCGGAAATTTTAACCTTCTCCTACTGTTTCTTGGAGACTTCCCTCCCTTTTCATGGGGAAGTTCTTGATCACACTATTCCATCACAGCGAGGAATTCTTGACCTTCTTTCTCAATCACAACGAGGAGTTCTTGATCTCCCTCTTCGATCACGGCGAGGAGTTCTCAATCCTTTTTTATGGTCTTTGGGGCCTTGTTCTCCAATGATGGACTCCATATTTGATCTCTTCTTATCAGCGCTCTTCTCGTCATCACCATCACGTGGCGTTTGTGCGCTATGGCTCAACATTGTTGATCTCCTTTGAATTTCTCGTTTCCCACAGACGGTGCCAATTGTAGAGGGAAAAATCTGGGTATGCTATTTCCACGCCTCTATGAGATCAACAATATGCACTCTTCGCCGGAACCCTAGCCCTGCAAGACAATAAATGGTTAGAGCACCTTTGCCTCTCGACAGTAAAGGCCCTCCGATGCTTATGTCAGTATCACGTACTAGGAGGAAACCATATAACACGTAAAGCATGTAAACACGAATTACCACATACCATTCTTCATCGGTATTGCACCTTATTTATAGATGCGGGGTGCTTGTTGTCCAAGGATCCTACTCTCATTAGGAGTCCTTTCCTATACGGGACTCGTTCCATCTAGAAACACAATCTTTATTCTACAAGGATTCTTTCCACGTTAGGAATTCTTGCTATTATCAGAATCCTCTTTATGTTAAGATTCCTTTCTCTTATGGGATTCGTCCCATATGGCAATATAATCAGAATTCCCTTCTTGCCAGGGTTCTGTATCCATATTGGGTTTCATGCCCAATATGGAAGCTTAATGATAATCCCTTAATTATCAGGATTTACCCCTTATCACGTAAGAGGCTATTCTGGATCCTTCTAGAATGACCCGCCACCTTATCATGTAGGCAGTTAGCTCAGCAATGTACTTGCCTATCTATATATGATGTTGTCGACCAGATACCTAGCTCGGCACTGGCCTCGTGCACCTTCTCATGATGCTGCCACCATCTCGTGGTGCTATCCTAGCTGCACACTTGGCCTACCCTGCTCGGCCATAACCTAGGGCACCTTCTTGTTTCCCCCCGAATTAAGCCACCCTCACGTGGTGTCCAGGCTAAGCACGTGGTTCGTACGTGCTTGGGTATTTTCCTATGTAATTGGATTTTACCCTCTCCAATCATGTACTGGCGAGCATACCTGAACGGTACGTACAAGTATTGGGATGTATCTCGGTACTATTTGGGATTAGCTGCAATATATATTTCATTTATTCCCATATATTTGTATATAACTACAATATTGAAAGTAGCCAAATGAAACAAATTATAACACTTTGATATACATTTATATTAGTTTTAATAACAAGTTGACATTAAACTCTTTAATTTTTGCAAATGAACCTTTTCGTAGAGAAGCTATTCTAGCTACGGCTAAAGATAATGAGGTTTGGTTCCAAAGTGCGGCCAACTGGCTCCGAAATTCTAAATCTATTGTTCAGGCCATAGACAAATATCCTTCCATTGTTCTAAAGGATTGCCCGAAAGGTTCGTCTGTTCAAAGAATGTGCGTTCTTTGTGTGGATGGAGCTTGGAAAGAGGGAAATCCTTCGAGTGGTATCGGATTCTCGGCTAGGCTCCCTAATGGAAGCCTTATTGCACAACACTCAATATCCACATACAGCTACAACCCTATCCAAACAGAAATTCAAGCAATAAATCAAGCGGTTAAATGGTGCCTAAAAAAGGATTTTTCTAATATCTATATTCTTACCGATTGTTTTAATGTTGTTATGCAGATAGGGAGTAGGAGTGAGTGTCACCACCATGACACCTTTTTGTTACGCAACCTGAGGAAGGAGATTGCAAAGTTGAATTTTTGCAAAATCACAAAAGTAGATCGACAGGAGGTTCAGTGTGCTCATCGATTAGCCAAACATGCGCTAGGTCTTTTTGTACCTCACTCGGACACTTGTGATGGATGACTGCCCCTAGTGCTTTGTTGTTTTTGTTGTTTTTATTTTGGTGTTCATTTCCTGTGTTGTTTTTGTATATAGTTGTTTGTGTCCTCGGCCTTGGTTGTTTCTCCTTGCATAGACTCTTTTTGTTCCTCAAGTTGCTCTATTAATGATATTTCTACCTCTTTATCAAAAAAAAAAAATTGACATTATTAACATTTGATGGACTCCAAGTTGTGTTATATTATCTTTAAATGTCACGCCCTTAAATCTTAAAAGATAAATACATCATAAATCCACATGAAAAGTCAACCAAATCGATAGTCCAAGTCAAGTTTCAAGTTCACCTTTTAAGGTCAAAGTGATACAATACTAAATAGTCAACAAGTATCCGTACCCCAAATGTTAAGTAAATAAGTCTTAAAATGTTATTACACTACCCAAGTCAAAAGATTGAAATAAATAAGTTACAAGTTCATTTCTTTCAAAAATATGAGACAAAAGATGATCTAATAACTCTAATGTAAAATCCTTAAGTAACATCCAAGCACTCCATACCAAACAAGTTATGCTCCATGCGTAGTACCTGAAATTTGTTAGGGTGAGCTCACTAGCCCAGTAGAGAAAAGTCTACTAAAACTAAATGTAATGAGATGCAAATGCGGGATGGAGATGAGGATGATGACCACAAGAAGATGTTTACGGATTTACAAGAGCTAAACGTAATGAATATAAACATATGAGTCTCAAGATTTCGTGGCTTTTGCCCAATTGTACCCGACACGTACCCAATACGTCACATGTGTCAAACCTACTCAACTCGTTGTGTCATCAATTTCTTTATCATTGTAAGCTTTAGAAAGTCCTAGCGTGTCACGTCCATATGACGGCCATAGTGTCATTCCTAGCGACACGTCCATAGGACAACACTAGTATCAATTCGGGTGTCTTATGACCCCATATAATCTTCCCCTTGGCCAAGGCATATTTTTAGCGACACGTCCATAGGACATCCCTAGTATCATTCTGGGCTATCTTACGACCCCGTATAAATAATTTCAAGTTCTCACTTTCATTTGACAATTACCAATATCATTCTCGTGTAATAGCATAACCCACATTTCACATTGAATTTCCAATGGTGTCTCATACCCATTACTCGACATAAGAGCATAGAAAGTGTCGTTTTGCGTATGGCGGTCCCACTAGATTAACTAATAAACAACCACGAGCATAGTAACACGTTCCATAATCTCATTTGGTTTCTAAGTGTTTCCGAAATAGAAAAATCATGTTACATAGGTGAAAAGCTCGTTTGGGGACTAAGCACGTGCAAAGGAATGGACGGAACAAGAAAACAAAATTCGGGGACTAATCTGTAAAAGCCGTCTGGGCGGGAATTCCAGCGAGCAACCAAAATGACAGCAACCTTGCAAATTCTCAAGGTGATTCAAATGGGCTTCAAATCAAGTAAGACCGAGACCAAAATTCCAACTCATTAGGCAAGGCTAAGATGGCTTAACAACTAATTAATGGAGGGAATCATTAGAAGCATAGATTGACATGTACCAAAACTAATTTGACTTGAAGAAATGGGTTTCACAAAAGGGCTTTCACAAACAAGGGAGAATTGATCATGTAAAAGAACAAATCTATAAAGCAACATTCAAATACACTTAGGAGTGATAGAAATTTCCCTACCTTAATGGATTTTGAGCAAAATCCAACAAACCCTAACTCCTCCACATGATACCCACCGAAAATCAGCCCTTTCCCTAGTTCCCTTGCGCGATCCAAGCTCCCAAACACCGGATATACGAAGGATTTGAGGCGTTTTGACTAGGGTTTCAAGAGTTTGGGTTGATTTTGGGAGAAATATATATAGAGTGAGAGAGCCGAAAGAGAGAGAGAGAGAGAGAGAGAGAGAGAGAGAGAGAGAGAGAGAGAGAGAGAGAGAGAGGAAGAAAGAGAGCCCACTGTTTTGAAAAATGGGAGAAATCAAATTGTTTTCTCCTCCCCCTGACTTATAGAGGGCAATCACACTCTCACCCCTTCATCTTCGTAAGGTGCTACCTACAAGTCCATGTTTTTCTCATTTTCTCAAATTAACCCTTGTTTTAAACTTTAAAAGCATTTCTTCCACAATAACCCAATTTTAAATCATGGAAAAACATTAAGAGGGGTGTGAAATAAGTTTATACCCAATGAGAGAGCTAAATTGGTGAAGGAGATTTTCATATCCATATTACTTTCTATATCATCGGGCAACTCGGTTCGTGAGTTGTTCAAACCTCCCGGTGGTCGTGATCATCGGATGAGGAATACTTGTGAACTGTTGGGTTTAATCTTGAGGCTAGTACACTCACGAGGGAAGGAATATTACGCTTAAGACAGTGATTACATTGCTCTCATTCTCACAGGCAACATCTTTCCTACTTTTACTATGTTCGCACTCTTGATTTACTTGTTGTATTTCTATATTCATGTGGTCGAATTATTCATGATAAAATGATATTTTATGAATAAAAGTTCTAACAAGAATTGGGATTTTGGTAGAACAAGTGAGCAGAGGGAGAGAGGGGTAGAGAGGAGGGAAAGGGGAGAGGAGGTGGATGACGGGGCAGCCGGTGACCATGACTGTGGCTGCCATGGCTACCTCCCGCAAGCTTTCCCTCTTCTTCTTTTTTTTTTCTTTTTCGTTTTTCTTTGTGAGAAATATTGTGGTAGGCAAAATGACGAGGATGCCCCTCATTTTAATGGATGGAGATGACGGAGTTAGTTTTGAGGACTTGATTGGTACAAAATCAAAACATTGGGGACCAAATGTCAACAATTTATATATTGAGACGAAATTAAGACGCGGTCAATACTTTGGGGACCAAAAAGGTTAATAAGCCTATATAGGAACATCTATTAGAATCTATACTACTAGGTTCAGAATACCGTATCGATAGCGGTATTGTTTTGCTTATCGGTTCTGTACATACCGGTACCGCTATAATTTTGAGTATTGTTTCGGAGTTTGTGCTTTGAATATTATATATCGACATGTATACTTACATATATGCTTAAAAAAGTAAAAATTTAACCACGGATTCCCTTGGAAGGCGATTTCATTGGACCCCGACATAGTTTGAACCAGGTGGTAGGTGAACCCTCAACTCCATCATCCATTAGAGATCAAAACAAAAAGAAGCTTCAGGAAAAAATCAAGATGTTAAAGGCTTCAAGAGTTTAGTTTTTGAAGCTAGGCCTTCTTTTGTTTTGGTGTTACTTCTTTGAAGTGTGTTTTGAGCTTTGTTGACTATATATTTTGTTGTGGTTTAGTTTTAGATTTTCTCTTCTCTTTTTCTTTCTTTTCCTCCTGGGGTATGCCGCCGTATATTCGGTTAGTCTTTTTTCTATTTCAAGCTAATTTATCCACACACAAAAAAAGAAACCCATTTATGTTGGTTATCGACATATATTTCCCGTTTGGATGGTACCCCTATTTACAGGGGTTGGGTACTGGTTTAGGCAAATCCAGACGGTATGTCGTGGAATTTAAAAAATCTTGCTATCAACTACTCATTGGCTCCCCGTTTGTTAGCATTTCTGAATCACCTTTGAACATGCTCTCTTATGAAAACTTACAGATGGTGTTTGGTAGTACTTATGAATAATTGGTTATTTAATTTTTCAAAACCCTTTAACCACGAAAGTAAAATTATTTTAAAAAATTTGATGTATATTCTTTTACATATTTAAACCTGTAATCTAAACCTTCTTATATAAGAACGGAGGATGCCATGCCATTTTTGACCATTTCGGACGAAAATGCCATTAGTTTTATGTTGTTTTGTGATTTGGTATCAGGGTTATTTTTGTCTTTTCAAATTTATATTTGGTTTTGTAATTTTGCGGTCTCTGATCCCCGAAAATCAGGGAAAAAGGCTGAGCTCTTTTTCCATCTTCTCGACGCTGCCTTCTTTTTCTCCTCTTTTCCGGTTTTTCCGCGTCCAGCACTGCAGTGGCTACTGTTGCTACAGCGATCGACTGTCCTTGAAGAACTGTTGTTACAACTTTTACAATTCGATTGGACTGGGATTGAAGTCTTTCTTTTTCTTTTTTTTTTCAATAATGCTACACACACAGCAGCCCCACACAGCAACTACACAGCAAGCAGCCAAACGATGTCGTTTGGCTTTAAAAAAAAAAAAAACCAAAAATTCCTCCCAAATCTGAAAACCCCGTCCCCTTCCCCTTTCGTTTGAACAGAAGACAGAGGCAGGGGAGAAGAAGATGACGACGATCGCCACCACCACCGGTGACGACCACCACACCACCATCGCGTACCACACCGACGAAGAAGAAGCTTCCAGTTCCGGCGAGGAGGAGGCCTCCTTCTTCAACTCCGACGATCTTCGAATCACGCGGACGAGGTTCGAAACTTGAACGCGATTTTTGAATTTGAAACTTGAATTTAGGGTTTGGTTCGGTTAATTGGAAATTTGAAGTTTGAAAAGTGGGTTTGAAGTTTGATTGGAGTTTGGGGGTTCGATTTTGTCACGGATTGGAGTAGTTTTGCATTTGATTTGCTGCTTGATTTTTGCCCCTCTTTTATTCTTGTTCTAAGCTCGATTTTGGGAAGATTATGGCAAACCCAGATCATGTACCATAGCGATGGTGGTGTGGTGGTCGTCACCGGTGGCGGCCATCTTCGTCATCTTCTTCTCTCCTTCCTCTGTCTTCTGTTCAAGCGAAAGGGGAAGGGGACGGGGTTTTCAGATTTGGGAGGAATTTTTTTTTTTTTTTTTACAGCCAAACGACGTCGTTTGGCTGCTTGCTGTGCAGTTGCTGTGTGGGGCTGCTGTGTGTGTAGCATTATTGTTTTTTTTTTGGTGCAACGGAAGATTAGATTGAAAGTCGTTCTCTCCTTCCTTTTGTCGAGAAGTAAACGTGAATCACGTACGGTGGTGATGTGAGCATTTCCTGTAGAATAGCTCCGGAACCTATGGCTTTTCTATGTGCACTGTTTGAGCGGCGCTGTATAAAAAAGACATTCGTAGGGAGTAGTTCAAGCAAGCGGCTCACTCTCTCTCGCTCTCTCGACCGCCATGGGCTTCCCTCCATAGTCCGGTAAGTAACTGCACCGCTAATTATATGTTCTTTTTTTGCGACTAGAATTTCAGATGTCTCCAACTTTTGGGCTGTTTCAGCTCTGCTCTGGTATGGGTGTGTATTTATCCTCTTCTTTTTTCGCGTCATAAACTTAAATCCCTAAAGTTTGTGTGTGGTGCTCAAGAAACTCGAAGAATCATACACTTCAATACAATTCATATATATGTTCAATACTTGGATTATTTATTGGTTATTTTAGTGTTTTTATTTGCAGAACTAACCAAGAATCTTGGGATGGAGGATAGTATTTTTCATATATGTGGTTGCAGCTCTTCTTTTTCCGTCCTGAGGTATTTCTCAATCAATTTCTAACTGAAATTTTCTGTGATTTTTGGGTAAAAATGCGGGGTTGCACACCATTTAATGAAGGCCTTTGGTTTTGTTCGTTGTTGTTTTTTTTGTTGGATATTGTAGATGCTCAGTTAGAATGAGAGAAAATAGAAATGGCTACAAACTTGAGTCGTGCAATTTGATCTTCTTTGCGTTGTACGAGTATTTGTTTGCTCAAGTTTTGGGTATGACTAGCTCCTGTGGATAATAGCATTACCAAATTTGTGGGTGATATTTCTAACATGCTTACTGCATAGTTGTGTTTACTTTTTTGTTCGATCAACATAATCTTTGAACAAATCCACTCTCCTCTTTAATTCTGCTTATTGTTTAAAGGAACTATTCACAATCAAGTATAAAAAAAATGAGAATATTTAAGTTGCAGGAAGTATTCACAATCAAGTAGAGGGACGGTTGATATCCTCATTTTGTTTTTAGGAACTATTCATAATCAAAGTTTCAGTAATCAAAGTTTATTTTTGTTTCTGTTAATAAGCCCCTATTTTGGATCTTCTTCGTGTAGTTCCTCTATTCAGCATCAGTATCTCACCATAGTGGTACAGTTGTTTCCGTTGAATGACCTCTACAAAATGTAAATTACCCTTATGTTTTTCCATTTTCTGTGCTTTATTTTTAGTTTTGTGTTTTGATGATGGTGTGGGTGTTTTTTTTAATCTGAGGAAAGAGATTAGATTGTATATTTTGTGTTTAGGTTTTCGGGTCTCACTTTTCTTAGCTTCTCTCGTTAAGTTTAGTAATTCATTTTCCTAGAACAAATTCCACCACCTTCCCCATTTTGTATTTTCATTTTATCATTGGGAATCGACTCACAAATGTGTTTAGCAATGATTAGGAATACACAAATTCAATATGTTATCCTACTATGACTTGGGTACCATAAATTAGCATGTAACTAAGTAATGTAGTAAGTCATCCCTTCGCAACATAACCAGCTTGGGTACCATAAATTAGTATGCTTGGTTTGAAGCATAATTAAGTCACTTGTCTTGAAGCTACTTGTTACTTGTCTTCAATCTATTTTTTATGTGCATAGTGAACCAAATGCTATTGTCTTTACTCGTTTTATCTTTTTTATCTTATTTTGTGATTCTTAGTTTCTTATGATTCTATATTTTGCTTTTTGAAATTAATAGAAGCGTAATTGAGCAGGGAAGCTAGAGGAATGTGACAGATCTTTTTTTGAGGTCCACAAAGAACGTTGTGCATGAAGCGAGTTGTACCTACTATTAGGTCTGCAATTTCTTTCTTTCTCTCTTTTAATTGTTTTCTAACCAATTATATTTATTGGTGGTATGCCAAGTTAAATGAATTGTCACGTGAGATGAAAAATCGACGTGCTTCTGAAATATTGAATAGTTGGTATCTAACATGACCTCAATATGTTGTGTCTTTTATGCTCATTGGTCATTCCTTGATACCACCACATGTTTGTTCTTTAGTTTGTGCTCTCTGGATTGGTTCTCTTTATTCTTTTTTCAGACTACAGTGAGGTGAGAGGCAGAGTGGTGGCGGGGTTCACTAATTAAAGTCTTTGTGGCAAATAAGATTGGGTTCTCGTTTGGTTTGTCTGGTAGCAAAGAACATTAGGGGAACAAAAGGAAAGACATTTACAGCCTTTCATTGTTTGATATTCTGATCCTCAGGAGCAAACGAAAATGCTCTTCATAATCCAATTAAATGATTATTTGCTGTTGGTGGAGTAATAATTTATTTGGTTATCTGAGAGCATCAAAGTTTAGTAAGTATTAGACGTTTTGCACTTTAACGGTCTCTGGTAACCGGAAACTTAAAGCTTGGTATTGATTAAACTGGATGTAGATCTCTTAGTACATTTATGTTTTGGGGTTTTTAATAGATAAGATAAGTTAAGTGTCATTGACTGATTATGAAAAATAAAATAATATTGTGTAGCTCTATTACGATAGATCGATCTTATAAAAATTTCTTTGGATGTGTCTTACTGATTTGTATACTTATAATGATTGTGACCTTTAGTTGTTTGTGCCTTGCTTTGCTCTCTCAAATAAGCAAAAGAAAGAGGAAGAAGAAAAGGGTTTTCTTGAGCCTTTTCATCTTTTTCTTTTGAATTTTTTGAAAAAAGTTCTTTCTTTTGCTTTTATTTGGTGAAGCTGTTTGTAATTGAGGAAGAAAAAAACTACAAGTAAATCTTGAAGTGTTATTAATTTGGGACTCCATTTTCTTAGAAGTGTTATCGAACATGTTTGGATGGATTGCTTCCTTTGTTTGGTCAATCAGTTTCTACCCCCAAGTCTTCTTGAATTTATGCAGGAAAACTCCCCCATTCCATTTCTCTTTCAATTCCTCCACTACTTTATCAAAATTAAATCTTCTCGTTTTCCATATGTAGTGTTGAAAAGGAAAGAATATTGTAGCACATGTTGTAAATCAATTAGGCAATTAGACAATTAGGAAGTTTGTAATTAATCTAATTAGGTAGATAGCAATTTCCTTATTATTTCCTTTCCTAAATTATCTTGTACACAGTCTATATATTGTGCCTCCTAGTGAGAAGAATACACATCAATTATAATCTTTCAACATGGTATCAGAGCGGGTTCCAGGAACCTGACTTTTCTTTCTCGTTACCTCTATCTTTTTTCGTCAAATTCTCTCTCTCTCTCTCTCTCTCTCTCTCAAATCGACCACAACCAAAACCTCTCTAACCCCAATACACAACCCTCGATCCAAAAAAAAAATAATAATCCAGCCGTGAACAGTGCTCGCGCGCACTGTAGCAATCGTGAACGTGGGTAACCCTAATCTCTTTCGGCCCTCGATCAATCTTTACGGAACTCGGTTTGTTTGTTACAGGTGTTATTCAGGCTCTAAATCAATCGGGTACCCTCTCTTTGCACTTGTCAATCCTCTGGGTAACAATTCCTCTCTTTTTGGCTTGTGTCTTTATCTCTTGAATCCATTATGGGTGATAAACCTAAGCAACCAGACACTGTTGAAACCTCGAAACTAAGGATATTGTTAGGGATTATTGCCGGTCTCTAACCACAATCAAATTAAATGGATCTAATTATTTGTCATGGTCATGGGTGGACGGAGTCTCTCTCTACGCGCAAGTGGAGAGTTCTTATATTACCAATGATCCACCTACCGATCCCGATTCGCTTGGTCCCAACATGATGCTCATATTATGCCTTTCTTGTGGAATAGTCTTGAACCCGACATTTTTAATAATGTTGCTTGCCAAGAGACGTCCAAAAAGTTTGGGACACTCTACGCGAGTTATATTCATCGATCGAATATCTCTCGAGTTTTTGGATTTATCGAATATTTTCTCCCTTCAACAAGGAGATAGATCCGTTGATGAGTACTTTTCCATCTTAAAGGGTATGTGGGACGAGTTAAATGTTTACCTCTCTCTCTCTGATTTAAAGGTTCAATGAAGTACGAGACGAATTTAACTTGCAAATTTTGTCCGGATTAAATTCGGACCTTGCTCCTCTTAGTTCTGATTCTTTCTAGCGGGAAGTCCCCACCGTTGGTGAGGCCTTTGCTCGTGTTCGACGGGCCGCTCCACGTTCTTCCGATTTAGAGCATCGGCTCCATCCGCCCTCGCCGCCCCCACAACCTCTCCGCTTCATCTTACGGACATTTTGGGAATCGCAATACCTCCCGGTCGTGGTAGTTCTTCCGAGCGGGGTGGTCGTCGTGGAGGACGTGGGGACGTGGTGGTCGTGGCACCAAGAAGTGCACTCATTGTGGTGCGACCAACCACGATGTTGAATTCGTTGGAAGTCGCATGGCAAGCCCACTTGGGCTAATCAGGCTACACTTGAGGGGGAGCCATCCGCTCTTGCTCCTACTCGATTACTATGTCCAAGACTCGAGTATGATTCTATGATTCAAAGGGCCAATGCATCTTCTTCTTCTTCCACTTGCAACTCATGTCACCTCGGGTAATACGTGTCTTCATTCATCTTCTCGTAGCACTCCTTGGATTCTCGATTCGCGCATCGATCAAATGACGGGTGATTTGTCTCTTTTGGTGATGTTGTTACTCTTGTTAAGACTTATGTTACTATTGCCGATGGCACTAAGGTTCTTGTTCAAGGCATTGGTACATATCGTTCATCTGGTCTTGTTTTTCAGCCTGTCTTATATTTGCCACAATTTCCATTTAATCTTCTTTCGATTCATAAAATGTCTCATACTCACCAGTGTTCTATCCTCTTTTCTCCTTCTCATTGTGAGTTTCAGGATCTCAAGACAAAGGGGATGATTGGTGGGGGGTATGAGAAGAATGGTCTGTATTACCTTCAGGAGCAGCAACAACAGCAGTTATCTAGTCCTTCTGCTTTACATTCTACTGTTACACCTTATCAGTGGCACTGTCGTCTTGGGCACCCATCCTCGGCCAACCTTCGCAAGCTAGTTCCTAGTTTACCTAGTTTTTCTCCTTTTAATTGTGACACATGTGAACTTAGTAAACATTGTAGAGTTTCTTTTCCTTTACGAGCTGAGTCACCATGTGTAGAACCTTTTGCATTAGTTCATTCTGATATTTGGGGACCTTCGCGCACTACGAGTTTGTGTGGTGCGCGCTATTTTCACATTTATTGATGATTTTTCTCGTTTAACATGGGTGTATCTCCTCAAAGATAGGTCTCAATTATTTTCTGTTTTTTCAGTCTTTCATGCTGAGATTGTCAACCAATTTAATGCTAAATTACGTATTTTGCGAACTGACAATGCCCAAGAATATCTTTCTCGTCCATTTAGACAGTTTAATGAAACTCATGGTATTATTCATCAGACTGCGTGTGTCACTGCCCCTCAACAAAATGGGGTTGCAGAACGGAAGAATGGGCCAGTTTTAGCCGTAACTCGTGCCCTTATGCTTCACATGAACATTCCAAAACATTTTTGGGGATATGTTGTTCTTACCGCGAATTATCTAATAAATCGCACCCCTTCTCGGGTTTTGCATGGAAAAATTCCTTATCAGGTCATGTTTCCTGACAAGGATCTTTACATTCTACCCCCAAAACTTTTTGGTTGTGTCATTTGTTCATAATCTCTCTCCAGGTCGTGATAAACTTGATCCGCGTTCTTACAAATGTATTTTTCTGGGTTACTCTCTGACACAGAAATGATACAAGTGCTATAGTCCCTCATTACGGAAGCACTTTGTAAGTGCTGACGTGACTTTTTTTGAAAATATCCCATATTATTCTCTTGAGAGTACTCAGTTGACACCATTGTTGGCACCACCTTGTCTTCCTGAGATTGCTCAGTTACCGGCTGACCATGGTCTTTCTGAGACTGCTACTCGACCATCAATTACACAGGTATATGTTCGACGTTCTTCTGCTGCCGCTACTCCTGTTGCACCTCCGGATATGCTCATGTGCCCACACCATCTCCTCAAGCGTCTTCAGATCCGACACTCGATCTTCCTATTGCTCACCGTAAAGGTATTCGCTCATGCACTTCCCATCCTATCTCTCACTTTGTGTCCTATGATCATTTGTCTCCCTCTTTTCGCGCTTTTTTTGTGTCTTTGTCCTCTGTTACTGTTCCTAAGTCTTATCAGGAGGCTCTTTCTCATCTGGATGGCGTTCGCTATGGAAGAAGAGATGCGCGCTTTATCGAATCATACTTGGGATCTTGTTCCCGACCATCCGGAGCACATATTGTTGGTTGTCGTTGGGTGTTTGTCATCAAACACAATCCCGATGGTACTCTTGATCGTCCGAAAGCTCGTCTTGTGGCCAAAGGTTTCACTCAAACCTATGGGCTTGACTACACCGAGACTTTTCTCCGGTTGCCAAACTCAATGCTCATTCGCATTATTATCTCTCTTGCAGCCAACCTTGATTGGCCTCTCCATCAGCTAGATGTCAAGAATGCTTTTCTTTATGGAGATCTCTCTGAGACAGTTTATATGGCTCAACCACCCGGTTTTGAGTCCAAGGGGGAGTCTGTGTGTCATCTTCGCAAGTCTATTTATGGCCTCAAACAATCTCCCCGGGCTTGGTTCGATAAATTCAGCAGTACCGTCGTGTCTCATGGTATGACACGAAGTCGAGCAGATCACTCCGTCTTCTTTAAAAGGACCACCAGTGGTATTGTGATTCTCGTAGTCTATGTGGATGATATTGTCATTACAGGGAGTGACAATGATGGGATTCAGGTATTAATTCGTCACCTTTGTTCCAGTTTTCTCACCAAGGATCTAGGCAAGATTCGGTATTTTCTTGGCATTGAAGTGGCTCGTTCTAAAGCAGGCATCAGTTTATCACAACGGAAATACACTCTCGATCTCTTGAAAGATGCAGGTTATCTTGGTTCTAAACCTGTAGCTACTCCTATGGAGACTAATCATAAGCTTATGCCTGACGATGGTGAGTTGGTTGACGATCCTGAGTTGTATCGGAGACTTGTGGGTAAACTTATTTATCTCACTATCACTCGACTCGATATCTCCTATGCAGTCAGTATTGTCAGTCAATTTATGACTTGTCCTCGAGTTTCTCATATGGAGGCTGTTGTTCGCATCTTGAAGTATCTTAAAAATGCTCCTGGACGTGGACTTCTCTACAAAGCGTCTGGACATCTTCGTATCGATGGGTATACGGATTCTGACTGGGCAGGATCTACTGCTGATCGTCATTCTACACTGGTTATTGCACCTTTATAGGTGGCAATCTTGTGACTTGGAAAAGTAAGAAACAGTCTGTTGTAGCACGTTCTAGTGCTAAAGCAGAGTATAGAGCAATGGCTCATACCACTTGTGAGTTGACTTGGTTGCGTACACTTCTACATGAGTTTGAGTTTCCAGTACATGATCCAACTCCGTTATATTGTGATAATCAGGCTGCTATCCATATTGCTAATAATCCAGTATTCCACGAAAGGACCAAACACATTGAAGTTGATTGTCATTTCATTCGGTCAAAAGTGGAGTCAAAGGAGATCAGCACGTCTTTTGTTCCTTCAGGATCTCAACTTGCTGATATTTTCACGAAGGCTCTTCCCAAGGCTTCCATTGATTCTATTTGTCGCAAGCTAGGAGTATACGATGTATACGCTCCAGCTTGAGGGGGAGTGTTGAAAAGGAAAGAATATTGTAGCACATGTTGTAAATCAATTAGGCAATTAGACAATTAGGAAGTTTGTAATTAGTCTAATTAGGTAGATAGCAATTTCCTTATTATTTCCTTTCCTAAATTATCTTGTACACAGTCTATTTATTGTGCCTCCTAGTGAGAAGAATACACATCAATTATAATCTTTCAACATGTAGGTTCCTGCCTAAATTGGCGTTTTGTGATTTTTGTCTCGTGTCAAAAATGCAGTTTGATAGGGTTGAATTCTGATTTTGTGCTGCTGAGTGCCAAATTTGACCAACCACTCTCCTTATACTGTGAGATTGAGGAGGATCTTCAATGGTGTCTTTGTGAATGCGAATGATAGGATGATGGAAATTCTGCAGAGGGTGCAACTTTACATCCCATACGGTATGACAATCAAACGCTACTGCTATTATGTGCTCATATGCTAAATTTTTACACAAGGAACTGGATTGCTCTCATCACTATTTTATGTTCTGCAATGTCAAGGGAGTAATCA
The DNA here is from genome assembly GCA_016920895.1 of Vaccinium myrtillus. Classification (NCBI taxonomy): domain Eukaryota; kingdom Viridiplantae; phylum Streptophyta; class Magnoliopsida; order Ericales; family Ericaceae; genus Vaccinium; species Vaccinium myrtillus. The sequence goes on from CM029274.1 coordinate 16,886,124, forward strand.
ACTATAGAATCTACTTTTGAAGACAGTGAAATGATTCGAAATCTATCCATATTGCATGTGCTTTAATCCATATGCAATTATGCACCACAAATATTTGCTTTTATCATGAGCTCGAAATGTGAGGTGTGCATAAATTCATGTATCGTGGGCATATTGCCTATTACTATTGCGCACCTTCTTAAGTATAGCATAAATCATCGTGTACATGCTTTCTCAGGTTCCTGGAAAACTTAAGTTTCAATCAAGTTGCCTTACTGGTTTGAAGACATGGTTGTTCTTGCGGCTTTTATATTTTGTTCTACTTCTTTTTGTTTCCTTTATTGCCCCTTTTGGCTGAAATGTCTCAAGATGATCTTATTCTTTAACTAAAACTTGGATCTGTTTAAGGGACTGTGTTTATGCTATGTAGCACCGACACTTCTAGAGGTCGCCGTGTCCCCGTATGGGATACGAGGACACTTGGGGACACGTATTGGACACCCCACGTGTTGTGTCCCTTAAATTAAATTATTTTTTGGAGGGGGACACTCGGGAGACACGACATGGACACGTGTGTCCCATATCTACACACTTTGACTCTCACAATCTCACTCTCTCTCACTCGATGTATATACATATATCTGTGTATATATACAAGGTCCGCATTTTATAAAATGCGGGAGTCCTGACCGGATCCTCTCCCTATACATATGTACTGGTATATATTCGATGTATATATCTTCGTTGATGTGTGTGTTTATCTTACATGTACGTATGTAGTGCATACCAATGTAAATATCTTACATATCAAAAGAAAAGTGTATATATTTATATATTTATGTATATAAACTGTTAGTGCATACATATATAATATATTTATATATATATATATACACCACACTTCCAGTCCAAGATCCCGGATTTAAAAAAAATCCACACCTCATTGATCCCGATCGAATTTCGACGATCCGAACCGTCCAATGTTTTTAAAAGGTGTTTTCAAGGGTCTCCGTGAGAAATCATCAAAAAAAAATACCGGGAAGGGCTTGATCCGAGCCGTTTTTCATAAAAACTGTATATGTATAGTTTTGTGAAAAGCGTTTTCGGATCAAGCCCTTCCCGTATTTTTTTTATGATTTCTCAGACCCTTGAAAACACCTTTAAACACATTGGACGGTTCGATCGTCAAAATCGATCGGGGAGGTCCGGATTTTTTTAAAATCCGGCTCCTGACGAAGTGGATCAGATATATATATATATATATATATATATATATAGGATAAACTTCCAATAAGGGTCCCTTATTGAAGAAAAACCGTGCGGACTGCCCTTTTTGTGTTTCGGACCAAATTTTGACGATCGAAGCTGCTCAATGTTTTTAAAATGCATTTTCCAAGGTCCACGCAGAAAATCTTCCAAAAAAATATCCGGAAGGGCTTGATCCACCAGTTTTTGTTAAAACGCTATATAGCGTTTTTAACAAAAAACTGTGGAATCAAGCCCTTCCGGGTATTTTTTTTTGACGAATCTTCGCTGGGGCCCTTAAAAATGCATTTTAAAAACATTGAACGGTTCGGATCGTCAAAATTTGGCTCGGAAACGTGAGGTCCGCATGGTAACTTAGATAAGGGACCCTTATTGAAAGGGCTTCCTATATATATATATACATATAATTAATTATTTATATTTGCCGTGACCCCACTGTGTCTGTGTCTATTTTTTTAGAATTCCTATGTCCATGTCTGTATTCGTGTCCGTGTCGTATTTGTGTTGGTCTGTATTCGTGTCCGTGTCGTATTTGTGTTGGTGTCCGAGTTACATAGTGTTTAAGCTATGATCTTTCTTCATTTCTCTGCATTGTGCATCTGTGCCTCTTTCATTGGTGGGCAATAGATTCATCAAGTTGGAACCTCTTCATGAGCCTATGCATGTGTTGACCGGTTACGCCCTTTGCAATAAGATCCCATGCTTTTTAGTTCTTCAGTTGAAGTAGATTTGTGGTTTTTATGATTGAATATCAAAAAGTTGTTGCATTAGGTATTTGGTAAGCCATATGCATCAAGTTGAATAGGTGTTGTAATTCTAGGTCCTGTAACACTTCACAAGCTAGATCAATTTGGGACAGACTTGTCTAAGCTGTGTACTGCTTCTGTTGATTATTGTATTGCGCTTGAGTTATCTTGTTTGGACCTGTGAACAAGCTTCAATGGTTTATGAGTGGTGCAAGCTCAGGGACTTCCAAATGGCATGGCTTTACACCAATATTCGCGTGTATAAAGCTGAATTCATTCATTCTTCTCCCCCCCTCTTTTGGTATCCATTGTCATGATATTATAAATGAAATAACTGACAACTTCTAAATTATCTATAATCAAGTGGACTAACTGCCTCCTGTAGAAATGAAATGGCTTCAATTCACCTACCATGCAAAAGTTTAATGGACATCTTTTATGAGTGTTGCTGGTTATATTTTCTTTTAGAGCATACAAGGGTACAGTCCTTATTTGCTGTCTTCTTGCAACTCCTGTCTTGTGGTACACGTTTCTGATAAGATGTTTTTTTTATAAAGGTACCTGTTGCCACCAATTCCTCTAAAGACGGGAGAAAAGGGGATGGTCAACACCTGGTGGTGTAGAAGATGCGAGGGCGTGCCGGGAGATATGAATCTCCGAGAGAATAAAGAAAAGCGCCTGAAACTACCAACTTCTTTCAAGCAAATGTGAAACTTGACTAAAAGAGGAACTAAAGTTACAGCGGTTCGTGGGCCTTGAACAAGGACTTCCACAATTGAAGAAAGACTAACTTTTACATAGAGGAAGAAGAGAAAGAAGAAGAAGAAAAGGGGGAGAGGTAGAAGATAGACATAGATAGAAGAAAGAGAAATCGATCGACTAACTGAGAGTTAGGAGATAAACTAAATTAATTTGCTGCGGTGAGCTTTGTTGGTGCTTGGACCTCTTCAAAGTTGAACATAAGTTTATATTTATAGCCCCTGGTCCAATTGTAACTTTCGAATGTAACCGCTCATGATCTCTAGCCACTACGATCATGTCTTGCCTCTATTCCAGTATCTTCTTGAGAATGCATGAGGAGGTGACATGTGTCCTTTGGTTGGCCGAAAATAACTACCCATGTTTAACACATGTTAATTTCAGCCCTTGTCATCTCACTTTAGATAATAACTGCTTCCCTATAATTTAGGAAATAAACTTATCTCCTAAATTATAGATAATTCGGCTATTTCATTAAGTCCGAATTTAATGAAAATAATTACCAACCAATCTATTTGCCACGTGTTCAAATTTTAAAATTATGGTACAAACAGTACCCCAATGAGAAGAGTGAAGGATCTGATTTACAAGAAAGCTGTAGGAAAAGTTGAAAAGCAAAGAGTTCCTTTGACAGATAATAAAATGACCGAACAGGTGATGAATATAGCTCACTTAGTTTTGTTGCATATTTTTTTGTTCTTACTCATGGACGAGTAGGATGTTGCTCTAATGTTGATAGTTTGTTAATTGGTTTGCAGGAATCAGGTGTGGCATTTTATGCATACAAAATGTCGTCAATGAGATTGCTACAGTTGGTCCACATTTCAAAGCGATTACTGGTTTTCTATGCCCCCTTTTACTCAACAAGCCAGAGGAATGGTTGAAGAGAAAGAAAAAGCCTTATGAGCATGGAGGAGACAACAAAATTGGCAAAGACCACCACATAAATGTACTAATCAGGAAGTTTTGGTAAAATCATACCGGGTGCAAATCAACGGGCATGAGAATGTGAATAAGAATGAGCACGAGACTCCATGAGAATGAGCACAAAACACCATGCAAGAGTTTGTAGTTTTTTTTTTTTTTTTTTTTGGCGGACTCCGCACTAAGCTATTGATAATTACTACATATTGTCGTCATATCATTCCATATTTTTACGTCTAGGAAACTACTTAATAGCTTCTATGTTTCTCTTAACTAGCTACGAGCATTTACTATTGATAATTACTACATATTATCGTTGCATCATTCCATAATTATGTCTAGAAAACTACTTAATTGCTTCTATGTTTCTCTTAACTAGCTACGAGCATAAGCAATGAGATCAAATGTCCATCAAACCTTTAAACACTGCATCAAATTAACCAGCCTACATTCTTCCACAATCACATCACCCTAACAATTCATGGACAAAACATGTTCAAGTACGACCATGTGCTCTAACACCATATGGAAACCATGACCACAATCCAACAATCAGAACATAAAAGCAATGGGCATGCCGTGACGTGCGTTGCACGTGGCTTAAAACTAGCATATATATATATATATATATATATATATATATATATATACGTGGGTGATCTCCTAAGGACTCTCTTAGGAGAATTTGGTACGGACCTCACCATTCCGGATCAAATTTTGACAATCCGAACCGCTCAATATTTTTAAAATGCATTTTTAAGGGGCTACGCGGGATATGTACAGTTTTATCGAAAACCGTTTGGATCAAGCCCTTCCGGGTATTTTTTTTTTAAGATTTCCCGCTTGGACCTTGGAAAACGCATTTTAAAAACATTGAGCGGTTCGGATCGTTAAAATTTGATCCGGAAAGTTGAAAAATGTCTTGGTCCGCACCAAATTTTGTACAAGGGAGTCCTTAGGAGGTCGGCTTCCTATATATATATATATATATACACCGAGCTTCCAATCAAGGATCCCGGACCGTGTTACGGTCCGGACCTCCACCTTCCGAATTTTTTTTTGAAAATCCGAACCGTTAGATGTGTTTAAAACGTGATTTTAAGGTCCAACGCGAAGATTTGGCAAAAAAAAATACCCGGAAGGGCTTGACCAGATTTTTCACAAAATCCTGTTTTTATAGCGTTTTTGTGAAAACTGCCCGATCAAGCCCTTCCGGTATTTTTTTTTGCCAAATCTTCGCGTGGACCTTAAAATCACGTTTTAAACACATCTAACGGTTCGGATGTCAAAAAATTCGATCGGGATCAATGAGGTCCGGACGGTAGGTCCGGATTTATGGTTTGGATAGGAAGTGGACTCTATATATATATATATATATATATATAGGGTTAGCTTCTAATCCGGACCTCCATGATCCAAACATTTTTTTGAGGATTGATCGTCAATGTGTTCAAAAGGTGTTTTCAAAGGGTCCACGCGAGAAATCTCAACAAAAATACCGGGAAGGGCTTGATCCAAGCAGCTTTCGCAAAAACTTTATATTTACAGTTTTTGCTAAAACTGATTGGATCAAGCCCTTCCCGGTATTTTTTTTGAATATTTCCCGCGTGGACCCTTGAAAACACCGTTTGAACACATTGGACGGCTCGGATTTTCCAAAAATAATTTGCAACACAAAAAAAATCATTTTTTACTTATTTTCGGGAGGTTTGGACTAGAAGTTTTACCATATTGGGTTAGCTTCTAATCCGGACCTCCCGGGAAGGGCTTGATCCGAGTAGTTTTTCACAAAAACTGTACATATACAGTTTTATGAAAAACTGCTTAGATCAAGTCCTTCCCAGTATTGTTTTTGGATGATTTCTCGTGAGGACCCTTGGAAACACGTTTTAAACACATTGGACAGTTCGGATCATGAAAATTTGGTCCAGAACTATGAGTCCCGGACTTAGGGACCCCGGACTAGATCCGGACTGTATATATATGTTCTGTATGTATATATATACACAAAACTTCACCTCCAAACTCCCGGATTTTTTTAAAATCCGGACCTCCACCTTTCCAATTTTTTTTTTGAAAATCCGAACCGTTAGATGTGTTTAAAAGGTGTTTTCAAGGTCCACCGCGAAGATATAGCGTTTTTGTGAAAAACTGCTCCGATCAACCCCTTCTGGGTATTTGTTTTTGCCAAATCTTCGCGTTGGACCTTGAAAACACCTTTTAAACACATCTAACGGCTCGGATCGTCGAAATATGGTCCGGAAAGTGGATAGGAAGGGGAGGTCCGTAACTTAACTAAGTTAAGGGAGTTTGGATAGGAAGGGGACTCTCTCTCTCTCTCTCTCTCTCTCTCTCTATATATATATATATATATATATATATATACACATTCCGTTTCTTATCAGGGATTCCGAAATTGAACAGTATCCGGACTTTGTCTCGCAGCCGTTGGATTAAATCCAACGGCCCACGCTGGGATGAGCTTAAGTTGAACCCTTCAGGGGTCAGGGGTTCAGGGTTGGATTGCAACAAAACCCAAAAATTACTTCCCCCTTCCTCATTACGCGTTCATCACCTGGAGAGAAGGGAGAGAGGCGATTTGAGAGAGAGAGAGAAGCCAAGCAAAGAGGAAGAAATCAAAGAAGAAGAAGAAGAAAGACCGCGACCCACAGTACCCCGACACCACGATCGACTGCGGCCCTACAGTAACCAGAAACCGAGCAAAGAATGGAGCCCTAAATCGAGCAAAGAAGAAGAAGAAGAACACAACGAGATCCGATGAACTAGGGTAACGTCTCTCTCTCTCTCTCTCTCTCTCTCTCTCTCTCTCTCTCGTTTGATTACTCTGGGTAGTTTTCGAATTTTCTGAAAACCCTAGTTTTTTTTCAAATTTTCAGAAAGACGAACAAGGTAGAGATAGAAGAAATCGACCACATCGAAGACGATTTAGGTAATGTTGGCATTCGAACAACAATCTGGTTCAATATTTGTTGACTCTAGGGTTTTGCGATTCTGAAAACCAAGTTGGAAGAACAATCTCGTATCTCATTAGGCTACTGACTGCAACTTTTTGAATAATTTTTGTTATGCGCCTGTCTTATTGGTTGTGTTTGTTTTCATCTTGCTTCTTCATCATTTAGTAGTATGAGTGGGTTTGCTAAGAGTATATTACGTACGTGCATAGCAATACCAGGGGTAATACACTTTCTGGCATTAACCAGCCGTGTGTAATAACTTTGTGAATGTCCTGTAATGTTGAACTCGAAGGGATGTTTCAGTTGCCTCGCGGGAGATCCTCCGAATGCCCCAACTTTGTTCATCCGAAATTCCACCAACAAATTTAAGCTTTTGCTTTGCTGATTGTGAAATTCCACCAACAAATTTATCCTATATGGAATCAAAAGGATATAGAAGTCTATCAATATAATGAACATAAAGAAATATGGGTGAAAATAAAGGAAGGGTTGTTCTCAGAATGAAAGTTGGGGATTTCCTAGTCTTTGACTTATGATTAATGCTTGAAGCGCTTGAAGTCTTCTATTTGGTTGCTGTACTTTTTTGGAGGTCCATAGTGGTGACGAATGATTTTTGAGCTTGTTTATAAACTTGTAGCCATGAGCCATTGCTTTGTAATTGTCGTGTATTTTGTACTTTTGAGAGTTATGAGTTCAAATTCTTTTTCTAAAGCTAACTGCTTGCTGACAATGTATACTGTTTAGTTTTCTTTAAGCACTACACTTCAGAAGCACTATTATAAACTTGTAGCCGTGAGCCATTGCTTTGTAACTGCTTGCTAACTCTTTCCTCTTGTCTCTCGCAACATTATACAAATCTCGTTTTAAAAACCCAACATTCTGAAGACCCCCGGCATCCATCTCTAAAATAGCCATCTGTTGTGACATTGGCACATTTACAGCAGCTAATTGTTCTGTTAAGGCTTTCTTGGCATTTGACACTTTGCGATGAGAACGCAAAAAATGAACCTTCCTGGGCGTTGCAAGAGGGTGGTTATGGCCCTCGAAAAATTGACTTACAACGAACCCCTTCCCTGACTTGTAATCTTTGACAACACTCATTTTAGCACTGCAGCCCTCTCTAATTAACCCACGTTTCCGTGTTGTGGGTTCAGAATTTGGTTCACATAATTTCCTTGACCCTTCTTTGAAGCAAACATACTCCTTTCTTACTACTTCAGTTTTCCCTTGCTTCTTGCTCGAATTTTTCCTCGTCCCAAATCCAGCTGCTCTAGCATAGTTGTTATAAAATTCGTGAGCAGCATCTAAAGTTTCAAACTGTTGCTTAATCTTAGGTCTCAACTCCCTTTGCACTTGAGGAATGTGTAGCATTACAGTAGAAGCAGCCGATGATACTAGTATATTTTGCAACGAGTCCATCCTATAAAACGTAGGACAACACAATAACGAAATAATACAAAAATGTAATTTACATGAACAAACGTACAAAGTACTGGGGATTAGATTAAAACAAAACCATCATCATTTACTTCACAAAAACCACAACACTACTTGGCAAAAAATACTAGCGGGCTCACTTGTAAACTACCCATGGTCAATTTAAAATCATCAACATTCTATGAAAACTGACTCATTGGGCCATAGAATGATCAAACTACAATCCAAATCTTCCCACTTAAAGTAGAATAAGTGTTGAGACTAATTTGACAGGTTGGTGTCTTCGAAACTGACTCTGTTGGAGGGTTCTGTCAACAAATTCTACCATCAGCTACCATTAGCAGCTTAAGAGTAAATCTTTGTTTTTTATTTTTTCCCTATAACTCAGGTGTGTGTGTTAACTGAAACGCACTTCAACTAATCATGCCCACTGCCCACTCCCCACTTACGGGCAGGGGCGACGCTACCGCCAAGGTACTGGGGTCAGCTGACCCCAGTGAAAGATATTAGAATGCTACTACTGCTATGCTATACATTTCTATTGGCCAATGTATGAACCCATTAAAAATTGTTTATGACCCCACCTAGTGTGCAAAATGCAAGTAGTAGGTAAGTTTTTTGTTAAAACAATACACAAATTCTTTGTTTTTCTTTTGTGGATAATTCAGGGTATTTGTTCCAACTTACGCGCATATCGATTTAATCGATGGAGACCGATTTCACCGTCTACTAGCACTAGCACTAGCACTGAGCTCAGTTAATGCCAGGGCAATGTCATTTATGGATTGATCCGTAAGAGTTGATAACACTTTGTAGGTCTAGAACTTGGAACCTTAGAAGAAAACAATACACATCTTTTTTGGAAACATAAAAAAAAAGTTAAAGCATGAAAATGTTACAGTTATTTGTTATTTACAGATAAATTATGTATTGAAAACATGGCATCTGAGACTATGCTTAGTTTTTCCAGTGGGTATGGGAAAAATTGAAATTCTAGAGAAATTTTGTGTTAAAAATAATATAACATAGGAGTATGTAATGCTATTGAGATCGTGATTGTCTTCCTATTCACTTGTTTGAAACCAATTTGAAATTTTAGCACATTATTTGAGAGTGGTTTTTTCCAGTAGCCAAATGAGATACGAGATTGTTCTTCCAACTTGGTTTTCAGAATCGCAAAACCCTAGAATCAACAAATATTGAACCAGATTGTTGTTCGAATGCCAACATTACCTAAATCGTCTTCGATGTGGTCGATTTCTTCTATCTCTGCCTTGTTCGTCTTTCTGAAAATTTGAAAAAAAACTAGGGTTTTCAGAAAATTACGAAAACAAACGAGAGTAATCAAAGAGAGAGAGAGAGAGAGAGAGAGAGAGAGACGTTACCCTAGTTCATCGGATCTCGTTGTGTTCTTCTTCTTCTTCTTTGCTCGATTTAGGGCTCCATTCTTTGCTCGGTTTCTGGTTACTGTAGGGCCGCAGTCGATCGTGGTGTCGGGGTACTGTGGGTCGCGGTCTTTCTTCTTCTTCTTCTTTGATTTCTTCCTCTTTGCTTGGCTTCTCTCTCTCTCTCAAATCGCCTCTCTCTCTCAAATCGCCTCTCTCCCTTCTCTCCAGGTGATGAACGCGTAATGAGGAAGGGGGAAGTAATTTTTGGGTTTTGTTGCAATCCAACCCTGAACCCCTGACCCCTGAAGGGTCCAACTTAAGCTCATCCCAGCGTGGGCCGTTGGATTTAATCCAACGGCTGCGAGACAAAGTCCGGATACTGTTCAATTTCGGAATCCCTGATAAGAAACGGAATGTATATATATATATATATATATCACCTCCCGGAAATAAGAAAAAGATGGGTTTTTTGTGTTGCAAATTATTTTTGGAAAATCCGATCCGTCCAATGTGTTCAGAAGGTTTTTTCAAGGGTCCACGCGGGAAATCTTCAAAAAAAAATACCGGGAACGGCTTGATTCAAGCAGTTTTCGCAAAAAATGTAAATATATATTTTTTGTGAAAACTGCTTGGATCAAGCCCTTCCCGGTATTTTTTTTTGAAGATTTTTCGCGAGGACCCTTGAAAACACCTTCTGAACACATTGGACGGATCGGATCGTCAAAAAAAATTGTGGATCATGAGGTCCGGAAATTAAAAGTCCGGATATGAAGCAAACCCTATATATATACATATGTGTGTGTGTGTGTGTGTGCGCGCGCGCGTGCTGACAAAAGCATATTTAGTTTCAAGAATGTTTTTTTAGAATCATGTTTGTGCAACTTAGGAGTGTTTGAGAGCTTACTTTTCAGCTTTCATTTTCAACTTTCAAGTTGATTCTTTTACAAGTTTCAGTCTAATGAATCAGAATAAAGAGGCCTCCCTATGGCACTGACCACATAACTCAAGCCTTCGACAAACCAAAATTCCAAACGATAAGGGGATCTCTCGCTCTCTCTCCCCCCGCATTTGTTTTGTGGTAGAAAAAAGGGGATCTTCTGAGGATAAAGGTAGAGGGGTAGAATGGAGAATAGAGAATTGAGGGAAAAATGAGAATCAGAAAGAGAAATGAAAATTGGGGATTAATCTATTTCGAGGGAATGGGTTCTCGGTATTGTCGCCAAAACACCCAGAATTTGAAAAGGAGAATGTGAAAACTTGAAAAAGTGCCAGCCAGTGAAAACTTGAAAAAGTTCTAGCCAAACACCCTCTTAGACAATGATGGTGGGGTCTCTAAAAGTTTTTTGTTTCAGCAAGGGACCATGGCAAACTATTTGCGATAGCAAAAGACACTTTTTGCATAGACTCCCAACTCAAAAAGGATAGAGAAATATATATTAGTAGCGTTGGTAGCATTGCCATCGCAAAAAGTATCCTTTTGCGTCGAATTGAAGCCATTGCAATAACCCATCTATCAATACTGCCCTTATTGTAGATCTCGTTGTGAGCACACCAAACATCATTATGCTGATCAGCACACATTTACTAAATGGCGGCTCCAGGAATTTTTATGAGGGTGTTCATAAATACTTACCTAGTATATTATCTCTAGAATCTACGATGATATAAACTAAAATTGGTATATTATCTCTAGAATCTACGATCATATCAACGATGTTGTCCAAAAATAGCAAAGTATGAATACCTATTACAATAGCCCTCGACAAGTTTTCATGTTTTGAAATCGTTGCATAATAGCCTCATTATCAACGGTATTAAATACATCGCTCTCAATGTAAGGAACCAAACAATCATTCATCCACTGATCTCCCATTCGATTGCGTAGATTGCTTTTTACGTACTTCATTGCCGAAAAACTTCTTTCAACTATGGCAGTTGCGATAGGAAGAGTCAACACCATTGTCACAAGTAAATACACCAATCCAAATATTCACTCTGAACATGCAAATCTTCACTTTGGGCCACCGAACAACCAAATCTTCACTCAGAGAATGCAGACTAGTGAATAGAGAATCAGAGATCCATTTTTTCTTTTTGAGAACCAAACCTAGCTCTATTTACTCGAGAGAGAGAGAGAGAGAGAGAGAGAGAGAGAGAGAGAAGACAAGAACCGAGAACCTTCTGTTCTCTTTTTCCTCTGAGTCGGCAAAATGTAAAGTAAAGTAAAGGTATATTACTTAGTTTAGTTAGTTTATTACACTTTATCCCCTTTTCTCTTATTGGTTATTTAGTATTTTAGTTTGTTATGGGCTATTGAGTTGTTCAAATTGGATTGATTTGCTTTTTGTGGGCTAATTTTTTGGGTGAGTGGTCATTAATTTTGGACTGGGTGTTCATTCGTATTTAGAATGGGACTAGAGTGTTCATCCATATTTCGCTTGGGTGTTCAAAAGAGGACTAACCTAAATTTTTTAACATGTATTCTAGGTAAAAAAAATTAATGGGTTGTCAAGTGACTATCCTGACTTCCTAGTAGAGGCGCCAGTCTGTCATTTAGATTGAAAAAATATGCGTTGGTGCCGTCGTAAAACAACCTGATGAATCCACCCATTTGCGCTGACCCTGATTTTTTTCCCGAATCACGCACTAGCTAGCAGAACCTGCATATATAGTTTTTGACATTGAATACAACAATCATTCATCCTAAGCATGTCCTCGTCCTTTCTAATACAGAAAGTCATGCAAAAACCAACATCTGTTAATTGATCCATTCATCCAAATCCAAGCAGAGAGATCCCGATAACATTTGCCGAATAAACATCTTTAGGAAATACAAGCTTAAGTAAACTATGCCAATAGTACGTCAAACAAAGTAGTCACGCCAAAGGCCCGAAAGGAACGTTACAAGAGAGATACAACAGTATTCCAAAAAGAGCCCCTTTGTTCAAAACCTTGCCTAGCAGACAAAGGAACGGAAACAAAGCCCATAATTGGCCACTAAATGCTTCTGTTCAATCCGGTCTTTTAGTGTTTGCATAGCTTATGTACAACAAGGAATATAAAAAAGTTGATTCAGTGGAGGGATTGTTCAAACCGCAACCAGTTTAGAAGTAGCATGAAAATGATGAAGTAGATCCTTGACATTTCTATCGGTGTACATGTAGTTTATATACACAACTACATCCCATCAGAATAACACATAGTGAGAATTTTTCTCTACGAACACTCAAGTCGGTAACCTTTACCAATCAAAATTCACTACTACCATTCAAGTCTGTAACTGTTACCAATCATACCTCTACATCCTAAGAAGCAAGTAAGAAACGCTAACAGTTCAACTCAAGATTCATCAATAAAAGACACTATCAGCTTCATCACTGGTGGACAGTATTTACTTGGTAGCCTGGTCGTCAGGGTCAAGGTGAGAGGCAAGGCAAGAAATGGGAAGAAAGAGAGAAGGATGATCAACGGGAGGGGAAGGGAGGCTGCTAATCCAATGGGATCACATATCCCATGAGGTATTATATGCTCCAATGATCTCTGTTAGTCATGTGAAACAAAAAGGTCAAAAATGTCCGACTTTGTCAAAATGGGGCTCATCTGGATTGGGTGTTATGTTGGGCTTTCTCACAACCAAAACTTTTACACCAACAAAAAATTTCTGCCTCTCTAAAAATCTTTCTACTGATCTCTAATAACCTTTCTTGATTACTCTTACAATGGATGGCAAACTGATTTTGACGAGGAAATGGCTTGGTTGAGAAAGATCTTTGGATATGTAAAGTCGTCTTATGTGAGTAGAACAATATTAGAAAAAGTCAGCGTATGAATGATACGATGATCGATGAAGAAGCGGCCTCGTTCAAACCCAAGACCAAAACGTGGGATTTCATCCATGATAGTATTGCTCTTCTAATCTTCTGAACTCTGCCTTTCAATATCACGGGGATCATGAGGTTTACACCTATTTGAATTCCTAGCGCTGGAAAAAACTCCTTGACATCCCATGCTCTCTTCAGGCTACACAATACCATCAAAAGCACGAACTTATACAGTCAGGAGCCAGCAAAAAATACATGAAAACTGATGGATATTTCATGAGAGGAAAAAAAAAAATATATATATATATATATATATATGAGGCCCGATCAAGTCCGGGAGTCCCGAATCCGGGACTCCACCTTCCCGATATTTTTTTGACGATCCGAACCGTCCAATGTGTTCAAAAGGTGTTTTCCAAGGTCCACGCGGGAAATCTTCAAAAAAAAATACCGGGAAGGGCTTGATCCAAGCATTTTTCCGCAAAACTGTAAATGTACATTTTTTGCGAAAAAATGCTTGGATCAAGCCCTTCCGGGTATTTTTTTTTGAAGATTTCCCGCGTGGACCTTGGAAAACACCTTTTGAACACATTGGACGGCTCGGATTTTCCAAAAACATTTTCTAAATGCTTCAAAACGCTTCAATCCGGGATTTCCGGGATCCTTGACAGGATAATTCGTGTATATATATATTCCAATAACATAAGAGTTTGAGATTCACAAAACCTCCACGTTCCAACTAAGGTTAAGAGACAACGCATAAGGCCAAAACTGAAAAACCATCAATAAATAGCAACAAAAGAACAGGAACAAGCACGACGACACATACCAGGGAAATTTCCAATTCCTTGGTGAATGACTCCTTGGCGAATGGGTCGGCAGGGCAGCAAAATGAAACTGCAGAATTAATTGTGAGTTCGGGTCACTGCGTTTTTGCTGATTACAAGATGTTATTTCAGGAACTCCACAGAATGACAAGATTACTCACCATCCGAATATATTAGATTGGAATTCCCTGTCGTACTATCACCTAGCACTGATGCCATTGGTGGTGGGAAACCATCAGGAAAATCCAGTTTAAGAGCATCCAAAATATCAGGCTTCTCAAAAGTCGAAACTGGCTTATCAGGGCACTCGACATTAGAGTTTCTGTGACTTAAGACGTCGGACGCTCCTGATCTGCACGAAAGCAATAAAAGAACTGATAGAAAAACCTACCAAATCAAAGGGTCTTTTGTGAAGTCAATCAGGCCATGGCTAATCAAATAAATCTTGCACATTCCATGAACTTGGATCAATACGCTTTATTTTTTATAAAATATGGCATTGAAGGCATATCGGACGTGGTATCGTTGTAAAGAATGTACTATGACCGAAATTATGAAATTCCTTGACTTATGAATCTTTCAAAGAAAAAGCATTTGGCTTGAGATCCTTAATACACATGCATCTCTATGTATGCGCATTGTCCATAACAGCAAAAATATGTTTCCCTTACCGAAATTCTTCCACGTTTTCAAAGTCTGCCGATTTGAGAATCTTGATTGTGAGGTCATCATGAACTGATGCTGCTTTCCGCCTTTTAAAGTTTGATCCTTGATCTGCAAAAAAAAACCTTTTAGGTTAAAGAGATCATCAAGTTGCAACATTGTCTTTGGCATCGGAACCTGAATTCAAGCATGACTGAGTTTCATAATGAGTAAAATTCATTGAGGTGCTTCTTACTTCTAATAATCCTTTTGAGTTCTTTGAACAGACTCGCTTGCAAACATGAGTTCTGAGAGTTATGGATATTGTCTAGTGGCATGTACAAGACCAAGAAATTCCAGTCCCCTGTACAAGCAACTATCTTTTCAGGATAAGAGGACGCATCTGCACCCATATATAACAGTGTGGCTGGCAAATCATCGATCAAAATCCACTGCCCAACAAAACAATATGGCAACTACGGCAAGCTACATGAAGAGCACTTCAAACAAGTTTAGAGATACAAGGCTTCATATGCAGCTGAAAGGCTAGAACAAAGCTGCCATATTTTCTCGAAATCATCACACCTTACTAGGATGGCAGGAAGACAGTGGTAACGCATCATAGCCAATAAACATTAAGTTATGAACGCTGTGGAATTCTATCTCCAATTGCTGAATTTATCCTCGTTTCAGGGTAGTCGAAATTTGAGGTATTTGATAACATAAACACTGAGAAATCTATGCACCATGAAAGAGGTAAAAGAAAAAAAGAGAATCATAGAGGAAACATCTGTTTTGTTAGGTGATGCAACAAGTAAGAATAGTCTTATTATCATGTAAATGAATGTCTGTGGTGACCCTCCTCCCCAATTTCGAATTATCAACACCAAAGCCACTAAAACTCGATTCCACGTCTTTTTCTGAATAAGCATTTTTTGAAGGTTCTCCTACACATCCAAGTTAATGGTTTTGGATTAAAAAATAGGACCCCCAAAGCAGCAAATAAATATGAAACGGAAAGAAGTACAACTCCAAAATCATTTGATAATCCAACTAAATGATAAAGTGCGTCATGATTTGCATGTTAGAGCAAAGAACTACCTTCCAGACTTATCCGTGGCTCACCAACCTCCACAAATTTCTTTAGTAGTTCTAATTTACTCGCAATGTTCACATGTTCGGATAGCTTAAGAAATTCACGTTTCAGAATTGCTCCATCTTCATTAAGCAATGTAGCCTGTCACACTGACATTATTAGTCAAGTAGAAAGTGAAGGGACAAAAAACTAGACTATTACTCCCATCACAAACAATTGCCCAATAGAACGGTTAGAGGACAAGTGTGTGCGATGAGAACCTGTTGTTTAATCCACAGAAATAGTTTATAAATATTTCCATGTACGTTAAACTACTCAAATCAAGGCTATGGAATCATCCAACAAAGTCATGAATAGGCAATGTGTGTTATGAGTTGTATCTTGGAAAAGTCTTTTTTGAGATCATGTTATAACCAATTTACAAAGAAGGCTGGCCAAAGAATTAAGTCTCTATGATAGAAAGACTAACAAAGAAATTTCCAGTGTGGGCCAGACATGAAAAGTTGTTTACAGATAAGACTCTGTCTCATGCACTTGCTAGCAAAAGTCTAAAGTGCTTTATAAATAGCTAAAACAACCACAGGTTCAGAGACAACGCATAAGGCCAGAACTGAAAAACCAAGCAATAAATAGCGACTAAAGAACAGAAAGAAGCAACACGACACATACCACGGAAATTTTCAATTCCTTGGTGAAAGGCTCCTTGGCGAATGGGTCAACAGGGCAGCTAGATGAAACTGCAGAATTAATTGAGTTCTAGGTCACTGGATTTTTGCTGATTACATGATGCTATTTCGGGAAGTCCATAGAATGATAAGATAACTCACCGTCCGAAGACATTAAATGGGGATTCCCTGTTCGACCATCACCTAGCACTGATGCCGTTAGTGGTGGGAAACCATCAGGAAAATCCAGTTTAAGAGCATCCAAAATATTAGGCTTCTCAAAAGTCGAAACTGGCTTATCAGTGCACTCTACGTTAGAGTTTCTGTGACTTGAGACATCGGACGCTCTTGATCTGCAAGAAAGCAATAAGAGAACCGATAGAAAAAGGTACGAAATCAAACCCTCTCTGGTGAAGTCAAGCAGGCCATGGCTAATCAAATAAACCTTGCTCATTCCATGAACTTGGATCAATACGCTTAATTTTTTATGGGATGGCTTTGCACGCATATCAAACCCATACCGGATGTGAAATCATCGTAAAGAACTGACAGGACTGCAATGATGACATTCCTTGACTTTTAAATCTTTCAAAGAAAAAGCATTTGGCTTAAGATCCTTTATACAACATTCATCTCTATGTATATGCATTCTCCATATCAACAAAAATATATTTCCCTTACCGAAATTCTTCTATGTTCTCGGAGTCTGCCGATTTGAGAATCACCAATGTAAGGTCATCATGAACTGAAATCAAATTTGATCCTTGATCTGCAAAACAATCTTTAATGTCAAAGAAATAATCAAGGTGCAACAGGGACTTTGGCCTAGGAACCTGAATTCTAGCATGACTGAGTTGTTCATAATGAGAAAAAAGTGTGTAATTGTGATGAATGGGAAATATTCAAATTCATTGAGGTGCTTCCAACTTTTAATAATCCTTTTTAGTTTTTTGAACAGACTTGCTTGCAAACACATGAGTTCTGACCATAGTTTAATAATCCTCTAATTAGGCTCGCCAAGAAATTCCAGTCCCATGTAAAAGTAACTATCTTTTCAGGAATAGAGGATGCATCTGCAACCACATAAAACTAGGTGGCCATCAAAACATTATAGCAACTATGGCAAGCTAGATGAAGAGCACTTCATACAAGTTTCGAGATGCAAGGCTTTATATGCAGCTGAAAGGCAAGAAAAAAGCTGCCATATTTTCTCTAAATCATCGCATTTTACTAGCGTGGCAGCGAAACAGTGTAACTCTATCACAGCCTATATATAAAGTTAGAACCTGGTCATGAAATTTTGTCTGCAATTGCTAAATTGATCCTCTTATCAGGGTAGCGCACATTTGAGGTATTTGATAATGTAAGCACTCGATTGAACAAAAAAAAAAAAAAAAAAGATAAAGCAGAATCATGGAGAAAACACCTATATTGTTAACTGTGCACCAAGTAAGAATTGGCTTACCATCACGTAAAGGATTGTCTGTGGTGACCCTCCTCCCCAATTTCGAATTATCAACATCAAAGCCACTAAAACTTGATTCCATGTCTTTCTCTGAACAAGCATTTTTTGAACGTTCTCCTACACATCCAAGTTAATAGTTCTAGATTAAAAAATTAGGACCTCCAGAGCATCAAATAAATGGGAAACGGAAAGAAGTACAACTCCAAAGATAATCCAACAAAATGATAAAGTGCGACATGATTTGCATGTCAGACCAAAGAACTACCTTCCAGACTTGTCCGTGGGTCACTGACCAATACAAAATACATATGCAGTTTAGATGTACTCGCAATCCTCACATCTTCGGATACCTCAAGAAATTCATGGCTCAGAATTGCTCCATCGTCATTAGCCTGACATACTGACAGGATTAGTCAAGAAGAAAGGGAAGGGACAAAAAACTAGAATATTTCTCCAATTACAAACAATTTCCATGGCTAGAGGTCAAGTGTGTGCGATGAGAACCTGCAGTTTAATCCACGGAAATAGTTTCTAAATTATCCCATGTACGTTAAACTACTCAAATGCAGGTTATGGAATCATCCAACAAAGTCATGAATAGGCCGCATGGGTTATGACTCCTGAGTAATATATTGGAAAAGTCTTTTTTTGTGAACATATTATAACCAATTTACAAAGCAATGAAGGCTGGCCATGGAATTAAATCTCTGGGATAGAAGGACTAACAAAGAAATTTCTAGTTAGGGCTGCACAAGAAACGTTGTTTTCAGGTACGACTCCGTCTCATGCACTTGTTATCAAAAGTCTAAAGAAGTTTTTCAAGAGCCAATGAAGGCTGGCCATGGAATTAAATCTCTGGGATAGAAGGACTAACAAAGAAATTTCTAGTTAGGGCTGCACAAGAAACGTTGTTTTCAGGTACGACTCCGTCTCATGCACTTGTTATCAAAAGTCTAAAGAAGTTTTTCAAGAGCCGAAACAACTGAAGGCGAAACCTTGATAACGCCGGAGATTAGGTATTTGTTGGTCCCCAGATTTTTTGAATCTACGATCAACATACAAATAATGAACCTTTAAATTGGAAAGACAAACAAACAAACAACCAACCAACCAACCAATTGATTTGTATATGAAAGAGTCATAACTGCAATGATAGGTATATCCATTGTACATAGAGTAACATTTGTGTCTATATAACTACACAGAATTATTTATGTTATTTAGAAATAACCGCCTTTGAATAGGCCATAACAAATTGGTAAAATTGGTAACTATTCTTCATCCTTTCACCAACACTGTTAAGTTACGGGTGTATTATGTAATTTGTGTAATTAGGGTACTAGTTATCTCATGTAATTAGATTGATAGTTTAGGATTAATTATGTATTTTCCTCTCTTGTATAAGTAACGAAATAATGAGAAGAGAACCCTACTTTTTGCCTCTCAATTGGTTTGTCTGATTTAACATGGTATCAGAGCGGTAGATCCAGCCGCTACTCTGTTCGTGTGAGTGTTCTCCACCATATTGTGAGTCGAGTTTTTTTTCTCCTCACCATAACCAAAGTCAATCGTGTACGGAGATCAGTTTCTCAGACTCTCTGTCAATCGCACGAAGGTTTTTTGAGCCTAAACCCATCACGCTGGTTGCTATCAACACTGGGTCTTCATCGTTGCCACGTCAGATCTCAACAAACTTTCCGACGACCACTGTACATCCTCCGGCGAGGCTCACCGACCACCGTACAGTAGTCGCCGACGTCCGGCGACATAGTCGACGTCCGGCGAACCCCCTACCGACCCTGTTTGCTCCAGAAATAGACTGGGTCTTCTTCAAAACGCACTGTTCAACCGAGAAATCAACTGGGTTTGCTTCGGAACTAACTGGTGACTCACTTCTTGGTCTCAACCATACCCTGGCTTCTCGTTTTGTGTCCCTACAGTGTTCGAAACCACTGGGCACTCATTGAATCCTTTTGAGTAAGTTTGAAAGTCACTATTTGTTGCTGTTCTGGCACTGGGTAACCTTGAAATCCATTCTTTACTTGCTGTTTGAGTTATTTCCAGCAACTTTTACCGTTCTCTATTTGATTTCACTATGTCTTCTGATTCTGATTCAAAAATTATTGAGACTGAAACTTCTGGTACTAAGGAAGTGTCAGGGCAATTCGATAGGCAATTGGAACATGCTCCGCTGGATATTTGTGCTGTTAAGTTGGATGGATCAAATTTTTTAGTTTGGTCTCGCACCTTCACTTTGGCTATTGAAGCCAAAGGTTGTCAGAGTTCATTGAGGGTACTGTTGCACAACCTGCCGAAGCTGAAACTGTTGCACTTAAAAAATTTATCTCTATGAAATCCTTAGTTATGACTTGGTTGTTTAATTCTATGAAGGCTGAGATTCGCCATAATTTCCTGCTTCTTGATACTCCATATAAGGTTTGGACTACAGTGGCCCAAACGTATTCTCTTCAGGGTAATGATGCTCAGTGTTTTGAGTTGAGAAAGAGACTCCGTACATTGGATCAGCATCATCGATCTGTGGCCGCTTATTATTCAGAGTTATGTGGTGCGTGGCAGGAATTTGATCATTATCAGGGGTTTCAGGCTGTGTGTACTGCGGATGCTGCGAATTGGTTGAAGAGGTTGGAGAAAGAGCGTGTTTATGACTTTCTTGCTGGCCTGGATATGGAATATGATCCGATTAGAGTGCAGGTGTTGGGTCGTACTCCGGTTCCGTCTCTGGGTGAAGCTTTTGCTATTGTTCAGCAGGAGGAGAGCAGGCGGGGTGCTATGGTGCATACTCCGATTTCTGATCGCTCAGCCTTGGTTGTCAGTCCTCAGGGTCAATTTGTTTCTAGCAGAGGGTTTACTCCTACTTCACAGAATGGTAAGTCACAGTATGGTGCTAACAGTGGGTCTACTGATCGTGAGTCACTTCAGTGTGATTATTGCCACAACACTGGTCACACTAGGGAATTTTGCTGGAAGTTACATGGCCGCCCCCCTCGTGGTCGAGGGGGTGGACGCGGTGGTCGTGGTCGTGGTACAGTACGTTCTCAGGCCCAGACTCATGTCTCAGACTCTGCGGTTGCTATCTCGTCTGACTCTGGATTTAGTATTGGGGCTCAGGTGACTTCGGATCATACTGGTGGTTTTTCTCAGGGGGAGATGCAAGCTCTCAGGCGCCTTATGGCTCGGGCTGATTCTTCATCTACCACAGCTTCCTCCACAGTAGCTCCCACTTCATCCTTTTTTGCTCACACAGGTATCTCATCACATGCGTACAGTGCCTCTTCTGCTATCCCTTGGATTATAGATTCTGGTGCTTCAGATCATATGACAGGTTGTTCCTCTGTATTTGATTCTTACTCTACTTGTTCGGGTAAGGATAAGGTCAGAATAGCAGACGGGTCGTTCTCTGCTATCGCAGGGATAGGTTCCATTCATTATTCTCCCTCTATTTCCCTTTCTTCAGTTCTACATATTCCAAATTTTGCCACTAATCTTCTGTCTATTAGTAGTCTCACTCGTTCTGCAAATTGTTCTGTGACATTTTTTCCTACTCATTGTGTTTTTCAGGAACTGGGTACGGGGAAAGTGATTGGCAGTGGTAGAGCACATGGTGGCCTCTATTTCTTGGAATCTGCACCTCCTCCACCTTTGTCATGTGGTCTAGCTCTGCAAGCAGATACGAGTTCAGTTTTTTTTATGTTACATCAGTGGCACCGTAGATTGGGTCATCCCTCCTTTGGAATTTTAGAGAAACTTTTCCCTAGTTTAGTTAAAAATTGTTCTAGGAGTCAGTTTTTTTTGTGAAGCCTATGAGCTTGGTAAACATAAACGTTCTTTTCATGCACCTATTAATAAAAGGAGTGATTCTCCGTTTATGGTTATTCATTCTGATGTTTGGGGCCCTTCCCCTGTTCCATCTCTTAAAGGTTTTCGGTGGTTTGTTACTTTTATTGACTGTTATTCTCGTGTTACTTGGGTGTATTTACTTAAGTCAAAAAGTGAAGTGTTTTCCTGTTTTCAATCCTTTCATGCAATGGTTCGCACTCAGTTTGATATGCGTATTAAAATTCTTCGAAGTGATAATGGCACTGAGTACATCGATAAGAGTTTTCGGGCTTTTTTAGATGATCATGGTATTCTTTTTCAAACGACTTGTGTTGACACTCCACAACAAAATGGAGTTGCTGAACGCAAAAATCGTCATCTAGCTGAGGTAGCTCGCTCTCTATTATTCACCATGAATGTTCCTAAATATTTGTGGGGAGAAGCCATTTTGACTGCAGCATATCTTATTAACCGCATGCCATCCAGTGTTCTTAACTTTAAAACTCCCCTTGAGTGTCTTCCTAGCAGTTTTCGGGTCACTAATCTGTCCCCACGAGTTTTTGGTTGTGTGTGTTTTGTTCATGCACCTCACCCCTCTGGTGGCAAATTAGGTCCTAAAGCTCACAAATGTGTTTTCATTGGGTACTCTCCTACCCAAAAGGGCTATAAATGTTATGATCCTCAATCTAGGAAGTTTTTTGTTTCTATGGATGTCTCGTTTTGGGAAACAGAGTCCTTTTTTTCTCCCTCCACTCCATCTCTTCGGGGGAGCATAGACAAGAGGAAGAGATGTTTTATGGTGAGGGGGAGCAACTGTTTTATAATCATGGTGAGGGGGAGAAAGAAAAGTCTAGAAAGGAACACATATCTGTCGAAAGAGCAACTCGTGACACAGGTGGTGATGATGAGGAACATATACACCGGCTGCAAAGGTCTAACCTCAAGACCTACATCAGAAAACATGGAAAGTCCTCATGTGTGATACCACCTTGCCAACCACACTCTCCTGCTCCAGTTCCAGGTTCCCCAGCTGACTCATCTGGTAATGACTCTTCTCTCATTGAACCTCCTCTTGATCGTTTGTCTCTTATGATCGTTTATCTCCTTCGTACTTTGCCTTTGTTTCGTCTCTCTCTTCTATATCTATTCCACAGAATTGGCAGGATGCATTCATGGTACCTAAGTGGAAAGGAGCTATGGTAGAGGAGATGACGGCCTTGAAAAAGAATGGTACTTGGGAGCTAGTGTCACTTCCGGAGGGGAAGAAACCGGTGGGATGTAAGTGGGTATTCACTGTTAAACAGAATGCTGATGGTACAGTTGAGCGATACAAGGCTAGACTTGTTGCCAAGGGTTTCACTCAAACCTATGGTATTGACTATGAGGAGACCTTTGCTCCTGTAGCAAAGATGAACTCTGTGCGAGCTTTACTCTCTTGCGCTGCCAATTTGAATTGGCCTCTTCAACAGTTTGATGTGAAGAATGCGTTCCTACATGGTGAGTTAGAGGAGGAGGTGTATATGGCTATCCCACCGGGCTTCTCTTCATCTCAGACTGAGGGAAAGGTGTGTAGATTGAAAAAGGCTCTTTATGGGTTGAAGCAGTCACCTAGAGCTTGGTTTGGCAGGTTTTCGAAGGCTATGTTGAGGTTTGGATACAGACAGAGCCATGCAGATCATACTATGTTCATCAAGAAATGTGATGGTAAGATTGCCATTCTTATTGTTTATGTTGATGATATAATAATGACAGGTAATGATGCGAATGAGATTTTTAAGCTCAAGTCTAGTCTGGCCCAAGAATTCGAGATTAAGGATTTAGGATCGCTAAAATACTTTCTTGGAATGGAAGTGGCGCGGTCTGATGGAGGTATTTTTATCTCCCAACGGAAGTATATACTTGATCTCTTGGAAGAAACAGGTATGTTGGGTTGCAGACCTGCAGATTCTCCTATTGAGGCGAATCATCAGCTTAGTGGGGCGCAGGGGAGCGTACTGATAAGGAAAGATACCAGCGACTGGTGGGTCGACTGATATACTTGGCTCACACTAGACCGGACGTTACTTATGCAGTAGGCGTTGTTAGTCAGTTTATGCATGATCCTCGTACTTCACACCTGGATGCAGTTTATCGCATTTTGAGGTATCTCAAATCAGCACCAGGGAGAGGAATTCTGTTCTCTAATCATGGTCACCTGCGGTTGGAGGCATTTACTGATGCTGACTGGGCTGGTTCTGTGGATGATAGACGCTCTACTTCTGGCTACTGCACTTTCCTTGGGGGAAATCTGGTTACTTGGCGAAGTAAGAAGCAATCAGTGGTGGCCAGGTCTAGCGCAGAAGCTGAGTATAGAGCTATGGCTCATGGTGTTTGTGAGCTCCTGTGGCTCCAAACCTTGTTAAATGATTTGGGAATTTCTGATAGTGGTCCTATGAAACTCTACTATGACAATAAAGCTGCCATAAACATTGCTCACAATCCTGTTCAACATGACAGAACGAAGCATATAGAGATTGACAGACACTTCATCAAAGAGAAGTTGAGCACGGGATTGATATGTATGCCTTTTGTGCGATCCGAAAATCAATTAGCTGACATTTTCACCAAAGGGCTTGGCAGCAAGAGTTTCCACCCCATTGTGTTCAAGTTGGGCTTGATTGATATCTTCGCACCAACTTGAGGGGGAGTGTTAAGTTACGGGTGTATTGTGTAATTTGTGTAATTAGGGTACTAGTTATCTCATGTAATTAGATTGATAGTTTAGGATTAATTATGTATTTTCCTCTCTTGTATAAGTAACGAAGTAATGAGAAGAGAACCCTACTTTTTGCCTCTCAATTGCTTTGTCTGATTTAACACTTTATTGCATAAATTACGAAAATTTAGGTGGATCAGCAGAGCAATTGCCAGACAGAATTACAGAAACACCCAAGGTAGACAGTGTAGTATTCACATGAACTAACCTGCATAGGGTAGGAATCGCAAGAGGCAAGTCTGTGGATACCAGTGTGGTACTTCTTTGGCTTTTGAGTTATCTGGGTGATGTATTGGCCATTCGATTCTGTATTGTCAT
Source organism: Vaccinium myrtillus (assembly GCA_016920895.1). Taxonomy (NCBI): domain Eukaryota; kingdom Viridiplantae; phylum Streptophyta; class Magnoliopsida; order Ericales; family Ericaceae; genus Vaccinium; species Vaccinium myrtillus. The sequence goes on from CM029274.1 coordinate 16,911,024, forward strand.
AAACGATACAGTTGAATAGCACTTCTATTATATATGAGGACCATAAAGTGCAATATCAAAAGACACTAGCGCATGTTTCTTTCTTGAGGCTTTCTGACTAAAACTATCTCATTACGATGCAAGCAAAAAGATCTATGGGATACGAAAAAGGATGACAATTTCATGCAGTTGAAAGAAAAAATTAACTAAACATGCAAAACAAAACAATGACCACTAAAATTGAGAAAATTAAGTTCAAGCATCAAATGGCAACAGAAGAACCAATATCCATCATTCTTAATACTGACCTCCCGTAACAGTTTTAACAGCTTTGAGACAATTCAGTAGAGACATGCTATTACTTGAACCGGAATTTCCACTCACTGTCAGATAACAACACAAGAAAAACAGAAAATAAGACAAAGAAACCACCAAAGATGTTTCACATGATAAGAAGGGAAAAAAAACACTTGCCACAAAAAACTCTTTTGCACGAAAAGCACACAGAAAGTAGGTGTTGCTTCTCATCAATTTAGCAGAAACGTGCGTACCAATAGAGGGACTATGTCGGGTTTGGTGTCCATCAGATTTACCTGCTTTGCCAGCTGTTGTGTTGTTCCTTCCTTGAACTTTCAAATCCATTTGAGGATTATGGTCTTCTCCAGGTTCTCCAATGTCGACCAAATGACCATCAAAAGTTAGTGATTCAGCAGATCCAATCTGTTAAAGTCAACATTTACTGTGGTTTATTATCGACAAAATGGCAAAAAACCATAGAACTCCTGGCTATGTTGCACCATGAATTTATTGAATAAACTGTATAGAAAATACTAGAACGACATAACACAAAGAATAAAAACATTGGGCGATAGGAACTATACTACTATAGAAGTTCAACCTGCTTCAATCCACAAGTTGCAACTCTTAAAATTCCATATCACAAAAAAGTAATCTTTGTTTTACTGTTGACTAAACGGGTGCCCGCGCGCGAGAAAGAGATGTTCACTTACATTTTTCAACAATTCCTTGTCTTGCATAATACGATAATAAAATTTGCCGTTGAGGTCGCTTTGAACTAGGCCCCGAAATTGATCTGGCATACCAACGTCACCATCATCATCATTGTCTAGTCCAACACGGGCCACCAAAGCCAGCTCATCGGATCGTCGAGATTCGACCCCGATCCATGAGGTCCGCAAATTACGAGTTTGAGGGAGTCCTTAGTAGAACGGGATCCTATATATATATATATATAGGAAGGCGGTCTAGTGTGGGATCCCGCATACAAAATTTGGTGCGGGATCCCCCCTTTTTCAACTTTCCGGATCAAATTTTGACGATCCGAACCGCTCAATGTTTTTAAAATGCATTTTCCAAGGCCTACGCGGGAAATCTTCAAAAAAAAATACCCGGAAGGGCTTGATCCATGCATTTACCGAAAACTGTATGGACAGTTTTACCGTTACCGAAAAATGCATGGATCAAGCCCTTCCGGGTATTTTTTTGAAGATTTCAGCGTGACCTTGGAAAATGCATTTTAAAAACATTGAGCGGTTCGGATCGTCAAAATTTGATCCGAAAGTTGAAAAAGGGGGATCCCGCACCAAATTTTGTATGCGGGATCCCACACTAGACGAGCTATCCGCCATATATATATATATATATATATATATATATATGAGTCCGGTTCTAGTCGGGAGTCCCGGATCCGGGACTCCACTTCCCGATATTTTTTTGACGATCCGATCCGTCCAATGTGTTCAGAAGGTGTTTTCCAAGGTCCACGCGAAAAATTTTCAAAAAAAAATACCGGGAAGGGCTTGATCCAAGCAGTTTTCTCAAAAACTTTATATTTACAGTTTTTGCGAAAAACTGCTTGGATCAAGCCCTTCCCGGTATATTTTTTTGAAGATTTCCCGCGTGGACCTTGGAAAACACCTTTTGAAGACATTGGACGGCTCGGATTTCCCAAAAACAATTTTTAAAAGCATCAAAACACCAAAAAACCCTTCAATCCGGGAAATCCGGGATCCTTGACAGGATCGCCGGTGTATATATATATATAGGAAGATGTTCTATTGAGGACTCCCTCAAAGATCTCCTCCGTGAGGACCACCCCTTTTTTGATTTTCCGGACCAAATTTCGATGATCCGAACCGCTCAATGTGTTTAAAACGTGTTTTCCATGGCCAACGCGAGGAATCACAAAAAAAAAAATACCCGAAAGGGCTTCATCCGAGCGGTTTTTCATAATAACCGTACATATATAATTTATCGAAAAATGTTCGAATGAAGCCCTTCCGAGTATTTTTTTTGGACGAATCCTCGCGGTGACCCTTAAAATCACGTTTTAAACACATTGAGCGGTTCGGATCTTCGAGATTCGACCCCGATCCATGAGGTCCGCAAATTACGAGTTTGAGGGAGTCCTTAGTAGAACGGGATCCTATATATATATATATACACCACACTTCCCCTCCAAACTCCCTGAACTTAATAAAATGCGGACCTCATTGATCCCGATCGAATTTCGATGATCTGAACCGTCCAATGTGTTTAAAAGGTGGTTTTTTGTACAGTTTTGTGAAAACGCCTCGGATCAAGCCCTTCCCGGTATTTTTTTTTTGATGATTTCTCGCGGGGACCTTAAAAAACACCTTTTAAACACATTGGACGGTTCGGATCATCGAAATTCGATCGGGATCAATGAGGTCCGGAATTTAACAGGTTACGGGAGTTTGGAGGGGAAGTGGACTCTATATATGTATATCCTAGTATATATTCGATGTATATATCTCTAGATATGTGTGTGTGTGTATTTTACATGTATATATGTAGCGCATAACAATGTAAATATCTTACATTTTTTTTTTGAACAACAAATGTAAATATCTTAGAGCATCCTCATGTGGCTTGCTATTTTGCCCAAATGGTTATTTTGTTGAGTCCAAGTGGTAAAAACACCCCAAAATCAGCCTCAACAAACATTTGGCTAATTTGCAAAATTTATATTTTTGCTACAGTAACTTGGTAATTGGGTAGTGGTACTGTTCATGGGTTAGCCTTTTGTTTTTTGTTTTTTTTTCCCGCATGTGTCAGAATGGGCAGATTCGGCAGAAGAGAGAGAGGGAGGGGAAGAGGGAGGGGGGTGGGGTTGAACACGTGGGTAGAGGCTGTTGGTGACACATGTATGCCACCCCTATTACTTCGGATTTGTTTAATGGAAAAGGTCCACCTCTTCTGACAGTGAGCAACTCCCAACGTGGGAGTTTAGTTTTTTAGGGGAAAAGAATTTTTTTTATTAGATTTGAGGGGAGTAGTTTAATATAGTAAAGTTTGGATAGAGAGTCTGATTTTTTGAGTTTTTGATAAAGTGGCTTGCTAAATTATAAAAGGTGTTTTTGTGGTTAAATTTGGTCCAAAATTTGTTGAGGCTGATGAGGATGCCCTTACATATCAAAACAAGTGTGTGTGTGTATTTATTTTTGTCATGTCCCCTGTCGTGCCCATGTACATTTTTTTAGAATTCCCATGTCCGTGTATGTGTCTGTATCTTTGCACCGTGTTGTGCACCTCTCGGCCATCCGATTGTGTTTTGGACGGCCCGGATGTGTTTGACAATTTTGATTTATTTTTAGCAATAAAAAAAAACACATCCGAGCCGTCCAAAACACAATCGGACGGCCGAGGGCTGCACAGCACTGTGCAAAGCACCCAGATGCACAACACCCACCCCTTGTCTGTCTGTATCCATGTCTATGTCAGTATTCGTGTTAGTGCTACATAGGTTTCCAAGTTATTAAATGTCTTTTCAACTTTTATTGATGTATTTGCTCTCAAAACTTGGGGAGGGTATAGGAGAATATTTTTAAAAAAATAAAAAATTGGATATCCGCCTTATTGTCAGGGCACTGATTAATTAGCAAAGGCACTAGGCAGTACCCGGCCGTCCGACTGGCTCCTAGCGACTTTTAGAATCCCGGGCATAAGGCTTGGTTTGGTTAGAAAATACAAAATGTGAAAAGAAAAAAAAAAAAAACTAAATAGAAATGTAGAATAAACAAATGTCACAAGATGACAAGTGGGGCATGTGGTGGGTCAATTGAGGAATAAACAAATCTTTGATTCTCTCGACAACTTGGGCATATGGTGGGTCACATAAATAGTAATAAAAAAAAGTCTAGGAATCAGATTTCAGTCTAATCTAAGAATATACAAAGACTTCAAAAAAAGAATGGTAAAATGACAAAAGCAATTGGGCACTAACCTGAGATGGTCGGTAGCAACGGCAGATCCGACAATCTACTAAGATCTATATGATCCGTGCCACTGCATGATCGAAAGCGTAGAATTACCCTTTTAAAAAACCCCATACCAAAGTTCTGTATCTGACTCTAGGAAAGGTAGGTTGGTTTGTTCTGCAGGAGGCGTTTTTGGTTTGGTTGTTTGAGGATACAAGTCTGTGCGCGATTCACGGCTTGAAGGTTACGAGATATTTAGTTCGCGAGGAGGATCAGTAGGGAGAGGGCTTAGTTAGGGTTTCTGAACCACCAAACCCGGCACATCAAATTCCATTTGCTCTGACTAGCTTTGAGTGCCAGACTTCCCGAAAGTCATCGGAATGAAGAAGGGCCATTATCGTTATACTTACAGTATCTTTATCTTCTCCTGTTTTTGTGGCTTCGTCTTCTGGTTACTGGTTCGGTTCGGGCATCTGTGACTGCGTTGTCTAGTTGGGGGGAGGCTGATGGAGGTGATGGTGAAAGGCGGTGGGAATGAAAAGTTATGAGCGGTTTACGGTTCGAAATCGTTACGACAATGCCCAAGAATATTCAGTTCGCGAGGAGGATCCGTCGGGAGGGGGCTTAGTTAGGGTTTCTGATGTGGACGACGGTGGGAATGAACAGTAATGACCGTGGGGCGGGTTAGGCTTCGAAATTTTGAACTTCTACATTCGAGTAGTAATTTCACCGATGGCAGTAGTGTAATTACAATGAAGCTCAGAACTTCTAACAAAATCTGTGTGTGAAAAAAATTCGATCATTTCACGATTTGTGCGTGTGTCATCTTTGCGCAATTACTCGGCCCTTCTAACAAACTTTATGTATGGGAAAAAATTTCAATCGTTTCTTGATTTGTAGTCATCTATGATGCCTTTTGGCTTTGATTTGAGAGCATGATTCCACAGCAAACGCGACGGTATAGGAGGATCACTGTTTCAGTGGTATTCTGTGAGCAGTCACTTTGTGCATTTATTGCCAAAGGTTAGGTCTGTCTCCAATCCATATGTTTCAGTGGTATTTTGGGAGCAACCACTTTGAGCATTTATTGCCAAAGGTTAGGTCTGTTTCCTATCCATCCCCCGCCCATACCCCAATTATTGGAGACTAAATGGGTTATGTTATTGTTGTTGTTGTATTGATTCATTGGAAATGTCATACAACTACAAAAGGCATAGATCCCCCAGCACGAGAACATTGATAGTATCAAAGTTATACAGACACATGGAAGAACATTAATCAAGTTCACGGCAACACTTGAATCTGATTCAATTGTATGGATTTGTGTGTGTGTCATCTTTGCGCAATTACTCGGCCCTTCTTGTTCAGCACCCATCTTAGCTAGATGGTCAGCACATTCATTGCCTCCTCTGAAAACATGGATCAACGTAGCTTCGATTCATGTAAGGAGAGCTTTGGCATTAGTGATGATATTACTTTGCGGGTAATTCCCAAGGAATCCTTCATTAATCAAGTTCAAGGCAACGCTTGAATCTGATTCAATTGTCACCTTTGGCATACTCTTCTCTAGTATAATGGTTAGACCCCTATATATCGTCCACAACTTTGTTTCTAAACTTGTATCCTCTTTCCATAAAATCCTAGCAGCCATTTTCCTTGCGAATCTCTGAATAGACCACTAAACCCCGCCTTTGGGTTAGTCAAGTGACGGCACCCATCCGTATTGAGCTTAATAGCACCTGCAATTGGGGGTAGGGTACCCATTGAATTAGAGTTGAGTTTCTCAAGCCGAAGGCAGTAGCAGATTTAAACGTCCCACTTATCTGATGAGCATAAGTAGTGATAGATTTGAAGCTCATTGTCATAGAAATTTCCACATTATCAAAACTTTTCCTATTTCTACTTTTCCAGATCTCCCATAAAGTTGCTATGAACAATGTGCTCCAATGAGAATCACCACCCACGTACGCCAAAGATTTGCTTTGATTTTAAGTTAGAAGATCCACTCCAATATGGGGTAGTTCCATCTACTACTTAACCACTAGGTGCTCTGAAGGAAAGACCAAAGGTGTGCAGCCTTATGGCATTCCCTAAAGAGGTGATTAATGTCCTCGATAGCACCAAGGCATCTAGGATACCAATCAGTAGGGATAATTCCTCTATGAGCACGAAGTTGATTAGTAGGGAGTTTGTTATAAAGAATAAGTCAAATGAAAGTTTTAAGTTTAGCGGGTATTTTAAGTTTCCAAAACTAGTTCCAAGCTTGAAGATCATTAACATCCCCATTAATCAACCAATATGCTGCAGAAACGGAAAAATTACCATCACGCGAACCTACCCAATTACAATGATCAGAAGCAATAGAATAATTAGCCAACTGAATATTCTAAATTAATTCACTGGTCTCACTATCAATAATATTATCAATAGTAGACAAGTTTCAAGCTCCATTCATATCTATTATGTCACTCACCTTTTGGTTAGAAGCCACATGAGGTCCAAGGAAAGATAAACCTAAAGGTTGGTCCCTAAGCCATCAATCATTCCAAAGACCATTTAGTGCCCTTTTGAATCACTTTACAAGTCTTCTTAATACTCCTCCACGTATGGGAAACATTCCTATTATTATGCTAGTTAGCAAGGTTATGTTTCCATAAATACTTATTTATAAGCATTTGGACCCAAGTTTGTCCTTCAATTATTCAAAGTCCACACCATCTTAGAAAGAAGGACAAGATTGACACAACGAAATTTCCGAGAGAATAGTCAGCATACTATTCTAAAAAAAGATAGGTCTAGAATCTATGAGAGTTCTTGAATCCACAAGAAAAAAGAGATTAACTATGAATTGTATTGAATTAAAAGATGCTGAATAATAGAGATTACATGCTCTTTATAGGCAAACTCTAGCAAACCCTAGCAAATACTACTAAAAAATAAAATATTTCAGAAATTAGGCTATGTTTGGATAACCGGAATCTTGAGTAGGAATAAGAATATGATTACCAGGAATCAAATTCCCGAGAATTTTCTTGGGTAGGAATAGGAATATGATTACTAGGAATCGAATTCCTAGGAATTTGATACCTGGAGGAATGGCGTTTTGGTGTTTGGATTAATTCAGTAATCTTTCGTGGGAAATAATTATTTTGCAAATTTATTAAAGTCAACATTTTCTTTTCTTAATGAATGAGCCAGGAATTTGAGATTCCCATGGGGTAAGGAAGGGATCAGATTCCCACTCAGTCTAGGAATGTGATTCCTGGTTGAATATGTCATCAAGAAGTGATTCCTATTCTTGTCTCGGCTAAACTTTGGAATCAGAAAAGCCTGGCATCACATTCATGTTACTGTCTGTTCCAAACGTTGGAATCATGGGTAGAAGGCATCACATTCCCATTCCCCCCTTGAGATTACTGCCATTCAAACACTGCCTTAGGGAAACCCCCAAAATTGAAAACTAGAAACAATTCTAAGACTTTCTCCCAACTGAAAGGGAATTACACGCTAAGAGTAATTCGTAATCTAAATATTTCCTAAAATAGAAAAATAACTATGTTGGAGGCCTAAAAGAAGGAATTTGACCGAAATCAACCATCAGTCATGACTTTAGGGTGTGAGTCTTGACTGCACTGCGATTCTACTTCAACCCACCAAGTTTCGGTCGATTCCTGGCTCATCGGTGAATTGCTGAATTTGGCAATTTCCAATTAAAAGTTGTTCGGGCCTCCGGGGCTTCGATCAGTCCAACTAATCATAGAATTGGGCCGCTACTTGTTCTACATCAAAGATTATGAATTTTAGCCTTTTTCAAGCCTAAACCACCATTATCCTTGCCTTTACACATCTGATTCCAGTTAACAAGGTGAATTTTCTTTTTATTGGCAGTATCTCCCCATAGGAAATTTTATGTTCAATGTATCAAGTTTATCACACGCGTATAGGAATCTCCATAGTTTTGCCTCAAGTAGCTAGGATTGGTAGAAGTGACATGTTAAAGGGTGGCTCTACTAGTTAAAGATAGAGTATTCTACTCCAACCTTCCAGTCTCTTTTGAACTTTTTCTATCAAGGCATTAAAGTGATCCTTGGCAACTCTACCATGCAGTAAAGGAACACCAAGGCCCAAATCCCTAATAAGAGATATCCCACATATGACACTTAGTCTTCTAGCTCTCCTACTAGGAATATTGACAGAAACAAACATTTTAGATTTATTCAGACTAATAGTCTGTGTAGCACAAAAATCCTTTATAACCTCAACCATAGTAGTAGAACAGGTTTTCAAGCTATCTTGCCCAAACAAAATTAAATCATTCGCAAAGAATGAATGTGTAAGAGGGGGGGGGGGGATCCTTGGACACCTTAATACCTTTCCAGCTGCCCTCATCAGCCCTAGTGTTAATTAAAGCTGAAAGCCTCTCCATGGAGAGAACAAATAGGTAAGGAGAAAGGGGTCTCCTTGTCTAAGTCCTCTGCCAGGAGAAAACTCTTACATGGTTTCCCCATTCCATAAGACAAAAGTAGTAACATTAAAGATACAGTTCATGATCAAGGTAATCCATTTATCATTCAATTTAAAATGATGAAAGGTGTCTTTAAGAAAATTGCAGGAGATCTTGCCATAGGCTTTTTCGAGGTCTATTACAGTATGAAGAATTTTTTGAGTAATGATAATGTTGTCACTAGTGGATATACCCGAAATAAAGCTACTCTAATAGGAGGAAATAATAGGAAATAATTCTATTCAGTAAAGGCCTCAATCTTCCCACAAGGATCTTAGTAATAGTCTTGTACAAAACATTACAAAGACTAATGGGTCGAAACATATTCATATTCTTAGGGCTCTCGCATTTGCGGATGAGAGCAATAAAGGTTTTATTCATCTCCCTGGGCACAAAATTCAAATTAAAGCAATCCTTGATAAATTCAAACCCCTCCTTACCCACAATGTTCCAATAAGTATGATAGAAAAGTGATTGAATACCATCCGGACCTGGAGCTTTGTAGGCTTGAATGTGCTTGATAGTATCCAAGATTTCGTCATTGGAGATAGGAGAACACAACAAGTATTCTCATCCCTAGTGAGATTATCAATAGAAGAATTAACCTAACACTCGAACAGGTGGGATAATCTTCAAAGAAATTCTTGAAGTGGGATTGAGCTAGTTGTCGCGCCCGGATTTCGACCAAGGGGTTTTGGAAAACTGGTTTATGGTCGAGTGATCCAAGTGGTATTCAAGCGAGGTGGTTTTATACAACATGGGTTTTATAGTTGTGATTGAGCCAGGAAAATTTAATATAAAATAACTCAGAGTCGTCACTTGACATGATTCTAGGTGTGTCAAGTCACCATATAAATAAATATTTTAAAAATTGAGAAATAAATATCTTGGGTTAAAAGACTAAATTTTGTTTGATGTAAATGACTCGTTTTTTGTTTGGTCTGCGATTTTAGAAGGAAAAAAAAAAGGTTTGGTAATTTATTGTTATATGTAGGGAAGAAAAAAAAAACCTAATATTATGTTTGAAAATATATTTTATTGCATGAGACATTACAATAATAAGGGAAAATATGTACAAAAGATGTAATCAGACCGAGCCCAGCCTCAGGGCTGCCCACGTATCTCCGGCCATAGGATAATCAGGTTGTTACGTAGTTCAAGAAGACAAAAATGTTTTATTTGGATTGAGCCCTCATCGGGCTGCCTACGTATCCCGGCCTCAAGAGAATCAGGTCTCACATAGTTTGGAAGAAAAACTGAAGTTTTAGAGAAGTTAATCTCACTGGGGAATTTAGGCCAGCAAGGCACAAAGGTGTTTTTATCGCACACAGAGGACAATGTCTGTACTCCGGCGGTTACAATGCTTAGGGATTAAAAGTAATATAGGAAACTCCGTGACATCTCCAGAAGGTTTCGAAACTAGAGATGAGTCTAAAAAGACTACATGACTCGATGGGGAAAAAAATTAAAAAATAGTCGTTTAGTGCTGGCGATAGCTGATGGGAGGTCCCAGGATGTTGTAAAAATGGTCGTTCAGTGCGTGTATAAAGTGCGGGATCCATCATTTTAAATAAAGTGCGGACCAAGCAATTTTTCCACTTTTCGTAGTGAATTTTGATGATCTGAACCGTTAAATGTGTTTAAAAAGTTGCATGCGACAAATACTACATACATGCACTTAGCATATTATTGTGATTATATCAAGTTTATCCCTATCTGTCATTTTTGTGGAGTGAAGGGTCATACTCGACCTAATTGCATAAAACTTTATGAGAACCCCAATGCCTCTTCCCAATATTACAATGTTAATAATTATGGGGGTAGAACCCAAAAGCCGAGGTATAGGGTGAGTCCACATGGAAAAAATTTGAATGTTATTCCTAATCATTTGTGCAAAAATGTTGAAAAAATTGAAAAGGTAAAAACTAGACTTATATGGGTGATGAAGTCGGACTTGAAACATCAAGCAGATATATATACCAACACTCTAAATGACACAGAATCATCTGGAGTAGTTGACCTCGCTTTTTAAGGCTTCATGTAATTTCCATAGTCTAGATTGGTCATCTCTGCTTATCTTATCCCTAGTGCTATGAATTGTGTTTTTTTTTTTAGTTTTATCTATCTATTGCTATTGGTTTTCATTATTATGTATTTTCTTATGAAAATCTAAAAACATTCAAATATTCTAAAATTCCTTTAAAAATATATAGATTGATTATTTCTCAAAGTTTTTTTTTGTGTCCACTGTGTGATTTTTTTTATTAGTTTTTTTATGCAATCTCTTTTTATTTTAAAAAATATATGAAAATATCTAAGCACATTATCCTTGTCACATTGTGGATGCCTTACGGTTTGAACTTGATGTTATGGGGTTTGAGTATCAAAATATCTTTGATGGTGCATGGGCATATTATTTAATTTCTTTCGTGCGCCTATTTAAGAATTAAATGTGTCATGGCACATGTCTCTCTGACTACCTCCTCTACACTTCTACACATCAAAGTTAAAAGAGATTACTTGACAAGGCAAGTTTGATTCTCATGCACCTGGATATGTCTCGTATTTTTCTCTCGGCGATTGACCATTTTTTTGGCATCATTTTTTTTATACAATGGTTCATTAAGTGCAATTTTAAAAAAATAAAAATAAAAAGGAGTACAGTTTTTAAAAAAAAATCTATATATATGTTTATCCGGGCATTCATTGAGTAATCGGGCAATCAGGGTGAGGTACTCTCCCTCTGAGTGTTCGCGTCAAAAGATGGATAGACTTTGTGAAAGCATTCGTGATTGGACCATTCGCTTAGTAACCGGGCATTGGGTATGAGGTACTCTTACTCCCAATATTCGCGTCAAACAACAATGGGGTAAAAGCGAAAACACGACTATGCAATTCTATCAAATATTAAATATTAAGTTGAGGAGGAGTTGTCTATTTTCGGTGGCACAAAATTTGTATCGATGAGTGCTTGGTTTGACTTCGTGAGGGGGAGAGTGTGTGACAGTCCAATGGTACATGTGAATTTTTCGGATGCTTGGATGGTGATCTTAATTTCCCATGATGTGTGACACACACTCACCAATGTCAGAAGTTCCATGTGCCATGGTTCATTCAACTCTTCAACGGATTCTCAATTGAAATTATTTGATTTGCATAGGCATGTTAATTATATTGTGTAACTCAAGTCCTATAGGCATGTGCTTCTACCTAAGTCAAATTGATGTTATGACACGTGATTTTGGTGTTCATTTTAATTTCGAGGCTTTGTCGGCCCATATTTATATATATTTTTCTCGGAATTATGCTTGACCGTCTTCAATTTGTGCTTGAGCATCGTGTTGAGCACCTCCATTGTTTCTTTTCCCTCTAACCAACACTTCATATTTGCTTAAGACTTTTTTTCGGCATTTCAACTTTTTTTTCTCTCTCCTGGCATCTTCTCATGTTGCTGTGCTTTTCGTTTATAAAAAAAAAAAAAAAAAGCAAAGCAAAAGAAAAAATTAAGGAATAGACATGACTAAAAAGGTAGTAGTATCACTTCTAATATCTTATTTCTTGTTTTCACTATTTCCTTTTCCTTAATTGGGAAATGGGAACCATCAATAGAGAAAGACAAGTGTTTAGTGTTTTTATGGTTTTCCGTCCATATATTTTCCTTCTTTACAATATTTAGTTCTTTTGATAGTTGGAAACAATCTAACATAAAAGGCATTTTTTTTTTCCACTAGTCCTTTGATTCTTTATGCCATATTGATTCTTATTTGCTTTGTTAATGGTGCAAATTATTTAGTAACTCTACCTTTGTCCTTCCGTGACAAAAAGGGGGAGTAATTTATTGATTAACAAATTGTGTATTTAGTGTTTATGTTGTTTTGCAGGTTGTGACTATAATCTGTTACAGGATAGGTTCTTCTTGTTAGTATGTTTTGCCATGGAAGTGCCAAAGGGGGAGATTGTTAGGACCATAGGCCACGGTCTTCATTTATTGGCAATTCCACGACAAATCACACATTTCATTGTTTCCCTAATTATCGACCTGTAATTTATTTTTCTCATATTTTTAAAGTGTCTATTTAGGAAGTGGAGGAAATTAAATCTTTTGTAAATTGAAAGATATAGATTGTTAGGCATTTGAAATGGAATGAAATCAAGATTTTCAAGAGATTTCCTACATATATCATCTCCTCAAGGAAAGAGAATCAAGAGGTTGAAAAGGCAGCAAAGGATTTGCTCCTTTATGTTGATATGGCTGTTTGTGGTTAGTTGGACCAAAGAAGATAGAGCAGCTTCTCTCCTATTCTTTACCTTAGAAAATACAAAGAGAGTGTCCAGTTATGTCTCTTGGAAAATCTACATGATGCTTTGATAATTGAACCATCAATATAAGTCCAAGAGTTCCATAACATTTTTTATTATATTAATCGGATTGTTCTTCCGGTGGATTCTGGAAGTATCTTGCAGGACTTGAGGATTCAATGCAGCGACAGTCAACCACTTGGTGCGGTGTACGTGGATTCGGCAAAACAGTCTTTGGTTAGTCAGTGAGGATTCACGATTATGTTTTTTTTTTTTGATCGGCGATTCACGATTATGTTGATTAAGTGTAGGCACCCCACCTTGGTTGTCCGTAACGCTTAGGCCCTTTAGTTGTGCCGTCGCCCAATGATGAATATGTTGGTACGATTTTATCCACTTTGAGAAGATGGACTTGATGCAAAGATCTCTTACGGTAGCCTATCGTCATTTCCTCGCGCCTGGATTTTGAAGGATGTTTGAAAAACTTTTTGTTGAAGTTCCCAAAAATATTTTTGTTGAGTTTCGGACTGAGTGTTTTTCAAAATGTTGAGTAATTTTATTCCCCAAAAGTATTTTATTTTTAATCCACAAAGAACCTTGATTTTAGCCCAATTTTTGGCCCAAAAATCAGCCCGGAACGTGTCAAAACGGACCAGAACATACTCGAACCCGACCCGAACCAGCCCAGCCCATACCAGGACCAGAGCCGGTCCGACCCTACCAGAAAAATTCCTTTTTTCGGACAGAACATTCTAGATTTGTGTGCCACCGCCTCTAAACACGAAAAAATCGTATTTTTGGTCGTCCCACATCGCCTAACAAATCCTTTTTTCACCTGGAATAAGCCTATATATACCCTCCTTCACCTAAGGTTTCAGACACGGGGTCACATTCAGAAAAAAATTGAAGAAGACTCCAAAATTTCCGAAAACACTTGTAAAACCTCTTAGCAGGTATAGTGTAAACTCCTCTCTGGACTGAGATCAAGTCTTGGTCCAACTTTGGAGTAGTTCGGTCAGTTCATTTTCTCTTCGACACAGGAAGGCTGCCGGAGAGGGGTCGAGCATCAAGGCTGTCTTAGCAGAGACGGTCTAGTTCGGTTCAGTTGTTTCCTGAGGGCGACCGGCTCAGTCTTGGTATGTTCCCCTTTTTTATTTTCTTTATTGTTTAGTTGGTTTAGTTTAATTCGTTTAGTTTAATTAATTTTGCTTTCAAGCTAATTTGTTTAGTTTAATTGATTAGCCTAATTAGTTTAGATTAATTAATTAATAAATTTTGTTTCTTTTGTTTTAGTCTAATTTTGTTTATGAAAGCATGTTAGGATTTATTTATGCTTAGTTCATGCATAATTTAGGGGTTTTCAATTAAGTTAAACATCCAGATATTCTTAGCATGAGAAATTACTGTTTTGCCCTCGCATGATTAAAGTAGTTTAATTGTTGTTCAACATGCATACACCTGCACGTAATTAATATGCACGCATGATTTAATTGTCAGCACAATTGTTATTCCGTCTGAGTGGAACCCCGCACGTAACATACATAGTTGTTATGTTGCCGGTTCGGATACTCAAAAAGTTCGTATCTTAAGTAGTTACCCTGTCTGCATGCATCCTTACACTTCTGCCCATGTCGTTATGTTGCCCGCGTAGAATGTTTCCATATTAAAAAAGTTTCCTAATTCATGTCGAGTCCTGCATGCATATAGTTTCCATATTTAGAAATTGTCCATTTTAGGAAAGTTCCCTAATTTGATCATGTTTCCCGTTTTAGTCCATGTTTTGTTCATGCATGCATGCGTAATGCTCATTTAATCATGTTCAGTTTAGTATTTAGTATCGCATGGGCCCTGTTTCAGTTCAAGGCCATATCATGTTTACGTTAGGATAGAACCCCTAGAAGTAGGTGCACAATCTGACATTCGCAACGACGGATTAATCTTTTTTTTTGCATGTGTTAGTTTCATGTGAGGAACCAAGGGTAATTGCTTGATGGCTTATGGATGTAAGATGATAATAAGCTATTTAGCCTCGGGTCCCCGCTCATAGGATGTTTGTTTCTGTTTCTTGTGTGCTGCATCTAACGAAGGTGGTTTTCAAATGGCTATTTTTCCCTCTTGCAAAAAGACAATTTTCTTTTGAAAACATTTTACTAAAACTCACCTATCCGTTTGCTTGAGTCTCATGCATTTAGGGTAGTAACAAATCGAACCAATGGTGATGAGTAGAGGCCAATCATTTGATTGGGCAGAGTGGGTGCCTAACACCTTCCCACTCGGTATCTTAGCCCCCGGACCCGTCCGTGGTGACAAGGATCGAGCCTATCCATATATAGAGTCATTCAAGGTTCTTGAACCTATAACCAAGTGGCGACTCTGGTCTTCGCTGAGTATTCGTAACTCGAATATTCGGTAGTGCATATGGTCATCAGTCTAGCATAGAGATAGAGTATCGACGCCGCATCGAGTGCATTTCCAGCAACGGAAGCCAGCCCAGTTCTTACCTCCCGCGACGGGAGCGGAAGGCGGGGCGGGCGGGGACGCTCACATTAAGATTGTTTTGTAACTGCACAATGATAATTTTTAGTGCGTTGATTTCCTCCTGTGGTTTTTACCCTATTTAAGGGGTTTTTCCACTTATATCGTTGTGTTCATTTTATATTTTTTTTTCAATTCCTTTTAGTTTTTGCTTATTGAGTATTTTTTTTTGGGTAAATAAGCTTGAAATATAAAAAAAGATAACCGGATGTACAACCTACAAGGGGCATACCCCAGGAGGAAAGAAAACAATAGAAAAAAGAAAAGAAAAAAAAATAAAAGCCAACACATGTTGGACTGGTACATAACGAAAATACACAAAGCAAATAAACTAAGGAGTTTCTAGACCTACTAAAAGTAGGGCCAGAAACTCCCTCAAAACCTGGAATCTTGAACTTGCTAACTACTACACTTGATGTCAACTTCAAAATCAAACATAACAACTCATAATGGACAACACCAAGATGAACAAATAACATCATTAATAGCAATGATAACACTAGCAGCCATCCTAAGAGCAACCTGCATCGAGGTATAGTTGTTTGAGATCCGTAACCAACAGCAACCTGGCAGTAACTCATTCCTTTCACAGCACTAGGCACTAGCACTAGCAGTCAAAGCAAATATACTAGCAACATTCCTAGCAGTAACCAGCAGCGAGACATCTTGAAAACAACAGCAAAACTGGGTTCCAGCACTAGCAGTAAGCCTCTGGTTGTTGAGGCACTATACGGGAGGACACCCCCTCCCAAAGGGGATCAAACATGCCAAGGGACAACCCCCCAAGGCTAGGTCAAACACACCTAAGATCAACCAAATCAGAACCGCAGATCTAGAAGGAAATCTGAGAAAAATTAGGCAGCATTTCGGCTGTAAATTGACAAGCCCAGAATATAAGTGTCTGCACAGACCGTTAAACAGCAATATAGTAGTCCAAACTCAGTGAAACAGCAAACCAAAATGTGACAGCAAGTGATCTCAGCAAAACAAAACTGGGCAATAACATTGGACTATAATCACAGTGCATGACTAACAAAACTGGGCAGCAACTCCGGGTTTACATAACTGAACAACAAACACTATGCACGGGTTTACATAACTGAACAACAAACACAATGTACATAACAGTGCTTGGGGTTAACATTGAAGCAATTCAATTATCAACATAAAAGGGTCAGATAGCACTGGACTAGACTGTCCAACCAGTGCCTGCAGGTAACCATTGACAGTAGCAAATAATCACAGTGAAGGCTATTGAAATCTCAACAAAAATTGAGTTCCCAGAGTGTATAGTGTCTCCCCCTCCATCTGACCATCTCCCTTGGTTTCTCACACTTCAACTCGCTCACTAAGGGACCAAACACCCTCAGCTAAGCCTCACCATGCTCCCCTCTATTTATTACCTCCTCTCTCAAAGGACTTAGGGGCACAATCACTCTCTCACAAGGCACTCAAATTTAGTGATGCACACAACTCAAGAACCTCCAAGCTAGCAAGCACATCAAGTAAAAGGCAGTTAAGGCTAACATATGAGAGAAAAAAAAGGATTTTTCAAAAGGTCTCAACAACTAGTTCATCACCCGCATGAAAGTAGTTGGAGCGTTAGAAAGGCCGAATGGCAGAACCAAACCATTCATAGAGGCCATCCTTAGTTTTGAATGCAGTCTTCCATTCATCCCTTGGCGGTATACAAATTTGATGGTACCCAATTTGCAAGTCAATCTTTGAAAACCACTTAGACCCATTCAGCCTAGGTATTAGAAATCGATACTAAACGATGATCTTGTTGATGGCACGACTGTCCACACACATACGCCAACTCCCATCTTTCTTTGGCTTCAACAACGCCGGAACCCCACAAGGACTCAAGCTATCCCGTATGTGATCCTTCTTCAACAACTCCTCTACCTTTTCTCGCAAAATCTCATTCTCCTTTGGACTCATCCGATAGTGTGGTAAGTTAGGCAGACTTGCCCCAGACACTAAGTCAATCTAATACTGAATGTCCCTCATTGAAGGAAGCTCGTTAGGCACGTCTTCTATAACCAGCTTCTCAAACTCTCTAACAAAGACTGCCACTCTGTTTGGTTGAGAATTTTGAGAAGAATATTTTGAGAAATATTTTTGAGATAGTGTTTGGATGAGTTTTTGGAAAAAGTAATAATTAGAGAGAGGTGTAATAATTGGAGAGAGATAGAGAGAGAAATGAGAATTAATGATTGGAGAAAGGGGTATGAGTAGAGAGAGAAATGTGATTAATGATTGGAGAGATGAGAGATAAGGAAAGAATCTTTTTGGAAATTTTTTTGGAAATGTGAAGTGAACAGAGTGTGTATTTTTTTGGGCATAGCAACTACAGTAGCATTCTTATCCTCAACTACCAACACTTTCACCTCCATGACTTAAATCTATTTAGACTCCTTGAAATTTGTCACAAAATCAGCTTCTAAACTGGCAACTGTTAGAAACGATGACTGCTCTATTTTGGGTTTAACATGCACCTTTTGATTGGAAGGAACCATAACAGCCTTACGAGCCTCCCAATTTGTAACAGCCTATGACCCACCTGGATGCAACAAAATTCTATGATATAAGAGAATAGACCATGCCCTAACTTCCACAAGGCCTTTTAAAGTCGTGCGGGCGTCAAAGCTCGTTGAAACTTCACAGTTAAGTGTGCTCACCCTGGAGCAATCCAGGGATGGGTGACATACTGGGAAGTTCAAGGAGCTTGGGCGACCAAAGCGGACAATATTGTGCAAGGTGTGGGCGGGTCTTTACAGTTGGTATCAGAGCACAACCCCGGACTACAGGGTAGGAGCCACCTCTAGAATCTGCAGGAGCCACCTCTTGAATCTCGGAATGGGAACAAAGTGTTATGCAGAACTAAGTGCTATACCTCCTGGGGGAAAGTCGCTGGGCCAATATGCAACGAGGACATTGCATCCTAAGGTGGGGAGAATGTGACAGCCCATGACCCACCTGGATGCAACAAAGTTCTATGATATAAGAGAATAGATCATGCCCTAACTTCCACAAGGCCTTTTAAAGCCGTGCGGGCGTCAAAGCTCGTTGGAACTTCACAGTTAAGCGTGCTCACCCTGGAGCAATCCAGGGATGGGTGACATACTGGGAAGTTCAAGGAGCTTGGGCGACCAAAGCGGACAATATTGTGCAAGGCGTGGGCGGGTCTTTACACAATTAAAAGAGTAGGTGTTGTCACGACCCCTGTATACTATGTCAACATCAAACTGCCAAGGTCTACCTAACATTACATGGCTAGCATCCATCTCAATAACATCACATGCAACTTCAGCCTTATAAAATTTGCCAATGGAAATGAGAATTTTACAGACTTCAGTTACCTTTACTGTTGGGCCCTTCTCGATCCACCCAATGCTGTAAAGTGAGGATGGGGTTCTGTTGGCAATTTCAGATGATCCACTAGTCGCTTTGCCACAAAGTTTTCACAACTGCCACTATCTATAATCACGTCATACACCTTCTGGTTGATTGAACAGCTTGACCAAAAGATGTTTGTGACGTTGAGTGTTATTTTCTGATTTTGGCACGTACAACACCCTTTGCACTATACAGTTTATTCGATCCTCATCTTTATCTGCATAATCGACTTCATACTCCTCATTCCAATCGCCCACTTCTCCATCAGCGCCGTCTTCCCATTCCTCTGTTAGGGCCAACTTCTGTTCTGGACAATTACTAGAATGGTAACTAGGCTTTTGACACTTGTAGCACTTGTCGGGCATGGGCTTGGCATAAGGATTCGGTGCCTTAGCAGCGGTTTTGTTGGAACTGCTTGCCTAATTGCCATCCCCGAATTTTGCTCCATCACCTTCTGTAGCCTTTTGTTGAAACGTCGACTTCCCTATAGATTCAGGAGGAATAGACCGTTCTATTGTGTTACGGCGGTATCCTGAGTATGTTGGTTTGCGGTCACGCTCCACCCTCCGCCTTCAATGCTAGGTTGTGGGCTTCATCCACATCCCAGACTGTCTGCAAACCAATCTGATCACATATTGGCTGCTTCGATTAAATTTAGCCGTGTAATCAAATACAGACTTGTTCCACTGCTTGCAGTTTTGATAGGCATGGAACAGGTGTTGCTCATAATCAGGGGGTAAGAACCAGTCCATCATGAATTGTTTCATCCTGCGCCACATTCGCACAGAATCCTTTCCTTGCCTTCGTCGCTTCATCTGCAATTGGTCCCACCAAACTACAGCGCCGCTTTTCGGTTTGTAAGTGACCACCTTTACCCTCTTTGTGTCTGGAATTCCAATCATATCAACGCATCGCTCAACTTCCGAAGGCCAATCCAAAAACTCCTCGATTTCTAGGTTACCGCTGAATGTGGGAAGATCCACCTTCACACGATATTCATCGAATAATTTTTGTGGTTGCTCTTGTGGAGGGTTTTTTGCTGGTTATTCTATTTCTGCTTCTGATTCTTCTTCACAGAGGCATGACTGGGCGTCTCCCAACTACAACCTGGTTATCGGGTTGGCGTTGGGCAAACCCCACTGCGCGTTCCTGATCCTGGTTAAAAGGACGACGTTGGGCAACTCCCACCGTGCAATTCTCTTCAACCCTTAATAGTCCCTGATTGAGGCAAAGAGTCGATTGTAGTTGACGCAACGTTTCTTGAATGTCCGTTAACTGAGTCCATGTATCTTCACGAAATTCACGAAGCTCTGCCAAATGGGTTCGTTGTACTTCTACCGTCGCCCTTAGATTAGCAAGCCCTTGAGCAACATCGAAGGGTGTGTTTTCAACTTTGTTCAGTGCCATCGAGCCAGAAACGATACCACTTGATGCAGCGGAATTCACGAGAGACTAGTTAGTGTACTAGTCCAAACTAGATAGTTACTTGAATCCACAGAGAAAGAGATGAAACTCTGAATTATATTTGATTAAAAACTGTCAAATAATAGAGATTATACGCCATTTTATAGGGAAACCCTAGCAAACCCCAAAAAAACTACTAAAAGATAAAATATCTGGGAAATTAAGGAAACGCCCAAAATTAAAAACTAGAAACAATTCTAAGACTTTCCCAACTGGAATCAATAAAAATGGAATTACACACTAAGAGTAATTTGAAATTTAAATATTACCTAAAATAACAAAATAACTAAATTGAAACGCTAAACGAAGGAATTTGGCCGAAATCCACGATGCGTCACTACTTAAAGTGGTGAGTATTGACTGCAACGCGATTCTGCTTCAGCCTACCAAGTTTGGGGCTATTCTGGGCTTGTCGTTAAATTGCTGAAATTAGTAATTTTCAATTAGAAGTTGTTTGGGCCTTCGAGGCTTCGACCGGTCCAACTGATCATAAAATTGGGCCGCTACTTGTTTTGCATAACAGACATACCCTATGAAACACCCACATCTCTAAAGGTCGTTGTATTGACGTATTGGATACAAATACGTATGTCATGTCCCAATTTTTTTAATTATTTGGCAGGGGACATTTTGGGGACACGTGGGCACAAATTGGGGACACAGAGGGGTTAATTTGTAATTTTAAAATTTATTGGGATAAAATTATAATTAACTAAAAGTTTGGGTAAAGAGTATAATTTACTCCATATAACATCTCCTCACTACGCCAGGCCAGTCGATATATCGGATTCGATGAGTTGGAACTTGGAACCCTAGGATCGCGACGACTCTCTCTCTCTCGTATGTCTCTCTCTCTCTCTCTCTCTCTCTCTCTCTCTCTCTCTCTCATGTCCATCTCTCTCTCTCTCTCTCTCTCTCTGTCGTATCTCTATCTCGTATGAATCTTATGTGCCTATATTGTGTGTGTGTGTGTGTGTGCCTGTATATATACTGTGGAGTGAGGATACGTGTATATATATTTGTGACTATGCATATGTGACTGTATATATATATATATATATATGTTTATATAGCCTGTAATACGAATGCCAAGTAGTTGAATGTTCAGAGAGATTACATTCAGGGACGGAGCCCGGATTCCGCCACGGGAGTGTCACCGTTCAATGGAAAACTTGTACTCATAACATTAAGAAAATATTAATTAGGAAAGTTATATGATCAGGTTTTTTTTTTTTTTTTGTGAAAATAAATAAAGGCATCCTCCAACTCTCTTATGGCATTCAAATACAAGACATTATGATATTAATTTTTCTTGATCCCAACCGACAATGCTCAAAATTGCAATTTTTTTTTTAAATTTTTTGAACAATGTATTTGGTCTTTTTTTGTATATCCGTAAATAACTAGTTGAACCACTTTAGGCTATAAAAAATATTTATGTGTTTGAAAGTTCCGGTGACACCTATCCACCCCTCTATGTTAGCACTATCACAAAATAAGATCGACCAGTAGCTCCAACAGCTGCTGCTTTCCGTTTTTTCCCTTGGCGAACACCACAAAAATTAAGTAAAATTTACAAATTTCATGGATGCCGGAGTCAATGGGAAATCTCTATTTCGCTTTACGTGTAAAAAGATGAGTAATCCGTAATTTATTCATACAAATATATATGTAAATCGACATGATTGTGAATTCATTTTCATTATACATTCATACCCGCCATAGTTCGTCAATAAACATGCAGTAAAAGTGCTACACTTTAAGAAAAAATTTAATATTTAAATGCATGACGTTTCTCTCCGATTAGTGATAAAAAAAATATTACAAACCTTTTGAGAGAGAGAGAGAGAGAGAGAGCTGTGAGAGTGCTATGAATAAATAAATAAATGACTTAACTGCACGACAGGGGAATCAAACCCTAGGCGCGAAGCTTATTCTTCATGCGCCTTGACCACTTAGGCAAGGTGAGCTGCTAGTGTAAGCTTCTCCTCTTTTTTTTATTTATTATCTCTCTTTAGATTTTTTTTTGGGTGGTATTTTTCAAACCGGGGGTGGCAACGTACCACCTCCCCCACTTCATAGCTCCGTCCCTAATTTCATTTTTCAATTTATGCATGTAAAAAGAAAAGAAAAGAGATATGGTGTGTGTGTGTGTGTATATATATATATATTTATGTATATGTATATGTATATGTATATATATATTATAGCTGTGTCCCCCCCCCCATATCCGTGTCCACTTTTTCAGAGTTTCCATGTCTGTGTCCATGCTACTTTGGACACACCTATGGTGTTTATTATATGAGCAGAAGATAAAGAAGGGTCACACTAAACACTATATAATGTCACTATATTAGAAAACTGTGATTATCTAATGCTTGATCCCAACATGTCTCTCCCCTATCGTATTACTGACGAGGTGTGCCTGAATGACGACCATGTGACCACCCCAGGAGCTACCGCAGCCTTTCATATCATCGTACCTACTACACTAGTCACCGTTCTTGCATGACCTCAAGTTTTCTCTGACTAATGCAGGGACGTAAATAATAAAAATCTTATTTTGAGTGATGATTGTGGAGTCTAGCAGTCAAGATCCTTGCCAATGTGGCAAGATATGTGCAACCGAGGCTCCAACAACCATTGTTTCTTGTCCTTCTTGCTTTCAAACATCACAACCGGTAGGGAGAACAATATCTTACTCACATGAATCTTTTTGAAGGTTATCTCAGATGGACTTGTCACCATGCTGAAACTGTAAGTAGCCAACTAACAAGCCGTACATTTGTCTGAGGTTGGACTCTTTGCACGGAATTAGATATAAAGAAAAACATGCGTAAATAGATATGAAAAAGGGAAGCAAACAATTTAGAGAGGGAAAGAAACGTTGGACTCTTTACACGGAATTAGATGGAACGAGAGGCAATTTAAGGGTGGTGGCTATTTACTTAACTGAGTAATCAAGTGAAGCAAGAATATTTTCTTCCCTTTATTTGGTAAATGCATTAGTCAACTACAAATAATTGTTGTGTTGAAAGGGGGAAATGTGAGGTAAAATTAACGAAAGAGAGAGGTCTCTCATACTCTCATCTATTGAGAACACCAAAAATTTCCATGATTCCCCTGTAGGGCCTGTACAACAAGTTAAGGAAGTTCCCAAATTAGATACTGAGCAAATTAGGTTTTGTGGTTTTGTTGGAGGTGAATTTTGTGTTTGGCTATGAATGATGGCGGAGGGAAGTTAGAGGCGACTGGAGCGTTGGAGGGGTTTACGGTGGACGTGGTTGTCATGGTAAGAGACATCCCCGGGGGGTGGGGGAGGGAGAGGGGATAAAAGGGGTTAAATTTTGGTGTTTGAGGAAGTGTACCCTGTTTTTTTTTTTAAAAGGAAGAGTATGAGATAAGGGCAATAAAGTATTTTTGGATATTTTCTTTTAACAGCGTCAATGTTACTTCTGATTCTTAGTCTTGAAGGGGGTCAAATGTTGAGTTCCAAACTTTAAGGGGGCAATGCAACAATGGGACTTAGTTTAGGGGGGTTTAGTATAATTTACCCCATTTTTTATGTGTCTGTTTGCATTGTGTGGCCATAGTGTTGCCTAGAACCCTAATCTGCTGTTCCGTTAACGTTCATGTCTGTCTGCATGCCCAAAACTTGGTATTTCCTTATTTGTGAGAAATTTCAAAGTTATTGTTTCTTTCTTCTCGTGCTAATACTGAGGCTTTTTGTAGGGAGCCTCGTATACTTGATACTTCTTGGGTGCAGAAGGTTTATTTGGTCAAAATGCCGATGGTATGCATACAATTTGAAAGAAATTCCCATCTTTCCTGGTGTATTTGGAAGTCTGTGAATGTATTATTGAGATGTTTCCGTCAGACTATGGATGCATTGTATCTAGCCCATCAAATATCAACCCTATGCATATACTATCTCCATGTGTAACTTTTAAGTTTGCCTTTTGATTCCAGCAACTTCTGAGTTAGTAACTTCCTCTTCTTTTCTTTACTACTGCATCTACTGGAATATCGTGTATGAGTCTCAACTAACTTATATATTATCTCTCAACTTATCCTTTGTTGTTTCAACCCCTACCACATCAAGTTTCTAAATCAATTGCTCCTAGTCTTACCCCGCATGTATTTCAACTTTCTTATTTCCTCTACAGGTCTTATTCACTTGTTGTTTCTTGATAGCCCAACCTGCTGTTCTTTTAAAATTTTTCCTTCTAGTTCCAAAAACTTTTCCTATGTATTTTGTAGGTAGCCTCCAATCAAATAACATACCAGAAGCGCCTCTCTATTTGGGCCGCTCAACTTAGATCCTATGAGTTTACATTGTCTGCCACCTCTCCATTGATACGAACAATCAAACCTAAATATACCTATATACCTAAAATGGTCACTTTTGGTATCTCCTTTTCCCGAATATCACTCATTTGTACTTCTTCTGTCACTCAATTTACATTGCATTTACTCCTGAATACCTAATACAGGCCATTTTGGTTGCTTTCTGTCTTTATGTTGATGATTTAATGCCAAGAATGGCAGGTTGAAATTGTTGATCACGACCATTGTGACCATGACTTGGATAGTGATGATGACGATGCAGTGGTCCGGGCAAATGTGGCTGATTTCTATAGTAAGTTAGTCAATACCACCGCTGCTGATGACCGGCATGGATTCATAGAGCTCATGAAATCCCTAGATGTAAGAGCTTATCGAGAATTCCGAGGCTATAAAAATTTAGAAGCATACGAAATTGACAGTTGCCCACTTGATTTTTTTGGCCGTATCTGTGGGATTGGGGCTATAGATTGTGTCACGGCTTTGCTTGAAGGGGAGTCCGGTCTAGTCTTAGACCTTAAGCTCGACCCTGAACTTGGGAGATGCCCACTGCATGTGGCAGCCAATAAAATGTCCTACAATGTGATTGATTTGCTTCTTCGCTATGGAGCTCGGGCGGACTTAAAAAGCAAAGAGACTGGAACAGGAAAGGGTGGCTTGCTGCCTCTCAGTGTTGCACTTGAAAAGTTAAGGTGAAACACGCTTGTTCTATTAAGCTTTTCCTTTGGTTGTTTTTGGGAGCTGGCAAGATCAAATCTGGTTGAGTATGTTCTTGATTTATTCCTTTTCCCTGATTGTACTTTCTTATGTATGCAGCTATCATGAATCCCTTTATGATTGGTCTCCAAAAGATTCCGCCGTCAAGTTGATTACAAAACTTTGCCTTCCAAACATGGTGTGATTTTGAATACTGCATGAATATTACAGCCATTTGTTGGTGATTTAGGTTTTGGGTGTAGAGAATAATTCATAAGGTTGCTTAGTCATCTGATATTATTTGGCAGAAAATACCACTCGAAGTCAATAGGTTGCTTGCATTGAACACAAAGCGGGTTGAAGACATATTTTACTTCTATGCCATGGAGGGGAAACTCATTGAGATGGCTGCTTTGCTGATGGTAGCCTGGGAAGAAGTAATGGGTGGTTCTGGAGGAAACATGGATATCCGCCAACTCTTAATTGAGGAGATCGCATCAATTACCTGTGACGAGATCAAACTAATGGGATGTAGAAAGGGTGGTAAGTGGGTTCCTGTTTTTAAGGATAAGAAGCTTGTAATGGCGTCTGCACTGGAATTGCTAGAAATATTTGAGAGAGCTGGCGATAGTATTGCAGCATATGTTCGATCAGTACGAAGTGATGTAAGTTGTTATCGCGCTTGTTCTTGCCATTCTCTTTGTTTACATGATGCATCAAAATTTGTTCTAGTTGAAAAGCATATTCTCTTCCTAGTTTATTTATAAACTGCTTCAAGTTGCAAATCATTTAGGAAACCTATTTGACACTGTTGCGGCCCTCCCTCAGTGTCGAACACTGTGCTGGATACAACGTGATTTGGGCTTAATATTAACCACAACCAGCATTACCCGACCCGAACCCAACCCTACCCAACCTGCCAATGATTAACCAGTTCGACCGAACTCACCTACCTATTCGGTCGGAAGCAAGTGATCCCCAACCCGATCAGTTCAGTCGGGTGGTCAACTTGACCCTCTCTGATTATCAAACTCGTGGACACCCTTACTTTTTATACACCACTTTGGCACTTTGTACTTGGGGTATTTTTTACTGTAAGCTTTATACCAAGTGTTCTTGCAGATGACTGAACAAGAGGCTGTCAGGGGCATAGCAGTTCTACTGGAGGAAAATGGGTTCATTTTGAAGAGTGAAGACATCTGGTTTTGGAACCTATTCACTTTTTTTTTTGTTTTTGATTTCATTAACTCTAATGTCATATTCTCATGCTTGATCATTCTTTGTTTGATTTGCTTGTGAAATAGTGCTCGTTATAGTGGAAGTGGGAAACCCAAGCTGGAAGCACGATTATCAGGTGATTAGTTATTTTTTGGTTTGAACGGAAGCCACTTTTGCTTCGTTGATACAAGGAAAAGCAAGTGTTGATTGAGGAGTGAATTTCATCACAGTTGTCTAATGTTGTATGCCTTTACGTTCTTTCAGATAAAAGAACAGCTTTTGGATATCCTTTACAGGATCTTGGCATACCTTTCCTCTCACGGTCGAGCCATTCTTACGCGGAAATGGTAAGAAATATTTGTCTTCCCTTTCCTGCTTCAAAAGAGCATCTTTCCTTGTAATTACAGGTGTGACATTGTTATCAGTCATGGGTGGGGGCACATGAGGTGAATTGGGGTCAATTAGGCCCACTCTATTTTCTAAAATACCTATTTTTTTTGGCAATAGGTTTCATATTTTTTCATAAGTTTGACCCCACAAATTGTTGTATTGCCCCCCAAAAATTCTACAATCTGTAATATTGCCCCTAAACATCCAAAAAAAAGTTATCAAATTGCCTCTACTACTTCTACCTCGTCAAAACCTTGATACTTTAGCCCTGTTATGTTACTTATGCTCACAACTACTACAGTTTACACCTCTCCCTCACTTCATCGCATGTCAGTGGATGAATGATGGCTTTCTTATATATATTGAAAAACACATCTTTAGTAACATTCACAATAAGGCTATCATACAACACTTTCATTTTTATAGAAAATTATCGGTGTTTTTGGTAAATCAAATTCATGCCACACTACAAGTATTTAAGACTCTGTAAATCTCTTAACAAATTATTTGTCTGAGGTAAGATTTGACCCCATTGACCTATGTAGCACGGACACGGATGCAAATACGGACACGGACACGGATACGGCAATTTTGAAAAAAGGGGACACGGACACGGCGGGGGACACGGCAATATATATATTAATATATATATAAATATTATAAAAAAATTTTAAAAAATTAAAAATTTAAAGATTGATAATTACAGTTTGACCCCCAAAATTTTTAAAAATTACAATTTGACCCCTGAAAATTTGAAAAATTACAAATTGACCCCAATTTTTTTTAAAATTACAATTTGCCCCCTGCCGTGTTCCCCATCCGTGTCCCCCACGTGTCCCCCTAAAAAAATTCAAAAAAATTGGGGGACACGCCATGTGGCGTGTCCCATATGTATTCCGCCCTGTCCCCGTGTCCCATACGGCAATACGGCGCCTCCTAGGAGTGTCGGTGCTTCATAGCCATTGACATAATATAATCCAAGGTAAGTCTCTCATTCCCACATTAGGGATGTCAATGGGTAGGGTATGGATCATGATGAGACCCTATTGCATAACCTGATCCCCAATTGGAGGGTTCTTCACCATATCTGTCCCGATCCCTATTGGTGATACTAGATAAAGACCCAAAGCCCCCTCCAGATGGAGATTGGGTTTCCCCGAATATACCCATATCCACACCAAAAAATAGAAGTCGAGAATGGAAATAAATTGATATTTTTCTATTTAGTGATTTTGTCTCAATCGATATTATTAGTTTATTAAGTAGGTCTATAATAGGTAGTAATTGATAAGATTTGCTAATTAAAGAGGTAATTATTTACGGATAAAACTATTCTCAAGATTTATACGTATGTTCCTATGTATATATCAGGGCAGGTATGGCTATTCAGGGGTGGGGATTACAAAATCATACCCGCTCCATACCCGATCGGGTTTTCTTAAAGTCCTAACATACCGACTATTATAGTATTGGGGAAAATTTTGGGTACACCCCGCCCCTATATGAATGGGACAGGGTGGGTATCCATTGGATATGGGGAAATTGTCATTCCAAATTATAGCTAAGCAACTTGTTCATGTATTTGATCAGAAGCCAAATACAAATGTAATGAATGGGGCTAAGGTAGCACTTTCACCATTGAGATTCTTCCGTCCTGGGCTGTCTCCTTTTTTGAAGAGCTATCGTTCGTGGTTCGATGACCCTCTTGAGAAGCGGAAGAGCACCACACAAAAATCGCTCCAAGATCTTCTATCAGCCAAGACCTATGGGCGATTTGGATTGCTGCTTAAGAGAGGAATGAGGTCTATATGATTGCTGAAGAATGTTATCTTAAGTGAGAATTATCAATTTTATCGTTATTTCAGATTTCAATCTGTTTTTAGTTGTTTAAATGGATTGTTTCGGTACCAAAAAAAATTCATAAACTAATAATTAACAACTAATTCAGAAGAATAGTGGTTAACTCCGAGTAGTGTTCTTTAGGGACTATGGGACTAAGTTAGGTCAATTTCAATTACTTGCTAAATTAATGTGGGAGAAAAGGATTTCTGTTGTTTTAAAACTATTGTGAAAGTAAGTAAATGAAGTGTTTGAGAAATTAATGGGAAAAAGGTCGAGGGTTTCGAACTGATCACTCTCGTAAAAGCAATTATGTATAGACTGGGGAAGTTATTCCAGTTAATTACGATTATTGCTAGAGCTTGTAATCCCTACCAATAATCGCCAAGAAAATAGCTGTTAGTTGTCAGTAAGCATCGACTGTTTTATTAATGGCACGAATCGTCTCCAAATACGAGTCGTCTCTCTTAGGGTAGTCTATCTCAATCACCCAAAACGCATGAAGTCATTGTATGACTTGTGTTTAAATAAGGGCTGCTCAAAAAAATCGGTGAACCGTGAATCCGGTCCGGACCGAACCGATCTGTACCTTTTGGATTTTAACCGTGGATTAATGGTCCGGACACGGATTCAAAAAATAAAAAACCATGACTTTTGGATCGGACACGGATTTTGATTTTGAAACCGTGGATTAACCGATCCGGACCGTGAGATTTTTATTATATATAATTTTATCACTTTTATAATTATAGTTATATAGATATTGTTAATTTAGCAGACTTACGGTTTGGTTGTACTGTTGTAAGAGTTATGGTGCGAATATTGTTATCTCTATATAATCTAAGGGGGTAAAGTATTATAAGTGCTACTATATATACGCTCTGTTTGTGAGTGAACTAGAAGTAACTATCTGTTATTGCCTTTGTGAGTGAACCGGAAGTAACTATCTGCTATCTTTTGTGGTAATATAAGTTTGTGCCTTTGTTTGTTAAATTATATAACTATATGCCTAACTGCCTTTGTTGTTTTTTATTGAGATTTCCAACTTTGAACTTTCTATTTAGTGCATTTGCTACTTGCTAATGCCTTACTGCCTTTGTTTGTTGTTTTTTCCGAATAAGTTGAAAATCCGCGGATTAATCCGGAACCGATCCGTGACTCGCGGTTCGGATTGGAACCGAACCGTGAGACTTTTGGATCGGACACGGATTGTATTTTCAAAAAACCGTGACTCGCGGATTAGGATTGGATTCATGTCAATCCGGACCGATCCGGACCGTGAGCACCCTTCAATATCATGAATATAAACACAAAATATATGGAGAACATTTATACACTATTTCACATATTTACATAATGGAAAAGGAGTTCTTGTCATGCAATTCGATTGAATAAAAACCATAATCTATTCAAGAACGTATATCAGTTGGATAGTCACGTCATCTACACCCTAGAGTAGGATTTAGCAGCCCATGGTGATGGTTGAAGCGCTCAAATTTTTCATGGACATTGAATCCTCGTTTGCTTCCTTCATGCCTATTTTCCTTGTTGCCAAAACTTTTTGAACCCTAAAAATGTAGTAAGGTTGGCCGGCCTTCTTTGTTTTTCTCCTCGAAAACCCTTTTAAAAACGAATTTGTATTATTGCTAGGGTTTCGATTTTCGAATCCACTTCCAGAATCGGAAGATTATTCAATCAATGATTATTGCTAGGGTTTGCAATCCCTACCAATAATCGTCAGTAGGGTAATCGTGATTTGTCAATTGGCTTAGACCATCTAAGTAACAGCACGGATCATGTCTCATAGCATAATTTATCTCAATCATCCAAATCACAAACGATGAAGAACCATTATATGATTGTATTTAATATCACAAATATAGATATGATGGTAGATAGAAAACGTTAAAACTGATTTGATATAATGAAAATCAAATCACTATGAAGCAATCCCATTGAATAAAAAAATCCAAAAATCTATATCGAGGTGCACAACACTCAAATTGATTTAGCCACATCGAATTAGAACCTTGAGAGTTTGCAGAATTCTGCGTTTCAGTCCCTCAATTTGCAGAATTGATTACGTCGAATTAATCTAAAAGCTCCGTAACCCGCTCTGATAACCTGAAGATACAAAAAGACTCAAATTTTACCGAATAACTCAACAAAAGGAACAAGTAGTATATATTGGAGGGCCTGGATATACAAATTTCGGCATGTAAAAATGACTTCTCTACTTTCAGTTGGCGCTTCATCTCTTGTCTAGTTAAGAGTTCAAGTTCGATTATTTTTCAGTTGTAGACGATGCAGACTAGAAATTTTCGTTCTTGATACTAATGACTCGTGAAATCTTTCAGTTATCATGGGGCTTTGGAATTTCGGAAGCTATGGTGTCATATGGAGGGTGTTCTTAGATACTTTATTATGTTTGGAGACCTTGTATCTTAAATTTTCCCGTGTTTATGTATGGAAAGGCATGGATGTGTGCTATAAACTTAAGGGAACGGGTTTTGGACGCTATGGTTTCATGCGAAAGACTGTAGATATTGCAAGTCTGAAGACCTGTGTGTTAAATTTGCCCGTATTTATTGCTCGGCATTTTGCTTGGATGTTTTCTTTTTATGTGTGAAATCCATCTTTGATGAAAAGAGACGCCAACTTTCTTTCCCTCTTCAGGCACTTCTCTATACTTTTCCTATTAGGGCTTCCATGATGTTTTCATGCGCCAATTTCCGATCGAAGTCCCAAACCTCAAAGAAATCTTAAGTAGTTGCTTTATTTGGCTGTCTACCTTTCTGTTGCAATGAACCAGAAAAATTATAGAAACAATAAGAAATAAAATGCCAAACTTTGTTAAGATTTCTCCTTTTATCTCCATTGCTATGCTTCTGTGAGCATAGCATCAAACTAGTTTTCTTACCACACGATCTATCGTTACTCCAGTATGCTTGAATGGAGCATCTTCAGATGCCTGAGTTACGTAGGCAGGGCCCTCCAAGTGATTCTAAGATGTGTCAACGGACATTAAGGGGGTTTGATAATCACATTTTACATAACTTAAAAGATTAAGTGTTGTTTTAAAATGTAAGTTAAGATGTTGATAAAAAATTAGGGGGGTTATTCTTTTTTTTGGTTTGGTTTTTGGAATGTTTGGAGTATTTGGGATGTTTGGAGTGAGAGGTAATGGAAGAGAGAATCACTATGTGACTTGATCTGGCCCACTTGACTTGGCGGTGGAAGAAGTCCTGTGCGTTACATTCCCAATCACGTGCGTGATAATCAAAGTCATGTGCATGACAATCAAAGTCACGTGTGTGACTGCTGACTAGGCTTCTTTGTACGCAAGGTTGACTTTTACTTCTTGAAGGGTATTGCTTCAAAATGTCGTCCATACGTTTCTTTATTCATCATCGGGGAATTTAAAGATGCCCGAGAATTTAAATTGGGGTGTCTACACTTATGATGCAACGTCGTCATTGCATTGGCCTAGCAACCTTCCCCTTGGTGGCCATGGTGTGGCGCATAGTTCTGCACAACACTGCAGATTCTAGAGGTGGCCCCCACCATGTAGACCGGGGTTGTGCTATGATACTAACTGTAACGATCCGCTCCAGCTGACCTGCTAACTTTTAGTCTAACCACGTGACTAAAAAGGTTAACCTCAAGTTAATAGTAGCTGGTGGACATGGCCTTATATTCCAATTCAATTTTTCTTGAATTGTCAATGTGGGACAACTGCCCTAAGGTGGGCTATTACACCACTAAATAACAAAGGCCACTCAAGAGCAAACGAGAAGTTCCACCGCAGGAGAATTTTTCAGTGCCGGGTGGGTTTTGCTGATGTGGTACCCGCTCGGCAATCTCAGCCATCCAAAGTGCAATCTGATGGTCCGGAAGAGGAGAGAGAAAAAGAGGAGAGAGAGTGCTCAGAGTGGTCGGGTGAGAGGAGAGAGAGGGAATAAATCTGGGCCGTCCAAAATATTTTTGGACGGCTGAGATCGTGCTCGGCATGGACAGGTGGTACCCAAGGTTTCTGACAAATACATAGACCTCCCCTACTTTTTCTGAAATTTCACTGTCCTCCCTTACTTTTGAAAAAAATTGTCACTTAGCTGCCCTGTCGTTACTTTAAGGCTAACGATGTTAACTTTTTGCGTAAAATGACCGAAATGCCCTTAGTATATATTCTCCACCCATTTTTTTATAAAAAAAAGTAGAGTTAAAAGTTTTTTCCAACAAAATTAAATCATTTTTCATTTTGAAAAAAATAGTTTCCAAACAAAAGTATCGAAGAATTTTTCTTTTCAATTTTTTTTTCATTTTGAATATTTTTTGTAGGAAAAAAAAACTAGTCTAGTTTTGAAAATAGTTTTTTAAACTTTTTTTTTGAAATTTATTTTTCAGATATAAAGTAAACTTTATTTTTTTTAAATAACAGTTTACGAAAAACTAATTTTTTTTATCCAAGACAATAAACTTTATTTTTTTAAATTTGAAAAATAAATTAAAAAATAGTTTAAAAAACTATTTTCAAAACTAGTTTTTTTTTCCTACAAAAAATATTCAAAATGAAAAAAAAGATTGAAAAAAAAATTCTTGATACTTTTTGAGATTTAATTTTGTTGGAAAAAATGTTTAACTCTATATTTTTTTTAAAAAAAATGGGTGGAGAATATATATCAAGGGCGTTTCGGTCATTTTACGCAAAAAGTTAACACCGTTAGCCTTAAAGTAACGACAGGGGAGGTAAGTGACAATTATTTTCAAAAGTAAGGGAGGACAGTGAAATTTTAGAAAAAATAGGGGAGGTCTTTGTATTTGTCAGAAACCTCAGTAGAGGTAAGTGAAATTTACCCTTCATGTTTTGGGCAACAAGGGGGGTATTGTGGTTGATCATTGATGAATTCCCCATTTTATCCAAAATCTCTAAGAAGGAGAACTATAATCCTTTTCCAAATTTTTACATAAAGTACTAAAATAAGGTATTTCCCTTTGTTTCAATATTTTTCCCATTCAATTAGAATTACTTAAACTTTTTGGCATTCTCTCGCTTTCTCTAGGGGAAGTGTCGATATTTAATTCTATCTAGAGATTGAGTCCATGCAAGTTTGTGATCTTATTTATTCAGTTTTTGTGTTTTATCTGTTAGCGCAAGAACAACGAAATCTCGGATTTGAACAACAAAATCTTTGATTTATTTATTTATTCAGTTTTTGTGTTTTATCTGTTACCGCAAGAACAACGAAATTTCTGATTTGGATTATTGTTTTTTCCATTGTAGAAACTCAATTATTTTAATTAATTAATTATATATTTTTTATTAATAGTTTGTTCATGTTATTTTATGGTGTTTTTTTCTGCCTGTAGTGGGTAGGCATTATTAAATCACGGGAAAAGCGGCGGTAGCGGCGTTAGTATAATAATGTATGATTTTATTATGTGCAGTCCAAGACAAAATTAACAATACAGTGCATAAATATAGAAAAGTATGAATGATGTACATTTATTTCCATTATTCTTTATTGGTCATAGTATTATGTTTCGGGGGTGTTTGGATACCTCTTTTTTTATCTTTTGATTTCTTCATTTTCACTTTTTCCATGTTTGGCAAGTCACTCGCGTAATGAATTCTCACAAAATGAGTTATCAATTTTGATGTTAGAGAAGAGAAGTCAGAAGTAGGCTGGGAGGAGCTTTTTGACTTCTCATTTTCTACTTTTTCCATTTTGATTAATAAAAAAACCTACAAAATATATTCTGCACATATCTCTCAAACACTACTTTTGTTGTAAAATGCATTCTACACATTTCTTCCAAACACTCCTACCCAGGGACGGAGCCAGGATTTTGGCGTAGGGGGGACGGATATACACAATAAAAAAATTAAAATTAAGACAACGATATGAATTTTTACTAACTCAAAAAAAAATATATATATACAAAATAACACCAATACATATGAAACTAAACATGTTTCTAATATCAACTTAGATTGCAAAAGGTACTATTAACGTTTCTAATCCTATCTAGTGTCTACTCAGGCATCTTGAACTGTACTCAACACTCTTTCTTGTTATTAAAAGCATCAATGATAGAGAAATATCTTTCTCAATATAAGTGATCAAGAAATTTGTTAAATAATCGCCCTCCATCCTGTTGCGACGAAATCTTTATCTTTACACATTTCATAGCAGAAAATGCACGTTCGGTTGTAGCCATTGAAACATGTTAAGTTAATATAAGCCGAATCAAATTATCGAAAAGATGATATATCATGTACTTTCTTGTCTTCGCCAACACTTCACTCAACTTTAAAATCGTTGACAAATTTTGGAACTCAGGATGCCTAGAGACATCAAGCTTATAATTTTGCAATTGATATCTCAAGTGGTACTTTTCTTGCTCAATGAAATCCATTGGATAATATTTCTCTGCAAGTATCTTCAATGTTGAATGATCTGAAGCCATCACGAGGATCTAGAAATGTACTGAAAATAAGCAACTGCATTGTTCAATTCTTGCAATTGAGAATCGACTATTTTGGGAGCCCCTAATTTCTTTCTTTTTTTTTTCCCTTCACTTTGATGTCCATAGACCACGTTAAAGAGTTTTGGGCTTCTGAAATTTCAGTGAGCCTTAGTTTTTAAAAGTGAACGGGCCTTGAGTCCTTGAAGTGAGTTGGGTTATAATTTTGGGCGTTGTTTTGTTTAAAAGAATTGTAATTACCTCATTAAAACCAATTTTAGTACACAATTGTTTCATAGCTTGATAAATATTAGGCCATGTTCCACTAATTGGTTTTTTAGTTTTTTGGTTTTTTTATATCTTTAGTTTTTCAAAAAAACCAACTAGTTCCACTAACAAGTTTTTGGTTTTTTGGTTTTTTTAGTTGTGTTATGAAATTACAAATCTACCCTTCTACCCAAACAAATCTTTTTTTTGAAGGGAGGGCAGATTCGTAATTTTACATGATTAAAGTACATGTACTTGATTGTGCAATGATTAAAGTACATGTACTTGATTGTGCAATGATTTGGTTTTTTTTAGGTTAGTGGAATGAAGTGGTTTTTTTGTTGGTTTTTTGTAGGGGTTTTTTTTAGTGGAATGAAGTAGTTTTTGATTTAAAACAAAACTAGTTTTTTGTTAGTGGAACATGGCCAGCTGTTCATATTATTTTTTTCAACGAAAAACGGAGGAGGGACGGGACTATATAGTTTGATCATAAATAATTTTTTTCCTAATATAATAGTACTAATTTTTTAAGACGTAGGGGGGGCGACTGCCCCTACTAGCCCCCCCTGGCTCCATCCTTGCTCCTACCATATTCCTAATACATTATGACCATAATCTAAAAAGCCAAAAAACTAAAAAATGAAAAGCTGAAAATGAGGCTCTCAAACACCACCATGTAAAAGATATCCAATACACATACGATCAAACAAAAAGTTGGAAGCATTTGTGTATATTGTTTTGTCAAAGTTCGACGTGCACAGGCATCACGTGTGTCCCGGCTCTAGTTTCTAAGAAAATCGCAATGCAAAAAGAACACTTTTTGGGAGGAGATCGCTTTAAACTGATTGTTAAAGACACTTTTTTCATGCTATTAGAAACAATACCGAACATCATGATGATTCTGACTTGTTCACTGACTTCTCGCCCGAAGAAACACAAAACAGATTTGTTTTGGGAAATGATTTTCCTTCCCCCAAATTGTTAACCGCACTCCCTCGAGAAATGCAAAAATCAATTTGAAGTTGATTTTCGCACTCATTTGGGAGTGCGGCTAACAATTTAGGCGAGCACAAATCAGTTCTAAGTCGGGTGCTTGTGACCGTGCAATTCCTTGAAAAATGACCCGACGGGTGCTTGGCAACATGCCATTAGTGGAAAGATCACCCGACGGGTGCTTGGCACCGTGCCATTAGTGAAAAAATCACCGGACGGGAAAATCACCGGACGGGTGCTTGTGACCGTGCAATCCCTTGAAAAATGATCCAACGGGTGCTTGGCAGCATGCCATCAGTGGAAAAATCACCCAACGGGTGCTTACCAATGTCCAATCAGTGAAAAAACCACCCGACGGGTCCGATGTGTGCTTGTCATCGGGCAATCGCTGGAAATAATACCCGATCCGTGCTTGTTGCCGGGCATTTGATGAAAATACGTCCCGATGTGTGCTTGTCATCGGGTAATCGCTGGAAATAATACCCGTCGTGTGCTTATCGTTGAGTAATCGCTAGAAACATGACCCGACGGGTGCTTGTTGCGGGTGTTTACATATAAAATTAACAAATCCAATAATTAATTGACACGTAGTCTAGAATGCCAAACGTTGGCGAATATGTGACAATGAAGACACACTGGATTAATAAAATAAAGATGGATCAATACGATGTCATATTGGTTCTCAATTTGAAAAGCAGTTATTGGCAGTCACAAGTCAAAGCTAATATAGGAAATTGACTTCGAAGCCATAATTTCAACTGCTAAATGCATGAACTCCATGTGTAAACATGTGAAACAAAGTAATTGACAGTTAAGACACGTGGAGTACATCATGCAAGACAGTTATTTCCTTAACGTGTAATCATTTGAGTTATTTGAGCAACTGTGCAGATTCAAATTAAAACTTCTAAAGGAAGATTAGAGGAATTCAAATTCAGACGTGGTGGAGGGAAGAAACTGCCAATTCGAAGTGCAAAGATGGAGTTCGAAGCAAGTCAAGTTCAAATTCTTTGAGCGGGAAGTTCAAGTCACAAGCAGTTCCTATAAATTGAAGATATTGAAGAGTGAAAAATCCCCAGGACAAATCTTCAACAAACAACTATCAAACAAATGATGCTTGGTTTGTTCATTGGCAAAGTAGAATTAGGATTTCGACTCAGTTCGAAGTAGATTAGGAAGTAGATTTCGGTTGTTCTTGCAACAATCAATTGTTCGAAGTTCTTGTTATCTTGTATTTGAAGTTGAAGGAAATTTCGAAGTAAGTTTACCTTTGATTTATTAATCGAAGTATCTTGTTTCTTTGTTGTTCTTTGATTTCCTAAGTATATTGGTTTGCATTTCCTCACTTTGAAGGAAAAAATCCTCTTCATTGAGGTAATTGAACCAATAAAACACAATCGCCTGATTAGGTTTGGTTTTCCAAAGTTAATCTGAGGGAGGAGATTCAAAACTCTCTCTGGCACGCTTGCACACAATTATTTTCCATTGCAAAGAAGTAAAAGAACCAAACATATTTTTTGGCACGCCCGGTGGGACACCTGAAAGTGTTGAATGGCTCCAAAACTTAGGAAGCAAGCAGATGATCCTCAGATTGGCCAAACGCCAGAGGATGAGAATAATGTTAATTCCAAAGAGAATGAACAAGTTAAAGGCCTTCAAACAGGCCTTGAAACTCGTACTAGACAAGATCTAAATGTGGGAATTGGCCAGACTTCTTGAATGAACACTAGGAATAATAAAACTGTACATGTTGATGACCCAAAGAATCCAGAAGTTGGAGGAAATGTGTCATCTAGCCAGTTTGCTGAAATGACTGCTACATTTAAAGAATTGGCTCAAACCCAAAAACTTATGTTGCAGAAATTAGAAGAGCAATCAAGGCTTAGGAATGAGCCTTTGCTTTCACTTGAGAAAGATAAGGGATAAGCTAGTACAAGCAAGCATAAGTCAATGCCTGGAAAAAAAGCCCATAAATGTGGACGATATACCAGAATCTTGGTATGAACATGCAAAGACTTATGACCTTAAGCCTAGGAAATCATATAAGCAAACTACTAATATCCCATTCAAACCTAATGTTGATGGTTTAGATGGGAATAAGGGTTTTAAAAATGATGATTATGGGTTTGATGAGTACAATTTTACCTCAGGAAGTCATTTTCCTGATAGGGTTAGTTTAAGGAAGCCTAATCCAGATACTGGAATTCCCAAGTATCTGGGAGTACTAGAGATGGGTAGGGTGCATTCGAACCACCTTTATGAGCCTTTTGGAAGGCAAGAAGGAAATTTCAAACTGCCTAGACCTTTTGATAGTCCTTATGAGAGATTTCCAGAGGACCACGAGCCTAGGAATGTGAACTGGGAACCACATGCCAACCTAAGAGTTCATTTGGGAGGAAATCCTGCCCTTCGCGATGAGATCCTAGGC
This sequence comes from Vaccinium myrtillus, assembly GCA_016920895.1. Lineage (NCBI taxonomy): Eukaryota > Viridiplantae > Streptophyta > Magnoliopsida > Ericales > Ericaceae > Vaccinium > Vaccinium myrtillus. The sequence continues at coordinate 16,950,088 of CM029274.1, forward strand.
CTTATGCAGGAAGTTTATGGCCCTCTGAATCGGGGGGTACAAACTCAAATATACAGAAAACCTTATCCAGAATGGATAGATAGACAGTTCAAAATCCCTAGGGGATTTAAGATCCCAGATTTTACTTTGTTTCATGGAGATGGGAAACAATCAACAACTAAACACATTGCTAGATTTACTGCTCAGTGTAAGGAATTGGGTAATAATGGGTTCATTAAGTTGAAGTTATTTTCCAATTCATTGACCGGAACAGCCTTCGAATGGTATTCTAATTTGCCACCAGAATCAGTTCCAAATTGGCAAAGGATGGAAGAATTATTCCATGCTCAATTTTATCAAATTGAACCTGAAGTTACCATGGCTGATCTAGTAAGGTTGAAACAAAAGCCTGATGAAAAGGCAGCTCAATTTATTGCTAGGTTCAAAAGGGCTAGGAATAAATGTAAACTTCAATTACCAGAAGTTGAATTTGTTAGAATTGCTCAAGATTGTTTAAGTAGGGAACTTAGGAGGAAGTTCGATTCTACTGAATTTAAGGATTTAGTTGATTTAACTTACAAAGCATCAAGATATATCAATCTTTGTGTACGGGGATAAAATCCACGTAAGCCTGGATCTCGTGCTTCCTTGATTCAACCTCAAATCTGCAAGACAGAAAAAGGGTTAGAGCACCTTTGCCTCTTATCAGCAAAGGCCCTCTGATGCCTAAGTTAGTATCACGTACTCAAACTCTTAAATTACTTTAGTGCGTATGAAAGGGGTTTCACAGCGTACCTTTCTTCATGGGTATGGTCTTGTATTTATAGGTGTGGATAGTTTGCAGATCAGGGCATCTCGTGCATTCTGTTTCCTATTTACTTTAGGAATCCTCTTCGTAATAGGACTTTCCTATTAGGCATCAATCTCCAAATACTGCTAGATCTCGTTTAACAGCAGTCCTTCTTTCCATATAGGATTCTTCCCTATATGGGGCATACTTCTAATCACATTAGGACTTCCCATATCAATCCCTTATTTTACGGGATTGCTCCTTATCTCATAAGGAGCCGCTGTAGAATATTCTGGAATGTCACACCGCCCTACACGTGGCGGTGCCGTGCTTCCACGTAGCTCGAAATAACCCGTACATAGCTCAGCTCATCACGTCGAGCTAAATTATGTATTCCAGAATGCTGTTTAAGCTATATACGTAGCTTACCTAGCTCGGCCATATCAGGGGCACCCCTTTATGTCTCACATCGAGCTAGTGCATCCTGATTTATTAGTTCACTCTTATTATTCTTGCCTTATTCATGGCCAAACCAGCTCGGCACAGGGCTCAAGGACTCCCTATGTGGTGTCGAGCTATTCACCCTTTTGTGGTGATTAATTAGGCACGTGCTCTGCCCTTCCCAAGGGCAATTAGGTTTTACCCTCTTCAATTGCTCCCCAGCTCTGCCCACTGCTGTCACTCGTCAGCAGTGCGCAGAGCTTCAACGATCTCTAATGCACTTAGCTACATGCCTCCCTCTCACGTGGGGGGCAGGGTTACTTTCGCATTAAATGCGAAATGACCCGTTGGTCACCAGGTAAGCCTAAAGGACGGCTTTGCTGACGTGTTACACGCGTCATGCCCCACTTTTATGGGATTTCGGGCGGGATAATGATTACTCTTTCCCCCCAAAACCTTCTAAACCTCAAAAACCCTTCCCCTCCTTCATTTCTTCATTTCCTTCTTCAGAAACAAAAGAATAGGAGGGAGAAAGTTTCGTCTGCCATTTTCAACGTTCCAGAGCTTGAAAAACTCCAAATCCGTTCCCGTTTTTTGTCGGAAATCTCTCTCCATCCCCGTCGGAGAGTCTCCTTTTAGGCCCCTCACTGTCTCACGTAAGTGTTTTCTTCCTTAAACCACCACTCTCGTAGCCTAGCCCGTTCTACTTCTTCTCTTCTCTCTTTTTTATCGTCTCCTACCTTGGGTTTCAACAGTGAAACTGTGGACGGCCCGCGGAAATGGTTCGGTTTTGCGTTTGAAAAGATTGTGATTGTTAGATTCGCCACCCGGATTTGAGGTCCGAACCCGAGAAACCGATAAAAATATGACTCGTTTGCCCATTTGGAAAAGATTTCACTGATCATGGCGGAACCAAAGATTTCTTGGATTCGGGGGTTTGGTTACGAGAGGGGAAGGGTTTTACAGCATCCCTCTCGCCCGGTCCGTGAACCGGTCTCTACTCGATATTTTGTGGGATTTTGAAAACGTTTGAAATTTAATCTTATTCACGAAAATGGGGAATCGGGGATGGGAATCACCTAACAACAATATATACAAGAAATATGATTCTACGGTGGATGCTTGTGCATGTGATCTACATGGGAAAGGATGATGACAACAATAAAGGAAATCACTACAAATATTTACAGGAAATAAGAAATAACAGAAACTGTACAACAACTCAAGAAATTATGAACATGGGACTTAATAAACTGACTTGCAATCTGGATCCCAGAATAGGGATTGAGCGCTCAAAGGTGATGGCTTGAGCGCTCAACCTTCCAAACCAGTTTGAGCGCTCAAGGCTCATGGATTGAGCGCTCAAACCAGTTTCTGACTTCTGTGAGCTTGACCCCCTTTTTTTTACAGCTTCTCTTCTCATTCTTTGCAAGATTAAACGTTTGTAAACACTTTTCACAGATAAACAGATTAAAACAAAATGGTTTGATTTCTCAAAGAATGATTAAAAGAAAAGGATCATCACAAAATTAGCAAAGGAAACTCTTGAAAATGGAAGAGAGAGAGGGATTCAGATCATAAGCACAGGAACGACAACCCACACACACCAGAAATAAACTAAACCATGATCCATCATCGAAACAACTATCAACATGCAAATGAACCAAGAACAGATTGAGCGCTCAAAGGAGTGACCTTGAGCGCTTAATCCATCATATGGCTTTCTGATTTTTGACCTTCAAATAGATTTTTGATGATTCTCAGGACCCTCAATGTATAGAACAAAGTGATTAGAACATCAATCAGTCACTGTTTGACCTTCGAAAGTAGGATTTACAAAGCTTTTCACGTTTAATCATCATGAAATGGTAGATTACCACTCATGCATACACTTTAGAGATGGAGATAAACTGTTTTGAGAATGATATGGACATATTCAACCATTTAATGATGATCAAAACCAGTGAAAAGTGCAAAAATTAGCAAAACAGTGACTGATCCAGAACTGGGTTTGAGTGCTCAAGGCCTAAGGATTGAGCGCTCAATCCCTTTTGCAACTGTAAATTTAAAAATTGTTTTATTCAGTTATTTCAGATCCTGTAAGCCCAATGCAAGTACAGAAAGCTTGCTTGGACCTACTGGTCTTCCTCAGAAGGACCAAAATAGTGAGATTTTCACATATTTAACTACCTTTTTGAAAATGATTGTAACTTGAGCTTGATTTTGGGCTTGATGGTAGACGATTATGGATTTTTGGTTGGTATTCTGGGTAGATGAGACAATGTATGAGATTGATTGATGAACAAAGGTCGAATTTGGAGCTTGAAAGATGGTTTTTGGCCAATGGTTTAGATGATGAATGGGTGGTTTTGTAGAGAGAGAAAGTGATGAACGATTTCCAAGGCTGTAAGAGGGCTGGGGTGTGTGAGAAATGGTAACCCCAAAACCAGGGGTGGTGAGTGGTTTTTATAGAGTGAGTGAGAGGGAAGAGACGAGAGAGAGAGAGAGTGGGTTTTGTACTTGAAAGTGGGTTAGGGGTAGATTATGGCAATGTAGGATGTATTATACGTGTACAAGACGTATACAGGTGGTTAGACGCTCCTCCCTGCATGAAATCTCATGATGAGATACTCTGCAGATTCCTGACTGGGATCAGAGTTGAGCGCTCAAAGCCGTAGGCTTGAGCGCTCAAGGTGTTTCCCAGGGTTGAGCGCTCAAAGCCTCAAGCTTGAGCGCTCAAGGTTCTTGGTGGCAGATTGATGGTTTGGCTTGATTCAGCAATGCTTGGGTTGGTTTGGGCTATTTTGATTGCTTGGGTGGTGTTTGGTTGATTTTAATCAAGTTCAAGCCATTCTCACAAGTTTCGGGTAGTCATGATTGGTCCGTTTCATCATCGGGAATGCTCGAGCGCATCCCGGGTTCAAAATCGGGGTGTCTACAGAAACCCTAACCATGAGGAAACATAGAGCCCTTCTTAGTAATGCCCAAAAAATAGCAGAGTTTCGTAGGAAGTATGAAATTCCAAACGACGTTCAATTCCGACTAAACAACCGTGATGTTCTGAGAGAAGAAGGTCAGTCTCCCGATAGGATTCATATTCCCTTAATCTTCATAGTGGAGGGTGGTCTGAGGTTTCCCCTGCACCCATTTTTCAAAGAGGTTTGCTATAGATGTAGGTTAAACCCTATGCAGTTGTGCCCTAATTTCGTTAGGGTAGTCATGGGCACAGTTGCACTGAATAGGCTGCTCGGCCTCCACCTGGACTGGTGGGACTTACACTATCTATATAGTGTAGTCCCTACAACTGATAACTCCTATTACTTCAAAGCTAGGGATCCCAAGTAGAAACTCATCACAGATCTCCCCAATTCCTCGAAGGGTGAAGGGGATGACTATCTGGTAGTCACTGGCAACTGGGAGCCCAGGGACGATGAGGGGAACACTATCGGCTTCGCCTGCCCCATGGCCACGTGCCAACCACGTTACTACCCTATCCTTTGTTGCTTTTTCTCTTATGAAAATATCCTGTTTTATCTAATTTATTCGTTTCTGTGCTGTGCTCTTTTCTTGCAGCAAACAACATAAACCAGGGCGGCCGCCTGAACCATGGACGGCTGCACCGTGAGGAGATCTCGTCAGCTTTATACTTCGACGGATTTGAACCTACTCCTGTAGGTCTCAGCCGTGCTTCCCATCTATTGCTGGATTACACCCCCTCCTACTGGGGCGGTGTTAGAAGAGTGGGTGAACCTCGTTCGAGACACCCCTGGCCTCCTACAGCTCCCTTAGTTGCCCCACTTGTGCCAGCCGAGCAGAGAAACACTCGTCCCGTAGAGGTCAGTTTGGAAGGTGAGTTACACGTCCCCGTGCTCCAAGGGATCTACAACAGCAAATCACCTTTTCTCATATCCCTGAGATCCCTACTGCCATTCCGATCCTTGTCCGGACTGACCAAGAGCCGAGCACATCCGGAAGGGTGGTAGTTGAAGGAGAAGAAGAAGAAGAAGAAGGAAGGTTTGACCATCGCACTGTTGTTCTTTCCTTAGCTGAGCAATTCGTTCTGCTTGCAGACTCAGATTCATTAGGCTACTCCCGCTCCCCTGAAAGAGATATGCCTCGCCAACCGATCAATCTCCTCGACGAGTTAAATCTCGGCGCCTTTCCCTCACGAGCTTCTCCAACTACTGTTTCCCTTAGTCCTCCTCCAGCCACGACCGCTGTCCCTTCTGCTCATCAAATGGACAAGAGACCTGTGGAGAGTCCCCAAGATGTCCAACCCCCGCTCCAAAGGCAATGGGTTGGGGACTCGAGTTCCAGCCATACTGTGATGGACTCCCCACCACTAGTGCAGCCATGGGCTCCTACCTTGGCACGTCCTGACGGTACCCCTCTTTCCATGATTGATAAGATTTCTTCCGTGGATGTAGCATACGACGTCTCCCGAGCTGCTCTTCTTCCCTTGGACATGGACAAGGAAAAGAACAACTCTTATGACAGCCTCATGAAATCCATATTCCAATCCAGCGCTAAGGTAATGGGACTTTCCTTCTATTCCTTTTTCGTTGCATTAAACTGCCATTTTTCCTCATCAGCCGTACTTCATCTTGCAGATTATGCAAAAAGTATATGTTGGTCTGGAGAGAGCTAAAGATGCCGAGAAGGAGCTAAAAAAGGAACAGAAAAGAGCAGAGAGAGCTGAGAAGGAAAATGCTCAGTACGCTCAATCTCTAAAGGATGCTCGGAAGGAGGCGGAGGGGCTGAGGAGAGAGAATGCTGAGCTAAGAGGAAAGCCGTGGAGGTTGAACGTGAACTCCGTCAACAGCTTGCAGCTGCAGAGGCTAGGGCAGAAGTTGAATATGACCGAGCTGTTGTCGAGATTACCGACCACTACCGAGCGCAGATGCCAGCGGTAAAAGATGCCATCTGGGGCACAGCTTGGCAGAGATGCCTTACCAAGCTTGAGGTGGACCCATCTTCCTTTCATTGGACCAATATGGAGTTACCGAGCGAGACAGCTGCTGCTCAAGCCCATCTTGACGCTCAGGCTCAGACCAACCCTGAAGCTCAACCCGAGCTCCCTCTAGAGCAGATTCAGACAGATGATGCCATTACTGACCTTACCAGCCAGGGAGGCGATGCTACTGAGGGCACTGTTGAAGGTGAAAACCCTGATTCCAATTCTGCCATTGTTGCCGAGGAGCACGGTGAAGAGGCCTGAGTGCCTATGTTTTTTGTTTCCTTTGAATTCTCTGGTTGTCTGTTTCGCCCTGCGTGGCTTTTATTTGGCCGAATGTGGCATGAGATACTAAGTTTCTCGTACTTTTAATGTTTTTCTTTGATAGTTGGTCCTGTGTGACCTGGTTTGGCCGTCTGTGGCCTTTGATACTCAGTCTTTACTTATTCTGCTTTTCAGTTTTTGCGTACTTACATTGCTTTATTTGCAGCTTCTAAGAACAACCTTTATCCCTGAGTATTTCGTACTTGGATAATGCAGTATACGTTGCAAAACTAAGTGTTTTTTGTACTTAGGATTTCCTGTCAAGTGTACTCGTACTTGAAGTTTGCAGTATTCGTTGCAGATCTAAGTTTTTCGTACTTAGAGGTTCCTACCAAGTGTCCACATACTTGAATTTTTGCATTACTCGTTGCAAATCATTTTTGCATTATTCGTTGCAAATCGAAGTGTTTCGTACTTGGGTCTTGCAATAATCGTTGCAAATTCTAAGTTTTTTTTTATATGCTTTGCAACCCTAAGTTTTTTCGTACTTAGGAATTTCAGACTAAGTACTCAACTACAATCTATAAATGTTAGGGCATGCTCTTACCCTCTGCTCCCTAATAGAAAACAAAATTTATATGATTTTGGTTCATATTAAACACAGCCATAAGTAGGAAAAAAGGAATTTTATTAATCATTGAGGGAGCAAAAGAAAACAATGATCTAAATAAGCTAAAGTTGGCGATTATATTCGTAATCCCAACTAAGGAATAACGTCGTGACTATATTCGCAGTCAAAAAAGCAAAGACTAATTACTGGTAAAATTTCCTTAAGTTCTGGATGTTCCATTGCCGTGGTACTGGGTCTCCGTCCAGGTCGGCCAAACGATAGGCCCCAATGCCAGCAATCCTCACAATCTTATACGGGTCTTCCCAGTTCGGCCTAAACTTCCCATCGGAGGACACCTTGGTGTTAGCCAAGACCTTCCTTAGGACTAGATCCCCAACCTTGAACTCTCTTAGCTGTACCTTATTGTTATAGCTTTTTCACAGCTGCTCCTGGTATGCTACCAAAGTGATAAGCGCACGCTCTCTCTTTTCTTCGGCAAGGTCAAGTTGCTCGGCTAGTGCTTTACGTTGCCTCCTGATTCCACAAGAGCAGTGCTATTGGTCGGCAAGCCAATTTCCAATGGAATTACTGCCTCTGTCCCATAAGCAAGGGAGTATGACGTCTCTCCCATAGATTGCCGGGGAGTGGTTCTGTATGCCCAGAGTATGGCTGGCAGCTCGTCCGACCATTTACCTTTTTTACTTTCCAGCCTCTTCTTAGGGCTTTTAAGAATGGTTTTGTTTGAAGCCTCTGCTTGCCCATTACTCTGTGGGTAAGCTGGGGTGGAGTAGGAGTTTCTGATACCATACTGGGCACAAAAAGCTTTGAACTTCTTGCCGAAATGAGATCCGTTATCTGAGACGATGGAGTAAGGCACTCCAAATCTTGTTATAATCTTGCTCCAGACAAATTTCTCTACCATAGCCTCCGTGATCTTTGCCAAGGCTTCACCCTCTATCCATTTAGTAAAGTAATCCGTGCCAATAAGTAGGAATTTTCGTTTGCCTGTTGCCATGGGGAGAGGACCCACGATGTCCAATCCCCATTGTGCAAATGGCCATGGACTTGTTAGAGGAAGAAGGTCATCCGCTGGAGCTCGGATAAGAGGCGAATACCTTTGGCTTTTTTCACACTTCTTGACAAAGACCTTTGCATCTTCTTGCATGTAAGACCACTAATACCCCCGGGATATTGCTCGGTGGGCTATGGATCTTCCGCCTGTGTGTCCTCCACATTTTCCAGCATGGATTTTGTGGAGGAATTTCTGGACCAGAGCTGGGTGTACACACAATAAATATGGACCAAGGAAGGATTTTCTATAAAGCTTACCTTCTGGGGAGAGCCAAAAGCGTACAGACTTGGTTCTGATTTTGTGGGCCTCCCTCTTATCTTCTGGAAAAGTCCCATCTCGTAGGTATGCCACTATTGGATCCATCCAGCTCGGCCCTAGCTCGGTCTCCATAACCATCTCTACTGCCCGACCAATGCTTGGCTCACTCAAATAGTCCACAACCACTGTCCGACGGTACTCCGTTTTGACTGCTGACCCTAAGCATGCCAGTGAATCCGCATGTGCATTCTGCCCCGAGCTGATTTGTTGGATATGGACTTTACCAAACTTGTCAAGCAAGTCCTTGGCCGCTTCTAAATATGCAACCATCTTTTCGCTTTTCGTGGCATATTCCCTTGAAAGTTGGTTAACAACTAACTGTGAATCACAAAACACTCTTAGCTTACTTACTTTGAGTTCTGTGGCACTCCTAAGTCTGGCAAGCAAGGCTTCATATTCGGCCACATTGTTGGTGGCACTAAACCCCAGCCTTAGTGCTTGTTCCAGCACCAATCCTTCCGGAGAGAATAACACCACTCCTTCTCCTGACCCTTTGTTGCAAGCTGACCCGTCAACGTACAACCTCCATTATTCTGGATCTAGCTCGGCCTTTCTCGTTGGCTGCTCAGGAACAATACTTTGCTCCTTCTCGTGTAGAGTTGGCGGTAGTGGGGCTACCCTTGGAGTGAAATCAGCCAAAAAGTCAGCCAAGATTTGCCATTTGATCGCCGTCCTGGGCTGATAGTCTAAATCAAATTGGCTCAGTTCTATTGACCACTTTGAGATCCTTCCAGAGAATTCTACTTTTTGTAGCAGAGCCCTTAGTGGATATTCGGTAAACACAGTGATGGGATGCTGTAAAAAGTAGTGAGGCAGTTTTCTTGAGGCAATGACGAGCATACACCAATTTTTCCAATGGTAAGTATCGCGTCTCTGCATCCAACAAGGTTTTGCTCACAAAGTAGACTGGAGCCTGCTCTATCCCCTTTATTCGTAGGAGGACCGAGCTGACTGCATGCTCGGATACCGCCAAATACAATATCAATTGCTCCCCAGCTTCTGGAGTTGAGAGCAAGGGTGGTGAAGCTAAGTAGGCCTTTAATGCTTGGAACGCCTTCTCCTGCTCGGCTCCCCATTCGTACCCTTCTCTCTTCTTCAGAAGCTGGAAGAACGGCCTGCAACGATCTGAGGATTTACTGATAAAACGGTTTAGAGCTGTTGTCATCCCTGTTAGTCTTTGGACCTCCTTCGTGGTCTTAGGACTTTGGAGATTCTGAAGTGCAGTAATTTGATCTGGGTTGGCCTCAATCCCCCTCTTGGTCACCAGGTGCCCTAAAAATTTCCCCGAACTGACCCCAAAAGCACACTTTGAGGCGATTAGCTTTAACTTGTATTTTCTCAGAATGTCGAAAGTCGCTTTTAGGTCGGCAAGATGATCAGGCTTCACTTTGCTTTTACTACCATATCATTTATATATACTTCCATGGTCTTGCCGAGCTGCTCCTTGAACATCTTTGTAACCAACCTTTGATAGGTCGCTCCAACATTTCTTAGCCCAAACGGCATGACCTTGTAACAGTAGAGACCTCTTGGCAAGATGAAGGACGTTTTCTCCTGGTCGGGTTCATACATAGCTATTTGATGATATCCTCAATATGCGTCAAGGAAGCTCACCCTCTCATAGCCTGCCGTGGCGTCCACCAATTGATCAATCTTTGGGAGTGGAAAGCTGTCTTTAGGACATGATTTGTTGAGGCTAGTGAAATCCACACAGACTCTCCACTTCCCGTTTTTCTTCTTGACCACAACAGTGTTAGCCAGCCACTCCGGATAGCTCACCTATCGTATGGCATCCGCTTCGACAAGCCGATCTACTTTTTCAATCACAGCGTCTGCGTGCTGTGGTGCCGACCTCCTTGCATTCTGCACAACCGGCTTGTGCCGGGGATCTACATTCAGATGGTGGCATATCACCTCAGGGTCTATCGCAGGCATCTCCTGGGGCGTCCATGCAAAAACATCGATATGGTTTTTCAAAAAGCCAACCAAATCTTTCTCTTCCTGTTCAGCAAGGGTTTCGCCGACCAGGTAGTATTTTTCTGGATCATCTTCTTTGAGCTGAATCTTCTTTAATCCGTCCACCATCTTCTTGGTGGGGTCTCCTCCCACATCCTCCAAGGTAGGCTGATCTGGTACCTCAACTGCCTGGACGAGCTCGGCCTTTGGAGACTTCTTTAGGACCATGCTAAAGCATTGGTCAACCATCTTTTGGTTACCCCTGATGCACTCTACACCATTTGCCCCTGGATACTTAATGTTCTGATGGTACGTGGAGGGGATGGCTTTCATTTTGTGCATCCACGTCCTCTCTATAATCACGTTATAGGAGGATGGCAAATCTACCACTAAGAAGTCAGTTTTAAGAACAACTGATCCTGCTCGGACAGGCAATGTGACATTTCCCATTGGCCATATTGTCTGTGCACTAAAGCCGACTAGAGGGACCAAACACTTCTGCAGCGAGCTCGGTGGGAGCTCCATCTTTTTGAAAGTGTGGTAGTACATGATCTCCATGCTGGCTCCCTGATCCACGAGGATTTTTTTCATGTCATATTCCCCTATTCGTAGGGTGATCACCAGTGCGTCGTTGTGTGGTATCATTACTCCGTCCAAATCTTCATCGGAGTAAGTTATCGGTACCTCCATCACCCCTTCCATCCTCGGCCTCTTCGCGCCGAGCTTCATGACGTGCTTCACCTATCCACTGACCCTCTGGATGTGTCTTATTTCGTTGTTTGTGTATGGGGCAACCAATCCATGTATCATATGGATTGTTCCTTTTGGACCTTTCTCGTAGTCCATCTCTTCTATCAGCTCGACATCTTTTTGGTCACTAACCAAAAATTCTTTTAGATGGCCTTCCGCCACTTTTTCATCCAGGAACTTCACGCAATCTTCAGTCATGTGACCCCAGTCCCTATGGTAACTACAATGTTTATTTGTGGCCCTCCTCTTTTCTGGGTTCCATGTCATCTTAGGGGGCCCTCTGAACCATGGCTTTTTTTTTTTTTTTTTATCCTGTACAGCATCTTGTAGATCGGAGTATTGAAGGTTGCCATGATACTGAAGTAGGATTTGGGATCTGGGTCGGCTTTATCCTTCCCCTGTTGGGTGTAGTCCTTCTTCCCTGTAGTATACTCCTTCTTGTATACCCTGGACTCTACTGCTTTCTTCTCGGGGAGCTGAGGTTGTCCAGCCACGATTTTGCCCCCAGCCTGCAGGATATCATCCTCTACCTGTGCATGTTCCTGGATTATCTCCATTAGTTTGGCCACAGTTTTGACTGGGTGCATAGTGAGTGTAGACACCCCAATTTTGAACCCGAGATGCGCTCAAGCATTCCCGATGATGAAACAGACCAATCAGGATTACCTGGAACTTGTGAGTTTGACTTGAACTTGATCAAAATTAACCAAGCAGCAGCCAAAACAGCTCAAACCAACCCAAACAGTGTTGAACCAAGCCAAACCAACAATTTGCCATCAAGCACCTTGAGCGCTCAAGCCCCTGTCCTTGAGCGCTCAATCCTGGGAAAGCACCTTGAGCGCTCAAGCCCACGGCTTTGAGCGCTCAACTCTGATCCAGTCAGCAACCTGCAGAATATCTAATCATGAGATTTTCTGCATGGGAGCGTCTGGGGATGATCCTCTACGATCTCTATACGTACATTATACTCCACTAACTCCAGAAATACACCAAAAATACCCTTGAGATACAAAACCCACTCTTTCTCTCTCTCCTCTTCCCTCCCACTCACTCTATAAAAACCATTCTTCACCCCTGGTTTGAGAGGTTAACCATTCTGATACTCCAGCCCATAAGCCTCTCAAAACTTCGATCATCTCTCTCTCTCTACCAATACCACTCTTTTGTCATCAAAACCACTTGCAAATACCACTCTTCAAGCCCAAAATTAGGTCCTTGATCATCAATCAATCACCTGCATTGTCCAATTCGTCCAGAGTATAAACCAAAAACATCCACAATCATCATCCCCAAGCCCAGAATCAAGCTCAAATTACAAGTCTTTCCAAAAAGGTAGTGAAACATGTGATATATTCACTGTTTTGGGTCTTCTGAGGAAGACCAGTGAGTTCAAGCAAGTTCTTTGTACTTGCTTTGAACTCACAGAGGTCTAAACATTGTTCAAAAACATTTTTCAACTCTGCAGTTGCAATGGGGTTGAGCGCTCAAGCCTCAAGCCTTGAGCGCTCAAGCCCAGTTCTGAATAAGTTCCTTTTTTGCTGATTTTCGTGCTCTCTTGGTTCTGATCATTATTCAAGAGTTAACTATGTTCATGTAACCTTCAAAACAGCTTACTTCTACTTCAAAATCATATGCATGAACATTAGTTAATTATTTTATGATGATCAAGCATAAATACCTTTGTAAATCTCATAGTAAAAAGCAAAACAGTGACTGTTCAGTTTAAAATATCCTTTAATCTGTATACTTGAGGCTTTAAGGATCATCCTAAAACTTATTTTCAAGTCAGAAGCCAGAAAGCCATATTTTGGCTTGAGCGCTCAAGGTCGTCCCTTTGAGCGCTCAAGCTGTTCTATGGCCATTTGTTGGTTGCTGGTTGTTTCAATGATGGATCAGGAGTTAATTTCTTTTTTTTTTGGTGTGGTGTATTGGTATATTTATGCTTGAAGTCTGGATCTCCTTCTCATGTACTCTTTTGAGTATTTTCCTTTGTGAATCTAAAGTGATTCTCTTCTCTTATCATTCTTTGAAAGATCAAAACTTTATGTTTATGTCTATTTCTTCATTGAAAGGTTTATTAGTGTTTGATCTTGCAAAGAATGAGAAGAGAAGCTGTGAAAAGGGTTAAATTCACAAGAGTCAGAAACTGGTTTGAGCGCTCAATCCATGAGCTTTGAGCGCTCAAGCTGGTTTGGGAAGGTTGAGCGCTCAAGCTATCATCTTTGAGCGCTCAACCCTCATTCTGGGATCCAGATTGCAAGTTGATCCATTAGGCCTCATGTTCATAATTTCTGGGATTGTTGTACAGTTTCTGTTATTTCTTATTCCTTGTAAATATTTGTATTGTTTTCCTTTGTTATTGTCATCATCACTCATGTAGATCACGTGCACAAGCATTCACTGTAGAATTGTATCTTTTGTGTATATATTGTTGTTATGTGATTCCCATCTCCGGTTCCCCATCTTTGTGAATAAATCAAATTTCAAACATTTCTAAAATCCCACAAAATGTTGAGTAGAGACCGGTTTACGGACCGGGCGAGAGGGGTGCCGTAAAACCCTTCCCCTCTCGTAACCAAACCCTCGAATCCGAGAAATCTTTGGTTCCGCCATGACTAGTAAAATCTTTTTCAACGGACAACGAGTCATATTTTTATCGGTTTCTCGGGTTCGGACCTAAAATCCGGGTGGCGACTCAAACAATCACAATCTTTTCGAACGCGAATCGCACCGAATCTCAGTGGGCCGTCCACAGTGAGCGATTCTTGTAGCTTACTGTGCAAGGGCAAGCTTGTCTTGAATGTTGCCAAGACATATTCCTCACTGCAATTTTCAATCTCATTGAAAGTCTCCCAGTAGCGTTTGGAGTATTGCCTTAGCGTTTCATCCCCCTTCTGTCTCATAAAGGTTAACGCATCAAACGTCTTTAGAGCTGCTCGGCTTGTTAGGAACCGAGCAGTAAACTCCTCGGCTAGCTGGGCGCAACACATCTGGGAGTTTGTGGTACCAGCTCAAGGCAACCTTTCCCAAACTGGATGGGAACATCTTGCACAGTAAAGCGTCATCTTGCTCATGCATGAACATGGCCTGTTGATAGTGTTGAATATGAGCTACTGGGTCCGTATTGGTCTCATAAGGTATAAATGTAGAGTGTTTAACCCTGCTTGGAGTCTTTTCTACTCGGATCCAATGGCGATTTAGAGATCTGGCCTAGGGCTTCCTTAGCTGCCTTTCGTGCAGTTTTAGGACCTCCCTCAGCTCGGCCAGTTTCCCTTCTTTTGACATATTGCTCGGGAGTGTGCTCATTGGAACCAAATCTCTCGTATCTGTCCCTAGCATGTTTCCTTCTTTCTTTTTTCTCAACGGAGATGCTCCTCTCTCTCCTTTTTCATGGAGAGACTCTCCTACCAGTAGAAACATCATCATGATGATGATTCCTTCTTTCTTTTTCGTACTGGTAAGATCTCGTCCGTGAGCGTAAGTCCTTCTCCTTCTTGGAGTTGTTTCTTCAAATCCTGAATTTCTTTTTCGCGTCGAGTGACTTCCTGTGCCAACTCTTCCGCCTCCTGTTCCCTCCGGTCGAGGCTATCTTCCCGTTCTTGATTCCGTGCTCGCCTGCGATTTTCCTTACTCGGGGGACTCTTCCCCCTCTCATGACGGGGAGAGGTTCCCCTATTTTTCTTTGGTGGCGTCCTTGAGCGTCTTCGCCTTTCGCCTGATCTTGGAGAATCATGAATCACCACGCGTTGTAGACACCCCAATCTGAATCTACGGAATTCCGTGACTTCCCCAAGGACGAAAAATGCCTAAAGAGAGCATGCAAGGCTTGATTAAGGACTTGAAACCCTTCATATACCCTTCAAGAACCCACCAAAACACTTCTGGAACTCAACAAAATAACCCGGAACCAACAAATGCATGCACCTTGATTAGCTCTTTGGCACCTGGATGGCCCTATTGTGGGCGCCCTAATGAAGTCCAGGCGCCTGGATTAACGAATTCCAGGCGCCCATGTTTGATCCAGGCGCCTGGATTGGACCAATATGGGCGCCTGGACCATGACCCAGGTTGAGTGTAACTTGAGCTTATTGTGGGCGGGAATGTGATTTTCTGAAGATTGTGTGTAGATTCAGTTAGGGGGAGCGTGAGGAGCATGATGGCACTACTATTGAACCCCTCCCTAAACTCCTAAGGGTTCAAGTGGCCCCTTTTGGCCCCCCATTTTGCCTATTTATACTCTTCTTCTCCACCATTTGGAGAGAGCTCAATCACACTCACTCACTCTACTGTTATGCTGCCATTTTTCCTCCATAAATAAATTTCCAGTTAATACACTCTCTTAACCTCTCTCATTTCTACCCCAAAAGCTCATCCATACACTACTTACATCATCTACATTTCATCTACCTCACTCAAAACCCATCCTCCAACCATATTAGTCCAGAAGATATCAGTCCAGTAGCTACATTATACTCAATCCATCCAAAACCTCATTCAAGTCCTAATATCAAGCTTTTAAAGGTAGTTCTACTACTAAAATGTTCAAATAGGCCCTGAGGGGACCCTATCAAGTTCTTGCCAGTCTCATATACTGGTGAAGAGCTTGAATGGGACACAAATTACATTTCATGAAGGATCAAAATTGGTATTTGCATGGGATATGGGCGCCTGGATCAAAGCCTTGCAGGCGCTCTGTACCTAATCCAGGCGTCTGGATCATGTCCTTACAGGCGCCTGGACTTCGTTTATGCTGTTTTTATTTTCTGTTTTCTTAATTTATTTCATTGATTACCTGATACATCATTAGTCACCTGTCTCTATTATGGTATTTAAGATATTCCATGAACTAAATCCACCTCTACGTTTCATTTCTTAAATATAGATATGGGGTAAATTTATCATGTCTATATGAGAGCATCATGCATGCATAAGATTAGCTTTACATGTGGCATTTTAGTCATGTCAGTCTATAATATTACAGTCTTCGTGTATGGATGAGCTAGTAAAACTGCATTTGTTGTTGTTTGTGAGATTCGGAAGTTGGACTTGGTCTGCATTCCAGGCGCCCATATTGGGGCCATCCAGGCACCTGAAGTGATTCCAGGCGCCTACATTGTCTTTTTTCCAGGCGCCCATACCAATCCCGGGCGCCTGGGTTTGGGTGATCTGGGTGTTCAAGGTGTTTTCCGGGTGTGATCCATACGGTGTTTGTGACTGAATTTTGGTATATGTCAGTACAGTTTATGTAGGATTCATTATAGTTTAAGTGTTCTACGCATCATATTCTATCATTCACATTACAAACACAAGCATTCACTTTCATTTTATTTTTCTTTATGTATTTATGTGTTCTTGCATGAGTTGGTGAATCAAGTCCGTTTAAACAATATTTTCAAAATCCTTTCAAACATTTAGTAGAGACCGGTGATTACACTGGGAGTGAGGGGTGCTTTAAATTCCTTCCTCTTGCGTAACCTAGCTCCCGGACCTGAGAAATCTCATTTTAACGAAACTAGTGAAAATATTTTCCATATCAAGGGCAAAAGAGTCATTTTTCAAAAGGGTTTCTCGGGTATAGTCCTCAAATCCGGGTGGCGACTCCATTCAACCAATAAAATCATTTTCTGAAAACATAACCGTTTTCGTGGACTGCTCCGCGGGGTGTTCACACGCGTGTATCCCTAAACTTTGGAATTTCAGGGATATGCCCTATGTTGAATCTTCTGGCGGCGGGCTTTTTTCGTGGTTGTGGACGGCCCACTAGTATTCGGTGCGGTTCGCGTTTCGAAAAAGATTGTGATTGTTTGAGTCGCCACCCGGATTTTAGGTCCGAACCCGAGAAACCGATAAAAACATGACTCGTTTGCCCATTTGAAAAAGATTTCACTGATCATGGCAGAACCAAAGATTTCTCGGATTCGGGGGTTTGGTTACGAGAGGGGAAGGGTTTTACGGCACCCCTCTCGCCCGGTCCGTGAACCGGTCTCTACTCAACATTTTGCGAGATTTTGAAAATATTTGAAATTCAATTTATTCACCAAAAATAGGGGATCAGGGACGGGAATCACATAAACAATAAAAACATAAAAGTGTATATCTAAAGTGGATGCTTGTGCTTGATGATTTACATGAATGATGATGAGGATAACAAGTGAAATTATTACAAATATTTACAAGAAATGAGAAATTACTGAAACTGTACAATAATCTCAGAAATTACAAACATGAGGCCCCAGTTAAACTGTTTCACAAACTGGATCCCAGAATAGGGATTGAGCGCTCAAAGACAAAGGCTTGAGAGCTCAACCTCTTCAAACCAGTTTGAGCGCTCAAGGCTCATGGACTGAGCGCTCAAATCAGTTCCTGGCTTCTGTGAGTTTACTTCATTTTTACAGCCTCTCTTCTCATTCTTTACAAGATCAACATTGATCAAACATTTTCCAAAGAAAATCAAATAAAACAGATGGATTGATCCCTAAAAGAATGGGAAGAGAGTAGAATCTCCATAGATTAATAAGGAAATGCTTTTAAATGGAGGAGTGAGAGAGAAGTCCAGATCCTAAACACAGTGATAACAAATCACACACATCAGAAATATGATAAACCAAGATCCATCATCGAAATAACCAGCAATTGGCAAACTGCTCAAGAACAGCTTGAGCGCTCAAGTGCATTTCCTTGAGCGCTCAAGCCATAATCTGGCTTCCTGGTTTTTGGCTTGAAAATGGATTTTTAATGATTCTCAGGACCTTAAACTTATTTAAACAAAAGTAATTGAAGGATGATCCAGTCACTGTTTTGCATTCAAAAATGAAACTTTTTTTGCAAAGATTTTGATTTTTTTGATTATCCAAAATAGTTAACCAATGCTCATGCATATGATTTTATGACACAAATAAGCTGTTTGGAGAAATTCATGAACATTGGTAACCATTAAATGATGATCAAAACTAAAAGAAGGCACGAAAATCAACAAAACAGGAACTTGTTCAGAACTGGGCTTGAGCGCTCAAGGTCTGAGGCTTGAGCGCTCAACCCCTGTTGTAACTGCAGGTTTGAAAACTGCTTTTAAACAACTTTTAGACCTTTGTGGGTTCAATGCAAGTATAATGGACTTGCTTGAACTCACTGGCCTTCCTCAGAAGGATCAAAACAGTGAACATTTCACATGTTTAACTACCTTTTGGAGTGATTGTGACTTGGACTTGATTTTTGGGCTTGAGGATGGAAGATTGTAGATGTTTTGGTTTGTATTCTGGACGAATTAGACAATGTGTGTGGTTGGTTGATGATCAAGAACTGAATTTCTGGACTTGAAGAATGGTTTTGTAAGTGGTTTTGATTGTGAAAGAGTGGTTTTTTAGAGAGAGAGAGAGAGATGATCGATTTTCTGGAGAAAATTGGGAATGCTGGAGTGTGAGAATTGGTAACCCAAAACCAGGGGTAATGGGTGTTTTTTATAGAGTGAGTGGGAGAGAAGTGTAGAGAGAGAGTGGGTGGGTTTTGTATTTTGAATGGGTTAGGGGTAGATTTAGGAGTAGATTTAGGGTGTAGTATACGTATTAAGATCGTAGAGGATCACCCCAGACGCTCCCATGCAGAAAATCTCATGATGAGATACTCTGCAAGTTGCTGACTGGATCAGAGTTGAGCGCTCAAAGCCATGGGCTTGAGCGCTCAAGGTGTTTTCCCAGGGTTGAGCGCTTAAGGCTTCAGGATTGAGCGCTCAAGGCTCTTGATGGCAATTTGTTGGCTTGGCTTGGTTCAACAGTGCTTGGGTTGGTTTGGAATATTTTGATTGTTTGGGGTGGTGTTTGGTTGATTTTGATCAGTTTCAAGTCATTCTCACAAGTTCCAGGTAATCATGATTGGTCCGTTTCATCATCGGGGATGCTTGAGCGCATCTCGGGTTCAGAATTGGGGTGTCTACAGTGGTGCTTTTAGAACTATAGGAGTTCTGTCCACCTTTGCACTCTTTCTCGTAGTGTGCACAGGAGTGGTTTCACCATCATCTTCCACATCTTCTCGTCGTGGAATGCGTAAAACAGGTTCTGAAATCACCATTGGTAATCTTCTTGAGAGAAAAAAGGACTTTTCGTAAGCGTCTCCCACAGACGGCGCCAATTGTACGGGGATAAAATCCACGTAAGCCTGGATCTCGTGCTTCTTCCTTGATTCAACCCCAAATCTGCAAGACAGAAAAAGGGTTAGAGCACCGTTGCCTCTTATCAGCAAAGGCCCTCCGATGCCTAAGTTAGTATCACGTACTCAAGCTCTTAAATTACTTTAGTGCGTATGAAAGGGGTTTCACAGCGTACCTTTCTTCATGGGTATGGTCTTGTATTTATAGGTGTGGATAGTTTGCAGATGAGGGCATCTCGTGCATTTTGTTTCCTATTTACTTTAGGAATCCTCTTCCTAATAGGACTTTCCTATTAGGCATCAATCTCCAAATACTGCTAGATCTCATTTAGCAGCAGTCCTTCTTTCCATAGAGGATTCTTCCCTATATGGGGCATACTTCTAATCACATTAGGACTTCCCATATCAATCCCTTATTTTACGGGATTGCTCCTTATCTCATAAGGAGCCGCTGTAGAATATTCTGGAATGTCACACCGCCCTACACGTGGCGGTGTCGTGCTTCCACGTAGCTCGGAATAACCCGTACATAACTCAGCTCATCACGCTGAGCTGAATTATGTATTTCAGAATGCAGTTTAAGCTATATACGTAGCCTACCTAGCTAGGCCATATAAGGGGCACCCCTTTATGTCTCACGCCGAGTTAGTGCATCCTGATTTATTAGTTCACTCTTATTATTCTTGCCTTATTCATGGCCAAACCAGCTCGGCATAGGGCTCAAGTGTCACGCCCTCGAATTTCAACATAAATGAATAAACATTTTTCTCTGGGAGATATCTCAATAAGCTCATAAATTAGTCCAAAAGTCATCTCACAACGCTACATTGACAATAAACGATGATTCAAATTTTTGTACCCGTGTCCCATATAAATTGTTTCTCCAAAAATATTACATTCTTTCAAAAAGGGAGGTTTAATTACAACTTTGAATTTCAAATGATGAGATTTCTGATGATAAAAAAAAAATGCTTTCATGCCATGCTTCAGAAATGTCATGCATCCCTCGCATCCCAATTCAAGCCGCTTGGTTAAACCTGAAAGGCTGAAACAGGAAAGGGGTGAGCATTCACTTCGCCCAGTAGGTATCCCCTTTTTGTTTCAGACACAAAATTTCACAACAAGATATAATGAACATGAAACATATCATACGATTGACAATTAGCAAGTAAGCCAACAAACATATCAATTGATTATAGCGACCGAATAATAACACTTCACGCGTCATTCAGCACACCTCAACGATATAACATTTAGATAACGAATAATAGAACTTTCCTCTAACCTCATTGTAAATCTCAATGTCACTATTCACCAACTTGATCTTCCGTATGTTTACTAGTGGTCTAGTCATTTGTATCCAACAACCCTCATAAAGGCCGTCTCCACAAAATCATAATTTCACACCAACAAAAGTTGTAAAGAAATGTAGGTTCTCTTCCTTTGTTTCCATTCACTCAATTTAAACCCAACTTCAACATTCACTTTCTATTTCTTTCCTGGTAATCACTATTTTAATGTGTATGTTAACTTGGAAACATCCTAGTATTCTCTTTAATTTCATCAAGTATATCCATTAACTCACACTAGTCAAGTCAAAGATCAAACGCGTGCTTAATAAAGAATATCCGTCAGGACCGTCACACGAACAAGCACTTCAAAGCATCCAACATATTTCATGAGCCCATATGCACAAAATGTATCCAAAATGTCACCAAAGTGTCCACCATTTTTGTTAAAAATAACCCTTTAGAAATCTAACGAAAATCAAATAAGTTCATTGCCTTTTGTGATAGAAGACAACCCATTTAATTAAAGACATCTCATCATCATTTCTTTCATTGAAGAATAACCATCATTTCAATTAGTGTTAGGGATTTAATCCCACGACCGGATTCCATAGGCTCCGCGTGCCTCTGCCGGGTTCTGTAGGCCCCGCGCGCCTCTGCCGGGTTCTATAGGCCCCGCGCGCCTCTGCTGGGTTTTGTAGGCCCCACTTGCCTCTGCCGGGTTCTGTAGGCCCCGCGCGCCTCTGCTGGGATCTGTAGGCCCCGCGTGCCTCTGCCGGGTTCTGTAGGCCCCGCGCGCCTCTGCTGGGTTCTGTAGGTCCCAGTGCCTCTGCCGGATTCCATAGGCTCCGCGTGCCTCACCCGATACACGGGTCATAATAATAACCAACGATTCCAAGGCGCAATGCTATACTAATGTATAGACTCAAGGCCTTCCTTGGTGAAGCAACACAAGTTCACAAAAAAAATAGAGTTTTCAAAACGAGATTAAGATCCGTTGATTTGTGCCCAAATACCGGAAACTCAACTCCTTCTCAATACCCGAAGGTAGAGGCATCATACGCTTCGTTGATTCCGTAGAATACCGAAGGTTTTAAACAAAAGATATCTTCACAAGTTCTCAATACCAAAGTACCGCATTGTCACAAGACCTACTCATTCACCACGTAACACATGATGTCTTTTCCGTTCATAAACTCATTCACTCACTGGAATCATTAAATGTACCCTCATTTCTATCAAGACGTGTGTACGAGCCAATCATATTCCCCAACACGGCATCACACTAGTATTTATAATCAATGTGCTTACCAACTCACTTAAACATTGTCGGGCATTAGTATACCAACGCGCACATCCCCTTCTTACTATGTCGTTCTATAAGCTTTCAATACATCCATGTGTTTTAGTCTATCTCCCAAATGCATAAATGTATCTATAATGGAATTCGTTCTTTTTAAACCATTTCGTTAAAAACCTCATTTCAAAGTCAAAACCATTTTAAATTTCCAAGTCTATTTCACCAACGCATTTCTTTCGACAATTCTTGCCACACGCACGTACACACCCACATTCTAAGAACCAACAAACTTTCATGTGACGTAAGATGACATATTTGTTTATAAACCGTAGTTCTCGAGTCAAACATAGGTGAAGATGCCAAAGGTCAAATATATGAAGGTATAAGTGATCGGGGACCAAACGGACATCAAAGGGTGACCAAAAACCACCCCAAAATAGTAATAGCTGCTGGAAATAAAAGGGTCAGCAACTCTGAACAGTGAACAGTGCAGATTTTCACCTCAAAGGTGTGGAATTTCAACCCAATCACAAATGAGACAGTTTAGGCTCAAAATTGGAAATGCTAGGCAAAAATTAAACATGGAGGGAGGTCAATTCCACTCCCAATTTCACCAAACAACACACAATTTCATAGATCAAAGAATCAAAGTGGGAAAACCCACACAAATTGGGGAAAACATGAAATTCAAGGAATTTGAAGCCAAAAACAAGATATGTGCAATAAATCACAAGCATACAACTAGAGAGAGTAGAAATTGTTCCCCTACCTCAAGGATTTGCTCAAAAATGGAAGATGAATGAAGCCCTAGGTGTAGAAAACCCCAAACTCCATGAACGACCTCTACCGAAGCTCCACTACGCGTTCAAGAGACAATAACAAGTCAAAAACGAGTTACAAGAGTGAGGTTACACTCACAATCAAAGAGAGAGAGGGAAAAACGTGAATGGAGAAAGAACAAGACCCAAATCAAGTGTTCTTACCTCCTTGAGTGCAAAAACCCGAAATTGAAGTGAGATTCACGAACCCAATGTGTAGATTTTGAAGATTTGTGGTGGAATGAGGTTAAAATCACAAGATTTGAGGTGGGGGTGAAGAGAGAAGGTAGAGGGGTGATTTTAGGGTTTGTTTCGTGGTTTAGGAGAGAAGAAATGGGTCAAGGACCCCTTTTATAGAAGCCAATGTCGGGCTCAAAATTCGCAGAAAGTGCAGCTGGATACCGGTATCAAGAATAAGCCATACCGGTATCTAGAGTTTCTGACGACTCAAAATGAAGCTGGATACCGGTATCAAGAAAAACCCATACCGGTATCTAGAGTTTCTGATGACTCAAAATGAAGCTGGATACCGGTATCAAGAAAAACCCATACCGGTATCTAGACCGAAAATTTCTAAATTTCTACTACCTTCACCAATTCAAACCCCGATCATTACTAACACATTTTTAACATCTCCAAACACCCACACAACATTGTAATACGTATTCCTACCATTTACTTAACATCCGGTACGCCGTGATATACACACCCACGTAATACTTAGAAGGAAATATATTTCAAAACATAATTCAACTCATTCACATTAATTAAAATGAATAAGAGATAAAAAGAATTTTATGGAAATTCCGAGTCTTTACATCAAGGACTCCCTATATGGTGCCGAGCTATTCACCCTATTGTGGTGATTAATTAGGGCACATGCTCTGCCCTTCCCAAGGGCAATTAGGTTTTCCCTCTCCACTTTGCTAGAAGAGGATGTTGACAGAAATAACTCTTCTTACTCAACATATTATAGAGATCCTAATTATGAAATTGATGCTGCTGAGATTGTTGAACATGATCCTTGTGTGTGTGAAAGTTTAGTTTGAAAGGATTCTTCTATAGCACCAAGGACTAACAAGAAAGCAACTAGTAAAGTATATTCAATTGATGTTTCTAAGGCAGATGAAATCTTTGATTATCTGTTAAAGAAAAAAATTATTAAACTTCCTGAAAATGTTAAACTTCCAACATTGGAAGAAATGCAAGGAAAAAAGTATTGCAAATGGCATGCTTCTTGGACTCATTCAACTAAAAACTGCAATATTTTTCGTGACAGGATTCAAGAGCAGATTAAGAAAGGAAGGATCATGTTTCTAGAAAAGCCTTTGGGTATAGACACAGATCCATTTCCAAAGATAGAGGAAGTGACTGCTAACACAAATGTGCCAACATCATTGGCCAAAAAAATCGAGAAGTGTGGCATAACAAGCAAGTGCATGTTGGGATGAACTCTGTGCAATTTAGAAGAGGAAGACCAGAAATTGGTCAACTTCGAAGTGGTATTGGAAAAGCTACCAAGCAAAAATATGCATTAGAAAGTTCTTCTCAGAAAGGCTTTAAGAAATCCCATCTTCCTATGCTTGAAACATCCTTCTTGGAATGTTTATGCATGGAATGCAGAGCCAATTATTTAATTTTCAAAGACATGGACAGACAGGGGATTGATTTCTTTCCTAAAAGAATGGAAAGAAAGGCTTTGGATCAAAATAATGAAAGGAAGCCTTGGGTAAGTCCAAATCGAGAAAGAAATGAGAAACCATGGTTGGTTTCTAAAAGAAATGTGCCTTCTAGTCCAGTTCCACCAGCTTCGAAGATAGAATATCCTCCTTCGAAGAAGGTTAATACTGGAAAGGCACCAATAGATCAAGGAAATGAAGTTCAAAAGGAACAATTCCATTTGGTAAAGGGGGTTCTTGATTGGTTTTTGAAGAAAATAAAACCAGAACTCTTCCAAGGCTACAAAGCCCCTGCCAAGATTGGAAATAAAATGGTTAAACCTTCAAATACTATTACTAGTCAATGGGTTGTAATTAGAGATCCAAAGACCAAGACACCTCAAATGGTTCCTATGTTGACAAGAACCCAAAAGAGGAAATTGCAAAGGAGATACACTAGTTTCCAAATGGAAGAATATGCCTCAAAAGAGAATTCTAATGAGGGTAACAAGTTTAATCCAAGGTTTAACAGACTCCAAAGAGAAGATTAAGAGGAATCTCTTCAAAAGAGATTTACACAGTCTGAAAAGGAAACATTGGAGAGTTTGGTTTCAAGAATGGATAATGAAATGGATGAGAGTAGTCCAGTTTCTCCTCACTCCTTGGCAAACTATCAATCTGGTTTGTTGGAAGCCATGATGGTGGAACAGGAAGAAGGTGGGGGAACAAGTTCGTCTCCTATTGAAACATTTTCTCCTATGGAAACTTCTGCAACGGGATCCATTGATAAGGTTGATATTGGAGAAAGCGAATCAGAGCAACAATCATTTGAAGAGAAGACTATCCAATTTGGAACTTTGCCTGAAGTTCAAATCAATATAGTTTCTCCATCATTCATAAATTTTGGACCATTTGGTCCAAATTGCTCACTAGTTTGAAGGGCTATACAATCAGAAGTTGCCCATGTGGAGATCATTGTTGTTTCTAGTGATGATGTATATGATTTAACATATGATAATGGTTGGAATGAAGGATGGGGGCAATCATTTCTAAAATACAGAAGGAGGAAGAAGAAGAAGAGGATCTTCTTGTCATGGCTAATGCAATGGAAGATCCAGAAGTAACTTCTAAGGAGAAAGCAATGTTGGTTCAGGATTCAAATTCTGAGTATCCTTTAATTGTTGATTTGAATTGTGCTGATATTTCTTATCCTTTCAAACCACCATCAACTGACATGAAGCATCATTTGAAGCCTTTATATATCTCTGCTTCATTTGATGGAATCATTCGGAACAGAGTCCTGGTTGATAATGGTGCGGCAGTGAACATTTTACCTTGCAAAACTTTGAAGAAATTGGGAAAGGAGAAGGTTCGATTGATTCCAACAAGTACTTCCATTGCTGGATTTACTGGTGAAAGTAAGAACCCTAAGGGAATTGTTTCCATACGTCTAAAAGTTGGCCAAGTGGAAACTGACACATCATTCTTTGTTGTGGATACTTTCACAAGTAAATATAATGCTTTATTGGGAAGGGATTGGATTCATGAGAATGGTTGTATCCCTTCTTCAATGCATCAAGCCCTAATGATTGTGAAGTTTGAAAATGGAAAAGGAGTGGGGATTGAAGAAGTTAAGGCAGACCCTCATCCATTTAGTACTTCAGCAAATTGTGTAGAGGCTGAAATGTATAAACCTGAGATCATCCCTCTAAGTGAAATAGCACAACCAGCCACCCCTCCATCTAGTGTATTGGAAGTTGGAGAACTGGCAGAGTTAAAATCAAGGCTTAAACAAGCAGTTGATTATGAATCAGACAACTCACCAGATGAGGCTGCTTGGATGTAAATCCAAGGTAGAATTTGAAGAGGCCAACTCTTTAGCTTTGGTTAAATTTATGGCTCTAGAGATAGAGCAGAAGTTGCAGGAAACAAACGATTGGTAGGGTTGCACGTCGGTCGGGTTTTTCGGGTTTGGGTCGGATTTGACCCGACCCGACCACTCATCGGATTGAAAAAATATGGCCCAACTCCGACCAAAACTCATATCGGGTCCCAACCGAATTGTTGTCATGTTAGTCCGATCGGGCTCAGATCGGGTGGACGGGTTGGGCCCAATGTTTTGGGCCGTTTGTTTTGGGCCTTTTTAAAAAAATACTTGTTTTGGGCCGTTTGTTTTGGGCTTCGATTAAAAAAACTTGCTTGTTTTTGGGCCTTCTTTAAAAAATGACTTGTTTTAGTTAATAACTAATAAGGCCCAGCCTCAATTTTAAGGCATCAGCCCATTTTGCAGCCCATAATCTATTACCACCAGTCCACCATCCATCCATTTTGCCATTTTGCATAGATAAGAAATAAATTCTATGAAGCTGGCTGCAAAAAAGCATAACCAGATCTATTACCACCAGTCCACCATCCATTTTGCCATTTTGGCAAGTTCAAAAACAAAGAAATAGAAAGACAATTATTCCTCATATGTAGCAGAGCAGACCTAGGTCCTATTGAAACAGCTCTAAGCATATTGAAAATGTACTATCGAATAAAACTACACAAGACAACAATTAGACTTAACAGCACCATTCGGCATTCACCATTCAAGTCTCTTCTAGAAATTGATTCACCATTCGGCATTCAAGTCTCTTCTGGAAAAACAAATCATAGCAGCACTAGGTAATAGCACTATAGCAGTAATACCAAGTTACCAACGGAGAAAAACACATACAAGTCTCTCCAGAGACCACCAGAATCAGTGAATGACCATTCGGCATTCACCACCAGAAAATCTAGAATGACCATACTAAACACAGTAGGCACTAGCAGTAGCACATTTTCACCATACTAAACACAGTCTAAGACTTTAAATCACTAGGCAGTAGCAGATTTCCAGTAGTCCATAGTCATACACTCATACTCTAAATTACTAGGCAGTTCATACAGTCAAACACATAGTCTAAAGTCCAACAAAAAGAACACTAGAATAGAACATAAGTGGTACTGTCCATTGTCCAACTCCATCAATTCATCCCAATTCGGCAATTCCGATGTCCCAACTCCAACCAAACCTGTCCAAAACCGTAAGACAAGTGAACCCGTAAGAACATAAGTGAACATTAAAAGATCCAATGAACTTTAAATGTTTTACCATTAGAGTAAACAAGAACCCTAAAGCCCAATAGCTCAATCCCTAAGAGCTTGCATCGATCTCTGCAAGTTCTGAAAAAAAAAAAAGATGTAATACAAGGCCAAGTTAATAATTAAATATGTACTAAATAAAATGGACAAGTTCACATTAAAAAATAAAAATAACCTGGATCACATTGCTCAAGTTCTTCAACTTTATCCATAGCTTGGCGAAGAGAGATTGGAACCGTGCTTAGAAGCCAATTTTGAGTGCATACAAGTCTCTCCACCATTGATGGTGAGAGCGAACTACGGAATGGATCAAGTATGCGTCCACCCGTACTAAAGGCTGACTCGGAAGCAACAGTAGACACGGGCATCAGTAATACATCACATGCTATTTGGGACAAGATTGGATACTTGGCTGAATTCCTCTTCCACCATACCCATATATCAAACTCCTCTTCCTTATCATTCACCTTATCCTTCTCCTCCACCTTCCTAGGTTCACAAGGATGGATCAAGTACTTGTCTACCTCCGATTCACACTCACTAGCACACTCCTCCTCCAAGAAAGTCTTAAACCGACTAGCTAAACTCAATCGAGGATCATTAGAATCATCAGTCATCATTGCACTCGGCATTGCCCTAGGAGCTTCAACCCTAACGTCACTCGCATTTGCATAAGCATCATACAACCTTCTCATAATACTAGTCACACGCTTCTCCATAGCTTCACCCGCTGCCCTCCCTTTGGATTATGAAATCACAAACTTCACCCACCTTAACTTCAACCGGGGGTCAAGCGCCACTGCCACATAAAGTAGGGGATTTATTTTATCCCCATCACCCCAATACTTTTCAAGTTTTGCTTTCGTCTTCATTGCCATTGTAGCCATGAGGATCTTTGTTGGTGATTAAATGGTCTATATAGGTTTCATAACCATAAACCTCATCGAAGAAACAATTGGATGTGACAAATAGAGAAGCAGAAAATCGCTTGGTTGCAACATAGAAAAGTTTTAAGAATGTAACAAACGTCCTACAATTCTTCCAATCAAGCTTTGTTGGCAGTTTGTACACCTTCTGGGGGCCCCTTTGGTCACCCTCACCACTCTCAGCAACCTCAGCACCTCAACCTCCGCCAAAGCCTCACTTAACCATTCGTCATGTTCCTCATCCTCCTCACCATCCTTAACATTAAAGAATGTTTTGAAACTAGTGTCTTCTTCTGCCATCCTTTG
This sequence comes from Vaccinium myrtillus, assembly GCA_016920895.1. Taxonomy (NCBI): domain Eukaryota; kingdom Viridiplantae; phylum Streptophyta; class Magnoliopsida; order Ericales; family Ericaceae; genus Vaccinium; species Vaccinium myrtillus. The sequence continues at coordinate 16,978,790 of CM029274.1, forward strand.
GGATGCCCTCTCAAAATTTTCAGCCGACTCTAACATCATGTAAGTGGAATTCCAACGAGTAAACACATCAAGACAAACAAGCTGTTTTGTACTAATTTTCTCCTTCTCCGCACACTCCTTGAAAATTCCTAGTCTTTGTGGAGAAGACCTAACAAACCTCACAACATCACGAACACGGACAATAGACTCATTCATTTCTATCAAACCATCACCCACAATAAGATTCAGAATATGTGCACAACATCTCATATGGAGAAACTCATTTTTCAAGACTGTTCGTTTCCAATCCGCTATCTTTCTTTTCAAGAACTTAATTGTCAAGTTGTTGGAACTAGCATTATCAACAGTCATAGTAAAAATGCCATCCACATTCCACTCAAGCAACAACGACTCAATTTTCTTTCCAATGGTCTCTCCTTTGTGATCTTCAACTTGACAAAAGTTTAATATTCTTTTTTACAACCTCCAATTACCATCTATAAAGTGTGCTGTGAGACACATATAGCTAAGGTTTTGTATTGATGTCCACGTATCAGTAGTGTGGCAAATCCTACGACCCTTTAGTAGTTTCTTCAACTTTCCTTTTTTGTTTATAAATATTGCAATAACCTCTCTAGCTATAGTTGTGCGTGAAGGGACCTTAGTGAATTTCGGTTGCATGACATTACAAAACCTTTTAAACCCAATCCCCTCAACAAACCTAAAGGGCAATTCATCAATAACTATCATTTCAGCGAGAGCTCTCTTACAAGCTTCAAATGAGAACACACAAGCCACTACCTCAACACCCTCATCTGTTTGTTTGAATGGAAGATTTTGTTGTCCCTTTTTTTGGTCATTATACGGATACTCTTTGCAGCCATCAGGAATGTGACCTCTCATATTACTAGTTCCATGTTTTTGAGTTTCAGCAGCATACCTTTTTTTGCAATACTTGCATTCTCCCCATTTAAAAATATCACCCTCGCATATCTTCTCAAAGTGTTGCTAGCACTTTGCCGGTGTTCTAGTTGAAGGTTGTTTCTCTTTCGGCTTTGGCTTAGGCCTAGGTGGAAGCCTTCTTTTCCTCCCATTCTTTCCACCATCACCTTCAGTAGCTTCAACATCAACTACCTCCACTACAACGTCAACATGATTGTTTTGCAATAGTTCGTCACCCTCCTCGAGTTCGAATTCTTTTTCCAATTCCAACTCTTGCATTTCGGAATCCATCATCTACAAATAACAAAGCAACCAGAGTAATTAGTTAATCATAGAGTAACCGCAGGATAATCACTAATAAGTTAATCACAGAGTTATAAATCACAGAGTAATCAGTTAATCACACAGTTATAAATCACAGAGTAACCACAACCACAGGCCACAGGGTAATCAGTTAATCACAGAGTAATCAGTTAATCACACAGTTATGAATCACAGATTTATAAATCACAAAGAAGAAATCTACTTTTAAGTGTAAACAAACTAATAAAGTGAGGTCCAGAGTAATCACAATTTAGTACCTTTGAATTTTGATGTCTGAGACTCTGATGTGATGAGAGTCCGAGAGAGAGGTGACTGTGAGAGTCTTTGAAGTGTTAACCAGAGTAATCAAACTCAAAGATTTGCCATCGCAATTCGCAGGGGAGAGTATTAGACTATTAGTAATCAAAGATCAACTAATCGAGAGTTTCATTTACCGAAAAAAAACTAATCGAGAGTAAAGGAAGGAAATCGAACAGGTGAGAGACCGTGAGGCGTGAGGAGAGGAAGGAAATCAAAAACAAACCTTCAAAATAGTTAACTCCTGGTTGAAATTGCTCGACAGTCGACATTGTTACTCTGGTTGAAAACTTGAAATTACTGCTCGAGTGCGACGGTCGGAGAGGAGATACAATGATAACTCCTGGTTGGGTATGGCTTTGGCTGTTTGGGGGTGAGAGAGAGAGAGAGAGAGAGAGAGAGAGAGGGTTTCTGGAGTGGAGAGTAGATGAGAGAGACGACGAGTGAGTGGTGTGGACTAGGGATGGCCATCTCGGCCGACCCGCCCCTATCAAACCCGTCCCCTACGCATTCGGGGAGGGGATTTGGGGATTTTTTCGGGGATCGGGTCGGGGATGGGGATTATTTTTAAAAAATTTCGGGGATTGGGTAGGGGATGGTATTGTTAGTCCCCTACCCGATCCCCTCCCCGATCCCCGCCCCTCCCCGTTCCCCGCCCCTCCCTGCATCCCCGTTTACATACATATATATAATATATATATTTATTATATTATAAGTTTTTAAAATTTAGCCCCGGCCCCTCTATCCAGTGTCCAAAGCCAACTAACCCTTACCCAATTCTCACGGTCACGGTCACGGTCACAACTTAAATTAGGAATTTAGGTTAGGGTTACCATTTTATGAAACCATTTTATGCATAAGCATTGGCAGTAGGCACATTCCTGAATTTTGGCCATTTTATGAAACCATTTTATGCATAGACTTGTTAAAACAATTCCTGTGTGTTGCAAATGCATATTACATATTGAATTTAATGCGTAATGGGAACCAAATTGCACGGATGGAATGAAATTTTGGCCGTGGGGGTTGAATTTAATGGGTAATGGCATGGACTAGTGCATGAATTTTTGGATCCCCGATTCCCCGTGGGGATCCCCGTTCCCCGCATCGGGGCGGGGATGGAGGTTAAAATAAAATCCCCGGTGGGGATCGGGGAGGGGATGGGGATTGATTTAGGTTCGGGGATCGGGGATGGAGGTAGTGGTATCCACCCCCTACCCTCCCCATGCCCATCCCTAGTGTGGACTATGGAAGTGTGCGGCTATTAGGGTTAGGGAGGAAAATAAGTATTTATAGTTGGCCCGTTTCGGCCGGGTCGGGTCTAACCGAATCAATTTGACATAACCCGTAACCCGACCGTATTACCTCATCAGACGGTTCGGTTTTGCATTTTTTCCAGGTCGGGCCGGGTCGGGTGGTCGGATCCGGATTGTTTGAACAGTCCTAACGATTGGGAAGAATCATTGGCTGAAAAATCTGACTGGAGGTTGAGGCCAAGCGTGTTCGAAGAGGCCTTTGTAGGCTATGTGGATTCCCAAGATCCTTTAGAAGAAGTGGAATTGGGAGATGGAATTGTTCCAAACACTGTGCATATCAATAAAGAGCTTGATGTTATTTCAAAAGCCAAGTTGATTATAGTGCTTAAAGAGAGCAAGGAATGCTTTGCTTGGAGTTACAAAGAATTAACAGGTTTGAGTAGGGATTTGGTTGAACATAGATTGCCTATCAAACCTAATTGCAAACCTTTTAAACAACTTTCAAGAAAGATGTCTCCTGAAACCATAATATTGGTTAAGAAGGAAATTCAAAATCTTTTAAATGCTGGTTTCATTCGAACAACAAGATATGTAGAGTGGCTATCAAATATTGTTCCTGTTGTTAAGAAAAATGGAAAAATTAGGATTTGCATTGATTTTAGAAATCTAAATACTGCAACTCCTAAAGATGAATACCCAATGCTTGTAGTAGACATGCTTGTGGATAGTTTTGCAGGTCACAAGATCATGTCTATTATGGATGGTCATTCGGGGTATAATCAAATTTGTATAGCTGAGGAAGATGTTCATAAAACTGCATTTAGAGCCCCTGGTAATCTTGGGACCTTTGAGTGGATCAAAATGCCATTTGGCTAAAAAAATGCAGGTGCTACTTATCAGAGAGCAATGAATACTATTTTTCATGAGATAATTGGGGTTTTTTTGGAGTGTTATATTGATGATATCATTGTCAAATCAGAATCAATGGAAGATCATATACAACACCTGAAGACAGCCTTTTCAAAAATGAAGCATTATCAACTGAAATTGAATCCTACTAAGTGTGCTTATGGGGTCATGGCAGGAATTTTTTTGGGATATTTGGTTCATAGCAAAGGTATTCAAGTTGATAAAAATAAGGCTAAAGATATTATTGAGGCTAAACCTCCTTCGAACAAGAAAGAACTACAAAAATTTCTTGGTCAATTGAATTTTCTTCGAAGGTTTATATCTAATACTGCAGGGAAAACTAAAATATTTTCTTTTTTTTTTTATGTAAATTGAAGGATGGAGAAGACTTCGAATGGACAAAGGAGCATGATGATGCTTTCAAGGCCATCAAAGAGTATTTGATCAATCCTCAAGTTCTAGTTCCACCTGAGAAAGGGAAGCCTGTAAAGTTGTATTTAGCAGCAAACCATGACTCAATTGGAGTTTTGTTAGCTCAAGACAATGATTAAGGCAAGGAACAGGCTATCTATTATTTAAGTAGGTTTCTTAATGATTGTGAAAGTAGGTATTCTGCAGTAGAAAAGTTATGTTTAACTTTGTTCTTTGCTTCGAAGAAACTCAGGTACTATATGATGCCTAGAGTAACTTATGTAATTTTCCAAACTGATGTTATGAAGTATCTATTATCTCAACCTGTTCTTAGTGGCAGAATTGGGAAATAGATTGTTTCTTTGATTGAATTCAACCTTGTGTATGTTCCCCAAAAGTCAGTAAAAGGACAAGTTTTAGCTAACTTTTTGGCTGATCATCCAAATAGAGTTGAAACTCCAGAAATAGCAGATGTTGGTATGGTAACAATCAAGCCATGGAAAATGTTGTTCGATGGATCGAAGACATCTCAAATGGCTGGGATTGGAATTGTTTTAGAGTCTCCTCAAGGTTTGAAAACCAAATTTGGATTTCAGATAAATGAAGGGGAATGTATAAACAATCAAGCAGAATATGAAGCTCTAATTATGGGTTTAGAACTTTTAATTACTTTAAAAGTGGATATAGTTGAAGTTTTTGGAGATTCTCAATTGGTTATAAATCAAGTGAATGAAAAATTCAGCTGTCATAGTATTGGTTTAAAGCCTTACCATCAATATGTAAAGCTTTTAATTAAGCATTTCCACATGATTACATTCACTTATGTTCCAAGATTCTTTAATGGAGAAGCAGATGCAGTGGCTCAAAGAGCATCAGGGCTTAAGTTTATCACTGATGAGAGCAAAGAGTTTTGTCAATTAACTCTAAGGAAATCATTGTCTATGCTCAATGATAGGAATGTTGACTTCGAAGTAGATGAAATCACTGTTTCTTCTAATCCAAATGACTGGAGACAACCATTGATCGATTATTTGACAAAACCTGATGCCAAAACAGATAGAGCAACAAGGCTAAGATCTGTAAATTATATTATGTATAATGGAGAGCTATTTAAAAGAGGAGCATATGGTTTGTTGCTTAAATGCTTAAATAAGGTTGATGCCTTTAAAGTTATGGCAGCAAGTTCATGAAGGTATTTGTGGAGCTCATCAAGCAGGTATCAAGATGAGATGGTTGATTTGAAGGTATGAATACTATTGGCCTACTATCTTTAAGGATTGTATTGATTATGCAAAGGGATGCCAAGCTTGTCAAAAGACAAGACCTCTTAAGCGGTTACCTGTCACTGAATTGCAGTATGTAGTTAAGCCTTGGCCATTTAGAGGTTGGGCAATGGACATGATTGGCATGATCTATCCTGCTTCTAGAAGTGGGGATAAATTTATTTTAGTTACCACTGATTATTTTACGAAATGAATAGAGGCTCAAGCTTTTGAAAGTGTATCTCAAGAACAAGTTATTGAATTCATCAAGGGGATAATTTACCGATTTGGGTCTCCAGAAACCATAACAGTGGATAATGGATCTATTTTTGAAGGTAGAGCAGTAAAAGCTTTCACAGCAACTCATGGGGTTTCTTTAATCAATTCAACTCCTTATTATGCTCAATCAAATGGCCAAGCAGAGTCAACCAATAAGATCATCAAAAGAGGTATTCAAAGAATTGTTGATAAAAATCCAGAAGAGTGGCCAAATATGTTTTCAAATGTATTATGGGCATATCGAACCACCAAAAGGACTAGCACAGAGACTACTCCTTTTGCTTTAACCTATGGGCATGATGTTGTTTTACCAATGGAAATTGTGGTAAGATCACAAAGAATTGCTTCTCAAAACGATTTAGACATTGAAGCATACCATCAAGCAATGCATATGGGGCTCGAAGAGATAGATGAAGCAAGAATTAAGGCTTTGAATCAGATGTTGCTACAGAAATCAAGAGTAGCTAGAAGTTATAATAAGAAAGTGGCTGTTCGAAGCTTTGATACAGGTGATTTAGTATGGAAAGTAGTGTTGCCTATCAAAGAGAGGAAACAAGGATTTGAAAATTGGGCTCCAAATTGGGAAGGGCCTTTCCAACTACATAGAGTGCTCAAGAGAGGAGCATATCACTTAAGAGATTTAAATGGTTATGTCCATAGAAGAAAAATTAATGGGAGATACTTAAAGGCTTATGTCCCAACTATTTGGGAATCCTTTAGTAAAAGATAAAACTAAAAGTAGTTTGTCTTTTGTTTGCTTGTGCTATTCAAAGTAAATCATAAAAGCAAACAATAATTAATGGTTGAAGCTCATAATTCAAGTGATGAGATCAACATTCCAAGCAGTTCAAACAGTCATGAAAATTGAAATAACACAAGCATTTCATTCATTACTTAAAAATTGTACAATTGTAACTTTTAGGTCACTCAAGACATGAGCACCTTTGTTACAAATAAATTCATAAATTTCTTCTTGATCAGTGGTTCGTTGCAGTTGGCTTTCAAGGTCTCTCATATTTGCAACTACTGAAGAAGCTTTGTTCATAGAAGCCTGCATGTTAGAAGTTGTTTGAGCAATCTCTCCTCTGACCTTAAGCAAGGCTTCTTCTAAATGAGCTTCCTCTTCCTTCTACTGATGTAACTTGAAAGCATCCTGATCATAAGAAGAAATCACACTTTGGGCCTCATCATCTGCACTTGACAGTGCTGCCTTCAAGCTTTGTCTTTGAAGGTGTCTTTCTTGAACTTCACAAAACTGATGGGCTTTTGCTTGAAACTCAGAAGCCCTAGTCAAGAGTTGTTTATGTAAGTCTTGGGAGGCAGGTTTCAGCACCCATGTAGCTTGACAACAAATTTGCAGTTGTGCCTTTAGATCTCCTTCAGCCAACATTTCAAAATTAAACTTCGAGAATTGCTGGAGGACTTCCTTCAATTATTGAATTTCATCTTGTGAGAAAGTAGGTTTAACCAACTCAGGAGGGGATAAACCATGTTGAACTTTGAGTTGAGCTATAGGAGATTCATCAAGATAAATTGGAGCCCTTGGATTTGTGATCCTTTGACAGAAATCACTGACTTTTAACTTGAATTGCTCCAAAGGAGAAAGGCCATCAACATCAGCATTAACAGGAGCACGAGTTCCCTGTTCAAAGAAATAAATACTCACCATTAGGTTTAATGCTTTAATGGAATTTGACAGCCACAACCTAAACAATTGTGGAGTACATTACCTCAACTGGATAGGTTTGTTCTAGATGAACTTGTTCTTTTTTAGAGTCATGACCTTGTGGTTGCCCGAGAGTTGCCTGTTTGGTAACCATTTCAGCTTGCTCAATGGTTTTGGCAATAACAATACTTGGCACTATTTCAGGAAATAAACTTTTGTCATCCTTGGAAATAGAAAGCTCAACCTCAACTGGAACAGAAAGATCAATTTCAGCAATGTGGTTAATTCCAATATCCTGAGAATTTTCAGGGATGGTTTCCTTGGGTTTTGCTGTAGGGTGACCAAGAATGCCTTGTTCAATTTGTTCTTCCACTACAGGGACTTGTTTTTGTGAAGGTGTCTTGCTCGAAGGTCCTTCAATGTTTACACTTTCTTTTAAAATAAAGGGTTTTGCAGCGGGACCTGTGATAGTTGGTGTTGGCATTTCAATGTGTCCCCTTCGAACACTTTTTGAAACCAAAGCCCTTGCAATAGTGCTGATGACAGGAGGAGAAAGATCTTGTAAGGTGACCTCAGGTGTATACTCAGTTGGCTCTGAATGAGTTTTTGAAGTCTCAGCAGACTTCGATTTTGCCCTTTTTTCTGGATTCACAACCAAGGGTAAATGGTATGAAATTGAGTGCGAAGACCAAAAGATACGGTATCTGAAGAAAAGATCACGAGGTTTACCTTTTACAAATTGGCCTATTGGAATATCTTCTGTCTCTTCTTCTTCTAGTTCTTCAGTCAGTATTTTCTTTCTTCTTTTTGACGCCTCATAGACTTTGGCAAATTTGGCATTTTCTTGGTTGATCTCTTGTTCTTGTCTTGTGGTGGCTTTCCTTTTATTGACTATTGAAGAGGAAAAGGAGTGAGAGTATATCGTATAAAGGATCTAGAGACTGAGGGATTAAAGGGTTACCTGGCTTCGAAATTGGAGAAACAGAAGCTTGAGCAGGTTCTTTCTCTTTCCTGGCTCACTTCTTGGGAGTAAATTTTGCATGATGAATCATAAATTAGAAATAGAGGTACTTTAAAAGGAGATTTATAAGAAATATATGATTACCTGGCGGAGGAGTAGCTCTTTGTTTCTGAGCTTTGGTCACCATCTGAGGCACAGCTTGGAGTGGTTTAACGTCCAAAGCAATAGGCACTAAGATAGAAGATTGTACTTCGGTGTCTCTTCTGGTTGCTCTCTTTGTTGTGGGTCTTTCGAATATCTCCCAAACCCATCATCTGATATTGAATCAGATTGGGTTGCATCATTAGAAGTGATACCAATATCTTTAGCAAAAGTCTTGACAGCATCAGATTTATTATACAACTCCATGGTATTATGCCACCATCTAGAGAATTTTGGATGAGAAGTACTTGCAATGGAAAATCTGTATGGTTGGAAAGTTGTCATGAGTCTTCTGTATTCTACATTGAGACGTGAGATTTGATGCTTGTCAACCTTACTTCTTACAGACAAATCAATATTTATCTCCCCAGGACAAGGGCAAGGAATAGCGTGCACCATTCCCAATTGTCTGGCAAGTTGTGTAGGGCAGTAGATTTCAACATGGGCTTGTCTACAGCCCCCAATGTAAGCCCCTATAATGATTTCCCTTGGAAGGAGAACACTTGTCCAAGCTTCACGATAAGTATATTACTATCTCTTTGTTCCATCATTCTCCTTATCCATATTGGCCCAATATCCCAATCATCAAAGGGGAAGAAATCGCTGTCGTATTTGTCTTCTTTCATTTGGTAAAAGTATTGTAGATATCCAACCAAGGTAAGGGGAGTTGAAGCCAAAACTGTGAATTTGTCCCCATAAACATCGAGAGGAGATCTTTCTGCAACTTTATGGTCTGGGAAATAAGCCAGTAGCCATATTTGAAGAAACCAAAGAGGGCCTCCCAAGTTAAACGTCAGTGGTTTAGCATGATTGTCAGACCCTATCTTGTAGACATAGCCTAAAAAATATGAGGCTAGATCAATGATATTGCCTTGAGAAAGGGTATAGGCCAAGGGTGCAAATTCGAGCATCATTTTCTTACCACTATGGAAAAAAATCACTTTGCTTAAAGTGTACCAGACATATGCGAAGAATTCTCTCTCAGATACTTCGTCTCCAAATTTCTTTTCAGCATGAAGAAAGTTACCATATGAGGCATGGGAACCAGTATGTCTGATATCACTTAAGAAAGATACATCAACGGATGCAGTGATATCAAAGACAGGTCCATGAGGAGGAAACTCATTGAGAAAAGCCACATCGAGAACTGTGGGAGCCATCATCCCACAATTGAATCGAAAACAATTAAAAGATGGGTTCCAAAAAGCTAAAGCGACATGAATAAGAGAAGGGTTCTGAAGTATACCATGTCTAAGCAAGGAAATGATATGAGATAAACCAACATCTTCCAATTCTTTCTTTTTTGCTTTGAATATGCGTATAGTCCAGTCTTCCCATTTCTCGTCGTAGTTTGGCCAACAAACAAAGTTTTTCTTGACCAAGTTGGAGAAGTCTAAACATCTGTCCTTTACCAAATCACTTTCTTCAAGAATAGGATAACATGGTGTAAAATCTAAGGCAAGGTTGAGAAAAGCAGGACCAAGGATTTGAGTATTAGGTGCAATGTGGTGTTCATTGAAAGTACGGTTTTGAAGAGCACCATCGCCGGATGTGGATTTTACGACTTCTCTGGTAACTAACCTTCTAAGAACTAAGGAAGGAGTGCCCTTTGAGATATCGCTCTCGGAAACCATGAGTACGGGAGTATGAACGTTTGAAAAGTTTGAGAATAAAGTGGCTATGAAAATGCTCTAAGCCCTAAATTTATAGATTGCGATGAAACGATATGTCGGTTCAGGTCAAGTATTGAATAAAGGATAATTGGGTCTATATTTCATTTTGGCCCAAGTCTAATTCTAAAAACCTTCAAAGTATTGTTTGATCTTAAGTTTGTAATTGTTACACGTTTCAAACCAGTTTATTGGTTTAACATTGATGAAGAACATTGTTTATGCTTTGTTTTCTTTAAGTTTGAACTGGTTTAAAGTATTTAAAAAGTGCTTCGAAGAGCATTATATAATACAGGTAAACCATAATAGAAACTAAATTGGCATTAAACACAAAAAGATTACACGCTACATGAGGAATCCTATTACATCAAAGAAGGAACTAAACATCTACTGATAGACAAACAACTGTTGGAGTTGGAATGACTTGGAAATAATGAGGAAAGCTCCAAGTCACTAAGGCATGAAACCTTGCCCAAGTGAATGAAAAGAATTCCCTCTCCTTTGCTCTGACTCTGTGCTCTTCATCTATTTTGAGTTTCTTCTCAATTAGTGGCCTGATTTTCAAAACCAAACTTTTGGCTTTGATTTCGAACTTGGCCAATTTAAAAGCATTCCTCTTCATGCATCTTTTAAATTTCTTTCGAAGCCTTTTTGAAGCACCAATGGGTACTTCGAAGGAGTTCCCTTTTAGGTTTTCTATCTTATTGTGAAGCCTGGTGATTTGATCATGAACGATCTCATAATTATGAAGATCCTGATTGAAACCAAAGGCAGCACTACTGTTTTTCATCCACATTTGAAGAAGTGGAAGTTGACTCAGAAAAGAGTGGAGAAAAGAACCAGTTTGCTTAGAAGTAGCACATTGAAGGGTCTCACAAGCCCATAAGAAGTTTTTGTAAGGGATATCTTCTTCAAGAATCCATATATCTAGAAAAGTAAAAGCAGCCAATAATTCCTTGGCCTTAACAGAGTCAGATTGTGGATAAAGAGTGTAAGAAGCATCAGCATTAGTAATGGTAGAGTCAAACTTGATATTCTTCAACTCTTCGAACCAGTTTGGGTTCTCAGGGAGAGCTCGAAGAGGAGGATCAGCAGGATCAATAAAGTTTGCACCAAGCTGAGGCCTTAGAACCTCATTTAACCAATAAATGTATTGCTTAGTGGCTTGGTGCTTAAGTTCACCATAACCAGCAAAGCCACCTTTCTGTCTCACACACTTTAAAGAATGGAAGAGTGAGACAAGAAGCAATGAAAATGTCAAGCAGCATAATGTTAGGATCATCTCTAATAAAAGGAGATAAGTACCAACTTATAGCCAATGAGCGATATTTACTCCAACCTTTAAAACCAGCAGGGTCATCCATCTTGACCACCACTATTTCAGATGGCAAACCCCATAGAAATGGTTTTGGAGTAGAAGGGATAGGAGGGTTCCATGGATCAACTGGTGTTTGCTCTTCCATTTGAACCACAACATAAGTGCGATCCCTTCGAATTTCGCCAACAATGGGTGTGACAGCATTTTCAGTTTCAATAGGAGTGAAACCATTGATATTCATATTCTCGAAAGCGTTTTGAGTGACAGTAACATTAGCCATTGTTATTTTGGTTTGAAAAGATGAAGTTTGAAACGAGAATTGGTGATTGATTTTACCAGTAATTGAGTTCTTTTATAGATGGAATTCTGAGTGTGAAACGATTCAAATTCTTGTAAGTGGAGAACGTGTGGATTAACTGCCCATTATCCATAAACCCCTCATGGGAAATGTAAGACTTGATCGAAATTTTTTCATTGGAAGTGACAAGAACTGCCAATAACTTCCACTTTAGAAGTTTACGGGAATTCGAAGCAGCAAAGGCACATTAACACGCATTCAAATACCTCGAATAACGATGTTAATGTGGGGGTATGTTTGCATATAAAATTAACAAATCCAATAATTAATTGACACATAGTCAAGAATGCCAGACGTTGGCGAATATGTGACAATAAAGACACACTGGATTAATAGAATAAAGATGGATCAATACGATGTCGTATTGGTTCTCAATTTGAAAAGCAGTTATTGGCAGTTACAAGTCAAAGCTAATATAGGAAATTGACTTCGAAACCATAATTTCAACTGCTAAATGCATGAACTCCACATGTAAACATGTGAAATAAAGTAATTGACAGTTAAGACACGTGGAGTACATCATGCAAGACAGTTATTTCCTTAACGTGTAATCATTTGAGTTATTTGAGCAACCGTGCAGGTTCAAATTAAAACTTCTAAAGGAAGATTAGAGGAATTCAAATTCAGACGTGGTGGAGGGAAGAAACTGCCAATTCGAAGTGCAAAGATGGAGTTCGAAGCAAGTCAAGTTCAAATTCTTTGAGCGGGAAGTTCAAGTCACAAGCAGTTCCTATAAATAGAAGATATTGAAGAGTGAAAAACCCCCGGGCCAATCTTCAACAAACAACTATCAAACAAATGATGCTTGGTTTGTTCATTGGCTAAGTAGAATTAGGATTCGACTCAGTTCGAAGTAGATTAGGAAGTAGATTTCGGTTGTTCTTGCAACAATCAATTGTTCAAAGTTCTTGTTATCTTGTATTTGAAGTTGAAGGCAATTTCGAAGTAAGTTTACCTTTGATTTATTAATCGAAGTATCTTGTTTTTTTGTTGTTCTTTGATTTCCTAAGTATATTGGTTTGCATTTCCTCACTTTGAAGGAAAAAATCCTTTTAATTGAGGTAATTGAACCAATAAAACACAATCGCCTGATTAGGTTTGATTTTCCAAAGTTAATCTGAGGGAGGAGATTCAAAACTCTATCTGGCACGCTCGCACACAAATATTTTCCATTGCAAAGAAGTAAAAGAACCAAACAGCGTGGTAATTGATCGAAAGAATAATCTCGAACGTAAGATTCAAAAAAATTGGAGACGATCAAGAATTTACTAAAAGGAAATGTAATTGAAAATGAAACAATATAAAACTATAGAAGGGGACAAACTGAAACCTACCCATTATGGTGGAAGAAATTTAATTGTATTTGTATTTTCTGGTTACCATTTTTACGATATACAAGGAAAATGCATCACAATCCAAACAAAACACAAAAATTTAGCATATACTCTTCTATTATGTGCAACTACCGAGCTAGGAAATATATATTCAAAATGGTAGCAATTTCTTGATAACATCACTCCAAATACATCAAATAAGATGGTGATCTCGCCCTAAAAGGAGGTCTGGCTTCCCAAGTCTTTATACCGGTCCATCGCAGTGCACGTCTTGCCAATTCATCAGCTACCGCATTCGCTGATTGCCTAACGAACCGAAACTCACAAACCTTGCGGCAGCCCTTCTACCATCACTTCCACCACAGCCGGCCATTGCTGCTGCTTATCCAAAATTCCCACAAGCTGTTGCGAACCCCCTTCGAGTGAAATATTTTCCAGCCCCAGTATTAATTCCAACACCGCTCACCATGCCTCTGCTTCCACACACAACACCGAACGCACCCTCCCCAAATGAGTTGATCTAGCCGCCACAAACTAACCACCAACCCAGCCCCGGCTAAACCTCCAAAATTCACCCCTTGCATCCAAGCTCCATCCACATTAATTTTTAAATTCCCTTGGCCTGGACGCGACCATGCATCTTCAGCTTACTAACATAGTCCCTTCCCTACCAGTCCCCAAAACCTCTTGCTTCGATTGGACAAACTCCTCCGCATCCTGCACTGCCATAATGACGGCATGTTGTGGCTCAATCAAATTTCCATTAAAAAATTTGTCGTTTCGGCACTTCCAGATCCGCCATAAGAGATACATCGCCAACGTAACCATCTTGCCGCCTTCCTCTGCATCTTTCCATCTATCAATCAGATTGTCAAACCACGCAAGAATCGATGCGTGGTTTTAGGATGCAATTATTGCATAATAATATGTTCTTAGGATGAGAAGTATAAAAGGGTGTTTGAACATTACTGAATGTGCTTAACAAATTGTGTATTGTGTGTTTCGCTCTAGTATTTTGTGTCAGAAATAAGTATCTTTGGGTGCGTCATCCGTTTTTCCAAAAAACTCTCATACCTTTGAGCCAGGGAAAGGTAACCCCTATAAGCTAACGTCAAACTGCACGTGCTTAGTAGCCAACACAAACTATTTAGGCAAAATAGTGGGGTGAACCTAAGTCATAGCCCATGCATGACCAGGAGCGTGAGCATGAAAACATCTTTGAGAAGCATATGAAACTACAAAAATTCGTGCGGAGCAAGGATTGGGAATGAGGGCGATGGGTTTTGCTTAAGGATTATACGTTTAAGGTGGTGAATCGTGAAGTGGAAATGAAATAAAAACTTACTAAGATCAGGATCTGGATGGGATACTGGAGCAAGATGGCACGAGGAAAAAGGAAACTAAATTCGGCATCCTCCTACATGAATGAACAAAGTAAGTCGACCATATGCATCAAACATATTGCAGTAATCTCAGATTACATGAATCCCCCAACAACATGAAAGGTATTATATTGCAAAAAGGACCCAACTCACGTTATGTTAATCACCCCCCGTAAATGGACAGGCATTGTATTGCATCAAATAATAAGTATACATTTCCAAGATGCAGGAAATACTGACTGGTTTCGATAAGGAAATCAAATTGCAACAAATTGTTTGGTGCGATTGAGAAACCACTTCAATGTGTTTCTTAAAATTAAATTGGCAAAATCAAATGTGTCATTGAAGACAATATTCGGAGGCAACTGAATTCCATTATGCTGAAGAAAACCAAGTAGATTTGTTGTTTCTTGACAAAGAAAAGTGACAAAGTCAGTAGTATGATTAAGACCACATTTGGAGGCAAGCAAGCCCCGCTATTGAAGAAAAGCTACGTAAAATACTGAAACATTATCATAAGCATGGAAATCCAACCTCTCTCTCCTCACTCTATCATTGCGTGCCCACATAAATTGCATTAGAAGACTGTGAAGGAAATCTATTAGAAGCTTAACATAACAACTGATTTACCTTCTATAAGCTGTATTGCAAATGGCAGCAATACCCTGATTTACTTTCACGAGCCATTTGTGCAGCATGAATAAATATTTTAGTCAATCGAGGTCAAGAAAGCCCATACTTGAATTATCTCTCTCACTCAACATGCCCATCGTGTCTCTTGACTGAAACCAAGCTCTCAGTGTATAGAAGAACTTCTGCGTATGGTGGAGGAAAACGAGCATGTACTTGATACTCTTTTCTCTCTCGAGTATTAACGTTGTATGACATTGTCAGCCCACAACTTCTTCCCACAAGGAACTCACCATTTTGCCGAAATCCCAATACCCAGTGGAGTTCCTGGAATGGACCGATAGCGAACTTTTTAGTCCAGGACACCTCAATGTCCTCTTCATTCATTACCAATATGTCAAAGCACCTTTCTGACTGCCTATAAATAACCAAGGCAAGAGAATCTTTCAAAATGCAGAGTTTCATACCGGTCTGATGGTAAGGAGCCATGAACAAGCAAACTTCCGGGATGGGCAATTCTTTAAACACCTCATCAGTCATAATAAAAGCCAGAATCGCCGCAGGACCACCATCACGATGGTTGGCGTACCAGTAAAAATTCCCATTCCATGATGCAGACAAATGATGACTGCATAGGAAACCGGACTTGACGGGGGACTCGGTGTCAACTTCCCTCCAAGAATCTGTACGCATGTTGTATATTTCTACTTTTTCATCAAAGCCCTTAATGTTAAAATTTCTACTCCTCACGGCGAATCTAACCACTTTATAATCATTTTTCAACGGATCAAACCCAAATCCCAAATTGCAAAAGTGGTCATTTTTGTACGAAGGTTGAGGAATTACCCTGAATTCTTTAACTGAAGGGTTGCATAGAACAATGGTGGAGTTCAAAGCCAATGAGGTGGTGAGACAAACAACGCCGAAACAAGGACCCAAGATTTGCAGATGTTTAATATCTAGACCAGTGGGAGATAAATCAATATCATGAACTGGGTTTTCGTAGGGGACAAAGGTCAGGGCCACGCCGCCATAGAGGCAGTAGGTGGCAGTTGGTGTTTTGAACAATCGCTTAACGAGGAGGCAGTCGGTGTTTTGGGTGGCAGCGATAGAGGCGGAGCGATCGTGGTGGAGATAAATAAAGGTAGGGTTCTGGATGATAGCATACCAGTTTTTGCAGATGGACTTGAATTGAAGCAAGGATTTCACTGGAAGCCGACACAGAATCTGCATGAGCAGATCTTCAGAGAGCTTTTCGATCGCCATTTTGATTTGATTTGATGGTGTGACTGAACAATAGCAATCTCAGGGATCGTATTAGGGCTTCTAATTTATCCCATCTCGTTTGCCAAATGCCCAATGGGATAGCCGGCCCCCTTTGCGGATCACACAACGAACATTTTCCCGAAAGAACAGGATCCTCTCCCGACTTGGTTGTCCAATGGCTGGATTTGTTCATCCCCTTTTCGGTCTTTGTTAGACACGTTTTAATGATCGGAACCGTTCATATTTTAGGACTCTTTAATAAGATATTACATAAAAGAAACTCATCATGAATCATAGATAACTTTGGTATGGTCTACAAGCACATTAATATTGGAAAAATGGGTTCAAATGGGTTTTATTTTAGTGTTGCAATCTTCTACATGAAAGTGTTTAGAAGCCATGACAAACTTTATCTGATCATTGTTTTTCAGTGGACAATATTCTCGATGGGTTCTAAAAATATTCTCGATGGGTTCTAAAAGATGAAAGTTTCCGATTATTATAATGAGCCCTAAAGAGATTCGAAAAGGGGATGAACTGGACGTTCGTTCCAAAAACAAGACGAGACGACTTGTTCTTTTTTCTAAAGAATATGAAAAAATGGTTTTCAAAAAGTTACTGTATTTTCCAATCATTTCGTGTTTGGGGGAAAGACAATGATCTCTCTGGTCCATGTTTAGTACAATAGGAGACAGAGTCGTGATCTGGACCATTCATTTTTTGCACCAATAGTTTGGACTTGTTTATAAACTCTTACAGCGAAGAGTTAATTCTTATTAGTAAGAGTTATCAGAAAATTCAAACCATTAAATATACCTATGGATCCAGATCTACTCATGTCCAAATTGTAGAACTTTGGCCCACTCTCTTCAATGTCCCATTCTTTTTTTTTTGGGTAGACCAAGCTTGAAAATAAAAGGGGCTAAACGGATATACAGCTTACAAGGGGCATACCCCAGGGAGGACAAAACAATAAGAAAAAAAGAAAAGAAAGAAAATTGCGGGGAGGCCAAAAGGCTACATGGGAAAGATAGGGATAATGGGAAGGAACCAGTACAAATAAAAAGAAATGTGATTACTAAGACCTTGTTTGGTGGCACTTCTATTTTCTGTTTTCTGTTTTTGTTTTCAGAATTTTCACAATTTAAAGAAAGGAATGTTGTTTGTGTGCCACTTCCACTTTCAAATTCTACTTCTTACTTCCACTATTTATGAAATTTGAGAAAGTTGAAAATCTCAACTTTCACTTTTTGTTTTTGTTTTCCCACTCCCAGCCACCAACCACCACCTCCAGCCACCACCCACCATCACCGCCACCACCCACCACCTCTACCCACCACCACCCACCACCACCGCCACCACCTCTAGCCACCACCCACCATCACCGCCACCACCCACCACCTCTAGCCACCACCACCCACCACCACCCACCATCACCGCCACCACCCACCACCTCTACCCACCACCACCCACCACGCACCACCACCACCCACCACCACCGCCACCACCTCTAGCCACCACCCACCATCACCGCCACTGCCCACCACCCACCATCACCACCACCCACCTCCAGCCACCACGCACCACCACAACCCACCATCACCGCCACCACCACCCACCACCACCACCCACCACCACCGCCGCCACCCACCACCCACCATCACCGCCACCCACCATCACCGCCACCACCTCCAGCCACCACGCATCACCCCACCACCACCGCCACTACCCACCACCACCTCCAGCCTCCCGCCGACACACTTCCAACCGACTCATAATTATGTTTTTACTTTTTTTTTTTTGAAAATAATTTCACACAAACATATTTTTTGTTTTCACTTTCTTTTTACGAAAAACAGAAATTAGAAAACAGAAACAGAAAACAAAAAACAGAAGTGTTACCAAACATAGCCTAAGAGTTTCAAACCCAACGGAGGAGGCAGAAACACCCACAGCAACTAGATGCCAAAAGTTAAGACCATGAAAGTAACAACATGAAGGTGATCACAATGAGCTTTATGACATAAAGTCTTCAACATTCAAAACTTGCATAACCTGATGATGAGATTGAGAGGCTCATCTGATTCCTGAACTAACGGGTATAAGTGAGCAGCATGTAACAATTGTTGCTGTGCCGTGAACTCATAGGGTATGTGCCTACTGTTACCCGCACGCAGAGCCAACAACTTGGAACAACACAACGCATAAACTATTAGCATAACCTGGAGGAAATCCCCCTCCACAAGGGATATCAAACAATCCAAGGGACAAACAACCCTCCCATTCATTCTTTAGCAAGTAAAACTTCAATATTATCCTTCTTGGCTAGTAAAAACTTGATTTGCTTAAAAATAAGTTCTAAGATGTTGAAATTGAAATATATGTTGGTCAAATTAGTGTGTAATGATGAAATTGTTTTGAGCTTGAGAAAGGAGGAATAGGTTGAAATGTACTCTTAATTATTGGAATTAAATAGGTATGAATAGTTAATTTGAACATAAATTTATAAGCGCGCGCCATGGAGTCTTTTTTTTTTTTTTTTTTTTTTTGGCGTGGAGGACAATTTGAAAGAAAAATATATTTCACTTTTAGGAGTAAACAATCAAATTTGGGAAGAGCCAGTGATAATTATAGTGAGATTTTGGACTAGCTGGTATTTGGCCCCTAAATATATATATATGGACGCGGTTCTAGTCCGGGATCCGGACCTCCATGATCCGAGCATTTTTTTGACGATCCGAGCCGTCCAATGTGTTCAGAAGGTGTTTTCAAGGGTCCACGCGTAAAATCTTGAAAAAACAATACCGGGAAGGGCTTGATCCAAGCAGTTTTTCGCAAAACTGTAAATATAAAGTTTTTGCGAAAAACTGTTTGGATCAAGCCCTTCCCGGTATTGTTTTTTGAAGATTTCCCGCGTAGACCTTGGAAAACACCTTTTGAACACATTGGACGGCTCGGATTTTCCCAGAACAATTTGCAAAACAAAAAAAACACCCCAAATGCTCTAATCCGGGATCCCGGATTAGAACCCATGGTATTGTTGGGTCCTTGATTTTAATATTTGGACTTTGTATTGTTGGGTTAATCAAACATTTGAATATTTGATTTCAAGGCCCCTTAAAATAATTTGGACCAGTCAATTTGAGCTTCAAAAGAATTCTACCCAACCTAATTCTAGTAATTATTTAGGTGCCCTTTTGGGCTTTTTTTGGGGTGCCTTGGGCCTAGGCCTCTTTGGCCTTGCTCAAGGGCCGGCCATGGTTGGCTAAGGCCCAGGTTCGAACCTCTCAAATCCTTTATTTGGAATAAACAAACTATTAACACTACCCGAACGCGGTGATACTTGGCTCCTTGCCCTCTTCCACACATCTTGTTCTTCGAATTTTTTCACATGCTACCATTTCCTCAAATTCAATTTTGGAGACGACCTTGCTATGATCTTCTGCGAGTCGAGCAATTTTGGAAACGTGGATGATTCTATTATGTGAAAGGAAAAGTAAATAAAGAGGCAACTAATTAAAAGAACCAGTCGAGGCAACAAGAAAAACTGAAGCTAATATATGAAATTCATTTACCAAATTATCTATATTCCAATATATAAAGGGAAAACAATAGTTTGGTGTCTCTTATATTTTTGTCGGAAATGGGGGGCATGCTGTGCACAGCCGTACTGTGCATGGTGCTGTGCACCCCCTCGGCCGTTGGATCGTGATTTGGACGGCTCGGATGTGTTTTGATTTTTTACCGTAAAAAAAAATTAAAATTAAAGGATAATTGCCGAACGCATCCGAGCCGTCCAAAACTCGATCCAGCGGCCGAGGGGTGCACAGCACCGTGCACAGCATGCCCCCCAAGTCCATTTTTGTCATTGGGTCGATTTTTCAAAATCTTCCACAATTACTCTCTTGAAATTCTCAATTCACAAGTTAAATCTTAAATGCCTTTTACGTTAATAACAAACTTGAGGACAAAGGTGTCAAATTATCCAAAAACCACTCCACGTAATTGCCATAAACTTCCTCACACGGTAACTGCTCCAACCAAGGGGAACGGAAGATCAATACATGGCAAATGTTTCCTAACGAAGGCCACTCAAGAGCAAACGGCCGAGAAGTTCCACCGTGTAGAGCTCATCAAGTACTACAAGTGTACCAAAAATCAACTCGATCAGATATTGTTAAGTGCCTCATCGGAACACAAATAACTTGAAAAAAAATAGGTTCAATGGTTTTCATCCAGTGTTTCAAGTTATTTGTATTCCGATGAGACACTTAACGATATCTGATCGAGTTGATTTTTTGTACACTTGTAGTACTTGACGAGCTCTACGCGGTGGACGCCTCCGATCGTCGGAATGATGCCGACGTGGCACCGAAATATACCGCACAACACACTACGTAGCACGGGGCTGCGCAACACCTCCTCCAATTCCATATATGTTTAGGCAACAAAGGGTATTGGTTGATTGTTGATGTATTCCCCATTTGATCCAAAATCTCAAGAAGGAGAACTATAATCCTTTTCCAAATCTATTATAGTATTACAAGATGGGTTTCGCGAGGAGAACTGTGGTTGCGACAAGTGTCTTTGGTTGATTGGATTGTGATGAGTTTTATAAAGATAGCAATGTAACTTGATCAAATCACGTATGTAGAACATTCCATAAAACTATTTTGAATTTCAAAAGAAAGAATCTTCAACTATCCATAAATTTTCTCAATATCCTTTCCATCATGATCAGTAAAACATTATTAATATCTTTTTACATTGATTTTTTTCCTTTCAAATTTCTTTAAATTGTGCTTCCAATCTAATTAGAAAACGGTTTTGAAAAGGCCAAATTTAGAAGAAAAACAACGATTCAAAAAACTTACGGAGGTATCAAAGGCGCAGTGATCTTAGCAAAGAAAGTAAAAAGCACGAATCACTCCATTTAAGGCTGTAGTGGGGTATTTTTCTTTATCTCTTCATATTTTAATGCATGTAGTCTTTTTTTTTTTTTATTTATGTATGTTCGCATATTCGATAAACAAGTCAGAATACAAGACTTATGGATGGATTATTTTATTCTTCACGCATAAAACATTTTGTATGATCACAGCAAGGAATTGATTATTTATGCCCACCTTCTCAGAATGAATATAGAGTGATCATCTACCTCGAAGAGGTGTTTTTCAATGACATGTTCTGGTAGTAAAATTCAGTCAGATTTTACTCTCTAATTTTTTCACGGAGTTGTGTTTGAAAAATTCCTACAGCCTACAACACTAGATTTATGGATGGTGAAGATGTTTTTTTTTTTGGTCTTTATGATAAAAAAATAATTAGAGCAAACTCTGATAAGTGGTAACTTTATGTTCATGCATGAGTCAACCAAGAGGTGGCTCCAGGATTTTGGTTCACCGGTGGCAAAAATGTAAAGGATGTTTTTGTATATAAAGCAATATATAAAATAAGCATATTTATTTTGGTTACAAATTTATTGGATCTAATATGTCATTCGACATTTCTACTACTTACCGGACTATCTTAGCATATCTTTAACTCTTAGCAAAAAAAAAGGATGAAGAGTAGATCAGCGCAATATTTTGAAAGTTGTTTTACCATCAAGAGCTAAAACACACCCACATATTCTTAAGGGTTGATTTTGGTTGAAAAAAGTATTCATTGGATCTTATAATCTGATCAATAATCATCATTTTTTTCTTAAGCTTTATGTTATAATTATCTTCCTTTTTTTTGTATTTTATTGTGTTGTCTACATTACTATGGTGAATGAATAGAATGATGTACATTTAAAGTTGGGTTTGGGCTAACTACTTATTTGATAGATCTTTTTTTCTAGACTTTTTGTCTTTCATGACCTTTCCTTAGTTTTTCCGTAAATATTTGGGGATTACTGATACATCTCAACAAGAAAAATAAAAAAAATAAAAAATCTGTAACAAAAAATTTAGAAAAGTTCACTAAAGACAACAATATAAAAAAAATAGACAAATTTGTAGGAGTATTGTTTTCTCTTCAATAAATTTTTAAACTTTATTTACTAATTTTTAACTCTTTAGATTCCTCTTATCGAGATAAATTTATAATCTCCAAAGATTTAATGCAAAACTAAAAATTTTAGGAAAATGATCCTACAGTAAACTCAAGCAAAACACCAATTCCCGTGCATAACACGGGTTTTACGCTTGTTTTTACAGAAACTAAAATAAGGTACTTCCCTCTCTTTCAATATTTTCGCTATTCAATTAGAATTACTTAAAACTTTTTGGCATTCTCTCGCTTTCTCTAGAGGAAGTGTTGGTATTTATTCCTATCTAGAGATCGAGTCCATGCAAGTTTGTGATCGATGGTTGATTTATTTATTTATTCAGTTTCTGTGTTTTACAGTATCTGTTAGTGCAAGAACAACGATATCTCTTATTTGGATTACTGCTTTTTTCATTGTAGAAACTCAATTTTTTTAATCAATCAATTATGATTTTCGTATCAATAGTTTGTTGATGTTATTTTATGGTGTTTTTTCGCCCGTAGTTGGTAGGCTTTATTAAATCATGGGAAAAGCGGCGGTAGTGTGGTAATGTATGATTTTATTACGTGCAGTCCGGGACAAAATTAACAATACAGTGCATAAATATAGAAAAACATGAATAGTTTAATATGATGTACATTTATTTCCATTATTCTTTATTGGTCAAAGTAGTACTAGTATGTTTCTTGCCATGTAAAAGATATCCGATACACATACGATCAAACAAAAAGCCGGAAGCTTTTGTGTTTGTTGTTTTGTCAAAGTTCGACGTGCACAAGTATCATGTGTGCCCTGGCTTCTAGTTTCTAAGAAAATCGCGATGCAAAAAAGAACATTTTGTGGGAGGAGATCGTTTTAAACTGATTGTTAAGACACTTTTTTCATGCTAAAATAGAAACAATACAGAACATCTTGATGATTCTGACTTGTTCACTGACTTCGCTCACCCGAAGAGACACAAAACAGATTCTTTTAGGGAAATGATTTTCATTCCCCCAAATCATTAACCGCACAATTTAGGGGATGCGGTTAACAATTTAGGGGATGCGAAAATCACTTTTCTTCTTTTAAAGAATATAATGCCAAATAACAATCACAATTTGTACGTTGACGTGCTTACCAAGAAGGAAGTAATAAAACTGAAATTATCGTCATCAAACAAGGTAATAGTTTTTTTTTTTTTTTTTTTTTGTCAAAATGATAACAATTTATTGATAACATCACTCAAAATACATAAAAAAAGATGGTGATCTCGCCCTAAAGAGCTCAAGAACCAAAAAGTCTGGCTTCCCAAGTCTTTATACCAGTCCCTCGCAGTCCACGTCTCGCCAATTCATCAGCTACCGCGTTCGCGCCTCGCCTAACGAACCGGAACTCACAACTTCGAAAACCTTGCGCAGCCCTTCTAATGTCTTCTACTATGACTTCCACCACAGCCGGGCATTGCTTCTTCTCTTTTCCAAAATTCCCACAACCTGTTGCGAATCCCCTTCAAGTGAAATATTTTCCAGCCCCAATATTTCGGTGAATTCCAACGCTGCTCACCACGCCTCTGCTTCCGGACACAACACCGAATGAGTTGATCTAGCCGCCCCAAACTGTCCCATACAGTCACTAGGAAAATGATGTGCGTACGCTACACTTGGGTACCCCAAGTGTACACCAGCCCATCTCAATCGTCCAAAAGCGTTTTGGACATTCCAGATTTTAAACAAACTATTCGCGCGAATAGTTTGTAAAAAATCTGGGAACGTCCAAAACGCTTTTGGACGGTTGAGATGGGCTAGTGTGCACTTGGGGTACCCAAGTGTGGTGTACCCATAGACCGGTTTTTTGGTTGCAGTCACTAACCACCATCCCAGCCTAACCAAAATTCCAAAATTCACCCCTTGCATCCAAGCTACATCTACATTAATTTTTAAATTCCCTTGGGCTGGACATGACCATGTATCTTCAACTCTTACTAACATGTTGTGGTTCAATCAAATTTCCATTAAAAATGTTCGTTTCAGCACTTTCAGATGCTCCAAATAGATACATCGCCAACGCAACCATCTTGCTGCCTTCGTCCACATCTTTCCATCTATCAATCAGATTGTCAAACCACGCAAGAATTGATGCGTGGTTTTAGGATGCAATTATTGCATAATGCTGTGTTTTTAGGATGACAAGTATACAAGCGTGTTTGAACATCACTGAATGTGCTTAACAAATTGTGTATTGTGTGTTTCGCTTTAGTATTCTTATTCTTTTGGTGCCGGTCAATTAGATCAAAGTAGTCCTCTGTTATGGAAGATCTAGTATTTTCTGTCAGAAATAAGTATCTTCGGGTGCGTTGTCCGTTTTTCCAAAAAACTCTCATATCTTTGAGCCAGGGAATGGTAACCCCTATAAGCTAACATCAAACTGCATGTGTTTAGTATCCAACACAAACTATTTAGGCAAAATAGTGGGGGAACCTAAGTCATAGCCCACGCATGAATGTGTGAGCATGAAAACATCTTTCAGAAGCATATGAAACTACAAAAATTCGTGCGAAGCAAGGATTGGGAACGAGAGCGATGGGTTTTGCTTAAGGATTATACGTTTAAGGTGGTGAATCGTGAAGTGGAAATGAAATAAAAACTTAACTAAGATCAGGATCTGGATGGGATACTGGAGCAAGATGGCACAAGGAAAAAGGAAACTAAATTCGGCATCCTCCTACATGAATGAACAAAGTAAGTCGACCATATGCATCAAACATCAAAACAACAGGTAAGCACATTGAGACTACCATCAAACATAGTGCACTGATCTCAGATTACATGAATCCCCCAACAAAATGAAAGGTATTATATTGCACAAGGACGGACCCATCTCACGTTACGTTAATCACCCCGTAAATGGACAGGCATTGTATTTCATCAATACTAAGTATACATTTCCAAGATGCAGGAAATACTGACTGGTCACGATTAGGAAATCAAATTTCAACAAACTGTTTGGTGTAATTGAGAAACCACTTCAATGTGTTTCTTAAACTTAAATTGACAAAATCAAATGTGTCATTCAAGACAATATTCGGAGGCAACCAAATTCCATTATGCTTAAGAAAACCAAGTAGATTTGTTGTTTCTTGACAAACAAAAGTGACAGTCAGTAGTATGATTAAGACCACATTTGGAGGTAAGCAAGCCCCACTATTGAAGAAAAGCTACACAAAATACCGAAACATTCTCATAAGCAGGGAAATCCAACCTTTCCCTCCTCTCTCTATCATTGCGTGCATAAATTGCATTAGAAGACTGTGAAGGAGACCTATTAGAAGCTAAACATAAAAACTGATTTACCTTCTATAAGCTGTATTGCAAATGGCAGCAACACCCTAAAAGACTTCACGAGCCATTTGTGCAGCATGAAGAAAACCCATACTTGAATTTTATCTCACTCAACATGCCCATCATGCTCATCGTGTCTCTTGACTGAAACCAAGCTCTCAGTGTATGGAAGAACTTCTGTGTATGGTGGAGGAAAATGAGCATCTACTTGATACTCCTTTCCCTCTCGAGTATTAAGGTCACATGACATCGTCAGCCTACAATTTCTTCTCACAAGGAGCTCACCATTTTGCCGAAATCCCAATGCCCAGTGGTAGTGGAGTTCCTGGAATGGACCGATAGTGAACTTTTTAGTCCAGGACACCTCAACGTCCTTTTCATTCATTACCCATATGTCAAAGCACCTTTCTAACTGCCTATTAATAACCAAGGCAAGAGAATCTTTCAAAATGCAGAGTTTCATACCGGTCTGCTGGTAAGGAGCCATGAACAAGCAAACTTCCGGGACGGGCAATTCTTTAAACACCTCATCAGTCATACTAAAATCCAGAATCGCCGCAGGACCACCATCGCGACGGTTGGCGTAACAGTAAAAATCCCCATTCCATGATGCAGATAAATGATGGCTACATAGGAAACCGGACTTGACAGGGGACTCGGTATCAACTTCCCTCCAAGAATCTGTACGCATGTTGTATATTTCTACTTTTTCATCAAAGCCCTTAATGTTAAAATTTCTACTCTTCACGGCGAATCTAACCACTTTATAATCATTTTGCAACGGATCAAACCCAAATCCCAAATTGCAAAAGTGGTCATTGTTGTAAGGTTGAGGAATTACCCTGAATTCTTTAATTGAAGGGTTGCATAGAACAATGGTGGAGTCCAAAGCCCATGCGGCGGTGGTGAGACAAACAACGCCGTTACAAGGACCCAAGATTTGCAGATGACGTTTCATATCTAGACCAGTGGGAGATAAAACAATATCGTGAACTGGGTTTTCGTAGGGGACAAAGGTCAGGGCCACGCCGCCATAGAGGCAGTGGGTGGCAGTCGGTGTTTTGAACAATCGCGTAACGAGGAGGCAGTCGGTGTTTTGGGTGGCAGCGATGGAGGCGGAGCGATCGTGGTGGAGGTAAATAAAGGTAGGTTTCTGGATGATGGCATACCAGTTTTTGCAGACGGACTTGAATTGAAGCAAGGATTTCACTGGAAGCCGACACAGAATCTCCATGAGCAGATCTTCAGAGAGCTTTTCGATCGCCATTTTGATTTGATGGTGCGACTGAATAGCAATCTCAGTGATCGTATTTTAGGGCTTCTATCCCCTCTCGTTTGCCAAATGCTACTGGGATAGCCGGCCCCTTTTGCGGATCACATAACGAACATTTTTCGAATGGAACATGATCCTCTGGTCTTGGTTTTTGACAGGCTGGTCTTGTTCATCACATTTTGGCCGTCTTTGTTGGGCACGTTTTAAGGATTAATCGTTCATATTTTTAAACTTGTTAATAATGTGGTACACACCAAAATTAACCTCGATTAGACAAACTTTGATAAGGTTTATGATCACACATGTATATAGAAAAATGGGTACAAATGGATTATATTTTATGGGAAACTACCTATAAGTCGTGTTTTGAGAGTTTTAACTTTTAATTTATTCTAATATCGAAAGGGAGGACTCCAATTTCGCGTCTCTTTTTATAAAGTCCTGTCACAAAGTGTCTTCAAATTTGTCCCCCATAGACAAATGTTTTTTCCTGTTTCTGTAGCACCCCAAAAATACAGTAACTGCTTGGACGAAATTGTAAAACACATCAAACCAACTGCCATCACCCCCACATTCCCCACAAATTTCTTCTTTACATTAAAACTTAGCACTTTCAAGTCTGCCTGCCATGCGTGTCTTTAGGGATGGGCATGGGGACGGATCGGGGCCGGAGACTACTATCTCCACCCCCAATCCCCAAACCCCTTACTCATATTCATCCCATATCCAATCTCCAACGGGGATTTATTTTTATCCTCCATCCCCGCTCCAAACGGGGAACGGGGATCCCCACGGGGATTTCGGGGATCCAATAATTTTCCCTAGAGTAACAAGTAAATAGTTATAGAAGCCCAATTACAAATCATGTTCCCTAAAATCAAGTGTGAATTCCGAACAAAATAACAGGCAGCCCAACATATAACATTGTGAATTCCGAACTCCCACCAGTTGGAAAACATCATTAGAAGGCCATGTTTTCCATTATGTTTACATTCTCAAAACCCTCCAATTTTTTTAAAATGAGATGTCCGCGAAGATGGAAACTAAATGGGCCACATCTATTGATATGTACTTTGACTTGTTTCTATTGGCTTTTACTTGATGGAATTAATTAGGTTCCAGTCACAGGAAAATATATACCTAAGCGAAAAAAAAAAAAAATCATTAGAAAAACATGTTTCTAATGATTGAGAAATACATGTCACGCTAAAACTCATTCCACTTGCTAAAGGCATATATTTGACGAAAAAATACAGTGAGACCCCAAAGTTTCATAATTCATAAATAGACCCCTATATTTCGGGGATTCGGGGACGGGGCAGATCGGGGACGGGGCGGGGACGGAGCGGGGAACGGATTCGGAGCGGATTCAGGGCGGGGACATGCCTATCTCCACCCCCTATCCAATCCCCAAACATTTTCAAAAAAAATCCCCATATCCTATCCAATCTCCAAACAGATCTCCATATTGCCGATCCGTTCGGATCGGGATCGGGATCGGATTCGGACGGGGCGGAATGTCGGATCCGGGTGCTAGAAATCAGCCTTTGAAAATTACCCTGAAAATCGCTCAAAACGATATCGTTTTGGGTGATTACCACTAAGTCCACTTTTGAGAAAATAATTTTCACTGGGTCAAGTTTTTTTTTTTTTTTTTTTCAAAGTGCTTAAATTCAAAGTGACTATAACCTAAACCCAAAGTGTCTAAACTCTCAAACTGTATGAAAGTACCTAAATTTCTCAAATCCAATGAAAATGTCTAAACCCCTAAACTGCCTAAACCTCTAAACCCTATGAAAATGCCTAAACCCCAAAATTCATGAAAGTATCTAAAGTTCTAAAACCTTAGGAAACCAAAATTCATGAAAGTTCTAAAATAAAAAAATAAAAAAATTGACTCAGGAAAAATGCACGTGGTTGTTTCGGTTTTCAAAAAAAAAAAAAAAACTTGTCCTGGTGGTAATTAAGTTTCAATTGTTGATCTACTGGGAATTACGTTTCCAAAAAAACCCTATCTCTTATGTTCATAGGACTCAAAACGGCGTAGTTTTGAGTGATTTTTTTGTTGTTGTCCCTTTTGGCGTCCAAAACAACGTCGTTTTGGGTGATTTTCATGGTGATTTCCAGGGGCTGATTTCTAGCATCTCCGAATCCTGAAGGTACGTATGAAAATGGCCCATACTGATTGTGTGGAACTCGAAGCAACAGAGAAAATTACTCCATCCGTCATCCAATTGAGGTCTTCCACTCTTTCTCCCTATTAAATTCATTCACATGCTCCCACAATTACACTCCAGACAACGAATTCCATTTTTAAATTGGGTTTTGTATGGCTCCCTCTTTCCCTCTGTCAGTGCTTTTGCATGTTTGATTTACTATAACTAGAACTATGGTTGTGTTTGGATGACCGGGATTTTGAGTAGGAATAGAAATATGATTAACGAGAATTAAATTCTTGGGAATTTTTTTGAGTAGGAATAGGAATATGAATACTGGGAAAATAATTCCTAGGAATTTGATACATGGAGGAATGACATTTCGGTGTTTGGATTAATTCAGTAATCTTACACGAGAAACAATTATTTTGAAAATTTATTAAGGTCAATATTTCTTTTTCTTAATGAATGAGTCAGGAATCTGAGATTTTCATGAAGTAAGGGAGGGATCAGATTCCCACTCAGTCTAGGAATATTCAACCAGGAATCACATTCCTATTTCTGTCTCTGCCAAATGTTGGAATAAAAAAAGCCTGATATCACATTCTTGTTCCTATTTGTTCCAAACGTTGGAATCATGGGTAGAAGATATTGTAGGGTAGGTTCTTGGTATGAGTCAAAAGTAGAATTAACTTGGAGAGACAAACAATAACTAACGATTGAACAGGAATAAGAGAGTGTGCAAAAGGGTAAATGATTAAGCCAAATATACAGAAAGAGAAGGCAGCAGTGTTCAGCTCATTCCCATTTGGATCATCATCGTCCTCGAATCACAGTTCTAGAAGAAAGATGGGCTTGCGAGCACTAGCAAGAACAATATTCTTGATTCCAGGGCTCTGAGTCTCTCTCTCTAGGATTTCCGTGCTCTAAGGATGAATCAATCTCTCTGGAACTTGTGAAGGAATGCCTCATATTTATAGGGATCTGTACCCAATCATTGGACTGCAGACATTTCCCCAATAACATGATGACACGTGCTCTCTCCGTATACCTGGGCGATGTGGGTGATGTCACTGGCCGTTAAGAAGCTTCCTTTAGGTCGTTCCAGTGCATCGTTTTCCCTCGCGGCGACCCTTAATCCCTTAAAGCCACCAAGCCACTTGTTTCCCCCCTATTCCCGCGGTGCTGGGCATGGTCGCGAGCCCTTTGGCTCGCGCCAAGACCTAACTCGAGCTCGTATCGACTTCCCTACCCCTGCCTTTTGGTCAGGTACAGTCGCGAGCTTAATTCGCGTGAGCATTCACTCTTCCCCGTCGCGTCAATCCTCTTCGCTGAGGATCTCGCGAGGGGTGAACTTCCTTTTAGTAGTGTTTCCCTTATACAGGGCATCCCTTGCTTAGGGTATCTTCAATTCTGTTATGCTCTTCTTCGAGGTCGTCTTCTCCACGGTGGGGCTCCATCCTAGTCATCATTAATCGTTGACTAATGACGTGTCTGTTGAGTTTTTACGAACCACGTGGCTAGCTGTTATAGGTTGGTCAACTGCCTCGTCACCCTACGCGCTGATCTTTCCTACAGATATCACATTCGGATTCTCTTTTGAAATTACTGTCATCCAAACACAGCCTAAAGGATATTACGTGAATCATAATTAGTGAAGTAATTGAGAGTTCTTTTACCTTTTTAGTCAAAAGTCCCGGATTCAAATAATCTATTAAAAGAAACGGCAAACGTAATTGAATTAGAAAATAAATTGCTATCTGTAATGTTTGTATATTAATTTTTCCCACTTTAATTTTTACCTTATGTGTGATTACATATTTTTTTCCTGCGTTCTTATCCATAGAGGCCGGGGCACACGTGATACATGTGTAAGTCGAACTTTGATAAATAAAAGTATGCGCAAAAGCATTCGATTTATCGTTTGATCTTGTGTGCACTATATTACTTGGCCATTTATTTAAAAGCTTAATTCTTTTGGTTAGTAGACTCGGCACTAGTATTCTTAATTTTTTTTATTTAACAAGTATGCAACCAAATAAGATTTTGCCCCTTTTTTTTTATAAGGTGGACCGATATTCTGAATTTTTTTGGTTGGTAGACTCGGCATCGGTATTCTCACTTTTTTGTTTTAGAAGTTCGCAACAAAATTAAACTTTGTGTTTTTTTTTTCTCCAACTCATTTTTAGATACTTAAACAAATTGAACGAAGGGAGCCACCATCATTTTGGACATTTTTTTTCCCGACTTGCATACTCGGTCAAACATAAGTCGGTAGCTACAACACTCCAAGCAAAAATTGAAGGCAAACACAAATATGCCGGATGCTTTTGTATATATTTTCTTTTGTCAAAATTTAACTTGCACACGCAGCGCGTGTACCCCGGCCAGTAGTGATCTAGGCTACCAAATGGGTCCTAATTAAAGTTCAAAAAGTCTAGGTGCCCAGAAAGGGCACCCGAAATTTACCCAAAGTCTAGGTGTGTTTTCTCGACACATAGAAGTGCTAGATTGCTAATTGGAAGTTTGGCTAAAAAAGCCAACTTAACTTATTTTTTTGTTTTTATTTGATTTTTTTTTTGCGTTTATTAGTTTTGCTTCAATTTTTTGAGTATTATTGGTTCGTCTCGGCGAGAGGAATCAAAAAAGGTAAAAGATTATGACTAGAACTCTCAATTTTTTGAATAATATCGAAAAAAGTGTAAAAAATTGTCTTTTTGACTTATTTTTGTCTTTATTAAAAAAAAATTATGATTCGATCATAATTTTTTACTCTTTTGATTTCTATCGCTGAGACGAACCAATAATACACAAAAAGTTGATTCAAAACTAATAATACGAAAAAAATTCAAATATAGATAAAAAAAAATAAGCCAAAACAGGTTTAACTAACTTTTTAGGCCAAATAGATAAAAAAAAATTCAAATATAGATAAAAAAAAAAATTCAACTAACTTTTTAGGCTAAAACAGGTTTAATTAAAATTCCGCAAGTGTTTGATGGGCGTTGGTATGCCACACACTGTTGTATGCCGAACACTACTGATGAGGTAGTTGCCGCCAGACGCCAGTGGGGCTTTCTCAATTCTCCTCTCTCATGGCATAAAACACAAGTGATTTGTTCGCGTATGACAAGAGGGGGGGAGAGAGAGAGAGAGAGAGAGAGAGAGAGAAATCGACAGCGTCAATTCCGTGCACCATCAAATCAAATGGAGATCGAAAACTTATCCGAAGATTTGCTCATGGAGATTCTGTGTAGGGTTCCTGTGAAAACTCTGCTTCAATTCAAGTCAGTCTGCAAAAACTGGTATTCTCTCATCCAAAACCCTGACTTTATTTACCTCCACCGCGATCGCGCCGCCTCTGTTGCCGCTGATGAAAACACCGATTGCCTCCTCGTTAAGCGATTCCTCAACGGCGGCGAGGGCGGCGTCGCCTTGTCCTTTGTCCCCAACCATACCCCCGTTGAAGATATTGATATATCTTTCACTGGTCTAGATATTAAACAGCTACAGATCTTGGGTCCTTGTAACGGGGTCGTTTGTCTCACCAGATTCGGTTTTAATTCCCCCATCGTGCTTTGCAACCCTTCAATGAAAGAATTTAGGGTACTTCCTCAGCCTTCTTACAAACATGACCATATGAGCAATTTGGGATTTGGGTTTGATCCCTTTACAGATGATTATAAATTGGTTAGATTTGGCATGATGAGTACAGGTTTAGCCTACAATGGCATTCTTGATGAAGCGGTTGAAATGTATGACATGAGTACAGATTCTTGGAGGACAGTTGACGTGGAGTCCCCTGCCAAGTCTGGTTTCCATTGTTCTTATAATTCGTATGTATTGTGGAACGGGGATTATTTCTGGTACGCCTACCATCAATATGATGGTTGTCATGTGATTATGGCCTTTAATATGTCCGACGAGGAGTTTGAAGAGATGCCTGTTCCAGAAGTTTGCTTGTCAGACCAGAATGGTGAAAGGAAACTTTTTGTTTTGAATGATTCCCTTGCCATGGTTATTTATCCGAAGTGGTGGGCAAACCCATTTGTGCTTCCAGATGAGGAGTTTTTTATGGATAAGTCCTTTGACATATGGGTAATGAATGAAGAGGATGATGAAGTGTCATGGACTAAAATGTTCACTATCGGACCCTTGCAGGGACTTGATTGGGCATGGGGATTTCGGCTAAATGGTGAGTTCCTTCTGGAGAGCAGCTATGGACAGATGATGTCGTACAACATTTATACTCAAGAAAGGAAGGAGTATCAAGTCCATGACCAATTACGAGGTCATCCTCCACCACCAAATTTACAAGTTCTTCTATACTCGGAGAGCTTGGTATCAGTCAAGAGAAGAGCATGATGGACTTGCTAAGTCATAGAGATAACTCCATTATGGGCTTTTGTAAACCTCAGGAAGTATGTTTTGTGTGCACAATAGGCTCGTGTGTCCTCCAGGTGGTTGCTGCCATTTGGTATACTGCTAAAGAAGGATTCCAGAAGAAGGTAAGTGAGTGGTTCCAATCAGCTTCTTAGAAGTCTCCTTAACAATCTTCTATTGCAATTTCTTCCAGTATGCAAATAGGTGCTGAGGAGGTAAACATTCAAGTTTTATTGCTCGGACGATAGAGAGCCATGTTTATCATCTTGTATCTTGAGTTTGCTTGTGTTTTCTTCAATACATTTTGCATTATGGGATTTGCTTGCCTCCAAAGATGGTCTAAACCATACGCTTTTTACTTGGTCACTCTAATGGAGTTTGGTTGCCTCCAAATTCTAACTGTCACGCTGATTTTAAGTTACTCATTAAAATGGTTTTTGAACCACAGCAAACAATATTTACTGTGACAATCTTATGAAATTTAATTTCACATCTCCTATGGGGAGTGGATCACTGAGAGAACTTGTATTCTAGGTTGAGATGGGTTACCAAGCAAGGTATTAATTGAGGAATTCTCCACCTATTTTAGTCCTTTTCTGTCTGAGGTTTGTAGCAAATCGGTCATGATATGCCCAAGATGAGCAGTTATATGGAAAGAAACAAGGGCAATCTCTATTAACTAGAACTCTTATTGGATTCGCACCATTCCATTCATCTAATATTGCGACGTCCTACATAAAAGAAATCCATTGCTGGGGGCATCATGTAAGCTTCTTGCTGGGGGCATCATGAAAAGCTTCATGGTGAACTCTCTTGTTTCCATTTATCACAGTAGTATTTTTTATTTGGATGCTCCATTTGTTCCTTCTCACAGGTGGCATCCCCTTGATGCCTTTTCACTAAATCTTTTTGACTTGTCTGAAAAAAAAATCCGTTCCTAATAATCCAAATTTACCTTTTTTACGTAGCAGGTTTTCTTTTTCTTTGGTGTTTTGGGATTCATTTAACCTGCGTTTGGTGTTCCATTGCAGTTCTTGTGCAATATAATGTCTGTCATTTTATTGGGGGATTCATGCAATATGAGCTTGTTGCACTACTATTGTTTAATTGTAGTCATCGGGCTATATAATACCCGGGTTTTTTTTTTTTTTTATAACTTAAATGCATATGTTCGACTTGCCATTCATGCAGGAATTTTTGTTTTTTTTTTTTGCCTGTATGTCTTCTTCCCTATATATTATACTCCCTCCGTCCCTTTTTAAATGTGTTGTTTCGTAAATCCAACTTATTAAAAAAACATCATCATTACACCTTTCACATCAACTTTTTCACTTTCAACATCAACTTTTACCTCCACTTTCCAAAATTATCTTTCACCCTTACCCACTAACTTTTTACCCACTAACTTTTTAAAAGGGCAAAATGATAATGATACAAACTTTTACCCATTAATTTTTCAAAACACACACTTATTAAGGGACAGCCCAAAATGGAAATGTCAACACTTAAAAAGGGACGGAGGGAGTATATACTTATGCAACATTCAATTGATGGAGTCCAAAAGCTTTGAGCTGATGGTTTAGGGTTTGGTGTTCATGCAATTCCTGTTTCATATGTCACTTCCATGAGTTCTTTCAGATTAAAGGGTCTAGAAATGTTAAGCACACAAGAAAACAGAAAAAAAACGTATACCCCAAAACACCTTTTACACTTTTCAATACATTTACAACTACTTTTGCACACTTTTCACATATTTCAATATAATTTTTTAACCTTAACATGTGCCTATTGAGTAGTACATTTTAGCATTTTCCTGTTTCTTTCAACATGGTCTCAAGCAGGCATATTATGGAGATATTTATATGATTGTCGATACTTTCCTTTTGGACCCAAACAGCATCCTTTTGACATTTTACGCGCTTTATTTGTCTTATGATGCACCGACACGTGTCACTATGCCAGAGATCCCGTACGCGTGTCCAATTAGTTTGGTTTTTACATAAGTTGTTGATGTTCTTGTCTTGTAGCTCACGAAGACAGCCATTAGTTGAGTTTGTTGATTTGTTTGTTTTTTTCCCAAACAAAGATCATCCCATTCATAACATAGTACAACACAAAGTTGTACAGTTCTTACAAGATACAAAATATACCAAAGCAAACAAAAGCAAGCAGCAAATAAGACAGCCCCAAGACAAGACAATAAGGCTACATCCCACTAAGACTCAAAAAACTAACCAACCAAGCGATCCCTCAATGCCAATATCAAAAGCTACAAAACAATGTTGAAAATTGTGCTAACATTATTAATTTAATTAAGTAGATTCACACATAGTTTGGTAAATGTATGAAGTCCAAGAGTCTTTTGTAAAGTTCAAGAGTCATTAGTAATGTTCATGAGTGTAGTCTAAGGGTCATTCATCAATCTATTTATTATCTAGGTTTGCGTATTTGACTAGGAACATGATAGGAGAGTCCTACTATAAATAATAAGTGTTTGAGAATCCATGTATCCATGTTTGAGTACAAAGCTACTGGTGGTTTTTAGGAGCTTTGTATGGCCTTAGGGTCGTAAATCTCAGCGGTTTTGCTATTTTTAGTTATCCTCCAATTACATGATGGGTTATGTATACTTATCCCGTGTTCGCCCACCATATTCCGCAAAGATCCCAAAATAACAATGTTTGTTATTTTTCAAATTGGTATCAGAGCTTCCATTTTTTTCCAGTTGGTATCAGAACTCGTGGCATACGATTTGGGCGGACTCACACCGTTTTTGTGGGCTAGCATGGATACTCCCCACAATAATAATCTACACCGATCAAAAAAATCAACTTAATTGAATATTGATAAGTTTTTTTTTTGAGAATTCGTAAGGTGATCTACTCAGTTTTTCACTATGAATTCTGGAAAATTCTTCCACAAAAATCAACTCAATCGAACATATGTAAAAGGTTTTTTAGAATATGTAGGGAGAACTACTAAGTTTCGCACACAAAAAAAACGCTTACCGGTTTTCAATTGAGTTAATTTTTTTTATAGCAGTTATTAATAAATTTATTTTTATAAAAATAATCAGTACGAATAATACTCATTTTTTCTCGACCACCCAACAAAAATATACATTGTTAAAACGACACCCTAATTCTTCCCACACCCGCCTCCTTTCCCCGAGTCTGGGATGCCCATACACCAAACATAAAACCCACTCCAAGCCCCGCTCATCCACCACCAAGAAAATGATAAAATTACAACACTTATAAATTAGAGATAATTTATTAAGACAACATTTTGTAATGTTATTTAGTCTAATATAATGGTTATGTTTTTGGTTAAAAAATAAATAAAAAAATAATTTGTCTTTACATTAGGTAGGCAACACAACGGATGTGGGGGGCCTATCGACGGCTGCTGTGAGTGAGGACGACGGGCATTGCTAACCCTATCTAGGTCATTAATCTCGTTAAATAAAGACTGTGATTTCACCTTGCCCCAAACAGATCTTGACCATTCATTACCCGATCAGATCACA
This sequence comes from Vaccinium myrtillus, assembly GCA_016920895.1. Taxonomy (NCBI): domain Eukaryota; kingdom Viridiplantae; phylum Streptophyta; class Magnoliopsida; order Ericales; family Ericaceae; genus Vaccinium; species Vaccinium myrtillus. The sequence continues at coordinate 17,015,930 of CM029274.1, forward strand.
TCCGCTGATAGTCGAGATGGATGGCTCGGAGGATGATGGTGGCAACACCTGTTGTCCCCGACCTCACATCTGGCTCCCCGCTTCTGCAACGCATGTAGAAAGAGTGCAAATTTGTTGACGCTCACCTAATGATTAACAAAATTCTCACTCTGATTGGTGAGAAAAGTATGAAGTCCTTTTTTTTAGTGATATCATGATTACCAAAAATTTATGTGTTCACCACCAAGTGAAACGCTCAATAATTACTCTACATAGATACAGGGGCAAGAAACAAATGCAAAACGCGTGAAACGGATAGGGTAGACTGGGTAGTTGCCGACAGTGGGTCAACTGAAGTGTTCTGTTCTCATAGCTCAAGACTCAAGAGGGGAGGGAGAAAACAATCGACTGATTCAATTCATCGCGCCATCAAATCAAATCAAATCAAATGGAGATGGAAAAGCTATCAGAAGAATTGCTCATCGAGATTCTGTTGAGACTTCCGGTGAAAACCTTGCTTCAACTCAAGTCGGTCTGCAAAAACTGGTATGATCTCATCCACAGCCCCTACTTTATTTACCCCCACCACGATCGCGCCGCCTCTATCGCCGCTGCCGAGAACACCGACCGCCTCCTCGTTAAGCGATTTGTCGACGGCGGCGAGGGCAGCTTCACCTTGTCCTTTGTCCCCAACGAAACCCCAGTTGAGGATATAGATATATCTTTCACCGGTATAGATACTAACTATCTGCAACTCGTGGGGTCTTGTAACGGCGTCGTTTGTCTCACCAGATTCCGTTTAAACACCACCATTGTGCTGTGGAACCCTTCCATGAAAGAATTTAGGGTACTTCCTCAGCCCTCTTACAAAATTGACCACATAAGCAATTTGGGATTTGGGTATGATCCCGAGACAGATAACTATAAGGTTGTTAGATTCGGCATGGTGAGTACCGATGTATTTGTTAGGGGCATGGATGATGCGATTGAAATGTATGATTTGAGAACAGATTCTTGGAGGGTAGTTGACGCGGAGTCCCCTGTCAACTCCGGTTTCCGTTGTTCGTATGATTATGTATTGTGGAATGGGGATTTTTTCTGGTACGCCTGCCATAAGCATGGTCATGGTGCAGTGATTATGGCATTTAGAATGTCCAATGAGGTGTTCGAAGAGATTCCCATCGAAGGAGTTCCTTTGTCGGACGAGATCGGTGGAACTAAACTTTTCGTTTTGAACGATTCCCTTGCCATGGTTATTTATCCGCCGCAGTGGTCAAATCCATTTCTGTTTCCACCTGAGGAGTTTGTGATCATGAAGTCGTTTGACATATGGGTAATGAGCGAAGATGATGTTGAGTTGTCGTGGACTAAAAAGTTCACAATTGGACCGTCGCAGGGACTCGACTGGCCATTGGGGTTTCGGCTAAATGGTGAGTTCCTTTTGGAGAGCAGCTATGGACAGATGATGTCGTACAACCTTTATACTCAGGAAAGAAAGGAGTATCAAGTCCATGACCATGTTCGAGGTCATGATCCTCCACCACCAAATTTACAAGTTCTTCTATACACGGAGAGCTTGGTTTCAGTCAAGAGATGAGCATGATAGACTCCTGGAATCATAGAGATAACTCTATGATGTGCTTTTCTAGACCTCGAGTTGTTATGAGTCTTAGAGATAACTCCATTATGGGATTTAGGTGGTTGCTGCTATTTTCAATACTGCTAAAGGAAGGAGGTGGTAATGAGTGGTTCCAGAAGAAGCTAAGTGCATGGTTCCAATCAGCTTCTCAAATATTCTCTGGCAATTTCTTATACTAGTAAGCAATTGGTTCAGAGGAGGGAAAGGTTTGATTTTCATTGCTTGGACAATGGAAAACCATGTTTGGTATCTTGTGCCTTTAGTTTGCCTACAAATGTGGTCTTAATAATTTCATTACAGTGATTAGTGTTTTATTTATGCTAGGTTTTCATTTTCTTTTTTAGGATCCCTGTGATGGTTGTCATTTGATTTGGGGATTCATGTAATATGAGATTGTTAGATTGTGTATGATGGTTGTCGTTGTACTATGTAGTACCTGTCTTTTTAAAGTTTGATGCATATGTTCGACTTGCCATGTCCATTCATGTATGATGTAGGAGGATGCCAAAGACAGATTTCTTTTTCCTGTATGTCTTCATTCCTCTTCATGATATAATTATGCAGAATACAATTGGTGGAGTACCAAAGGCATCGAGCGGATGGTTCAGGAACTTTTGGCGCTTGGATACAATTCAGGTTTCGTAGGTGACCCCTTTCGGATTAAACAGGTTGGGAGGCAAAATACTGTAAAATTGTGCAGTTATTTTATAGTATATCCTAAACGTAGTTGCTAGAAAATGCAAATACAATGAAATTTCTTCACCATAGATGTGTCCTTTTCTGTTTTCCCCCTCTGAAATTGATTTTGTGTTATTTCAGTTGCTTGGGTATTTGGCGTTGAAGTGATTTCGGCCATGAAAATTGGAAGCCCATAGAAGCAATTTTCTGGTCTTGTTTTTAGAACATGTTGATTATGTTGGTAGTTTCACCCAGCAAGTTAGTAGCCTAGTGGCTAAGGTGTTAGGGTGAAAGTCACCCTAGGACACAGTAGGGAGTTCGAGCCGTGCTTGCGGAGTATTTCCTGTGAACCAGATGCTGTGTGGAGGGCGCTTGGTCCACTCTTGCACTTTGGTGAGGTTTTAGTGACCGGCTAGCCCCTCCAGAAAATAACCATCTGATATTTTTGCTTCTTTTGGTTGAGCCATTTGTTGGCAATGCTGGAATCTGTCTATTCAACCAAATAGATTAGTCTCAGATTGGAGGAAAATTGCACCTGATCCCAAGGAAGATTCATCCAGTTTTGTCCATATGGTTGTGGTGGTGAGTTTTCTTCGCAGATGGGTTTTCGAGTGTCGTGTTTGCCAAATTGGCAAATTTTTTAGTTGTGTTAGTTTTATGGGAGAGCAAAAGTCGAGAGTGGCGTTGGAACCAATAGGTGAAAAAGTGAATAGGCAAATAAAAGAGTGTGCTTTATTTAGTGTTAGAGATGCTCTATACACCACAATATACATGTAATTTTGGGAGGGGAATGGTTCTTGTCCAAAATAAATAAATATTGAACCATAGTACTCCAATAAGTAGTTTTTCCAGATTTTTCGCCTGAAGTATGTACTTGCAGCCATGGTTTTTTCTTTTTTTTATTAACCTGGTGTCTAGGCCAGTTTGCGCACCTTGACGAATTTTAGCATGAAGTCAACAACTGGGAAAATCTCCTGGAACTCCAAGATTTAGAATGGCTGGCTTCCTCGGGAATGAAACATGTGATTTTATGAAGGAGCACTTATTGTTTTCACACAACTATTTGGCTAAACCCTTGGAGATTTATAGGCTATAAACTTACATACGACTTTGCCAAAAATTCTCTTACTATGGATCCACCCATTTTATGAAGAATAAGAGATAAGCAAATTACCCCAAATATCCATACTTCTAAATTGTATTAATGTCAGTTTTTCTTAAGAGAAAATAAAAAATAAAAACTTGTGTTTATGTGCCCTAAAGTTCTAAAATAAAACGTGTGGAATATAAAAGTGACAGAATATGAAATTTGGCCAAGCAACTAAAATCATGTTTGCTAGTACTAACTTTTTCATACATACATCTTTTATTATATTGTTGTCATTAATGAATGTTATAGTTTTGGGCTCCTCTTTAATTACAAATTTATACTACTAGTTAATACTGCATATCAACAACACATAAGACTCCGTTTGCTATCACTTATAAGTTACAACTCTGAATTATCCGTATTTTGATTACTCCCTCCGTTACTTTTTCATTGTGTAGCTTTGTAATTCTAATTTATTAAGCATCCCTTATAAGTTATCCATAATTGAAAAAACTTAAAATCAGTTAAAATGCGCGAGGAGCGCCATGGATGCGATAAGTGGCATAAATTAATTGGATTGTCATGTAGGATTTTTAGTGAAGCAGGTGACCTAATTTGATCACATTTTCTAAATCTTTGTTTCTTGAATTTTGAATTATAAATCTTACTTTTTCCTAAATCTTCCTACTTTCCATAGTAAAATGCGAGAGCTTTCCAATTATTTCTATTATATACGTCTAACAATATATGAAAATTCTTATAGGATCTTCCAATTACAGTAGATCTATATGAAACTACCATATATTGTTCCAAGATTTACGCTAAAACGTTCGATATCCTATATATCTTTTCGAATTTCAAGATTATAAATCTTGCTCAATCTAGTCTTTGAAATCTCTTATCTATATTTCTATTTATGCTCATCTAAGTCTCAATTAGCTAACACATCCCATAAATTCGAAATATTCTAATGCACGTAGAGAGAGAGAGTTTTCCTTTTTTTTTTTTTTTTTTGATGAAACATAGAGAGATAGTTGTTGGACAGCAATATCCTCACCTGTGCATTCTTTCTTATTAAATTTTAGTGTTTATAGGTATTCTTTTTTACAAGTTTATTTTCCATAGTAATTGTACCTAATCGAATAAGCTGCTGATTGATCTGGGCAAGCATGACAACGAGATCCGTTTCTTTCTTTCATAGAAAAAATACATAACATATAAGAGCTATTATACCATGAATGAGTAGGATGCCTAGGAATTTGTGTTTAGTTACGTTTTCTATTTGTTGAGTTATGAATCTTTATTACTAATTATTGTGTATTTCATTAATGCAGGGAGGCAAGGTGTATGGTGGCCTACCAATTGGAGGAACATATTTGATCAATTACAAATGTAAAGTGTGAGAATTATTGTGTTTTCATGTATGAGTTGAGTTCAATGAGCCTTCTTTCACCTCCACATCTCAAGAGCAAAATTTTTTTGTGATATATATGAGAATTTCTCTTTTCGTCAAGAATTTTTGATATCTTTTTCCTGATACCAAGAATTTTTAAGGAAGACAGTTTAATTCTTAGATAGCAATACCCTTGAAGAGTAATTATATTGAAGGAGAATAAATTGGAATCTATATGTATTTTCGTGGTAGTTTTATATTATCTCATATAATCCATTGTGTCGCTCATTGGTAAACCAAAAATATAGTTAGCCTTTATTGGTTAATTTCATGTCTGTGACAACTTTTAATTGTTACCGAATTGGACAAAAACCATACTGAACAAGTATGAGTGACTTGATGTATCTTCAAATTTCAAAAGATTTCTGCATTCCAGCTTTAACATGGATCGTAAGTGTAGTCATCATCCTTTAATTGTACTCAAATGGATTTTGTTTTTTCACTTCGTCAGTAGTTCTTTTGCATTCCATTTGATTTTGTTGCTTTCACAAATTAATTTTATTGGAATGTTTGAGATTTCTTTCTTTAACGTCTTTTAGTTGGATTATATGGAACAAGTAGCACTATGATTTTTTTTTTTCAGTTTCAATAATCGTAGGTCATTTTTAGTCTTACAAATTTGAATTTAGAAAGTAAAAACTTATGCCCAAAAGAAACTTAGCTCACATCATTTAAATACTGGGACATTTATCAAATGGTAATGCATTTTATCCCTATTTATATATCCACATAAAAAATAAAACTTCTGAATCTACAACAGGTCAATAAAAACAGCGTCACGAGAGTTATGACCAATTGTAACGACCCGGATTTTTCTATAATAGAACTCCAAATACACTGTATTTTACACACTTCTAGACCCTACTTCTTTCCAAATACAATATGCCTTTACCAAAAAGATAAACAAATACAATTTGCCAAAAATCCTCTAGATTATAAACAACTAGAATTTCTCTAACAAGCTCTCGACCAAATTAATCCGCAAATCCTCTAACTCAAACTCCATTAATCCGGCTTCACACTTGAAAAAGAAAATGCCCGAGAAGTATACGATACAACAGAATAACAATACTTGCACTTAAGTTGAATCAATAAACAACGATTATCAAGCCGATTTAGCAAATCAGTGGGGACACCATACCTGGTACATGATCAGTGACCCCCCTCACCCACTTCACCTAGCCTACCCGGCTTTCCCGGATTAGCCAAGATATTGGCAAGGTCACTCGATCAACGTACCAAACAGTTCCATGATACTTTATCCAAAATATCATTTTCAATAGCAAATATTCCACTTTCAACAAAAATCCGTAGGATTGAACAAATAACACGAGATATTTAAAAGGAGTACGAAATGATAGAAATGAAAGAATTCCGGAAATGTAAAGCATATCGTATACTCTCCGGATTATCTCAAATCGATGATCAAATAAGGAACTTCCAGGATCAAAGAATTATCTGCCCTTGGACAAAAATTCACCATTAATTGACTTAATATTGCTCAACAGAACTCTATGGTATGCACCTAAATTCACCACATCTATGGTAACCATGCCAAAATAATTCACCACATCTATGAGTCTTCCACCAACTACACTGACAATGATAGAAGCAACCCATCCCTCTCTCTGTCTCTCATCCGAATATGTCTCTCATTTATTGTTGTGTCTAAATTAAAACCAAAGTCATATGCACACACAATCTCATTATCTCTATCCCTACGTGTCACTCTGTCTCCCCCTTTAATACTAACCCTAACTAATAGAAATAACTCCTCACTCCTGTGCATATTATTATTATTATTATTATTATTATTATTATTATTATTATTATTATTATTATTATTATACGGGACGGTTCCATGAACACAACGAATAACACAACAATTGACACAACAATAATCAGAGCCCCATGCTTACAATCAGACCCGTTCAAGTTGTTTAAAACATGTTTTTAAGATTACCTATAAAAAATCAACTCATTTGGATATTGGTAAAGGCTTGATCGGTTCATTCAAATTTATCCTGTAAAATCTGACAGGAATCAACTGAATGAACTGATCAAGCCCTTACTGATATTCAAATGAGTTGATTTTTTACAGGTAATCTTAAAAACATATTTTAAATAAATTGAACGGCTCCAATCATTCGTGTGGGGTTCACAAAAAGAAATTTGTCTCAAATGTTGTGTTATTCATTGTGTTAACCGAACCGCCCCATATACATATATTCAAAATAAAAAACCAAAGATATTACATAATAATACGCAAGAAAAAAAATACGGGACGTTACACCGATGCAACTATTTAAGGTGTGATTCTGTCTCTAGCTTTAATACTAACCCTAGTAATATCAACTCATTTATTATTATTATTATATATATACGGGGCGGTTCTATGAACACAACGAATAACACAACAATCGACACAACAATAATCAGAGCCCCATGCTTACAATCGGACCTGTTCAAGTTGTTTAAAACATGTTTTTAAGATTAGCTATAAAAAATCAACTCATTTGGATATCGGTAAAGGCTTGATCGGTTCTTTTAGATTTATCCTGTAAAATCTAACAGGAATCAACTAAATGAACTGATCAAGCCCTTACTGATATTCAAATGAGTTGATTTTTTACGGGTAATCTTAAAAACATATTTTCAATAAATTGAACGGTTCCGATCATTCGCGTGGGGTTCACAAAAAGAAATTTGTCTCAAATGTTGTGTTATTCGTTGTGTTAACGGAACCGCCCCTATGTACTATTCAAAATAAAAAACCAAAGATATTACATAATAATACAAAAGAAAAAAAAATACGGGACGTTACACCGACACAACTATTTAAGGTGTGACTCCGTGGTTATAAGCCAAACATAGACACTTTGCTCACTTCACATTTCCAAAAAAATTTCCAAAAAGATTCTTTCCCCATCTCTCATCTCTCTAATCATTAATCACATTTCTCTCTCTACTCATATCCCTCTTTCCAATCATTATTCTCATTTCTCTCTCTAATTATTACACATTTCTCTAATTATTACTTTTTTCAAAAACTCATCCAAACACTATCTCAAAAATATTTCTCAAAATATTCTTCTCAAAATTATCAACCAAACACAGAGTGATTCTCTCATTTCGTGCATAGCACGCGACCCGACATTAACTATGCTATGAAAATTGTTGCATAATTTACATGCATAAAGATGTTAATCTAAGTTAACTTTTATACTTCTATACTTTTGCCTTTTTTTCAATTATATCGATCATAAAAAAATAATGACGCATTTTTTCTAGGGTGTTGACTTCAATTACTTTTTTAAAAAGCCGCATATTTGGATTATGATTTTATAGCTGATTAAATCACCATGAAAAATTAGAGTAAAGAGGTGCATATAGGAAATAAAATTGTTATGCTCTTTTGATTTAATTGATCCAGTAATTCCATTCACTTTGTTATTGAAATACAATTGTTTAGCTAATCATTTTATGTATATGGAGGTCCATACTAGTATATAGTATATATAGATCACTCTTTCAGCTATTGTTATGTATATGGAGGATTATTGGGAAAAGAAAAATGTTAACATCCGTTCATAGGGCAGAAGATAATATGTATAAAGTATATTAATATTAGAGAAAAATTTGACGGATATTTGACGTATACTATTATACTATCACGGATATCAACAAATTTTTCTCTAATTTGACCAAATTAGAGAAAAATTTGTTGACATCCGTGATAGTATAATAGTATCTGTCAAATATGTATAGACAAATTTTTTTTTTGTCATTACATGTCGATTATAAGCAAGACCTATTTAGGAAAAACATTTCAGTAGTATGATTTTCAACAACATTTAATTGAAGAGGCACAATCTATTCTATACTAATATAGAAAGGGAGAATCCAATTAAGCCGAGTTTTTGTTTTTTAGTCAATGACATTTTAGCAGACTTTTAGTAGCTAAAAATCGATGTATGTGAGGAGGGGAACAACCTTTTACTAACTTTTAGTGACTTTTAGCCAGCCGAACAATGATAGGTACACACCCTCTCAACCACTCCCCACCACACCCTCTCTCACATGTGTGGTGGAGTCCACTGGGACCCACCGGGGGAGCCCCACCACACATGTGAGAGAGGGTGTGGTGGGGAGTGGTTGAGAGGGTGTGTACCTATCAATTTTGTAGCCGAAAATGGCTAAAAGTTGAGGTGACTAAAAATGAAAAACCTAGCCTTAGTCTGAACAAAATTAAGAAGTTCCGTCACAAAAACGATTACCATATTTGTCCTTCTTTTAAAGAGGGTGAACAAATCTCTAATTCCCCACTGCCCCACCCATCCTAAAAATGTGCACAATGTAATTAATGTCACAGATCCTTAGCTATGTCACCCCATGTTCTTTTGTTCGGAATCCTAGAATTTGTAATAAAGCCCTCCCATTGGATAGCTACCGAATATCTTAAGGGCCTGTTTGGAGGTCAGAGATGACACCCAGATATGCGTTTCACTAGGATTTATAATCCTAGCCCCACGCATATCGTGCGTTTGGCAAACCTCTTCGTCTCCTCCCCGATTTGAATACTGTTGGGAATACACCCTCACCCGAATTTGCTAATGCTCCCTTCCACCCTATCGTTAGCAAATTAGGGAGGAATTGTGGGTTTCTGACTTTCTGGTACCATAATACCTCTCCAAATCCACCATCTTCATCCCATATGAAAACCCAAAATACTAGAGAGAGAGAGAGAGAGAGAGAGAGAGAGAGAGAGAGAGAGAGAGAGAGTACCTTTGTCAGCGTCGACGGCAGAGTGGATGGTGACTACCTTTGTCTTAAAATCGATCAAAAAATGGATCAAATCTCTCTGATCTTCGATTGGGTTTCCTAGCGGCGGGGTTAAAAATGGGTTTTGTTCATTGTGTAGATAGCGTCGGTAGTGGGTTAAGAATCGGTAATTCCTTTTGCACTGACCGTGCTGCACCGACCACGTACCGACGGCGTCGGGGACGCCATTGTGGGTCCCAACCGATCGATCCGATCCGTTCATCCTTCTCAAGATTGAATTCTGAGTGGGTCCACGCGGGAATCGAGGCAATCGGATGTTTGTATGAGCTCGATCTAAAATCACCCCCATTTTTTTGGATCGAGCTCATACAGATGTCCGATTGCCTCGATTCCCGCATGGGCTCATACAGACGTCGGTATGTGGTCGGTGCACTACGGTTGGTGCCGGTAGAAGGGTTCGTTAAGAATGGAGAGGAAAAGATTGTCGAGAAAATTATCTAGTACATACAAATAATAGGGTATTGAAATTTCTTTTTAATTTTACCTCCCTAATTTTCATGTATTTTCGGTTTTTTATCACACAAATATTTTACAAATTGTATTGTCAACAAAATTGTGCTAAGAAAATCAAACAGGCCAAATTATTATTCAATGGTTTTTAATCCTTTAAACATTTAGTGATTTGACTTCATAAAAAAATTACTAAAAGGAATTATTATAGCTTAATTGTTGTTAAGTATTTGTAGTTGAATTTGTTTAATATGTATTTATTCTAATTATAATCAAATCAAATCAATTTATCAATTAAAATAACAAATGGGGGAAATTAAGTCTTTTTACAAGTTATCCCATCATATCCACCTTCCAAATCCCTCCCCTCTAGAAACCATCCAAACAACTAATATACAAATCCACCCTTCTTAGGAGGTGGAACCAGTGGCGGATCCAGGAATTCCATCTAGGGGGGGTCACATTTCAAGCATAACTGGGGAAAAAAAAAATTCACAATCCATTCCAATAAAACGGAAGAAAAATGTTTAAACATTCTTCATTAAGTACATAATAGTTCAAAGTTAAGACATTCTCAAAGATTTCAAACATAAGTGCACAAAATTATAGATTCCTTCTCAAAACTTTCTACAATTGACCCGTACGGGTTTTCATCTTCTGAAAGTTTTGCATGATTGTATCGTTCTCAATGTCAGCAAACACATCTCTTTCTATGTACACCACCAAACAATTGTTCAACCACATATCATTCATTTGGTTCCGCAGTCGATTCTTCACAATGGTCATCGCCGAAAATACTCTTTCAACAGTAGCAGTCGCAACCGGTGAGATCAATGCCAAAGTCAATAGCAAGTAAACTAAAGGATACAGTTTCTCTCTCCTGGTCTTTACCATTTTCTTAGAAAGACCACTAAGTCCATTCAAGCTAGAAAAAACATCATTTGATTGCCCGTCAAAAATATATGAATCAAGTTGATCAGAAAACACCATGAGCTCTACCGGAGAAAACTGTTTTGGATAAAACTCGGCAAGGCGAATCAATTTCTCCTTTGCAAAAGAAGAGAAGGAGTTGGATGGATTTAAACATGCCACACAAAGTAACTCACTATTTGCCTCAGTGAAATGAGCATTTAGTTCTTGAAGTTGCATATCTATAACTCTAACAAATACCTCGACGCGATAATGATGCAAGTTTGTAATTTGTTGCGCTTTTCGCTTGCCTTTTCCTTGAGCAACAAATGTATCATCCATGTTGGGGACATCAACAAATGTACCGTATATGCATACAAATGTATCATCCATGCAACTAACAGCCCATTAATTTGTTTGGGCCTTTAAAAGAACAAGTCCATCAACAAGAGCTAAGTGTACTCTGGGCTTTGACAAAATAGTGGAGACCCTTTTGAACTTTTACAGATTTTTAACTCCCAAAAAAAAAAAAAAAAAAATTCCTGGAATTTCAGGGGGGTCACGTGACCCCCCTGTGACCTTCATGAATCCGCCCCTGGGTGGAACCACCCTCATTACAAATTCACCCAAAATCAAATTCTCAAATTCGGCATCCAAACGGGAGCTCTTCCTCTGGACTGGGTTTCTAATCCCCCTCCTTTTCTTTCAAGCATTTGTATCTCGGATGCCTCTTAATCTACACTAGAAGCCGGACACATGCGATGCGTGTGGAAGTCGAACTTGGTTATTTTTTCAGATCTTGTCTCCCTCATATGGTTCTTTTTGCCCAGCCTCTAATTCTCATATAAATATTTTGTGAGATCATGCATGTAATTATGATATTAAATCATACGGTAAATAAATCATGACATGAGAAACTAGGTTCTAAATATGCAAATATCCAACCTTTAAATTAATATTCATCACGCAAACTTAATATTCAAATTCGATTCTCCGAACGCATGGAATTATGCTCCCTCTTTTTCAATTTATTTGTCTAATTTTAAATTTATAAAGTTTTACACAATTTTACGTTGCAAGTAAAATATTATCTTAATTTTATGGAGACAATTTTTCGAGAGGTCCCAAATAGCATAAGTAAACAAATAAGGGGAGAGTTAATATGGGGAGAGTTACTAATTTCTCTAATTTCAACTTACTCATAATCCCTCGGAGTTTTGAACAATCAATATTCACTCAAAATTGAAACTTACCCGATTTCATTATGAAATTCTGAATTCTTTTCGTGCCTCCACAGTCCACACTGATACCAACTTTTTTTTATCGATTTCCATAAACGCCATATGTAGCGGAATACAGAACTAACGAACAAAGTTCCTTCAGTAGCCTACAATTGCTATTTTTAGCCTCCATTGTCATCAATTTTGGATTTGGTGATATAAAGAAAAACTGATCAGTTTTGATGTGGACCGGTTATGATTTCCTTTCTCAGCTTAAGCAGTTACTCCTTCCGTCCCAATTTAAATGTCCTCTACGGAAATCGAGTTTTTTAAGAAGTTAATTTTTTTGCTCTAAATTTCCAAAAGTAACCTTAAAAACTCCGAAGTCAATTAAATGTATTTAAATTGTTTATATCCTTCAATATGGATCTCAAAAAATATGTAATACGGATCTTGTTTGATAGATTTCAATTCATTCTATTATATAATGTTTTCAAAACCATGAAAAATATTATACGTTGAAAGATATTGTCAATTTAAGAATGATGTGAATATCAAAAACTGTAAAATCAATGAGGATTTTTTAAGGGTAAAATTGAAAGTTTGGTCTGTTTTGATGGTGATTTATAGAAAGTGGACGCTTATTTTGGGACATCCCAAAATAGAAAGGTGGACATTTAAAATGGGACAGAGGGAGTACCTTTTTTCCCTTTTTACTTCTTTACCCCTCCGATCAGTCAAGTTAATAAGGGAATTAAATTACAAAGATCGTAAAAAATTATTTTTCAAGGGATAATAATAAAGGAGACAGGGGGGTGCTGCGCAGCGTGCTGTGCGGACTTATTTCGGGGCCGCGCCGGTACCGTTCTGACGATCGGAGACGTCCACCGCGTACCGCGTAGAGCTCATCGAGTACTATAAGTGTTCCAAAAATCAACTCAATCCGATACCGTTAAGGGCCTCATCGGAACACAAGTATGTTGAAAAAAATGGTTTCAATGGTTTTCATTTAATGTTTCAAGACATGTGTGTTCCAATTTTTTTCAACTTATTTGTATTCCGATGAGGCACTTAACGATATCCGATCGACTTGATTTTTGGTACATTCGTAGTACTCGACGAGCTCTCCACGGCGGACGTCTCCGATTGTCGAAATAGTGCCGGAACGGCACCGAAATGGACCGCACAGAACGCTGCGCAGCACCTCCCCGGTTCCAATAATAAACACTTTTGTGATAATACTTCAAAAAAGGAAAAAGGAAGAAACCAAATTTGTGCTCCCCTTTATTGGTCCTTCTGTTAAAAAAAAATTGTAATTAATGTTACAAGATACTACTGTATTAGGCTCCTCCATAAAATGGAAAGACCGGAACCCAAAAAACGGAACAGAGAAATTCTGGAAATGGCGATCGATAAGCTATCGGAAGATTTGCTCATGGAGATTCTGTGGAGACTTACGGTTAAAACCCTGATCCAACTCAAGTCAGTCTGCAAAAACTGGTATGCTCTCATCCAAAGTCCTGGTTTTATTTACCTCCACCACGATCGCGCCGCCTCTATTGCCGCTGATGAAAACACCGATTGTCTCCTTGTTAAGCGATTCCTCAACGGTGGCGAGGGCGGCGTCGCCTTGTCTTTTGTCCCTGACGAAACCCCAGTTGAAGATATTGATATATCTTCCACTGGTTTGGATATTAAACATCTAAGAATCTTTGGTCCTTGTAATGGCGTGGTTTGTCTGACCAGATACGGGACAAACAACCCCATAGTGCTATGCAACCCTTCCATCAAAGAATTTAGGGTAATTCCTCAACCCTCTTATAAGCCTGACCATATGTGCAATTTGGGATTTGGGTTTGATCCCTATACAAATGATTATAAATTGGTTAGATTCAGCATGGTGGCTGCTGAAATACCAATTGGGGACATCGATGAAACAGTCGAAATATATGACCTGAGTACAGATTCTTGGAGGGAAGTTGATGTTGAGGCCCCTATCGAGTCTGGTTTCCACTGTTGGCAAGATTCATATGCTTCTTGGAATGGGGATTTTCTCTGGTATGCCTACCATCCCCGTGGTGGTGATTCAGTGATTATGGCCTTTAATATGTCCGACGAGGTGTTCGAACAAATCCCCGTGCCAGAAGTTTGCTTGGTAGACCACCACAGCGAAAAGGAACTTTTTGTTTTGAATGATTCCCTTGCAATGGTTATGTATCCAAAGTGGTGGTCAAATCCATTTGTGTTTCCACCTGAGGAGTTTATGTTGGAGAAGTCCTTTGACATATGGGTAATGAATGACGAGGATGTTGAGGTGTCGTGGACTAAAAAGTTCACCATCGGACCCTTGCAGGGACTTGACTGGGCGTTGGGGTTTCGGCCAAATGGTGAGTTCCTTTTGGAGAATGGCTATGGACAGATGATGTCGCACAACCTTTATACTCAAGAGCGAAAGGATTATCAAGTCCATGACCAAGTGCATGGTCATCCTCCACCACCAAATTTACAAGTTCTTCGATACATGGAGAGCTTGGTATCAGTCAAGAGATGAGCATGATGTGTTTTTTGTGAACAATGGGCCCGCGAGTCTTTTACGCGGTTGCTGCCATTTCCAATAAAGCGAGGAGGAGGTGAATGATTGGTTCAAGAAGGAGGTAAGTGAGTGATTCTAATCAGCTTCTTAGAGGTCTTCTTAACAGTCTTCTATGGCAATTTCTTCCAGCATGCAAATAGGTGCAAAGGAGGGAAATTTTCGAGTTTCATGGCTTGGACGATGGACAGCCATGTTTATTATCTTGTATCTTGAGTTTGCTTGTGTTTTCTTCGATACATTTTTCATAATGGGATTTGCTTGCCTCCGAATATGTTCTTAATCATTATATGTATTTTTACTTTGTCCCTCTAATGCCAATAAATGGCATGTTGAATTTACCGGGGTTTTCTACTTTTCTTACCTATATTTTGTAATGCAGTTTGCTTGCTTCCAGATTTTGACTTTGTCACTATGATGTTAAGTTACCCATTAAAGTTGTTTCAGTTTGGCTAAGAAACAATTTGACGATGACCATCTGATGAAACTTGATTTCCTAAGTAGCACCAGTTGGAAAATTACCTTGAAGACAAGCATACCAGTGTGTAGAGAGGGAAATTGGTGAATGTAGGAGATTGATTTCATTTATGCACTCAATATCCAAGGAACTAAACTGCTTTGGTAGGTACTCGTAATTTTGTGCAGAAAAGGTCTAATTCAAGAAACAAGGATTTTGGTGATAATTTTGTTATTCACATTGCACAGATCGATGGGTCTAAACATTTTTATGGTTTAGGGATTATCTTGGGGATTAAGGCCACATAGCTCTTGTTAATGGTAGCTGGGATGGTTCTGGAATTAAAGACAGTCCAATAATAATAAAAATAAAATCTTCTTGGCCAATCAGAGCTACATGTATCCATCAATTAGTTATGGCCATGGGGTAATGGAGATTTGAATGCAATCTTTCAGATCTCACCAGACATGCACACTGGCATTAGGTGCGAACATGATAAGGGGTGAAAATAATATAATGAACTTTGCACCACAGGATAAATGCCCCTAGGCATCCCAAGCCAATGTCTGGACATCGGATACACCATAGATAATAGAAAGAATAAGATAAGATATGATTTGAAATTATATATAACAATCTCCCGCACGATTGAAAACTTTTTACAAGAGTGTTTTTACTGCGCAATGGGTGAATGTGTCTTTCGGAACATTATAACATTATGAAGGAACAAACTTGGAATCTATATTGGTATTGCACAAGATTGGAAGCAACATGGAGAATCTATAGGTCTTTCTGTATACCCATCTTCTAAAGTTGTCAAATAACCCAGATAACCTAACAATTACTGAACCGGCGCAAGGTAATGAAAGTTGCAGCTACTTCTGGTCCGTTCTGTCTAAATAGATATACCCATCTTCTAAAAAAGGTTGTCATAGGCGCTAGAAGGACCTCAGATAATCTTGACTGATTATTACTATCCCGACTAATTGCCCGAATAGGCGCGAGCAAGGTGGAAGCTAGAAGGTTGCAGCTACTTCTTGCCTGGGTTCTGTCTAAATAGATATGTACCCACCTAGCGAGTTTTAGAACCTTGGATGTACAAACCTAGCCTAGTATTTGTTTCCAATGATTGACAAGAGATTTTTTCCTTTTTCTAATATTGTTACACAGGTTATTGGTAATGTTTTTATTTTTATTGATACTGGGTTTCTTTTTTGTGTGGGGATTCATGCAATCTGAGACATTTTGCTTTATTTTTTTATGGTAGTCATTTTGTTATAAATACCTGTCATTTTGATGTTTGATTATGTACTTTCATGTAGGAGGATACCAAATACAGTTTCCGGGTTCACTCTTTGCTGTCAATTATTTTAGCATCTTGTTAGAGGAAGTCGTCACTTTGGCACCTAAAAAGCCTTAGAGTTAACTGTAAAATCGATGAACTTAATCGGCTGTCGATATGTGTCCTACGTAAATATCCTCTCGTTTTCCAACTAGCAAGAAATGAATAATATGACTAATTGACTATTGAGCTGCTGGTCCTGCTCCTACAGGAACATTTGGCCCATGCATACAATTCTAGTTTCATGTGTCACTCGTTGTAAAGTATTTTGACGATACATCTTTAACCACGGCTTCTTACAGGATCGGTTTTTCTCCTTTTGAGTCAATGGTGTCGAGTGGTGGTTTGGGCATGTCTACCGTAGATGGATGTAGTTGTTAAGAGAACGGATATGATAGCTTTGGGTATCAACGCTCGGGGGAGGGGAAGACCCAAATTGACATTAGATGCAGTAGCGTGCAAAGATTTGAGTCTACTAGGTTTAAGTGAACAAGTAGCAGTAGACAGAGCTCAATGGAGGAAAAGGATTCACGTAGCTGACCCCAATTGATTCGGACATAAGTCTCGGTTTGGTTTGGAGTCAATGGTGTCGAGTCTGGTGAACGAGATCCTTTCACTTTCATGCTCTAGTGTCCAATCCAGATCGTCTAACTTGGTATTTTGTTTCATTTCCACTTCAAACTTAATTGCTCTGTGTATAGGTACTTCCACTTCTTCCTTATCGTTTTTTGTAGCCAAAATAACCCCAATGAGTGAGTGTCCTACATCTAACTCCTCAAACCAAAGGCAAGCAGAAAGAAGAAGAAGAATTTAGCATCATTCCCTTGAAGACTTTCATGAGTATTTCACCCATAGAAACAGTAGCAACATCATTGCATACAAAACAGTCCTAAGTCTGCCCCTAAACTTACCTCACCTGCTCCCCTTGCCATAGAGTTGCCAAACACATTCGACTCCCTTCCATACCAACCCCATGAACACACACCCCTGTGCCATCTGAAGAAACTGACAAGGCCGCTGCAGCTGGAACTGATCAAAGATAACGCACCTTTGCGTACAAATACAACGCACCTTTGCTTCTTCCTCATTCAATTCTTCCCTTTCGCTGCTTTAAGGACACCCGGAATTTCCTCAACTGGTTTCTTCTTTTTCTTCCCCTTCATTGCTTCCTTCACATTGATTTTGGGCATGATACTTCTGTTGGACTTCGATACGACTTCCATCCCTTTGTTGCTTGGTCTTCAGCCCTTCTGTTGTAGGGGACCAAGCCCGGCTGTTCCCTAGGATGACCAGATGTTCGAAATAGATCCACTTAAAATCTTTATGTATCACTAAACAATGGTAAAAACGGTAAAAAAGCGTAAAAAAAATGAAAATATCCCTCATCTAAGTGACCAGGATGAGAACTTATGCATTAGGCACTAATAAGACCATGAGTGATTGTACTTGGTAACAAGGAAGTGCTCTTTTATTTCTTCTAAATTCCCTAGTTTAGGTTAGCCATAATGTAAGGAAATTAGAGCAGGAAGTATTCCCACAGTGTGACTTGTTGCTGGCACATTCTTATCTAGGAAATTGCTTATACACCCTGCACTTTGGTGACGATGGGAGGATGAGAGTCTCTGGTACACTTTCTAAATTTCTATGTTTATATTCCATCTCTTGTTAGGGGTTATAGTGTATATATTTATATCGAAAAAAAAAAACCAACAGAAAGTGAGGTACCAAACATATTTTCAGCTTATTTTTGTTTTTCATGTGTTGAAAGCGGCTTTGAACCAACATGTTCATGAAAACTAAAAACTGAAACTAAAAACTGGTGAAAACGTAAACTAGTTTCCAATTTTCTGAAAACTAAAAATGGAAAATTGGCAACTTTGCCAAATAGAGCCTTAGCTTTTTAGTTTTTTTTGGCATTTTTAGTTGATACATTGTAAAAGAATGACATGCCTCTAAAAGCATGAAAAGCCAAAATAAAAAGGGGCTTTTAGAGGCCGGTCCTGTGAGCAATGGCTCATACTTCACCAAGTCCTGGTACAATTACACACGGAAAAATGCACTGTTAATTGTGAATTAACAGTGCTCATTAAGTCCACACACGGAAAAATGCACTGTTAAAATTACACACGGAAATCCATTGCTCATTAAGTCCTCCCAATACTGTTAATTGTGGAAATGCACTGTTAAAATTACACACGGAAATCCATTGCTCTTTAAGTCCTCCCAATACTGTTAATTGTGGAAATGCACTGTTAATTGTGAATTTTGACAAGAATTAACAGTCCTAATTCCAAAATGTTAATTGTTGTATCAAAATACTGTAAATTGTGAAAATGCACCGTTAATTGTTAACACTAACAGTGCATTTCAACAATTAACACTGCACTCTCGGAATTAGCACTGTTAATTGTTGTCAAAATCCACAATTAACAGTATTCTGAAAGTGCAATGTTAACTGTTAAAACAAAGAAGTGTTAATTGTTCAAACGGATAAGTGGCAGGACCCAAGAATAAGTGGCAGGACCTGCCCAGGACTCTCTCCCAAAATTGGGACCGGCCCAGCATTTTCCGACATAAAAATTAAAAAGTTCCTTAGCAGAAACTATCAGAATTAACTTTTTATGGAAAAGCATATGTTTAATTCTTAATGTAGTAAATCAACTGCTAGAAAAAAAAATAAAAAATAGAATCATAAGAAATTTTAAGTGGTTGATTGAGTTATAATTTTGTTTTCTAAAAATGGTATAGCAATAACGTAGTACTCCTCAACCATTCAATAGATAGGGTAAGATTCCAAATGGAAACGGGGCCTTGCTGTCCCATGGGTGTTGTTCCATCCGGGCTGTCCGTCTCACATGGTGGACGGATCCGAACCGTTCATTGCCGAATAGATTTGAGCCGTCCATCACGCGAGACGGGCAATCCAGATGGGGACAACACCCATGCTATTCCTTTGGGGACAACAGGTCCCGGGTTCAACTCAAAACTTGAAACATAAAGTAGGAGCGATAAATATGGAGGGTGTTATTTATGCCCGGACTCACACATATGGAATGGTTTGCTAACAAAAAGTGCAGGGGTGTTATTTATCACCCGGACTATATATATCACCCCTGCAGGGGTGTTATTTATCGACAACCCATGGGGTGTCCATATTTAACATCCCCGAATAACCCCTATCGAAATTACCCAATTGCCCAAAATAATACCCCATCACCTCTCCCTCCTGGCCCAATACCGTCCATTATTCTTCTCCTTGTTGTAGCACTACTTTTTTTTTTTTTAATAGGATAGCACTACTTGTTGTAAACTATGTTTTAACAAGATAAAGTAAAAGAAAAAAAAACCTAACATTTTTTTAACAAGACAGTAAAAAAAAACACTGACATTGTTAAAAAAACTTAGTGTAAATGGAAAGTCAAATTATGACACTTCAATTTTGTCCATTTTTTCATTTACTATATATGGTGTTGGGATATAATAATTTTTTTGGAACGAATTGTTGTGGACGCCCCTCCGGAGATTTCTCATCGATTCGGAGTCGCCACCCGGGGTTTAGCGGATTGTCCCCGAGGAACCGAACTCGATTGACTCGTGCCTCATTTTTAGGATAAGGATTAAATACTGGCCCGTCATAACCATATTATCTAAGGTTCGGGAGCTCAGTTACGAGATGAGAAGGGTTTTACAGCACCCCCCTCACCCGGTTAGAAGACCGGTCTCTACTTGGCTTTTGTGAAATCATATGAAATACATGCAATTCAACCATGAACAGGTACGGGGAATGAGGGATGGGAGGCCACGCAATGAGAATAAACACAACAATGGATTATGGTGTATGAATGTGCATTGCACGTGAGTGATGACGATGATATATGAACATAAGTTAATAGGACACAAGGCAGCAAGAAACAGTGTTAGTACACAATGTACAACAACAAAACAACTCAAAATAACACTGCAAATTACTGTGAAACAAAACCAATCTGATCCACTGCCAGAGGTTTGAGCGCTCAAACAAAGTGGGTTTGAGCACTCAAACTCCTTCTCACTCATACATACTCATGATCTTTCTGATGATTTTGGTTTGATAAAAACATGATTTGACCTTTATTGCTCACTCAGAAACAGTACTGGGATAGTTATTAGGCAGGATGATCTGATTATATATACATGGTTTTGAAATCCATTCATGAACCAAATGAGATCAACAGTGCAGAAGGAATGAAGACTCAATATTTAAAGAAAGCATTCCAGGGTACTTTGGGTTCAGAAGCCAAGCTTGGATGAGAGTAATATATGATGGACCAGAAAACAGTTTGAGCGCTCAAACCATCTTCTGGATTTGAGTGATTTTGCACCATTCTGCCCTCATTTGGATCATCAACAGTTTCAACAGCATGTATTGATACAAAATGTATTGATGTCCCAAAAATATCAACAAAATAACTTGCATGAGTAAGATTAATACTTTGAACTGAGTGTGAGCATGAATAGAGTAAGGATGGAAGAGGATCAGACTGGCCTAAGCCCCACAACCACACACACACATTGCAATGAACTTGAAACAAAGATTGAAACCATGATAAGCAAAGTACAACGATGAAATGGAACAGGGTCTGAGCGCTCAATAGGTCATGGTTTGAGCGCTCAAGCCCCATTCAAGGGATCTGAGTTTTAGTTGGTCTCTGATCATTGTTTGGTGCTTTTGTGTATTGGGATCACCTGATCATTGTTTAAGAATATATAGTACTTTTGTTTGTTTTATAAAATTGCACCAACACTTGTTTGATGATGATCAATCATCATTGTTATGGCTTTTGAAGTCTTTGATCAATGATTAAGAGCAAGATGAAATGATTTTAAGAGAATATGGACACACAAAAGCCATAAGAAAGAAGATATGAGCATTGAGCGCTCAAGCTACCTTGAGCTAGGATTTTTGAAAGTCATTTTCTTGAGCATCTAGGACCTTGTGAGTTCATTAGAGGTATAGAGGACCTCCATGAATCCACTAGTCTCCCTTAGGAGCATCAACCCGTAGCCTTTACATGTATTTTCTACCTTTTTGGCTTTGATTAAGGCTTGAACTTAGGTGTTTGATGAATGGATGAGTGATCGCTGTATTTATGAGTGTAATGTGGGTTGTCTTGGACAACAGAGTGATAATGTAGGTGGGATTGGATGGTTGATTGACTGGACAAAGATGTATTGAGGGTTGGTTATATGGTGATGATCAAGTGGGTCTACTTGGTTTTGAATGGTATGGTTGCAATTGATGGACGAAAATGGAAGAGAAGTGCTGGAAATGGAGTTTTAGAGAGAGAAAGAGTGATGGATCAGAGAGTAACCTCTGTAATATAGGTGAAGAGGTGCTTATATAGAGTGAAATGGGATGGAAAATGGATTATTTTGAAGTGAAAGGGCAATTAGGCTGTTTAGGGGTTATTTAGGGGCTAGTATATGTATACAAGGGGCAATACAACGGCTAATACGCACGCCATGCAGAAGAATCTCATCATTAGATGCTCTGCCAGAAACAAACTGGACTAAGTTTGAGTGCTTAAACCATACGCTCAAACTATGATTTGAGCGCTCAATGTGTGTTGAGCACAGGAGTTGGCTTTGGCTTATTTTGGTAGTTGGAGGGGTATTTTGGTCATTTTGATTGGCTTAGGTTGTTTGGTAAAGGTTTAAGGTGGTTTGGGGCGATTTGGGTAAGTTCAAGCCTCATTCTTAGCTCCAAGGTATGCACGGGTGGTTTTTCTCATTATTGGGAGTGTTTGACAAGTATTCCGGGTCAAAATCGGGGTGTCTACAATTGTATATGCAAATTACAATTAATTTTAACATAAATATTGCCAATTTTTTTAAAAAACATTGTCATATATAATAAGTTTTTTTATTTTTTTTTAAATATTGCAATTAGTTATTATAGCTTATTTGTTGATAATTGTAATAAATTAATAAGTTTTGTATTTGATTAAGTAACAAACGAATAAATTGTAATATTGGCACCCACAAGGCCAATTTAGTCTTTCGACAGTTTTTTACATCCTTATACCCCCATTTAAACTACCATCCCCCCATTTAAACTACCATCCAAACTAAGTACTATTTATTCTCCCATATTACCAAAATCATCCAAATCAAGTATTACTTAATCCCCCTCCATAAATGTCACATCACCGTGGGGTCACCCTCCATATATATTACCTCATACTATCTTATACCCCCTCCATATATAATACCTCGAAAATTAATCCGGCATCCGATCAGGCTGTAAAGGATGGAACAGGAATGACCACCAATTTTGTTAGAACCGTTAGTCAACCTAATGGTCAACTGACAGAAAGGGAAAACTGAAATGGAAAAGTGAATCATTCGTGACGCAAGTGCTATTTCAAATAAGGAAAATAAATGTATGGGAAAGTGTTTGGTCCCATAAAAACACCCAGAAAATGTATCCAAAGGATGAAATCTACTCGGTACACTGTTTGAATAATATACCGGATGAATTTCATCCTTTAAAGTTTAAATGCATTTTCTGGGTGTTTTTATGAGTTTCTTTTCTGGTGCTAACCAGACAGCTGTTCACGCCGGCTCACAGTGGACTGGTCTCTCTCGTTGACAATTGACTCAGGGAGAACAGACGTGAAAGAAGATACTTAAAAAAGGCCTAAATAAGCAATCGCCAAGGAAGCCGCTCGCACACAGCAGCTGATCAAATGGCGATCGAATATTTATCGGAAGATTTGGTCACGGAGATTCTGTTGAGGCTTCCTATGAAATCTCTAGTTTGATTCAAGTGCGTTTGCAAAAATTGGTACTCTCTCATCCAAAACCCGAGCTATATTTCC
Organism: Vaccinium myrtillus; assembly: GCA_016920895.1. Lineage (NCBI taxonomy): Eukaryota > Viridiplantae > Streptophyta > Magnoliopsida > Ericales > Ericaceae > Vaccinium > Vaccinium myrtillus. The sequence continues at coordinate 17,039,439 of CM029274.1, forward strand.
CTCTACCGCGATCGTCTCCTCATACGGCGGCGAGGGCGGCGTGCTCTTTTCCTTTGTCCCCAACGATACGTCTTTGATAGGAGTAGCCATTTCCAACCATATGGCCCATCTCTAACAATGAGTTAGCCATTTCTAACTCTTCTGGTGCTTCTGGTGGTATTCTGTCCTTGTGGTATTATGTTTGTAACATTCAATTATTACATTCTTTCTAATCTTCTTCTTCTTCGGAGGAAAATTTGGTGACACCCTATTTTGCTTGTAGATTTAGTTTGGAAAATGTTTGGAATTGGTTATTTGAACTAATGGTTGAGTTTGTGAGAAATTTGTATGAACTAATGGTTGAATTTGTGTGCGAAAACTGAATGGATATTGTGGAAGAGAGAGAGAGAGAGAGAGAGAGAGAGAGAGAGAGAGAGAGAGAGAGAGAGAGAGAGAGAGGTTGGATTGTATAAACATGTTGATGCCATATGGCTCAAATTATGCAAGAATAGAATTACAATCTTCTTACAGAAATTATCATTTTAGTAATAATTTGGGACTTGGGGTTGATCCCTCTACAAAATGAATCTAAAGTGTTTAGATTTCCCTTGCAGATTGTACAAATTTTTAAGCATTATAAGCATTGATAAAAGAGTTGAAATTGAGTCCCCTTCCAGTCCGGTTTCCCCAGTAGTCATCTTTTATTAGCATTGTGTATATGGAATGGGCATTTTTTTTCCCGCTAGACTTGGAATAACCATAGTGGCCGTGCGGCGATTATGGCATTTAGTATGACCGATGGGCTGTTCAAAGACATGCCCGTGCCAGAAGTTTGCTTGTTAGACCAGCACAGCGATACGAAACTCTCTGTCTTGAAAGATTTTGCCCTGGTTATCTGTATGACCGATGGTACATATACAGTTTTTGTGAAAAACGGCTCGGATCAAGCCCTTCCCTGTATTTTTTTTTGGATGATTTCTCACGGAGACCCTTGAAAACACCTTTTAAACACATTGTGGACGGTTCGGATCATCAAAATTCGATCGGGATCAATGAGGTCCGGATTTTATTAAGTTCAGGGAGTTTGGAGGGGAAGTGTGGTGTATATATATATATATATATATATATATATATAGAGAGAGAGAGAGAGAGAGAGAGAGAGAGAGAGAGAGAGAGAGAGAGAGAGAGTGAGCATCCTAGATGCTTTAGACAGTGACGACTCCAGAAATTTTCAGTTATGGGGTCATTCACAAACTAAAAGTTGAGATGTTCTGTTTAGCCGAAAGGGGAAAAAAAACTGTTCAAATTGACCTGACATTTTTTAGCACAATTTCTTGAAAGAATTAATAAAGTTAAATTTTGCATTTTGACAGTTTTCTTTAAAAAAACCTGCTCGCTTTTTTTGGGAAAAAATAAAAACAACACTAGAAAATCTCATAAGAGCCTTTTTTGTCCTTACCGTTACAACACTCACACTCAAATTTAAGTAAAACCCCAAAAGAACTCATTCAAACCCCATGAATCAAATTTAAATAAATGTCACGTAAAATACACAATACTAATAAGAATCTCTTTTAACTTGAAACGTACTAGTACAATACTATACATACCTCAAAAAATAAAGGAAAGGTAGGATTGATACCTTTATATTATTAGTGTCATCTTTATTATTATTATTATTATTATTATTATTATTATTATTATTTTTTGTCATTCGTCATTCTTAATCCATTACATGGGGAGGGGGGGATGAGACTTGATCCCGAGATGCAGTGTGGGGCATCCAAGAGCTCTATCGCATGAGCTAGCCACCATTTACGACTTTGTTAACCAAATTGTATTACATCACCAACATGTGTACAATTATGGAATTACACGAACCAAAAAAAAAAAAAATTATGGAATTACGGATTACGAATCATGAAACTCAAACAAAAATAATTGGAAGCTACAACATTTACATAGGGATGGAGAGATATGAAGCAAAGAGCCGAAGAGAATTGGATGAAATGTTTGTTGGTTGGTTGGTTTCGGTAGTGGGATTTTTCATCCTATGATGGGGTCAATGATACATTTTGGTTGGTTCAATTAGTGGATTATTTTTCCTCCATGGGATCAGATGACCCCCCAGTATTGAATGTGGCATCGCCCCTGGCTTTAGAATTCGTATAATCCTAATTAGAGTCTAGGCTTATTTCAACTTCTCTTATCTTATCTCCAACATAAGATATGACTCTATAATAAATAGATCACTGGGTCATGCCCACATGGGCGGCCCGATTTGGTCTTGGACACCGCCCAAATTCCAACATCTCCCACTCGTCCATGCATGGGCATGACAAATTTCATCAGTCTCTCTTCCATCTGCCCATCTAAGAACAAACTCATACACACTAATGAACCGTGCGATCGCTGGAGCACTTGCAAGTGGGAGCTCTACACTAGATACTCTGTAAGAGCCAGCATAGAGACATCAACCCGAAAGAGAGTGTCTCATGTACCCTGAATCCATTTAGTTACACCAGACCAAGCATCTTTAATCCTTCCAAAAGCATGCTAGACCCCCAAAATCATACCTTCTATGTTCACACCCGATCCGCTCCCAACAGAGCGATTTGAGTTGGTGACAATGAATATATAGCAGGGTGTACTACTAAATGATCCTCTTTTTGCCCTTATGTCACTTGGTTTTAACCTTGCTGCTTTCCCAGTCATGCTTCATGGGACTCTCACATTTCGTGGTCTGAGGTAGACAAACTAGAGTAGCAACACAAAATCTCTACTTCATGACATAGTCAAAAATCAAAGAGCACATTTTATATATTGCAGTCTTTTATTTAATGACTGCTTCGACTCACACGGGGAGGAAGCAAGGATCTATCCACTCACCTCTAATACAAATGATCGCTTAGCACATGTAGTATGAATACATGCAGCGGTGGAGTTACTTTTCTAAAAAGCGATGTCATACTCCCAAACACCGTACAGACCTTAGTTTGGTCGCTACCTAGCGCCCAACCTGAGTTCTCCAGCCTGCCATCACGACGCCATATATACGAGTCCTCACATCTGGCTAACAAAAAAACAGGTAAAAGTCACAATAGCGGGAACTATCCGTGATCGGTCCCGAAAAATAGACCCCATCTTGGCTTCAACCAAGGCGACTTTTGGTGAGTGTATTTAATTCCTCGTCAGACTATATCACAGGCTTAACTTGTATATCTCATTACGCATCTGTCTCATCTTCGCTCGCTATCTCAATCGCCGAAGGTGATTGCTCGTGTGAGTGAGTCAATCTAACCTGCTAACATCAATATTTCAATTCTGTATGTATTATACATAAACAATTGCACATTTTGCAACAACAATATTCAAATATTAAGTGCACAAATGGCATAAATATCCCATATATTTGAAAGAAACACATTTAACTCTATCTATGCAATCCAAAAGCCCTAGCATGTGTCTCTCAAGCCTCACTAGCAAAGGGCTTACACAATGGGCTTACAACTATGCGACTCATAGAGATGTGTTACTTAATCGCTTCCTATTGGGAGACAATTCCTTTGATGAGTTATACCTAATATTAATTATTTGGTTCATCCATGGTTCTTGGGGTCTTTTATATAAACAAGTGCAACCTTGCTATCACAATGAATTATCACAACATTTTCAACATGTGACAACCCCTAAAAAATGAAAGAACCTCCTAAACCAAATTGCCTCTACACGGCAATAGAGCAAGCCATAATCTCAGCCTCCATCTCAGATAAGGCGACACAGGATTGCTTCTTGATGCTCCAAGTGGTGTCTCTGCCAACTAGCACAAAAGCGTATCCGAATGGACTTTTGCTCATCAAAATCGCCACCCCTATTGGCATTACAATAACCAACTAGGCACAGATCCGAACTCTGGAAGCAAAGCATGTAATCAACAGTCCCTTAGAGATATTTTCATATCCTCTTGGCTGTTTTCAATGAGAAAGACCACGACTGGAATGTCTGCACATCATCGCGTATTTCAAGCTGTCAACAATGTTGAATAGGATATGCAGGCCATCTGTTTCAACTCTTAAGGAGTATTAGGTTCGATATTAAGTCTTATATTCTCGTCTTTAGCAATAGGAGTGCCAATGGATATGTAGGTTTGCTACCAAAATTGTTCTAAAATATTCTTAATGCAAGTCTGAGAAGACAAACCAAGAATCTCCTAGAATGATCATTTAAGAGCTTAACTCTGAGCACATATCTTGCTTTGCCTATATCCTTTATTTCAAAAGTCGAGGATAACCACAACTACGTGGCGACAACCATCTTCTTGTCATTTCCGGCCTGTAGAATGTCATCCACATGCAATGACATTATTAATAAATTATTCTTGGACTCTTTAAATAGACGCAGTGGTCTTCATTGATCATCGTAAACCCATTAGTGATAATGGCTCGATGGAATCTCACATACTATTGCCTGGATGGTTGTTTTAGGCATAGATAAACTGTTGGAGCATGCAACCTTTGCGCTCCTAGCCATTTGCCTCAAAACACTCTATGTTGATCCAAACAGATCTCCTCATCTAGTTCTCCGTTGACAAATGCCATTTTAATGTCTTGGAATATTTCTAAGGCTAGAATAAAGCGAAATGAGGCAAATCTCACCACTAGGGAGAAAGTTTCCTCACACTTTACACTGGCAATTGGGTGTAACCCTTCACTATTAGACAAAACTTATTGCTTACCATTTGCCTCGCGCTTGATCTTAAGAACCTATTTGTTCCCTATGGTCGTGTGCCGATGCGAAAGATCAACCAAGTCCCAGACATGATTTATCTTTTAAATACTCTGACTCAACTTGCATTAAGTTATCCATTCCTTACTAGCAGGTGATGAAAGAGCTACCCCTATTATTTTGGGCTCTTTTTCATCTTTCGGAGCAATCATGAAAGTCTCTCCCTCAATCTCAAAACGACGATGAGAGATTGTTCCACGTTTGCTTCAACGCATCAGAGGATCTTGAGAATCCGTATCCAATTGATCTAATCCATGATTAAGCAAGTCGCTCCCACTATCCTTAGGAGATAGGAGAATTTCTTCCTCATTCTCAACTAGACAACTCGGTGCGCCCAACATTGAATCCTCCATCTCGAAGAGTTCTACGTCTCTACTAACCTCTCCTCTGCTAGGGAAATCCTCCTCAAAGGAAAATCCACATCTCGTAACTCAGTTTCAATCACACTTCCATTAGGTTACTCACCAAAACACATAGCTCTTAGAGTGCTAAAAGATGCATTTCTTGTCTTTAAGGCCTATTTTTCCATACTTATAAGAAGTACTATGTGCTTAAGCAACCAACCCCAATGGCTACAAATTACCCAAACCAGGTTTTGGAAGATAATGATTTGAAAGGCATGCAGTTAGGGATGTAGGCCGCAATTAGCAATGCATCTCCCCAATTAGAAATTGGAAGACTTGTTTGCGCCATCATCGACCAAACCACGTCTAGCAACTTACAATTCCTTATCTCTGCCGCACCATTTTGTTGCAGAGTGCCAGGAATTGTTAATTGTCTAACTATCCACTTTTCTTCACTGAGCACCTTATATTGCTCATGTAGATACTCGCAGCCACGGTCAGTTCTAGGAGCCTTAATGCTCTTGTTTAATTGATTCCCGACCTCATGAAAATAGCGTCTAAAGCAATTCAATGCTTTTGACTTGTGAGAAAACAAATAGACATGACCATAGCGCGTGAAGTCGTCTATTAATGTGATAAAATAGGATACACCATACCTTACCCTTACATTCATTGACCCACAAATGTCTTGAACAAATAATTTTGCACTGGAACAGATGCCTTTATGCCTTTTCTGAATGGTTTTCTAAGTGCTTTTCTTGTGAGGCAATGGTCACAAATGGGCAAGTAGACCCAAAAGTTCCCCCCTTGCCCAATGTGACCTAATCCAGAATGCCATCAAACTTAATCAACATGACCAAAAGATGTAATATAGCAAATAGAATCACTAGAATTATTATTAAACTGGATTTAATAACATTTAGTGTCACAAAACCATCCAAAACCATAACAAATAGTACCCTTATCAATACTCACTAAGCTACTCTTCAACAAAAATTGAAAAACCTAGACCATCATGCTAGTAACTAAGGCTTAGTTTTCCATCTGCTAAAATGGACATTTGCTAAAATCAACTGGGTGAATCTGGACACATATGTGTCCAGATTCAAATGAATCTGGACACTTGATTTTAGCAAATGTCCATTTTAGCAGATGGAAAACTAAGCCTAATAATAAATTTCGTGGAATTTGTGAAGCATAAAGTAAATCATGAAGAAGCAGGATGCGCCCATGTCGCAAGTCCAGCTTGCCAATGCCCAACATCTACATACTAGACATTTTTTCCATGAAAATCCTTTAGTTTCCACCTAGAATTCGGCAATACTCCATGAACCCATCTTTGTTTCTCGTTGAGTGGTAAGTTGCTCCTGAGTCTACTACTCACAAATGAGGAGAATGAGTAACTAAACCTTAACTAGTAACAAAAACAGTCAAAACGAGAAATAAAATAGGGAGTTCCTACTTAGGCTCAGTGCACTCACGAGCAAAGTCTCCCAACTTGTCATAGTTAAAGCACGTCATTTTAGTCATGTTTTTCAAGCCACTCTACTTCTTGCCTCTCTTGCGCGTAAAAGAACCAGTGAGTGCCATTTGGCTATAGCAGCTCCTCTATTGAGGGCACATATAGCCTTCCTCTGCTGATATCTAGACCTGCGAGGGCTAGTTTCAGCTATGATGCATGAACCATCTTGCTCAGCAGCCTCTTAGAGCTTAGCATTTATTACCTCATATTTCAGTTCATCATCACATCTAAGTCTGAGACCATCTTAGTCAAGAAGCCGATGTCATATTTCTTTTTGATACTATCCACAGCTTATAAGCAATCACATAGCAATCAAACTCACATATGAAATCGTTATGCATGATGCGTATATTAATTTGCGCATACTAATCTTTCTTATACCACATTTGATAAACCTCAAGACCACGAAGATACTGCAGTGAGTCATACTGCGCGTGCTCATTTTATCTCATGGTCGAGGGTCTCCAAGACCTCTTGCTCATTGGAGATAAACTACATCTCACAGCGCCAAATATTATAAGTGTCGCTTCCCAAAACTTTGGTCAAAACTATTACTATACACTTAGCTTCCATTTCAACTCTATCAAAGAAATGCGCATGTGATTATTAATAACACAACACAACTATTTTGCCGCAAAAAATCTAAATTAAATATTAACAATAACATACATGTCGCAAGATCGAAAACTCGCTAAGCTTATAATCATCTCTCGCTCCTCTAAGTATTTTATTATTAAATTTAATTTAATTCATGCGCAAAATTTTAGTTTTCCGGAAAAACATATGTAAATATTTTCTCCACCGAACAACCTCCCACTATATATGGCATATAATATGCGTGAAATAATTTTCTAACAGTATATAATACTCTTTATATACTAAGCAATTTTAATCATGCTTCAACTTGAATAATTTGATCAATAATCAAAATAAAAAATTATTCAAACATGCCACAAACAACATGAATTTCCTCCAATAATTAAATCATGCTGTTTTTAATATGCTGTGAATTTTCAGTAGCTCATGCAATTATTATCAAATTTTAGGATTTATTATAATTCTCAAAGAATAAATAACAAGCCAACATTGCAAAATATGAACATGTACTGAAAAATTGAACCACCTATACCATTAAATAGGTAATATATCAAGGACGTCACACAAAAAAATTGGATCTCATTGGACCTCGAATGCGTCCAAAAACCGTCCTCCAATCTCCTCATTTTGTATTAAAATCTTGAAAAATACAAATTACTTCTGAAAAATCCATAAAATTTTAAGAAACATAGGAAATTGAATTTTGAGACCAACAGACTAAATCACGCGAAAATCAGAGTTCGTATGAGTTGGAAAACAATAAAAAATGCAGTTTTTGAATGACATGCTGCCAAACAGATCCATCGGGTACTGTTCATATTCTCCAAAAGAATTAGGATTTTTACAAAACAACCCTAAACTAGGGTTTGCCATAATTTCCAAACCGTAACCCCAAATCAAGCTTATTATATATCGTTGCGAAGGTCTTGAAATTATCTACGCATAAATATAAAGGTCGCATATTGGAATTGAATGTAGTGAAAACTACGTTCAATCAAAGTTTCGGAAAAAACAACTAGGGTTTCATTTTTCTCACAAAAGGTTGATCCGATCAACACGAAACTTTCCAGATTTCATATAAATGTTATGGCCTAAATTGTTTAAAATTTTGAAGCGATTCCGAGATGTTTAAAAAAATCACGTTTTCAAACCCATACGAAACATGCATGAAAATCAGTCAACATGTATCTCTAAATCATGATACATATGGCTATTCAAGTACAAAAGAACACGAAAACATCCATTATAGCTCTGAGATTGTTGATGCCAGCTGAGATTGTTTTGTTGGAGGCCTCTGCTTGGCCGTTGCCCTGAGGGTACACGATTGTGGAGTTGTACACACTAGGATTCTTCTTCTTGCACAACGTCTTTATGGCCTCGACAACAAACTGGGTGTTGTTGTCTAAAATTATGGCGTAAGGCACGCCAAACCTCGAGATGATGTTTTTCCACATGAACTGTTCCATTTGGTGAAGTAGTCAGGGGCTGTGATGAGACGCTTGAACGCGCTAGGCGCAGGTTGAAGGGAGAGCATCGACTGATGAGGTATGGGAGTGTACTTTTGGCAAGCCTCACATTTCTTCACATAATCTTCTGCTGATCTCCTCATTTTCGGCCACCAAAATCCATGCGTCACCGCCCGTTAGGGCAAGGGCCGTCCTCCTAAGTGGCAACCGCAACTTCCTTCCTGAAGCTCATGTAGTAATTGCGGTATTTCTTTTTCGTAAAGCACTCGGAGGTCTAGGCTTGTGTAAGTACGCCGGTAGAGGTGCCCATTTGCCAAGAGTAGGTATGATGCCGACTAGCAACGGATCCTGTGGGCTTCCTTCTTGTTTGAAGGGAGTTTCTCATCTTTGAGGTATGAAATTAAGGGGTTTGTGGCCCAAGAGTATCGCGACTGATAAATACTAGACTTTTGTGTTGGTATATATTATGATTAAGTTGACCGGTACTATGACTAAGCATTAGTCGTATTCAATCAACTTGATTGAACCAAATCATGAGTAATTCATTCTCTGTAATCGCTTGGTGATGGGTACACCAAAGACTTTCTGTCAAGCGATAGTTTCAATGAAAGTTTTGTTGTGCCTCAAAAAGGATCTAAACCAAAATCACAAAACGCAAATTGAGAGGAAACTCCGACTTTATTCACAAGCGTAAATAAATCATGAAAACCCTTCTAGGGTGAGCTTTACATAGTCTCACACAGTCTCACTCATATCTCACTCACACTGAGATGACAATTTTACAGAAAATAGAAGCTAGCCCTACAGATTACAGATGCAAAACATACAAATGGAAGGCTACAACTTATTGCCTTAGAAACCAGACAAAGCAATAACATTGCAACTGCTTTTCGTAGCTGAAACAGTGGAGAGTATTAAATGGTTGTCTCCAAATCACTTTGGGAAATTGATTGTGCAAGAATTTTTAGGTCCTATTCCACGAGAAAGAATTTTTCATAGGGAATTGATTTCCCCCTCTATCCAAAAAATTAGAGAGCAGATCAACTATAAACCATATCTTTGATAGGAGACCCTTTTCAACTCAATGTATTGATCTAAATTCTTCATTATGTCAATTTAAAAATTGCTTTGGTAAAAGAATATTTTGAAGGAATAATAATAATAAAAAAAATAATAATAATAAAATAAAATAAAAAATAATAAAAGAAATTGAATGCTATAGTAACAAATAGGTAATTTAGGTTTAAAATAATATTTACCATCTAACTAAATATGAGTAGTTCATTGTTATCTCGGATTAGGGATGACAATTTCTCCCAAACCCGATGGATACCCGCCCCGCCTATTTGGAGGCGGATATTACTTTATTTTTCATCCAATAAGAGCGGGTATGGTATAACATAAAGAATTCCTGGTTGAACACGGGGCTGGTGTAATTTTCTGATAACAACCTCCGAATACCTGTACCCGCCCCGTTTCAAATTTTATATATTTTTTATGAATGTATATATATATATACAGTCCTTATCTAGTCCGGGCTCCCGGATCCGGGATTCATAGTTCCGGATCAAATTTTGACGATCCGAGCAGTCCAATGTGTTCAAAAGGTGTTTTCCAAGGTCCACGCGGGAAATCTTCAAAAAAAAATACCGGGAAGGGCTTGATCCAAGCAGTTTTTCGCAAAAACTGTATATATATATTTTTTGCGAAAACTGCTTGGATCAAGCCCTTCCCGGTATTTTTTTTTGAAGATTTCCCGCGTGGACCTAGGAAAACACCTTTTGAAGACATTGGACGGCTCGGATTTCCCAAAAACAATTTTTAAAAGCATCAAAACACCAAAAAACCCTTCAATCCGGGAAATCCGGGATCCTTGACAGGATCGCCGGTGTATATATATATATATATATATGCGGCCATATAGAATATAAATTTACTTGTGTGTGTGTGTGTGTAGAATTTGTGTATATTGTTCCGGATAACTATATATGTTCAAATGTTACGAAATGTTTAATGATGGTAGTTGTTAAAATTTTATATAATCTTGGTAGACTACATTTCTCTCTAACTTTCTTTTCTATTTTATTTTAAATGATTGTTTTTGTCATTGTAGGAAACATAAATTAGATTTTACTACTTTTTTTTTGTTCAACTAGTTTGGAGGCAGGTATGGTGGATTGTCCACTATCCATTCTGGGTATGGAAGAGGGGATGAGGTAGAATAGGGTCTCCCGATCCATACCCTACCCGTTGCCATCCCTATCTCAGATCAAAACTGCTATTTTTAAGGAGTACTGTTTTTCTCAATAACCTCTATTAATTTTATGAAGTATTTTAAGAATCCTAATGAGACTCGTAAACTCAAGTTTGGAAAGGATTTTGAGAGATTGGAAGTATAAAGGTGGTCATGTTTGGACTTTCTCTAAGCCCACAATGATAATTCAATCATTCCTTAAAGTCTACATACAAAATTATTTCTGCAAATTGGTATGACTGTGAATAATATATAGCACATTGGTATAACTATGAATAATTTACATCTCTTTCTCTAAAAAGTATGAAATATATAGTTTTGAACATTTATGGTTGATCATACATACAAAATTCGATTAGCGATTTGCTCACGACCATCTTGATAATGCCTAATAATGGACTTTTCCGAATTATCATTGTGAAATATATTGGAATGGAAAATGCCACCCTTGTTCCAGAAGTTGTCCATAGTTTCAACTTAAGAAAAGCAAACACATGCAACTTCTCAATGAAATTGGACCCTGAAATTGGACCAATTGGTGCGGTGTTTCATAAAGGAAGTTGGTTTAGTTTTCCTAAGCTTTGGATGAAGAGCCGGTGTTGTCGATGTTATCACTGCTGCCGATGGTGTTCCATCTATAACATTGGCATAAGTGTGCTAGTACTTCTCATCAACATTGCCTCCGTTTTTTAATGTTCAAGTCGGGAGTATCCATGGTTCCAAACACAAAACAATATTTTCATTGTGTTGATGCAGAATGGAAAACAATTAGCAAACACCTGCTTTTTACAATCTATGTGCACGCTCTAAAAAAAGCGTTACTTAATGCTACTTCCAGCAACGGTTTTCCAAACTGATACTAGAAAAAGCACAAGGAGAAGCAGATTTTCTTGTAGTGAAATAGCCAATTACATTGCACATGATGTATTAAAATCGTACACATAATTACCAAATTTTCCATCAACATCGAAAAGACAAAGAATTTTATGCCATCACTTGTTCAACATCCACTACAAATACATCCAATCCATTATGAATCTCGCATTGTTACAAACGAAAGAGCAATAAGTGGAGGACAAATGCTTTAAATATACAACCTAGAGCTAGCCCGACCAATTACTACTTGATCTTGGTTGTGGATACAGAAGGGTGTTATGAGTTGTGACACCCTATATCCCTCACTCTATGTCATGGTCCTTGACAACAACCAAGGGAATCCAATATGTTTGTTCTGGAGCATGACGGCGTTCTCTGCAAAACTCGGCAAAGTACATCCAAAGCAAAGCGGTGACAAGAAAGGTGTTTCCCACGTATGTCCATTTCAACATCCGTTCTTTGTCTGCCGATGAAGGGTTCTGAGCTCTATCACGTTCCCCTTCTGAATGATCGAGCTTCATTTCTTGGTGCGATGCCAAAGCCTATTATGTAAAGCATGATGGGAACAAAAGATCGTATGATCTTTTCGTCAACTATTGATGCTAGATAAATCACTCTACATACTAGAAGCAAAAACATATATGCATATAGAAGCTTAAACACTAGTACCAACTAGCTTTGGCTACAAAACAAAAGATAGCCTCAAGTTATTTATGGGAGTTTGGATTATAGCTTGTAAAACAAGAATCAGCTGCATGGAAAGATTTATAGTTGTGGCTAACTCAAGTATGTGTGAGAGAGAGAGAGAGAGAGAGAGAGAGAGAGAGAGAGAGAGAGAGAGAGAGAGAGAGAGAGAGAGAGAGAGAGAGAGAATTGTTATTTAGTTTGCTTGATAGGGTCATACTATGAAGCCAAGGCGACACATCAATTTTATGCCCTATTCAATGGGAAACAATTTTTCTTTGGGAATTTGTTTCCCTATATACCCCAAAAAATAGGGACCAGATTAGAGCTGTAGCTACCCTTTCACTCGATTTTATGGATCACATAAGTGTCTCGAATAGAAAATTGTTCATTTCAAAAATTAAAAAATTGATTTGGTAAATTAATAATGTTAGAGTACGATCATATTTATTGTACAACAAAATACTGAGACCATGTTCGAGATTATCAAAAGGAGGAGTGAGTGGTGGAATTAGTCATTTTTCCACCGCCACTGGAGGATTTGTTTGTAAGTGTATCAATGCCTTAAAAATATTTATTTACTAAAATTATTTTTAAATTCACAAAACGAACAATTTAGATCAATATTTTGAGACCTTCATGTGGTTTACGATATCAAGTTGGAATGGGACATATAAAAATGATAGGCTTTATAATTGATCCACTCTCTACCTTTTCGGGTAGAGAGGGAGACCGATTCCCTCAATAAGAATTCTTTCCCATGGAATAGGGCCTAACAAACAAAATGAATAATGATTCTCTCTCTCTCTCTCTCTCTCTCTCTCAATTTGTTCACAACTATAAATCTCAACAAGTAGCGGATTCTCGTTTTGCAAACTATAAACCAAACTTCCCTAACTTGAGCTTTGTCTTTGCAGTATTGGTTGTTTAATCTTGTATATATACTAGTGGTGAGCACGTGCGTTGCACGTGGCATTAACACCAAAATAAGCATCTAATGAAATTTCAAACAATTCACAAATAACAACACAAACGGAAACTGCACACCCCTAGATCACTAATCATGAAGAAAGAACAAAGAGAACATCCCAACTCTAAGGTATTTTTAGACATATTACCCTAGTTATTGGTGCAGTTGGTCCAGTGGCGGCTCTAGGAATTTTTCTAAGGGTGTTCATAAATTCTTAGGGTCTACTACCTCTATAAACCACAACTAAATATAGACAAAAAAAAAATTCCATTAATATCGACAATGCCGCCCAAAAACAACGGATAAAGACATAAAATTTATTATATTGCCCTTCTTGTTAACATATCGCAATACAACGGCCATTTGTTCTTTGTTCGAGATGTCACGGGGCTCATCAACTAGAATTGAAAAAAATGCTTCACCCATATCCTTCAATATGGGTATTTCTCATCTTGATTGGTAGCTGAACATTGAAGGAATTGATAAATCAATTATTTAAGCCCAATAATTCATAAAAAAACCGAACAACAAAACCTAGGGTTCATTACAATACATTATCAGTTTATCACATTACCTGTGTGTGTGTGTGTGAGAGAGAGAGAGAGAGAGAGAGAGAGAGAGAGTGAGGTGGGCTTGGAGACTGAGTCACTGAGAAGAAATCTTGGAACTTGGAAGTCGGAAGAGACAAAGGGGTAGGGACTTGAACTCCACTGCCTTCAGTCAGTCGGCCAGAGACTCCAGAAGAAGTTTATTTTTTGTAAGTGAAAGTCGAACAATTGATTTGTTTGGGTATTAGGCCAAGGTATGCCTTTTAGCTTAGCTTTTTCGGTACTTCACCTACCTTATTTTTATTTGGGCTTTAATTATTTGGGTTTCAATTTGAATTGAACTTGGGCTTTTTTTATTGGCCCAAGTGTTCAATACTTGGGGCTTTTATTTTGGGCATGATGTTCAATTTATTGGGGCTTGGGTATTCAATTTAATTTTGGTAAGGTGTTCAACAATGGACTATCCAAAAATTTCTACATGTATTCTAAGGATTTTTTCTTTCTTTGGGTGGTCATGTGACCATTGAAGGCACAAGGTGCCGCCGCCCCTGTGTTGGTCTAGTATTGAGAGGCACTGAAAAGAGTGTCGAGTTCCTTGTAAACATATAATCTAATGTTGTTAGAGATAATCTCAACATAATTTTTTTTTCACCCTTTGTTACTCCTAGTTCAAGTTGTCTCTATCTATTTTGTGCGATGTCGCCTGATTTTAATGGACTTCATATTTCCTCCATTTCCTTATTTTACAATGCTATCTCATCTTGACAACTTGGATGCTGGTTTGACATCCCTGCCAGTGTTGGGAAACGAATCCCAGAACCCAGTAATTACGCGTACAAATTAAACAACAAAAATAAACACAAACCCTACAAGGCGGAATTAGGGTTTACCTCTCATCCGTAAACACGAACCCTGGTTGACTTGTTTATTTTAGAACTTGACAGACCTAATTACTGTATGCAACAAGTTTTGCTCGACAGTACCTCAGGATCTTCTGCCATATTCCCTTATATCTCGATCATGTAGCCAAGTGTGGACTTCTACATGATCTCTTTGTTCTCTCTCATCCAGCCTCTATTCTAATTTTCTGAACGATTGTCATCTGACCTAGAGAACATAAGGATATATTTATAGGGCTAGAGCAGGGACCTGAGGAGAAATAAATCTGGCCTCCTTGTGTAAATAAGAAAACCTAATCCCACCCGGATTCTATTCTTATTTCACAAAATATAATTCACACCACTAAAGAATTATAATTGCACTCCCATCTTTATCTCGATTATATTTCGAGCTCCACGTTATTAAATACTTATTAATATCCCCACGTTAAGATTACAGATACCCGTTGATTAAATGTCGATTACTAACAATCTCCCACTAATCAACATCTTATAAAACACCTTGAGACTAACCACTTAACTCATTCGATATGTCGGATACAAATATCCACCTGCAGGGTTTGACATAACCGAAACATATAAGTTTACTCAAGGGGGTATCATCAATCTCTAACGAGACATGGATTCTATCAATAATTAATATCCATATATTTCATGCATATAATGTTGTGACCCAACTCACCACGACTATTGACTGTAAAAAAGATCTCACTTTATAATGAATCAAAGTCAACAACATTAAATGTATATATGTATTAATTATATCCGGATTAAGAGCATAAGTATTCTTAATAACTATAAGGTTCTAACTATCTTAAAATGTCAGTACTAAGACAATTACTTTAAAACGGTCCTGTTCAATACACACAAAAATGTACTAGCACAATGAGTCGGAACTAGAACTGTTCCCTGTAGTCTAGACGAACCTACTAAAACATTGTACTACAATCCTACTGATGGTGTGTCAAATTCCATCTAAGATTGTGAACCAAAACTTATATTCCACAAGAACCGATGATCCAATCTTCTGTGTGTAAGCCGTACTCTACACACTGGATCATCTACTATGTAGAATAAAAGACACATGCACAACATACAATTATATCATGCAAACATTGCCCATAATAGATTTTCATCAAAAAGGGATAAAACTTATTAATAATTAACTAATTAAATATTAATCCATTACATAAAAGCATGGCTTTTAGTATAAGTTTCTAACAATCTCCCACTTAGACTCAAAACCATGCTACCACACATCTCACTTCCATTCCCTTTACGTGACTATCAAAATCTTGGCATGTAAGCCATTCGTAAAAGGATCTGCTAGGTTGTTTGCCGATGCAATCTTGGTCACAGCTACATCACCTTTCTATACGATCGCTCGAATCAGGTGACACTTACAGTCGATGTGTTTTCCCTTCTTATGAACCTTTGGCTCCTTCGAGTTAGCAACTGCACTACTATTGTCACAATAGATTGAAATTGCTTACTGTATGGAAAGTACCACTTCTAGATCCATCAAGAAGTTCTTGAGCCAAACGACTTCTTGGCTATTTCAAAAACTGCCACAAACTCGGCCTCCATGGTGGAATCTACAATACACGATCACTTGATACTCCACCAACTCATGGCTCCACCTCCTAAGGAAAATACATATATCGATGTTGACTTTCTGGAACTCTTATATAATATAAAGTCTTAATCTGTGTACCCTCAAGGCACTAGACTGTCTGACTGGTACACCAACATATAATCCTTAGTTCTTTTCAGATACTTGAGTATACATTTTATACCAGTCCAATCTTCTTGTCCAGGGTTAGACTGAAATTTGCTAACCATGCCGACAGCAAAACAAATATCAAGTCTAGTTCACAACATAGCATACATGAGGCTTCCTATTGCTCAAGCATTAGGAACTCCCTTCATTTTCTCCATCTTCTCGGATGTCTTAAAACACTGATCCTTGGATAGATTAACTCCGTATCTGAAAGGAAAGAATCCTTTCTTGGAATCCTGTATGCTAAGTCGATCAAGGATCGCATCGATATAGGAAGCTTGAGAAGCCCAACATCCTTTGCTTGATCTTGCAAAGATTTAATCCCGAGGATGTGACTGACTACTCCTAAATCCTTTATATCGAACTGGCTAGATAACCACAACTATACCAAAGATAACACTCCGACATCGTTTTCGATGAACAAGATATCATCCACATATAGCAATACAAACACCACCACATTTATTTTGCGCTTCTCGTACACACACGACTTATCCAGACATTGATCAAAACCAAAAGATTTGATTACTAACGGATGTTCCAAGACCTAGATGCATGCTTAAATCCACAGAAGGACTTCTTAAGCTAGCACAACACGTGCTCCTGATCTTTTGCTAAAATTCTGCATCTTTATCTTGTAGTGCCTCTTTGTAGTTTTAGGGTTAGGCCTGTTGTTCTTCAGGGATCATATCACAATATTCTCCCAACAACGTATACCGATTGGGCGAAATAATAACCCTCCCACTACGACAAGGTATTGGTGTGTTAACAACAATTTCATGTGATGTAGCCTCTTGTACTATTGGTATTGAAGAAGTCTGTGCCGATCTGTTTTCTCTCAATTCTTCTAGAACAATCTTACTACTGGGCTTGTGATCTATGTGTAGACACCCCAATTTTGAACCCGAGATACGCCCGAGCTTTTCTAATGATGAAATGGGCCAATCATGATTACCTGGAACTTGTAAGTTTGACTTGAACTTGATCAAAATTAACCAAGCAGCAACCAAAACAGCTCAAACCAACCCAAACAGTGTTGAACCAAGCCAAGCCAGCAATTTGCCATCAAGCACCTTGAGCGCTCAAGCCCCTGGCTTTGAGCGCTCAACCCAGGGAAAGCTCCTTGAGCGCTCAAGCCCGTGGTTTTGAGCGCTCAACTCTGATCCAGTCAGCAACCTGCAGAATATCTAATCATGAGATTTTCTGCATGGGAGCGTCTGGGGATGATTCTCTACGATCTATATACGTACATACACCCCACTAACTCCAGAAATACACAAAAAATACTCCCAAATACAAAAACCCACTCTTTCTCTCTCCTCTCTTCCCTCCCACTCACTCTATAAAATCCACCCTCCACCCCCGGTTTTGGAGGTTAACCATTCTCACACTCCAGCTCCAAAATCCTCCAGAAATTCGATCATCTCTTTCTCTCTCTCTACAAAACCACTCTTCCAACCATCAAAACCACTTGCAAAACCATTTTTCAAATCCAGAATTCATCCCTTGATCATCATCCAACCACATACATTGTCGAATTCGTCCATAATACAAACTAAAGCATCCACAATCATTCATCCCCAAGCCCAGAATCAAGTCCAAACTTCAAGTATTTCCGAAAGGTAGTCGAAATGCGAAAAACCTCGCATTGTTTTGGTTCATCGAGGGGACCGGTGAGTCCAAACAAGTTTCTTGTACTTGGCTTGAACTCACAGAGGTCTAAACATTGTTCGAAACCTTTTTCAAAACTCGGTTGTAACGGGGTTGAGCGCTCAAGCCTTATGCCTTGAGCGCTCAAACCCGGTCCCTGGTGATTCGTTTTGCAAACTTCGAGCTTTCTTTTGGCTTTGATCATTGTTTAAAGGTTATCGTGTTTATGTGATTCTCAAAACAGCCTATTTTTATTTCTAAAACACATGCATGAACATTAGTTAACTATATTATGATGATCAAAGATCAATGTCTTTATAAAATTCCATGATTAAATGCAAAACAGTGATTGGATCTTCTTTCTTACTCTTGTTCAAAATGCTTAAGGTCCTTAGAATCGTCGATCATCCTTTTTAAGTCGAAATCGAGAGAGCAGTTTATGGCTTGAGCGCTCAAGGTCATTAACCCGAGCGCTCAAGTCGTTCTCGGGCATTTTGTTGATCGTGTCTTTCGATGATGGACCATGGTCGGCATGCTAATAGTGTGTGTGTGTTGATATCATAAGCGTTTATAACTGGATTTCTCTTTTACTTCTCCATTCAAAACCCTTTTCTTGCAAATCTTTGGGGATTCTTCTCTTTTCCCATTCTTTTTAAGGATCAATCCGTTTACTTTGTCCGATTTCCTTGAAAAACGCGTTTGATCAACATTGATCTGTAAAGAATGAGAAGAGAAGGTTAAAAGAGATTAAAATCACGAAGCACGGCTGATTGAGCGCTCAAGCCATGGGCCTTGAGCGCTCAAGCTAGTTTGAAGGGTTTGAGCGCTCAAGCCTCGTCTTTGAGCGCTCAACCCCTATTCGGAATCCGTTTGCAAAACAGTTTGTTTGGGCCTCAATGTTTGTACTTTCGGAATTGTTGTATAATTTCGTAATTTCTCATTTCTTCGTGAATATTTGTAATAATTTCGCTTATTATCATCATCATCATCATCATTCATCATCAAGCACAAGCATCCACTTTAAGTATATCTTTCATGTTTTTATTGTTTAAGTGGTTCCCATCTCCAATTTCCCTATGTTGTGAACAAATCG
The DNA here is from genome assembly GCA_016920895.1 of Vaccinium myrtillus. Taxonomy (NCBI): domain Eukaryota; kingdom Viridiplantae; phylum Streptophyta; class Magnoliopsida; order Ericales; family Ericaceae; genus Vaccinium; species Vaccinium myrtillus. The sequence goes on from CM029274.1 coordinate 17,058,886, forward strand.
AATTTCGAATATTCTTTAAAATCCCATAAAACATTGAGTAGAGACCGGTTCACGGACCGGGCGAGAGGGGTGCCGTAAAACCCTTCCCCTTTCGTAACCAAACCCCCGAATCCGAGAAATCTTTGGTTTTATCAAGATCAGTGAAACCCCTTTTTCAAATGGGTAAATGAGTCATCTTTTTTTTTATCGGTTTCTCGGGTTCGGACCTAAAATCCGGGTGGCGACTCTAACAATCTTCAATCTTTTCAAACGCCAAAACCGCGCCGAATCTCAGTGGGCCGTCCACACTATGACATAGCCTTCCTCTAAGTATCAAGCATTGGTGTTAACAATGACCTTATGATCCTTAGGACTATAAAATAGAGCAACTTTCGTTATTCTAGGGTACCCCATCAAAACAAACAAACATTTGTCCTTGATTCCAATTTATCTGCTTTCCCTTTCAGCACATGTGCTGGACTACCCCAATTCTGAACATGCCATAGACTAGTTTGCTCCCAGTCCACAGTTCTGTGGGTGCAGTTGGTACTAGCTTAAATGGTACCAAGTTAAGAATGTACGCTATTGTTTATAGTGCATGTCCCCAAAACGAATTTAGCAAATTTGAATAAGTCATCACCGATCTCACCATATCCATAAGAGTCATTTCCTTCTTTCTGCTACACCATTATGTTGTGGCATACCTAGCGCAGACAACTGGGATGTAATCCCTTCTGCTGCCACTAGTTCCTAAATACTTCCAAGAGGTATTCGCGACCACGATGAGATCGCAGTGTCTTGATACATTTATCCAGACGCTTTCCCGTTTCCGGTCTATGCTCCTTGAATTTCTCAAAGCATTCGGACTTACGGTGTATCAAATAAATGTAACCATGTCTTGAGTAATCATCAATAAAAGTATTGAAATACTCAAAACCACCTCTATCCCGGATGTTCATAGGTACACACAGATCAAAGTGAACCAATTTCAACGTTCCATTGGCTCTCCCTTTTCCTGAAAAAGGGCATCTTGGTCATTTTACCTTCCAAACTGGATTCACAGACCGGAAGTGCCTCAACTTCTAATGAACCCAAAGATCCATTTCTAACCAGTCTAGAATTTAGATTAATATGACCTAGGTGTAAGTGCCAAAGATACGTTTGGTTCAACTTATAAGGCTCATTTCTCTTATATGGCAATCTATTAGTGTTATTCAATTCATTTAGTTGCATTGTAGGAACGATATCATTAATAACGTAGAGATTGTCATCTAATGAACCATAACAGATAAAATGTTTATTTAACTTAATAACCACAGAGTTATTAAAAACAAACCAAATATCCATTTGCAACCAAATTAGAAACTGAAACTAAGTTTCTCCTAATTCAATGATCATAAAGACAATCTCTTGAAATTAGACGCCTACTGCAACTGCTGCTACTTTTGTAGTACTTCCCATATGTAGATAAATCTCTTCATCACAAAGTCTCCTGGTTTCCTGGAACCTTTGCAATGAATTGCAAACATGATTAGTGGCACCCGTATCTACACACCAGGTACTGGTAGATAACACCGCTAAACATGATTCAACTACTAGTGAAAAAATTTTCCCTGATTATTCAATTTATTGAGATAATTTGGATAACCTTCTTCTAGTGTCCTTTCTACGTATAGTGAAAACACTTGCCGTTAGGCTTTTTACTCTACCTCCAAGCTCATAAACTGTCTGAGGAACCGTTGCTTGTTGTTGAACCTTTTCCTGCTTCTTGCTGCCTTCCGGCTAAGAAGTAGAAACCTCTTCAACTACAATTACAGTTGTCTATTTATTAACCAAGAGACCCTTGGCTAATTAAATGCTCTTTCAACAGTTTCGTCAAACAATAATGCATTTTGTTCACATTGTAATTCAGGCGGAACTGCTGAAAAGGCTTAGTAAGTAACTGGAGCACAATATCAACCTGGGTTTCCCCATTGATTTCAGCTTCTGGGATTTCTAGTTCATTCAGAAGACCTATTATCTTCAGAACATAATCCCCTTACTAGGGTTCCTTCACCTATGATTATATTCCCCAAATCCCACATTGCAACTTGCCTAGCCTCACCCCAAACATTTATTTTAGGTTATGCATCATGTCATAGGCAGTTTCCAAAAATTGATGTTGATATTGCAATATATTCGACATAGAAGATAAAATGTAACACCGCGCCATTTCATCAGTTGTAACCCAATCCTTATATACCGGATTTCAGGTTCTATTGCGATTTTAGTGGGTTTGATAGAGAACACCTCAGAGAACACAAATTTGGTCCCCTAAGCAGTCGACACAATATGCAGATCCTTTTCTAGTCAATATAATTAAGACCAGTAAATTTGTTTGACAATGTCATCAAGTGGATTGAAAGAGTCCATTTTTGAATCTGAGAATCACATAACAACAATTATGAAGGGCAAAACGTTTTGTATTTCTATTAAATTGGTTCCCTCAACCAGTCTATTAAAAAAAAACATTAGCAACCCTACACACCGTGAAGAGCATGCCTCGATGGGTAGGTCCACTACTCTTCATCATTCGTGTAGATAGGCACAACCTTTTAATTTTACTATCAAAACACTAAACCGTGCCCAATAAAATTAAATAGCTAATTTGATTCGGTCCTATAAATAAAAGCAGTGACTCAAATGGAGAGGATACTTGTTATTTATAGCTAAGTGTATACCATTACCTAACCTCAAAATCCATTGTTCCGTAATGAACTACCCCAGATGGAAAAGCAATCCATACAACAATTATCTTGGAGTTATCCTCTAAGGAAGTAAGTACTGATGATGCCATAATTAATTTCGTCCGATGGGGAGGAAGGTACTAAAACCAACACACAAAACTTAATTATATCATCTACATACTAGTAATGGAGACCATGTGATTTATACAAAATAAACTCCCTCTCCCACTTAGTAATTTAAAAAATTTGTGAGAGTTATCAAAATTAACATGTTTGCAAAAACCGTGATCTAGGTCAAAAGTCAAATATTACCATGTTGTCCAAATATGGTAAACTATCACACATGCAAACAAGATGAATATACAAATATTCATAAAAAGGAAACATAAATAATATGTATCCCAACTATTATGGTCAAATATGCAATCCTTGAGCAATAAGAAATCCTTCGAGTCTAGAAATCCTTAAGGAGTCTAGAAATCCTTAAGCAGTCAGGAATCCTTCGAGTCTTGAAATCCTTAAGCAGTAAGGAATCCTTTCCAAACTTGAAATCCTTGAGTAATCAGGAATCCTTCGAGTCTTGAATCCTTAAGTAGTAAGGAATCCTTTCCAAATCCTTGAGCAATACATATGTTGAAGACTTAGATACTTTGAATCAATCAAGGAAACCAAAATCCAATCATACTTAGGCAAGAAAAATCGGATCTGAATTTTTTCCCGAGTAAACTGCACAGCCTTTAGTATTTTGGACTTTTCTCCCTCATCCGAACTCCGATTGAACTGATTCCAATTGGTTTGGATTCGAAATTCAATTATCTACAACTTCTGTGAAGAACAGAATTTCCAATTCCGATGTTTACTGTGTGAAAACAGCCTTGCAATCTGACCCTAAAAATCTGAAAAAATTCTGCTGCGAGCCAAACATTCTTTTTTCTTGACAAAACTTATCTTCTTGTCAAAAAAGATTGTTTTCTCCGTATCGTATGCCCCATTACAGAATCTGTAATCTTACAACAGATCTATATATCTAAAACGATACAACTGAAGAAACAAAGATTACATCAAAAACTTATGCCTCCCAGATACTACTATTACATATTACAAAACTAAACTTGTAATAAAAAAACAGTAATAGTAACCACGCATAAAACAATTACAAAGCGTGGGATCCAATCACACAATCAAAAACATGCGTGACCATAATAGTGGGATAATCGATTCTGCAAAACAGACGTTAGAACAAACTAGAACTCTGCAAAAACAACGGTTAGCACAGTTCTATATCTATGTTCTACGGACAACATGACTTGTTTAATCCATACACATGATTACAGTCCGCTCTGATACCACTCTTGGGAAACGAATCCCAGAACCCAGTAATTAAACGTACAGATTAAACAACAAAAATAAACGCAAACCCTACAAGGCGGAATTAGGGTTTACCTCTCACCCGTAGACACGAACGCTGGTTGACTTGTTTATTTTAGATATTGACAGACCTAATTACTGTATGCAACAAGCTTTGCTTGACAGTACCTCATGATATTCTGCCATATTCCCTTATATCTCGATCATGTAGCCAAGTGTGCACTTCTACATGATCTCTTTGTTCTCTCTCATCCAGCCTCTATTCTAATTTTCTGAATGACTGTCATCTGACCTAGAGAACATAACGATATATTTATAGGGCTAGAGCAGAGACCTGAGGAGAAATAAATCTGGGCTCCTTGTGTAAATAAGAAAACCTAATCCCACCCGGATTCTATTCTTATTTCACAAATTATAATTCACACCACTAAAGAATTATAATTGCACTCCCATCTTTATCTCGATTATATTTCGAGCTCCACGTTATTAAATACTTATTAATCTCCCCACGTTAAGATTACAGATACCCGTTGATTAAATGTCGATTACTAACAATCTCCCACTAATCAACATCTTATGAAACACCTTGAGACTAACCACTTAACTCATTCGATATGTCGGATACAAATATCCACCTGCAGGGTTTGACATAACCGAAACTTATAAGTTTACTCAAGGGGGTATCATCAATCTCTAACGAGACGTGGATTCTATACTAAGACAATTACTAGCACAATGAGTCGGAACTAGAACTGTTCCCTGTAGTCAAGACAAACCTACTAAAACATTGTACTACAATCCTACTGATGGTGTGTCAAATTCCATATAAGATTGTGAACCAAAACTTATATTTCACAAGAACCGATGATCCAATCTTCTGTGTGTAAGCCGTACTCTACACACTGGATCATCTACTATGTAGATTAAAAGACACATGCACAACATACAATTATATCATGCAAACATTGCCCGTAATAGATTCTCATCAAAAAGGGATAAAACTTATTAATAATTAACTAATTAAATGTTAATCCATTACATAAAAGCATGGCTTTTAGTATAACTTTCTAACAACCAGAGCATGAAGCAGCCCATAATGACACACTTGTGGTTTGACCCTGCAAAGGTGACAAACTGGGTTTTGTTGATAGGAAAAATAAGAGTAGGAATCTCAGAATTATTTCCTGGATAAAAGAACAGTTGTAACATATTGCAAAAATAATAGAATCTAGTGAGTCTTGCAATTCAGGAATGCATGAAGTAACAAACATAAGACAAAAACTCATAGTTGCAAAACAATGTCAATGCACAGTGTGCAACGCAAATGGGGTAACAAACAGATTAATTTTTTTCAAATACTTATGGCATAAAAATTCATCAACTGAAGTAAGGGTTATATTGAAGCACACCTAGTCATTTTTGGAAGGTTTTCTGCAAAGGAGACTTTCTTAGCGATCATTTAAACGAAGAACTCCAAGAATCTAATTTTTTTTTTGATCGGGAATAGAATTTTATTAAAAACGGGGGAGAGGGAAGGGGAGTCCAACAAATAATTGGACAGTACATCACAAAGGCCGAAGCCCAGCACCTAGGGGTCTAAGCAGTCACAAACATAATAAGAAAAATGAAGCCCAACTGCAACCCAAATATACAGAACAGCCCACACCACTAATCCGGCCCAACCAAGGGCCGGCCCGCCCTAACCAAACCCTAACCCAAAGACTCCAAACCCCACCGCCGCCGTACAAGCCACCGGAGCAAACACCTCGCCGTTAAGCAAAACGCCAACCACTCCCAGATGTAGTAGCCGGCGGGGAGCACCGGCCTACGAAAGACAGAGGGAAAGGAGAAGCCGGGCAAGGGGCAGAACCCACCACCGAAAGCCGCCATGCAAGCAAACGGAAAAAACACAGCAAAACACGCACAAAACTGAGATCTCCACGACCGGATGACCCACAAAAGCTGCCAAGATCCAAACGGGGGCTCAAACAACCTATGCATCAACCATTGGAGATCCATCCACCCCTGCACGAATAGCAAGCATCTTCACCGCAAGACCGCCGCCGCACCAGCCAAGACCTCCGCACCACCGCCGCCACCATCCATTGCCGATCAGAATATGAAAAAAGAAGAAGGTGAGAAGAAACGAGGGATGTGGAAGAAGATGAAGGAAGGAGAGAGAGAGAGAGAGAGAGAGAGAGAGGAGGAGAGGAGAGGGGGAGAAAGGTTGCCGGGGGAGGAGGGAGGAGGGCGGCACCCCCCCCAAGCCGTAGATCTGGAAAGGGAAGAAGAAGAAGATGAGAGGTTTTCTAGAGAGAGAAGGGGAAGAGAAGGGGAAGATCATTTTGCCAAGAGATTATAAGAGCAGGTTCCGGAGACACATAAAAAACACATTAACAAACACACGTTTTTGTTCCGAGTTATATATTGTGATGATCCAAACCGTTCACTTCATTTAAATGGATAACATAGAATAAGTTGCATGAGTGATAACAAATAGATGCTACAACACGAAGCTCGTGTTCAAGGTCTTTCATTTCCTATATTAACAATATACCGTCGAAGTTTTTCTTAAAATCAAAACCACCACAAAGAAAGGGAAAGTTCACATGGTCAAGTTTTTTGTACCTATAAATTACAACGTGAAAAATTAAATTGCTTTAATTTCTCTTCATGTAGAGCAAACACTCAAGTGCTAACCAATATTAAGATAGACAAACACACCAATGCATCTCCACTGCTCAACAAAACTTCAAAATTGATTCAATTTCTTGATAAACCACGTAGAGTTACATCCTAAACTCTAGATTTCATATAGTAGAGTTCTACATCTCTTTGTGGAACTGCCCAAAAGTTGGTGGCTTACAATAATACTATGTGTCATACGAAGCTACTTGAAAGAAAATAAAATTTCACCGCTAATCGCTTTCAAGAGGTGCCTGTTAAGGCTGTGAGTCCTTTTGAAGCATCAACACATGCCGATTCACATCTGAGAGATTTTGTACATATTTTTCATTCCGCGGAAAGAGACATAGAGAGAATATGGTATGTGCAGAGTGATTGTTTGATTGTTTCACAATGGGCTAATCTCGCCACCAATTCAAACGCAAATTAACCAAATCACAGGGTCTACATTGGCCAGGAAATTGGGCTTCCGTTCCCATCCATGTTTTTCCAACTGTCACTAATTGAAAACACTTTTCCCATGCCGACGACGCTATCCAACATTATTGTCTGCAAAAAAATTGTTTGGGGCATTACAAAAAATTGTTTGGGGCATTTTTGGCAAACAAAAAGTAGGAAACATCTTCGCACTCTTAGAAGCAACAGTATAGATGTGTGTGTGTGTGCACGCGCGTGCACGTGTATTGTGCTTCTAGCATGAAAGGTATAGATCATATGGATATTTGTTTCGATCATGCTTACATACCAGTTGGCTTTGGCATCGCACTAAGGAATGAAGCTCGATTACCCTCAAAATGAAGGTACGTTCGTTCTGGTTGAAAGACCCTGGACTTAAAGAGAAATTGAACTTTGGCACTGGAATCGTGAATAGTCGTGTAGGGAGTACGACCACTATAAGTTGACCAGCAAGAAGGGAAAAGATCAATTGTATTAATACTCGTGTCGTGTAGGGAGACGCTTCACCGGAATAACCTCTTTGAGCCTTTTGGTTCAGTACGGAGAGAGGAGGGCTGACTGATCCTTACTATTACCCTAGATGCTCGCCTGAGAAGAGAACCTGCACACTGGAACAATCACGTTAGTGCCAAGCCTGGCGGTGGTTGTCCGGGAAGGCACTCTGATGGCTAAGTAAGTGAATGAGGGAGAAGTTTAGTGAAAACTTGGAGAGAGAAAGTGAGTAAAGAGTATTGAATGTGGAGAGAGGGATCCTAAGTGAGGTAGGTGAGAGCCATATTTATAGGCAAAGAAGGGTGTGCCCATCACGTCGTGAACCACACGCGCGTTGTCTGTACCGAGGATGACACCTGGTGTGGTAAGAATGTCTTTTGCAGAAGCAGTGCTTTGGCTGACATCACCTCTAATAAACCTGGGGGCAGGGATGGAGCCAGGGAGGGGCCAGTAGGGGCCGTCGCCCCTGCAAAGAAAAAAAAACCTCTAGTTTTATATACAAAAAAATAAATTTTTTTATGAATTATATAGGCTCGCCCCTGCAAAGTATCTTGGAAAAAAAACTCGCCCCTGCGTAGTGAAATTCCTAGCTCCGTCCCTGCCTGGGGGGTCACCTGGCTTGGGAATATTCCCCGGTCAATCACGTGGTGCAGGCATAGCATGCAAGGTGGTTGACTGCTCTCATTAATGATCTGCTCAGCTCGCCAAGCACACCTCTACCGAGCCCTTGAAAACTGTTGAGCTCTACGAGACCAATATCAACCGATTCGGCTCGTAGGGCGCTCGAGAAAAAGGTTCCTTCAAGCCAATGAAATTATGCTATGGACCCGTCCGTCAAAGCGATAAGTCCAGAGGGAGTCAACGGACGCCTATCCGAGGGCACCAATTGAGAGACCTCCGCTTGGCCATTTGTGTTCAATTTCCTCCTAATATTCGTGCAGATCCATACCGAGCCACCCTATCCCGAGGGTAGATCCTGTTCGGCAGGACCAAGATCCACATTCGCTTTTGCAACTTTTTTGGGAGTGACCCCTTGGCTCTTCGTTCCCCTCGGGTATAGGGACGCTACAGGGTCACATGAAATTTGGAAGCCCAAAGATGCAATTTTATGATCTTAAATTCTTAAATCTTGTGTATGTGAGCTGTATCACCCTTAGCAATCATAAGTAGTAAAGAGAAAGAAGAAAGAAACAGAGCAGAGAGAGGGGAAAGAGAAAACAACACAAAAATAAAACATGGGATCGCAGTGGAGGAATGCAAACGAGGTGGTTTTCATTGAGACTATGTTGATTGTTGCATAATGGAATCTTGAGTTGGAATAGGATAAATTGTGAAGTTATATTTACTCAAAAAAAAACTGTGGAGTTACCACGTATGTTTAATCTCCAACTTAATGTTTCGCAATTCACTTTCGCACTCCTATTTTTTTCATCTCTATTCTTTTTTATTTTCACTTATATGAATATTTTGTACTTATGATGCATAAAAAAGTGAAAGAATTAGGGTAATACAATAAATTTACAGGAATGGAAGGGAATAGTAGAAAAAAGAGGTCAAATATTAAAAATTTAAGTGTGAAGTTAATTCTTTTTTCAATACGTCGTTTTTCCACGTACTTGCAGGAATCCCCATGTGGTTCGTGCACCACAATGTCGTGTGCTAAACTAGGATCCTTTATTTCTCGCGCTTCTCTGATGTTTTTTTTTTTTTTTGGTGCAGGTACTAGAGTGGGTTTAATTAATCCACAAAGTGTTCGGTAAGTTACTTTTGCTATCCTTTTTTTTTTTTTTTCCACAAAAACTGTTGTTCTACCCTTCTTACTATAAGGTCTTTTCTTGTACTTTATCTCTAGGGTAAATTTCACTTACCTCCCCTAAGATCTTTTTCTTGTACTTTATCTCTAGGGTAAATTCACTTACCTCCCCTAAGGTTTCTAACAACAATAGTCGACACATCTCATCAGGTTTTTGAAATTGCACTGACCTCCCTTGTTAGCGTTGTCAGGTAACTTCCATTAATGGTTTAGTGTGAATATACATTTTTACCCTTTTATCTATGTTTCTCTCTCTATTATATTTTCAAGGTTTATGTAGTAATTTGACATATTAAATTTTGACACTTTAATTAGGATGGGATTCAACTCAAACACAAAGGATACACGTACCACATTCAGCTTATTGTTAGACAAAGAAGAACAATTTACAATTTACCATCCATGGGCTTCTTTTGAGCCCAAAAATTCGGAGCCTCTTGGGCTTTGCCCTAGGGCCGGGCCTGTTTTTTACCCAATCTAAGAATCCCTTAAATTGCGAAGTTATTCAGCTTTTCAGAAAGAGGGGCAATTTTGGGAGAAAATTGCAGAAATCCTTTTATTATTGTGGTTATTATTATTATTATAGTTATTATTAGGGTCTGAAATCCGAGGTAAATAAGTCCTAGGAGTTGGACCAGCCTGCACTTTCACTACTACAAAAAGGTCTAAAGATCACGCTTAAAAAATAAGAAAGATCTCAGTTTTTGTAAAAGCGTGATAAAAAATAAGAGCTAGATGTTTTTATCACGGTTAAGTTTATAAACCGAGATGAAAAGCACTTTTAATCTCGGTCATCTAAAAACCGTGATTAAAAATAAAAAAGAAATTAAGCTTTAATCTCGGTCCTTTAAAAAGTGTGATTGTAAGTAAGAGAATATATCTCGCTTTTAACAAGGACCGAGATGGAAAAGTTTTTTTGAAAAAGCGAGATGAAAAGAAGCATTTTGACATATAAAATGTGATTGTAAGTATGAGAATATATCTCGTTTTTAACAAGGACCGAGATGAAAAAGTTTTTTTGAAAAACCGAGATGAAAGTATTTTGGCATACAATATTCCCACATCTTGCGCCCAAATTGAAGGCTCACACGACCAAAAAATTTCAGCCTTCCCTCCACGACCAAAAATTTGTCTCTCGTCGGCGGAAATGAAACCCGACTCCAACTCGTCTCTCTCTCTCTCTCTCTCTCCCCCCAAAAGTACTGCTGAATCAAATGTACCGTTGTGTCCAAGACTTTTGATGATATAGCTAGGTTTGAAGGCCTAATCCAAATTAGGTTGAAACTCATATTGTTTACCAGGCCTGCTGTCCTTTCAGATTCAATTGATGAATTTCTCCTGCTTGTAGAAATCTTTGGTTGCTAATTCATCTGAGGTACGTACTTAATTATTGAAATCTTTGGTTGTGAACCGTTTATTGGACTGACCTAATGGGGTTGGAATTGATGTTGGGTTCTATTCCAATATGAAGCTGGAAAGGACTTTCATATTATTGAATTGGAGTAGATTAACACTTGGATATTGGCTCAGTGTTGAATCATGTAATCCTTGTTTGCATTATTTAATGACTTGTACGTGTTTGTTGATTTGCCTCTTAGACCCCTCCAGCTTTATTTTGCTTATTTAATTTGAACCTCTAACCTGAAAATTGTACGTAAACTATAATATTCATCTAGTAGAGGCCGGGGCACACGCAAATGCGTGTGCAAGTCGTACTGGTAGTGTAAATTGACTCGACTAAACCGGTTTGGTCATGCTCTTTGTGTCGATCTTTAGAACCCAATTCCAATGAATTTACCCCTGTAAGCCAACAGAAAACAATTCAGCGAATGTGCCCTTAGTCCCCGTACAATTGTTTTTCTGTGGATAAATACAATCCTTAGTCCTTAGTAGCATTAGTTTATACAGCCATATTAGCCTTTTGTGTAGTAAATTTGTGGAAAAGTTGAGGAGCTGGTAAAATCTTTAGCTAGTACTATTAGATTTTCAGATTCCCCAAATTAAAGCTTTTTCCTTGTAATTAATCAAATTGTAATGGGAAAGGCAGTTTTCGCTTACATCTGTAATGCGTGTGCGTGTGTGAAAGTTCATTTCAGTGAACATTTTTTTGAAAGTTCAGCTTTTTGTTGTCATATCCGTGCTGAACGGGAATGAAATACATTCTAGTTTGGTTATCATTTGGTAGGGAACGACACAGAAATTAGTTTACTGTTTCTTTGTAGGAAAGCTATTCGAATCAGTTCCCAGTTTCGCTCCACAATTTTTCTTAGAAGCACATAGCATCTGACTAAGGTCTGAATCAATTTTCTTAGGTTAAGATGAAAAAAAGTAAGTGATCAATATGAAACATACACATACATGGCATTGCATTAACTACCACACACACACACACACACACAGGGAAGCCATTTTTTTTTCCCTGTGTAAAACAGAGGAACTGCAGGCATGGAGTGGCAGTTTTTCCTGTAAAAAGAAACTTGTGGGCGACGTGGGGGTAAAGATGTGCGGGACAAAGCAGTTAGTGTGAACTGTAGGAGTATTTGCAATCTTACCCATGGCAGTTACTACATGGGTAGATCCGAAAAAGATGATTATTATTTTATTTTGGGACAAAAGTGGAAAGCAATTTTGTGACAGGGCTTCAAAAAAAAGGGGGCGCCAAACTCGTGCTCCCCCTTTATAAATTAGAATAGATATTCTGGTATTTGATCTGGAAATCACTAATTGGTTTACTAAGTTGATCAAACTTTTCAATTTCTTGTAATCTGCTATCACAATTCACTTTTGTTTTTTTCAAAGATCAAAGTAATGAGGATAAATGCCGTTACATGTCTATCACAATGGCACAATATATTAAAGCATTCTTGTTTAGCTGACCCTTGTATAAATTAAGTAGGTAGGTAGCCTATTAGAACTTAGAAGTATGTCTAGTATAATATTCTAAAGGCACAAAAAAATGACATTGATTCAGTAGAAGCATTTAGGCCTTGAATTGTCTGTTTCCGAAGAGGATTCAAAACATTGATGAATAGATCTAGAAATGTGATTTGAAGCCAAAATGATTTGCAGAGGAGGAAATTTCATCATTTACTACCTTATAGCAGCTGCTATGAATTGGATTTTTGTTGGCTTGCTGAGGTGTTATTAGCTTAAAGTGGAGTTTTAATCAAGCTGATCAAGGCTAGACATCCTGATATGGTATTCATTAATGAAATTGGAGAATTTGATTATTAAAAGTTCAAAGGCTATGGCGAATTGATAATTTGTGAGGGCTCCTGATTCTTGTCTGTTATTGTTGGAAGAGTTTTTTTTACTCCTGAAGCTGCTACACTTGTGGTCATAGCCTTGAGTGGTCCTAATGCTAAGTGATGCTGCTATTCTTGTTGTGTCCTGTTTTGCGTGGTATTTTGCTGGTACTGACTATTCTTGGACGGTTCTAATGCGATCATTTTGGGAGGATTGGATCTTGCTGCTGCTGTTGCACATTGTTCATATATTTTAAGGTGTTTGAAAGAATCTCATTGCCATCATTGCTTTCATAAAGTCCAGATGTGGTTCAAGGTGGATTCATCTAATGCTAGTCCTGTACTGTATAGAACTACAAGGCTGCCATTCATCTTATGCTAGTCCTGTACTTTATAGAACTACAAGGCTGAGTGCAATAGCCAATTGTTTGTTTGTATATATGTTGTTGTCATGCTTTGTAGTTGCAGGAAGAAAGAGGGAAAAGTATCCAGATTCTTAGCCCGCACACCCCAAAAGCTCCAAGGCACGGACCCCGTCCACCTAACTGTGTCAAGTGCACTGAGATGCGCCAGATTGCTGCAGTTCTTTTCCAGGAATCCACATTCCCTTCATGAAACATGGTGCCTTCTGTTTTACCAAAGCCCCAATGCAAATCCTTGGTTTCCAACCGGAGTCGAGTTCTTTTCTATGAGGATGAGTTACATCAGCCTGTTGCTCAGAAATCAACAAAAGCTACCTATATCCAACATAGGAGATGCTCTCAGTACACAATCAAGAAAGTAACTATATTACACACCTGAACTGAAGGTCAAAGTGAGAGTTGCTTAGCTCCCATCTGCTGCTGCACTTTCTAGCTCTACTTGCCTTGCTATATTTAGGAAACCTTCTTCGAGAATTGTAAGATCGAGTTGGATGTCTGCTATTTTTAAACAGTGATTCTGGTAAACATTGTTCTTATGAGAGTAGTCTCATACTATATTTTTTGAGTGAAGTATCATTCCTTATATTGCTCTTAAGCATATAGCAAGATGAATATGTTATTGGAGCATTTGTACTCATGGTTTAGGGTAACCGATTGTAATATGGATATTTATTGAGTGTTTGGTACTCACATTACGGGATAACAGGGGAATTGAAGAATAGAGCATGGCCCAAAAGGAGTGTGGTGAGTGCCCACTTCAACTGCACCCTGCACCTCATTGACATAGACAACTGCCTAGGGGTGGAAAAAGTTTACAAAAAAAACAAAAAAAAAAACACTTCACAACTGCAGTGCTGCACCCCATTCACATCCATCTTCTACCACTATTCCACAAACTTTACACCACGTGTTAATAAAATTTGTTGCCATTTAAAAAAAGAAAAAGAAAAAAAGACACTTCTGTAGTAGTTAGGTTGTTTTTTTAATCTTGACTTTGTCTACCCTAATTAAAATATATAAAAAAAAAAGGATGCAAATTACTTGCAAGTATTCATCCTTTACAGATTCCTAATTAAACAAAAGAAAGAGAATAGGCGGATTTGCTCTTTTGGGGAATTTGGGGGGAGTTTTTGATTTTCACTTTGAAAAGTTTTGGGGAAGGTTTTAAGGCTGAAAAAATTTGGGAGGATTTTTGGATTTTCATGTGAAGAAATTTGGGATATAAAAAAACATTAACTTAAAGAAATTACATACAGATTCTCCTTTGGCAAAAAAAAAAAATCAAAAAACTGGTTTTTTGGTTTTGGTTTATTCGTTTTGTCTTCATTAAAAAAAAATTACATATGTTAGTTTTGCGTTAAGTGATTTATTTTCGGCTTTATTAAAAAAATTGTTTTGACCATGCTTTTATATTTTTTGGATTCCTCTCGTCGAGAGAAACCAATAAACCACGAAAACTAAACTCAAAACAAACAAATGTGAATTTTGTTTGAATAAAGACAAAATGAATAAACCAAAAACTAGTTTAAGTTTTTTGCCAAAGGAGTACCTTTCCAAACCCGATTAAGCCAATTTTTTATGATATTGGTTTAATTAATGTGCACAACGAAATCAACGGTCTCGATCATCTGCACTGTGGCGCGGTCACATGACCGCCATACATTTAGCTACAACACATGATTTAGTTTGTGTCCCGATCAAGGACCTTTTCAAACCCGATTTAGCCAAAATCTTACGGTATTCATTTAATTAATAGGCACAACAAAACCAACGGTCTCGATTATCTTGATTGTGTCGCCATCATGTGGCCGGTGTTCATTCAACTACAACATAAAGGTTTAGTTTGTTATAAACTACATTTAATGTATAGCTTTAAAGGTTACTACTAAGTTAATTTTTACAATGGTCGATATGAAACCGTTAGATAACACAGATTCACTACAGGATACCCTTTTCCATCGTGTAATCGGATCACATCAAAGTCTTATAGTGGACAACCCGAGATCCACTGGCAATTAAGGCCTTGTTTGATAACACAGATTCAACACTTAAAACTGAATCAATTAAGTAATAAGTCATTAAGTAGGTTTGATAATCACATTATATGTTACTTAACATATTAAATGCCACTTAAAATGTAGGGTAAAAAATTGATAAAAATTAAGTAGCTTTGAGTTACTTAATTGTGGCTGAATTCCTATGTCTTACAATCAACCATCACATCGCCGCCGCCGCTCTCACCGCCACCATTCCACCACCACCACAACCACAACCACAACCACCACCACTGCCACGCCGCTGCCACCACCACAACCACCACCACTGCACAACCGCCGACGCCGCCATGCCGCTACCACCACCATTGCACCGCCGCCGCCGCCACTATCACTGTTACCCATATACCACCACCACTATTGCCATGCCACCGCCATCACTTCACCACCATCACTCCTCCTCCTCCACCACCACCGCCACCACCACCACCAGCATTCCACCTAGCCCACCACCACCATTAGCATTCCACCATTGCACTCTTTTGTCATCTTGTAATATGAATTTACAATATACAATATTAACCTTCTAAGTGTAAGAAATCTCACTCAAAAAAGGAAAATCATGTATTTTTGCATATATGAACCAAAAAAGGAGTATGGGTATGAAGGGAAAAAAAAGTCACTATCCAAAAATGTACTCTAATTAAGATCAAATTGGAATAATAGAAAACTCAAACTGAAAGAATAGAAAACTTAAGGGGGTAATGTGTAAGGTTATTATCAATCTTCATAATCAGAAGTCCATTGGCAGGCATCAATCCTCCAGATCTGTCTCCTACCCTATCCAAGTCTTATCTTCTTGGCGCTCAAATTTTTCGTGTTTTTGCCTAAAATTTTGATTACGAAGAATGGCGCCGTTCTTAATTCTCTTTCTAAAAATTTTGGCCCCAAAGAAGGGGCGGGTAATTCCAATTTTTCATCAAAACCATATTACACTTCTCCTTGGGCGCCAAAGCAGCGAAAAAGAAAAAGGCCCTGCTCTCTTCTCCTGGATCGACGCATTACATACCTACAACTGTGGCTGAAGAGCTTCCTTCAATCCAATCTTCTTTTGCTTGGTAAGTTCACTTGTTTGCCTTGTTTATGGTTAAAGCGACTCGCAATATATTTGTTGAATTGATCTAGTTTTTATTTGTGGATTGTTGAAAGAATCAATCATGTGTTAGTTTCAAAAGGCTGACCCAAAAGTCCAGGAATTTGGTTGAGATTTTGTTTAGATTCAGTTAAATTAAAAACATGATGGTTTTTTGTTCCTCTCTTGTTCCTAAATGCTACTCTCTGGTCTTTTGATAAAAAAAGTTTGGTGCAAATTGCTACAGGATATAGTTTTACAAAGTAAATTTTTGTTTCTTAGTGGGGAAAACTTGTTTGCCTTTGTTTTTCCTTTTTTGTGTAAAAAAGTTTAGTGCAAATTGCATGTTGTTTTCTGAAAACTTATTTGCCTTTGTTTTGCCTTTTTTGTGTTCGACAAAATGCTTCACTAAATTCTGATTATCATTTGGGTACTAAACGCACGCGTGAAAACCATATATAGGCTTTCTGATATACATGGTATTTGTTTGGTTTGTTTGTTGTCTAATTTCCTATTCTTCACATCCAAATGTATGTAGAGCCTTTAGTCTCTAAAAAAATACAACGTATCTAATCTACTACTATAATATAAACTATAATAAAGCGGCACTTGCAATTTTTTCCCAAGCAGGTCATGGTCAAATCCCTCCCGTACATGCAAGCTGCTCTTAGGGGACTCCCTCTTGTAGCACTAAGCAACCAATTGTAAACAATTGGGGTCCAAAGTAACCGACTCACAAATGGTCTTGCACCTCATGAGCACACGTGCTCTATCATGCATGCTAACCGACTCACCATCTAATACAGTTCAAATCCATTGAATGAGTACACATGAGCGGGAAAAAAAAAGAAAAAAGGAATAGCTGTAGACAAGTAAATAAAACCAATTAAAATATTGCTGGAAGTGATAATGAGATTATCGAGCAAGGATGGAGACACACAACTGTGACAAATGACAGTAGATTGGATTAGCAACATGCTAAAACTTACATTATCGAACTGTACCAAATTGGTACTGCGATTGACAGGTAAACCAAATTATTATTAGTAACCAAAGTTAAGCGCGCGTGCAAAGCACGTGCCAATAACTAGTACATAGAAAGAAGAGTAAGTGGGTGTTTCGTGATATTTTCCTTAACTTTGCATTGTGGAAGCTTTATGTACAATATTTTAGGAGTATTGTTCACAACTTTATTATACTTTTCCATCTCATACAGGATGGGTTCACCTCAAAATTTGCCAAGTAATGGCGGCAATGCAGCGCTGCCACCGAATCCAAAAGGTAAGAAAAGGAAACAAAGGTATTCAACTCCAAATTTTGCTAGTAATGACAAGGATACAGAGTTGTCGCCAGATCCGAACTCTTGCAAAAGGAGAAGAGGTTCAACATTCCTTCCAGATGTAATAAAGGATAGTAGCTCAGGTGTACGGAGAGAAGTCCATTACAACAAAAGAGGTCAAACAATAAGGGAAACAAAGCCAAAATACTCAAGCTGGCTTGGAGTATTGGCTCGCACAATGGTCCCGATAGATCGAGAATGGAAAGAGGTGACAAATGAAAATAAAAATAAGCTATGGGAGTGTGTGCAGGTAATTGTCATCTTCCTATGCTATCCTTTTATATTTTCCAAATTACAAGTCAACTGTAGAACACTTATTTCTTTGAAATGGCATATATGCCTGTTATAGTTTACATTAATGTCTTTATAAGTTGTGCTCACCATCAAGTCCCTCATTGAAATGTTATATAACACTGCTTATTCAATACGTGGTAAGACAGATGTCATTCAAGGTGGATCCACGTACAAACATATACTCCTAGATGGGAAGACAATCAGGTACAATACACTAGTTGGATTACTATGTACCCTTATTTTAGTTATAGCTTACTACTGTTCCTTGTTCTATTTGCTAAAATTTATCATTTAATTAGGTGATTTCTGGAAATGTGGATTGTGACGAGTATTTGGAGTCTTTACGATCTTTTAATGATTATGTGGGTAGTCTTGAATACTGCGACGCGTACAACATTTCAGTAGACGAAGACGTATTTGGGGCTAAGGTTGAGGTTCCATTGGTAAAGGAGGACATGGAGTATATGTCTCAAATGGAAGAAGTGACTGTGTCATGCATCACGTTGTACATCAGGTTAGAGGAGCAATAAATTAGATGCATCTTTTAATGGATGAAGTTTATTAATAAGTTAGAGGTAATTATAACAGATTGTCCCTCTTGTGTCAGTCATCTCTATCGTGTTATGAAATCTGCAAATATTGGGAGAAGATTTAATTTTGTCAACCCAAGTGCCATTTTCGGGACATCGATAAAGCTCGCTGGACGTTCAAAGTCAAATTTGCTTGCAAGTTTATTGAAGGATGTTGAAAATGACAAGCTTGTTTTTGTTCCGTATAATTTGGGGTAACTATCTCAGCACTTTCATATATTCCTTGTGCTTCAAATTAAAATGCTCATTGAGTAATTTAAGCAAATTTATGTGTGACTTGTCAAATTTTAGGGTTCATTGGATATTATTAGTCATTGATCTATCATCTTCAACAATTCATTATCTTGATTCACTTCAGCCTGAAAAAATCCAACCAAACATTCAAGTCATATTTGCCACGTAAGTTCATCGAATTGAGATTGAATTAGAGCTTTTTTTTATTCATTGTATTGACTTGTTAAAATCTTTCATATGAAGTGCTATGAGAATTTACGATTCTTCAAAGAGTAACCCGAGGAAGAGGAGTCTTACCTGGATAAATGTTAAGGTATAAGGGTGTGTACTACTTGTTTCTTGTTTCAAAGTTTGTCATTGATGATTTTTCTAATAAGTATCAAAATGTTTGTGTAGTGCCCGCAACAACCCACAAACGTTGAATGTGGGTTTTATGTTATGAGATACATGAAAGACTTGATTGCTGACGAGAGCATCCTGAGCAAAAAAAATGTGAGATAACTTTTGTTACATTTTCTTATTGTTCTCATTGGCTGCCTTAACATTAATATATTTTTTCAAATTTTGTCTTGCGCATAGTTCAATGGGAAGACAACTTACACACAAGCCGAAATTGATGAAGTACGAGTTGAGTGGATGAATTGTGTTTTGGAATATGATATTTGAGGTATGCAATTTACTTCGCCCGTTAGGATGTTGTGCTATCATACTGTGGTTCTTCTATTTGTGAACTCACCAAAAAGTAGTGTCTGGCGTAGCATGCTATCACTCTGCTCAGTGATAAACCAAACCGAGCCTTAATTGCCAAATCTTGTTAAAAAAAAAAAAAAAACGGCTAACAACTATCAAATTAGATTGAGATCCTGTTTTCTTGGTCATTGAGATTCATGGGTGATTCGAATGTCGATAGTTTTCATTTGCCTGTTCTTTCTCTATTTTTTTTCCCACACCATTTCACCTATTGTAAATTATTCTAGAATAACTAAGAGTCAGAAGCAGAGGTTTAGCTTATTGTCTTGTAATAATGTGATATGGCTACCATCACTTTTAGTACCTTTTGTCCTTGAATAACTGCTGTGAATACTGGTAATATATGTATGTTATCTCATAAGACATGTTGGCATGAAGCAACATGAATGGTCTTTAGAATGCGTTTTTGGGTGAAATTTTTGGACTGTGCCTGTGTCATGCTAGTGTAAATAAGGTGTTCCTCGATTGTTCTTACTTTTTTTTTCCCTTACAGATTGATGCTTTCGTGGAGTATCCTTGTTTTTGTTATGGACCATGAAGATCAAAGACACTGGATTTTGGTTGTGCACACAATAGAGCAACGACTGTGATGGGAGCCACCGATTTTCCCCCTGATCATCAGCACACACGACAGTTTTCTGCTTACCACGACTTTGTTTTTCATGTTCGAACAGTGCAGTTTCAGCACCTAGTTTGCACTGTAGTTTGCTTGGTTTCACCTAGTATATAGGTGGTAAACTATGTCATTTTTTTTTATACCACGTACATTTGCTTTATTGAATTGGGTTTATGTACGTATAAGATACTTGTGAATTTGGATATTGGTTAAATTGGTTTTATATATGATATTGCTTTGATATGTTTTGTAGCCTTATTCCTGAATGTGGTAAATATATATGTACAAAAAATGTTGTATATATATATATATATATATATATATATATATATATATATATATATATATAATACATATAGTAATGATCACGGTTTCACCAAAAAGCGAGTTCTTAACTACCTAAAAAACTGTGATGTGATATAGTGAAAGATCACGGTTTATCCTTTTCCATCACGGTTTTTTTCAGTTTTTAATCATGGTTTTACTAAAAACTGAGATGGTTTCTCTGTAAACAATCACGGTTTTTAGGTAAAACTGAGATGTTATGTTGTCAAAGATCACAGTTTTTTTTTGGTTTTAATCACTGTTTTTTCATGAGTTTTTCATCACGGTCAAGAACCGTGATTGAAAGGTGCGGACTTTTAATCACACTAGATTCGATCACGGTTTTTCAACCGAGATTAAAAGTAAAAGATCACACCAAAAGACCGTGATCTTTGTACCTTTTTGTAGTAGTGTTTCCTCCCAAAAAACTAACCAAAATAAACTCGAAAAAGAAATGTCCAATCAAAGTCCCATGCTGCCCAGTTGGGCCTATCATAATTTTATAGCGTTCAAAATCCCAAAATGTAGCTTAGAAGTCTAGCCCATGCCATGCATCCGCAAATTTGTGAAAGGAAAAATAAGGAAACAAACAAGTTATAAAACCGGGAAAAAAAAAGGGTTATAAAATGGTCTATTTCTTGTTATTTATAAATCAGATTTTAAAATTAAAAAAAAATTAAAATCAAACTTTAAGTAATAAGTTATAAAGATGCTTGAAATAGTTCTTTTATAAGCTTGAAATAGTTCTTTTATAAGCTTGAATAAAAATTGGAAAAATAATTTGATTAACCCTTTTCCTCTTATCTGCTTTTTCAAGTTTTTGAGCAAAATGTCCAAAAGTCTCTCATCATAAAAAAGCTCAAGAAGTCCAAAAAACCACAATAAGATAAACAGTCTTACTTTTATCTACAATCTACGACATAAAGACAACAAATCTACGAGAAACACCACCTAACTCATTTGTAAAAGTATTTAATTACCTGTCTAAGTTGCCCAACATGATTCTAAAAAACATTCTTGAACTATGTTTTTGTCAGAACATTAATAGTTTTTACAGGTTTAAATATGTAAACGATTATAAATCAAAATTACGAAAATAATGTTACTTTGCTGATCAAAGAGTTTTGAAAACTTAAATAATCAATTATTCATAAGTACTATATACCAAACACCATATCTATAAGTGTTTCTTAAGAAAATATGTTCAAAGGTAATTTAGAAATGCTAACAAATGGAGGTAATTCCAAAATAAGATCATTGTAGTAACAATATCATACTCCCTCCGTTCCTTAAAAAGATTAGTGTATTCTATTTTGGGTTGTTCTTAAATAAGTGTGATGTAGAAAAAAAGTTAGTGGGTAAAAGTTGGTACATTTCCTATTTTTCTCTTAAAAATAGATTCCTTTTTGAAAAGTTAGTGAATAAAATTCAATGATGATATCTCCATCAAGGGCAATAGTGGAAAGTGAATGTAAAAGTTTATGTGAAATGTGTAATGATGATGTTTTTTTAACAAGTTGGAATTACGAAGTTACATACTTAAAAAGGAACAGAGGGAGTAATTTTTTTTATTTCTATATGTATGAAGTTCATAATCATGACTAATAAATTTTTAGGATATGTATTTTCACGTTGGTTAATTTTTAAATTTTTTTAAGCATATATGTAAGTACATATATTGATACAGTATATAATATCAAAGCGCAAACTCCGAAACGATATTCAAAATTATACCAGTACCAATACGTACATATAGTACCAATAAGCAAAACTAAGGTGGATGAAAATTCTTTGTCGCTCCTGTAGGTTGAGCGTTGGAATGAAAGTAGACCCTTCTCACAAGCTTTGCTCCTGTAGGTTGAGCGTTGGAATGAAAGTAGACCCTTCTCACAAGCTTTGCTCCTGCACACTGAGCAAACTCCTTAGCACCAACTTGGACCGTGGAGTCCGGAATGATACTCCGACGATCTAGTCAGTAACTAAAAGAGGAAGGAGAAGGTACTTAGATCTAGGGTTGAAAGGGGATATAGAGATCATGTAGGCGTACCTCCTTGGTGAGCTCTTGCTTGGTTTATATAGGTAGGGCTTGGCTTGCTCTCCAAGGCCCGTGTCCCCTACGCGCGATAACCGCCTGGATGACGTCACCGTGTACGTAACCGAGCATCATTACGTTGGCACATGCATCTAATCCCATTGTGACACTTGTCCATTTTGTTATATGAAAGTCTCTCGTGACTTCAGAGAGATTGAGCTTTGGAGTTGGGCGAGACTAGCCCTGCTCCAGGTTGCTTGGATCTCGTACCCGAGTTCCTGATATCCATGACTCCGACCCTAAAGTGCTCGGTCTAGGGACTCGGTTTTTTACCAGGGTTTTGTTCGGAACGTTTCTCGGATCCACTGGCCCTTCTATGGATTAGGCCTGGGTCAATCCCAAATGGGCCTTATCCCTTCTAATCGCAATCAGGCCTTTTGGCCCATCTTTACATAATTCAGGCCCACACAAAAACAGTATCGTTACCGGTATTGTATTCAGAACCTTGGTTGATAGAGAACATAACATTCCTCTATGTGTTTGAAAATAAATGGTCAAAGTATATTACATTGTTCGGTAGTAGAATTATATATGCATACTGCTTCCATATAGTTTGCATGGGAATGGGATCAACTCCCTTACATACTATGATCTTTCCATACTTTCAGTTGTGGGTACCATTTCGGGTTTGAATTGTTATACTATGGACAAACCGTTTTATTTAGCTCCTAAATACTGAAGAATTAATAGAACAGTTGTGCAAATATCATCTTAATTGGACATTAATAAGTTCATGTACTTACTTTTTTTTTTTTTACCTGAAATGGACAGTGAATAAATTAAACTCACACTAACTATTTTAATACCCAAAGTATGATTTGTTGAGAAAGAGACCCCAAGTGGGTGTGTAAAGAAATATGGGAGGTTTGAAGGGGAGCTTAACTACCCTTTCTTAGCGTTACTCTTCATTATATAGACATTAACGTGATGCCTGTGAACGGTCTTCAATCATTGATATTTCTGTTAATTGTTCCTATTTTCTCATACAACTAATTAAGTTCTTCATATACAGAAAAGCATGAAAAATAGCTTTGCTTGCATGGAAATGTTCCCTCTTCGCTTTTGCTCAATATCAATATTTCATTATGTATAAATTTCTTGTTGATTTTTCAGTTTTTTCCTGGGCCATTTTTGTGTTTTGTATCACTTGTCATCTTTAGTTGCTACTGCTTCTTGAACATTTTCCTGTTATGCTTGCAAGATAACCCTCCTTCCCTCGTGACATTGAGTAGAACATTCATCATCTTCTTCGGTTTCTCAAAATGGCGTTCTCGCGCAGTCGCAGCTACAAGAGAACAAATCGGTCGAATTTTGTCACAAACCGGTTTTTCAAATTTCTTAAATGTGAATTGAAATCGCGGGGTTCTGTAAAAGCTAGGGAGAGAGAGAGAGAGGAGAGAGAGAGAGAGAGAGAGAGAGAGAGAGAGAGAGAGATTATGATGGAAGGAATTTGATTTCAGGACTGAGAGGGAGTTTTCCAAATCGACTAAAAGTGTCAAAAAAAAAAAATTAAACACAGATTTTTAGACAAATCATTCTTCTCACATACATTAATTATTTTTAGACCTTTTTGCAATTTGAACACTTTTAGCACTTTTGGAAAACTTCTGAATCAGAATATATCTTAGACCATCAACAAAGGAGTTGAATTTTTGGAAGAGAGGCGTGCGATGTTTCTTTCGAAGGCTGCATCAAAATATTCTCCTTACTTTGAGGCACCAAAATGGCTGCCTACATAGAGCTTCTTTATCTGACTAATAGATTCGCATGCAAAAGAATTTTTACAATGGAAAAAGTAAAGAGAGAATCTTTTTACGGAGAATCCGTAAAAGGGGTTTGCACCGAGCAAATTTTCACCGTCCATCTTGAGATTTAACGGCTCGGGAGTCGTGCATTTTTTTTTTAAAACCTAAGATGCTTTTAATGAGGAGAGAAAGAGTGCACGGCACCCGAGCCGTTGGATGTCTCGGGATGGATGGTGGGGATTTGCTCGGTGCAAACCCCCTTTTTACAGATCCTCCGTAAAAAAGATTCTCTCAAAGTAGAAATAGAAGAAGTAGTAGAAGAACCAGGGCCGACCCAAAGTATTTGACTGCCCTAGACCTAGTCCACCCCTATGTTTCTCTATAAGTAAATAACAAAAGCAGAATCAGTTGCTTATATAATTATTTTAGTCCATATTAAACAGTAAAAGGTGGAGCTGGTTCGTTAAGGAAAAGCGGCTCAAAAAAGTTTTAAAAAAATATTTTCAAAACTAGTTTTGTGTTCCTACAAAAAATATTCAAAATGAAAAAAAAATTTGAAAAAAATAATTCTTTGATAGTTTTTGTTTAAAAACTACTCCCTCCGTCCCTTTTTAAATGTGTTGCTTCGTAAATCCAACTTATTAAAAAAACATCATCATTACACCTTTCACATCAATTTTTTCACTTTCCACATCAACTTTTACCTCCACTTTCCAAAATTATCCTTCACCCTTACCCATTAACTTTTTACCCACTAACTTTTCAAAAGGGCAAAATGATAATTCTACAAACTTTTACCCATTAACTTTTCAAAACACACACTTATTAAGGGACAGCCCAAAATAGAAATGTCAACACTTAAAAAGGGACGGAGGGAGTATTTGTTTTCAAAATGAAAAACGATTTAATTTTGTTGGAATTTTTTTTAAATCTACTTTAAAAAAAAAAAGAGTTAATACCGATAGCCTTAAAGTAACGGCAGGGGAGGTAAGTGACAATTATTTTCAAAATTAAAGGAGGGCAATGGAATTTCAGAAAACATAGGGGAGGTCTCTGTATTTGTCAGAAACCTCAGGGGAGGTAAGTGGAATTTACCCTTTTCTAAAAAAAAAAAATAGTGTATTTATCCTCTGATTTTATTGGGCCACCAAATGGGCTTTTGCTTTGTGTGTATTGTTGGACTTTAACAATAATAGTTTTTGGGAGCCCTAAAACTTAATTGGACCACTTGTTTCTGCTTTAAAAAAACTCCTACTCGGCCTAATACTAAAAATTATTGAAGCGCCTCTTTTTTTTTTTTTTTTTATGCCCTAGGCCTAGGCCTCTTGGGCCTTGCCCAAGGGCCGGCCATGAAAAGAGCAATGATTTTTTGGCATTCCCAAATTACTAACTCCAAAATGAAAGTGCCAAAATCAAGTCCATATATGTATTGATTTTGGCACTCCTCATTTGGAGTGTGGTTAGTAATTTGGAAAGTACCAAAATCAATTTCTTATTAAAATTGTTAGATTTTTTGGGGAGTCCAATCTAAAACCAGTTGGTAATTTCTTTCTATGAGTTTACGCATCCATTGATGGCTTTTAGCATTGTCGCCCAATTATTACTTTATTGGCATTGATGTCGCGCTCCTTTGCACTCGAATTTTAGCATTGTCGCCCAATGATAATGATACTGGTCGATGCCAGGTCTGTACCGGGATTTCATTCAGTACACAAGTACTTGTGTATTTTTTTTCATACTAAAAAAATGCTTGAACTTTAAGATAATTTAACAAAACTTGGAGTCCATCATGTGCTAACATGTCAACTTCTTATTAGAACCAATATCATTGTACATCGAAGTGTTAGAATTTTATTTTTTCACTACTTTCAATTTTGTAGTTATATATAAATATATTAAACTATATGAAATATATATTGCGGTTAATCTCAAACGGTACCGAGATACACACTGGTAATGGTACGTACCGTTCCAGTAGAGAAAACGGTACACTCACTAGTATGGGATTAACTACTTTGCTATTTATATAAGGACTTGGAAATTCTAAAACTTCGAAAGCAAATAATGTATCCAATATTATTACTCCCTCCGTCCTTTTTTAAATGTGTTGCTTCGTAAATCCAACTTATTAAAGAAACGTCATCATTACACCTTTCACATCAACTTTTTCCTCTACTTTACACTATTCACATCAACTTTTACCTCTACTTTCCAAAATTATCCTCCACTTTTACCCATTAACTCTTTACCCACTAACTTTTCAAAAGGGCAAAATGATAATTGTACAAACTTTTACCCATTAACTTTTCAAACCACACACTTATTTAGGGATAGCCCAAAATGGAAAGTTAAACACTTAAAAAGGGACGGAGGGAGTAGTTATTACAACTGATAGGCCGTAAAACCACAAAAGTATATACAATTATCTTAAAATTCTCTTAAATAAATAATGCTCCAAAAATCTCTAGACAACAATATTGTCCTCAAAATTATGTCTCCATTATTCTGATCCGTACTTGCCACATAAATTACGCAGGAAGTATAATATACGACGACAAAAAAAGGACATAACGGAATCAATAAACAATAATCACAACTGCAACCAAATCAAACAAATCAATCAAATCAAACTTTCACACCAATAACTTATGTCTCGTACCCCGCCCATCTCAGTAACATGTCTAGCACCACCAGAGTCAAAATGAAAGTACAAATCCCCACAGGCCAAATAAACCAATAATATTCCGATTCCCTCCAAGGCAATCAATCATAGCTCATTTAATTTTTCGGACCCTGTGGGCACATGTAGCAATCTGCTCCATGATAGTCCATGATAATCAGCAACACAAACATAATATACCGTATTTTACAAATATAATTCTATTATATATTGGAGTCAATAATGAGATCACAATAAATAAAAAAAAGAGTACAAACAGGAACGATCGATAAAAATTCTCTCCAGAGATTTATAATGTATTGTATACTTCTAGTACCTCAAGTACTGAAGATCGTGACCGTTGGACATCTAGACCTCATTGTTATAAACATAATCTTACATTTTCCTGGCCAGAAGACCACTGTTTTCTCTTAGCCAAATGGTGCAAATACATTTATAAAGGAAAAACTACTACTAGAAGTCAATATATAACCAGGACATTAATTTCCTACCATCACATGCACACAGAATCCTCTGGTAATATAATGGGCGTTGATTAAGGCCTTAAACTCATGGGTAAAAAGGATGAAGGAGGAGGCTATTGCTCGGTGGATGGAGGAAAGGCTTTAGTGAGTGTTGGGTGGTCATTGGCCAGACAAAAGGGCAGTCCTCCAATTGTGGGTAAACATTGAGTGATAGATTGAAGAGTGATAGATGTAGGTGGTGGTCTCATGGCCGGGTGTAATAGAAGATTTAGTTATGATGGGTATGTAATGAGATAATATATATATATATACACACACACATATATATACACACACATTAAGGTGAACTAATATGTAGGAGTAGTTAATAAGGTTTAGTTATTGATAAAAATATTTTGTAAAATCGAAATTTTATTAAATTAAAATTCAGACCATTACAATTCGCCACACAGTTTCCTATGACAAATACTATTATATTTTCTATAACAAATACTAGTGTATTTATGCGCCGGTTTGATTTTGGGAGTCCTAAAATATAAAATTCGCCAAGAAAATGCAGTTTTGATCTCATATTTTTCATATTATTTCATCGCATTAATCACACTAATGTTCCGTTCGTTTGGACGTAAAATATCTTCTGGTAAAATATTTCACCCATTTTTCGTTGTTTGGTTACAAAAAAAAATATAGTAAAACATTTTGCATCAATGAAGTGATATTGTTTTACTTTGATTTGGCCCGTAAGTCATTTTTGGATTTAACACCCGATGACCCCCCGACATTTTCCAAGCCCAAAACTCGTCATTCCCTTCTTCTCCCTTACTACTACTTTCCAGTTTCCAAGTGCTTTCTCGAAGGCGCTTGTGGCGGTCAATGCTGCTGTGGCCAGGGGCGGTTCCGAGGGGTGCAAGGGGACCCGGGTTCCTGCACAACTCCAAATTTCCTCGTGTATTATCCTAATTTTTAGGTTAATTAAAAAAATTCTATGATATTATCCTGTACGAGTTCCTTAAGTGAAAAAATATATATATTCTTAAAAAATGCTACATGTGTGGAGTAAAAATTCCTAAAATTTTAAGTTATCAACATTTTGTATTAAAATTAAATGCTGGATATACACATGCACACAATATCGTCTTTTCTAGTTTTTCGTATGTTTGAGGTTTTAAAATTCTTGAGAGGTTCTATTTCTACTTAAAATTGTAGACTAGTACATGATCTTTGTGTTGAAAGTTATTTTGACAACCATAACAACATAAAATAATTGTCTTGGAAAATATTTTTGTCATGTGCCAGTCAAACATCGGAAAATAAAAGTTAAAAAGTTTGTTTTCAGCAAAAGCATTTTAAATTGTAAAACATCATACATCGAAACAAACGGAGCCTAATATATGAAAATTTGTTTATAGATGACTAGTTCATAGAGCTAGTAGAGAGTTAAGTGTAACTGACTGTGCACGAAAAGAATTTGAACCAACAGTCGTCTCTTCATCTAACTAACGGTCGTCTCTCCATTTGCAGGCTTAAGTCAGGTTCGTCTTTATGATCTAAATTGTTCACTTTGTAGAGCTCGTCGAGAAAGATTACGAAGATTTAAAAAAAAAAACAAACATGTACAGTTGTTAATTATCAATATCTGTTTGGAACAAAAAGAGAATTGTTGAGAAAAATAGATAAAAATTGATTTGATCCAGTGTACCTGAGTCCATTTTTCTCAAGAAGAATCTTTTTAACGAACAGATATTGATGGATATTAAAAGAACGTTATTAACCTTCTTGACAAGCTCTACTAATATTAGACGTTTTGATCCTGACCCGGCACAAGTCCGCAAATGGTCAAATTGTCTCAACTGTTGACAAACCAACTCCATCCATATCATGTATCTATCTATTGGTCGAACCCGTGTAAGCTTCCGATTTTTTCTTTTTTTTTTCTTTTGTTTAACGTCAACTAGGGCTGCAAAAGAGCCGAGCAAAACCCCCCAAAAAGCCCACAACGCCACAACGCCAAACCAAGCCAAGAACAAGCCCAAACCAAACCCAAACCAAGCCAAGAACAAGCAAAACCAAACCCAAACCAAGCCAAGAACAAGCAAAACCAAAAGAACCATAACACGAACTAGGAAACAAAAAACCCCACAACGCCAAAGCCAAACAAAAACCCCCCAAAAAGCCGCATCCTCGAGCCAAGCCGAGCTTTACTGTATTCAAGCTTGTTTATTAAGTTTTTAACGAGCTCGAGCCCGAGCTCAGTGAAAACTTAACGAGCCGAGTTGGCCTAGGCTTGACTCGAGCTCGAGCTTGTTCACGAGTCTTAACGAGCCATCAGAAAAATTTATATGTATACTCAAATAGGCTTAAGACAACAAAAGAAGTTTTACTTGTGCATGTATATACTCCCTCTGTCCTAAATTGCTCGCCCCTTTTGGGGAATCCAACTATTTAAGGAGACAAAATTATTGTCTTAGAGTTCCAAATTTATCCTTCAAAACTATGAAGTTTATTAAGTGGTTTTAAATTGTTTCTATCTTTCAATATAGATCTCAAAAAATAGGCAATATGGATCTAATTTGATAGATCTCATATAATTGTTTTATACAATGTTTTAAAAATCATGAAAAACATTATATACTAAAAGATATAAACGATTTAAGAAATGACACGAATTTCAAAAACTGTGTAATAAATTGGGAGGGAAAGAGTACTTTTAAGGGTAAAACTGGAAGTTTGATATATTTTGATAGTTGTTTTTAGAAATAGGACCAATATTTTAGGACATCCCAAAATAGAAAGAAGGACCAGTAATTTGGGACGGAGGGAGTATGTTTTATATCTACATACTCTACAGACAAATAGTCTTAATTTCAAAGCAATAGTAAAATATTTTAATAAGTTTTTAAAAAGATGGTGCATTATAATATCAAATTGGAATAAGAAGTTATATTATTTAATTCTTCTAAAAAGTAAACGAGCCTTATTGAGCCGAGCCGAGCCTTGCCGTGCTCAGGCTTGTTTGTTAAAGTTTATAACGAACTCGAGCTTGAGCCGAGCCTCGATAAAAACTTAACGAATCGAGTTCGAATGAGCTCTTTTCGTACCGAACCGAGCCGAGCTCACGAACGGCCTGGTTCATTTGCAGCCCTAACGTCAACCCGTGTAAGCTAGGTAGAATGATCGATGCAGTGATCTATGCATATATACAGCATCGAAAGAGCATATCGATCCTCACCGTACAACATGCTCTCTGTAATTTGACAGTGTCACTAACAATTACTAGTAATATTCCATGAATCCAAGAGTGGGACCCTTCTTATTTGAGGATCTTTATTCATCAGTATCATGCCGCTATGATCATCTAGAAGAATATATGCATCGAAAGAGCATATCGATCCCACCCAAAAATATATTAGAAAGATACCGGAGGCTGCAAAGCTGGCTCTGAATTTTCCTTAGAACTTGACAATCAATTTTTATTTTTGTATTCTCACAATTATTTTTTTCCCTGGTAAATCGTCACACGAATTTTATGTATCAGCGTAACATAATAAGAGCACAAAAGAAATTAAGAGCCTCCGAAATTAAATAAAATTTCGGAATGCGGCAGAATGCCGCATCCTTAGCGCAGTGCCGGCTCATTAGTTTTGGAGGCCTGAAACGGACTCATTAGATGAGGCTCTATATGTATTTTGCCTCATAAATTTTTTCAAAACATATCTTCATAAAAAATCATTACATAATATTTATCTCAGTACAAAAAATTTAACATATAGTCATCAAAAAATAAATAACTATCACAATATATAGGAGACTTACATGTTTTGGGGCCCCTATTTTTTTTTATATTTTTTGAGGGAATCGAAGCGGTGGCTTCACTGGCTTATGCCATGAGCCGACCCTGCCTTAGCATAAACCAAAGCCTGCCCTAGACTGATCACAAATTAAACTACTATAATAATGAAGAGATATTTTTTCCCAACTTACAGTCTCAAATCTGACGACCAATGTGCTTATGTGCATGACACTTTTAATCTTACAAAAATCTCAAATCTGTACACGGCATGCCTGAAATCTTCCATATGAAATCCAAGTGACTGGTGGTAGTGGATTTGTGTCTTTACTTTTCAGTCATCTTTCTTTTTTGCCCTTGTTATTTCCAACATGCACCTATGTCGCATGATTTGGGGCAAGAACTAAAATGGATGGTTCTAAATGTAAGTACCAAAGTTGTCAAGTTGCGTATGAAGATTTCTGTGAGAAATCTAAGGCTTCATGATTGATAAGAGACCACTTTAATTTACTACCATAAGAACAGTGGCGGGATCAGAATTTTTTTTAGAATATGCTAAATTTTGAAACTTGTAGCATGTTAGATATACTTTCTACCAGAAAAATCTAAAAATTTTGTTTTAAGCTTCGTAAAAGTATATAGAGTATATAGAGACGAGAAAGTAAATATTACTTTATACAAACAACCCAACATGCTTTATATATATAGACATAAAACTTGATTTTTTTTTTTCAAGCCACAAAAATCTTTACTATGGAATACACTAATTTACTTTGATCACTAATTTACTTTGATTTTATCGGGTTAAAACCTTTTATGTATTAAAAAAAATTTATTGTGTTTGTAAGGATCTATACTGTGGGGTGATATTAGTGAAACCCAAAAAGTTTTGTGCCCGGCATCTATCTATTTGTGTGTGCAAGGCCGGCCCACCAGGCGGCTGCTTAGGGCCTCCAATTTTAGGCCAAAATTTAGGGCCCTTAATTCGTAGGTAAGTACACATATTATTTAGCGTGCAACTTGGCAACCCCGGTTGTCATAGCTCAGTGGTCTTGTTTTGGGCCCCAATTTAAGTCTTTGACCATGGGAAGCAAATCTCGATATCATATTCCCTTCTTTTAAACAGCTTTCTTCTTCTCCTCCTTTTTTTTTTTTTTTTTCGTTTTCTTTTTTTCCTTTTTCCGGTTACAAATATAGCTTGCCACAGTTTGTTCTTCTTCTTTTGTTTCTAAATAGAGTGCATGATGTTTTTACTTTTTCAGTTTCTTATCTTTGTTAAACATTTTACTTTTCCTATATTTATGAATTATGACAACAAAACAGTTAATAGATTAATCACACACGAGAAATAATGACCTAATTTTGATTTTAGTGGGCTTATTTGCTAATGTGATTTGCATTTTGTAACCCGTGCGGCCGTGCTTAAATACAAATGAATACTTTATTGAAAATATATTATGTCCTATGATAAACTTAGCAAAATTATTTTAGTTAACCTTTGATACCAAATTTTAAGTCAAATTTTATGCATTGCATACTTATATTCCTTATAAGGATATCTTTTTTGAGATTAACTTTCTTTCTCAATTTAACAAATAACACTTTGTTGCTTCAAATTTTTTGATAATTATACTCAGGGCCCCATTTCACAAGTTTGCTTTAAGGTTCTAAGAATCTCAGGGCTGGCCCTGTGTGTGTGTGCGCGCGCGCTATAAGCAAACGTATTGAGTCCTTAAATGCCTCCAAACTCCTAATCCTAAATTCTTAAAATTTTGATCAAGAAAGGGGGAGGGAAAAAAACGTGGGGGAGAGGGGAAAAAATGTGGGAGAGAGAGAGAGAGAGAGAGAGAGGGGAATGGTGGAGAGAGAGAGAGAGGGGAATGGTGGAAATAGAGAGATACGGAGAGAATGTTAAAGTTCTATTTATTCTGAGTTGTAATAAGAAAGCTAACTTTTAGCTTTCCGTTCAAAAAATTTATTAAATTTTTCTTTGGAATTTAATGAAATTGGATTTTCTATTTAAATAAATTATAATATTTATTTATTGACGTACCCAATTTTCGGGGTGTTACAACTTGGTATCAGAGCCTAGGTTTTACGTTTACCACGAAACCGCGGGTTTGGGTAGCACTAGTTTTTAGTGTTTTATGGTTAATTGTGACATATTTTAGTACATCCATCTAATAAACGCTACATATTTTCGGAAGTACTTATATATGTTTAAAAAAAAGTTTATATATATTTTTAAAATGTTGTATGTATTTGTTACTTTTGGTCAACCGCTACGGTATCGTTTATAGTACTTGTAAGATTAAGAGGTGCGCATGTCGACGGTGGATACCCGAGCGCCAATTAGGGACACATTAGAAATCTATGTTGAAAACCGATTGAAATCACGATCAATAGGGTCGATAGGGTTGATCCCTTAGAGATCGAGAAATAGAAGCAAAAGCTGATTCTTCACATGATATGACATCTACGACCCATCGGAATACATGGGCCTTGACCCGGAAGATCAAGAGGACTCCAAGTCGTTGAAGCATGAAGTTAAAGAGTTCAGCTTGGAGACCGAGCGACTAGCGAAAACCCTTAACGTAGCTTCACCTTTCAAGGGACACGTACCGTTAGTCGTAATTTGTAGAGTTTGCTAATTAGAGATGCCTGGATTGCGTTTGACTTGCGACTTCGAGTAATCTAAATGACCGACTTCAACGTTATTTTTGGGAATGATTGGATTGTTCGCCCACTGAGCTGTGATCGATGTTTCGAGAAGGAAGTGACTACTCACCCTCTTAATGAGACGCGTTTCAGGTGGGATTGAAAAGACTCTTCTTCAACTTATCCAAAATCAAGATGGCACCATACCGAATGGCTCCAGCCGAACTTCGAGAGTTAAAGGATCAATTGTAGGAAATGTTTGATAAAGAGTTTGCCCGACCAAGTGTCTCACCATGGGAAGTCCCGATTTTATTCGCTAAAAAGAAGGATGGATCGCTTTGGTTATGTATGACTATCAACAACCCAATGAGTAACAGTCTAGAACCGTTATCCATTACCGATGACCAACGACCTTTTCAATCAGTTACGTGGGCCTTGATCCTTTTCGAATATCGATCTCTGATTTGGTTACCATGACCTTCGAGTCAAGAGGAGGAAATTCTGAAGACTGCTATCAGAGTAGCAACGACTTATCTTGCAGAAGAATGACGCTGCCATTTTAAGGGGGGTAGTAGACGACTCCATCTTGACCATCCTTAGATAACTTATATTTTCTTGATTAGTACACCTCACTCTAAGAATTGATTTCATTCGACTTCTCCTTTTCCCTTCCTAAACCGTTGACAGAACTTCGTGGTTTTTGACCTATTCAACTTCCAATCAAAACGTTTCTGCTTTTTCTATCTTTGTTATCTATGCTGACTTTTCCACTTATATATTCCTCTCCTTACATTAAATTATGTCCTTTTCCCCAGATGTGGGTATAGACTAAATTCCTAAATATCCCATCCAAATATCTCTTCATTCATTTAAAGTTTAGATTCACAAATCAAACTTGAACTTGAATTTTTAGAATTCTAGTTTGTTGAATCACTTAAACCATTAAGACACTGATCTTTCATGGAGTTGTGTAACCCCAATAATCATTTCATTTCGACTTTTGTTGAGCTTATTATACTCCTTCTTTGTGGTTTCCATTAGACAGTTCCATTGCCAGGCTGACCTTCTGAACTATTTGTATACCTGTCAGATTGAGACCTTCGTGAACTACTAGACTTGGAT
The DNA here is from genome assembly GCA_016920895.1 of Vaccinium myrtillus. Classification (NCBI taxonomy): domain Eukaryota; kingdom Viridiplantae; phylum Streptophyta; class Magnoliopsida; order Ericales; family Ericaceae; genus Vaccinium; species Vaccinium myrtillus. Next base: position 17,093,893 of record CM029274.1, read on the forward strand.
GCTTGATTTGAAACATGTTTGGCCGACGTGGTTTCAAGACAAATATCTAGTTTGCTTTTTCACCTCTTACCCTCATACTTGTTTTCCAAAATCTTACAGCGGTAGATTCACTTTGATTGCGAGGACTTTTGTCGGTCCGAGTACATCACTTTTGCAAGCTACAGTATCGGTTAAGTTTCACTTGTTTGTTGAACCTCAAATTGTTGTTGTCTCAATGGTATAACCGTAAATCCATTTGTTGAACCGTCATTTGCTTGTTTCATTCACATGTTGAACATTGATTATGTCTTTGATTAATCTCCATTGCAATTAACTTAAATTCTAGTGCTCGGAAACCATAATATCTAGACCCTTCGAGTAAGTTGCATTTCATTGCTTGAACTCTCAATGTTTTCCAGAACCTTGCTGTAGTATATCCACTCCTCTCATGAAAACCTATGTTACCACCTGCAACATTTTTATTTGCAATTTAAGGTATTCACTTGTTTTCTTCACATGTTGAACCTTAAACCATCACTGTCAGAATATTGTAACATTTCAGTTTCTGAACATTGATTTTATCTTCGATTGGACTTGATTGTGGCCACTCCAACTTCTTGTACCCCTACATAACCGTGACTGCTCTATTACCTAAATCATTCAAGCAAAAGCTATTCACATTTTTTTGGGGTTTTGATCATTGAACTTTAAAACCATATTGTTCCTTTTGGAAATTTTCACATCCTTCACCTTTTCTTGAATGAGGAGCACCTTTAACTTCCTCGAGTCAAGTGAGTATGCATATGTGTCCCGATAACTAATAGATTTTTTTTTATGTGCATTACGGCTGAGACTTCGCCGTCATTTGCAATCTAGAACCTCACCAATATCCTTGATAGCATTTTTTTCCGGCAATAGAGGAACTCCAAAGGTTTGATAATTCAACTATAATGGCGGCAAGAGAAAGGATTTGTTAAGCTAAGTATGTTATTGTGGGCGACATCGGCTCTTTTCTCAGAAAGGATAGAAATGTCTAACGGCGCGCATGAATTCAAACTCCAATGCACACTTCATGATGAACTTCAAAGTTATAAGATGCTAATCAAATAGTAGACTTCATCATGTTATAGGAGAAACTATTACAGACTCGACAGTGCATACCGATAGAAATTAAGACAAGATTTGGGTTCACTCCAAAGACATGACACTATCGGGGTCATCATTGACCGTTTGACCAAGTTGGCATTCCTTTTACTATTTCGAGAGTTTCAGACACCTTGGAGTTTGTGCAATTACCACTTCATTGACAAGATTGTCCACCTGCAATGTATTTCAGCCTCAATCGTGTCAAACCGAGATCCTTGTTTTACTTCTTAGGACTGCCAGAGTTTGCAATCTGATGTCTTCATCACGGAGACTAACGAGCAATCAGAATGGACAATTCAAACTTTTGAACACATGCTTTGAGCTTGTGTAATGGACTTCATGGGAAGTTGGGAACGTCATTCATCTTTGGTAAGTTCGCTTACAACAATAGTTTCCAGGCTAGTAATGGGATGGTCCTTTATGAAGCGTTGTATGGAAGACCGCATCGATCTCTAGTGTGTTCGGTAGTTTTTAGGACTGATCTTTGTTCGTGAGACGATCGAAAAAAAAAGAGTGCATTTGAATAGATAATAGTTGGTGACAACTTAGAGCTGACAAAAGATTTATTTCGATAGAAGAACTCGGCCATTGACCTTCAATGTCGGAGACCATGTACTTTGAAGATTCAGCCATGACATGGGGTTACTGATCCAGACAGAAAATGAAGCTTTCACCTAGGTTCATCGGGTCGTTCATGGTTCTAAAATGTGTTCGAGAAGTTGCATATCTTGTTGACCAGCCGCCCAGATAGCTAGGGTCAGAGTGTGTTCCACATATCCATGCTCCGGAAGTATCTAGCACACCTCGAGCACATACTGATTTGGAAGGAACTAACTCTGGACGAGGCTGCAACATTCGAGTAACACGCCGTAAAGGTTGTGGACAAGAAGGAAAAAGTTTGCGAAATAAGAAGCTTAATCTTTTCAAATTCTATGGCGTGATTACTTGTTGAAGTCAAATCATCCTCGTTGTTCGTGAACCGAGGTACCGTCTTTAATTTCGGGGACGAAATTCTATTTAGGGGGGTAGATTGTAAAAGACCGTGATTTTAGTAGTTACATTATTTAGTAGTTATATATTACATATATGTTTTATTGGATATATGTATAAACTAGTTTCCATATATATTAATTCCCTAGCATTTCCATTTATACGTTTATTCAATTATTTGCTTCCATAAAATTAGATTTTCCTAGATTGTATATTGCCTAATCAAGTTTGCCTTTTTAGAATTAGCTTCCTAAATAAGAAAGAAACCTTGCCTTTTGTCCTTATAATATAATTCTCCAAAAATCCTATCAATCTCATTTTCATATATCGTTTCCTTTCCTATATGGCTTTCCATCTTCCAATTTCTCCCTCATTCCTTTCTTATTCTTCTTTGTTCTATAAATTCCCTTGCCTTATTCTTTTCTTCTTCTCTACACCTCCCTCACTCACGGCTGTAAATCCCCTCTCATTACCGGCTCACTCACGGCACAACTTCTCTCCAGCTCTCACCCTCGGTCGTCTCCTCTCGTGTGATTTCTATTCCAAAAACTCAGCCGTTCACTGATCTCAAATCTTCTTACGTTTGTAGCGTGCTAAAATCTTCAGAAGAAAGGTAGGGCTCTCCAAAACTTAACTTTTACTTTAGTTATGTTGTTTATGTGGTTTCTAATACCGTTGTTATAATTCAAATGGTGTATTTTATGATCAGAGCAGAGATATTAGACGGAGTCGATTTGATAATGTAAAAAATTGGAATTTAAATGGTTTACACGACGAAAAAATGAGTATGAGTATCCCGCCCTCTGATCTCTATGGTTTGGGGCATTTCGAGGCAGATTCACGAAAAACGTAAAACACGAAAGTTGTAGGTCTTGAAACATTAAGTAACTTTCATACAGAACTTGTTCCAATCCGAGGTTTGTAGAATTAACTATGATTTTTAGAAATTGGCTAATTAAACAGTTTTGGACAGATTCACTGTTTAGCTTAAAACACTGTTTTGCTTCATTTAGGACTGGATTTAGGCTTCGATCAAAACAGTAAACTTGTGTCAAATTTGATGAAATATTTTACTGTAAAATTTCGTTATTTTTGGAATCCGTTTGCTATTTTTTAGTGGTTGGCGTGGTATCTGACATGTATGGGCTTAAGATAGTCAATTTCACCGTTAAATTTTCTTTTCATGCTATAATTGGATGCATGTGATTGTTTGGCTTACTGGAATTCTTTTATAAACCATTAAATTTGTGTAATTGACTATTGCGATTAATTTTAATAAACTAAAAAGATGAGTGTTTCATTTATCGGATTTGGGGAATGGGACGTGTCCGGTATGGGTCTTGAGTCATGCGCAGTTTATACTTTTAGGTAGCTTTGCTGTGTGATTGGGCGCCGAGAGTATACTGTGGGTGGGAATTGATGCCGGATAGGGATTGATCAATGGGTGATCAATCGTGAGCCTTGCGCAGTATACTCCAAAGTAGCTTTGCTATGTGATCGGGCACCTAAAGTATACTGTGGGTGAGAATCGATACCGTATAAAGATTGATCAATCGTGATACATGCGTAGTATACCCCGCGGTGGCTTTGCTCTGTGATCGGGCGCCTAAGGTATACTATGTGGGGTATTTTCCCAAAACCATAGAAGACGTATAAATTAACTTGTCCAAGACTATCACATGTCCATGCATGTGGTAGATGACACAGGATGATACACGGACGACCACCAAGCCCATAATCTAATAATAACTCAAGATAACCTGCTCGTCGGATAACGCAGATGAAATGACCCAATGCGGGATAAACCCTAGCAACAGACTTTCCTTGCAAAGATAAGGAAAGAAGGGAATATTCGAAGATATTCCCAAAATTAGTTGAACTTGCGAAGATAAGCACAATCTCACTCAGAGACGGAAAGCCAGCCAACATACCAAACAAGAAGCGAACTCCCATGTAGGGTAAAACTTCGAACGAGCAATATGCTGCCATCTTGGCAAGAATCCTTATCGAATAAGGAAAGAGAATCATGCAGGCTATGCTACCCAATAAAAAAGAATCTCAAGCTTGGAAGGATTCCATACAGAGAAGAATTCCACAGAGAATGTAAGTGCAAATTAATCGCCTATATAAGCAAATGACTCCTAAACACAAAAGGTATGCTTGAACCCATTCACTGATCTACACACTTGCTTTACTCATCATCCAGTACGTCCGTACTAACTTAAGCATCGGAGGGCCCTTGCCGCCTAGAGGCAGGGGTACTCTGATAGTTTGCTCGTGTTGCAGGATTGAGGTCGCTCCATTTGAAGAGGATTTGATCTCATAAGAGCAGGGAGATAACTTCGTGAGTTTTTCCCATCTTACAATTGGCGCCGTCTGTGGGAAAGAAAAAAACCCCATCAGAGATCATCCATAGACGACCGCGATCATCACACACCACAGAAGAGCGGGGCTGGGAGGGATCCTTCTCTGGAACCGCCCGACGCCCCTAAGAAGCCGCCCCCCGTAAGGGTGGCAAGCTAGGTGGAGCGTGTGGAACTTTCTCAACCTGGCAGATCCCGGGTGAGAAACTCGGAGGCCCCGTCACAGAAGGATCAACGGAGGAATTCCCCGCTACGCCACACTGCAAAAAAGACAAACTCTAGGGTAAGGCGGGACAGGGAATATACAAAAAGTTTTGTGCGAAAGGAACATGAAGTCTCAAACCTGGCGCGACAGATCGCTCAGGAAGAGGCTGCAATCAAAAACCTAAAAGACCGCTTGCGACAGGCAGAGGAAAACATGAAATCCAGATCCCAAGACAAAAGTAAGGACAGAAGACAGTCGGGGAGGGAACCCTCACCGAGAAAGGCAGACTCCATGGCCAGAAAAGGCCCCCAACGGAAGAGAAGAGCCACGAGTGAATCCCCGGATAGCAGGGGAAGAATGAGGAATGGAAGGGACCGATACTAGAGGTCCAATTTGAACGAGCACTACGATGGGCGCGAAATGGCCCGGGAAGCAGCTAGAAAGGCCCTCAACCACATGGTTGTTTCCCCACTCACCAAGTGGATCCAACGGGCGGACCCACCCGCTAGGATCAAGCACAATCTGTTCGTGGTGTATGAAACTACAGATGATCCAGTAACTCACATCCAGCACTACCAGCAGGCGATGTTTATGCATGCAAGGGACGACGCCTTGACGTGTAAGATGTTTTCGTCAAGCCTAGGTAAGGTGGCGCTGAGCTGGTATCATCGTAAGTTGGCACCAAACTCAATCAACAGTTGGAAGCAGCTCTCTGAGGAGTTCACGACCCGGTTCCTGACAAGCCGTGCGGCACCAAAAATCTTTGATATTCTGACTGCCATGGGGTAGAAAGAAGAAGAAACCTTGAGGGAGTATTCTAAAAGGTACTGGGAAACCTTTAATGAGATTGATGATTGTAGCGAGGAATACACTATAGCGACTTTAAAGACGAGCCTGCCAGTTGGCTCAGATCTGAGGAAGTCTCTGACAATGAACCCAGTCAGAACGGTGGCAAACCTCATGCAGCGTATCGAGCAGCATGCTTTAGTCGACGACGACCGTATGCGAGAAAGCAAGAAAAAGAACGCAGGACGACCTGCTACGCCAGAGAAGAAAACGGCGGAACAAAAAAGTTACAGGAAGGAGTATCCAATCAGTAGGAGGGACAGTTCGTCCAACCGAAGGGATAAGGCTGCTATGGAGACCCGTTCTTTCCACAGCATTTACACAGTTTTTAATGTGTCAATTTACAAGATGTTGTACAAACTCAGGGACATACCATGGTTCCGCGACCCGCCAAAAATGACAGGAAACCCAGAAAGACGGAGAGCAACGAACAAGAAATGCAGCTACCACCGGGACTGGGAGCATATGATGGAGGACTGCTTTGAGTACAAGAAGTTTCTTGATGAGAAGTCCGCTGAGGGCCTCCTCGACGAGTACGTTGCAGAAAGAAAGAAGGACCAGGCAACTCCAGCCGAGGAAGTGGATTGTTTAGCAAAGCCCAAGGGTCAGATCCAAATGATTCAAGGTCATGCAGCCCCTTATACCAAAAGTGAGATAAGGTATGTACAAAGCCAGAGTGAGCATGCGAGGCATGTGTACAAGCTAGGTGTGAAGAGGCATAGGGAAGGAGAAATCATGGCGCAGCCAATCATGTTCACGGATGAGGACCTTGACGGGGTAACGCTACCACACAATGACGCTTTGGTCATTACCCTACGTTTAGGGGAGTACGACGTTTAGAAAATATTGGTGGATCAGGGGAGCTGCACAGAAATCCTGTATTTCGACACCTTCAAGAAGATGGAATTGCCCAGGACGAACTTGGAAAGAAGTCATACTCCCTTGATTGGGTTCGAATCACAATCGGTCTGGTCCATGGGTAAAGTGACACTACCCCTATGAGCAGGGTCAGTGGTGTTGAAAACAGAGTTCCTGGTCGATGATGTCCCATCCTCCTACAACGCCATCATTGGCAGGACTTGGTTGCACAAAATGAAGGCAATTTCATCAACTTACCATCAGATGATAAAATTCCCAGGGGCAAAAGGTGATGAGCATGTCAAAGGAAACCAGAAAACGGCAAATCAATGCTTGGTCTCGACGATCAATAGAGCCCCCAAAGCACACCTCATTCAGTCTATCGAAGTATCCGATCAGCCTACATTAGAAGGCGTTGGAGGGAACCCAACACAGAGAACTGTGGAAGGACCGAAAAAGGTTTAACTCGACGACCAGGATCCGGAAAGGTACTTTCTGATAGGAGAGAAACTTGACAAACGGGAGGAAGAAGAGCTCGTACAATTCCTCAAACAGCATGTTAATGTGTTTGCCTGGACGCCCCAAGAGATGCCAGGCATTGATCCCAATATAATCTGTCATCATCTAAACGTGGACCCCAGCACAGGCCAGTAGTCCAAAAGACCAGGAGGTCAGCCCCTCAGCATGCCGAAGCGGTCAATGAAGAGGTTGATCGTCTCCTGGAAGCCAAAGCAATCAGAGAGGTGAATTACCCTGAGTGGCTGTCAAATATAGTCGTCGTCAAAAAGAAGAATGGGAAAGTGGAGAGTATGCGTGGATTTCACCAGTTTAAACAAGGCCTGTCCCAAAGACAGTTTCCCTTGGCCAAGGATTGATCAGCTTGTTGATGCAACTGCTGGGTACGAACGAATGAGTTTTCTAGATGCCTAAAGGGAATATCACCAGATAGCAATGTACGAACCAGACGAGGAAAAGACATCGTTTATCACCCCACGAGGGTTGTACTGCTACAAGGTCATGCCATTCGGCCTCAGAAACGCCGGAGCCACAAACCAGAGGTTGGCAACCCTCATTTTCAAAGATTTGCTCGGGAAGACCTGGAAGTCTACATAGACGACATGGGGGGAAGAGCAAGGAGAAAGTCAACCACATAGTTGATTTGAAGGTAACCTTTGACATCTTGCGACAATTTCAATTAAAATTAAATGCTTCAAAATGTGCATTTGGTGTGAGTTCAGGGGAAATTCTTGGGCCACTTGGTCACGGAACGTGGCATCGAGGCCAACCCAGATCAAATTACAACCCTCCAGAGACTTGAGAGCCCAAAGACAACCAAGAAATTGCAAAGGTTGACGGGAATGGCGGTCGCGCTAAACAGGTTCATTAGTCGCTCGTCAGATAGGTGCAGGCCTTTCTTCTAGCTGCCGAAGAAGAGGAAAGGATATGAATGGGGACCAGAACAAGAGGAAGCTTTCAAAGACCTCAAAAAGTATCTTGGGACACCCCCGTTACAATCAAAACCGGAGAAAGATGAACGGCTGATCCTTTACCTAGCTGTCTCAAAACACGTAATCAGTGCCGCCCTCCTTCGAATGGAGGGTACAGAGCAAAAACCAGTCTACTCCGTAAGTGAGACTCTCCTGGACACGCACACCAGATACCTCCCCCTAGAGAAGCTCGTCAAAGCCCTGATCATGGCTTCAAGGAAATTGCCACACTACTTCTTGGAACACCTCATCACTGTTTACACTGAATTTCCTCTGAAAGCGCTGCTTCGAAAAGCAGACTTCTCTAGAAGAATCTCCACCTGGTCGGTAGAACTCAGTCAGTACGACATTGATTACCAACCAAGAATGGCCATCAAGGGCCAAGTGTTGGCAGGCTTTGTAGCTGAGTTTACCCCAACCGAGGTTGAGCCTCCCGTGGTTCGCGAATATGAACCAAGCCTTCAAGATGACGAACAAAACACAGGAAGCTGGCAACTGTTCGTTGACGGATCAGCGTGCAAAAAATGTAGCAGAATACGAGGCCCTTTTGATTGGGCTCAAAAGTGCAAGGACCCTTGGGGTCAAGAAGTTAAAAATCTTTTGTGATTCTCAGCTTGTGGTGAATCAGCTTACTGGGGAGTATGCCGTAAGGAATGAAAAGATGGCGGCCTACGACAAGGCTGTGCAGGACGTGATGGCAGAATTCGAAGAGACTAAGATAGAGCAAATCACTTCAGGACAAAACGCGCATGCAGATTCATTAGCCTGCCTAGCCTCAACACTACATACACAGTTCAAACGCACGGTGGCCGTTGAATATCTGGCCAAACCCAGCATCGAAAAGGGTAGAGAAACCAATATGGATGCAGATCTGGGACCAAGTTGGATGGATCGAATCATCGCTTACTTAAAAGATGAAGTCCTACCGGAGGACAAAAAAGAAGCCTATAAAATCAAATTGAAGTTTGCTCGTTTCTGGCTCTCACCACAGGGGAAGTTGTACAAGAAGTCCTATCACGGTCCTTACCTACTTTGCGTACATCCCTTGCTCGTACAGAAGTTCTTACATGAAATACACGTCGGGACGTGCGGCGGACATGCAGAAGGAAGATCAATAGCACACATGGCACTAACCCAGGGGTACTGGCGGTCATACATATAGTAAGACGCAAAGATGTTCGTCAGAAGTTGTGAAAAGTGTCAGCAATTCAAGCCAATAATCCGGACACAAGCAGAAGACCTACAGCCCCTCACTAGCCCGTGGCCGTTCGCCCAATGGGGGCTGGATATCATAGGGCCTTTACCCATGGAAACGGGCAAAAGGAAGTTCTTGCTGATGGGAACTGACTATTTCACCAAGTGGATTGAAGTAGAACCGCTTGCAAAGATCACTGAGAGTAACGTGGAGAAGTTTGTCTGGCAGAACATCATAACAAGGTTTGGGGTGCCCTACTGCATAATTTCGGACAATGAGACACAGTTTGGGCCAAAATTCTAAGCTTTTTGTGCCCAGTACGGGATACAAAACTATTACTCAACACCAACATATCCTCAGAGTAACGGACAAGCAGAGGCCTCCAACAAAATCATCCTTAAAGGGATTAAGCGAAGATTGGAGAAAAAGAAGGGGAGCTGGCCTAACGAGCTCCCAATAGTGTTGTGGGCATTCAGGACCACACCAAGGCATTCAACGGGAGAGACTCCATACTCTCTGGCTTACGGTACTGAAGCCGTGATCCCCTTGAAGTAGGTTTACCAACGAACAGAACGGCATTGGTAGAAGCTGGTGGAAAAACCAAGCTTTGGCAAAAAAACTTGGATCTCGCAGAAGAACGACGAGAAAGGGCTTTGGTCACATTGGCAGCCTACCAACAATAACTTTGCAGGACTTACAACAAGAAAGTCCACCCCCGTGAGTTCGGAATAGGAGACCTTGTGATGAGAAAAGTGGTAGGGAATACCAAAAAGGCATCAGATGGAAAGCTTGAGCCAAACTGGGAAGGGCCCTATAAGGTGGTTGGCATGGCAGGGACTGGAGCTTACAGGCTTGCAGATCTAGATGGGAATCCGGTCCCCCGCCCGTGGAATATCTAGAACCTCATGAAGTTTTTTCCTTAAATTTTCTCTTTCTTCCTTTGAATAATGCCCTGAAAGGTAAAGTAAGATTTTATGGTCAAAGTAAGATTTTCCACCTTTATTGAGAATAAAGTAGCAAGACTATCATGGTTGCGAATAAAATCATCTATTTCTTCTTTTGCAAATCTATGCATTACTTTACTTTAAGTAAATATGGGCTTTGACCGTACGAACAAACCCCATATTGGGGGCATGATATACTTAATCAATCAGAATGCAGCGAATATTGCACGTCCATGGCCTCGTCCATGATTAGGCGCGAATATGCCTAAGCTCGTTCATGGCCTCGTCCATGATTAGGCACGAATATACCTAAGCTCGTCCATGGCCTCGTCCACGGTTAGGTGCGAATATGCCTAAAAATTGTCCATGGTTAGGCGCGAACATGCCTAGACCTTGCAGCAAATATCGCACCCCGTGGCCTCATCCACGGTTAGGCGCGAATATGCCTAAAAATTGTCCATGGTTAGGCACGAACATGCCTAGACCTCGCAGCGAATATTGCAACCCATGGCCTTGTCCATGGTTAGGCGCGAATATGCCTTAAAAATCACTCATGGCCTCGTCCACGATTAGGCGCGAGTATGCCTAAGCTCACCTGTGGCCTCGTCCAATGTTGGATATGAATACATCTAAGCCTAACAGCTTATGCTGTTTGCCCCATACAAATTGTACTAAGTACAGGAACATCTAGGTTCCAAGCAACATCCTGGTTCCAGGGTATTTATCTTATTCAATTCTGACTAAATGCAAGAACATCTGGGTTTCAAAGTTTTGTCTTGTTCAATATTGTCTTTTGACTAAGTGCAGGAACATCCGGGTTCCAAAGCATTGGTCTTATTCAATTTTGTCTTGTTCAATCATGACTAAGTACAGGAACACCTGGGTTCCAAAGTATTTGTCTTATTTAATTCTGACTAAACACTTGGTTTGCTTAAGTGCATGAACATCAGTGTTCCAAAGTTTTCGTTTTATGAAATCTTTACTACGTACAGGAATATTAGGGTTCTGAAATGGTCGTTCTATATAATTCTAATCATAAACAGGAACGTCTGGGTTCCACAAAGTTTTCTCTACACAGTCTTGGTCAAATGCAAGAACGTCTGGGTTCTAAAATGCACACATCAACTCAACGGTACAAACCACCAGTCAAGGCACAAGAAGGGTCAAATGCAAGACTTAAATTAGCACTCCCCATACTTATACACTGATCATTCAACAATTGCTGCATCAAAAAAAAAAAAAAAGACAAACTCGAAGTACCCAAAACATGCAGAGTCAACACAAACAGAGTTCAAAGTCATGTCAATGGACTACCAAAACCTCAGCCCACCTAAGACACCACAAAGGGTGTAATTACTACAATTTCAAAAAACACGACCACGCAGGGTCACTTGTCCAAATCGCCACGCAGGGCATGGGACCAAAAAATTGTGTTAAAGCATCATCAAAAGTCAAGGAATGTCAAGGGCTATGATTAAAAAGATCAAACAGGCACAAGGCCCATTCACTGGGCCTCACGAACCTTAGTGGCAGAAATGTTACCTGAACCATCACCACCACTGGAGGGGAGCTCAACCTGCTACTCGTCAAGGACGGATGTGTTGCCACTAGCTTCCTTCTAGCTAGGGTCAACAACTGCACTCTGGTTTGACAAAACAACACTCTGGGGAGCAACATCCCTACGTCTGGGGTACTCAATCTCAGCCCAAATTGTATCTCGTCTATCAACGTCTTGTTTGGTCAGACACACCTTCCAGCCTCTAGCAAAGAACAGGTCTTCAAACTGTGGCATCTGGGCCTTAAACTTCATTTTTGTGTCACTCACTCCCTGGTTGTGGGCCTGGTCAGACGATGTTTGGGCAACAGCCAGCTCGGCTTCTAGGTTGGCTTTACTCCTCTGAACGTTGGACAACTCCGTCTCCAAAAACCCCAACCTGGCCATAGCATCATTGAAGTTGCGCTCAGATTCACCCGCATGACGCTTAAGGGAAGCCAGTTCTTCTTTCAACTTCTCATTCTCATTGGTCATCAGCTGGTTGGCGTTGATCAGACGGTTGGCACTGACCTTCAGCTCGCCATTCTCAGTCTTCAACTGCATATTGGCACTGGTGATGGCTCTGTTGTCCTTGGCAGCACAGTCACAAGAGACGTACATGAGTTGCATAGACTGCAATTCATCACAACCAATCAACATGTCAACCAAGGAGAATGGATCCTAAACAGAAAATGCCACAAGGATGGAATAGCAAAATGCATACCTTAATGTGGTGTTGAAAGCCATTTTTCAGGAGTTTGAGGTAACTGGACCCAGCCTCTCTTTCAACATCCCCAGCAAACAAAACAACTCGTCCAACAGCCAAAGCAACCTCAGCATTATCACAACTATCAGAGGCAAGGACAGGCTTGGTGCCACGGCGCAGAGGAGGGTTCCACACGGCCAACTCAGGCTCAGGTTCAGGAGTTGGGGGAGGTGGCTGAACAGAAGAACTCCTGCTAGTACGACGACGCAGCTGAGGAGGATCGGGAGCAGGAACGGACTCTTCTCTGGGCCTCTTCTTCGGAGCAACATCAGACCCTCTTTGCTCTGGAAGGGGAAGAGTAGGAGAAGGAGGACGAGCAGAAGAAGAAGCTCCCAAAGGATCAAGAAACTGGACAGGGGACTCATCATCATCAAGGGTTATAAAGTCAGAAAAGTCAGGCACAACTTTCGGCATAGTTGTAATAGAGGATTGATCTCTCACAGGAACACTGCTAGTACTCTCTCCAGACAATTCACTCTGAATATTTTCACAGGAACACTACTAGTACTCTCTCCAGACAATTCACTCTGAATAATTTCACAAGAAAAGTCAATTCCAAGATAATTGTTCGTAAGAGAAGCATGGATAACTTGATTACGGACAAAAAGCCTCTGAATAGAAGAACGTCTTACCCCAATACGACCTCTTCCCCTACGCAAATACCTAGCAGAGTAGAAGCCTCACTTATACGGACACCACCACGGTAGGAGGGATTGTACTTCAATAAAACATGTGCAGCCCTACCTAGCCCTTCTGGATCAATTCCCCTAATGCCTGGAAACTTGAGCACTCTCTCAATGTCAAGGAGATGGACACCGTCGTGCACCACCAAATGACCCTCGTTGATGTTCTCCGCTGCAAAAACAAAAAGAGTAGACGTAGTAAGTAACATGGAAGAAGTTACTAAGATGAAGAAATTGACAAAGGACAAAAAAAGAGGAAACGACATGTACGCCCAAAAGTGTGGGGGCAAGGAGGCCTCACGACGTTGCCATCCTCATCCCTGGGCAAGAAATTTCTTGTCACAATCAAGAAATCATCATTCTCCCCGCGACAGGAATTGGGAAGATCAGTCCCTAGACGACATTCTTTGTCCAGGATCTTGAGATAGTAAGTCCCATGGGTGGTGGGGCAGACGCTGTAAAGACGGCGGATGTCGTACCATCCCAAGTTAGTGCCCAAAAGTCTATTAAGGGCCACCACTCCCATAACCACACGATAAAAGTTGGGACAAAGTTGGAGAGGGGTCAGGCGACAGATATTGCAGATCTCGACTAGCAAAGGGTGGAAGGGAAACCTAAGGCCTCCTTCCACAATGGCTAGAAGAGGAACATGGATCCTACCCTCAGTTTGGTCACGGGTATAGGCACTAGGAGGAGCAAGGGCAAGGTTAACATCATCAGGGACATCGTAACAACAGCGGAAGGCCTCCATATGTACCTCATTATCACAGAGGCTCCTAAATCTACCCATGGCGGAAAACGCTGCAGGTACAAGAAAACCCTAAAATAAACTTTGCAAGAAGAACGGAGAAGGTTGCAGGAGACTTACAGGCAACCGACGACGTTCGAAGAAGATGTTTTCCGACAAGAGACTGTGAAGGGGGCAACTCAGAGGACACAATAGCAATGGCGCTCTCAAACGGGGCAACTCTCTCAAAACAATACAGATATGGAAAGAAAAAGGGGTTAAGGAAACGTCTTATACCTTCTCGAAATTCAAACTAGTGCTTTGTGACGTCATCTAAACGACAGCGTTTAAAACCCTCACACCTTCCCAAGAAATGGTGGGAAACGTCAAATCGGTATTTAAAAGGGTGTAATGATTCAAGCCACCTGGAGAACGAATAGGTGCTTTGGAAGTTACGCTCACACCTGTTGGCACAGACTTATCGCTTGGAAAAACTGCGCAACAACTGACACGTGGCAGGCGCTTTGGTACAAAGCATAGCGATGGTACGAAAAGATAAACATAGCAGTAACTACTCGTCAATTAAGCTTCAGCTCGTCATGCGCGAATATGCATGGACGACCAAATGCTAGGGAGCAATTGTGTGGGGTATTTTCCCAAAACCATAGAAGACGTACAAACTAGCTCGTCCAAGACTATCACATGTCCATGCACGTGGTAGATGACATGGGATGATACACGGACGACCACCAAGCCCATAATCTAATAATAACTCAAGATAACCTGCTCGTCGAATAACGCAGATGAAACAGCCCAATGCAGGATAAACCCTAGCAACAGACTTTCCTTGCGAAGATATGGAAAGAAGGGAATATTTGAAGATATTCCCAAAATCAGTTGAACTTGCGAAGATAAGCACAATCTCACTCAGAGACGGAAAGCCAGCCAACATACCAAACAAGGAGCGAACTCCCATGTAGGGTAAAACTCTTAACGAGCAATATGCGGCCATCTTAGCAAGAATCCTTATCGAATAAGGAAAATAAATCATGCAGGCTACGCTGCCCAATAAGAAAGAATCCCGAGCTTGGAAGGATTCCATACAGAGAAGAATTTCATAGAGAATGTAAGTGCAAATTAATTGCCTATATAAGCAAATGACACCTAAACACAAGAGGTATGCTTGAACACATTCACTGATCTACACACTCGCTTTACTCATCATCCAGTACGTCCGTACTAACTTAAGCATCAGAGGGCCCTTGCCGCCTAGAGGCAGGGGTGCTCTGACAGTTTGCTCGTGTTGCAGGATCGAGGTCGCTCCATTTGACGAGGATTTGATCTCATAAGAGCAGAGAGATAACTTCGTGAGTTTTTCCCCTCTTACATATACTGTGGGTGGGAACTGGTAAAGAATAATGTGACTATTTGGGAGAAGAAAAGTTCAGATTGAAAGACGATAAGTGAAGTTGTGTTGAGGAACAATGAAATAGAACGAAACTTGTGATCGGGTCATTTGTTAAACCTATCATATTTAATATTTCATGACCATGTTATTAATTTTTTATGTGCTTTTAATGCTATTAATTGTTGCATGAACATACTTTAGTAATGGGGTAGCTTTGGGTGTGCTACTGAGTGTAAATTTATCACTCACGGTGCTATTTTTATGGCTCTAACGTCTCCAATGCCAGGTACAGAAGGAGAGGAAGAGCTGTCTGCTGATTACAAGGTGATGGAGCAGCAAGATGGATATTAAGTGGAGGAGCAACGGCTCCACCATTAATTTGTTTTTAGCTAGATGGCTCTGTCCTTTCTTTTCAGTTGAACTTTGAATAAGTGTTTAAGTTTTTCAGAAAATGTTACAGTTCTATTTATTCTGAGTTGTAATAAGAAAGCTAACTTTTATCTTTCCGTTAAAAGAATTTATTAAATTTTTCTTTAGAATTTAATGAAATTGGATTTTCTATTTAAATAAATTATAATATTTAATTATTAACGTACCCAATTTTCGGGGCGTTACACTCTCTCTCTCTCTCTCTCTCTCTCTCTCTCTCTCACACACACACAGACACACACACACACACACACGTGCGCGCAGATTCTCTGTAGTTTTTTTTTTATCTAGATCTACAATTGGAGTTGGATTGCAGAGAAGCTTTTGCAATATAACTTCAATCGTTCATGTAAAAAATTAATGTTTGAAAATTTTTAAAGTCCATTCCTCTTCTTCTTCTTCTTTTTTCTTTTTTTTTTCTTTTTTGTGCTCAGTTAAATGATGGGAGGGGAATACCAGAGTTGCAACCTCCCTCAGGGATGGG
This sequence comes from Vaccinium myrtillus, assembly GCA_016920895.1. Taxonomy (NCBI): domain Eukaryota; kingdom Viridiplantae; phylum Streptophyta; class Magnoliopsida; order Ericales; family Ericaceae; genus Vaccinium; species Vaccinium myrtillus. The sequence continues at coordinate 17,109,937 of CM029274.1, forward strand.
CTCCAGCTGTTATAATATGTTTAGCCAGTGAGACAGTATCACCATTAAAGGAACCAAGCTCAATGGGGCATCCTTTCGGAGTAACCTCTGTCCAAGGGTGGGTAGTACGTTACCATAACCACATCAAGGTGCATGCTAGATAGAAGGTTCGCAATGGCAAGGATATTTATATCCCCCTGTAGAGGCATTATTTTTTGACACACCCCTGAACCCAAATTATATCTGGTCCCCACTCCACCACAACACCCCTTTGGGCCCACACCTCTTCTTCTCAGGCAAAGAAGGGAGAGGGGAGACTAAAAAAAATAGAGGAAGAAGAGTGGCGACGGTAATAGAGGAGAACACAAGCTGCTCCACAGCCATTGCAAGGTGTGCAAATGAACACCCCAAATAAATAAATAAAAATTAGAATACATGTATTAATTTTAGTTTTTTTCTTTTTATATATCCAGTTCTAATACTCTTGAACACCCTACTCAAAAAAATTGAACACTCAACTCAAAAATAATTAAACACCCAGCCCACAACCCAATTGCAATCCATATATGAATTAAACAAGTTTAACAAACTAAACAAGAAAATAGAGGAAGAAAAAAGAAGGAAAAATTAGTCAAAAATACAACATTTTTTTTTTCCATTTTTAAGCCAAGGACACACACTATTTGCAACTGATTATAAGGACATGGTCAACATTAATGAAAACGAAGACCACGATCAAAGCCTTACCCACTACGAACGAAGAAGACGATGAAGCTGAGCGAGATCTGATCTCTTTTCCAACGAAAACAAAGAGGATGATTTGAGCCTCACCTACTGCGAACGAAGATGACGACCAGCTGACCCAGATCTGCTCTCTTAAATGAAGAAGATGAACAAGAAGATTCATCTCTTACCAACGAAATTTTTTTCATGCATTGAGAAATCCTTTTTAATGTAATTTTAGTTTATGACGCAAAAGTTTTTTGGGGAAGGAGCACAAGGGTGGAAACTGGAAAGCCATTGTATCTACTTTTTCAGGGAGTAAATAGTGTACAACATGCACCACACATGTTTTAATTCTCTATTCAATTTTACACACACACACACATATATATATTTAAGTAGTACAGCTAAATCTGGAACGGTATCCGGTACCGTACCGTACCAATGGGAAAACTGGTATCTAAGTCGGTACGGGATTCAAAACCTTGCCTCCTCCTCGTCTTTCCCCTTGTTTTCTGTACGGCGACGTTATCATCGTCACCTGCTGCCGTCGTTTTGGAACGGGTCGAACGTCAATCGTCGATTTGAACAGATCGGACGTTAATTTTTTTAATATTAGTGAAGTTTCACTAATTTTTTTAATTTTATGTTCGAAATTTGAATTTTAAAAAATTAGTGACATTTCACTAATTTTTTTGGTCGCCGGAAGAGGTGGGGTGGTGGTCAGCCGAAGGTGGGGTGGTGATTTTTTTAATTTTATGTTCGAAATTAGAATTTTTAAAAATTAGTGACATTTCACTAATTTATTTGGTCGCTGGTGGTGATCGGCCAGAGGTGAGGTGGTGATTTTTTTTTAATTTTATGTTCCAAATTAGAATTTTTAAAAATTACTGACATTTCACTAGTTTTTTTGGTCGCCGGAAGTGGTCAGCTAGAGGTGGGGTGGTGGTCGGCCGGAGGTGGGGTGGTGATTTTTTTTATTTTTATGTTCGATTAGAATTTTTAAAAATTAGTTACATTTCACTAATTTTTTTGGTCGCCAGAAGTGGTCAGCCAGAGGTGAGGTGGCTGTCGGCCAGAGGTGAGGTGGTGATTTTTTTGAATTTTATGTTGGAAATTAGAATTTTTTAAAATTAGTGACATTTCACTAATTGTTTTGGTCGCCGGAAGTGGCCAGCTAGAGGTGGGGTGGTGGTCGGCCAGAGGTGGGGTGGTGAGTTTCTTGAATTTTCTATACGAAATTAGAACGTTTAAAAATTTGTGAAATCTCATTTTGGTCGCCGGAAGTGGTCGGCCGGAGGTGGGGTGGTGGTCGGCCAAGAGGCAAGAGTTGATTTGTTTGAATTTTTTTAACTAAAATAGAACTTTTAAAAATTCGTGACATTTCACTGATTTTTTTTTTATCTTTATGTTCGGTTGCAAAAGTTCATTGTCCTTCCCTTTAAAAATGTCAAATGTTTTCAATTTTTAGCTAAGTGGCCCAAAAAATAACCTTGAACCCGAGCACTGTTTGTTTTGCTTATAGAATTATAGACAAGCTTAGAAAGGAAACCAAATACTTTGCAAAACTCTGTTAACTTGAACAATTTTTTCCTTCAGACTCTAGGACTCTGATATAAAATCTTGTCATACCATATCATCCTAAAGAAGGGAACCATATCCTCTATTGCAAAATCTCTCTGTTCCTCTGTTGCAAGGGATTTTTTGTCGTTGATCACATACAAATTTTTAAAACATAAAAATAAAACTCACAATCCAACGGTCCAAAGTCCCATGCAACAGAGGCACAGGGAAATTTTGCAATAGGGGATCTCCAACCCTAAAGAAGAGCATATATTCAAAAAGGTTCACTTCAACATATTCGCTACAATTTCTTTCAAATAGTACTAATAGATTGATACCGGTTCAACATTGGCTCAAAATATGAAAACTCGTTCAGGAAATTGTAAAATCTTATTCCTTCCATTACCTAAAAATTGTCCACTGCATATGATGAGAACGTCAAAAAAAAAATTGAATGTTTGATATATATGTGTGTGTATTTTAACTTCTCTTTTTGCTTATTAGGCAATCTTTTTTGGAATAGATGTTATGTTTTTTTTTTTTACCTTATTTGTAACATTATTGTACGGGGATAAAATCCACGTAAGCCTGGATCACGTGCTTCCTTAATTCAACCCCAAATCTGCAAGACAGAAAAAGGGTTAGAGAACCTTTGCCTCTCGTCGGCAAAGGCCCTCTGATGCCTAAGTATCTCGTACTCAAATTCTTAAATTACTTTAATGTGTATGAAAGGGGTTTCACAACGTACCCTTTGTCATGGTTATTGTCTTGTATTTATAGGTGTGGATGTCTTATGAGTGTAGGCATCTCGTGCCTTACTGTTTCCCATTTTCTTTAGGAACCCTTTTCCAAATAGGAGTTTCCTATTAGGCATAAACCTCCATACCCTGCAAGATCCCGTCTTGCATTAGTCTTTCTTTCCATATATGATTCTTTCCTATATGGGGCTCATTCTCAATCTCGTTAGGAATGCTCATATTAATCCTTTATTCAACGGGATTGCTCCTTACCTCGTAAGGAACCGCCATAGATTATTCTGGAATGTCTCACCGCCCTATACGTGGCGGTGTTGTGCTTCCACGTAGCTCGGAATAACCCATACATAGCTCAACTCATCACGCCGAGCTGAATTATGTATTCCAAAATGCCGTTTAAGTTACATACGTAACCTACCTAGCTCGGCCATATCAGGGGCACCCTTTGTGTCCCACGCCGAGCTAGTGCATCCTGATTTATTAGTTCACTCTTATTATTCCTGCCTTATTCATGGCCAAACCAGCTCGGCACAGGGCTTAAGGACTCCCTATGTGGTGCCGAGCTATTCACCCTCTTGTGGTATATGCTTAAGGCACGTGCTATGCTCTTTACTAGGGTAATAAGGTTTTACCCACTCCAATTATATATGAGATTGTGCACATATGTTGTTGGTTAATAGAGTTAGTAGAGTTGAGGTAATTTTCTGAGCACCCTATAAATTCCGGTAACCGCCACTGGAGGAGGAGAAGAAGAAGGTGAAGTTGAGCACTGACCTTCTGAGTTTTTCAACTGTGTTCTTAGAGATGGCAACGTTATGGGATCTTCAACTGGATTTTCTGACCCCATTTCAAAAAACCCTCTGGCCCTATTCACCAAACCCATTTCTGTGAGTTATGATTTTTCGAGTTTGGTCAGAGACCAATTGATTACGAAGCAAAATCCGGCGCGAAATTCCGACGAGTTTGATTCTGAGATTGATTTTTAGTTGTTCGCTGAAATGGGTTCCTCATCACTTCAAGTACTTAGGTGTTCATTTTGTAGGTATTAAGGAGAAGTTTGATTTTGTAGTTTTGTTGATGGAAGTTGCCAATTGATTTTGCATACCAGAGATATGGGGACCAAATTATCAAGGGCAAAATGTAGAATTCTTAACATTGTGTATTATCCATCCCTCATGGCCTCATCCGTGGTACAAAACTAAACGAACGAAGTAACTTTTAAATCCCCCTTCTAAAATAATCCCATCCTAATTATATTCATCATTCTTTTTGGGTGTTGATAATGCCAAAACCTCTTTTGTTCATGCCAAAACCAAAAGTGTTGCTGCCAAAATTCTGATATTTCTTGCTTCCACAATTACCTACATGCCCTTTTACCATCATATCCCATTTATTACAAACTTAACACTTCAATTTTGATCTAAACATCAAAAAACTTTAGTAAACATCTATTCTCTCATTTTTCAGAAAAGAAAATTGGATCAGTACCACAGATAACATCGAGCCCGGCCCAGTTCAAACTTTCTTTATGTTTCTCTCTTTATTGTGAATTTTCAACATTTGTTGCATAAGATCAATTCTAGCACGTTCTAAAATCCCAATAAGCTAAAAGTCTTGAAATGAATAAATTGATAAAAGCTTTGAGTTTAGTATATATGTGCTTATATAGTAGTATAGATATGTACATAAGTATTTTCCCGAATCCGAAATCTAAGATCAATTCCTGCACTTTCTGAAATCTAATAAGCTAAAGTCTTGAGATGAATAAAATGGTAAGCAAATGACGCTAAAATTTTCAACTTCCCCACATTATAAAAAAATTGAAAGTATATTTTAGATTATGGCAATTGTTAAAAAAAAAACATGAATGGGTGTTAAGAAATCTAATAAACATCAAAATTAACCATTCGATCCCTTCCAATTTAATCCACTACTTATATCAAGAAACTCAAAAGAATGCAACTGTAATCGCCACATAGATTTTCAACCCAAGAAACAATTTAAGGGATACATTTCTTTACTCATTAGATCCATAAAGCAGGCCAATGCAAGAAAATGAATGGGGCTTCTAAAGCAATGACCCAACCCGAAAAAGGGAAAGTTATACTCATTTGTTTGACATATCAAGGGGAAAAGAATCGCACACACGTATAATATTTGTCTTATACGTGAACCTACAACAATTTTCCTAAAATAATCACAGCATCTGCATTGTAGAACGTACCTTGTTTGAAATAAATAAATAAATAATGGCGGAATAATAAATAAAAAAAATGGCCGTAGAACTTACCTCAGTGCATGCATTCTCAAACCCTAAACAATGAGGGAAACTCACAAGTACCTTGATGATTAAAATAGTGCAAGATACGAAAATGGCGGAATACCTAGCCGACCTCCAGAGGGTTTGATCGTGTTGTACAAAACAATAAAGAGATTGAGGGGCTAGTTTTGTAATAAAAGGGTGGAAAGTTACTGATGTGGTGAAAGGGCATATAAGTCATTGTGGAAACAAAGAAAATTAGTGTTTTGGCATGAACAAAAGTGGTTTTGGCATAAACAAAAAAAGGTTTTTGCATTATCAGCAATCTTCATATTATATCTATTTTCTCCCCTTCAAAACATATCACTTTAACAAACGAGCCGTTAAGAATGGTTACACTCACTTGAACCGCAGAAAGCCATATTATGAAAATGTATGCGTACATGTAGAAACACACAGACCTATATACATAGGTACGTATATGATAAATGTGTTCAATGCAATATGTTTCGGATAATGTGTAGACTGAGTTTTCAGTTTGATTTTAGCAAATGAGTTTTCAGTGCGTTTGATTTTTTGAAAAAAGAAATGAAGTTACTCCACCTTAGGCACACTTTTTTTATAAAATTTTGGGTTATAAAATATTCATTTGAAAAACTCAGTTAAAGTACAAAGATTTCCGTTTTGATTTTAGTAGTGACTCAGTTGCTAAAATTATGGTTGATTTTTTAAATCAAACGGAAAACCCAACGACAGTCCCTAATTATGAGGTAATCGAAAGGAGATTATGATCTTGGCATAGGTCAAACGGAAATGGTACTAACTGAAGCAGGCGCAGCCGATGATGGGGCTTCGTAGACCGTGAGACCAAAACAAATTGTACTTTTTCCATTTTTAGAAACACTAATGACGCATTCTTTCTTTAATATGACGACAATAACCCGCAACCGTCGTATCAAAACACGAATTAAGGACGTCTTTCGACCTTGCAGGCCACCTCAGGGCCTCCGTCAAAGCGTCAGGGCCTTTCTGGTCATTTCAGGAGGGGCCACATGGAACCGTGTGGGACGTCATAGTTAGACGTGATTGGCTGGTTAAAGATCCGGTCAGGGCCACGTGACTAGGAGGGAAAAAATCAAAGGGACGGCCGGTGAGGTCACGTGCATCAAGACATGACCCGTACGACCCGAATTAACCTGAATGCAGAAGCCAACCACGATCCACGGGTTCATACCGAAAACCGTTCTCTGTTTTTTTTTTTTTTTGATAAGTAAACCGTTCTCTGTTTCTTCTAAGACGCCTTTCGGACGCCCGTAATCTTTTGCATAGGAATCTGATTACCAGCAATTTAATTCCTAAAATAATTCGTTAGCCGTAGTAATTCTATTCAAACGTTTCAATTAATTCAACAATTTTCTGCGGGAATCATTTATTTTGAAAATTTACTAAAGTCAAACATTTCCTTCTCGTCTATTCCGGAATCTGATTCCTCATGGATTGAAATTAATAATCATATTCCCATTTTCACAAATATATGAATGTTAGAGTTCTGGAATCACATTCTCATTCCCCTCTAAGACCATCTCCACTCTTTACCCAAATTTTTACTCACTTTGAGTAAAAATTTGGGTAAAAACTTGATTTGATATGACTCATTCTAACCCTTACTCAAATTGTACGGTGGAGACTACACCATTGAATGGCAAAATAGTAAATAAAAGTGCAAAAAAAGCCTTGAAAATTTGGTTCAAGATTTGGTGATGAGCAAATTTGGTAAAACATTTGAGTAAGACCAAATTTGGTGAAGGATTTAGTGAAGGAGTGGAGTGTGATTTTTGGTGTTTTTTACTCAAAAAAATGACTATGTTACCCCTTTAATTGGAGTACTTTTTTATATTAATTATGTTATTTATATAAATTCATTTCTTTATATAAATTCATTTAATTATTTAATTCATTTCTTTAAATTAATTCATTTAATTATTTAATTCAGTTTTTAAATTATTTCTTTATTTATTTATTTAATTATTGTTGATACCCCATTTTGCCCCGCCGCTCCGGATTAACAAAAAAGGCCTACTATTTTTAAGTCCGATGAAGCGAGACGCGTGAAAAGACAACGGCAACCTCGTATTGTAAAATACTCGTCACTACATGAATAATAACATATTCTGGGATCCGATCTGACAACATCGACCGTTTGTTTGAGTTTATACACTACATCAGAATATTGGTAAAATGGGGGAAAAAATACTGTCACTTGGCAACTTAGCACATTTATCCACTACACCTTTGTTTGAGTCTATACACTCAATACTGGATCCCACAAATGTGTGGTGGATAACGACTTAACACCACTTGGCGGTGCCCCAAGACTGAATAAATTTTTTTAGAGAAAATATGTCTATTTCTATACTTTTACTTCTATAGTTTTTTTTTTTCACACTAATTTAAAGATTTCTATTTGCACCCCAAAAAACTCTCAGGTGTTCCACCAACAAAAAACTGTTTTTTTCAAACACCGGTACATGTCATTCTCTCACAACACATCACATAAAAACCGTGAAAAACCAGTTTATCCAAAAAACTGGGTTAGTGGAACACCGAATGTTTTTAATCGGTGCATAAGCACGAAAGTTCTTCGGTTTTGCTGCCAATTAACCACTCAACTTTGATAAATTGAGAAATACTATATATGAAACAAGAGGGAGTACACTGCTACTAAGGTTAAAACAACCATCTATTCCAATATGACGAAAAAGAAGTAAAGGAATCAATTAATCGTAGATAAGTTTTGGACGGCCCAGATTTTTAGGGGTAATTTTTCCACGAGGGTATTGCCACGAGGTGTTCGGCATCCCCCGAGCCGTCCAAATATATTTTGGACGGCCCAGATTTTTGGGGGTAAATTTGCCCCCAAAATATACCCAAAATTTTCTCATGAAGTATGACCAAAACAATACAACCTGCAAAACGCAAAGTACACGCATAATATAGAGGGGAGAGAGTCAACAATTTTTTCACCACACTAATTAAATAAATAAAGTTAAAAGAAAAAAGAAAAAAAAAAGAAGAAGAGAAAATTTGGGCCGAAAGGGTGTTTGGGTTTTTTTTTCGGGGGGGGGGGGGTATTGAGGGAAAGGAAGGTGGGGCCGGTTTGGGGGGGATTGTCAGGGGAGGGGGGCGTAACACCTCCCAAGATTTGATGAAGGAGTGGAGATGCTCTTAGATACCAGTCATCCAAACCCAATATAAGAGAAATGATTTTGACACTCTATAATATATATTAATGGTGAGTTTTCCAAATGATAAAATCTGTTAAAATCAACATTTGATAAAATCAACTGATTTGATTAAAATCTTCTTAATTTAATAAAATCAATTGGTAATTTTAGAAGATTTTATCATTTGAAAAACTCACCCTAACTATGCTTTACTTTTTTCTTTTAGTATTCATGTAATGTGCATTTTGAACCTTAAAAGACAATTATTATGAGAAGTGCCAAAATCATTTAGTACCATTTCCAATTTGTGATTGGGTTTTTAGTGTTCTGCAAAAATACACCTAGAATCATGTTGTGTAGTAGCTAAACGAAGCCGTAAGACGTAGAGTAGCTATGAAGTAGCGGAGCTACGGAGTCTAAGACGTAGAGTAGCTACGTTAGTAGCTACTCGGAGTCTCAACAGTAGCCTTTCGGGAGCTACGCTACTGGGGAACTCATAAAAAAAACCCTGTAGGTTAGTTATTAGCTATCACGGAACGAAGTGGAGTGATAGCCCGGAGAGAGTGAATGAACTCCGAGACACACGCGAGAGCCGAGAGAAAATCCCTTCCCTGCCCTAAGCGCAAAAGAACGATTGGCAATAACCGAAGGAAACAGACCAAGGAACCTTTGTGTCGGTACACGGAACACCTCCTTCAGAACAAAAAGAAAAAGGAGCCCTCTTTTGATTCAACCGATTGCGAATCAACAACTGTGACACTAGACAAGCAAGGCAATCAACCGGATCAACTTTGTCGTAAGTTAGGCCGAAGGTTGCAGTTGGGGTCTCTAAGTAGTTGAGAATGGGGAATGCGGTTATCGCGAAAGAAAGATACATATACCGCATTAGCCGCTGTCAATTTACAAAGCAAGTAAGTTAGAGTTCCTTGCGACTGCTTTACTCGCATAGAATTTTCCTCACTCTCTTACTACTGTTAGAGAAAGAAGGTCATCCCTTATTCCTTCCTCAGGTCAGGAATGGCGGGATGCAGAACTACAACTGTGAAAAGCAGGACTTCCTTACAGAACTCAAAAGCTATTAAGGACTGACGCTTCCTGTTATCATATCCAACACTCGTACAATCCATCGTTTTTGTGACTTTTTCCATGCTGGTCAACAACCAACAAAAATTCTCTAACTTTCCTACTCGTACAGGCTTGACGGAGTTAACTGGAGGGAATCATTTTTTCTCAATCAATCATGCCTCACATTTCTTTCGGTTCTCAGTACTATAACTGCCCAACTAATCACTATACTTGGCGTTTCCGCTACTCCCCTTATCCTTCTTCTGACCAATCAAGTCTTTCGAACAAGGGGATTAGCGGGTTTACCCGACGAAGAACTGGAGAGTTATTTTGACCGCAGCAAAAAATGAATGAATATTATTTTCTTTATCTTCATTAATTCAGTTGTTCAATCCAATTAATGAGAAACACTAGAATACAATTTTTTTATTTTAATGGGCACGATACGCAATTCTTTAAATCTCTTTGACTTTGTTTTTCAGTACACAAAATAAGTAGGGGTGTGAGGGTACTAGGTTGCTCAGAAATGTTTTGGCTAAATAATATAGTCAAATTATTTTTTGTCCATATTCAAAAAAAAATCATATTAGTTAGTTTCACGTCAATCTTTTGTGGATTATAGTTGGTTCCTCTCGATGTGAGAAATTTAGAAAAAAAAAAAAAACAATATGATCAAAATCTTAAAAAAATTCACTAAAAAAAATAATTCAAAACAGATAGACTTTTTGGATATTTTTGTCTTTATTCACAAAAATTTAGTTTGGTCAATAATTTTTTTTACTTTTTAGATTATTCTTGTCAAGACGAACAAAAAAAATTGATGCAAAACTAACAAATGCGGAAAAAAAAGGTTTAATGTAGACAAAAATTAATCAGGCTCAATTATTTTGCCAAAAGGCCGAAAACACCACTGACTCAACTTTTCCTGATACATATACACCAACTTTCATTGTGTATCCTGACCCAAGTATTGAATACTCTCCCTCCAACGCCCTATTTTTATGTGTGTGTGTGTGTGTGTGAGAGAGAGAGAGAGAGAGAGAGAGAGGACCCGGAAAAGAAAGAAAGGATAATAAAATGATGAAAAGGAGCACCCCTGCTCAACTCCACCGTTTTCCACTCGAAACACATTGAATCGAGTTAAATCCGCAGGAGTTAAGGTAGATTACTCTAGACCCTTTAACCCTAAGTCTAATGTGCTCGAGGTAGTTTAAATACCGTTTTAGTGCCTAAGTATGTGCTCTCTTGCGAAGGAAACCAAGGTTTCCGCCCAAAAAAAGAAATTGAATTGTTTATGCCTTCTATAGAAACAGTCTGTAGGGTTAGGCATCCCGTCTTGACGACAGGTGTAATGACCCTTATTTTCATAAATAAAAATTCCGATTTAATAATTCGATAATTCCTTTTTAATTTATAATAATTGAATTATTTCCCCTTTTAGTTATTTAAAATTCCTTTTAAATTTACTTATTTGGTACATCAAGTCATGCACACAAATGTACAAGTCAAGTACCACACCAATTACACACCAAAACCTACCCATATTTTCCCACACAACCTTGTCACCAATTTTCCAACACAATCTCTTTCCCCTCTCCTCCAAGAAAGAATAATTCTTATTCTTATTCACCTCACCAACTTTGTTCCTTCTCCACACATATGTGGGATTGTGTTTTTTAGAGACAGAGAGATACGTGTGTGTGTGTGTGTGTGCGCGCGCGCACACATGTGTACTTCTAACCCTAGAAAATCCCTAGAATTTAAAGAAGTTGATTTGGATTTTATTCTCACATTTATGGGAAGATTTTCCTAAAATCTCAACCTAGATTTTACTAGATTTAGTAGTCCATTAGGTTTATAAGGCTTGTGTCTATTTTAGTGTTGTGGACGGTCGACCTCCACCGGTTGGTTTTGATTTGAAAATAGAGTCGTCACCCGGGTTTTTAGAAAATGGTTTGGGACCCGAGAAACCGTTTTGAAAAATGATTGAGAAAATGATTTAGAAAACAACTTGAAAAACAGAGATTCGTTTTGGATTCGGGAGCCAGGTTACGAGCGGGGAAGGGTTTTAATGCACCCCGCTCGCCCGATTAAAAATCGGTCTTTGCTAAACATTTGTGGGATTTTTAGAAATATTTTGATGCCGAACTTTATTCAAATAAACAGTTTATCAAACAAAGCAGGTGATAATAATGAAAATAAGTAACATGGAAATCAAATAATCCAAACAACACACCAAGGGTTCAAACTGTTTTGTAAAAGAAAGGTTTCAAAATTTCAGATTTTACAAAAGTGTGCCGTGCGGCACTGTTCATCATTCCAACGGTCAAATTTTCAAAGGAGCGCCGTACGGCACTCCAAGTGTACCGTGCGGCACTATTGGCTACACAACAGTTTGAAACTTTGGTTTTCGAAAAGAATGAAATGAAGGTACATACAAGGCATGAGACATAGTTAAAAATAGACTATTTTGAATAGAAAAACAGTGTGTTCAAGTATGGAATGTTCCCCCTCATTGAATCGCTCCGTTCGAGGCGACGTTTTCACCGTACGACGCGACCGGGAGGTATGAAATCAAACTGGTTTTGATGTAACATGGGCATACCAAGTGCAGAGATGATATAGGAGATCATCCCACACTTGGTATCCCTCCCCTCAGGGTACCAAACTTAAGAAATTTGGCGAAACGGGATCGTACCTCGATTTGCAACTCTCGGATTAAAACTCTTTCTTGAACTTCCTAATGTGGCTTGGGCTTCCTCTGGACTCCAACTCCAATCTGGTATGATGGCAAAGATGGTTGATGGCTAGAACTTGAACAAATTTGGAATGGCTACCCCACGGGTTTGGACCGAAAACAGAGAGATTTGATTTTTTGATTGGGTTTGTTTTGGTAGAGGGAATTGGATTGATTTTCTGGAGATTGAAGGTAGTAATGAAGATGATTTATGGTAGAGATGGTGTTTTTGACAGAGGTTTAGAAATGGGACTTCATGGTTTTTCCTCCCATTTTTCTCTCTGTTTTGGATTGATTTTTTTTTCTTTTCTTCCCCTTTTTTTTTTACCTCCAACTGATGGGCATATATATAGGGGAGGGATTGAGCTTGGCCATCAAGTTTACTTGGTGTGCACCCCAAATTGGTAGGCTACACGAAATCATGATGAAGGGTGAGAGCAGAGGTCAACAATTCGAGCTGTTGGGTGTTCTGCAAAAGCTGTTTGACAAATGACAGTGCCGTACGGCACACAAACTGTGACGTGCGGCACACTGACTGTGTCGTGCGGCACACTTGACCGCCAAAATTCAAAAAGCTGCTTGGGCTGTGCCGTGCGTGAGAGATGAGTACCGTACGGTACTGTTGACTGAGTTGACTTGAAGAATCTCAATCCGAGAGGCTTTCCGGGTGTTTCCTTTCATCATCGGGGATAAAAATGTGTACGAGAGTCTCATTTTGGGGTGTCTACAGTTGCCCCTCTTTGACGAGGCTTACAATCACTGTGTGATGGAAGTCGCGTCAAAGATAGAAGACACCCCTCAATGTGGACGTCCTTGTACGAAAACAAACAAGTAAAAGCAATGCATGTGGTCTTGCTCGTAAGAGCTGCCTACGTACCTCATTGTAAGGATCAGACCAGCGTAGTTCGTCGGGGCTAAATGCATATGAAAAATGATGGATCATGCAACTATATGAGTTGTAGAAAACATACCTTGATCGTATTGTGAGGATTTCTACCTTGTTTTTTCAGTGAGACAAAGTGTTGTGAGCGAAACCAGCGAGTGAGGCTCCGTGAACAGTGACAAGTGATTAGAGCGAGACCAACGAGGTCCCAAAGAAACATGATTCGAGCAAGACCAGTGAGGTCCCCAAAAAGATTTGTGCGAGACCGAAGAGGTTCCCAAAAGGGTGAGTACTGTGCGAAACCGTTTTTGGATTGCAAAAGTGCATGTGACCGTTCGGAGTCACAATAGCGTTTATGATCGATTCGAGGTCATGAAAGTGTGTGTGTGACCGTTCAGAATCACGACAGTGTTTATGGCTGGTTCAGGTCATTAAAGTGTGTGTGTGACCGTTCAGAATCACGAGAGTGTGAATGACCAGTTCAGGGTCAAGAAAGCGTTTATGACCGGTTCGGGTCATAAAAGTGTGTGTGTGACCGTTCGAAGTCACAAGAGTGCATGTATGACCGGTTCGGGGTCATGAAAGTGGTTGTGACCGTTCAGAATCATGATAGTGTGTATGACCGGTTCGGGGTCGTGAAAGTGCCAGTGGCCGTTCGGAGTCACAAGAGTGTGAATGACCAGTTCAAGGTCAAGAAAGCGTTTATGACCGGTTCGGGTCATGAAAGTGTGTGTGTGACCGTTCGGAGTCACAAGAGTGCATGTATGACCGGTTCGGGGTCATGGAAGTGGTTGTGACCGTTCAGAATCACGATAGTGTGTATGACCGGTTCGGGGTCGTGAAAGTGCCAGTGACCGTTCGGAGTCACAAGAGTGTGTACGACCAGTTCGGGGTCATGAAAGTGCTAGTGGCCGTTCGGAGTCACAAGAGTGTGAATGACCAGTTCAAGGTCAAGAAAGCGTTTATGACCGGTTCGGGTCATGAAAGTGTGTGTGTGACCGTTCGGAGTCACAAGAGTGCATGTATGACCGGTTCGGGGTCATGGAAGTGGCTGTGACCGTTCAGAATCACGATAGTGTGTATGACCGGTTCGGGGTCGTGAAAGTGCCAGTGACCGTTCGGAGTCACAAGAGTGTGTACGACCAGTTCGGGGTCATGAAAGTGCTAGTGGCCGTTCGGAGTCACAAGAGTGTGAATGACCAGTTCAAGGTCAAGAAAGCGTTTATGACCGGTTCGGGTCATGAAAGTGTGTGTGTGACCGTTCGGAGTCACAAGAGTGCATGTATGACCGGTTCGGGGTCATGGAAGTTTCTGTGACCGTTCAGAATCACGACTGTGTTTATGACCAGTTCGGGTCATGTGAATGTTTATGATGGGCTTTCGTGCCATTGAGGACTTAACAATTGATGTATCGGGAATAACCATTTCAAATCAAATAGGTGAGAAATCTGTTTTGAAAACATTGGGTGAGAAATGTATCTCAAAAATTGAAGGTGAGAAATATATCTCAAAAACTGATTGAAAAGTTGTCCATGAGGACTCTTGCGTGAGACCCAGGTTTCGACACTTGACAACACAATGACAACATTCCTTTTTTTAGAAAGTATGTGGTGCAACAGGGTGTCTCTTTTTGCTTTACTATCTTTCCTTTTGGGACAGGGTTTGGGTTTGAGGTTGCTTCTGATCATGACTTCGAGCTTTTGGGCTTGAGGTTTGACCTTTTTGGGCTTTCATGCCCCAATCTTGAATTTGGGTGTATGTGCTTCTCCCAGTAGATGGCGTTGAGCTGATGTGCCCCAGTCTTGGACAAATGTGCCCCAATAGATGACAAGCTTCAGTTCTGAACCCATCGACTTGTTTATCCAAACATACGTCCATGCATTTGAAATCGTCCTCCACGAGTTTAAGAATATCAAGACCGTCAAGGGTTGATTGGACAAAAGGCCTTGTGTGAATTTGGACAAGGCCCAGACGATATGAATGACTTTACAAGGATGCCCCTGATTTGGGCGGAGATGACATACGCATTGATAAAAAACAAGATTAGGCTGACTCAACGGATTCGAAAGAGTGACTTCCCTTAAGGTGCCCCTGACTGGGCGGAGAATGACTACCCTTGAATTTGTGGGTTATTTTACTGGATTGACCTTGTGACAAAGGAACGGACTTTGACAAGATTATGTTGACCTTATGACAAACTCGAGAATTTTGGGAAGTGGCAAAACGTGCCAAACAATTGATGTTTTGAAATTGTCATAAACCTGAGTATTTTGGTTTTGAAATCGTTTCACTCCATCTAATGATGTTCATTTAAATCAATTGTTTTTATCAAAACACAAGATTTCTTATTGTGAACTCTTGCCCCCGAGATGCTGATACGCTGATTTTCCATTGAGATGCCCCGGTCCGGACTTTTGCTTCTGACGGATGCTGGGGTTGTGCAGTGCTTTGACTTTTGACCTTCAAGGGAAATGATACTGTTCCCATTTGGATTTTCACTATCAAGTCGTGCTTTTCAATCTGAAAGGACTTTATTCAGGTTATAACGGGGCCAAGGCTTTGGGGTTTAACAAAGAAAGGATAAAGGCTCAAAAAAATTTCATCTTCTTGGGTTTTAGAGCTAGCAGCTATCTTGAACTCCTTTTTTGCGTGCCCTTTCTGTTTTCTTCAATGTTTTCCTTTGTGCCCCATTTTGGCTTTTGATAGACACTCTCTTTCTTTCTTCCTTTTTAGTGCTTCACATTTGGTTGTGCCCATGAACTTGGCATTTTTCATTCTGACATGCCACTGGCAACCATGCATTTGGTACTTTTGAAAATTTGACATTTCTCTGACGATCATGTGCTCGGCACTTTCATCTTGACATCATGCTGATAACTTGACACTTTCATTTCTCTTAATTCGCCCCAGTGTGGGGGATAGCTGTCTAGCTGAGTTCTCTTCCAAAGAAAGTGATTCAGACTCAAAAAGGGCTGTCAAGGGATATATTTATCTGGGGAATAAAAATAAAGAATGCCTTTTTTCATTTTGAATTGCACAACTTGATAGAAAGAATCTGTACATGCTCTAACTTTTGCCCGGATCGTACTTCAAAGTTTTGATCCAGCGAGCTTTGCCTTAACTTTTCCTAGGCCGCCCTTGCGGGTTTTCGACCTAGCAGGCTTTTCCTGTGTCAAAGCATTACTTCTTGATGGCACTGGGGATTGGTCTTCTAGAAAGCCTCCTTGTGTGGGGCAAGGGTTCAATCAAGATTCATCTCGTGTTTTGAAGTGATTATCATGTTTCTCTAATGATGGTGAAAAATAATTTCAAGATGAGGGATTATCACAAAAACCCAAGTTTATGATGACAATTTCAACACAACAGCGTGACATTGATTTTAAAAGTTGCGACCGAACAACTGAGGGTTGCCTACGTATCCCTGTGCAAGGAATCAGGTCGTGCGTAGTTCGAGACTACAATGCTGACTCTATTTTTGGTTTTTGTTCTTTTCTTGACAACAGAACACTACAGACTTAAATTTGAAGACAGACACCAAAGTAGAAATAGAAACACAAACTGACTCAATAAAAGAGAAGACTCTGACTCGGAATTTGAAAATTCCCAAAACTCGCAGAAGACTGGTCCATTGCATGGTCCTTGGCAGTTCATTGGTTTGGAGAGGTGGTTGGCTTCACCAGTGTAGCAGGGATGGATCCGTTGTCAATAAGGTCTTGTATTTCATGACAGAGGCGGTGGCACTCATCGGTAGCATGACCAGGCACTTGATGGAAGGTGCAGAAGGCATTTGGGTTGTGGTTTGATGGGAGCTTTCGAGGTAGAGGTTTTGGCTGGAGTGGTTCGAGGAGACCGGCCATGAGAAGCTTTTTAAAAACCGAAGATAAGGATGCAGAGAACTCAGAAAATGTTCTTGGTTGGTCTTTGAGCCAGTTGATTTGGGTTGTGATTTTGGTTGGTTTGACTTCGTTAACAGGCATGGCTTGGTTGAAGTTTTGGTTTGTGGAGCTGAAAGAGGCTTGGGTATGATCATTTTCGCTGAACAATGTGCAGGTGTTGTCAGGGTGCACCTGTTTGGTATTGGGAACAAGTTCCTTTTCCTTAAAAATGTCGGACTGGATTGCCTCCTCAACGGCAAGGCCTGCCTCATAGAAGGTTTTGAAGTCTGCAGTAGCTTGAAATACCACTAGGTGTTTAGCAAAATCCGCCGACAGGTTGCGAGTAATGATTCTCATCTGTTCCTTTTCTGAGGGCCGGTCTATCATCTGAGATGCCTTTCCTCTCCACCTTTTAATGAAGTCAGCAAATGACTCGCTTGCCCCCATCTTGGTTGCATCCAATTCCCGAATGGTCATCTCGAGCTGAATGTTGTAATTGTATTGGGCCATGAAGGCTACCCCAATATCTTCCCAGCTTCCTTTCTTTGAAATGTCTAAATTCAGAAACCATCGCAGTGCCGGTCCTGCCAGAGTCTGCTGAAACATTTGACCCATGGCATTCTTCTCGATGTTATACATTGACAGAGTGCCCACATACGTTTGCAAATGAGCTTTTGGATCCCCACTTCCATCAAACTTTTCCCAAGCTATGGGCTTGAATCCTTCCGGTAGTTTGGCGTCGGGAAATAGACACAACTTGTCCATATCGACGCCTGTGGCAGCTACCTTTTCTTGTTTCTGAACTGATTCCTCAAGTTTGGTGATTTGAGCCATCATTGCTTCCAAGTCTGAATTGTCTTGCGGAGGAGGAGGCGGTGGTTGCTCCCCTGGCCCATGTGGCGGCCTGGCTTGAGTGGTCAATTCTTGCATTAAAAGCAGTATCTGGGCCATCTGACTGTCGTTGTGCTCCCGCTGTTCCTCCATAGCTATTCTGAGGGCCTCAACTTCATTCTTGTTTGCTGTCTCGTGAGCTTTTGACATATCTGAAGGACCTGCTGAACTTAAATGTGCTGCTTCTGACTGAGTTCGAATTAACCGCAGTTTAGGAGGTCGGGTCCAACCGGGTATGTTGTTCTTCTCGTTTTGACCAATGACTTAGAACTGACAGTAAAGCAAAAGCAGACTTAGAAGTGTCCCCATTTTATTTCAAAAAGATAATGTCGTTTTTGTGTCATGTATGTCACCCTAAGTCTCAAAAGGATTTCAACAACCATGGGTAGGTCGACTACTCAGTAGGTTAAGTTCCTGTGTGTTGGAACTAGAGCCAATCAACTTTCGTGACCATCCAAGACAGAGCAAAAAGGCTGTCGAAATCTGGATAGAAATGTGATTAGATCACAAGGAGCCGTTCGAGCACGGCTGACACTGGAGGTGTTCCAAACTCCAAAGATTTAAAGTCTCCTAGACTATGGAAAAATGGGTCTTAAAAAGGCTGCCCCGGTCCTCAGTGTATCTTTTGCGGTGTATCCTTTGTTTAGGATAGCGGGATTCGAGAAAATTAAACCAACTGTGTTCTTGATGATTCCTTTTCAAGGGTCTAACTTTGATTTTAGGGACAACTGCCCCAGCTTGGGTCAATTGTTCCTAATTTCTGTTAGGTCATTGCCAAGGGATTGTCAAGGACCAAGTTGATTAGATTTTCCTAAGTCCCGTTATTCTAAGGACTAAATTAATCTGAACAACGTGCATTGGAATGCACGACTCATCATCGGGCATGGCAACCTTTCAAAACCGCGGGAAAATGTGACAGCATGGGGTCTAACTAAACATGATAATGCATGCAGAATGATGACAAAATATGGAAAGCAGTAAACACATAACAGGATATATCACGTAATCCTAACCTGTGGGTCCCTGTCCTAGGTTGGAAGGTTCTAGGTTTACTATATGCAAAGGCCGGTTTTGGTTTAGGGGGGTCCCCCAGACTAGAGCCA
Source organism: Vaccinium myrtillus (assembly GCA_016920895.1). NCBI lineage: Eukaryota > Viridiplantae > Streptophyta > Magnoliopsida > Ericales > Ericaceae > Vaccinium > Vaccinium myrtillus. The sequence goes on from CM029274.1 coordinate 17,128,995, forward strand.
ATATTTGCCTCCCAGTGTCAAGTGTACTGCATGGCAAAGGTCAAGCGGCAGGCTGGCTCATCACGGTCCAAGGTTGCTGAGCATCCGGGGATGTCCTAACACCAGTGAATTGGGTAGGGTAACCAAGACGCAGCAGCGGGGCTTATCCAACATCGATGCACGTGATGCAAAAATTCGGCAATAAAATTGTTTTCAAAAATCCCACAAATATTTTTCAAGCTTGGCTCTCCAAATTAATTTCTTCTTTGACATCTTTACACAAACAAACAACCAAAAAGCTCCAGTCAGGATGGCCGGGTGAGGCCCTGTTAGTCCGCCATTCCTTCCTTGCGATAGCGCTAGGCATTTTCGTTTTGACAAGCTTTCGGGAAGTTCATAAGTATAAAAACACCAAATTAGAGATTAATTTGAGAGTCCCCAGCAGAGTCGCCATTTTGTGGACGGTCAACCTCCACCGGTTGGTTTTGATTTGAAAATAGAGTCGCCACCCGGGTTTTTAGAAAATGGTTTGGGACCCGAGAAACCGTTTTGAAAAATGATTGAGAAAATGATTTAGAAAACAACTTGAAAACCAGAGATTCGTTTTGGATTCGGGAGCCAGGTTACGAGCGGGGAAGGGTTTTAATGCACCCCGCTCACCCGATTAAAAATCGGTCTTTACTAAACATTTGTGGGATTTTTAGAAATATTGTGATGCCGAACTTTATTCAAATAAACAGTTTATCAAACAAAGCAGGTGATAATAATGAAAATAAGTAACATGGAAATCAAATAATCCAAACAACACACCAAGGGTTCAAACTGTTTTGTAAAAGAAAGGTTTCAAAATTTCAGATTTTACAAAAGTGTGCCGTGCGGCACACTAGGTGTACCGTGCGGTACAGAAAGTGTGCCGTGCGGCACTGTTCATCATTCCAACGGTCAAATTTTCAAAGGAGCGCCGTACGGCACTCCAAGTGTACCGTGCGGCACTATTGGCTACACAACAGTTTGAAACTTTGGTTTTCGAAAAGAATGAAATGAAGGTACATACAAGGCATGAGACATAGTTAAAAATAGACTATTTTGAATAGAAAAACATTGTGTTCAAGTATGGAATGTTCCCCCTCATTGAATCGCTCCGTTCGAGGCGATGTTTTCACCGTACGACGCGATCGGGAGGTATGAAATCAAACTGGTTTTGATGTAACATGGGCATACCAAGTGCAGAGATGATATAGGAGATCATCCCACACTTGGTATCCCTCCCCTCAGGGTACCAAACTTAAGAAATTTGGCGAAACGGGATCGTACCTCGATTTGCAACTCTCGGATTAAAACTCTTTCTTGAACTTCCTAATGTGGCTTGGGCTTCCTCTGGACTCCAACTCCAATCTGGTATGATAGCAAAGATGGTTGATGGCTAGAACTTGAACAAATTTGGAATGGCTACCCCACGGGTTTGGACCGAAAACAGAGAGATTTGATTTTTTGATTGGGTTTGTTTTGGAAGAGGGAATTGGATTGATTTTCTGGAGATTGAAGGTAGTAATGAAGATGATTTATGGTAGAGATGGTGTTTTTGACAGAGGTTTAGAGATGGGACTTCATGGTTTTTCCTCCCATTTTTCTCTCTGTTTTGGATTGATTTTTTTTTCTTTTCTTCCCCTTTTTTTTTTACCTCCAACTGATGGGCATATATATAGGGGAGGGATTGAGCTTGGCCATCAAGTTTACTTGGTGTGCACCCCAAATTGGTAGGCTACACGAAATCATGATGAAGGGTGAGAGCAGAGGTCAACAATTCGAGCTGCTGGGTGTTCTGCAAAAGCTGTTTGACAAATGACAGTGTCGTACGACACACAAAGTGTGCCGTGCGGCACGCTGACTGTGTCGTGCAGCACACTTGACCGCCAAAATTCAAAAAGCTGCTTGGGCTGTGCCGTGCGTGAGAGATGAGTACCGTACGGTACTGTTGACTGAGTTGACTTGAAGAATTTCAATCCGAGAGGCTTTCCGGGTGTTTCCTTTCATCATCGGGGATAAAAATGTGTACGAGAGTCTCATTTTGGGGTGTCTACAAGTGTACATTTGTGTGTATAACTAGCACCCAAAACTCTATTTAGTAGGGTTTTTCTTCCTAATAATTGAGGGAATATATTCTCTCATTAATAAGAGAATATATTCTTATTCTTTTATTTAATACCCTAGATTTGCTAGGATTTTTGTAGCCCTAATTAGGCTTGTGACTATTAACTTATTACTAGTACCCAAAACTCCCTAAAACAAAGGTGGCCATGCAAAATTATACACTACTTAGGACTTAGGAAATTTCCTAGAAAGTACCTCTATTTAAAACCCTAAGATTTCCTAATTAAAAACTAGGAATCACCTAGGATTTCTTTGTACCAAAACCTAGGTTTTTATTCTTGTAATCCCATAAATCCATGGATTTTGTTCTTTGCATTAAACTTGGAAGATTTTGGCATATGGAGGGGGAGAGAGGGGCCAGCCAAGAGAGGGAGAGGGTGCCCAACCCATTGCCTATAAATAGCAAGGCCACTCCTCATTTGTTCTTCACACCAAAAACTTCTCTCACCCTTTGTAGTTGAAGTAGTAGCTTTAAGTTCTTGTTCTTGAGTTTTCTCTAAGAAACTCAACTTGTTCTTCGCAAAACTCAAACACAACCACCACTCCTCCACCACCAAAGCCACCCTCTAGATCCAAAAAGTAGTAGGAAAGTTGGTAGAAACTTGTTCGCAAGCTTACGGTAGTTCGGAGTCCAACCTAGCTTTTCGGCTTCCGATTAACAACCGGAACTTAAGGTAGATTTTTCTACTTAATTTTAATTAGTAAATTTCCATACCGTTATAATGCTTGTGTTAATTTTAATTTTTCCTTAAAGTTGTTTAATTAGTATTTTTCCAAAGAACTAGTTCTTGTTTTAGAAAGCTTACAGTAAAAGTTAGTAGTTCTTAAAGTAACATTTTTTTCTTAATCACACGTAGTCATTCTAATGCCGGAATGAAGATTGAATTTTCAAAATACGCAGTCATAATGCCCGAATGAAAATTGACTTTTCGAAATTACGCCGTTATAATGCCCGACTGATTTTTTAAAAAAATAACCGAATAAACTTTTCTTAAAGTAACTTCTTTAAAATAAATATTTTGACTGTATTTGAACTGTGAGATAACCCAAGGCCCTTGAGGGTCTGTCAAAAAGACAAGCTTCCCGCTGTCTAAGAAAGGAATTGTGATTCTAACTGGACTCGTCCAGCCATCCGATCTGGGACTCTCCTGGTTATTTCACCAAAGAAAATAGATTTTAGAAATGACTTCATAATCGATCGAAACTATTTTATGTTAACCCTAGACTGGATTGAAAGGATAACGCGTAGGAAAGCTGTTATTTTATGTGACACGTTTTTCAAGAAATGATGCATTGACACGGAATGAGTTTGATAAATCATACTGCATGATCACGTCACGATACGGTATTGACACGACATGATTTACGAGAAACTGATAGCGATGACGAGAAATAGAGATGAGAATGAAAATGAAATGGATTGAAATGAATACGGTAGTGCAGCGAGAGCGCCACCCCAACTTCGCGGGAGAACTTGGTGGTTTGGGCTAAGCATGCACACACATAATAGACAGACCTTATAAACAGACTAGTTAAGGGACTATGTCGTGTAGGTCGCGGGATGGACGGACCTTGCAAACAGGCTGTTAAGTTCGGTGATGCAAAACGGCCGGGACCTCGAGCGGAAAGGTTGGTGTTGTCAGTTGAAAGTAGACGGAAACGGACCAATAACTTTCGGAGTGAATTGACTATTGGCCCGATGGCCGAAAGAAGTCCAAATTGATAAATTTGAAGAAGAATGTTGACACTGAAAAGATAATATGAGACACTATTTTACTGCGCATGTTATACTCTGATCCGCATTGATACTGACATATCTGCACTCATGAGATACATTGTCTTGATAAAAAGTCTGCTTTACTTTACTTGTCATTATTATATTGTTCCTGAATTGCCACTTAAAGTTTGGGTGGAATTGTCTACCAGGCGTTGTCGCTCACGGTGTTGCACTTGTGTGACCCTAACATAATACCACGATGTTGTTTCGTGACTCCGACGTATTATGTCAGTTTACCGTGATGAACAGGAGGAGTTCTACAGGCAGGAGCCTTACGGAGCCGGAGGAGTTGCCGACTTGGGGAACGACCAGACGTAGGGATATAAGGAGCCTTAGATCCGACCTGGTTGTAACAAATATAGTTTATGGAGGCAAACTTATTGTATTAAGTTCTTTATTATGACTTTTTATTATTAATTTGTAATATTATTAACGTGCCCAATTTTGGGGGCATTACAACAGGGGCAGATTATGATCAGGTTTGTATGTTGAATGAATTATTACATTTAGCCCCTTGTGGTTTTATTCCCCAACGGATTTGACCCTATATTAATGGTTTATGGTAATTATTCACTTGTAAATTATTAGACTTATTGTGGCATTATAAAATTAGATTATTCAATCCATTTAATCCATTTTGTCCTTGTTTGTGTGGAATGGGGTCATTTAGTTTATGATTGATGTTTTGAGTAAATTCTATACTAATAAGATATTAATCAAAATAATACAAGTATCTACTTTACAGATCTAGTAAAATAGAAAGTTAATTTCATGTGTGTATGATGGTTCTATAAAAAAAAATTGTAATTAAAATATATATAATTATTATAACCTATTAAATTGATAGTTAGCCTAATATGTTTGGGGATTTCATAATTATTCTTTCTGAATCCAATAAATGACAACATCATTCAATTAACTAATACCAAGCATTTATATTTTATATTTTAAGTATGAGTGTCATCTAGATAATATTATGCCTTATGAAACCTTAAAATGTTACAATTAGCTATACTACCATTATTATGCTTAAAGAATTACCGACTCACCCGTAAGTTTTGTAAATGACAAAAGTGCCCTCCCAATTGTTTAAATCACTAAATCACCACTACGATTAGCAGAATTACTTAACTACCCTTTTCTTTAGCCAACTTATCAAATTACCCTATGTTTAGTCAATTTACCGTATTACCCCTATGATTTCACTAAATTACAAATGTACCCCTTCATCTTCTGAATTGCATAATTATCCCTACGCATGGTTAAATTACATATTCACCCCATAGTTTATCACACTACGCCTTTACTCGACATCATTCTACACTACACTTGAACTCCACCCTTATTAAATTATTTCAATAATCCTAAGGTATACGATTTTCTAATTCAAACAAAATATGTTAAATGATATTATTTATTTCTGTATACTCTTATGAAATGTTATACATGCCTTAATTATCAGTTGTTATACTTGTTCATACCGATAGTTTTACTTGTTATGTATCATTTTATGATGATTATGGGAATTTTCCTTACTGATAAACTTGATGTGATTGTACAACACTAGATCGGACATAAGTTCAGGGGTGGTTGGAGATGAGGAATTGTGCGGTATTGAATATACCTATGTGTTGTATGCGCACCCCGAGGGAATGTGCTGCATGTACAACCTCACATGTTGGATGTACGTCTTAAGAAATTGTGTTGAATGCGCTCTTGAAGAATGGGTTGTATCTACATTCTATATTGCAAAGGCTGGATGGCGATGAATTTTTTAGTGTCGAGCGGGCACCATCCTACTTGGTGCCTGAGCACATCTTGGCATTTTGGACGGCCCAAATTTAGAGAGAGAAAGAGGAGAGAATGGGATAAATCTAGGCCGTCCAAAACACTTTTGGACAACTAGATGTGCTTGCACGGGCACCAAGTGGTGCCCACTAGGCATATAAATTTTTTTCCTAAATGGCTGCATAATGTGACGGTAGAGAATTGAATCTTGTGATGTTCGGAAATGGAACTCAGTGATAATTAGGGAATAAAAAATGTGTTGAATCGTAGTGCGATAATAATTTGGAAAGAACGTTGAATGACAGGATTGTTAGAGTATTGTGGTTATTTGAGAGGATGTCTATCGAGGATAGCTTTCACTATGTTAATTTTATTATTGAAACAATATATTTTCCTTAAAGCTGTAATTTTTTTAGTACATGCAATAAGTGTTAGTTGTTAGTAAAGTTGTGCTTCATTTTTATCAAACTGTGTATTACTTGTAATGTAAATGTTAACGGGTTGGAGTATATCTGCTGAGCGATATTCGCTCATGGTATTCGTATAACCTAAATTTTCATGACAGGTATTGAAGTCAGAACTGAAGGACAAGATTAGGCTAGAGGTGGAGTCCTCTTGGAAGACAAAAGTTCTGAAACCATAGATCCCTTAGTAGACGTTTCTGCTCTGTTTCTTTTTAGAAATTCAAGTTGTAACCTTATTTGGAATTGTAATCTATTTCGTCAAGTTGATGAAATCAAACTATGCTTCCGCTGTTATTTAAAAAATTGACTTTATTTAACGAAATCATTTTGAAAAATATTTTATTAACGCGTCCGAAACTCGAGTCATTGCAATATCTTAATTAGCATCTATTCTCTTTTTTCATGACAATTACAGATGATTAACGATTTGTGTTCGTGTTCGTATTATTTTACTTTCTTAAATTAGTGAAGTGTTCGTATGCACCATTCGTGTAAAAATTAGGGTCCATTTTTTTGGAGGACATAGTAAAGTGGTATCTACTTCAATAAGGACATCAACTTTTTCTTTAATAAGGACATCAACTTTGGATGCTCTATAAGCTGTGATTACTGGTCATTAATTATTTGGGAATATGCCTGTTTATTGGATTTCTGGATATAGTTGGGTGGTTTGGGTGTCTTGTTTTTGTTTTTCTTTTGTGCCTTGTGTCTGTTTTGTGTTCTTGGGGGTGGTCTGCTTGGGCTCTATGGTTTGTTTGGGTTTTGGGGTGGCCTTTTTGGTTTGTGGTCTGCTTGTGTTGTGTGTCTTAGTGCTTGCTATCTTTGGGTCCTTTTGTCTTGTTTGTCTTGGTCTTTGCTATGTCCTTTTTCTGGGTTTATAGTTCTGAGTCTGAGTCTGGTGTTCTTGGGGGTGGTCTTTTCTGTTTCTGGTTATGTTTGGTTTTGTTTTAGTCTGTCTTTTCCCTTTTGGTGTCTGTATTAGTCTGGTGTTTGTAAGCTGCTGGAGTATTTTCTGGATGCCTTTTGGATGCTTATGATGATAAGCATGTCTGTCATAGCTCTTTTTTTGCTGCTGGAATATTTTCTGGATGCTTATTGGATACTTATGATGATAAGCATGTCTGTCATAGCCCTTCTCCCTGATATGATACATTTGGTTTTCATTGCTGCTTCATCTACCTCCAAGTTTGCTCCACCAATGGATTCTACAACTAGATTTATCTTCACCGATGGATGCATTTTTCTTGACATGATGTTGTTCTTACCCTCCTGCTACTGAAATTATCTGGAGTAGCTGCATTTTTCTGAAATTGCTGGTGGTGTTGATGCATCTACCTTGTCATGATGCTGTTCTTATCCTCCTGCTTCTGAATTTATCTGGAGTTGCTGCATTTTTCTGGGGCTGCTGGTCTTCCTAGGCCTTTGTTGCTTCATTGGTTGCTGCTGTAAGAGGATTGTTTTGCCTTCTACATATCTCAGTTTGGAGTCCTAGCATACTCTACTCTTGCTATGCTTCATATTTTGGCTGTATCCCTTGTGTTAGGTTGATATTTGGTTGTCTCTTTTTAAGAGTCCTAGAGGCATATGATTGTCAAGAGGGTTAGGTGCCAACCTAGTTGGGATGTTTCCCTCTTGTTGTGATGCCTTTCTTTATGCTCCTCTTATGTTGTACCTGCTTTACCCAGTTTAATGAAATTCCTTTTTTCGCCTTGCAAAAAAAAACTTTTTCTTTAATGCCAAAAGGACAAATCACCTAGACATTCCAAAAATGCTCCCACTAGCCAATGAAAATGCCTAAACCCCCAAACCTAATGAAAGTGCCTAAACCTAAACCTTAGGGTACCCTATGAAATTTCCCAAAACCCTAGGGTACCCTTAGAAAGTGCATAAACCACTAAAACCCTATAATTGGAAAGTGCACCCTAAACCTAAACCCTAGGGTACCCTAGTGTTTTAGGCACTATGAAAGTATCTAAACAACTAAAACCCTATAATTGGAAAGTGCACCCTAAGTGCCTCAACCCTAGGGTACCCTATGAAAGTTTCTAAAACACTAGGGTACCCACGAAAGTGCCTTAAACCACTAAAACCATATAATTGGAAAGTGAACCATAAACCTAAACCCAGGGTACCCTATGAAAGTGCCTAAACCTAAATCTTAGGGTACCTTATGAAAATTGAACCCAATTAATTTTGTCCCACACATGAGAGAGAAAGTCCCAAAATTCAAGGGTCATTCGGTCCACTGACGTTGTTTTCACGGTTTCAAGGTACTCGGTCTGAAAGTCCCACACATGTCGCTTTCACGGTTTCAATGTATTCGGCCAGGGTCGGGACCACGTCGCTTTCAAAGGCTGTAGCTTTCTGCCAAGCGCCCCACGCATTAAGGGTATTTTTTCAAAGGTTTTTGTCCTCAAAGCCTCAAAATTTTCGCGCGCGCCATTAAAATTCATTAAGGGTATTTTTGTCTCAAGTTTTGTCCTTTATACCAATTTTTTCAAAAATTTTCTATCAATGTATTGCAAAATGAAATTAAAATAAGTTCAAGGAAAAAAACTAAACACCATTTAAAGCCTCAAATTTGTCCTTTATACCAATTTTTTGAAAAATTATCTTTATGTGTAACAAAAACAATTGCAAATGATGAAACAAGATACATATTGCATATAAAATGTACATGGAACAAAAAAATAAGCTGTTCAAGGGAAAAAAAAAACTGCTACTACTAGAACATTAAGAAAATACTCCATCCGTCCCAAAAATATGGTCCCTTTTGAGAGTTCGTGTCACTTTTCAACGTAATATATCTTATAATCTTTAATGTTTTAGGTGATTTTTAACTTTGTATTTTAGATTTAATTAAGATCTATCAAACAAGATACATATTGCATATAAAATGTACATATTACCACTGGTGAACAGGACTCTTTAATTGATTCATGATTTTGATTCTGGCTGGAGAAGGCGTGTCTGAATGATTTTCCTTGTGATGCTACTATCTGGAAATATATATATCAAGTCGGGTTCATTGCATGGCTTGGGGTTCTAGTGTTGTTCCTGAAGGTTGGAAGCAGGTTTGGGTATATTGAAGATGAATTTGTGGAAAGTAGTCATAACCTGGTTCTTCCTTTAGCTTTTGATGTAACTGTAATCTTGTTGTTCGTAAGTTGGCTCCTTGCTAACTTTGGTTATTTCCCTCTGGTCCTTGCTAGGTGTTGATTCATTTTCGGGGTTGCCAACTCTTTGGGTTGTCCCGTATTGTTTTTTCGCCTATGCTTGGTTCCTTTTAATCATTGTAATTGGTTTCCAATGGTTAATAAAATTTCTCTTTTGCCGAGCAAAAAAAAAATAAATGTACATTTTACCAATTAAAAAATATAATTGATTTTCTATTCGGTTATAATGAAACGATAAACTATATTTTGGGACGGAGAGAGTATTAAAATAATTGAAAATACTCCAGCTAAACTAATCATTGCAATCAACTATACACTCCGATAACGACTATTAGAACATTAAGTAAATATTCAAAGAATCGAAAATACTCCACCTAAACTGATCCTTGCAAGTTGCAACCAACTATACACTCCTAGAAAACCCTAACCCTAGATTCGGTATCTACAACCAGATCTTTTATTCCATGTATTGGAGTCAACAAAAAATCTTCCTAGATCCTCGAATCCATTGTAATATGGATCTTTTCTCTCCATCAGCCTTTCTACCTCTTGTCTTTTGTGCACCTTAATTTCTTTGGCTCTTTTGTTCATGTTTAAAACCTACGGTTAGGGCATTCATAGTGGAATCTTAAAACAGTTTCTAGGTGAGATTTTTAAAATTTAGCAAGCTATTTGATCAATTAAGGTATTCAATAAACTCCCAATACAAGTTCTTAAGGGTGGCTCGCATGGCTCCTAAACCATTAGCTAAATTTAGGTTAGTTGTGTAACTAGTTCCAAGTGGGATCCAAGCACTTTTAATCTCTTTTTAACTTGAAATTTTCAAAAGATAAATGATTTTATTTGAAAATAGAGAATGCTCTTGCTAATCAATTCAGTGTACATATGCTCTCTAAATTTAGTAAGCTCAAGGAGTGAAAAATGGACCCAAATTAGACTTATGTGTACGTACACCTAAGAGTAAACTTAGGAGTTATTTATAGGGAGCCTATTATGAATGCCCTTAATCCCATATTTCGATTTCATTCATTACCTAAACAATATCAATAACACAGGACTTAATTAATACACGTGACACATGTATTCAATAATGCATTAGTGTACTAGTTAGTGCATCTAGCATTCCTCATATAGAAAAGAAAGTGATGAGACGGCAACTATCTTTACAAAAATCGTACGGCTAGGAAGTTGCTCTTGTTTGTATGCCCAGACCTTTTACTAAAAGACGTTCTATTTTATTAATAATAAATTTCAAGAATACTGACACACACTTGAAATTTAATTAATAATACAACATGTACCCAGATATAGCACAGTGGCCTTCATATGCATAACATTAATTTGTCTTTGGGTCTCGGGTTTTTGTTTGTCCTTGTTCCTTTTGATTTTTTGTTCTTTTTTAGAGATTAATAAAAAAAAAATTGCCCAACAAAAAAAACATTAATTTGGTTAGAGATATAGACTAGAGCATCTAGTTTGCCCATTTGTGAGTTTTTTAGAGTCTATTTTAATGATCGAAACCGTTTATTTATTAGAACTCGTCAATCGAGATCGTTAACGAAACCAGAATTCTTCTTGATCAATTATCAATAAGTACATGATCGCTACATATTTAACTTGATGAAAATGATTTTGATCTAGTGTGACAGAGAATTTTTTCAGGATAAATTTGTTTTGTGATTATATTAATCAGTATTCAATTAACACCATTCTGTATGTTTTTTAGTCTCGACATGATCTAAGATATGAACGATTCCATTCTTTAAAGTGGTCCTCAAAAAACTCACAATGGACAAATTAGATGGTTCAATCCATTAAAGATACCTGCGAGGATCGTCATATTTTCCCTCCACGTATAATAAAAAATATTGTCCTCCTAAATAATTTGTATGACGATTTCAGCATTCTCACAAACAAATAATCATATTTTTTAATGTCTAATATTTATGATTTTTGAAACTTTGATTAAACAAGATACATAGTGCATATAACAAACATTATAAATGAAAAAAGATAAAATTTTAGAAGATTTGAAATAGTGAAATTGACGTGAGAATTGTACAAACGTACGAGGGGGGAGGGGAGAATGAGTGAGATGTATGTTTTTTCTCGAGGAATGATGAGTCTTGTTCACTCTGTTTGGTTGAGAATTTTGAGAAGAATATTTTGAGAAATATTTTTGAGATAATGTTTGGATGGGTTTTTGGAAAAAGTAATAATTTGAGAGAGGTGTAATAATTGGAGAGAGATAGAGAGAGAAATGAGAATTAATGATTGGAGAAAGGGGTATGAGTAGAGAGAGAAATGTGATTAATGATTGGAGAGATAAGAGATAAGGAAAGAATCTTCTTGGAAATTTTTTTGGAAATGTGAAGTGAACAGATTGTGTTTTTCTTTTTCTTTTTTTTAATCTCTTTTTGTGTGTCTTTTTTTCCCTTGACAAAAACTAGTAGAGTTAATTATACTTATTAATTAAGGTTTGAACCTCAGTCAAATGCATATGAGTACATATTGTGCACCACTGTGCTAGCACTGTCAAAACTCGTGTGCGCAAGTGGGGGTTGAAGCGTGAGCACCAGCGTCTTTAAAAATCCTTCTGAACTACTAAAATTCGCAATAGCGAGAATTGAGAATGGGAGCGTAGCGCAAAGATCAAGAGCGGAGGGGATTCACAAGGATTATGTGACTAGAATGTGTTGTGTGTGTTTGTTTGTTGGGTGGAAATGGAACTAAAAGGTGAGGGTATGTATCCAATTGAAGGAACGACCAAGTGTGGTGTTTCCACATGCCCAACAATTGCTCCACCCTTGCATGGAAAAATATTGTACTTGTGACACAAGTATTCATATCCCATTGAAATGGTAATGTGTATGTATTAAACCATGTTCATCGAGAAAGACTATTCAACACGCTTTCCACTAAAAGTTGAGAATGTATGACCAAATAAATGTACTCTCATACCTTCCTACAACTACTCCATTATCCAGTTGAATGAAAAGACTAAATTACCCCTCAAATCATTTTCCATTCATAATGCAATGATTTAACGAGGGTAAAAAAGTCATTTCTGACATATCAACTACTACCCAAACTACTACTATAACCTTATCATTCCTCCTTAACTAATCCCTCCTTATAATATATCTACCACTTATCCACCTTCCTTCTTTATCCCACGAAACCTTATTCATCTAACAAACTGGCCGTAATGACTTTCACTAAACAAAAAAAGATGGTTTTCGAACGAAAGATCTTTGTCCTATAATTTTAATCCCTTTTGAAATCTGGTGTCATTGTTAAATCTAAAAGGATATATTTTCTGTAGATTTAAAAAAAAAAATCTACGCCATTAAAAATATTTAATTAGAATTTTCATCTGGGGTAAAATATTTATTTAGATTTGACATTTAAAAAAGAAAAAATATTAAAAGGGACAAATTATTTGACGAAAGGAGTACCTAAAATGACTTAAATGTACCTGTACGGTGCACATGTAAAACTATAAGCCACAGTAATGTTAGTTCAAGAAGTCACATTTTTCCCAGTCAATTGATGTATTAAGGCATCCTTATCTGACACATCAAGAAAAACATTAAATTTAACCTAAAAATATTTTTATAATTTAGCAAGTCATTTTTTAAAAAATTCACAAAATTAGAATTATCTATTCAAACTTTAACAAGTCACTTTATCAAAAATCACAGAATCAGACTCTTTATTGAAATTTTTACTCTTTCCTCCCTCCTATTTTGGTGAGTGAACAGTAACACGCTAAATTTGTTAAGTTACTGTAGCAAAGTTAAGAAATCTTCAATTTGGTGAGTTTGTTTGGTGAGGCTGATAATGGGTAGTTTTGAAGATTTTGCTCCCTATTTTAACTTAAAAGTTAGTTTGACTATCCTGATATTGATGCTCTTAGAGGTCATGTTTTTCCCGTGAAAATAATGTAACTTTCTTTTTTTCTTTTCTTTTCTTTTCTTTTCTTTTCTTTTTAATAAAGCCATGCAACATGTAGTGTGCCAAATATGTCAAGGTCCGGATAGGGGCCAAGAGGCCTAGAAGTCTAAACAAACCTGATCGCTATAACGGACCGGATCAATTGAACGAAGTCTGCATTCCGTTCCGGAACAACTCATCTCGGATAACAATCCCGGTGCAACTAAGTACCAGTCAAATCTGAACTACTTTGACCGAGTCGCCTAAACCGGACATAATCACAATGACTCGTATAACATACAGAAGGCAACTCATACACATGAATGCAACCGTCTTATATATTTCCAGTGCATCGTAGTTGCGTCAACCGGAGAACCCGGGGGCCTGTAGTGAGGGGACTCACTACACCCCTGTAGCGAGTCCCATCCGGCTGTTCATCTCGGCGCCGGCGGCTCGGATTTAATCCTAACTCCAAATGATCTGAGCCGTCTATTGTTTAGAGTTAAATCTGAGCATTCATTATCGAGATGGACGACCAGATGGACTCACTACACCCCTTGTGGTAAGGGGCCCTTATTCCATCACGCCGAAGTTGTTATCGTGTGTGTCGAGCGCATGTCAACTTGGAGAGCAAGTCAAGAGGTTCTACATAAGGTACATGGATAAATCCTAAGGCTGTGCTTGGATGACCAGAATCTTGAGTAGGAATAGGAATATGATTACCGGGAATCAAATTCCTAGGAATTGTCTCGGGTAGGAATAAAAATATGATTACTGGAAATTGAATTCCTAGGAATTTGATACCTGGAGTAATTTCATTTCGGTGTTTGGATTAATTCAGTAATCTTACGAGGGAAACAATTATTTTGAAACTTTATCAAAAGTCAACATTTCATTTTCTTTATGAATGAGCCAGGAAGCTAAGATTCTCATGGGGTAAGGGAGGGATCAAATTTCACTTAGTTTGGGAATGTGATTCCTGGTTGAATTTGTCATCAGGAATTACATTTCTATTCATGTCTCTTCCAAACATCGGAATCAAAAAAGCATGGCATCACATTCCCGTTTCTGTCTCTTCTAACCGTTAGAATCATGAAAAGAATGCATCACATTACTATTCCACCTCAAGATTGCTGCCATCCAAACTGAGCCTAAGAGATAGACACAACTCTCCTAACAAATAAAATGTACTTTTCCTTCTCAAGCAACATCTCACTTAACCGTCAGAATTCCTTCCCGGTCATTCCCGGCCGGGTTAGGAGTCAACGGCGGATGCTGCTTGTGCTGTCAGGGTGTTCAGGTGAGTTCTCATTTCGTTCAGTCAAGCAGGCGTTAGGATGATAGTCACCACAATTGGGGGCCATGCAAGGTACTATTGCCAGACTCCATGGTTACGACTTCTCTAAGGCCCCGTTTGATACGAGGTTTCATTTTGGAGGGATTGGTAATGAGATGGGATTGGGATTGGGATTAGGATTGAGATTGATAATGTGATGAGATTATTAATGAGGAGATGAATCCTTCCCTCATGTTTGTTTTGCACAGGATTAGATCATGGGATTACTAATAACATGTTTGTTTTGCTTAGGATAGGATTGGGTAAAAATAATTTGTTTCCAATTCTACCCTTATTTGGAAACACCATTTTTCATCAGTAGCTCAACAACATGTTTTCATATCTTTTCTTTTTTTTTTCTTTTTTTTTTTAGATTTCAAATGAAAAATTACATTTTTTTTTTAGATTTCCAATGAAGATTTCTTTGAGCCACGTTTTCTAGTCATTTCTAGATAAAAGCATCCAAGGTAATGATGAAACAATACAAAAAAAATTGAACCGGGTTATTTTAAGTCTTTATCAATTTTTTTTCCTTTGTTAGTTTTGCTAGTTAGGCGCTAATATTTTTTTTGGAGTATTGGTTCATGTTAGCACGAGAAATCAGAAAGACTAAATAACATATTATCGTTGTAGCAGTGACACTATAGGAAGTTGTAAAATTACTTTGTTGGAAGTCGGAAAATTACTTTAACAAAAAGTTACAAAACACTAAAAACCCTCCAATTTCACCAGTGTAAATTGGCATTATTGTTTTTTCACTACTAACATCTTATAAATGCATAAAAGCCAAGGATGAAAATTAACTTCTTCCCCATGACAAGACTGTTCACAACTAGCTTTGACCCCATACCCAAAACCAAACCCAAAAAAGCTGTTTAAACGTCTCTTATCAAAATTTAAGCTGCCGCAAAATCTTAAATTACCATAATTGCATGATTATGAAGGCTTCCTACCCAACAAGCCTAT
Source organism: Vaccinium myrtillus (assembly GCA_016920895.1). Taxonomy (NCBI): domain Eukaryota; kingdom Viridiplantae; phylum Streptophyta; class Magnoliopsida; order Ericales; family Ericaceae; genus Vaccinium; species Vaccinium myrtillus. Next base: position 17,144,568 of record CM029274.1, read on the forward strand.
GTCCCTCTATTTAACACACATCCCCATGGTGGCACGCATAGTAAACATGAAAAAGTTATTTAAAAAAAAAAAGGTTTAATCAACAAGAGCGCGTGATTCACACACACACTCTAGGCCTCCTTTGGGTAATAATCCATAATCCAGATTATTAGATTATTCGTTTGTCCTCATTCAATTTTTTTTTGCATTCGTTAGTTTTGCATGAAGGTTTTGTGGTTTTGTGGTTTCTGGATTCCTCTCGACGAGACGAATCTAACAAGTATAAATTTACGGTCAAACCAAATATTTTTTTGAATAAAGTCAAAATATGTGGATTATTGGGCCAATAATCCACCTATTTTGGCTTTATTCAAAAAAAATTTGAGTTTTACCATAATTTTATACTTGTTAGATTCGTCTCGTCGAAAGGAATCCAGAAACCACAAAATCTTGATACAAAACTAACGGATGCAAAAAAAAATTGAATAAGGACAAACGAATAATCCAATAATCCAATATGAAGGAATTATGTAAGGAATTATATGCATGATAAAGTAAATACTTGCTCCGTTTTCCATCCAGATTTATAATTCTAGACATGCCAAAAATTAATTATAGTTTTAAATGTATAATATTTTAAATATCAATATCAATCTTATTTCATAGATTTTGATTATTCTATTAAACAAAGTTCAAAATTTTAAAAATATAAGTAATCTGAAAATGACTCGCATGCCAAAAATGCCCGAAAATTTTGAACAAGAGAGAGTACTAATTTGGCGCGTGGTTTCACTACCAAGAGGTGAGATTGGGATATTGGAGAGCCTCCCCAAGTTGATTGCAATTTTCCTCAAACCCAACTTGTGTGTATTTATATCTCCTCTTTGCCCATTTGCCCATACTCTGCAGAGAGGAAATAGCCTTGAGAAGGATACCAAAATCATTTCCTTCTTCTTCACGCCTCCATTACTCTCTCTCTCTCTCTCTCTCTCTCTCAAAGTGTCTTATCTCCACCTCTCACTCCACACCTGTGCAATCTACATAAGCATTAAAACTCCACTTGGTTTCTCATTGATTTTTTTTAAGTATTTATTTCTCTCCATTAGAAAACAACATGGGAATCCCCTTCCTCGGTCAATCTCAAGAACCAAAACTCATTTAATAAATAGTAAATAAATAAGGTGGGGCTATAAAAGAAGCAGACGAATTCCTTTGTCTAGTAGTTTTTTCCCAGTCATTTTCCCTCCTTCAGGTTCTCTAAAATGGGTTCTTAAATCAAGAAACTCTTCTTTCAAATTCCTCCTCCATACACCCCTACACTTCCTCCTACCAAGAACACTGAAAGGGAAAAACAGAGGAGAGTTTCAAAAAAACAGAGGGAATCCATTTCTCTTTCTTTTTCATTTCTTGGTGATTTTTCCACATGGGTTCTTGCGAAAACCAAGTGGGTAATCAACAAAATTTCTTGTTTGTAAACGGACCGATCATAGTAGGAGCTGGGCCATCTGGACTAGCAGTTTCAGCTTGCCTAAAAAGCAATGGGATACCCTCACTGATTCTTGAAAGAAGTGATTGTTTGGCTTCTCTATGGCAACAAAGAACATACGATCGTCTCAAACTCCACCTCCCAAAACAATTCTGCCAACTACCCTTGTTTGGATTCCCAGAAAATTTCCCCAAGTACCCAACAAAACGCCAGTTCATATCATACATTGAGTCCTACGCAGAGCATTTCTCCATTCAGCCGAGGTTCAAACAAGCAGTGGAAAAGGCTGAGTTCGATTCAAAACTTGGGTTTTGGAGGGTCCAGACTCAAGATTTTGAGTACATTTCTCGATGGCTTGTAGTCGCTACCGGCGAAAATGCCGAGGCTTTTGAGCCGGAAATTCAAGGGATTGACAAGTTTGAAGGGGTTAAGGTGCATACAAGTGGGTATGTTTCTGGGTGTGAGTTTAGAAACCAGAGGGTTTTGGTGGTTGGGTGTGGGAATTCTGGTATGGAGGTTAGTTTGGACCTATGTAGGCACAATGCTAGCCCTCATTTGGTGGTTAGAAGCACTGTAAGTCATTTTTTATTTATTTATTATTTATTATTTATTTATTATTCATTGTCTTGATCAATTTTCCTTTATGGGTATGCATTCAAATCATGTTTGGGCAAATTTAAAAATCTGTTTTCCTCATCACTATTTTTGAAAGGGTAACGCTTCAAGAACAAGAAGTTTTGTACAGAGTAATGCCTTTTTTTGTCCTTATTCATGTGAATTTATACAACTACTCTTACATTGATTTAATTCTTGGGCATGGAGTTTTTATTGAGTTACATATATCTAATGAATTTTGGATTATATCAGGTACATATTCTCCCTAGGGAGATGCTTGGCTTCTCAACTTTTGGAATAGCAATGGCCCTTCTCAAATGGCTGCCACTAAGAATAGTTGACAAGTTCCTATTAGTCATGGCCAACTTCACCTTAGGCAAACAGACAAATTAGGCCTTCGGAGGCCGAAAACCGGCCCCATTGAGCTAAAAAACGCCACCGGAAAGACCCCGGTGCTCGATGTCGGGGCGTTGTCACAAATCAAATCTGGTAAAATTAAGGTAATCAACCAAACCAACCCTCCCACATGGGGCTCATATTGTACTTTTTATTCCAAATTTGAAGTTTTTGGAAAAACTATCTTTGCTGATATTTGTTGAGGGTTTTAGGTGGTGGAAGGATTGAGGGAGATAACCAGGAATGGAGCCAAGTTCATGGATGGACAAGAAAAAGAGTTTGATTCTATTATCTTAGCAACTGGGTATAAGAGCAATGTGCCTTGTTGGCTCAAGGTAATGTTTGTTTCTATGTTTGTTTTGTGTTACATTAGTACCACTCTTAGGTCACTTTCTCTCTGTTACACATTCAGACCCTACAAAAACCTTACTTGTTATTAACCATATACAAAAGAGCAAATCCGATGGTTTGCTTGGACTATTTCCCCAGTTTTTTAAAAAAATTTGGAAAAAAATTTGTTGGATGTGATGAAATGTAGCTGTCATGATATATTCCATTTTTCTGAGGATTTGTTTCTTTCAGAAAGAAACCTAGAAAGTACTCTTTTTGTTCTTTCCTATAGACAGAACACATAGTTCTTTTTTATTTCAACTTGCACGCACATTAATTAATCGCTGGGAGATCAACCATACGTCTACTAGCGGGAGGCCCAGTTAAAGTCAGGGACAAAGTTTCGATGTACGAGACCCACAAGAGTCGACCGCCCTTAGAAAAACAAACCTGTAAATCCCAATCCTCGATCACTAGGTTAAAATATTGGATAAGTAGTTCAACCACCAAATGCTTATCTAGTTATCTTCAAACCACCACTAGAGCCATACTCCACTAGGCAATTGTGTTGCGATATTGGATTAATAGTCAAAGATTCTCTATTGTAATTCTTTCCTATTGTATTCTTTTCTAGTTTAGGGATATTTCTCTGTTAGGCAAATAACTTAATTATAGGAATAGCTTGATTGTAGGATTTCTACTATCTCTATAAATATGTACATGTAAAGATACATAATTATTATGAATGAAAATATTCTTTATCTGATTTTCCCTTTGGAAATGAATTGCAGGGTAGTAATTTCTTTACAGAAGATGGAATCCAAAACACCCTTTCCTAACAGTTGGAAAGGTTAAATTATTCTCCTTTGCCCAAGTAAAAAAATCTCATAATTGAAGCTATCAAATTTGGACATGAGTACCTTTATAACCTCACTTTATCCATGACCGAAGGGCTAATAAAAGAGAAGCTTTTGCAATTGAGGTGTTTGGTCATTTGCCGATTTAGACCGATTTTGAAATCAGAGTTTGAAATCATTAACTCATATGTATTGTATAGTAGTATTGGTATATGTTTGAGTTCGTCTCTATATGTATATCTAAATATGTGAATGAAGTACTTGAAATATGATTTGACTTGAGCCTTTATCCTTCCCTTTGGAATGAATTGCAGGGTAGTAATTTCTTTACAGAAGATGGAATGCCCAAAACACCCTTTCCTAACAGTTGGAAAGGGGAGAATGGATTGTATACAGTTGGGTTCACAAAAAGAGGCCTTCTTGGCACAGCATCAGACTCCATCAACATTGCTAGAGACATTGCAGATCAGTGGAGGACAATCAAGGACTCTAAGGGCATTGTAATTCCCAAGTTACCCTTCTAAGATAGTTAGGGGTAAAAATTGTAGGAGTGGAAGAGACCAAGGGTATTTTAGGGATATTTAGAGGATGGGTTTTGTATGGAGTTTTTTTTTAACTCTTCTTCACTAAGCAGGCCCTCTCTGTTTTTTTGTTTTTGTTTGTTTTGGTTCTTTCAGTTGTAAATTAACCAATTTTGCAAGGGGGGTCTGCTTATCCTTGTCTCATTATGTTTATGTATATGTGATTTAGCCATGTCCTTCTAATACATTTCTCAAATGGGATGCTCTTAGTATTTTTTTGGCAAATGATGCAATTCGGCGTATGTGCGATATGATGTGCACATATATGAACCGAGATATAATGCGCGCATATATGAACCGAGCTATTATGAACCGAGCTACAACGATTCATACTTTGAGATACCGTCAAGACAAAACGATTATATTTCTACTGTCATTTGGTATCAACAATATACCCAATGTTTACAGGTGCTCACCATTTTAGAGCATCCCCAGCAGATTAGCTATATGGGATTTCTAAGCTATTTTAGCTACAGAAGGAGAGAATCTCTCGTCCAACAGATTAGCTATACCCTTTGGTACTCTACCTTCAGCTACAGTTCTTTGCCATTTCTACCTAAGCACTGTTCACTGGGTATTGATTTAATTATTGCTATTTATATTCTCTCTCTCTCCTCTCTCCCTCTTCCTCCCAGGAATTGTCACTGTTCATAGTTCTTCCTCTCTCTCTGCAACAGATGGGTTTCCTATTGATTGACGCCATTTCTACCTTCAGCTACAAATGGGTTTCCTATTGATTGACGCCGACGCCGACGATTTGCTTTGGATCTTGGATGAGTGATTTGACGGAGAGCTTCGACAGAGATTGAACGCGGAGAGCTTCGACGGAGAACAAGATCGACGGAGAGATGAACGAGGAATAGTGGTATAAAGGTCACCGTCGATCGCAACTTGTGAACTCCGGTCACCGTCGATCGCAACTTGTGAACGCAGGTATAAAGGAAAAAATAATATTTTAATAAAAGATAGGTAAAATTGGTAGGATTATTGGAGTGTTGATAGTGACAGGGTAACTATGTACACTGTTCACCAGGTCTTTTAGCAAATTTTTTACCCAGGCTATTGCTCTAGGACTTATCAGGAAAAGATAATTGATGAATGAAAAGTCAAAAGAGGCACTATACAAATTCAGCCATCAAAAAATACTAGTCAACCATTAATAAATCATCTCCTCTGCGGTCCAATTCCATCAGTAGACCCGAAAGACATTTGTCATAGAAAAATGAATGAGCATAAGGTACATCATTAAACCTATCACGACCCTCCCGATTCCTAAAATAGGAGTGGACGGTCCTGTTTTATGATCTTTATTATATATATATATATATGTTCGTTTTGATTATCAGAACCTACCGTATAGTCGATATTGTCAATCTGTATGGATATCGACCAGTGTGATTTGGATCACATTTATCATTAAAGAAAATAGATTGGCATATTAGATCGGAACAATTTCGATTATCGAAGTGAACCCCAACAGACCGACCGGACTGACTGGTATATTCATTACTGGCCCTGGCTCTTGAAGCAGATAACCCGTTACTTACTCTGTAACGCACCTTAGAGCTTACTTAATGGAGCGATAAGAAGAGATAATAACAGTTGAATGAAGGAATGGGAGTTCCTTAGGACTGCTCTATTCAGGATCCTCTTCAATTTACCCGCCAAGTTTCCAACCATTTCCAAGCAGTGGTTATCGATAGACTCGATACTAAACATTAGAGTAACACATTAATCTAGTCTAACATATAACGAGAGAGCTCATTTTTTACTTACTCCCTCCGTTCCGAATTTTTTGTCCATTTATGTGCGTGCGTGCTAATTTTCAATTGTTTGTATCTTTAAAATCTACAATGTTATTTACAGTTTCAAAATTTTTTGTTTAATAGAACTCATCGAGAACTATTAAACAAAATCGATATTGAATATATATAATATTATACATTTGAAAATATAAACAATATTTTGAGGTGCCGGGAATACTGCAAATGGATAAGAAATTTGGGATGGAGGGTCTACAATATAGTAAAAATTTGAGTATGTAAAGGTGGGAGATGCTCTGAAACAGCTTCATAAATAGAGATGCTCTATTTGGTTAGGTTTTACGGTTCATTGGTCTGTTTATGGTTTTAAAAAACTAAGAACCGGTAATTATGGTTCGGTTACTAGTTCTCAATTTTAAAACTACGGTTAGAACCGAACCGGACTGTATAGTATTAATATTAGATATATTACTAATATATTTATACATATACAAAATTATTTATCTTGATTTCTTCTCTTTTTTTCTAGTAAGGTATTCTTCTATGTCTATTTAGAATGAAAATTATTTTGTGAAGAAGATTTTAATATATTAATATATAATCTAGTAATACCAAATTACCAATTTCAATTTTCTTTTGTTCCACTTAAATTTCATGATTGCTACTCAAAGGAAAACCCAATTATCTTATTCTCTAATCTCGATATGCTTGCTAATTTTTTCTTCCTTTCCTATTTTTCTTTACAATATCTCTTAATCTCTTCCAACCTTAAAACTGTTTAATGGGCTGCATTCTTAGTTGCTCTCTCTCTCTCTCTCTCTCTCTCTCTCTCTCTCTCTCTCTCTCTCATGTGTTATGATAAAGTGTTCATTAATCGGATAGAACCGGAACCAAACCAAAACCGGTCCAGTCTTCCGGTTTGGATCTGGACAGGTTCTATATGTGTATTGATTAAGTTTTTGTTCTTAATTTTCTAGAACCGGTCGGAATAGTCCGGTTACTAGATTTCTAGGGAACCGGTCCAATCCGGACGATGTGCATCCCTATTCATAAATGTATTCACCTTTAGAGGCTGGACGGCCCGTCGATGTGGACTTCTTTCTAAATTTACTTTGATGACCAGAATCGTTCAGGTGTAAGAGATTTCGATACGATTATCAATCGATTCAAGAAATTATTTATTTTCAAGAAAGATTTTGAAAAAAAAAATTGGCACACTGAATCGATCATAATCTCTTCATCACAAAATAAATGTGCTACGATTATGAACTTTTCAAATTTCGATCAATATAATTTTTCGTACTGAAATCTATTAATTTCACAATAACTACATCTATGATTATCTATTTATCGAAATAGAAATAGATTACCATAATATTCAATACGATTAATATTTTTTCAAAACTCTTAAAAATTCACGATTCAAATCACGAGACCATGTTCGGTTTGGTTTTGGAGAACCGGTCTCCACCTTTTTTTGTGGGCCCCTTAAATGGCAGAGTAATATTTTCTCTCTCATCTTCATTTCAAGAAAGACTACTCTAGTGGATACCTTGTGCGAGATGGGTCAATGGGACCCACTTTGAAGACCCACACAAATGATCTGCGCTGTTCATTAATTTTTTAAATAATTTTTTGGGTCACTCCTAAAAAACCAACTCTTTCGAAAAATTATAAGTGGTTGATCCATTTTCTAATTATTCATTCACAATTTAGAATCCTAACTTTTAACAGAAGTTTGAAAGAAAGTTAGACCGCTAAATCAAGTACTTAAAGTTATACAATTGACCTCATTTTTTTCTGGATGACTCAAACAATAATTTTAGAACTAATAGACGGCCTGGATCATTTGTATGGATCTTTAAAGTGGATCCCACGGACCCATCTCCCACATAGTGTGCATGAGAGTAGTATTTCCTGAAATGAAGATGAGAGAGAAAATATTACTCTACCAAGGCCCACAGGAAAAAAAAAGTAACCGGTTCTCCAAAACCAAACCAAACCAACCAAAAACCTTAAGGAGGTACGTGGGGCCCACCTTGGACCGAGCTTAATTATCTAAATTGCCTATTTTGTAAACAAAGGTGGGACCCAGCTTAATTATCTAAACAGCCTATTTTGTAAACAAAGAATGTTTAGATAATTCTCGCAAAAAATCAAGTTAATCAGATATTAGTAAGTGTTTAAAAACAATAGTCAGTTAAAAAATTCAACCATTCCTTATTCTCAATAAAAGTGAGGAACTTACTGATATCCACTCAACTTGAAAAATGATACACGGAAGCACTTAATTTTTTTAATTTGAAAAAAGGCAAGAGGTAGAGTGTGGGACAAACAAATAGGAACGGAGGGAGTACATCTTTGCACGCTTTATTCATTTTCTATATACTCCCTCCTTCCGGATTTGTTGGTCCGTTTTGGGGATTCCAACTTTTTTTTCATTACCTTTTGAGTTTGTTAATTTCCTATTTTATCCTCAATCCCTCAATTTAATACTCCCTCCAATCTAATTTGACTACAAATTACATGCAATTTTTAAACTAAAAAATAATGTAGTTACAAAAAGAAAAATTTAATCAATATGGATCTTGTTTGATAAATCTCATTGAGAACTTTAATACGGTGCAAAAAAAATTCAAAAATGTAAACACATTATTTTAAAAAATTAGTTTTTGAGTTCTTATTTTAAGTTTTAGAAAAGGGGCAAAAAAGTAAATTTTGCATATTTTTTCCTTTAACTTTTCAAAATAGACAAACATTTTAGGACTTGAAAAAGTATGTTTGTGGACCAACAACGTCAAACACGACTTAGTCAACTAGACTGATTTTAGGAATTTTTTTTTCATACTTAATTTATGCAGAGCAGGAGGAAGAATCGTGGTGGCTCTCCTAACAGTCGATCAACAACGTCACCACTGAACCTCTCCGGCCCCATCGGGTAGTATCTTCTGTTTCTCTCTCTCTCTCTCTCTCTCTCTCTCTCTCATACGCATACAGAGTAGAGTCCGTAGTCCGTACCTTCTCTGATTATTGAGACAATGATAGGGCGCTGACTACTTATCCGGACAAAAAAACTCCTAATCCCCCCTTGCATCACCAAAAGCATCACACGGTCCGAAACACATGTGATGGAGGTGCTCTATAACTATTGATTTATTTTTAGTGTTCCTGAGACCTCGACACTTGATGATTTATCACCTTCCAAACCATAGAACATTTATACGGAAAATTATATGGGTACACCATTTATATACCTAAAATGCACACCACTTTGATGTGACAAATGAGAAAAAAACTTACTTTTTAGGCGAGCTTCACATTAGGCTTCTCCTCATTTGCTACATCAGGGTGGTATGCATTTGAGGTGCATAAGTAGTGATCCCATCGCATTGTTCCATTTATACTCAGTACATGAAGGCGTAGTTCCGATTCTTCCGAAGCGAAAATGTTAAGGGTACCAGAGAGAGGAGTACCGAAAAGGTATTAACGGTTTGCGGGACCTATTTTTGTGTCCCGCTAAACCTTTCATTAATTTTAAAATAATCTTTTGGGTGTCTCTGCAACTCCAATATTCCAATTTTTAAATTGTAAGTGAAAACTGGATGTTTGGATCAACCACTGATACATATCCAATTGAACTGATTTTTTATAAGGGCGCTCGAAAAAATATTTTATAATTATAGAACAGTTTAGATTGTTTGTGTGGCACTCAAAAGTAGGCCACGCAAGCTGTTAGTACATTTTCGGTACCCTTTTCTTCAGTACCCATAATCAGGTCCAGTTCTGAAGAGCATTTGGGCACCACATGCTGTGTTCGCCGCCGACGAGCATTCAGTAATTTTTTCTGTTTCTTCATTAACTTGTGAAAGTGAATCTGAAAAAAAAAACCATTCAGTGGTTTGAGAATTAAACTGATTCCTGGCCTCCTCCATCGTATGTTCTTAACGTGTATGAGGTTTGGAGAGGTCATAATATTGGAATTGCCGATCCTGTAGTGCAGTGTCACAGTACTATAGGGTTTTAGTGCGGCATCCGAGCCGATGATTACGAAATCAATGGCTCAGATTTCATCTTGACACTTACACGATCCGAGCCGTTGACTACCGAGATCAACGGCTCGGTGCCGCACTACGGGATCCCCGGATCCATATTCTTCCCATTGATCTCTCATTTTTCTTTAGATTTAAGTTATTGAAAAATGCTATACTGCCCTCAATGTATAAAAGTTTGTGGATACAGTATGTTTTAGAATGCATACAAAGCACACTAGAATATGTGGTTTTTTGTCTTTTTCTTTGCTTATTATCAGCCCAACAGAATGACCCTTGAAATAATTATGCACATTTAATTTTTTTGTTTAAAAATTGCACGTTTTTTCATAAAAAAACACTTAGAGTATTCAAGGATGAACCAAACGTGTGAGATGAGATGAGCTACTTCTCACTTCTTGATTTTCAAATCAATGCAGCAGATTCCTCTTTTAAATTCTTCCCTTGGATTTATTTATGGAGTACTTCTCTCTTGCGGTCTACCTGTCTCCTTCCACCTCCTACAAATGTATATGGCGGTAGAGAGTTGATTTATACAGCGGTCATAGCGATGCCCACGCCGGATTCATCAGTTTCTTCCTTCTTTATAAGTACTCCCCGTCCCATCTTCTTGTTTTTGGACAAATTTCACTGATCTCCGGAGGGATTCCAACAACAACAAATACATACTCTCAACTCTCACGTTTTAAAAATTAAAAATTACACTGAGGGACCTTCCCTCTAATTTGGTCGTTGGCTGCAAATTGCCGTTATTAAGTAACGGAAATTACTTACATCATGTAGTGGCCCGAATTATACTTCCCACGAAGGGCCAAAGAGACCAATATCCATATTAGCCTCAGGCGCCAGGCGCTAGGCGGACTCACTAGCCAGGCGCTCGGCGGACTCAGGCGCTAAGCAGACTCATGCGCCAAGCGCTAAGCAGACTCAGGCGCCAGGCCCTCGGCGGACTCAGTCGCCAGGCAGACTCAAACGCCAAGCGCTAGGCGGATTCATCCGCTAGGCGCTAGGTGGACTCACTCTCCAGGCGCTCGGCGGACTCGCTTGCCAGGCGACTTAGGCGCCAGGCGTTAGGCGGATTCATCCGTTAGGCGCTACGCAGACTCACTCACCAGACACTAAGCGGACTTATCCGCTAGGCGGACTCATCAAACCGAACGCCGAACAAGTTACTTGGCCAAACCGGGCACCCTTTGCCGAGCCGAGCACTCTTGGATGGACCGATTACCTGTGGTCGAGCCGAGCTGAATCTGCCGAACTGGTGGGTTCCGAGGGGTTGCAATCACGCGTGCCTGACGTATCAAGATGTGATGTTAGGTGGCGTGTGTCAGGCGGCATATTAGGTGGCGTGCTACAAAAGTCGTAACAAGTGACAGGAGTGACATCAGCCGAAGCGACTGGCTTGCAGGCGTTCTGACCAAACCACATGATGTGTCTAGGGAACTGATGCCGCGTGAGGCGCGTGGAGAGCTTGGAGCCCAAACAACTCCTTGCATATAAAAGGCAGACTCCGCCAACCAGAAGATATGCGTGTTTTCACAATACTCAACCCCTCTCGCTCACTTTCTCTCAATAGAAACTCTTAAGCTCTTAGAGCTTCCTTCATCTTCTTCCTCCTCTGACTTGAACGTCGGAGTGCCTTCCTGGCCGGAATTCCCGGTCGGTTGGGTGCTAACGATGTTGCTATGTGTGCAGGCAAAGAGAAGCGCTAGGCGAAGTGGCTCAGGCGGAGCCCCTACGCGCCTAGGGTAAAGCCCTAAGTAGGGATGGCAACGAGGAGGATCGGGGACGGATTTGACCATCCTCGCCTCCAATCCCCGAACTTCATATCTACATCTGTCCCCGCCCCGATCCCCGAACGGGGAATCATCTTCACCCTCCATCTCCACTCCTAATGGGGATCGGGGATCCCCGCTCCAATCCGAAAGTTACCAAACCGATAAAAAAAAATTTAAAAAAAATCTAGAAAAAGTCTTTACCAACATATTTGATATCTAAACCACCAAATAATGAAAATATGGCAACAATTTGCAATTTTTCACCAAAAATTCCAACCAACCAAATAAAATTACATGACAGTCAAGAATTCCAACATTGAAGGCTGGAATTACCAACTAAATTATGTTTGATTATGTTTAAGAATGTGAAGAATGAAGTGTATTTATTATAAACTAATAGTGCATATTTTGAGGAAACCCTAGCAATTAACAATAATTCTAGAGATCTAAATTTGAATAACATATTAAATGTGTAATAAAAAAACGGGTCGGGGAACAGATTGGGGGTATGTAGAACCGCCTCCAACCCGATCCCCGATTTTATTTTTATTTTTTCCTCCAAATCCGACCCGATCTCCGAAAAAATCCCCGAAACTCCAATCCAAACCGAGGACGGATCGGAGCAGATCGGCCGGAATTGCCATCCCTAGCCAGAGCGCTAGGTGAAGGCCCTAGGCGAGGTTCATCCTAGCCCCTCGGCTAGGAAGAGCGCTCAGGCAGAACGCTAGGCGAATGCCCTAGGCGAGCTTCATCCTAGCCCCTCGGCTAGACAAGAAGCGCTTGGCGAAGTGGATCAAGCAGAGCCCCTAAGCGCCTAGGCAAGGTTCTCCCTAGCTCGTAGGCTAGGCAAGAGCGCCTAGGGGAAAGGGCCCCGACGAAGCCCCTAGGCGGCTCAAAAGGTTCGCAGAGCGCTAGGCGAAGGCCCTAGGCGAGCTTCATCCTAGCCCTCGGCTAGACAAGAAGCGCCAGGCGAAGTGGATCAAGCGGAGCTCCTAAGCGCCTAGGCAAAGGCCCAAGGCGAGGTTCTCCCTAGCTCGTCGGCTAGGCAAGAGCGCCTAGGGGAAAAGGCCCCGGCGAAGCCCCTAGGCGGCTCAAAAGGTTTGCGGGAGGTTCAACCCAGAATCGACACCCCCCCACATCAAGGGTGGCTCCTAAGCATGGCCACATTAATTGAATTTAGGTAGAATTGTAGCTCGCTCCAAGTGGAACCCAAAGCCTTCTTGAATTTTTAGGGAGCATGGGTCCCTCACTTTTTGAAACTTTTTCACAAAATAGAGAATGCTTTTTGAATTTTCAAGGAGCATCGGTCCCAACACTTTTTGAATTTTTTTTTTAGTCCATTGAGTGAACATATCCTCGCTAAAATTAGCAAGTTCTATCAGTGAAACATGGACCCCAACTAGGCTTATGTATACACTTTAAGATTGTTATTTTTAGGGACCCCATTGCCAATGCCCTTAGCATACTAGTAGCCAATGCTCAATTACTTTTTCAACAAGGCTTTTTTCCAATTCCTGACTTAAAGTTAAAACTGACTTATTATGCTTTATGGGACAAATCATACTCTGATCACAATATATCGACTTATAAACTGGTTTAAGTCAGTTAGGAATTGGACATGTATAAAATATGCGTGTATCAATTTTTATTTTTTATATATAGGTTGGTTTTGCTGCCACAACATTTGACACAATTTTTAACATAACAAATGTAGAACACCCATTTTGGAGTCCCATGCAAATGATCAGAGGGAACAATTTTCCTAGAGTCTTTCTATTGTCAGTCCAATGGGCGGACGATAATAGTACTTTTTAACCGGTAAGGATGTTCTTTGACTAGTAAGGGTACAAATATTTTTTCCGGTAAGAATACACTTTTACCGGTTAAAAACACTCTTATCGTCTACCTATTAAGCTGACAGTCAAATTTTCCATCTTCGTAATAGTGATTTGTACAAAAAGAAGAGCAATTTTCGAACAATAGTGATACATACACTCTCTCACCAGCCACTCTCAGTCACACACTCTCTCAAATGGGGTGTGGGGTCCACATGGGGTCGTCTACCTATTAAGCTGACAGTCAAATTTTCCATCTTCGTAATAGTGATTCGTACAAAAAGAAGAGCAATTTTTGAACAATAGTGATACATACACTCTCTCACCAGCCACTCCCAGTCACACACTCTCTCAAATGGGGTGTGGGGCCCACATGGGGCCCTTCATGTGAGAGAGGGTGTGGGTGGGAGGGAGTGTATATAACATTTTTTATTTTCGAACCAAATTAAAGATTGGACCCTGCTATGGGTACCGAAGGTGTGGTACAGAAAATGTACAAAGCGCTCTCGGGGACCCACTTTTGGGTCCCAAACGGTGAGACTTTGATTCACGCACTTCTAACCGTTCGATTGAGCTGATTTTTTGTGGGCCCCCTCGGAAAAATGTTTTAAGAACAATGAATAGTTCGGATCACTCGTATGGGACCCAAAAATGAGTCCCCGAGAGCGCTTTGTACATTTTCTGTACCTCACATTCGGTACCCCAGGTTTATCCTTAAAGATTTAATTGAGTTTTTTAAGGACGAAGGCAGTAAAAATCCGGGGAAAGCACGCCTTACGGTGAGTTACGTCATTTCTCTCTTCCTACTGAATACGCTGACCATATTTTTGCAGAGAACACTCAGAAGTCAGATTTTGCATGGTTTTCGATTCCCTCTTCTTCTGCTTCTTCTTCTTCTCTCTCTCTCTCTCTCTCTCTCTCTCTCTCTTCTTGCATGCAAACCTCTTACTTACGGCTGACGTCCCTCCTCTCATGATCACTCTCTCTCATACTCAGTGGGCAACCCACGGGATCTATAAACTGGGAGGACGCAAATTGCTTGTTTATAGTACTAACGAATAGTCGAAGTCTCTCTCCCATTTTAATAGTTGGATAGGTACACGTTAAGGTTAAAAATGTGTGTTGAAATGTGTGAAAAATATATATATAAATATGTGAAATTATATTGATAATTGTAAAAGGTGTATTGAAGTTTGTGGTTTTTTTTTGTTTGTGTGTTTATTGTGTACTCATCGATTTATCTCGACGAGAAGAATCTAAATCGTATAAAATTATTAACCAAACTTAAATTTTTTGAATAAAGACAAAAATAATCCAATAAACCACAAAAGTTTGGATTATTTTTTACTTTAGTGAATTTTTTAAAATTTTGATTAGAATTTTATACTTTTTAGATTCCTCTTGTCGAGACGAAATAATAAACCACAAAAATCGACGCAAAACTAACAAATGTAATTTTTTAATAAAGACAAAAAAAAACTAACACTAATTTATTTAGCCAAAGCAACTAATTTTTTTTTTTGTCGGCAAAAAAATTATAAAAAAAAAAAGACTTGACAAAGGAAGCATCAAGTCAGGGGAAAGGGAAGAGGAATCAAACCAAAGCAACCAAGTTACGGAAGTTCGATTTCAATTTGGATGTGCATTCAAAATGATTACTAAATATACTGTTATAATTAGTAAAAACAAATTCGATCCATGGAACCGAGAAAATGTATAGGATAAATTTTTATTTCAACAAAAGCAAATTTGTTTTCAAAAATGTATAGGATAAATTCTTGGGTACCTCTTTGTAATCTCTCTTTCTTTATAGTGAATTCCTTCTCGGTCTTTGTCCATGAAGTGCGTTTAAGCTTACGTTTAGGTGGAACACTGTGAAGTTCACTGTTCTTGATTGTCATGACAGAAAAACTAGGTAAGGCATCACTAAAGTAGGCAGGACCAAAGTCTATCCTAGGTGTTTGAAATTTGAATGGACCATCCAATTCTGCAGCACTCCTATGAGGAATTTTGTCTATTTGGATGGTTTTCATATACAGGCCCATGGTATCAAATGACAACTTGTCACACGCTTAAAAAGAAAGATTGTGGGGGTGTGTCTTGACTCATAGACCAAGGAGAAGGGGGTTGCATCTAAATGCTAGTATAGACTGGCATAATCAAAACACTACTACTGCACGCATGCTATTATCACATACTTCGTACATACATAAGCCATGAGTTAAAAGCTCGAGGTGCGGCAACTTTAGATCCCGAAAATTTACAAATTTAAATTTTAGGAGACTCTCTTACTTTGAAACTGCCTTTTATTATAGTCCAGCAAAAAAAAAGACTTATATGTAATCTTCCTTTCAGGATCCCGAAAAATCAGGGTCGACTCTGTACGTGAGATACCAGGAAAAGTTATTATCTTGAGCAATTACATTTTGGAAAGCGCGTTCCGAAATATAGGGCAGGGTGGTTTTCTTGATTGCTCAACTTAATGTTTTCAGACAGTGATTTTAGGGGGTGTTCTATTAACAAAAAACTATTTTTTTTTCAAAATTCAAGACAGGTCAATCTCTCACAATACATCACATAAAAAACCGTGAAAAACCAATTTATTCAAAAAACTCCCTTAGTGGAACACCCCCTACTAGGGATGTACATGGTCCGGATTGAACCGGTTTTTTAGAAATCCAGGAAACCGAACCATATACGGTTCCAAAGAATTGAGAACCAAAACCAGACCATTATACATATGGAACCAAACTAGAACCAGACCATTTAATCGGTCCTGTTTTGTTCGGTTTACGGTTATAAACCATTTATCATCTACAAATTGTCACACAAAAAAAAAAAGAATGAATAAAAATACCACTACTTTATTAAAATTGCTCACAATTTGATTAATTTGGAGAGAGAGAGAGAGAGAACTTTGGAACCCTTTAAAAGAGTTCTTCTCCAATGTAACTACCATTGTAGGATTCCAAATTTATGGGAAACAAGAAATACTTTTGGAGAGTAGAAGGGTTTTGGCCATTTGTGGGTAGGCCTGTCAACAGGCCGGATCCGATCCGGATTCGAGAGGATCCGAATCCGACCTGGATCCGATAAGTTTGGATCCGAATCCGGATCTGATAAGCACAAATCTAAAAACGTTAATCCGGATCCGGATTCGAATTTTGGATATCCGATCCGAAAATCCGAATCCGATCCGGTAATTTAATTTTTTTATTCTTTCCAGCTAGCTTGCTTGTGGCTTTTCCAATTTGCATGCTTACGGGTCGGATTTAATCCGGATCCGATAAGCTTGGATCCGATCCAAATTTTATTAGAATTTTCGGTTCCGATTTATCGGATTATCGGATCTGAAATATCGGATTCATATCCGTATTTTTCGGATCGGATCCGGATAAAATCCGATCCGTTGACAGGCCTATTTGTGGGAGTAGAAGAGTTTGGTGGATAGTTGAAAAGCTTTATTGATGGCTCATGGTAGATGGAAGGGTAAAATAAATAAGTACTAAATAAATATATGTTTGTATGTATATATGTAGGATATGTATTAACGGTCCGGTTCGGTTCGAACCACGGTTTGCAATTATAAAACCAAGGACCGAACCATAATATATGGTTCTCATTTTTTTGAAACCAAAACCAATCAATTAAACCATAGAACCAATCCAAATAGATCGGTTCGGTTTGGTCGGTCTGGTTTCGCGGTTTTTTCAGTTTCCTTGTATACCCCTACCCCCTAGCAATATATCTGGAGCGATCCCGTAGTTTTTCCTCTAGAAATAAGAAAATTGGAGTTCAACCCGTCATAAAAATTAATCTAATGGTTATAAAATATGTGTTGCTGGAGTGATCCGGAGCACTATGTGACTATACTCCGATACTGCTAAATAATTACTCGGTAATTACATATAGGTCCGTATATATATATATATATATATATATATATAGATATACACCGGCGATCCTGTCAAGGATCCCGGATTGAAGCCTTTTCGGTGTTTTGATGCTTTTAAAAATTGTTTTTGGGAAATCCGAGCCGTCCAACGTGTTCAAAAGGTGTTTTCCAAGGTCCACGCGGGAAATCTTCAAAAAAAAATACCGGGAAGGGCTTGATCCAAGCAGTTTTTCGCAAAAACCGTATATATATATTTTTTGCGAAAACTGCTTGGATCAAGCCCTTCCCGGTATTTTTTTTTGAAGATTTCCCGCGTGGACCTTGGAAAACACCTTTTGAACACATTGGACGGCTCGGATCGTCAAAATTTGATCCGGAACTATGAATCCCGGATCCGGGATCCCGGACTAGATAAGGACTGATATATACATATGCATATATATATATCAAGCAGAAGACAAATCGAGATCTTCTGTCAATTAGATTCACAGTAGTACTACTGGAAATTCTGGAATTAGGAGTGTTTGGTGGTCCAATCGGGAAGGTATTGATGATATTTGATGACCTGATCAAATTTGGAGCTACTTGTAGGAAAGGTCCTAAGAAAATTCTCGGCCTCAGTAATTAATTTAACTTTACCAGGGGCGGGACAGCTAGAATTTGTTTGTTTGTTTGTTTTCACTTTGCTTATAAGTTTTGGGTCCACTTTGTTGCTGGTGTGCATGTGTCTATGAACCAGTGGCATGTTGCTTTTGAAGCTACAGAGCTTATTTATTTAGTAATTGACCACACAAAACTGTGGGATATTTTGAATACAACTTTTGCCCTGGCCTCCTTCCTCCCAACATGATCAACAAGCACGTGTCGAGTGGTACTTCTGGGTCCTTCTCCAGCACACATTGGTGTGGGAATTTCGCACTTATTTTTATTATAATAATCACACAAATGAGTGGTCAAAAACGCCCTTCAAATACCATGTGGCATTCCTCTAATCTATTTAATTGTATAAATTATTGACTTATTTTCGAAACCCAATTTTTAATTGGTGGTAGACTATGTATGCTTATTTATCTATCTATGTATATGATATCCCATTTGTCTCCCCCATTATGTGGCATCTTTGAGAAATTGCTTGCACTTTTATTCCTTAATAAAAACTTCTATTCTTTCTTCCCATTTTGGTGGGTGCGAGCAGGAGCGGAGCTAGGAGGGTTAAGTAGTGGAATCAAATTAATACCTAACCAATGTTTGAAAAAGAAAAATGACAAAAATGTTGCAACTTTAGTGGACTTTGACACCTTGTTCGGTTTGGGTCTTAGAACCCACCATGCACGGTCCCTAATAAAATTTTCTTTCTATCTCTCTCTACTCATTACCTCCCAAAACCCCCCTCAAAACCCAAACCGAACAAAGCCTGAGGGATATTTTCTTAATTATTGGGTGAAAGAAAAACTCGTCCAATTATTAAAATATGTGTTTACTTAGAGGTGTCAAACGGGTCGTGTCGTGTTGGCCCGACCCATTAGCTTCGTGTTAACCGTGATTTGTGTCGTGTTGTGCTTGCTCGTTTGCTTAGTCGTGCCGTACCATGCAATTTTTTAATTATGCTGTGCCATACCTTTTTTATCGTATGTGCCGGTCCAACCGAGACTCGTCGGGAAAAAAAAAGTTCTGTGTAACAACAATATCTATATATATTCTTATCTATATGATTTTGAAACAAATATTTATGAAATAGGTTTTTTTTATATGTAGTACTAATTATAAAATTGGCGGTATTTATGTAGTACTTATTTTAGTTTTGTATGATTGATGATGTAGCGACTCAATTTATTTAATAAAATAATATATTATTTTTTTTGGTACATTAAAAATTACTCCCTCCATCCCAAAATGGATGTCCAAAATCACTATTCATGCCTCTCGAAAAATCATTTATATTTTTTAGGCTATGATGAATTATATATGCAACATGGATTTTGTTTGATAGATCTCACTTAGTTTTATTAAAAAGAAGTTTCTAAAATCGTAAATAGTATTACTCCATAAAATACGACAATATAGAGGATTTTTTAAGAGGTGTGAATAGTGATTTTGGACATCCATTTTGGGACGAAGGGAGTAGTTTTTATTCTGTCGTGCCCATGCCGAGCCCGTGTTGCGCCCCTCTAGAACTGTGCAATGCTAGGACCACTTTCGTGTTGTGCCCGTGCCCAACCCGCTTAAAACCGTGCCCATGTCAGCCTTATCCGTTTGAGACCTCTATGTTTACTTTAGGTTGGGAGAGGAATAATTTCCAATGGTTGTGTTTACAAAAGAGAAAATTAAATAGTCATATTGTTTTGGGCCACTATGTACTTAAGTCCCCATCCTAGTGGTTTTGTATACTTAAGTTGACATCCGAAATTGGTTGAATGGCCCCATTTATGCCATTATTAATTGATTTATTATCTTTGTATGGATATAAAATAATTATCTTTTCCTTAATTAGGGCCTATAGACGATTATAGTTTCCATAATTGCTGGGATTAGCTAACAAAAATAATAAATGTACAGCAATTAGTCTCCAACATGGTTGGAGCCATGTTGGAGACAATTGTTGTAAACCTCTCTCACTTTTGTTAATACCATAAATGTGATTGAGTTTTGAGTTCCCTTTAAAATGAATTCAAGCTCAAGCCATATTCAAGCTCGCGTCCGTCTCAAAATCCTGTTGTAGACACCCTAAATTGGCTCGGGAGATATTTTAAGCTCCGCCACATGCGGAATATTGATGACGAATTGATTGCGTATGCTTTGATGGGAAATGAGATGCTTTTGAACTATGTGGAACTCTTAGGGAATGAAGAATGCCTTAGAATTAGGGAGGGAAGTACCGCATGACACTTAGAACGTGTTTTAGCCTTAGTTGGCTCCGATATATTATTGTTTGGTCTGCTTTCGGCCCACTTTTGATACACCAAACTTTTTTATTTTTATGGTTGGATTCCACCATATTTTAGTACTTTTTAATTTTTTTTATCAATGTTTAATATGTCTCAATCTGATTTAAAATGAGAGAGCTGCGAGTGTTCTACCAAAATAATTCATTTTTTGACCCACTGAGGGTAAAATCATCATCTATTTAATTGTACAAATTCTTTTGAATCCAAACCAATTGGGTTAGAAAGTAGACTTAACAAGCTTTTCAACGCTTTAAACTGCGTCAAAATCGGAGTTCAGTAGAGTCCAGAACGAGCCCGCAATGTTCGGGCTCCTGTGTTGTCTAGAAGTGTCGGCGAAAAAATCAATGTGTCGGCCGCAAAATCAGCTCTCAGCGAATCAAAAGCTTTTGCGAGTGTTGGGTTTCATCCCAACTCTTCGCATCGGGTCACCTGACTTGTTGTGCACGTTCGAAACATTGTTAGGAAGAGTTTCTATGGGAAATTAACTCTATTTTCATATTTAAATAATTCCCTTATAATTATCTCTAACCTTACTCGGGTCCGTTTTTGGGGAGGACATAGTAAAGGAGTCTTTACTTCAATAAGGACATCAACTTTTTCTTTAATGCCAAAAGGACAAATTACCTACACATTTCAAAAATGCCCCCACTAGCCAATGAAAGTGCCTAAGCCCCCAAACCTAATGAAAGTGCCTAAACCTAAACCTCAGGTACCTTATGAAAGTTCCTAAAACCCTAGGGTACCCTATGAAAGAGCCTAAAACCCTAGGGTACCCTATGAAAGTGCCTAAATTACTAAAACCCTATAATTGAAAAGTGCACCATAAACCTAAACCCTAGGGTACCCTATGAAAGTGCCTAAATAGCTAAACCCTATAATTGGAAAGTGCACCCTAAGTGCCTAAACCCAAAATGCCTAAACCCACTATACCCTATCCCAAAGAGCCCAAACCCCCTAAAATTGAACCCTAAAATTGAATCTAATCCCAAAATTAAAGAGGCAATTAATTTTGTCCCACTCACATGAGAGAGAGAGAGAGAGAGAGAGAGTCGGACATGAAAGGGTTTGTCCTACTCACATGTCCCTTTTAAGGGTTTCACACGGCAAAGAGAGAGTGTAATGAACCTGTCGCTTTCAACCTGTCGGCACATTGACCAATTAAAGGTTGGTCAGCAACAGTACTTTTCCGGCAAGAGTTACGGGTTACGGGATGGACCGCTGGATCAGCGTTTTTTCTGTAATTTTTTTTGTTATCATTAAGGGTATTTTTGTCTAGTATTGTCCTTGAACCCTCAAAATTTTCACATCAATTTATTGGAAGCATTAAAATAAGTTAGGCTGGACTAAACATTATTTAAAGCTCCAAACTTGGCCTTTAAACTAATTTTCTGTACCTTTTCAATCCCTGTAAATAGGATCTCTTCCTATGAGTTTAAGATCAAATTTTTCAACTCCTCTTCAATGTTATGTAGTCACTCTGCTCATCATCTTCTACACACATAGCCTAGGTTGCAAACCTAGCACCAACCACACATCAATTTCGAGAGTCTAGCAGTTTTATGAGTGAAAAACACCCAGAGAGTAGCCAAAAACCTTCAAACCCAAAGGAGTTCTACACTGTTCATCAGCTTTTTGTGCCTCTAATCTATAAGGGCTGCGCAAATCAAGCCTTAATTGCATAATCAAGCAATGGAGGTATCGTGGCAGAAGTTTTGCACAGTCTTTTGGCAGACTGTATCGCTTTGCTTACTTTTGTCGGTATTTTCTAAACCCTTTACTTATACTTTTTTTTTCCTGTTTCTGGTGTTGAATGTGGAGTAATCGGCCATTTTTTTGTTGTGTTGGCCGATTAATCAACTTTTTGCAATTGTTCACTACAAGAAAATAGTGCTATGGCGAGGAAACAAATTTGTCGCTAGAGCATCAATTTTCGTCACCTAAGGTATTAGCGAGGAAATACTTCCTCGCTCACTTTCCTCGCCTATACTGCGTCACAAAAGGTATTTGCGACCTCGCCTATTGTAGACAATTAGCGACAATTTTTTTCCTCGCCATTTCTAAAAAAATTCCATCCGGCGCCTTATACTACCGTCTACCAACAACAACCTACGAGGAAAATATTCCTCGCCAATTACATTTTAGGCAACGAAATCTTTTGTCGCTAGTTGTAGCGCATTACGAAAAAAAAAAATTTAAGACTCTCCCAAGCTTTCTTCTTTGCTTCCGTTGAAGTTCAAACCTTTGACCTATTCAATAGCGCGCCTAACACCTATCAACCTCACCAGCTTTGCAATTCATTCAATATTTGGACTATTTAATATATATATATATATAATAGTTTTGGTATGTTTTTCACTACGCATATTAGTTTCTTAAACATTATTAGTGTCGAAGCGTTTTTGAGTTTTTTTTGGCGCTGCAACATACTCCCTCCGTCCCAAATTTGTTGTCCATTTACGGGCATGCGTGTCATTTTTCAATTGCTTATATCTTTCAATCTATAATATTTTTTACAATTTTGGAAATTTTGTTTAATAGAACTCATCGAGAGCTATCAAACAAGATCCATAGTGAATATATATAACATTATACATTTGAAAATATAAACAATTTTTTGTGGTGCTGTGAATAGTGCAACTGGACAAGAAATATGGGACGGAGGGAGTATTTTTTTGGCTAAACATGTTCAATGGTTTATGAGTTTCTGACAATAACTTTTGTTGGGTTATTTTATTTTTTATTGTTCAAGTTTTTCTTAGATCGGAGTATGTAATTGTTACCGAGCGAGTAATATTAATTTTTTGTTTAAACTCTGCATCGAAGTTTAAAAAATTAACAGTAGCTAACGTCATGATTACATAATTTCTGAACTTTTTCCGTTTTTAGTGATTTTCTTTTGCTTCTTTTATATTATTTTTTACTTTTTAAATTCAATTCCTCAAGACCACTAATTACTAAAAAATGCAATTGTATTTTACCTCAGAATTTAATTTAACTAGTGGAATTGAAACAATACAAAATTGCTTAGGTGGACACTAAATTCATGATTGTGATTTCTACAAATCTACTTTAAAGTGAGATTTGATAATTATATAGGTAAAGTTCAATTTGTTTTTTTAAATAAAATGCTAACATCAAGAAAAAGTATATTAAGTACATAAAAATCAAAGCGACAAAACAGAAAATAAACTATATTAAGAAAATACAAATTTCATTGTTGGCCATTTTTTCGAGGAAAGCCATATTGATTATCTTGGAAATGTTACTGAATTGTATTTGACCTCATAGTTTAATTTAACTAGTTAATGAAACATCCAAAAATCACTTAGTTC
Source organism: Vaccinium myrtillus (assembly GCA_016920895.1). Taxonomy (NCBI): domain Eukaryota; kingdom Viridiplantae; phylum Streptophyta; class Magnoliopsida; order Ericales; family Ericaceae; genus Vaccinium; species Vaccinium myrtillus. Next base: position 17,168,409 of record CM029274.1, read on the forward strand.
GATGCTAAATCTATTATTATGATTGATTGTTAGAATTTTACTTTAGTTAGAGGTAGAATTCAATTTATTATGATTGATTGTTAGAATTTTACTTTAAAACACAAATTTTACTTTAGTTACAGGTAGAATTCAATTTATTTCTTAAATAAATCACCAACATATATAAACTACAACTATATTAAGTGCATAAATCTCAAAAGCGACCAAACTGCAAAATAAATTTCAACTTTGAATTTGCTCCTATTCGAACTCAAAATCACTCACTCCCACTACCGAGTCACTTTACAAATCGTTGATAATATTGCACAATTTACAACATTAGCAATTTTTTCAATAGTTTCTAAGTATTCTATGTGTAATAAATATAGATGTGTAATTCAATGTAAAATAGCACCAGTTATTTAAAAATAAAAATTATTTATTAGAAGTGGCCAGGAAATACACCATAAATCAGCACCTGTCACCTTTTGGCGAAGAGGCCTCACTTCCCCACTTCCCTATTTTCACAGGTAATGGGATAGTGGGAGTCTGGAAAGGCCCTTAGATCGTGACATGTGGCAATACTTCCTTAATTCAAGGAAAAATAGCAATAGATAACTTTAAACGTGTAAATAAAATCAATTGGAACCATTTATACAGCTTTAAACCACTCGTGAAGAAATTTCAACTTACCAAAGAGGTTAAATCCCCTCCTCCTCCAATAATTATGGGCCGTGAGGAGTCGATCACACTCATATGATTGATTTATTAGGCCAAATTTCCTTCAATTTAGCTAAGAAAAAATAAAGCCAATGTGGGTTGGCAGGGCCTGCCGACCCCCACGGACAGCAGGCCCCCCGGGTTCAAAATTTACTCTTTCGGCTTCAATAAGATCTTGTGTCAAATTTGGGTTAAACAATCTACAAACAGCACCAAATATTTAAGTTCTCCTTTATAGAACATGGTGCCTAGGGAAATTAACCAATAACCACCCACCCTTAGTTAAACACAATGTTATCATGATAACTATGGTTGACAATTTAGCCCGCTTCCATAGCATGTTTTTAAATTTTTTTTTTTGGCACCAAATTAAAGTATTCAATGAGCACTTTAATTTGGCATAAAAAAATTTAAAAACCTATAGAAAGAAATATGTTTTTTAGGAGTTTGAAATTGCACGTATTCCGATAGGAATCACTTCAAAATGGACAGAGGGAGTATACTACAAATAAAATCAACCCCTTTATGTTTAGATAATTAGGTAACTAATTAGAAAATTTACTAATTGTCCAATGGTAAAATAGTGTGTTCTCCTATGAATTTTTACAAGATTGAATTTTTTAATTTTTTTTTGCTTGTAGTGTTTTTGTTCTTTTAAAAGAAAAAAAAAAATTTGAAAATGCGATTTGAGTGTGGGGTGGGAGAAATGTACCCATTCCCATGCGAAGGGGGTGGTGTCATAACCATTTTCGATTGGAGATCATGTTGGGGATGAAAAATGAATAGCTATTCAGGCGCCCCAAACTCACTCTTTACCATCGGTCTCTATAAAATACTTGAAAACGTGAGCTTGACATTAGCTTGATTTGTTACCAAGACTCCTCTTCTACTAGTTTAAGTTTTCAAAGGATAGTTTGCTATCTAAGGTATTGTAAAAAGGAAAATTCTCCCGTCAGCTCGAATAAGCGGACGATAAAAGTGCTCTTTGACCAGTAAGAGTGCATTCTTATCTGTAAAAGTGTTTGCACTCTTGCCGGTCAAAGAGGATTTTTACTAGTAAATGAGCATTTTTATCATCCACCCATTGGGCCGACAATAGGACTGTTGTAAAAATTTCCCGATTTTAGAAGACTAGTGTCATTTTCTTCAATTTCTCTTTATACCCTCACGTGGTCACCGGTCAGATGAAATGATGAATCTCCTCTCTCTCACAGAATAAAGAGAGAGAGTTTAGAATGGGAGGGTATTTAAGTCACTTCAGATAGAAAAGAACCCTTTCAGAAAATGGAACGAAAATGCACTGGAAACTGGAAAGGTGTTTATACCCTCCAAATGTCCCGATTCGAAACCTTGCTTTAAATAGGATTGCTGTTAATGAACGGTGATATTGATCTTTCATATGATTAGTTGAGATGTGGGTAAATTAGTTCGGACACCTGATTATATTAAAAAGTAGCTAACAATATGTCAATATCTAACATGAAAAATTGGATTGTTAATACCCAATAAAGAATGACATGCTAATTCTTAATTCCTTGTTAGTGGGGTTGTTAGCGTGCACGCTTCCGACTGCCCATATTGGATTGAATAAAAATTAGGAATTCTTCTATATTTGGGAGAGAAAGTGCTCCATATCTAACATTCATTTATGAAATTAGCAAGTCTTCCACTCCTTTAGTAAAGTTGTCAATTTTTTCACTCATTTTGGGTCATAATTTCCGTCAACGTCTCTAAATTCGAATTTTGATCACGAACCTTCGACAAGGTTGCAGAGTCTTACAAGAACTAGGTGGAAACGCCGTGCAAAGCACGTTTGGTGTAACCAATTGGTTGGAAATCGTATTATGGAACTCGCTTGTTGCATGAAGAATTTCCGATAAATGGGTGTGAAAATTAGCAGGAAGGATATGACATTGCAACCCTGTTAAATAGTTAATGCCAAAATTAGTTCCAAACATACACGCTAACAAATTGAAACGCAGTGTAAAGTCTTAGTAAAAAAGATTAGAAGCCTAAACAGCGTCTTCCAAATTCTTATAGGAAATTTTGTACTGTAATAGTCCAGTTTCTGTCTGCAATTCTAACAACAATCTGTGGAAGTCTTGAAATACTCTATGATAGAGTGTAGGCGCTCCACAAATTTCTACAGTAAAATATACAAACCTCAATATATGATCCAGTACATTTGTACTCAGCATAAACAATCTTGTCTCTCAATCTTCTCACCATAATGAGTTGAACCGCAGGCCCATCTAGCACACCAAATTTGAGTGCAGTCACTTGGTTCTCCAGTTTGGAAGGCAAACAGGCAGTGCAAAAACCATCTAATTACACTTGCTTTCATTCAATTACAGAGCTAAACTTCCACATCAAGCTAAAGAAAACAAAAAGCACGTGTAAAATGTACGTACATATTTATGTAGAACAAGGACACGGGCCCTAGAAGATAAGGTTTCACTATCAATTACTCTAAAACTGAGCTAATTCATTTTCTTAAGCGCTTCACCCTATCAAGACAAGATTGACAGTTGAGACACACTACGTTGGCAGCCAGGAATGACTTTGCAGTGTACCAACTTAGATATCTGCAAAAATAGGCAGTCCATCTTTTTAAATTGCCAGAAAGGGGTAAAGTCGGACAGTAGTCATTCATGAGAAGCAATAAAAAGTAAAAAAAAAAAAATAAAGGAAAAATATGAGAGATAGGTTGGTCATGTGCAGCTAGAACCAATTAATGGACCCCAAGGATTATGTTGATTCGAACTTGTCCAAATGGGCTTATGTAATTAGATGGTTTTTGCACTACCAGTTTGCCTTCCAATTTGGAGAATCTTAAGATGCCTGTGTGCAAAGAAATACTCCTGTAAGATTCAAATTAATAACCTCCTTCCACTGGGATTATTTCATCCTCATCAATAGCCCATCCCTCATTACCTAAAACCAAACGGAAGCAATCTGTGATGAGGAGCACAAAAGAGTCGCATGGAAAAATCACACTTTAACTGTTGCTAACCTGCATTATTTATCAACACATGAATTGTTCCCCATCGATCAACTGCCTGCACCCATGGGAGAGAGGGCTGAGTGTACTCACTATTTTAACCATTGTTTCCACATCTTCTTTTGAAATATCACCTCCAAAGGTAAGAGCTTGGCCACCACATTCCTCAATCCACAAAGGAACTATAATTGCTCACAATCTGTTGAATTTCAAAATAAGATTACTCTCTATCCAATAAAGAATAGGATAAATAAGATGGTCCTAGATCATCAAAAAAATTCGCCAAAATTTTGCATCAGATGAAGGGATTTTGCAGGTTTCTGTTGTGAGAGAAAAAGAAGTGTAGGGTGTTGAATTAACCCTAACACAAGAGTACTTTATTTATATTACCGTGAGAGTGTTACATTACTTAACTTAACCGATGTGGGACAAACACTAACTATTCTAACACTCCCCCTCAAGCTGGAGAATAAATATCACAAAATCCCAGCTTGTTACATAAAAACTCAAAACGTGGTTTAAACAATGACTTAGTAAAAATATCTGCAATCTGAGCTCCCGTGGATACAAAAGGTGTAGCCAAAATACCGTTGTCAATCTTCTCTCGAACGATATGACAATCTACCTCTATATGTTTGGTTCTTTCATGAAACACCGAGTTTGAGGTAATATGTATCGCTGCCTGATTATCACAATATATAGAAATGGGTAACTGCACTTGAAATCCAAGCTCCTCAAGAAAGGATCTCAACCAAACAACCTCACATGTAGTATGAGCCATAGCACGGTACTCTGCCTCTGCACTAGACCTTGCAACAACGGTTTGCTTCTTACTCTTCCAGGTAACTAGGTTGCCACCAATAAAAGTACAATAACCAGTTGTTGAACGTCTATCAGAAGGTGACCCTGCCCAATCTGCATCAGTAAATGCCTCAACACGCAAATGACCATTAGAACGATAAAATAAGCCACGTCCAGGGTGAGCCTTAAGATACTTCACAATGCGAATGCAAGCATCCCAATGTGGAAGACGAGGAGCAGACATAAACTGACTCACCATACTAACAGCAAATGAGATATCAGGACGAGTATTGGTAAGATAAATCAACTTACCAACTAAGCGACGATACTGATCTGGATGAGGAAATACCTCCCCCTGATCAACGCAAAGTTTGATATTAGGATCCATTGGAGTCTCCACAGGTTTAGCTCCCAATAAACCTGTCTCTTCTAGAATATCCAACACATATTTTCTTTGCGACAAACTAATCCCATCCTTGGATCTTGCCACCTCAATACCCAAGAAATATCGTAACTTACCCAAATCTTTAGTGTGAAATTGACTGTGTAGGAATTGTTTCAACATATCAATCCCTCTCTGATCATCTCCAGTAATAATAATGTCATCAACATAAATAATGAGTAACACTTTCCCTCGAGCCGACATGAGGGAGAATACAGAGTGATCAGACTGACTTCGACGCATGCCAAACCTCATAATAGCGTCACTAAACTTGCCAAACCACGCTCTGGGAGATTGTTTAAGTCCATAAAGTGTTTTGCGAAGACGACATACCTTATGAGGCTCCCCCTAAGCAACAAACCCAGGTGGTTGCTCCATGTAGACTTCCTCCTGAAGATCACCATGGAGAAAAGCATTTTTAACATCAAGCTGAAACAATGGCCAACCAAGATTGGCGGCGAGGGAAAGAAGAATCCGCACAAAACCAAGCTTGGCAACGGGAGAGAATGTTTCGGAGTAATCAACGCCATAAGTCTGTGTGTAGCCTTTGACAACCAGGCAGGCTTTATGACGCTCAACAGTACCATCAGGAAGATACTTGATGGTATACACCCAACGACAACCGACAGTGGTTTTACCAGCAGGAAGAGTAACCAGCTCCCATGTGCCACTATTATGAAGAGCAGACATTTCATCTTCCATAGTTGTCCGACACTCAGACCGGGATAATGCCTCCTGAACAGTGTTAGGAACAAATATGGAGGAAACAGTAGTAGTGAAAGCACGAAGAGATGGAGAGAGATGATCATAAGAGAGAAACCGAGAAATAGGATGAGAAGTACTCGAGATATTAGAAAAACCATATTTTACCAGTGGGTGACGATTCTCACGAGTAGGATATCGACGAGCAGGCGGATCTGGCTACAAAGGGGAAGACGGAGGTGTGGGCAAAGACGGTGCAGCAGCCGGGGATGGTTTGAGAGGCTGAATTGGTGTCGGGTGCTGGTTTGGTGCTGGTGCGGGAGAACGACGAACATATACCTGCAAAGGTGTTTGGGTAGCAGTACTAGTAGGGACAGTCATAGGTAACACAGACTCAAGGGTAACAAGGTCGTTGGTAGTAATAGGATCTGAGTAATATGGCAATGACTCATTGAACGTGACATCGGCACAAACAAAGTGACGACGTAAAGTAGAAGAGTAACAGCGATACCCTTTCTGAGTGTAGGAGTATCCCAGAAAGATACACTTAAAAGACCGAGGATCGAGCTTACTCCTATCAGGGTCAAGGACATGGACATAACAAGTGCACCCAAAAACCCGAGGGGGTAATGAATGGAGAGGCCGACTAGGGAACAAAACCGTATGGGGAACCTGACCACCTAAGACCGTAGAGGGCATACGGTTGATTAAATAACAGGCAGTGAGAACAGCATCACTCCAATATGACTTAGGAACCTGCATGTGAAATAGTAAAGCACGCATAACCTCAGACAAGTGTCGAATCTTGCGCTCAGCAACTCCATTTTGTTGTGGAGACCGAGCGCATGATGATTGGTGAATAATGCCATGATCATCAAGAATTTGAGAAAGGAGATTGTGAAAATATTCACGGGCATTATCTGAACGAAATATTTTAATGCAGGTATCAAATTGATTCTTAACTTCCATGTAAAAAGATTTAAACACAGATTTCAATTCAGACCTCTCTTTCATTAGATAAAGATATGTGATACGAGAAAAATCATCCACAAAAATAACATAATACTGAAAACCAGAAACACTGGACACATGAATAGGCCCCCAAATGTCTAAATGAACCAACTGAAAAGGACGCGATGCACGACGCTCAACCCTAGGATAAAAAGAGACTCGTCGGTGTTTACTAAACTCACAAACTTCACACACCAACTTATTGAGGGAACGACACGAGGGTACAAGATGCTTCAAACTCTGGAGAGATGGATGGCCAAGACGACAATGTTGTTGGTACGGTGACTCTGATGTCTGAAGGGCAAGAGGCTGAGGAACTGTCAGGTAATATAGGCCGCCTCGCTCAATGCCCCCACCAATCTTCCTCCCTGTCGTGAGATCCTAAAAAATACAGCCATGAGGAAGAAATGTGACGGAACAATTTAAAGATTTAGTAAGGCGACTCACAGACATAAGGTTAAATGGAAAACGAGGAACATGTAATACAGAAGTCAAAGTAAGAGAGGAAGTGACAGGAACGGAGCCCAAACCAGTAACACCAGTGGTAGAACCATCAGCTAAGGTGACACGTGATGATTTACCAACTGGCTGTTGACCAAGGAAAAGAGTAGATGTACCAGTCATATGATCCGTAGCTCCCGAGTTAATAACCCAAGGAGATGATGAGGATGAGGATGAGGCAACACAGGCAACAGATGGACCGGTCTGAGCAAGCGTAGCAGTGGAAGACTCTGTCCCAGCCTGAAATGACAAGAAACGCTGGTAATCCTCAGCTAAAATAACCACACTATCGGTAGAAGATGGAGCAAACTGTCCAGTATCCTCAGAGGCAACCTGATGAGCTTGGGGAAAACCATGAAGGTCATAACAATAGTCCACTGTATGACTTGTACCCCGACAATGAGTACAGAATCTGGTACCACGGCCACGACCAGAACCACTGCGACCAGAACTACCTCCCCTGACGTGCGACCATGACTATGTCCACCACGACCACTAGACCCAGAATCACCGCGACCACCAAAACTGTTACCGGAATCCTAGCCACCAGAACTTCGACTTCCAGAACCACGACCACGACTGCTAAACCCAGAATCACGGCCGCGACCACGGCCACTACTCGATCCAAAACCACCAGAAACAGCTAAAGCATAACGATCAGGTGCTGGCTGAGAAACAGAACCAGCATCGGAATAAAAAGCCTGTCGAAGACGTCTAAACACATCATCAAGAGAGGGCAACTCCCGCTCTCCCAGTATCTGAGACCGAACGGGATCATAAAAGGACGACAAACCATATAGAAATCGAGCGACCTCCAAACGCTCACGATGACGCTCCATAACCTGAGGATCACTTGAGATAGGCTCATAAACACGGAGGTCCTCACAAGTCCCACGAAACTTAGAATAGTAGTCCTCCAAAGATCCAGAACCAATGGACAAAGAAAAGAACTGGTGGTGAAGATCATATGTACGACGAAGATTGTTAACACCGGAATACATCCCGACAAGCCGATTCCACACTTGTTTGGCAGTGTCGAGATAAAACAGAGGAGCACTAATCTGGGGTTCCATACTATTCCACAACTCAACACGGATATGACAATCCTCAGCTTCCCAATCACCATAATCCTTAGCCTCTTTGGCAGGAGGATCATCTGTCAAATAGCGAAATTTCCGCTCACCCATATAATAAACTTTAACAGCACGAGACCAAATAGCATAATTATTACCATTCAATAGAATGGAGGTAATGGACTCTTTTTCACGACGCCGAGAAGAGCTAGAAGAACTTCCAATAACAATAGAACTAGAATTAGAACCAGAAGCTGACTTTTCTGCAGACATCGTACCAAATAATGGAGAGGCAGCCACCCACCAACAAACAACCACCGATAGACCAAAGACTACCAATTAATCAAACCTCCACCAACAGGAGCACAACAACCACCAACAGGAGCACAACAACCACCAACAGGAGCAGCAACTACCAACAAACTACCAATTTGGACAATTAATAGACGAGGCAAGGTAACCCATAATAACCCATAATCCTGATGCAGCAACCAGATAACAATGACATAGAAAAAACTTTACCGAATACAATCAAGCAACAGCGGAAGAATTACTCAGCAATGTGGAGCATCAGTAGATCAGATAACTCTGACAGCTAGAGTTTTTGCAGACGCTAACGAACTCCAACATAATCAGACTCGGACGAATCAGATAACCACCAACACAATCAAACGCTGATGAACTCCAGATCGAGTATTGGAGGTTCGAAATCACAACAATGAGCCAGAATAAGGATCGTAGGTTGCTGAAGAAGGACAAACGATGTTAGACGAAGGCTGACAAGAGGTTCAAGGTACGTAACAGTGTCGATTTGGGGTTCTCAAGGTCATAACAGCATCGATTGAGGGTTTTAATGGTTGTAACAGTGTTGATTTCGAACTTCTAGGGTCGGAGGGTAATTGATTAAATGTCGATTTTGGCTGGGTTTTCGTTTAAGGCTTGATTGATGGTTGTATTTAGGGTTTCGAGGTGAATAAGGATCGATTTGGGAGGGATTTCGAATTGGGTGGCTGTCGTTGGTGGGTTAGGAGTAGTAGTAGTGGTAGGGTTTCAAGATTGGTGACGACAGTGGTAGGGTTGAAGGTGATTATGGTGGCTATAAAGATTTCTAGGGTTTCATAGGTTGAAGACGATGAACAGGGTAGATGAATAGTGGGTCGGCTAGTTTTTTTTTTTTTTTTAAAAATGAATAACGATTAGGGTTTTTTTTTTTGATGACGATGATGGTTTATGGTAGAATCAGAACTCGCTCTGATACCATGTTGTGAGAGAAAAAGAAGTGTAGGGTGTTGAATTAACCCTAACACAAGAGTACTTTATTTATATTACCGTGAGAGTTGTACATTACTTAACTTAACCGATGTGGGACAAACACAACTATTCTAACAGTTTCAAAGTCGTAGTATGCCATTACCAAATTCATTGGCCACCATAATGTAGTCGGAAGGTAGCAGTTCAAGAACTGCAATAAACCGGGCAAATCATGCATTGGTCAGAGAAGTTGCTAAAATTCACAGGAGTTCTCTTGAACGAATCGCAACTATGCAGAGTAGGCTCATGAGTTCCTATGTCAAGACTCGAGTAACTTGACTGCTATCCGAAAATTATATGGGATAACACAATGAGCCATTGTGTTGGAACTCACGGAATTCTTAAGTCCAATCAATGAACCAATTGAACACCAAATAACAAAAAGATGGATGGCAGAGACAGCAAAGTGATGTCATCAAGTACAAGAGCTTAAATTCATGCTGCAATTGACTGCACAAAGTTCATAATGTCATCAAGTATAAGAGCTTTTTCAGCCACATAGGTATTTGCCAATCTTGCATGTCTTAAGCTATGGTATTTAATTTCTGCAACCGCATTGAGAATTGGTATGATGAAAAGCTGTTTACCTTGAATTGACGCTGTAGTCATTGCATCCCATCAAGCATAAGAGCTTTTTCAATGGCCTTAAGCAATTGGAGCTGAAGGTCATTTCTGCTTTCCATGCTTCCAATGGCCTTCAATCCTCTTGGTCTCTGTAACAGACGTATACAACATCTGAGATTAAAGGAGGGACCATAAAAGTTTTCCCCTATAATTTACCTTGGATACGAAGAAATGAGCATTTCTTTGAAGGGTAAAGGAAAGGATAGAGAAAATTCACATCAAAAGCAAAACCCAATCAAAGAAAACGGCAAAAAGTAACTTCTCAGAACTTTATTTCTCCCTTCATCTCTATCTTGGCACATGCCGGTCAAACATTACAAATTCAAAAAAGATAAAGATAAAAAAACCCTATCACACTATCACTCAAACTCAAACAATACATTAGATGATTGCTAAAAAGTTTTTCCATCTTCGATATATGTTAAATTAATTAATTCCAAAATTCAACACATAACCTTGCTGATCGAAGAAAATAACCGAATCAATGATCCAATCCAAAAACACAACCAATCATATGATACAAAGAATTACCTAAAAGACAAAAATGACAAGGTCTCACACCTAACCACAGCAATTTCTTGAATTCGCGTCAGCTCCATTTTGAATCACCGAAACCACAATCTACAATCACCGAACAAATGACACGCATAAAGAATTGCATACGCAGATACGCATATACAAATGTACATAAAGATAAAAATGATATACCTCGCTGTGGCCTTTACCGGTGGCGAAATGGAGAAACTCCTTATAATAATCTTCATCGGTGAAAGTACTCAATCGCCAAAACAGCCGCGTCATCGTCAAAAACGGAGGTTAACATTGCTTCCCAGATCAAGAAGCTCATCGAAGACGAGAATGACGTCGTCATTCTTGAAGATGTCATGATCGGGGTCCCTGTTTCTCGATCCAAAATGTCATTAGGGCCCGCCTTTGAGGACTTTCCTCCTGAATCCCTCAAACCTTTTCACCCCTACTCAGAAACCCCTTTTCCATTCGCCTCCATTGAGCCCAACTGGAAGAAATACCATAGAGATCTTCCCAATCGTCTGTGGCCAGAGGCTAAACCTGAGTACGACAGATGGATCACCCGGGTGGCAGAAGCTAAAGGATCCCTGTAGAAGCTCGTGGGAATTCATGATGCCATCATGCTCACACGCCAGACCACCGAAATGGACAAAGGCCTTTTCATGGCCTCTGCACAATTTTGGTCCTCCGCCACCAACTCCTTCCATTTCAGAGTAGGTATGATGTCTCCCACTATTCAAGACATCTGTTTCATTACTGGCCTCCGTGCTCATGGGCAGGAGGCCAACTGCTTCCTTACACAGACGACACCCCTGTACACTTACCCTGGTAAGGATTATCTCTCTTACCCTAAATTCATAGAGTATTGTTGCAAGGAGGGAGAAGTTACAGAGAGCGAGCATGTATCTTTCTTAATCTACTGGCTTAATAGGTTTATTTTCTGTGTTTCCTCCGGAAAGATCACTAAGGATTTTACAGACCTTGCCAAAACTCTTGCCTCTAGCCAGAAGCTCTCCTTGGCTCCACTGATTCTAGCCAGTTTCTAAGAGGCATGAATGAGCTTTTGGAACATAAGTTTGTCTTCGCCCCAGGCCCATTGTGGATCATGACCCACTGGCTATGGTTCTACTTTCCCAAAATATCTCCCAAGCTCACGAGATCCCTAAATGCAACCTGCTATGGTCGTCACTATCGTGGTTCAGTCAATGGAAAGTCCTTTGAGGAGTGCTTCAAATATTTCTACTCTGAGCTGATCTCCCTTGGAAAAGGCTACACACCCCTTTCGAACGTGATAACGTTCCCTACTGGCTATCGAATCCAGCCTCTGAGCCTGGTGAGAACTTTGATGAACATAAGGAAATCTGGGCCAACTTCCTAATCTCTAGAGACCTCCTATTTGGTCTAAGTTCTTGTAACTCCAATTACCAATGTGGGGTGGAATACTGTAATGCAGCCCAGCTTGCTCGCCAATTTGGCATGCTGTAATTGGTCCCCATCCCTCCCTATCGATCCAAAAACGAAGGCTTTACTACCAGGCCTGACCTAGCCTTGGAAGCTCTTGAAGAAGTTTTTAATGGCTTTACTAAAGCCAAAGCCCAATTTAAACTCCTGTCTTATGAGGAAAGTCCTGAGAAGACTGCTTAGTTCGACACATGGTGGCAAGAATACATTGGAAGACAATTTGTTGAACCCTTGGAGGCCGTGCTAGGCAATCCAGACAGTTTGTTGAACCCTTGGAGGCCGTGCTAGCCAGGATTGCCCCTCCCCCACAGAAAGGGAAAGGAAAAGGAGCCTCAAAGGCCGGTACAACCTCTACCACTACAGTTTCAAAAGCCAAGGGGGGCTCTAAGGCAGATATCGTCTCAACTGCAACAGGAGGCAAGAGAAAAGGTAATCTCTCTCAATTAAGGTCCTCCAATTACTTTATTGCCATCACCAACCCATATTAATCATTTCCTTTTTGCTCTTACAGGCACTGGTGAGGAAAGCGCTACTTAAGACCAGCCTCCTGAGGCCGTTGAGAAGAGACGTAAAATAGGCTATGAAAATCCTAAACCTCTTTCAAAGGTATTGCTTGACCGAAATCCTAAACCTAAATTAATGGGTTGCCCCAAGCGTAGGGCTGAGACCGGTGTAGCACAATACCCGGTAAGACCGGAATCGAATCCACAGAGAAGGTGGAGAGTGCTTACTAAAAACTCGGGTTGTAAAGTTTATCACATCTCTTAGGTAGCCACCCTTTGTGATTTGATGGGAAAATTAACTAAACTAAGAGAATTTGGTTTTGCTTAAAGTATTTAACAGAAAGTACGGTCGTAGGGTTCATAACACCAGTGACCAGGTCCGGATATTTCCTACTCCATTCGGTGTTCCAAAGAAAACATTTGATTTTAGAGAGAAAAAGATAACCCGAAAGATGCGAATCCTCGCGGTCGCCATTACCCATGTACAGCGAAGAACAAGTTTTGGTCCCCCGTTCCCCGCGTTACATGGGCTCCGACAAGGCTCGGATTCGTCCAACGAAAGTTCTTTAATAACCTAAAATTGCTTTTTCCGTTATTGATTTTGAAAATAGGAGCAAGAACAAATCCAGCCCTGGCCACGGCGTGTTAATCACCCCGCGACCATACCTATGGGACTACTCACTCATATCAACGTGAACGAATAAGAAAATTCTGAAATAACACATGCTAATATACTTAAATATGAATTAAAACAAGGATTCGAGATCAGATCACGGACAAACTCCCGTGAACTGAGATTAATGTAAATAAAACAGAAAGTTACCGAAGCAATACGTGAATCCTCGAACAAAACTTCAATGAAGAAAAGTCTCCAAAAGTCGAATCTCCAAAAGTAAACAATCGGCTGCTAATTGGAAGAAAAATAATCAAAGTTCGAACCCTAATTCGGAACAAAAACGGAGTATTTATCTCTTTCCCGAAGTCAAAACACGTGGCAAAGTCAAACGGCCAATTTAGGGCCCTCAGTATCGATACAGGGGAAAACCTGTATCGATACCCGTAGCTTCTGTTCGCTTGCTGTTGCCTAGGTATCGATACAGGTAAATCCCTGTATCGATACCGAGCCCTTTAAAATGCTTTTTCACTTGCTTGCTCGTCCTTCCTTGGGTCCCACCGGTTTCCAACATGCCCGATTGCCTTGTGTCCGCTTTGCGTGCTCTTTCGGCCTGTTTCCTACAAATCAAAACATAACAAGACCAACCAAAAGATAACACCGCATCAAGTGGAAAATGGAATAAAACGCGCCTCTAATGCGCTAATTCGCCCTACTTAGGCGCTTATCTCTGTGACATTGCGCGCCTATCAGGTATATGCTTCAATAAGTAATTTACTCTTGGACAACTTTCCTGACTTTGTATTCCTTTAACCAGGTCTCAGGCGTTTCAACTCGAACTAGGAGTAAATCAACAAACGAGAAGAGCTGTTCCACTGATAAGGTATAATTCTTTACTTTCCAGATGCCTCATTCCTCTTTACTGTGAGGCCTTAATGCCTGCTTTTATTCTTTCAGGCCTCAACACCGAGAAGTATTGAAAAGCCATCTGTTGTCCCTTCTAAGCCAAGAAGGACTAAGGTAACTGCTAAAAGGCCTATCCTGGTCTCATCAGGATCTTCCTCAGAATATAGCAAACCTCTTGTTACCATAGGAAGATGAATTTATTTATCAAAAGATAAATGATTTCTTGGTTTTGAAACTCAAAACTTTCATTTTCAAGACCCTAAGATACAAGAGGCCCATGAAACAGAGGCCTCCTCTCAGACTCCAAAGAAAGGCACCTCCCCCATTGTCATCATTTCTCCTGAAAAAGAGGACAAACCTGGGAAAAAATCTAGGTCAAGCTCTTTAACACCAATTGCTGAACAATCAGTCCAGTCCTCACCTTCAGGAGACCCTAAAGCAGAGGTTGTCCTTGATGTTTCCACTCAATTGGACGTAAGTTGTTAACGCATAGCCAAACTGTTTATCCTGCCTTCTATTATTACTAACACTGGCCTTATGGTTTGTACAGGCCATGGTCAAACAAGGCAGCACAGATCCTATCGATGATCTTCTTGAGCTTAGAAATTGAAGAACCTAAGGTATGGGTAAACAAATCTTGTTCTTCATGACTTTCTGATTTTCTTTCCATTCTTTTAGTTTAAGGCCTTTCCTTATTTCTCAGCTTGAAATGGCGGCCTCTCACACTCCCAAGTCCTTTGAGGATCCTGAAGACGGTGCCCAATCCTCGTTTGTCAAAGTCACTTAGAAGACTGATCCCCCAGAAGTCATTGAGCTGGCTGATATGGATGAACTTTTTGAATCTGTGAAGGACATCGTGACTTCTACCATCTCTGGGAGCCCTGGGAGTGGGAGCCATCTCATTTTCTCTACCCTCAATTGGCTCGGCTGAGATTACCAATGCCAAAGAAATACTGAGAGCTGCCCTTAAGATGAATGCAAAGACAGCCTTTCATCTGGGTCGTGTTGACTCTCTGAGGGAAGCTATCAATACTCTGAATGCAGCCAAAAGTTCTACAAGCTCCTGCTGATTCTGCTCTCTTAGCCTTTGGCCAAGACTTCTCCACATTCAGCCAGGCCATCAACTCCGTCATCCAAGACCTTCAGATCATTGAAGAGAAGATCCAAGATGGCTCCGCTCTCTCAGCTGAAATTGCAAAAAAAGTCTTCAGAATGGGAAGAACTCAAGCCCAAGATTGACAGCAGCAAGGAGAGAGAAGCAACATCAAAAGAAGTCCAAGACTTGGAGGAAAAACTGAAGACGGCTCAAGAACGACTCCAAAAAACTGAGGACCAGGTGAAGACCCATGACAACGAGAAAACAACGATGTTTTCTCAGACCAAGCTCTCAAAGACCAGGCTGGTGGCCTTGGATCTCAAGGGCCTCTTCGTTTCCAAAGAACAGATGAATCTCCAATTCCAAGGCATGATATCCACCTGGGAAGGCCTCAGGAAGAACGTACTCAACCAGCTCTGAACTTTTTAATATTTACATTTTTTATGTCTGGCTTTAGACTTATTTTTGTTGGCCAAGACATTTCAGTCTGTAAATAAGTCTTAACTAGCCTGTTTTCTTAAGGCTTTTGTTTTGATCTGCCAAGGCCTCCAGAACTTTCTAATCGAGGCCTATGGCAACTTTGGACTTCTGCAAGCATATTCGATCTGAAACTCTTTTTTGTGCAAATGGTATTTCCTTTTATTCTGCAATGGGCCTGGATTTGCTTAACTATTTTCTACCCAGGCCTTCTTGTTAAACCATCCCTTAAGGTCTTGTTGTTGGCTTCTCACCAAAGTTCCCCATTTCCCACATAGTTGGGTAATAATGTTTAAGGAACTTTCCATTTGCAGTATGTTGGTGCATTCCACCATCTACGTCCATTAGGAGATACGTATTACCTCTACATACTTGGCAGATCTGGTATGGTCCTTCCCATGTGGGAGACCATTTACCATACTCAGGAGTTTTTGAATCCAAAGCCAATACTGCCCTCCAGACCAAATCTCCTTCAGCACAGGTCTTTTTCCTAACCCTTTTATCATAGGCCCTTGCAACTCTTCGCTTCTGGACTAGCATGTGGTCCAGGGCTGCAAGCCTAACTTCATCCAAATCCTCTAACTCCATGAGCATGGCTTGGGAATAATCTGCATGAGTGAGGCATCTCTTGATGATTTCACCGTGACCTCCATGGGTAGGACTGGATCATGCCCATACACGAGCATATACAGGATCACGTTGGTGGCTGACCTTTTTGATGTCCTATAGGCCCATAAGGCCTTTGACAATAACTCATGCCAATTCCTTGGATTGTCTTCCACCATTTTCTTGATAATACCATTCAAAGTCCTGTTGTTGGACTCTGCCTGGTCGTTTCCTTGTGAATAATAAGGTGTAGAATGTGACAGGGTTATGTTCAAGTTTGCTGCAAAGGCCTGGACTTGTCCTCCGAAAAACATAGTTCCTCTGTCAGCCACTAAGTGTTATGGTATACCAAACCTATGTACAATCCTTTCCTTGATAGCCTTTATGACTGCCTGTTGGTCAGTTGTCTTTAAAGGAATGGCCTTAGCCCATTTTGAAAAATAATCTGTGGCCACTGGGATATAGGTATGGTGTTTAGAAGGAGGATACATTTTACCAATCAAATCCAAAGCCCATCCTCTAAAAGGCCAAGGCTTTACCACGGCTTGAAAATCAGCTGTTGGGGCATGTTGAATAGGGTTGTGATGTGACAAGGTTGGCATCCTTTAGAGAAACGAATCCAGTCCTCCTGGATTGTTGGCCAATAGTAACCATACCTACATATTAACCACCTCATCTTGAGGCCGGACTGATGGGCGCCACAAATCCCTTCATGTACCTCAGCCATTACTTTCATTGGCTCCGCATGGTCAAGGCATTTTAACAACAAGTCATCTTCAGGGATTTTCTTATATAACTCTTCTCCAATAAGGAGATAACTGATAGCCCTCCTCCTTATTTTCCTTGTTGCCTTGGCTTGAGGATTCTTAAGGAATGAGATAATGGGTTCACACCAGTCCTTTTGACCTATCTCCTCATCATCTGGTGGGTCATGAGAGGGATTCTCTGGGTCTGCCATAAAGGCCTCCAAACCAAGGCCCCTCTTTTTCACAGATGGTAATAGCCTTTTTTGGACCGTTATGGCTTTGTATAGGACGCCGGGAGATAATTTAAGGCCTGTTGAAGCCTGGGCAAGGCTATTGACCTCTTCATTCATCCTCCTAGGAACGTGTTTAACCGTAACATTTTGGAAATCATCAGGTAATTGCATGGCGCCCATGTAGTAAGGTGCTAGTTCTTCACTATAGCACTTAAAGGTCCCTGCAAAGTGATTGATTACAAGATTTGAATCTCCAATTATATCGACATATTTAGCCCCTAACTCACGTAGGATTTTGAGGCCTATCACAACGGCTTCGTACTCAGCCTGGTTGTTAGTACATTGGAAGTCAAATTGAAATGATAATTCAGTTCTAAGGCCTTCTGGAGAAATTAGAACTATACCACAGCTTGAGATCTCTTGGGTCTGTGAACCATCAAACAATAACTTCCAGGGCTTTAATGCAACTTCATAAGCATTAAGGCCTACATCTGACTCTCCCGTGATATCCAAGCAAGGATGATCAGCAAGGAAATCGGCTAAGGCCTACCCTTTCACAGCCTTTTGAGGAATGTATTGTAAGCAAAATCCATCAAGGCCAAGGACCATTTCCCAATTCGGCCTCTCATGATTGGCCGTGTTAGCAAATATTTAATGAGGTCTATTTGACTCATAATATAAACCACAACAGGAAGCATATAATGCCTTAACTTAATAGCAGAAAAATACAAAGCAAGGCATAACTTTTCTATTGGAGAATATCTTGTTTCACAAGGAGTTAACAACCGACTTAAATAATAAATACCTTGTTCTTGCCCTTGATCGTTATCCTGTGCTAGTAAACTCCCAATAGAGTCTTTTGTTGCAGAAATATAGAGCTTTAGAGGCTTGTTCTTGATTAGAGGCATTAGGACTGGAGCCTTTGTTAAGTATTCTTTAATTGCTTCAAAGGCCTCCTGGTGACAGGCCTCCCAGACGAAGTCGTCATGGTATTTTAACTTCAAGAGTGGTGAGAAGGCCTGGACTCTGCCGGCCAAGTTGGAGATAAATCTTCTCAAGAAGTTGAGCGACCCGAGAAGCCTCTGTAGCTCTTTTTTGGTTGTTGGAGGTTTGGCCTCCATCAAGGCCTTCGCTTTGTTTTTGTCAACCTCAATTCCTCGTTGGTGAACAAGGAATCCCAAAAAGTTGCCTGCAAAAACTCCAAAGGCACACTTTAAAGGATTCATCTTGAGGTTGTACTCCTTCATCCTCAGGAATGAACTCCTAAGGTGCTCCAAATGCTCTTCATAGGACTGGGACTTGATGACCACATCATCGATGAACACCTCCATAAAATGGCCTATTACATCATGAAAGATAGCATTCATGACCCTTTGATAAGAAGCACCTGCATTTTTCAGGCCGAAAAGCATCACAACCCACTCAAATGTCCCTAAAGCACCAGGACATCTGAATGCGGTCTTAGATGTGTCGGCCTCATCAATAAAAATCTGGTTGTACCCAGAGTGTCCATCCATAAAGGATAGGACTTTATGTTTTGCAGCCCCATCTACCATTAAGTCTGCAATTGGCATTGGGTATTCATCCTTTGAGGAAGCAAGATTAAGATTTCTAAAATCTATACAGACCCTAATCTTACCATTTTTCTTAACTACAGGCACAATATTAGATAGCCAAGTGACATACATGGCTGTACGGATGAAACTAGCCTTTAGCATCCTCTCTATCTCTGCTTTTACTTGTAATTGAACCTCAGCGGACATCTTTCTGGGTGACTGCTTGAGAGGCTTGAAACCTTGCTGAATTGGCAAACGGTGCTCCGCCAAGTCTCTTGAAAGGCCTGGCATCTCATCGTAGTCCCATGCAAAACAACATTTGAACTCCTTCACGAGCTGAGTAAACTTCTCTTTCACGTCCTCTGGGAGAAGTTGACTTATGTACACAGGCTTTGGATCTTCTTCACTACCCAAATTAATTTCATTGAGAGGATCCTGCACATCAGCCTTTAAGTCATCCAATTTGGCCTGTGCCGCCTCAAAGTCCTCAAACCTTATAACATCACTTTCATCAACTCCATCAACTTCCTCCAGGCCTTCATCCTCATAGATGAATTCAGTTGCATTAGCCGAATTAGGTCTTTCTTCCTCTTCATGCAAGTCCATCATCCGTCCGTCTGTCAGATAAGCATTAAACCTGGCTAACTTGGCCTGTAAGGCCACGTCCTTCTCTTCTTCAGTTGGATGTGCTTGCATTAGAACAAATTTGGATGGAAGGAGTCATTGGCCTATGGAATTCTGGGCCAATCAACTTGTTGTAGACTTTCTTAAGATCCTCATTTGAGGAATTTGAAGCCAATGGTACGATCTTGTGGCGGCCATATTTGTCAAGGCCTGCCACTCTCATTGGCCCAATATCAGAATCATATAACCTGGCCTCTGCATGATTTGTTGTTGTAAGGAAAGGCCTCTGATCCGCCCAAACCACTTCCACTTCCACTTCGTTCCCATTCCAAAAAATCAAACATTGATGGAGAGAAGAAGGAACAGCTAAATAGGCGTGAATCCAGCCTCTTCCTAGCAAAACATTGTACGTGGAACAAGAATTACTCACTCCGTTCCTATTTGTTTGTCCACTACGAAAAAATCGTGCCACTTTTCAAATAAAAAAATAAAGTGTTTTCGTGTATCATTTTTCAATTTTTTTTTACACCGAATTAAAGTACTCATCGTGTACTTTAATTTGGTGCGAAAAAATTTGAAAAATGATACACGGAAGCACTTAATTTTTTTATTTGAAAAAAGGCAAGAGAGAGAGTGAGGGACAAACAAATAGGAACGGAGGGAGTAATAACAAAGAAAGGAGTAGTGATGGTTTTGGTACCTATTGTTAACTTCATGATGAGAATCCCATCACAAGTCGTCAGTCCTCCTTTAAAATCTGAAAGGCTTGCACTTAAAGCAATTAAGTCCTGCTCAATCTCCCCTAGTTTTGCCACGGTGGTCCTTGGCATCAAGTTTGTTGCAGACCCGCCATCGATCAATAAACGATTTACTGGCATTCCATCAAGTCAACCCCTGAGACATACAAAGGCTTGATATGGTTTGCAGCCTTTGGGGTAGGCTTCTCGAACATGACGCAGGCCGCCGCCCTAGAGACCTCCTCCGCGGCCTCCTCCTCAAGGATTGTTATAGAGGAAACATGATCAACCGGACTCATTGATTCATTGAGTATTTTAGCCGTCTCGCCCAGCTCAATAACGTCACCTTCCATGACCTGCTGTTGACCATCTTTAGCTTCTAGGCCTTCCTTAAGGATGAACACCATGTTGCACGGCCTTGTCAAGTTAGAATTAAGCCTAAATTCCTTAGCAAGAGGATTGAGGCCTCCCTTGCCCCTTGCGTCTAGTTTGGTAGGGGCTGGTTGGACTTTTTTCACAGATTCCTGCTTTTTCACCATTGGCTGGGCCTTCTTTAACATCCTTACTTGTCAGGGAGGCTCTGGTGCGTCCTCTTCAATGACCCTCTCTTTTGGTTTGAGTTCCCTTCTCCCTTCTGGGCTCTCCTCACAGCTGTTGGAGACTTCTTGGGACGTTGGCAAGGTGTTGAAGTTGACACTGATGAGGATTTCTTTGCCCCCTTTGTCATGAACTCCACGGCCTCATCGAAGTGATCTACCTCCATGTTATCATGTTCCAAGGCCTCCAGCATTTCAGTATCCTCCCGGAGATCTTCTTCCATACCCTCCAACACCTTGGATTCTTCTCTAGCCCTCCTGGCCGCTTGCCTAAATCTCTGGTACCTCCGTTTCTGAGATCTGGACAGAGGTGGAGGCCTTGCTGGGAACTTGGGATGTTCAGCCTTGTACCACTCATTAGGAGGAGTAATACGTGGCTTCACAGTTCTATGCCTCCCTTGGTTTGGTGCAGTAATGCTTAGTTTGCAAAGGTCTTCCTGCACATTTTCAAGGCCTGTAGTTAGCCTTGAGAAGGCAGAAAAATGCTTTTCCGGAGGCCTCAATTTTTTCTCCTGAGACAGTATCTGAGGCCTGCTGGGATAATAGTCAGCTGCCTTGCCCTTCGCCTGTGCTCTTTGAGAGTCAATCCTTTGTCCGCACTCATTGCACGTCAAAGAACATCTTGGCTTTGGTGATGACTTCCTTATCTCGGGCATAGGCCTATGCCATTTGGACCAGTGTTCTAAAAGTCGGACAACTCGACCGACTCCTCGCCGAGAACTCGCTCCTCGGTACCCCACCGAGGCGACTATACCCTAGTCGGATGACTTAGTCGGTGGAAGGTCAACTCGGAAGTAAGTCGGCGTTAGTCGCCGACTACTCGGCGAGTCGGTAGATCGCGATTAATCGGCGAGTTGGGACCCAGTCGGGAAAAATCGGGGGAAAATCGGGATAAAAACAGAAAATTTACAAATTTGAGGGGGCTAAGTGGTATTTGAAACAGCCTTATATACAGAACTTACGAGTACCTTGATGACCTAAATCAAATTTGGTCGTCCACAGTCCACTCCTCCTTCGATCGCACCAGTCGGCAGTCACCGACTCACCTCATCTTTCAATCTCTCGATCTCTACTCATCTCCGGCCTCCGATCGTCGTCGCCGTCAGCTCGCTCCTCGCCGGCGTCGTCTGCTCTTCTCCGAGACTTGTCGTCGTCTCTTTCTCTCTCTCTCTCTCTCTCTCTCTCTTCATCTCTCTCTCTCTCTCTCTCTCTCTCTCTCTCTCTCGCGGAATATATAGAACACATTACACATCACAGCACAGCTACACAGGTGTCTATAAACCACTGTAAGCAGTTAGCACTGCTGCACAAGTGTCGTCTCTTTTCTTTTCTTTTTTTTTCCTTTTTTTTTCTCACAAGTGTGTTTATATTATTATTGACTTATATTTTTTTTTCCTAAACAGTAACAGTAACTTCATTTATTGATATTGACTTATAAATTTTTTTTCCCTAAACAGTAAACAATAACTTCATTACTTCAACTTATAAGTTATAAATTTATAATTAGTGTTTATTACTTCATACCACTTACCATAGCCACTAGAATTAGTGTTTATTCAAAAATTAGTTTTTTTTTTCCAATTATAATTAGTGTTTATTAATTAGTTACTTCATACCACAACCACTATAAATCTATAATTAGTGTTTAAACTGTTTATTCAAAAATTAGGTTTTTTTCCAATTATAATTAGTGTTTATTAATTAGTTACTTCATACCACAACCACTATAATTATTGCTTATTCAAAAATTGGTTTTTTTTCCAATTATAAATTTATAATTAGTGTTTTGTGTTATCATGTTGTGTTATTTAAATTTTGTAGGGCTAGTATCAAATATCAATGGCTCAATCCCAATCTTCGGCGGCCTCTACCAATTCCGAGTGTAGTGTTTTGAAAAGAAATTCAAGCGATGTCGGATGGGAATATGCCGTTCTTGTGAATCCTAACAATAGGGATAGAACAAAATGTCTTGTGTATGAAGGAATATAGTGGAGGGATTCATAGGTTGAAAGAACACGTTGCTCGTATTAGGGGCAATGTTGCTCCTTGCCCTAAGTCAACCAAGGAAGATCAAGAGAAGTGTAAGAAAGCTCTTGAAGAAACGGCTATTCCATTTAATGCTATCGACAATGATAGTTTCAAACGGTTTGTTGAATCGGTTGGTCAATTTGGCCCGGGGTACCAACCTCCAACCCAATACCAACTAAGGGAGCCATTGTTGAAGGAAGAGGTAGAAAGAACCAAAACCATACTCAAGAAGCAAGAAGAAGAGTGGGCTTCAACGGGTTGCTCTATCAAGACCGATGCTTGGTCCGACCAAAAAAGGAGAAGCATTATGAACTTATGTGTTAATTGCAAGCAAGGAACTTCTTTTATTTCTTCTAAGGAAGATTCGGAGACATCGCACACGGCGGAGTATATCTTTGGATATGTTGACAAGTTCATAGATGAGATTGGCCCCAAAAATGTTGTTCAAGTTGTGACCGACAATGCATCCAACAATATGGCGGCGGCGAATTTGTTAAAGTTCAAGAGACCTACCATATATTGGACCTCATGTGCCACCCACACTATAAATCTCATGCTTAAAGGAATTGGCAAGCAAAAAGAGTTTCAAAGAAACTATTGAGAAGGCAAAAAAATTCACTATATTTGTGTATGCTCATCATTAGACATTGGCTTTGATGAGAAAATATACAAAGAGAAGAGACATAGTGAGGCCGGGTGCTACGAGATTTGCTACCGCGTTCTTGACCTTGCAAAGTTTGATGGATAAGAAACATGACTTGCGGCATATGGTTGGTAGCAAAGAATGGGATGATACTAAATGGGCTAAAAAGGGAAAGGGGAAAGAGGCAAATGCTATCATTTCGAGTCCGGGATTTTGGAATAAGGTAAGCCTATGCTTAAAAGTGTTTGCTCCATTATTTAAGATTCTTAGACTTGTTGATGGAGATTGGAAGCCCTCAATGGGCTTTGTGTATGGAGAGCTCAAACAAGCTAAAGAAGATATCAAAGAGGTATACAAGCAACATGAGGCTAGCTACCGGCCGATGCTTGAGGTCATTGATGAGAAAGCCTATGAACGTTTAGATAGACCATTGCATTTGACGGCCTACTTCTTGAATCCTTTTTACTTCTTCAAGGATTCTACCAAGAAAGATGATGCAAGTATTATGGATGGGGTTGTTGATTGTGTTGAAGCTTTCTTTCCCGATGATTTTGATATGCAAGATCAAGTTATTAATGTGGAGTTGATCAAGTACAAAAACAAAGAGGGTGCATTTGGAAAAGCTATAGCCGCAAAGGGATGTGAGTCTAACCATGACAACTATGATCCGGGTAAATGAATAATTACTTTCCTTAGTATTTTTTTTTGTTAATTTTTATCAAGTAACTTAGTGCTAATAGAATTGTGCTTCTTTCATGTCTAGTTGGATGGTGGTCTAACTATGGCAATCATACACCCAATTTGAAAAAAATGGCCACTAGAATTCTCTCTTTGACTTCAAGCTCATCGGGGTGTGAAAGAAATTGGAGCACTTTTGAGGGAGTAAGTACATATACTCTTTAACTAGAAAACATCTCACTCTCTATAATCTATATACGTATATTAACTTAGGATTTTTCTATTGTGTGTAGATACATACAAAGAAAAGGAATAGACTAGATGCAACAAGGTTGAACAATCTAGTCTATGTCCAATTCAATGCCAAACTCATCAACAATAAAAAGAGGAGGAAGGAGAAAAAAAGAGATGTCTTACTTGCTAATGAAGCAACACATGCACAAGGATGGATTGTTGAAAGAGGTGATGATGGAATTGATCCAATTTCGGGACTTTCATATGAGTTGATTGGAGAAGCCATGGGAGCGGATGAATACCTTGAACCTAGAAGAAGTGGTAGAAATGTTGGAGTACGAGAGCTACATGAAGATGATTTTGTGTCCGAAGATGATGCCGATGACGATGAGGAGGTAGATGAGGATTTTGAGTGTGAGGACGATGAAGGCCTTGTTATGGAGGGATATGGAGGAGAAGAGGAGATGGAGGAGTAGTTGCTCACTAGTTTCGTGCCACTTAGTTTTATTTGGTTTTGAACTTTGAACTTTGTGATTGACTAGTTATTTGTTACTACGTGGTTTTATTTGGTTTGAAGTTGAACTATGAAGATTGACTAGTTATTATGGATTGCCTACTTGTTTGGTTCTTGGTAGTATTTACTTTACAATTTTACATGTCTCTACATTGTCTACAATGTCTATATATTATAAAAAATTTTAAAAAAAAAAAAACCCAGTAATTTCTCAAAGGCCGAGTACTCGGGCTGGAAGCTCGAAGGTCCCCGACCGACCTGGGAGCGCCTAGCGAGTTTTAGAACCTTGATTTGGACCACTGTTGTTGTTGTTGTTGTCTAGGCCTTTGTTGCTGGAATAAAGGCCTATTGAGGGGCCTATACTCCTCCTTAGATTCATAATCTTCATATCCTGATCTGTTGATCTCCCTTGAGGGTGCCCCCAGGCTAACTTTAGCCCTTAGAGTTGTTCTTGGAAGGCCTTTCATGTTAACTAACACCATATTAGTGTTTAGGCCTCCTGGGAATGGATTTTTGTGCACTCCAAGGATTTTCTTCCCCTCTTTGGCTTCAAACTTGAACTCATCGCGTTCAATCTTGTCCTGGATATCATTTCTAAGCACCATACAATTGTTAGTAGAATGGGACCAAGAATTATGGTACTTATAGTGCTCTTTTCCTTTCAACTCCTCAGGAGAAGGGAGCTTATGGCCTTGAGGAAATTTGATCATCTTGTCCGCAACCAGTTGATCAAATATGGCTTCAGCCTTGGTGATATCAAAGGAGTAGGCCCTGGGAGCCTTGCTTGAGGATGATACCTGCACATCCTTGAGTTCTATGCCCCCAGTCCTCAACACGTGGGGCTTCTTGTTCACCATCTCTGCCACTGCACATTCAGGGTTGTGATCCATCTCGGCAGTTGAAACCTCATAATATGGGTCACGATAATACGTCCCCTTTGAGGCACTCCTACGGTCTACCTCCTCTTTCAAGATCTTTTCATAACGGGTAGCCTTTGTTGACAATTCAAAGAGGTCCCTGAACTCAACACCATGGAATTTCTTTTTCAGTTCAAAGTTAAGGCCGTTGAGAGCCAGCCAGACATGTTCCTTCTCTGGTAAGGAGACTCTGCATTTGAACCTAGCGGTCTTGAACCTGGACAGATAGGTCTCCACACCTTCATCTGGGAGTTGACAGAGTGCTGAGAGGTCTACCATGGTGACCTCTGGCTCAACTCTATAGAACTGTTGGTGGAACATGTCTTCCAACTGCCTCCAGGTCTGAATGGAATTTGGAGGCAGATTAATGTACCACGTAAAGGCTGTGTGAGTTAAGGAATTGGGAAAAAGCCTTAGTTTCATAGCGTCCCTAGACCCAGCCTCACCACATTGGACTTGAAAACGAGCCACATGCTCAATGGTGGACTCACAGATGACCTCGCCAGAAAATAAGTGAAACTCAGGAACTATGTAACCCTTTGGGAAGGACTCATTCACAACCTCGTCTGAATA
Source organism: Vaccinium myrtillus (assembly GCA_016920895.1). NCBI lineage: Eukaryota > Viridiplantae > Streptophyta > Magnoliopsida > Ericales > Ericaceae > Vaccinium > Vaccinium myrtillus. The sequence continues at coordinate 17,194,843 of CM029274.1, forward strand.
AGGCCTCGTGTAGATCGGCTTAAACTCTGGACCCAACTGCTCTTGGAACAAAGCAATTATTTGATCTCTTCCCAAGGATGGATCTTATGGAGCCTGCTGAACCTGAGCGGTCTGTGTTTGATAGGTCTGCTGAGGCTGAGCGACCTATTTTGCTTGAGTGTTCTTCTGTGGGGGTAACTGATGGCTTTGTTGAACTTGATGCCCGGACTCAGGCCATGCCCCCTGAGTATCACGAGGAGTATATCCATATGGGTGTTGGCCTCCACTGGCTGGAGGCCTTACTCCTTGGTCGTATGGCTGGGGCTTTGAACCACCTCTTAGCATGAACCGCTTGTCCTGATTCTCTGCAGGCTTTTTGTGCATTGAGCCTCTAGATGGACTTGCTCCATTTGTTCCTTGTTTCTAGATTCTACCCCCTGCAGGAGTAATTGAGCTCGAGGCCTGATAAGTAGGTTTTTGTGGGGAAAGTTCTTACAAGGCCTGCTAATCAATGCTTCCAAATTGGAGCATGGATGGCGGTTGTGGAGTTAGCTCTGCCTTGTCTTTTCCTCTAGCTTCCTTGGCCACAATAGCCAAGAGATGATTAAGAGAATTAGTAATGGTCTCCGACATGCTATTTACATTATTGGTTAAATGACTAATGCTTGATGATAATTCCATGTTGGAATCCCTTATCTGATGCATGGCTGAACTCACGGAATGAGCAATGTCTTGAGACATTTCACAGCTAGCTTCAACCATGTAGTTTCACATGCTATTGAAGGACTCATTCATGCTTTGAACACTCACTTGAGGCTTTGGCTCATTCCTGAGAGCCTCTCGGTGTTCTGCTTCATCTTGCAGCCGTCGTGATTCTTGAAGGACTGCTTCAAGTACGGCTTCTTCTTCAACTGTGACCTCATGTGGAAGGTCTGGCTCCTCCTGTGGTGGAAGGTTAGATGGTGCACCTCGTCATCCCATTGTTCACCTTTTGTTGTTTGGAGTCCACCGGGCGTGCCAAAAAATGTTAACACTGAAGAAACCACAAGCGCCTGATGTGGTTTGTGAGCTGGGCGTCCCAGGACTGTCTGCTGCAGTCCAATTGTGATAGAGGCCTTGGAGACCTTTTCTGACTTCGTCTATGCGATTGCGTGCAACCCTCAAAGGGTAAAGTTGCAAATGATTCGTGGTTTGCCTTACATGCAAGGACTTAGAATTTCCCAACCGTTGTGGAAAATTAGGAGCAATGAGATAAAAACAAAACCAACTTTTTTTAATGAAATTAACAAAAGTGGGGTACAAAGGAGTCAATAACAAGACCTAAACTCGAGTTAGACTTGTTGAAAGACTGAAAGAGAAAGGACTCAATTGTGTTGGGAGGCTTCAACGGGGTTGAATAGCTGCAACATGTTAAGGACTTTGGATGTAAGTCGAGACACTTGAGTTTGATTTTAACCGTGAGGTTGATGGCTGTGGAACCCTCTTTACTCCTTTTATTCTTGTATTTATAGGCTCCAAGTGAGAAACGTGAACTTTGGCGCCAAATCCTCCAATGCCGAGATGATGCCAAGTGTCCTAGGTACTTTCATGGTTCAATCTAATGCTGCCACGTGCCATGAGCTTCCTATTTTCCCTCCATTGTGGCGGTTATTGGCGGTTACCAAAGGTCATGGCCCTATTTCCGTGGTAAGAGGCTAAAGGACCCATTATCAAGCCTCCCACATTTCCGATTAGTGGGCTCATAGGTTTGAGCATGGTCACGGTTTTGCCCATGTGGCGTAACTGTTTTCCTCTTTTCTTGCCCACAACCTCCATTCTTATTTTCTTTTTTGATTTCTTGATAATTCACTCCCTCCTTTTTAGGAGGAGATAAAGAAAAACAGTTATTTCCATCTATCTTTATTTTTCTTCTCACGTGGGAATTTACCCCATAACCGTTTATACCTGATCTCGGCCTTCAATTCATTTAATCCGTAAAATAAGCCTTGTTCACTTATTGGACCGAAATGAGCCTTATGGGTCTTGGTCGTCACAGGCCTCATCCAACTGGAAATCTGTTAAACCATGAATCAGGCCTTTCAGGCCTTGTTAATCCCTTGTGCCAAATTTGGGTGTAAACACCTGCATAGACTCTGATACTTACATTAAAATCCAATATATTTTTTTTTTTTTTTTTTTTTTTTGAACTGGAAAATCCAATATGTTGGCCGCTTCAAAATCTTGATAATTTTCCTTGAGCCCCTTTCCTGGACAACTTGTTCCACACCGTCTTTTCTATTTCTACGTTGTCTTTATTCAAAAAATAAATAAAAATCGCATTTGTTAGTTTTGCATTAAGCTTTTGTGGATTATTGATTTGTCTCGGTGTGAGGAATAGGAAAAGTAAAAAATTATGAAAATTATCCACATTTTGGAAAATATCCAAGAGAAACTATGAAAATACAGTTCATAGAAATACTTCGGGAACAAACGGTTTTTTCTATTTCAATGAACTGTCTTTTCATAGCTTTCTTAGATATTTTTCAAAACATTTGGGCAATTCTCATCATTTTTTTACTTTCCGGATTCCTCACGCCAAGACAAATCAATAATCCATAAAAGCTTGACGCAAAATTAACAAACGCGAATTTTTTTTTTTTTTTTTGAATGAAGACAAAACCTAGAAATAGAAAAGACAATTGTTGTGGAACAACACCGAAAATAAATTTGCATTCAGCACATACTCTATCAGATTCTTGCGTCCGCCACAGCCTTCGACATGTCCCAGATACATGAATGAACCTCAAGGCAAGCAGCAGCAGCAGCAAGATTTAAGAGTTGCTTGAACCTTAACAAGGTCCTCCAGGGATTTCATGACCTGCGCCTAAGCTATGCCTTCCAAACTAATCCCCATCTCAACGAAGTTGACAACAACAAAATCTCATGTAAACTTTCGGGTCTATGGTACAAAAGCAGAAGTTTGTTCAAAAACATACTGCATCATAAACAAAAACCAAAAAAAATAAAATTGAAGTTGGATAATGTTTGTAGATAATGAATAACACTAATTATCTTTCTTGAGAACAAAACAATCTACATATAAGTACACCCATTCACGTGTCACCAATCTGATTACGGCCTTTGGAATAAGCAATAAGTAATATCTGGATGTTCAAACCAAAAAAAAAAGTAATATCTACAATATACCAGTTTGGCTGCATAACATCAAAAGTAAGCAACATTGACCTACAAAGCCCAACCAAGAAGGACATGTAATGCCAATGACATAGTATGTGTTCTGGTACATGTAACCAAGAGAGAGAGAGAGAGAGAGCCGTTAGGGTAAAGAATTTATAGACTCATTTTGTTATACAAAAAGGAATATTTCAAATGAATATATGCCAAGTGCCATAACTCATAAACACTGAGTGGACCTAAAACAGCACCGAGTGTAACATAAAACATTCCTAAATACCACACAAGAAGTTGAAAAAAGAATCATGTAGGTGGTCATTTATACTGACGTGGTCACGTGGGTGACAATCAAATAAGAACTGCAGGAAGAGAAAACGGAAACACAAGAATGGGAAGGATGAGAAATCTCGGGGGTAGAGGCGAGTCAGGCAACCTCTGGAAGGCAGTAGCAACCTTCCTTTTCTTTTTATCAAACAAGTAGTTACCTCATCACCCTATCTAACGATCTAACCACCGTATGTACAAAGAGGGGAGATTTCTCAAAAGTACCACATGTCACAGATAACCCACAGCCTAGACACCGCAAGTTATGCCACAAAAAAAAATTCACCTTCAACCAAACAATGACATAAAAAAATAAGATGGTTTCAAACAGAACCTTCAGAATGTTCTTCAGGAAAAACTCATACAAAATAACATAACTCAGTTTTCTCCAAGGTCATGCACTAACGTCTAATCTTTGCTAAGGTGTGCACGTGGCCATCATCCACAATACAGCACCACGACACTTACATTACATCTATTCTATACATTTAAGTTCAAGTTAAGCATTAAAATTAATTAAAATATTTGAAAACCTTACTGAAAAGTGTAATATTATCCTTAATGCTAAAGAACTTTAATGTAATAGAACGTCTCAATGACGCAGATTTACCATGAAAATGTTACATAAAATGCTGAAGAATGCCAATTAAAAATTAGGAGAGCTTTATAAATCCAAAAACACACGATTTAGTAGGTATCAATGATATCTTCAAGCACTTGCTTGAAGGTGCTAGCTTCTGTTGGGGATGCATACAGCCTTCAATAGTTCAGCCCGAGGGTGTGGGGCCCCAAAGGCACAAAGTGCCAGCGAAAACAGTATTTTCACTTTCGGTAGGGTCATTTTGGGCCATTGGACCTTACCTATGCATTGTAATTAGGCTTAAGAGTTTTAGTGTAAACACGAGAGGAGGCAAGAGAAAAATGTTCTCAGAGAGAAGACTTGTACTCCATTGATTCTTCGATTATAGTGGACTGGTGTGGCTCCAGTGGTCTTTTTACGCGTTGAGGTTTTCCACGTATATCTGTGTGTTCTTTCGTTTTATGTTTATTACGCACTGTTTTTGTTTGTTGTGTGATTACTGTGACTCTAGTTTCCAAGATCCATAAGGCGTTGTGGATTGAACAGGGAGTTCAATTCCTATAAGTGTCTGCCAACACCTCATGACACTGAGGCTAGGTTGATAAACATTAACGGGACGGATTGGCTGTTGGACTGGAATTGTTAATCCTGCGAGATCATGTTTGTCAATGGGAGTGAAATTCACATTCTAAATAGATTATTATTCCTCCACACAGGCAAACACAAAATGGTATTGGTAATTCCATCTCTAGGGATAAGCCACATCAACTCATCCAAGGGTCCAAGAACTCCCGCAAATATTACTAGTGCTTCCGAATCAATCTCAAGGTATTATAATTCAATTAAAACCCATCTATGGAGTCTAAAGGAGGACAAAGAGAGGAGCAATCAATCTCAAGGTATTGTAATTCAATTAAAACCCATCTACGGAGTCTTAAGGAGGACAAAGAGAGAAGCAAATTTGCCTCCCTCAACATGTGTTACACGGACAAGGGTGCAGGTATCACATGGACAAGGGTGCAGGTATCGGATGTCATAGTATATCTAAGTGTCGGACATCTAAAACTTAAACTTAAAACTGGAGGATACGTGGATATGGATCAAAATTTAGATACACGTACAGGGTACGTTAAATAATTTTTCCAACATTGATTATCAAAGAACCTAAGTTTTTGACAAACTCACTGCCGAGAATGTTCAACTTCACCTAAAGTTGCTAACTTCCTGGATATATTAACGCTTGCCTGATATTTGACTTACTGGGAATTGTTCAAGTTTGAGTCACAATATTTTTGCCGGTCAAAAAAAAAAATTACAATATTTCAGTCAACTTGCCTTCTGTGTGATTTTATCAAAACTAGGAAAACAATAGTTTTGTAGCATACAAAGCATTAACAAAAAGACCTTCACAAAGTAGCATATAATGACGAATGGATATATTTCATTGACTAAGGGTTGATGGCATCATTCGTGTCGAATCGTCGCTTGGGGGAATGGGTGAAGGTCATGGAATCAAGCTAGAGCGCACGAGAGAGGGAGCAATTTGTCTCTGGAGAATCCTCTGGTCAGAACAAACCTTAAGCCTGTGCTAAGGAGGTCTTGGCAAAAAGTCTTATCCACACGGAGCTTCTTGCAGGTTCTCATCCACCAAGAGGAGACCTTGCAGCCATGTGGACATGCTCACACGGAGGGATGCCAACAATATAGAGGTAGCCTGACAGCCACGTCGCAGGTGTCATTCCTTGGTGACAGAGTACATTATTCTCCGTGGGCACATGTCCACATGTATATTAAGCACGTGTATGTCGCTCACACATGTCCTTGTACAGAGGAGTCACATCTGGTGGCAGTTTTGGCACCGATTTCGGAGAGTGTTGTAAGGTTCCATATCAGTGTGTGTACCTTCGGGGTGAGGTGTCCATTCATTGCATCACCCTTGTGGTTAAAAGTCTCTTCCTGTCAAACACCTTTTTGAGGACGTGCGCTTCCCTTTTTTGTCATAGCATGCCCCCGTGCTAAGTTTATGAACCTAGCTTCACTACCTCTCAATTCTCATTGAAGGTGTTGAAAAGGAAAGAATATTGTAGCACATGTTGTAAATCAATTAGGCAATTAGACAATTAGGAAGATTGTAATTAGTCTAATTAGGTAGATAGCAATTTCCTTATTATTTCCTTTCCTAAATTATCTTGTACACAGTCTGTATATTGTGCCTCCTAGTGAGAAGAATACATATCGATTATAATCTTTCAACATGGTATCAGAGCAGGTTCCAGGAACCTGACTTTTCTTTCTCGTTACCTCTTATCTTTTTTCGTCAAACTCTCTCTCTCTCTCTCTCTCTCTCTCTCTCTCTCTCTCTCTCTCTCAAATTGACCACAACCAAAACCTCTCTAACCCCAATACGCAACCCTCGATCCAAAAAAAAAAAAAAAATCCAGCCGTGAACAGTGTTTATGTGCACTGTAGCAGTCGTGAACAGTGCTCGCGCGCACTGTAGCAATCGTGAACAGTAACCCTAATCTCTTTCTGGCCCTCGATCAATCTTTCTGGAACTCGGTTTGTCTGTTACAGGTGTTCTTCAGGCTCTAAATCAACTGGGTACCCTCTCTTTGCACGTGATAAACTTGATCCGCGTTCTTACAAATGCATTTTTCTGGGTTACTCTCTGACACAGAAAGGATACAAGTGCTATAGTCCCTCATTACGGAAGCACTTTGTAAGTGCTGACGTGACTTTTTTTGAAAATATCTCATATTATTCTCTTGAGGGTACTCAGTTAACACCATTGTTGGCACCACCTTGTCTTCCTGAGATTGCGCAGTTACCGGCTGACCATGGTCTTTCTGAGACTGCTACTCAACCATCAATTACACAGGTATATGTTCGACGTTCTTCTGCTGCCGCTACTCCTGTTGCACCTCCGGATACTGACTTCTATGCCCACACCATCTCCTCAAGCGTCTTGAGATCCGACACTCGATCTTCCTATTGCTCACCGTAAAGGTATTCGCTCCCTGCACTTCCCATCCTATCTCTCAATTTGTGTCCTATGATCATTTGTCTCCCTCTTTTCGCGCTTTTACGTGTCTTTGTCCTCTCATTCTTTGTTCCTAAGTCTTATCGGGAGGCTCTTTCTCATCTGGATGGCGTTCGCTATGGAAGAAGAGATGCGCGCTTTGTCACCGAATCATACTTGGGATCTTGTTCCCCCTGACCATCGGAGCACATATTGTTGGTTGTCGTTGGGTGTTTGTCATCAAACACAATCTCGATGGTACTCTTGATCGTCTGAAAGCTCGTCTTGTGGCCAAAGGTTTCACTCAAACCTATGGGCTTGACTACACTGAGACTTTTTCTCCAGTTGCCAAACTCAATTCTGTTCGCATTATTATCTCTCTTGCAGCCAACCTTGATTGGCCTCTCCATCAGCTTGATGTCAAGAATGCTTTTCTTCATGGAGATCTCTCTGAGACAGTTTATATGGCTCAACCACCCGGTTTTGAGTCCAAGGGGAGTCGTGTGTCATCTTCGCAAATCTATTTATGGCCTCAAACAATCTCCCCGGGCTTGGTTCGATAAATTCAGCAGTACCGTCGTGTCTCATGGTATGACACGAAGTCAAGCTGATCACTCCGTCTTCTTTAAAAGGACCACCAGTGGTATTGTGATTCTCGTAGTCTATGTGGATGATATTGTCATTACAGGGAGTGACAATGATGGGATTCAGGTATTAATTCATCACCTTTGTTCAGTTTTCTCACCAAGGATCTAGGCAAGCTTCGGTATTTTCTTGGCATTGAAGTGGCTCGTTCTAAAGCGAGGCATCGGTTTATCACAACGGAAATACACTCTCGATCTCTTGAAAGATACGGGTTATCTTGGTTCTAAACCGTAGCTACTCCTATGGAGACTAATCATAAGCTTATGCCCGACTATGGTGAGTTGGTTGACGATCCCGAGTTGTATCGGAGACTTGTGGGTAAACTTATTTATCTCACTATCACTCGACCCGATATCTCCTATGCAATCGTATTGTCACTCAATTTATGACTTGTCCTCGAGTTTCTCATATGGAGGTCGTTGTTCGCATCTTGAAGTATCTTAAAAATGCTCTGGGACGTGGACTTCTCTACAAAGCGTCTGGACATCTTCGTATCGAAGGGTATACGGATTCGATTGGGCGGGATCTCCGCGATCGTCGTTCTACCATCTTGGTTATTGCACCTTTATAGGTGGCCATCTTGTGACTTGGAAAAGTAAGCGATCTCTGCTGTAGCACGTTCTAGTCTTTCAAGCGAGTATAGAGCAATGACTCATACCACTTGTGAGTTGACTTGGTTGCGTACACTTCTACATGAGTTTGGGTTTCAAATTACATGATCCAACTCCGTTATATTGTGATAATCAGTTTGCTATCCATATTGCTAATAATCCAAAGTATTCCACGAAAGGACCAAACACATTGAAGTTGATTGTCATTTCATTCGGTCGAAAGTGGAGTCAAAAGAGATCAGCACGCCTTTTGTTCCTTCAGGCTCTCAACTTGCTGATATTTTCATGAAGGCTCTTCCCAAGGCTTCCATTGATTCTATTTGTCGCAAGCTAGGAGTATACGATGTATACGCTCCAGCTTGAGGGGGAGTGTTGAAAAGGAAAGAATATTGTAGCACATGTTGTAAATCAATTAGGCAATTAGACAATTAGGAAGATTGTAATTAGTCTAATTAGGTAGATAGCAATTTCCTTATTATTTCCTTTCCTAAATTATCTTGTACACAGTCTATATATTGTGTCTCCTAGTGAGAAGAATACATATCGATTATAATCTTTCAACAGAAGGCTTTGGTTCAGCTTGGACACATAAAACCATGTCTAATACAAAATAGTCAAGAGTACCTACTACATACATTTCCTCAAGACAAAAATGAAAAAGAAAAATTAGAACTGTTTGGTTTACAACACATACCAGCAACCACAACTGTTTGATTCCCTCTCACTTGACCAAGAATCCCGCTAATACATCTCACACCTTGTCTATATATCTTGAGAAGGAAAAAACAATTAGAACAGGCTAGTACTGGTAGGCAAAGTATGGAGAGAATGGTGCAAACCTGTTAAAGCATCCAATTCAAAACCAATTGCCAATCAGTCGCAAGGCTGCCTAGGCTCATATATTAGTTTTTGGAGATTAACCGCATGCGTGACCCCACACCAGCACATGGAGAGGTAAACAATGGCTTCATAACAATGGGATCACAACAAACAATGAAATAAAGTGCACTTATGGCATTAACAACGGGACAACCAATACAGAGAGTATTGTCCAAAAGCCTTTGAAAGCTTAGCTCTGATACCATGTTAGAGCATCCAACTCAAAACCAATTGGCAGTGAGTAGAGAGGCCGCCTAAGCGCATATACTAGCTTTTGAAGGTTATAATTAACCAATGTGGGACAAGCTCTAATAAATACTAACCACAAAAAAAGATTTAAAGGTCATTAGTTTGCACTAACCACACCCTCAAAACACTTTTTAGACAATACGAAGTTTCAGATATACTAGCAATCAGAGATCATGGAAAGTCTACAATAGCTGGCTCCAGCATAAAGAAATATTAGCTACACAAGTAATTGCATCATGAAATATGACACGATATTAGCTACACAAGTAATTGCATCATGAAATATGACACGATAATGATAATATCTCGTCAAGGCAAGTACAGATAGTAGATAAGATGGACATTTGACTAAAGCATAATGACCACACGTCTAGTAGTATTTGTTCACAAGAATCACAAAAAAGAACAACTTAACACAAACAAATAAAGATACTTCAAAATTTAAACCAATAACAAATTCCAACAATATCACTAGTGACATATGAGCAATAAGTGAATTATAACCCCTCAGTCATGTCCTTCTGTAACATCTTTCGAGCTTTTGTTCTAGAATATTTTTCTGTCAACTATTAGTTCGATCTCCTCCATTACAACTCGTCTGAGTTGCATTGTATGGCACTGGTCTCAAAAAGAAATCCAAGTTGAGTTTTTCGTTTATTTCTTTAGTTTAGTTATTTCTTTTCTTCTTTTATTGAAATTAAAAGCATCTCGTTTGAGTTGGAAAAATATCTTACGTATCCCTTCCAAGGCTTTCATTTATGCTACATTTTACTATGTGTTACTTGAATCCATAGTTGTCAAGGGGAGAGGTGTACCGAGGCGCAAAATCCTGTTGGGGCCTAGGCGAGAAGCACGTGTTTTGAAGCAAGGCACATCTATGCAAAAAAAAAGGAAAAATAGCATACACAAATACTTCAAATAATAAAAACTAAGCCAATGAGTTTTAGAAAGCATACTAAAAAGAAGTTTAATTTACACTATCTAATAGCCTAATACACTCTTTAAAAATCCCAGAAAACATGAAAAATGGAACTTGTTTTTTGAAAATAAACCTATTTCTGAAAATAAAGCTCATTCTAAAAAAAAAATTTAAAAAAATTCCTTCTCCGATTCATATAGGTCGACTATGTGTGTTGCCCTATGAAGCACCGACACCTCTCCGGGACCCCGTATCGCAGTGTCCCAACACGGCGGGACACGTGTCCCGACACGCCACGTGGCATGGGACACGGCTGTAGTGCTTTTTTGGATGGGGACACGGCTGGGAACACGAGGGGACACGGGGGGACACGGCGGGGGTCAAATTGAAATATTTTAAAACTTTTAGGGGTCAAATTGATATTTTTTAAAACTTTCAGGGGTAAAATTGAATTTTTTTACCCCTGAAAGTTTTAAAAATATTCATTTTGTCCCCTGAAAGTTTTAAAATATATTGTATATATATATATATATATATATATATATATATACACCGGCGATCCTGTCAAGGATCCCGGATTTACCGGATTGAGGCCTTTTCGGTGTTTTGATGCTTTTACAAATTGTTTTGGGGAAATCCGAGCCGTCCAATGTGTTCAAAATGTGTTTTCCAAGGTCCACGCGGGAAATCTTCAAAAAAAAATACCAGGAAGGGCTTGATCCAAGTAGTTTTTCTCAAAAACTGTAAATATAAAGTTTTTGCGAAAACTGCTTGGATCAAGCCCTTCCCGGTATTTTTTTTTGAAGATTTTCCGCGTGGACCTTGGAAAACACCTTCTGAACACATTGGACGGATCGGATCGTCAAAAAAATATCGGGAAGTGGAGTCCCGGATCCGGGACTCCCGGACTAGAACCGGACTCTATATATATATATATGTAACACCAATTATCCAATCCGGGATCCCGGATTGGAGGTTTTTTGATGTTTTGAAGGTTTTAAAATATGTTTTTGCATGTTCCAAACCGTCCAATGTGTTTAAAAAGTGTTTTAAGGGTCTACGCAAGAAATCGTCAAAAAAAGTACCAGGAAGGGCTTGATCTGAGCAATTTTTCACAAAAACTGCACATATACAGTTTTATGAAAAACTGCTTAAAAGCCCTTCCCGGTAATTTTTTTGGATGATTTCTCGCGGGGACCCTTGAAAACACGTTTTAAACACATTGGACGGTTTGGATCATGAAAATTTGATCCGGAACTATGAGTCCCGGACTTAGGGATCCCGAACTAGATCCGGACTCATATATGTAAATAAATATATAATAAAATAAATAAATAAATATACACGTGACGTGTCCCCCGCCGTGTCCGTGTCCCCATTTTTTTAGAATTGTCGTGTCCCCGTGTCCGTGTCTGTGTCCGTGTCCGTTTCCGTGTCTGTGCATCAAAGGTTTTGCCTATATTGTTGGAGGTCAGACAAGTTTTTCTTGGATACCAACAGTTGCAAGCTGAAATATACATATACGTATGCAGAAAGAGAGAGAGAGAGAGGAGAGATAAGGAGATGTCGACTGTTGATGAGAGAGAGGCAACCGAGAGAGATGATCGCGATAAGGGACAGAGGAGATGTTGATTGTTGATGATGGACTGTTGATGATGATGATTGACTGAAGTTCTCTAAGATCGATTGAAGTTCTGATTAACTGTGAGAGAGAGAGAGAGAGAGAGAGGATGGGCGGTCATTAGAGAAAAACAATGAGAGACCCTTTTGTTTCGTTTGAGATCGACGGCCAAAGGTAATAATTTTAACCTAGACAACATAATCCTAGGGTAGAGATCAAATTTGAAAGAAGCGCGCCTTTTGCGCCTCATCGCCTTTGTCAACTCTTGCACCTAGGATGTGCCTTATTCTATGTAGCGTCGCCTAGGGTTATACAAGGCGATGAGAGTGCGCTTCTTTGCGCCTTTGACAACTATGCTTGAATTCCTTGATAAGTACCAAGACAAACCACTTAAAAGTTGACCAATTGCACTCTTGCATGATGCATTAATTTTCATGCAAGTTAGCCAGTTAGGTACAAAATCTGCAAATTGAGAGGACGCCCCACCATACTATATATCTCACGATTCACCACTTGCTAATACATAAGACTCTGGTATGGTTATTAAACAAGTCGCATGTGGTATCAGGTATCTACCCACATAAGTATACATCAATATTTATATACAAAGTCAAGATTTTCATGGCACAAATTCTGCAGACAGAACTCGTGGTTTCATCTTGGACACCAACTTGCTTCTCTGGGGAATAAAGCAGTGTGTTGCATTTTTCGCAATTTTAGACTCGTCTCAAATTGAATGGTTAGGTTACAAATTTGTAGTCTCCGTCTAGTATTTGGTATGATTGACAAGTTGGCAACCTAAGGAGCTACTGGACTACACTCATTATCAGTTAGGTGTGAGTGATTTAGTTAGGAACTGCAAAAATCTGGATTACAAATGAGGTTGAAAATTATGTGATACAGAGAGAAGGAGAATTCCCTTATCAAACCAGTTTAGTTCCTCATAAAAGAAACTAGGACCTGATTAGGAACAAAATTGACTGGTTTGTATTCTTCAAATAACAATATTAACCATCAAAACAGACATGAAGAAAAAGAAAAGTCACACATTGCCACTTCTCCCATACTTTGGTTTGTATTATTTCATATCTTACGGCCTCTACCTTTTCTTTCACCATAACAACATTCATACGTAAATATAACTTCCTATACTTTGCACAAACAATGAAATTTTAAGGAAGCAGAAGGAATTGTCAATTGAGAGGCATGTATGTAATGATAAAGGTGGGATTTCATACCTTATCTGCCTCATTTGCCTCATACATGAGGATAGTTCCACTGCATTCTCGGATTCATATCGGTAATTTGGGGTTTAATGTCTTCAGATCCTTGTAATTATTCTCAACAAATGCTCTGCCAAAAAAGGACTTCAAGGGGAAAATGTCTAAGTAGGCTCAAAAATGCAAGAGAGAGACTAGCAGATGAGCTTGCAAGGTCATGGTTTGTCATTTTGCTCAAGTGATAGTGCCGGATACCTATAGACAATCATAAGCATTTGAATCCTGGACTCTTTACAGCAATTGTAGGCGAAGTATTTCCAAATACTTAATACACCATCTTTTCTTTTACCCTTGTATATACATGCTGCTTTAGCCACATTAGCATAACTTCAACAGTTACTAATACACAAAATAGATTCTCCCTCCGTCCCATGGTATTTGTCCTATATGGAGAATACCCCTTATTCTCTTCATTAAAAACTTCCTTTAGTCATTTACAAGGGCTAGTTTGCAGATATTTACTCACTTTTCAATTGGACTTTTTAAAGAGGACAAGCATTTTGGGACATCCAAAAATAGAATATAGGACAAGCAATATGGGACGGAGAGAGTACCATGTTTGATGGTGCTCGAAAACAATAGAACTCCACAGAAGTTCAAGAAACAATCTGATCAAGCAGAAAACCAAGGCAAACTACAGTCACACTGGTATATAGTATATGCTTGGGACCTATATGCAGGGGGGAAAACCCCACCATTTACCTTAGCAATACCTCGAAAGTGGACAAATGAACAAAAAAAAGTACCTTTAAACAATTCAAGATTACAAATGCCTCCAGAAAGAAAAGACGGAGATGGGGCTGGAGTGAGGAGTCTACTATAAGAGAATCAGTAATCAACACTGAGAAGTAAATTAGTGATTTCTGGTGCAAGATGACCTTTTTAATAGTATCGTTTCCTCATTTCCAGCCAATATAATTTTTTCATATTCTAATACTGTGGATACTCGCAGTTCAACAGTAACCATACAATCTTCTTATAGTTGATAGGTCATGTAGACAAGTTTCCATAACATATAATAGCCTATGCAAGAACAAGAAGGAGAAATAGAGGCAACAGATGCAGAGACCAAGGTTCTGATTCAAGAAGCAAGCTTTTACTGTTTTACAAAATGTTACTTTATGGCACATTGAACAATAGATTCTGTATGAATTGAAGAAGGGACAAGATACCATTTACACTTTTAACATTCCCTGATACACTACGGAACCTAGAAGAAATATATAACAAGTATGCACTCAAAACCCTTGTCGAAAACAGTACTGTGATGTAAAACTGTACCACAAGTATTTTGCAGCGGGGACCACAAAGCCTTTAGAATGCATGGTAGCATTGCTGTATCTAACTCAACTGACTCAAAATTGAATTGGATTCATCCTTCCACAGCCAAAACGGAGGAAAACCAGTCTAGAGAATCCCTGAAAAAAAAAATTTAAGAGGAAGGTTAATATTACACTACGAATCAAACATATGAAGGCCCTATTTTCTGAGTCAACTGCTAGTCAAGGGATACGTAATCCCTTATGATAATTAATCCTATTGGATTAACAGGGGGGGATCAATAAGATCTTATCCCCAAAGGTATTTTATATCCAATGTTTTTCAAGATATCATAACTGGGGGATTTTATCTCTAATTGCAAAAGTTTCAACACAAACGTGAGATATGTATCCCTTGGAATTTATAGCCCAACTTGCTTCCTCAATCCAGACAAACAAGCAGGTCTAAAGGGATCAAGTCATAAATCTTAAGGGTAGTGGAAAAATATATCCTGCGACAACTGTGGATGGTATAACTAAAAATATACATCGAAAAAATACCTAATAGCCAGGCCCAATTTAATTAGGAAGCTGTGCAAAAGTCCAAAGGTTTGGGCTGCAGCCTCCAAGCATCATCTTCTCATAGACTGCATATGCACCATCCGGATTCCCAGACATGGTATATCCCCGAATGAGAGCATTGTATGTAAAGACAGTAGGCTCAAGGCCCTTAACTAGGAGTTCTTCAAACATCTTCCCTGCTTCCTCTATCATCCCACTGACCCCAAGATGGAGTATTAAAGAATTATATGTATAAAGATTGGGAGTTATCCCCCTGTTTTTCATTTCATTGAAAACAGAAAGAGCTTCTTCCATTCTTCTTTCTCTCCCAAGGCCATTAATCATTTGGTTGTATAAAATCAAGTCGGGATCAATGCCAGATGACTTCAATTCCTCAAAGTAGCGTAAAGCATCTTCCGATTTACCCACCATATAAAGACAATCAACAAGAATAGTATACGACTTCAAATCCGGCCTTGTACCCTCTTTTATCATTGTATTAAACAACTCACAAGCAGTTTCCACATCCCCCGCTTTACCGAATCCATTCATAAGAATATTGTAGATAGCACGATTAGGTTTGCATCCATAATCCACCATCTCCTTTAAGAAATTCTTCGCTTCATCCAAATTTCCCCTTTTTAAGAGACCATCTATGATAGGACCATACGTACAAGGGGTGGGGTTAAAATCTCTACTGATAAGATCATAATACATATCTATGGCTTCCTCTAACTTATTAGACTTTACAAGACCGGAAATGACTATATTGTGAGTTAGGATGTTAGGCTTACATCCTCTACATAGCATCTCATCACACATGTCAAAAATTTCATCAACTTTCCCAGACTTCCCAAGATTATCAAGCAACAAGTTGTAAGTGAAAACATCCGGAGCACAACCAGAAGCCTTCATCTCCTTAAAAACATCCCAAGCCATTTCATTGAGATCAACGTCTAAAAACCCCTCAATCAGGACATAGTATGCTTCTAGAGATGGTTTAATTCCAAAAGTTTTGATGAACTTCACAAAAAGTTGATGAGCATCAAGGGTTTTCTTACGCTTGCACATAACCTTCATTAGAGGAATTAACACTAGGTCATATCTACAAATCCCGTCAAATAACAGTCTCTCAACTATTAAAATGGATTGATCTATTTCAGCTACCCTGAGAATTCCTTCCGCTAAATATCCCCAGAAAGAGCTGTCTTTCTGAAGTCTAACTTGGTTAGTAAAACACTTAGTTATTCTGAAAGCATCGTCAATCCGCCCATCCCTCACAACACCAGGGATAAGGATGAGCAAAGTTACATCATCGGGATATAGAATCTTTCTCATCTGGTGGAACATAGAGAGTGCATCATTAACCCTGTCCTCACTAATTAAGCCATTAATGATTGTATTGTAAGTAAAGACATCAGGGGTGCAATTCATATTGGCCATCTCATAGAACAATTTCAAGGCCATATCAATCTCATCATTCTTACAAAGGCAATCCAGAAGCGTATTGAAAGTAACTGTGTTTGGCTGGCACCCTTTTGAAGTGAGGCTCTGAAATAATTCCACAGCCTCCTGAACTTTCCCCTCTCTCCTTAATCCTGCTAACAACGTATTGTAAGTTACCACAGTAGGAGAAAGTCCCATCTCCTTCATTTTGCAAAAAAGTGCCCAGGCCTCATCCACCCGACCTTCCTTGTAAAGAACGTCAATTAAGTAATTGATATTAACCACACTTGGATCACACCCATTTTCCGTCATCTGAGAGACTAACTGAATGGCTTCATCTATTTTCCCTGCCTTACTATAGCCCTTCATTAGCATGTTATAGGTTATGGAATCTGGAGCAAGCCCACTCTTTAGAAGCTCGCAAAATACATCTTTTGCCTCCTCAAGCCTCCCCATTGCCGCCAAACTATACAAAAATGTATTGGAAGCAACAATATTAGGGGTAATCCCCCGAATTTTCATCTCCTCGTAGGCTTCAACTGCTTTTTCAGGCTCTCCGGCCTTTCCATAGAAGTCGATGAAAAGGATGTATGTGTAAGCAGTCCGTTTAATGCCCAAAGATTCCAAGCTGTCAAAAAGTGCCAAGGCTTCACTCAATCTATTGACTCTTAAAAGCCCACCGATTACTGTGGTATATGTATGGAGATTTGGCGAGATCGCCTTCTTTCTCATGTTATCTAAGGTGTCAAATGCTTCATCAACCTTTCCTATTTTGCACAAACAATTGACAAGTATTGTGAAGGTAACAACATCTGCAGCATATCCATCGGCTTCCATCTGGCTCCAAAGGTCTCTTACAGCATTCAAATCTCCACGTTCACTTAACTTATTCAACAAAGTAATGTAAGTTACTCGATCAGGTTTATGACTGCTTGATTTCATCTTTGTTAACAAATCTTTAGCCTCGTCAACTTTTCCTGCATTACACAGAGCCTCAATCAGAACCGTGTAAGTAACTACATCAGGATTGCAGCCTTCTTCATCCATGCTCTCCAAAATACCGAAAGCCTCATCAATTTTTCCAGCCATCCCAAGAATTCTGATGCATATAGTAAATGTATACACATTCGGCCTCAACCCCAAGTTTTTCATCTCTGTAAGTAGTCCCATTACTGAATCAATATCCCTTCTTTTCCCCAAAGCAACCATAAGCGCGGAATATGTTTTCAGACTAGGTGTGATCCCTTCAGAGATGGCTCTTCTGTAAACCTCTAGAGCCACTTTACAATACCCTGACTGAAGAATTAAATAGATGAGCCCATTGTAAGAATAAGCATTCAAAATAAATCCCTCTTCTCTCATCCGTTCAAGTGCAGATGGGGCTTGCCGAATCCCTCCTCTCACATGAAGACTCTTAAATATGGTTAGATAAGTATCCAAACTCCTATATATAATTTGCTTTTGCATCAACCCAAACACAACTGCCATATCACCTATCCTCCCACGAGCCTTCAATAGCTCGAGCGTGTAATTACAAGTGTCTGTTGTGTGAACAACATTGGGAAGCTCGGCAACAGACTTGAAGAATGCAAATACCTCATCTGGGTCTGAAATTGACTTTAAAACCCTCATTACTTCCTCTGAAGACAAGGCATTTCCATTCCTCATATTCCCCATCTTTACCCCATGTGAACTTTTCATCACAAACCCACAAAACCCCATCTTATCTCTTCTATGTTTCTTCCAATTTACCATAGAACCACATGGAACAACCTTCAGATATCCAAAAGCTGTTCCTCCTACTAACCCATTGCAGTTCAAAACGGACTGTTTATATTTACTATCAGTCACGGTAGTGCAATTGACATAACTACAACAAATTCTTGTGGAGCACAGTACAGTCACAGCCATTAATAAAATTACCTCAGGCAAAAATAATTCAATTCAACGAGCACAAAAGGAAGCGCAGCAAGTAGAAGTGAGCGAGTCTTTGCATGACAGGTATTCGTCGAATTGCATAGGAGAATGCAAAATGCAGAAGTACAAAAATTTGGCTGTGCTGCTTACCAAATAGTACTTTACTTTGCACAGACGAGCGAGAGAGAGGGGTTATCGGGTTGAATCCAAACTTCGTGGCTGTGGGTTGGCTTGCTTGCTTTCACTAAGGTGAGCTTTCAAAAGAATCTCAAATATCTTTGGGTAATTGGGTTGACGGTTGACAACCCTTGTTCAGCGGTGAAACATCAAATTTGATGGTGCAACGTCAGGTTCGAGTCGAGCAGTGGGCTAATACCATCCCATTGGGTCGGATCAGGTGTGATGGTCTTTTATAATGATGAGAACGACGACTTGACAAGGCAATATCCAAAATAAGATGACGGGCTACCAAGGACGGATCTATGGACCACGTTCCGTTTGGGTTTGGGAAACCCGGTTTTTAGTTTCTACTTTACATTTTGGGAATACTACTCTAGTTTATACATGGTACAAAATAGGTTTCTGGGGCCCACTTCAAAAACCCATACTAATGATCCAAACCGTCCATTAGTTCTAAAATTATTTTTTGAGTCATCAAACAAAAATTAGGTCAATCGTATAACTTTAAGTACTTGATCCAGTTGTCTAACTTTTTTTCAAACTTTTGTCTGAATTCAGGATCCTAAATTTTGAATGAATAATTAGAAGATAGATCAACCACTTATAGTTTTTCGACTGAGCTGATTTTTTAGTAGATACTCAAAAACGTTATTTTAAAAGTAATGAACTGCTTAGATCGTTTGTGTGAATTTTTGAAGTGGGCTCCACGGACCCATCTCATACAATGTATGAACTAGAGTAGTGTTCCAAAAAATGTAAAAGAGAGAAAAAAAGTGGGCTGACATGGAGGGGTCAGGGCTGTTAATCTCGTACCGTACCCGCCAGTACCAGCAGGTACGTCCTGTTTTTTGAAGAATCCGATACCTTTGAGGTTTATTTCCGCTTCGCTCTATTTTCCGGCGCTTGCCGGTCAGTACCGGTCATTCTAGGAAATACCGGACGAGATGCTGGTACCATGAAAACCTCAACTCATCTCCGGCGACCTTGTCTGGCTTCCGGCTACCTGTGTAACTCAAACAAAAATTGGTTCACCGATAGATGTGAACTGTAGAGTTGAAATGGAGGTAGAGATAAGGAGATGTGGATGTTGTAGTGGTAGACTGGTAGAGATGAGGAGAGGTGGATCTGGTTTTAGCTTTCAAACGAAGAAGCAGATTTGGAAAAA
The DNA here is from genome assembly GCA_016920895.1 of Vaccinium myrtillus. NCBI lineage: Eukaryota > Viridiplantae > Streptophyta > Magnoliopsida > Ericales > Ericaceae > Vaccinium > Vaccinium myrtillus. The sequence goes on from CM029274.1 coordinate 17,214,651, forward strand.
AGAAGGAGAAGAATAGATGAGAGAGAGAGAGAGAGAAAAAAAGTGGGTGACAACTTTTCTTTAAAGAAGAAGATACTATTTGGTTCATTTTTTTGTTTATGGCACAATGGACGAGATAATTGTACTTATATATATACTCACTTGCATGTATTGCCTCTGTCTAGGCTAAAATTTACGTATTTTTTTAGTATAATTTTACATTTCAAATGTCAAGAATTTTAATTTTAAAGTGAATTGAATGATATTGAAAAAATTTCAATTTGTATATATGTTGCATGTATTGCCTCTGTCTACGCTAAAATTTACGTATTTTTTTAGTATAATTTTACATTTCAAATGTCAAGAATTTTAATTTTAAAGTGAATTGAATGATATTGAAAAAATTTCAATTTGTATATAAAATAAATCCCGCTAAATCCAAAACGGTATCCGGTACCTGTACCGTACCACTAGAAAAACCGGTACCTAAACTGGTACAAAATTTTGTGATCAATTCGCTTACGATACGAATCTTTATCCAAATAGCATCAAAAGACAATATATGAATAATCCTAAGCAATCAAAAAGGAAATACAAGCGAAAACATCGCAAGCAAGCTAAAAATAAGCCTGAGGAAAGAAAAGATAAAAAAAAACCCTATAAATCAAAAGGGAAAAGAAAATCAAAAACTACAGCAAAATGCTATAAATGTGAAAAAAATTGAGCATTATGCTAATAGATGCCTCACAAAAAAGAAGTTGAATGAGCTTCAAATAGATGAAAAATTAAAACAACAATTATTTAAGCTTATGTTAAATTCAAGTGAATCAGAAGAAGAAAATACAGAGAGTTCTAATGATATTAATGAATTATCTGATGATAATACTGAATCCTTTTCAGATACTGATTTTGATCCAAATCCTATCAATTGCAAATGCAATAATCTTGAATACTCAACATCTGAAGACTACTGGAAAGCAATAGTCCAAATGAATGGTTTAAGTATAAATGTTCTTACAAATAGACAAAAATCACTCTTGGAAATCATTGATCAAATCCAAGATCCACAAATAAAAATTAAAGTTATAGAAGCATGTATATCAACTGCCAAGGAAGAAGAAGAGAATGAAAAGCCACAAATTTCAGACGGCACTTACAGTCTTAAAAAAGTACTTGTTGGAAAAAATACAGTGGCAATCACAGATCCAAAGAACAAATTCCTCTCATAACATTATACATGAACAGAATACAATGAAATTACATAAACCGGAATAACAGAATTGAAATAGAGATACAAACAGTAGATTGAAAAGGCCGAGTCGTGTGTAACACACTCTCCTTAACAAAGATACGCCGCCTACCGTGGGTGTTGTAGGTCGAACCGACGTCTTCGTCCCAGGATGAAACGGCTAGTACCACAACCACCGGAACACCACCGTTGGAAGCCTTGGCGAACTGAAACTGCGTCTGCCTCTCTCTCTCTCTCAAAACACGATTTCTGGACTACCAAATGACACTCGAATTTCTAATGCTCAAACACACAATGGAGCTGCCCATTTATAGCTGGAAAATGGAGCTGAAATCATCAATACGAGAATAAAGAGGAGCCTCCCAATTCAATGACAAAATTGAATCTGCCAATGAATTCTGCAATTCATTTCAGAATATGAAACATCCAACTTGATTACGAATTTGAATGGGTTGAGATCTGCCATTCAATCTTCATCATGGGGAGGTTACGGGTGTGTTTACAGCTAGCAATAAACACCAAAACATCTGCCATCGTATTGAATCCGTGGGGAGGTCTCGGTTGCCTCGGGAGACCCTCCGAGTGCCCCGGTTTCATTCACAAAAATTCCAACATTGGAAAGAGTTCAAAATAAAAATGAATCTAATAATTCCAGAATTGCAACAATCCCTGGTCTCAGATCAGAAATTAATATTTTGAAAACAGAAATTAGACATCTAAAATCACAACAATCCAATACAAATCAAGAGCTTGTTATATTGCAACATCGTGTAGATGCTCTTGATAAGAACAATGAGGATTTTGCTCAAGCGGGAGAAGAAGAATATTTAAATAATCTTAATAATGTTGTTTTCCAAAAAATGGCATGTGAAAGTTAATCTTGTTATTCATAAGGAATATACAATTGAAAATATTACTGCTTTAGTTGACAGTGGTGCATATATGAATTGCATCCAAGAAGGTCTAGTACCAACTCAATATTTTGAGAAAACTACACAGAATCTTTCCAATGCAAGTGGATCAAGAACGATCATAAAATATAAACTAAATGAAGTTTACATCTGCAATCAAGGTATATGTCTTGAAACTACCTTCTTATGTGTAAGAAATTTACAACAGCAAGTAATACTTGGAACTCCATTTCTATCTATGATTATGCCAATGCATGTTGATCAAAGAGGTATAACAGCCAACGTAGACGGCCATGAAATATTCTTTGAATTTGTTTCTCCACCAATATACAAGGAGATTAATGATATAATACAACAAATAAAAAGTAAAGATAAGCAAATTAATTTCTTACAAAAAGAAATTAAAATAATGAGTATTGAAGAAAATCTTCAAAGAACATTTGTGAAAGAGAAAATTTCTCAAATAAATCAAGAGTTTATTAAAGACATATGTAGGGACTTACCTAATGCTTTTTGGAATAGAAAGAAACATATTGTTTCTTTACCTTATGAAAAGGATTTTGATGAAAGGAAAATTCCAACAAAGGCTCGACCTAGCCAAATGAAACAAGAATATTTGAAATTATGTCAAGAAGAAATAAATAATCTTCTCAATAAAGGAATTATCAGGAAAAACTTCTCCCCATGGAGTTGTACAACTTTTTATGTGAATAAAAATGCTGAAAAAGAAAGAGGTGTCCCAAGGTTGGTTATTAATTATAAACCCCTAAATGATGTCTTAATGTGGATAAGATATCCAATCCCAAATAAAAAAGACCTTTTAGATAGGCTTCATAACGTCACAATCTTTTCTAAATTTGATTTGAAATCTGGATTTTGGCAAATCCAAATGACTGAATCTGATCGTTATAAAACTGCTTTTACAGTACCATTTGGCCACTTTGAATGGAACGTGATGCCATTTGGCTTAAAAAATGCACCTTCAGAATTCCAGAATATCATGAATGATATATTTTATCCATACTCTGACTTTTCACTTTGTTATATTGATGATATTTTGATATTCTCTCAATCCATCGATTAGCATATCAAACATCTCAAAACTTTTAAGGAAGTAATTAAGAAAAGTGGTTTGGTTGTTTCAACACCAAAAATGAAATTATTCCAAACTCATGTAAGATTCTTAGGTCATAATATTCATCAAGGGAAAATTCTTCCCATAGACCGTAGCATTGAATTTGCTTCAAAATTTCCAGATGAAATCAAAGATAAATCTCAATTACAATGATTCTTGGGAAGTCTCAATTATATAGGAGACTATTATAAAGAATTAGCCCAGGATTCAGCTCCATTATATGAAAGGTTAAGGAAGAATCCACCACCATGGACTGAATGCCATACAACATCCACATCTCCTTATCTCTACCTCCATTTCAACTCTACAGTTCACATCGATCAATGAACCAATTTTTGTTTGAGTTACACAGGTAGCCGGAAGCCAGACAAGGTCACCGGAGATGAGTTGAGGTTTTCATGGTACCAGCATCTCGTCCGGTATTTCCTAGAATGACCGGTACCGACCGGTAAGCGCTAGAAAATAGAGCGAAGCGGAAATAGACCTCAAAGGTATCGAATTCTTCAAAAAACAGGACGTACCTGCTGGTATCGGCGGGTACGGTACGAGATTAACAGCCCTGGCCCCTTCATGTCAGCCCACTTTTTCTCTCTCTTTTACATTTTTTGGAACACTACTCTAGTTCATACATTGTATGAGATGGGTTCGTGGAGCCCACTTCAAAAATCCACACAAACGATCTAAGCCGTTCATTACTTTTAAAATAACATTTTTGAGTATCTACTAAAAAATCAACTCAGACGAAAAACTATAGGTGGTTGATCTATCTTCTAATTATTCATTAACAATTTAGGATCCTGAATTCTGACAAAAGTTGAAAAAAAGTTAGACAACTGGATCAAGTACTTAAAGTTATACGATTGACCTGATTTTTTTTTTTTGATGACTCAAAAAATAATTTTAGAACTAATGGACGGTTTGGATCATTAGTGTGGGTCTTCGAAGTGGGCCTGTCACGCCCTGCTTTTTAACAAATCAAATATCACCAATATCCACGTGGCACAAGTCAAAAGTCTACAACCCTCCATTAGAAAAATCTAGGTCAAAGTTCCATTACATACTTGATCCAAATCTACAATTCTCTCGGAAGCACTACACCGTCCCCGGATGCATAAATCCCCCAAAATACAAGTTTAGAGTTATTACACAAGTCCAAATTGTCTAAAGATTGAATAACCAAAAGTTACATTACCATTTATCAAAATACAAAACTTGAGATGGAAAAATATCTTCATGCATGCATAAGTGCTTGACCAAATCCTAGACCTAAATTAATGGGTTGCCCCAAGCGTAGGGCTGAGACCGGTGTAGCATAATACCCGGTAAGACCGGAATCGAATCCACAGGGACGGTGGAGAGTGTGCAGGACTCAAAGATGACGGGTTCACAGTTTATCTTGGCTCTTAGGTAGCCACCCCTTGTAATATGATGGGAAACTTACCAAAGCTAAAGAAAATTTGGTTTTTCTTAAATTACTTAAAAGAAGATACGGTTGTAGGGTTCCTAACACAGGTGACCAGGCCCGGACATATCGGCTCCATTCAGTGTTCCAAAAACATTTGACTTTAGAGAGAAAAAGATACCCCGAAAGATGCGAACCCTCGTGGTCGCCGTTTACCCATGTATAGTGAAGAACAAGTTTCGGTCCCCCCGTTCCCCGCGTTACATGGGCTCCGACAATGCCTGGATTCGTCCAACGAAAGTTCTTTAATAACCTAAAATTGCTTTTTTCGGTTGTAATGTGAAGAATGGGAGCGAGAACATACCCAGCCCTGGCCACGGTGTGTTAATCACCCCGCGACCATACCCACGCGACTACTCACTCATATTAGCGTGAACAAATAACAAGATTCTGAAATAACTCATGCTTTTATAATTGAATATGGATTAAAACAAAAGATTCGAAAGCAAAACACAGACAAACTCCCGTGAACTGAGATTAACGTAAACAAACTGAAAGTTACCGGAACAATACTTGAATCCTCGAACAAAACTTCAAAAACTCCAATGTAAAGATCTCCGGAAAGTAGAATCTCCAAAGGAAATAAACGGCTGCTAATCGGAAGAAAAGAAAACAAAGTTCGAACCCTAATTCGTCCCAAAAACGAAGTATTTATCCTTTCCCGAAGTCAAACACGTGGCAAGACCACCGGCTGATTTTAAGCCTATCTTACACCCGCCACACTTAGTGGCACCCCTGCTTGAGGCTCCTGAATGCCTCACTCACTCCGGCGGAGAGGCCCAAACTACCAAGGCTGGTGTGGTAGCATGCTCGTCCTGCAAAAGACTTAAGAACCAACTACCTACTCGGCAACAAATGACATTAGTACTGCCCGCTCGTAGTAGCCGGGCCACAAGGAAAATAAAATGAAAAAGAAATAAAAAGAAAAAAAAAAATTTTCGAATTAATTTTAATAGAGAGAGAGAGAGTTTAGCCAAACGTGGATTTTGAACTTTGAACATATCAACAAAAATTAGTACTATGAACACTCCACTCCACTCCAAACTTTTTGCTAAAAACTGAAATCGGCCAGACCACAAGAAAAGATACTTCGAGTAAAGCAATTGCCGAATTGTTTTAAGAAATTGAAGTGCCTCTAAGTGCTCGCGTGAAGCTAAATTAATTTTCGAGTTGTGGACATAATTTGCGATAGAAGGAAGATAAACAAAATCGTAATCATCAACACCAAGAAAATCAATATGTTCCACTACTGTCGACTTCGACTCTTCTACCAAAACCTCCTCAACCAAGTTTGGTTTCTCAACTAATTCCCCCTCAATAAGGTCTTGGTCCCCAAAAATAAGAGACTCACTCTCAAACCCATACTTCCTATCTTACTCGTCCATCAAGGACTGCAAACAATCAATCTCAGCGTCCCACTCCTCAGCAGTGGGAGATTTTTCTATCGGACCATCACACGGAGGGCAGTGAACTCCTCGTTCTCTAGACTCATAGGAGCGCAAAAGGAAAACGTAGGCAGCGCGGATCAACAGTGGGAGATACATGAGAGGGGGTTCGACCTTTACATTAGACTCAAGGGGGAAACATTGGGCAGTTAGCTCCGCGTTCGCTCCCAACTCAGAAGGTTCCACCAAACCATCATCAACCCCACCCTCAATGACAAGTGGGTCAACTTCCTCTTCACTCTCTTCCCTAGCAGTAAGCTCCTCATCCCCTCCAAATTCAGAGGACTGTGGTAAGACCAAGTCAACCTCCTCAACATCGTTAACCAGACCTACTTCCTCTTCCCTAGGAGTAAACTCTTCACTCCCTCCAAACTCGGAGGAGCTTTTAGACCACGAATCAAAATCCTCCATAAAATGACGTGACTCAGTTACCTCTTCCTTTGGCAGGGAATTGGCTCTATTAGAATTGAAAGCACAATATTCATGTTTCGGAATCTGGGCCAAAAGATCATAAAACTGTAAAGCCTTAGCAGGTGGTTTGTCCCAAAAACCCCCGTCACTCATCACGTCCAGATATTGTTGACTCTTTTGAGAAAGTCCTCTGTGAAAATAACAAACTATTTCAGGATACTCATAGACATGATGTGTGACGTTTTTGAGAAAACCCGTGAACCTTTCCCAACATTCACTAAAAGACTCATTCGCTTTTTCAACAAATCTTCGAATTTCACTCTCTGCCAAATGACTCTTTAGGATAGCCATGCGGGTCTCATAGTCCCAAAAGGGTTCAGGAATTTGTGCCAATGGACTCGAAAAAATGTCTGAGTAATGCTCGTGATCCCAAGAGGACTCAAAGGTACCCCCGGTTGACTTGAAGGGATATTCTCGTAACCCCAAGTAAAATTTTGTATTTGTGCAGATTGACTCGAAGGAATACCTACTTGGCTCTCAAAATTCCAATAGGGTTTGTCAATTTGTGCTAATTTACTCAACAACATACTATGGTGTTGCTCTAACTCCCCAGGGTTATCAAGAAGGCCCATCAGTTTTTTTTTTTTTTATTGACTCAAATAAAAACACAAAGATACTAACCCGACCCGACTTCTTTGAACACACGTTGCCGTCCCCGGCAACGGCGCCAAAAATGCTTGACCAAATCCTAGACCTAAATTAATGGGTTGCCCCAACCGTAGGGCTGAGACCGGTGTAGCATAATACCCGGTAAGACCGGAATCGAATCCACAGGGACGGTGGAGAGTGTGCAGGACTCAAAGATGACGGGTTCACAATTTATCTTGGCTCTTAGGTAGCCACCCCTTGTAATATGATGGGAAACTTACCTAAGCTAAAGAAAATTTGATTTTTCTTAAATTACTTAAAAGAAGGTACGGTCATAGGGTTCCTAACACTGGTGACCAGGCCCGGACATATCGGCTCCATTCAGTGTTCCAAAAACATTTGACTTTAGAGAGAAAAAGATACCCCGAAAGATGCGAACCCTCATGGTTGCCGTTTACCCATGTATAGCGAAGAACAAGTTTCGGTCCCCCCGTTCCCCGCGTTACATGGGCTCCGACAATGCCCGAATTCATCCAACGAAAGTTCTTTAATAACCTAAAATTGCTTTTTTCGGTTGTAATGTGAAGAATGGGAGCGAGAACATACCTAGCCCTGGCCACGGTGTGTTAATCACCCCGCGACCATACCCACGCGACTACTCACTCATATTAGCGTGAACAAATAACAAGATTCTGAAATAACTCATGCTTTTATAATTGAATATGGATTAAAACAAAAGATTCGAAAGCAAAACACGGACAAACTCCCGTGAACTGAGATTAACGTAAACAAACTGAAAGTTACCGGAACAATACTTGAATCCTCGAACAAAACTTCAAAAACTCCAATGTAAAGATCTCCGGAAAGTAGAATCTCCAAAGGAAATAAACAGCTGCTAATCGGAAGAAAAGAAAACAAAGTTCGAACGTCCCAAAAACGAAGTATTTATCCTTTACCGAAGTCAAACACGTGGCAAGACCACCGGCTGATTTTAAGCCTATCGGTATCGATACAGGTAAATCCCTGTATCGATACCCATAGCTTCTGTTCGCCCACTGACGCCTAGGTATCGATACAGTCAAATGATTGTATCGATACCCACATCTTCAAAATGCTTTTCAGCTTGCTCCCTCGTCCTTACTTGGGTCCCACCGGTTCCCAACATGTCCGATGTCCTGTGTCCACTTTACGTGCTCCTCCAGCCTGTTTCCTACAAATCAAACATAACAATACCAAACAAAAGATAACACCGCATCAAGTGGAAAATGGAATAAATCGCGCCTCTAATGCGCTAATTCGCCCTACTTAGGCGCTTATATCTGTGACATTGTGCGCCTATCAATAAGCTTCACATAATGCATCACTCCATAAGCATCCAATCTCATGCTCCATGCCGTGTACCTGGGAAAGATAGGGTGAGCTCACTAGCTCGTAGGGAAACCATACTACAACCGCTAGGCATATAAATAAGATGAGTGCACATGATATGAATTAACATGAGAGGAGATGATCAAGGAACATAACGGAGGCTAAGACAAGTAAGACGTGTCCAAGAAGTAACCACGTGTCCAAGTGACTTCAAAGTGTCAAAAAAGATTTCGAGGTGTCCCAAAATACCTATTAGTTCATTAAGTTTGTCAAAATCACCCACAAGTATCATACGTGCCCAAAATCGTGTCCAAGTATCCAAGGTTGCCAAAATATCTTATGTACCTCAAAACATTTTTATTTCCAAGTACTCAACACCACCAAAGTTTCCATTTTTGTTTCACCAAGATCACCCAAGTAACTCACACAAGTTTAAAACCAAGTCCACAAGTCGAGTTTCGACAAAACACAATAAATAGTCCAAAATCTCATTTCTCATTTCTTTCATTGAAGAAAAACATCATTTTCATTAGTATTAGGGATTTAATCCCTCTGCTGGGTTCCGTAGGCCCCGCGTGCCTTTGCTGGGTATTTGTAGGCCCTGCGTGCCTTTGCTGGGTATTTGTAGGCTCCGCGTGCCTCTGCCGGGTTCCATAGGCCCCGCGTGCCTTTGTCAAAAAATTTACCAAATGATGGCATTGGTGTAAAACACCTCATTATCACAAACATTTCATTAAAACTTTCATAACAAGTCCATTTCCCAAATTTCATTTCACCAAAGTGCCCTTTCTTTTGAAATGCCACAATTTTCGCCAAAAGGGGCGACCAATCCTATATGCCTTGTGTCTGATACGTATAACGAATTGTCCAATAAAAACACGTGTCAAAGTTGTAGTTTAACGATTTCAAAGTAGTTTTTGGGGTTACCACGTTGCTATATATCAAGTACACGAAGTTCCGAACGATTGGAGGTCAAACGGACGTCAAAGGGTGGCCGAAAACCACCCAGAAAATCTGGAGAAGTTGCTGGAAAACAGGGGCAGCGGCTAAAAACAGGGGTAGCAGTGCAGATTTTCACCATAGAGGTGTGGAATTTCAACCCAAATGCAAATGTGATAGTCTAGGTTCAAATTAGAGATGCTAGTCAACAATTAAACATGGAGGGAGGTCAATTCCACTCCCAATTTCATCAATCAACAACCAATTTCGTAGATCACAAAATCAAAATGAGGAAAACTCATACAAAGAGGGAAAACATATTTTTTCAAGAAATTGAAGCCAAGAACAAGATATGTTCAACAAATCACAAGTATATAACTAGAGGGGATAGTAATTGTTTCCCTACCTCATGGGTTAAGCTCCAAATGTGAAGAGAGAAGAAAACCCTAGGTTTAGAAACTCCCAAACCGAAATGTGAGCTCCCGGGGCGAATCCAAGGTGACCCGAGCTCCCCACGGCGCGTAGAACGTGAAAATGGCATAGGTTCTTGAAGTGGTTGAGTGAGGACGTTGTAGACACCCCAATTTTGAACCCGAGATGTGCTCGAGCATTTCCGATGATGAAACGGACCAATCATAATTACCTGGAACTTGTGAAAGTGACTTGAACTTGATCAAAATTAACCAAACAGCAACCAAAACAGCTCAAACCAACCCAAACAGTGTTGAACCAAGCCAAGCCAGCAATTTGTCATCTTGCACCTTGAGCGCTCAAGCCCATGGCTTTGAGCGCTTAACCCTGGGAAAGCACCTTGAGCGCTCAAGCCCATGGCTTTGAGCGCTCAACTCTGATCCAGTCAGCAACCTGCAGAATATCTAATCATGAGATTTTCTGCATGGGGAGCGTCTGGGGCGATCTTATACGATCTGCATGTGTATAATACACCCCACTAACCCCAAAAATACACCTAAAACTACCCCTAAAATACAAACCCACTCTTCCTCTCTCCTCTCTTCTCTCCCACTCACTCTATAAAATCCACCTTCCACCCCTGGTTTTGGGGTTACATTTTCTCACACTCCACCCCTCTGAATTGATCCAGCAAACACTCACTTCTCTCTCTAACAAAACCACTCAACTGTTATCAAAACCATCGGCCAAAAACCATTCTTCAAACCCAGAAATTCAGTTCTTGATCATCAACCAACCACCCACATTATCGAATTCACTCCAAATACTAGTCAAAATACTCACAATCGTCCACCCCAAAGCCCAAGAATCAAGTTCAAATTCACAAGCATTTCCAAAAGGTAGTAAAAATGTGAAAACCTCACTGTTTTGGTTCATCTGAGGAAGACCAGTGAGTTCAAGCAAGTTCTTTGTACTTGCATTGAACTTACAAAGGTCTAAGAATCGTTTAAAAAGAGTTTTCGAATCTGCAGTTGTAGCAGGGGTTGAGCGCTCAAGCTTCAGGCTTTGAGCGCTCAAGCCCAGTTCTGAACAAATTCCTTTTTGTTGATTTTTGTGTCTTCCTTTGGTTTCGATCATCATTCAATGTTTATCAATGTTCTTGGATTTCCCAAAACTGCTTATTTGTGTCATAAAACCGTATGCATGAACATTGTTTAAACCATTTTTATGATCGAAAATCAAAACCTTTGTAAGCCGTATCTTAGGGTGCAAAGGGGTGACTGAAATCATACTCTTATGCTTCTGTTTAAATTCCAGAAGGTCCTGAGAATCATCAATCATCCTTTTTCAAGTCAGAAATTGGTAAGCCAGCTTATGGCTTGAGCGCTCAAGGTCAATAACCTGAGCGCTCAAGCTGTTCTTGGGCGTTTTGTTGATTACTTCGTTGTTTCAATGATGGACCATGGTTTAGCTTGCCGATGGTGTGTGTGTGTTGTTATTATGGTGTTTAGAGTTTGGATTTCTCTTTTCAAAAGTATTTTCTTGTTAATTTATGGGGATTCTTTTCTCTTCCTATTCTTTTAAGGATCAATCAGTCTTTTTCATCTGATTTCCTTTGAAAAACGTTTGATTAATGTTGATCTTGTAAAGAATGAGAAGAGAAGCTGTGGAAAAGAGAGTAAAATCACAGTTGCCTGGAACCGGATTGAGCGCTCAAGCCATGGACCTTGAGCGCTCAAGCTGGTTTGAAGGGTTTGAGCGCTCAAGCCTTTGTCTTTGAGCGCTCTGTAGACACCCCGATTTTGAACCCAGGATGCGCTCGAGCATTCCCGATGATGAAATAGACCAATCGTGCATACCTCGAGGCTAAGAACAAGGCTTGAACTCAAGTTGTTTGAGTATATTTGTTTAACCAGTTAGTGCATTTAATCAGTTGTTCTGAGAATTTGTTGTTGATGAACCATTGTGCCGCTAAGACCATCACATTTATGTGTTTGGTTCAATAGCGTATTGATTGCCTCTTTGCTCAGTAAGCAATCACATTTCCTCGATTGTCTCGTTGCTCAGTAGACAATCATCTTATCATTGGTTATCTTGTTGCTCAAGGGATAGCCCCATTAAATTTAGCCTCCCCGTTGTTCAGAGGGTAGCTACACTCAATCACAATCACAATCACAATCACAATCATTTGCTTTTAGTGTTTCGACTCGGGAAGGCTTGACGATTCACGTAAAATCATAATTCATAATTGTTTGGCATTTCACGACCCGGGAAGGCTCGTTGATTTGAATAATTCATTTGTTTGGCGTTTCACGACCCGGGAAGGCTCGTTGATTCGCATAATTGTTTGGCATTTCATGACCCGGGAAGGCTCGTTGATTTGCATAATTCATTTGTTTGGCGTTTCACGACCCGGGAAGGCTCGTTGATTCGCATAATTGTTTGGCATTTCACGACCCGGGAAGGCTCGTTGATTTGAATAATTCATTTGTTTGGCGTTTCACGACCCGGGAAGGCTCGTTGATTCGCATAATTGTTTGGCATTTCACGACCCGGGAAGGCTCGTTGATTTGCATAATTCATTTGTTTGGCGTTTCACGACCCGGGAAGGCTCGTTGATTCGCATGTTTGTTTGGCATTTCACGACCCGGGAAGGCTCATTGATTTGCATAATTCGTTTGTTTGGCGTTTCACGACCCGGGAAGGCTCGTTGATTCGCATAATTGTTTGGCATTTCACGTCCTGGGAAGGCTCGTTGATTTGCATAATTCGTTTGTTTGGCGTTTCACGACCCGGGAAGGCTCGTCGATTCGCATTATATCAATCGTCCTGAGGGACAAAACTTTTTAAATCAATCGTCCTGAGGGACAAAACTTTTTAAATCAATCATCCTGAGGGACAAAATTTTTTAAATCAATCGTCCTGAGGGATAAAACTTTTTAATCAATCGTCCTGAGGAACAGGAGAACCCGTTGCATTTGTTTGCATATGCCCCCAGGAACAACGCCGGTCTGATCCCTACAATGGGGTACGTAGGCAGCCTGAGTGGCACGACCGATTGATCTTTAAAGTTTTCCTTTGTGACTTGAGATGTATCACGGGGAATGAGTCGGGTTGTCTATGTCTTGGACATCACTCATACCAAATCAATGGCATCGAGTCCCGTCCAAGAGGGGCAACTGTAGACACCCCGATTTTGAACCCAGGATGCGCTCGAGCATTCCCGATGATGAAATAGACCAATCGTGCATACCTCGAGGCTAAGAACAAGGCTTGAACTCACCGAACCACCCTAAACCATTCTAAACCCTCCTAGAACAACCTTAAACCAACCAAAATGACCAAAATACCCTTCAAACCATCCATAAACCTCTTCAAAATAAACCCAATCTTGCACCACCTTCTAGTACATTCAAAACCCTCTTTATCGATATATAATTTGTCCCAATCCATTTTGAAATGAGGGAGATGTGCCCGTTTTACCAAAATCACTTGTTTTCCCGACCTTCTGAGGGTAAAATGGTCACACATTTTGATGTAAAAATCATTTTGGTTCAAACCACTTGGGTTAGAAAGTAGACTCGACAAGCTTTCCAACGCTTCAAACCACGCACGAAATGAAGTTCGGTAGCACCCGGGGCGGCCCCGCAAAGTTTTACCTTTTGAGCAACAGCCTTGAGCGCTCAAACCCTAAAAACCACCTTGAGCGCTCAAGCCCATGGCTTTGAGCGCTCAACTCTGATCCAGATCAGTTTTCTGCAGAGCATTTAATAATGATATTCTACTGCAAGAGGAGCGTCTACCTATGTTTTCTACTGCCTAAATACACTTCCTAGACCCTTGAACATCTCCTCAATCACCCCCCAAACCCAATTCAAAGATTAAACCCACTTCCCTCCCATTTCTCTCTCTATATAAACCTCATCCACTCCCTCACTCACCCTCTTGGCTGCCCCTACTGCCATTTTCTCCCCCCATCAGATTAAACCCACTCTCTCTCCTCCATAGCCACCATCCTCCATCATCTTCAACCTCCAAAACACCAAAAATCTTCTAAACAAGGCCTACAACACATGGGTCTTTGAGAAACCAACTACAACAGCCCCTCTCTCACTCTAATAATCCATTTACAGCCCATACACTCCATCAATTTCGTCCAAACCTAGCTCTTCCATCAAAACCCACCTCATCCAAGCCAAAATCACCATTTTAAGCTCAAATACTCCATCATCCACTCAATCGATCACTCAATCAGCCCTACACTCACACTCCTCTGTCCAAAATACTTCATCTACAGCCCATAAACACAACCACTACCCATCCATTCATCAAACCACAAGTTCAAGCCTTGATCAAGCCAAAAGGTAGTTAAAACCATGTGAAAATCACTGTTTTGGTCTTGCTGAGGGAGACCAGTGGGCTCTTTCAAGTTCCTCATACTTGAAATGAGCCTACAAGGTCTGAAAAGTATCATAAAATAGCAGAATTTGGCGATCTGGGAAGGGCTTGAGCGCTCAAGGCCTTAACCTTGAGCGCTCAATCCACTTTTGAGCGCTCAAACCCCAACAGAAAGTCAGTCACAGTGTTTCAGCCATAACTTTTTACTCCGAACTCCATTTTCAACGTATTATATATCAAAACGTAGATAATTTGAAGGGCTACAACTTTGTAGTTTTATGTTTTTCTCATTTCTATATCAAAACCCTCCAAAACATGCAAATAGTGTCAGAAAGATAAACACCATTTTGTTCAAAATGGTGTTTTAAGTTCTATTTTTCTCCTTCATTGTCATTTTACTTGTTTATATCATTCTGTAATCGCATTGTACACTTCACACAAGCATCCACCATCACTTAGCTTGTGTTTTAATATTCATTTACGTGTTTGCCATTCCCGTATCCCCCATTTCATGTTTAAAGTCAAATTTCAAACATTTCCAAAATCCCACAAAATGTTGAGTAGAGACCGGTTCACGGACCGGGCGAGAGGGGTGCCGTAAAACCCTTCCCCTTTCGTAACCAAACCCCCGAATCCGAGAAATCTTTGGTTTCACAATGGCTAGTAAAATCTTTTTCAATGGGCAACGAGTTGTATTTTTATCGGTTTCTCGGGTTCGGACCTAAAATCCGGGTGGCGACTCAAACAATCATAATCTTTTCGAAACGCGAACCGCGCCGAATCTCAGTGGGCCGTCCACAAGCTGGCGACTCCGCTGGGGAATATTGGTTAATATATATTTTGTTTAATTACACTTGTGCAATTTTTATTACACTTGTGTAATTTTATTGAAATATGTGTTAATCAAAGTGGGTTTAATTCGAAAGATGTTTTGTGGGATTTTTCAAATGTTTGAAATTTAATTTTTGCATTGCATTTGCATCGTTCTTAGCCCCGCTGGCGTGTTTTGGCAATCCTGTCCGGCTTGCCGGTGACAAGGAATCCCGAAATGCCCAGCAGCCCTCGACCGTGATAAATCACATCGTCACTATCATTTTTAACGGTAGGAGGCGGTTTTGATTTTGAGTCCGGGGTACCCTCAGTGACCAAAACCGGCCTTTGCATTTAGTTAACCATAGAACCCCACGTTAGATAACCAACCAATGTGTTAGGATTATGTGTTCCATCCTTACGTGCTATGTGTTACCGTCTTTCCAAGCATGCC
This sequence comes from Vaccinium myrtillus, assembly GCA_016920895.1. NCBI lineage: Eukaryota > Viridiplantae > Streptophyta > Magnoliopsida > Ericales > Ericaceae > Vaccinium > Vaccinium myrtillus. The sequence continues at coordinate 17,230,271 of CM029274.1, forward strand.
ATACTGCATACATGCATACACTTGCATCCGTACATATTCTCGTCTTGTTACGTTGTCAGCATAGCATAAGTTAGGTTCCCGGCAGTTAGTAGGAGGTTGCCTTGGCCCGATGATGAGTCGTGCATCCCATATGTGCGTTATTCTTACGAGTTAGCCTTTAGGACGACCGGACGTGGGAAAATTTGGATCATCAAATTCCTAAACACTGATCTAAACAGGTTTAAGGGACCTTGGCCCGAGAAGGATCAATCGCCCTTAGGCATCTGATCTTAGATCATTGTCGGAATTCGTGTGGATCAGAATTTCCCAAATCCGATCATCCGATATCAAGGACTTATCACTTAAAAGAAAACTTGAGGATTGGGGCAATCTTCCAAAGCTGTCGAATTCAGTCTAGGAGACTTTAAATCTACGGAGTTTGAGATACCTCCAGTGTTTGCCGTGCTCGAACGGCTCCCCGTGTCTCGGGCTAGCCTTAAAGTGCATCTGTATCCGGATTTCAACAACCTTATTGCTCTGTCTCGGATAGTCTATAAGGAGATTGGCTCTGATTCCACGACGATTGGGATTTAACCTGCCTGTCACGACTTACCCGTGGTTGTTGTTTCGCACATCCGTGCAATGCCTTAAGTGAGACTGAGACCGGTAATCCAGATCTTAGGACGACACGACAATGACACATGCACAACATTTCCTTCAATAAAACCAGGGGCACAATCTGAGCTTGACCTTTTTGCTTTACTGTCAGTCCCGAGCCATTGATCCAAGAAAGAAGCCTTACAACTTCCCGAACAGAAGTTGACTCAACCCGAACCTCAAGACATGGATGTTCCGGCTGAAATCGAAGGACTCAAGATGGCTGTGAATAACCTGGGAAATCAAATCACCCAGCTCATAATCATGGTGCAAGACATCCGTGACCGTCTTCCGGGGGTCCAAGAGAACCTCCAACGACCCGGAAATAGCCCCGAAATGGCTGCAGCTTTGGCCAAGATCTCTGAACTAGAGGAATCTATCATGGAAGGATTCAAACCTATAGAGATGCACCACTGGGACGTTGAAAAGGAAAACCTCACTCCAGAAGGCGAAAAGGTCTACCCCGAGAAAGCCAAAACACCATTTACCAACAACAATGCAAAAGCCACCCCCAGCTCCACAAATATCAACCCCAACTTCTCAACCAGCACCATCAGCAAAGCCAAACCAACCACCACCATAATCCAAATCAACCGGCCCAAAGACCAATCAAGAAAATTCTCCCAATTCCCCGCACCTCTGTCCTCGGTCTATGAAGAGCTTCTCATGGCCGGTCTTCTTAAACCACTCTCTCCAACTCCTTTACCTCGAAAGCTCCCAGCTTACCACGACCCAAACGCCTTCTGTACCTTCCATCAAGTGCCCGATCATGCTACCGATGATTGTCAACGCCTTCGTCATGAGATTCAAGATCTCATTGACGATGAAACCATCTCTCTTCTGCCACTCGAGTCCAACACCATATTAAACCCCATGCCTCAGCATAAACAAAACCTCGGCATCAATCAAATCAGCCTCACTTCCACTAAAAATGCCTCTTCAAGCTTCACCAACAATGATCCCAACCAAACTGAACCAGTCAACAAAGTCACAACCCAAATCAACCGCCCTCAAAGCCGACGAAGAAAATTTTCCCAACTCTCTGCTCCTTTGCCCTTGGTTTATGAAGAGCTTCTCATGGCAGATTTCCTCAAACCACTTCAACCAACTCCACCCCCACAAAATCCCCCACCTTCCTACAACCCGAATACCTTCTGCATCTATCACCAAACACCCGGTCACCCTACCAAGAGATGCCAACGCCTCCGCCACAAGATTCAAGATCTCATTGACAACGGATCCATCTCTGCACCACTGGCAAAACCAAATACCTCGCCAAATCAATGAACCAACAATGGTCATGCAATAATTCAATCTTCCACGAGTCTTGGAAGTCTTCAAGTGTCGAGTCAAGTTTTCACTTCAAATTGAGTCAGTTTGCGTTTCGAGTCTGTTTATGTTTTGCTTTCCTCGTCTATGTGTTTTCATGTTCGAGTCTGTAATGTCTTGTTGTTATTGTCAAAAAAGAAAAACACCAAAAATAGAGTCAACTTTGTAGTCCTGAACTACGCGCGACCTGATTCCTTGCAAAGGGATACGTAGGCAACCCTTCGCGGTTCGGTCGTAACTATCAAAAATCAATGTTGTCCCCGTTGTGTTAAAATTGTCAATCATAAACTTGGATTTTTGTAATAATACCTCAACTTGGAATTGTTTTCCACCATCATTTGAGAAACATGATAATCACTTCAAAACACGAGATGGATTTGGATTGAACTCTCGCCCCGTACAAGGAGGATTTTCAAAGGACCATTCCCCAGCGCCATCAAGAAGCAATGCTTTGACACAGAAAAAGCCTGCTAGGTCGAAAACCCGTAAGGGCGGTCTAGGCAAAAGTTAAGGCAAAAAGCTCGCTAGATCAAACTTCAAAATGAGATCTAGGCAAAAGTTAGAGCAAGCATGAGTTCTCCACATCAAGTTGCACAATTCAAAATGAAGAAAGGCATTCTTTGTTTGATTCCCCACATAAATATCCATTGCAAAGCCCTTTTGAGCCTGAATCAATTTCCTTGAAAAAGAACCCAGCTAGGCAGCTATCCCCCACACTGGGGTGAAACAAGAAATATGAAAGTGTCAAACACATGACAGCCAACAGAATAAAAGGGCCAAGGATATAAGCGCTTGAAGATTCAAAGTATCACAAGAATGAAAGTGCCAAACTCATAGGCTTGTCAAATACATGGGTGCAACAAGATGAAGAACACTGAAGAAATTTGAAACAAATGAAAGGAAGTGCTCATTTAAAGCAAGAAGAAGCACATGAAAGCACCCATCAGAAGCAAAAATGGCACAAAAAGTCCAAGATAGCTGCTAGCTCAAATAACCCCGAGGAAAAATGAGATGTTTTGAGCCTATAATCCTTCTTTTGTTAAGCCCATAACCTTGGCCCCATCATAACCTAGATAAAAGTCCTTTCAGATTGGAAAGTGCAACTTGATAGTGAGAATTCAAGTCAAAAGGGAACAGTCTAATCTCCCTTGAAAAAGTCAAAGCATTGTGCAAACACTGGCGTCATGCAAAGCAAAAATCCAAACTGGGGCATATCAACGAGTCTTCATCAGCAGCCCTCTAAACTTGGGCATTTTGAAGGAAAATCAATGAGCAATCTAGGGCATGGGTTCACGACAAGAAATCTTGTGTTTTATTGTAGATTTGAATGAACATCACTTGACGGAGTAAAACAATCACAAAATCAAAATCTAATTTTATCATGACAATTTCGACATCAATGGTGAAGCATGGTTGCCATCTTTCAGAAACTTTGGGTCAGCATAGTCTTCCATACCATTCGAGTTGACATGTTCTTCCGTATCAACCTTTGCTCACTCGGGGCACCCCAATCAAGCCATTCACATAGTTGCTCAAATCCGTCATGTCAACCTGGTCAATCAAATTCCCCAAGCCTTGTCTGTCACAATCCACCCCTTGTCAAAAAGGTCGATCAAATTCCTTGGCCTTGTCTGTCTTATCAATGTTCATCCTTTTGTCAAAAAGGCCGATCAAATTCCTTGGCCTTGTCGGTCTCATCAATGTCCATCCTTTTGTCCAAAAGGCCGATCAAATTCCTCGGCCTTGTAAAAATCCACCTCTTTGTCAAACAGTCAATCATGTAGTCTTAATCTTGTCTATCCTTGACTTGTGGAAACGATTTCAATGCATCAAAGAACCCGTGTTTGGGTACATGGTCAATTGGTTGTCAAAACCATCAGCAGAGCCGAGAAAGAAAATCAGAATTGAGGATCATCATCTATGGGGCGTGTCAGCCTAATGCCATTTCTGGGGGAAGCATACACCCAAATCCAGGACTGGGGCATAGAAGCCTAAAAGCCTCAAACCAATCCAAAACCCAAGTTTTGCTAAGCTCCAACCCAAACCTTGGCCTCAAGGGAAAGACAGTAAAGCAAAAGAGCCACCCATTGAGCCTCCTACTTTTTAAAGAAGGAATGTTGTCATTGTTGTCGTCGAGTGTCGATGCAAGAGTCGCATGCAATCGTCCTGCGGGACAGTTTTCAATTAATCGTCCTCAATCATCCTGAGGGACAACTTTTAAATCAATGGTCCTAAGGGACAACTTTTAAGTCAATGATCCTGAGGGACAAGTTTTAAATCAATCAATCGTCCTGAGGGACAGTTTTCAACCAATCGTCCTGAGGGACAACTTTTAAATCAATCGTCCTGAGGGACAACTTTTAAATCAATCGTCCTGAGGGACAACTTTTAAATCAATGGTCCTAAGGGACAACTTTTAAGTCAATGATCCTGAGGGACAACTTTTTCAATCAATTTCAAGACCAGAAATGGTCACCTTTTCAAAATTAATTTCAAGACCAGAAATGGTCACCTTTTCAAAATTAATTTCAAGACCAGAAATGGTCACCTTTTCAAAATTAATTTCAAGGCCAGAAATGGTCACCTTTTCAAAATTAATTTCAAAACCAGCATGGTCAAGTCATTTGGGATAATCATTGAAAAGCCGCCTAGCTGGTGCATTCAATCAATCAATCATTTATTGTGTACATAAATCATGTCAAGTTGTTTGAGTATATTTGTTTAACCAGTTAGTGCATTTAATCAGTTGTTCTGAGAATTTGTTGTTGATGAACCATTGTGCCGCTAAGACCATCACATTTATGTGTTTGGTTCAATAGCGTATTGATTACCTCTTTGCTCAGTAAGCAATCACATTTCCTCGATTGTCTCGTTGCTCAGTAGACAATCATCTTATCATTGGTTATCTTGTTGCTCAAGGGATAGCCCCATTAAATTTAGCCTCCCCGTTGTTCAGAGGGTAGCTACACTCAATCACAATCACAATCACAATCACAATCACAATCACAATCACAATCACAATCACAATCACAATCACAATCATTTGCTTTTAGTGTTTCGACTCGGGAAGGCTTGACGATTCACGTAAAATCATAATTCATAATTGTTTGGCATTTCACGACCCGGGAAGGCTCGTTGATTTGAATAATTCATTTGTTTGGCGTTTCACGACCCGGGAAGGCTCGTTGATTCGCATAATTGTTTGGCATTTCACGACCCGGGAAGGCTCGTTGATTTGCATAATTCATTTGTTTGGCGTTTCACGACCCGGGAAGGCTCGTTGATTCGCATAATTGTTTGGCATTTCACGACCCGGGAAGGCTCGTTGATTTGAATAATTCATTTGTTTGGCGTTTCACGACCCGGGAAGGCTCGTTGATTCGCATAATTGTTTGGCATTTCACGACCCGGGAAGGCTCGTTGATTTGCATAATTCATTTGTTTGGCGTTTCACGACCCGGGAAGGCTCGTTGATTCGCATGTTTGTTTGGCATTTCACAACCCGGGAAGGCTCGTTGATTTGCATAATTCGTTTGTTTGGCGTTTCACGACCCGGGAAGGCTCGTTGATTCGCATAATTGTTTGGCATTTCACGTCCCGGGAAGGCTCGTTGATTTGCATAATTCGTTTGTTTGGCGTTTCACGACCCGGGAAGGCTCGTCGATTCGCATTATATCAATCGTCCTGAGGGACAAAACTTTTTTAAATCAATCGTCCTGAGGGACAAAACTTTTTAAATCAATCATCCTGAGGGACAAAACTTTTTAAATCAATCGTCCTGAGGGACCAAACTTTTTAATCAATCGTCCTGAGGGACAGGAGAACCCATTGCATTTGTTTGCATATGCCCCCAGGAACAACGCCGGTCTGATCCCTACAATGGGGTACGTAGGCAGCCTGAGTGGCACGACCGATTGATCTTTAAAGTTTTCCTTTGTGACTTGAGATGTATCACGGGGAATGAGTCGGGTTGTCTATGTCTTGGACGTCACTCATACCAAATCAATGGCATCGAGTCCCGTCCAAGAGGGGCAACTGTAGACACCCCGATTTTGAACCCAGGATGCGCTCGAGCATTCCCGATGATGAAATAGACCAATCGTGCATACCTCGAGGCTAAGAACAAGGCTTGAACTCACCGAACCACCCTAAACCATTCTAAACCCTCCTAGAACAACCTTAAACCAACCAAAATGACCAAAATACCCTTCAAACCATCCATAAACCTCTTCAAAATAAACCCAATCTTGCACCACCTTCTAGTACATTCAAAACCCTCTTTATCGATATATAATTTGTCCCAATCCATTTTGAAATGAGGGAGATGTGCCCGTTTTACCAAAATCACTTGTTTTCCCGACCTTCTGAGGGTAAAATGGTCACACATTTTGATGTAAAAATCATTTTGGTTCAAACCACTTGGGTTAGAAAGTAGACTCGACAAGCTTTCCAACGCTTCAAACCACGCACGAAATGAAGTTCGGTAGCACCCGGGGCGGCCCCGCAAAGTTTTACCTTTTGAGCAACAGCCTTGAGCGCTCAAACCCTAAAAACCACCTTGAGCGCTCAAGCCCATGGCTTTGAGCGCTCAACTCTGATCCAGATCAGTTTTCTGCAGAGCATTTAATAATGATATTCTACTGCAAGAGGAGCGTCTACCTATGTTTTCTACTGCCTAAATACACTTCCTAGACCCTTGAACATCTCCTCAATCACCCCCCAAACCCAATTCAAAGATTAAACCCACTTCCCTCCCATTTCTCTCTCTATATAAACCTCATCCACTCCCTCACTCACCCTCTTGGCTGCCCCTACTGCCATTTTCTCCCCCCATCAGATTAAACCCACTCTCTCTCCTCCATAGCCACCATCCTCCATCATCTTCAACCTCCAAAACACCCAAAAATCTTCTAAAAAAGGCCTACAACACATGGGTCTTTGAGAAACCAACTACAACAGCCCCTCTCTCACTCTAATAATCCATTTACAGCCCATACACTCCATCAATTTCGTCCAAACCTAGCTCTTCCATCAAAACCCACCTCATCCAAGCCAAAATCACCATTTTAAGCTCAAATACTCCATCATCCACTCAATCGATCACTCAATCAGCCCTACACTCACACTCCTCTGTCCAAAATACTTCATCTACAGCCCATAAACACAACCACTACCCATCCATTCATCAAACCACAAGTTCAAGCCTTGATCAAGCCAAAAGGTAGTTAAAACCATGTGAAAATCACTGTTTTGGTCTTGCTGAGGGAGACCAGTGGGCTCTTTCAAGTTCCTCATACTTGAAATGAGCCTACAAGGTCTGAAAAGTATCATAAAATAGCAGAATTTGGCGATCTGGGAAGGGCTTGAGCGCTCAAGGCCTTAACCTTGAGCGCTCAATCCACTTTTGAGCGCTCAAACCCCAACAGAAAGTCAGTCACAGTGTTTCAGCCATAACTTTTTACTCCGAACTCCATTTTCAACGTATTATATATCAAAACGTAGATAATTTGAAGGGCTACAACTTTGTAGTTTTATGTTTTTCTCATTTCTATATCAAAACCCTCCAAAACATGCAAATAGTGTCAGAAAGATAAACACCATTTTGTTCAAAATGGTGTTTTAAGTTCTATTTTTCTCCTTCATTGTCATTTTACTTGTTTATATCATTCTGTAATCGCATTGTACACTTCACACAAGCATCCACCATCACTTAGTTTGTGTTTTAATATTCATTTACGTGTTTGCCATTCCCGTATCCCCCATTTCGTGTTTAAAGTCAAATTTCAAACATTTCCAAAATCCCACAAAATGTTGAGTAGAGACCGGTTCACGGACCGGGCGAGAGGGGTGCCGTAAAACCCTTCCCCTTTCGTAACCAAACCCCCGAATCCGAGAAATCTTTGGTTTCACAATGGCTAGTAAAATCTTTTTCAATGGGCAACGAGTTGTATTTTTATCGGTTTCTCGGGTTCGGACCTAAAATCCGGGTGGCGACTCAAACAATCATAATCTTTTCGAAACGCGAACCGCGCCGAATCTCAGTGGGCCGTCCACACGCTCAATCCTTATTCTGGAATCCAGTTTGCAAAGCAGTTTGTTGGATCTCAATGTTTGTACTTTCTGGATTTGTTGTGTTTTCTGTAATTTCTCATTTCTTGTAAATATTTGTAAATAATTCCACTTATCATCATCATCATCATCATTCATGTAAATCATGTGCACAAGCATCCACTTTAAATTTATATTTTCCTACTTTCTCATTGTTTACGTGATTCCCATCCCCGTTTCCTTATTTTCGTGAACAAATTGAATTTCAAATGCTTTCAAAATCCCACAAAATGTTGAGTAGAGACCGGTTCACGGACCGGGCGAGAGGGGTGCCGTAAAACCCTTCCCCTCTCGTAACCAAACCCCCGAATCCGAGAAATCTTTGGTTTCACAATGGCTAGTAAAATCTTTTTTCCATGGGCAACGAGTCATATTTTTATCAGTTTCTCGGGTTCGGACCTAAAATCCGGGTGGCGACTCAAACAATCACAATCTTTTCGAACGCGAATCGCACCGAATCTCAGTGGGCCGTCCACAAGCTGGCGACTCCGCTGGGGACTTTTGGTTAATACATATTTTATTTAATTACACTTGTGCAATTTTTATTACACTTGTATAATTTTATTGAAATATGTGTTAATCAAAGTGGGTTTAATTTGAAAGATGTTTTGTGGGATTTTGAAAGCACTTGAAATTCAATTTTGCATTGCACTTGCATGGTTCTCAACCCCGCTGGCGTGTTTTGGCAATCCTGCCCGGCTTGCCGGTGACAGGGAATCCCGAAATGCCCAGCAGCCCTCGACCGTGATAAATCATATCGTCACTATCGTCTTTTGACGGTAGGAGGCGATTTTGATTTTGAGTCCGGGGTACCCTCAGTGACCAAAACCGGCCTTTGCATTTAGTTAACCATAGAACCCCACGTTTAGCAGCTTACCCATGTGTTAAGTTTACGTGCTCCACCATGTTAACGTGCTATCTGTTATCGCTTTTCTCGCCATGCCATGCTGCATTCATGCATTTGCATTGTACATAGTTGTCGCGAGAGTTCGTCCGTTTTGTTTTTCAGTTTGGTTTTTGGAGTCTCCGCGGTTAGTAGAAGGTTGCCTTAGCCCGATGATGAGTCGTGCATCCCATATGCGCGTTGTTCTTGCGAGTTGGTCTTTATGACGACCGGACATGGGAAACTTTGGATCTTCAAATTCCTAAACACTGATCTAGACAGGTTTAAGGGACCTTGGCCCGAGAAGGATCAATCGCCCTTAGACTTCTGACCCTAGATCATTGTCGGAATTCGTATGAATCAGAGTTTCCCAAATCCGATTATCCAATTTTAAGGACTTATTGCTTTAAAAGAAAACTTGAGGATTGGGGCAATCTTCCAAAATTGTGGAATTCAGTCTAGGAGACTTTAAATCCACGGAGTTTGAGATACCTCCGGTGTTGACCGTGCCCAAACGGTCACCCGTGTTTCGGACTAGCCTTGGAATCGTTTGTAACTGGGTTGCGACACCTCATTGCTCTGTCTCGGATGGTCAAAGAAAGGATAACGATTGCGGTTTTAACATCTAGGCTATAGGTTAAAGCCGTAATTGCCGAGTAAAACGACTTACCCGTGGTGTTGATACAATTTGCTGTGCGAACGATTCCAAGTGAGTTCCGAAACCGGTAGACTAACTTCTAAGGCTAGAAATAGGACTAACTCCGTGAGTTGAGTCACGGCGAGACGATAGTGAGCATTTGTAAATCTTTCTTTTGTTGTGCATAGTAGACACATCGAGTACGCATCTGAGTCCGGCTTTTGCTTTTGATCAGTTCTTGAATCATTGGGCCCGCAAAGAAGAAGAGGACCTTACCTGTTTGGACTTGACCTCCCGGACAGAGATTGTCTAGATCCTTATCACCAAAGGCTGAGTCAAGTATGTCGGCAGAACAGGAACAGGATCCCCCGAATGAGTTTGAACAGATGAGAAAGGAAATGCATGATGAGAGGGTCCGGAATGATACCCGAATTGCCCAACTCATGGCAATTATGGTAAACATATCTGAGTCGACTTCCTCCCCCTCAGAAGCGAATACCCGACGGTGAAGCTCGGGAACAAGAGGTTCCTAATGATGAACATCCAGAACAACCCCCTCCCCCAGAAAACCCCCAATTGGCTGAAATGCTAGCTAAGATACTCAAGCTAGAGGAATCTGTGGCAAAAAGCGAGAAACGAGCCGTCACCGGTTTTGACATGAACAAACTCTGCATATTCCCATGTGCCAAGCTCCCTAAGAAATTCAAACATGTGGACTTTGAGAAATTTGATGGGACTGGTGATCCGAGAGGACATGTTCAGGCATACGTAAGCTCCCTTTCGTTACAAGAAGTCGATGAGCTTGCCATGGGTCAAATGTTTCATGAAACCCTCACAGGGCCCGCTCTCCAGTGGCTCTTATCCCTCGACATTTCGAAGAGACAAACTTGGGAAGAAATGGTGGCTGCTTTCGTTAAGCAATATGAGTATAATGTGCAGCTCAAGGTCACCACTCGTGAACTTGAGAGTATTAAAATGAAGGAAAGGGAGTCGTTCGCCGATTTTGTAAAAAGATGGAGAGCCAAGGCTGCGCAAATGACCGATCGTCCCAGTGACAAAGATCAGATGCGCATTATAACCAAGAACCTACAGCCCGATTTGGCTCAGTACATGGTCATGGCCTAAGCACATAACTTTGAGACCTATTTTGAGATGGGTCTTTCAATTGAAGAAGCTCTGCAGAGCGGGATGTTGAAAAAAGGAGATTCCTTCCCCAAACCCAAGCGAAACTACATCGGCAACACCTCTTCCCTATACGCCAACCCCAGTTACACAGCCGGTACCTCATCCAACTCCGCAAATCACCAACCCCATAAAGCTGAACCCATAAATGCCATCTTATCCCAACCAACTCAACCAATTCAACCACTCCAAAACCAAAGAGGACGGCGCATCTTCACCCCTCTTCCTTTACCCCTACCCGTTGCTTTCGAGCGACTCGTGCAACAGGGGAAGATCAAACCTCTTCAGCCAACTCCACCTCCACAAAATCCCCCACCAACATATAACCCAAACACTTTCTGTATATTCCACCAAACACCCGGCCATCCCACTGAAAGATGCCAGCGCCTGCGTCATGAGATTCAAGATCTCATTGACAACAAACAAATCCGAGATCCCACTGAAAAGCCCAATATCCTCACAAATCCTCTGCCAGCTCACAAAAGAAACGGTGACATAGGCCAGATTACCCTTAGCTCCACTCAAAAAGGCCTAAACTCCACTCCATTTGACCCAAGCCAGTATATCATACCCGAAACAGATCCAAAACCCGTTGTGCCCATACCCGATGAATGTGAAGCATGTCTTCTTGATGTGCACCTAAACCCCAATGTTTGGCAAGAATGGGGTGATTTGATAATGGCCATGGAAGCTCACGAGTATGAACAGATGGTGGCCAATAATGTAGCAAATGGAGAAGTTTGGCCGCAAAACGAACAGTTAAATGGAGGACCCCCGATTAATCAGTTTTGGGATCCCATGTTGGCAGATCCGCTTGATGGATTTGCACTTCCTAATCTGTTTGAACCATTGCCAGTCATACAGCCGGTGGAAGAAGGACAAGGGCAAAATTGGCAAGAAGAAATTGGGGCACTCAATGGTGCGCAAGAAGATGAGTGGGATCCCACCCCAAGCGAGTGGCAGCTCATGGACCCTAACGACCCTTTGGATGGGTCCACACTTCCCATATTCTTCGATGAAACGTATTTTCCAATACCACCATTGTGGGAGGGTCGCCCTGATTTCTCTATGATGAGTGAGCAAGCAATAAATAGAATGACGGAAGGGATAGAGTTCACACCTTATGATTACATAGTTGACGAGAATCTTCCGGCACCTCAAGTGCAAGTCCCGGAAGATTGCAATGTCATGGTGTTGAACAGTGGCCTGCCCGATGTTTGGGGACAACAAATGGATAAAAATGTTGTGGCAAACATGTGGGCCAATCAGAATGAGGACATAGCACCGTTGTGGGTTGGGGACAACGAGATCTGGGCTGTTAATCAGGCGGCCATGGAAAATGGGGATGTGTAGAGTGAAGCAACTGTCGAAGGGATTACCAAAGGAATGGAATAAGCCAGTATTGCAAAAGGAAAGAGAAAAGCGGAAGGGGATCTTGTTGATTTCTACACAGACTACACTGATTTGTGGGGGGATGATATCGATTCAGTTCTTCACCTTCTTCGGAGTGGTCGATTTTACCAACCACCCCAGATGTTCACCGGGAATACATCCAACCCACAACCAAATATCACGAGCCAGCCACCTTTTAACCTAACTCCACAAAATAACCAAACCCCACAAAACAACCTAGCTCTACCAAATAACCTAGCCATGCCACACTATCCAAATAACCTCAGTGACCCAATTGCTAACCCAATCGATTTCCAAAACCTCTTTAACCCAACAGCCAACCAATCCCAAGCTAACTCTGCAGCCAACAGTCGTGCCCCTCGTCCAAAACCTCCATCAACCAACGAAGAAAATCCCATCCAGAAACAACTTGAGAAAACCCCAGCCACACTTACCATTTGGGGATTGCTTATGAGCTCCAGTGAACATCGCCAGAAGCTCGCTCAAGCATTGTCCTGTATGGAAGTTGCATCAGACATCACCCCTGAAGCTATGGTAGCCGCTATTATCACCAAGCCTACCATTACCACCAAACCAACCAAGCATATCGTAACCTTTACCGAAGCCGATCTGCCGCTCGAGGGAACTGACCACAACAAGCCTTTGCATGTCACCATGAAGTGCATGGGAAAATGGATCCCGGTTGTATTGATAGACAATGGGTCCGCACTCAATGTATGCCCTCTCCGAACGGCTCTATGTTTGGGGCTTAAACCGAAGGATTTCACGCCATCTAGTCTCACTGTCCGAGCTTATGATAACACCCGCCGCAATGTACTTGGGACTGTTGAAATGGAAATCGCTGCGGAGGGGTTCAAATCAACAGTTGAGTTTCATGTGCTTGAAATCCCAGCTTCATTCAATTTGCTGTTGGGACGTCCTTGGATGCATCGACCTGATATCATGGCAGTTCCATCTACCTTGCATCAAAAGGTTCTGCTTGGTTTGGAAAGTGGGACAGTCGCTCTCTATGGAGATACAGGCATTCGCCCTCATGCTGAAGATAATGCTCCTTTGTTAGAAATCATGCATGATGAAAATGATGTTCAGCTTGGGGGCTTTGCTTTTGATACATCCGGGGGTGTGTTCACGCTTCGTATAGATGATGATTTTTCAATCAGCACCACAGCTCTCGAGATGATGAGAAGGATGTCTTATCTGCCAGGCACCGGTTTGGGTCGAACTCATCAGGGAGTGGCTCAGTTTCCGGAATTCCCTTCTCAGCGAGGCCGTTTCGGATTAGGGTATGAACCTACACTGAAAGAGATGCAAAAGGCAAGAACCAGTAGAGCAAGCAGCAGTGCAAACCGCCGGATTCACTTTGTCGGGGAAGGGTCAAATGCACCATATCACGGCCAGCCCGAGCCGTTCGTAAATAAAATAAGTGGAGAGGTGCACCCAGGATTCGAGATCTTTGCTAACGATGCTTGGGATAGCGAAGATGAACATGAAAAGGTTGAGAAATTGGTGAAAGACCTCAAAGCGGATTGGACGGAAGCTTTGGATGGTGGGATCTTGATGTCAATGTTCGATGAGGTCAGTCTAACAGGTAAGGATAAAGAGGAGCCAGCAGTGATGATGCTCGGACAGGAGGCCTTTGAAGATCCCAGCGTGCTGATAGTGGATGCAGTCGGTGAATACAAGAATTGCACTTTCACTCCTGTTGTAAAATTTACTAATGCATTCACTAAGTTAGGGTTCAAGTCTGAGTCAGGGTCTGAATTTGGCTGTGAGTCGGAGTTTGTGCCTCATGGCCCTCCACGTCGTCATTTCTGTTTTGAGTTCGAGTCTGATGCCATGTACTGTGCCCCAGAGGGCTTTGTTAATGAAATAAATGCTGATTTCGCTTACTTTGCTGTTCCCGAAATAAATTGTGTTGACCCCGATGATGATGAGACTGAGCTCGAAGGTGAAATACCTAAAGAGCTTAAGTCTCTAATCGAAAGGGAAAATGAAAGGCATGCTCAGCCAATAAAAGAAGAAGTAATTTCAATTAAATTGAGAGATGAGGAGAATCCTCACATGGTTCAAATCGGTTCCGGGCTATCTTCGGAGGAACAAGGATTACTCGTTGATTTACTCAAAGAATTTGAAGATGTTTTTGCTTGGTCCCACGCAGATATGCCCGGAATCGATCCTGAAATTGTGCAACATCGAATTCCCTTGTATCCCGATGCAAAGCCGGTAAAACAGAAACTGAGGAAGATCAGGCCAGATTGGGTTGAAAAGGTCAAAGAGGAAGTTACCAAGCAGTTCAATGCCGGCTTTTTGATGGTAACTGAGTATCCACAGTGGGTTGCAAATATCGTGCCAGTGCCTAAAAAGGATGGAAAAGTCAGGGTGTGTGTAGATTTCAGAGATTTAAACAAAGCCAGTCCGAAAGATGATTTCCCTTTACCTCACATCGATGTACTGGTAGATAACACAGCAGGGCACGCGTTGCTGTCATTTATGGATGGGTTTTCGGGATATAATCAGATTCTAATGGCACCAGAAGATCGAGAGAAAACAACCTTCACCACTGAATGGGGGACGTTTTGTTACAGGGTTATGCCATTTGGATTAAAGAACGCGGGGTCAACTTACCAACGAGCGGCCACAACTCTGTTACATGATATGATGCACCGAGAAGTTGAGGTGTATGTGGATGACATGATTGTAAAGGCCAAAGAGAGGGAAGGGCATCTCCCAGCATTGCGCAAATTCTTTGAAAGGATACGGAAGTACCGGATGCGTCTCAATCCGCAAAAGTGCACGTTCGGAGTCACCGCCGGGAAAATGTTGGGATTTATGATTACCACCAGGGGGATTGAAGTCGATCCATCAAAAATCAAAGCAATATTAGAAATGGAGCCGCCAAAGACAGAAAAAGAGGTCCGGAGTTTTCTCGGGAAAATTCAGTTCATCAGCAGATTCATCGCCAAGTTGACCTCAACTTGCGAGCCGATGTTTCATTTACTCAAGAAAGGAATACCATTCAAATGGGAAGACAAGTGCCAGAAAGCCTTCGAATCAATTCGGCAGTATCTTCAAAATCCCCCAGTATTGTTGCCACCAATGCCTGGAAAGCCTCTGATTTTGTATCTATCGGTTACACAGTCTGCAATGGGTTGCATGTTGGCACAGGAAGGTGAAGCAGGTATCGAGAAGGCGGTGTATTATTTAAGTAAGAAGATGGTCGGAGCCGAAGAACGATACACACCTTTGGAAAAGACCTGTTGGGCTCTCGTGTGGGCCTCTAAAAAACTAAGGCATTACATGTTAGCTTATTCGGTGGTGTTAATTTCTCGAATGGATCCCCTCAAATACCTGTTTGAGAAGCCAGCACTCACCGGAAAGTTAGCACGATGGTTGCTTCTGTTGGCCGAATTTGAACTCAAGTATGTGACGCGAAAATCAGTGAAAGGCAGGGCTGTGGCAGAATTTTTGGCAGATCATCCGATTGAAGGGCCAGAAGACACAGAGTTCCAATTTCCTGATGAGCATGTTATGGTAGTGGCAGAAGATGTATGGAAATTGTACTTCGATGGGGCAGCAAATCAGAGAGGATTCGGGATCGGCATACTGTTGGTCTCACCAGAAGGACCTCATATTCCTCTCTCTTTCAAGTTGAATTTCGAAGTTACCAATAATCAGGCGGAGTACGAAGCGTGCATTGTTGGAATGGAGGCTGCTTTTGAAATTGGGGTAAAGAAATTGAAAGTGGTCGGAGATTCGAATCTGGTAGTTTCTCAAGCCAACGGTGATTGGAAAGTGCGAGAAGAAAAGTTGAAGCCATACCACAAAGACCTTGACGATCTAATTCATCGATTTGAGCAGGTTACTTTTACGCATATCCCGAGGATGAAGAATCAGTTTGCCGACGCCCTTGCTACTCTGGCATCCATGGTAGAATTACCAGTGGGAGTAAGAATGAGACCGATCATGATCGAGCAAAGGAATAGGCCAGCCTATGAGTATGTGATGAGTATTGGTAAAATTGACGATGGTCTTGCCGTGGTACCATGATATCTGGAATTTGGTTGAGAAAGGAGAATATCCGGAAGGAGCAAACAAGAAAGATCGAATAGCATTACAAAGGTTGGCATCACAATACATCCTCTGTGGTGGAAGGTTATACAAAAGGTCATACTGTGGCATGCACAAGTTGTGCATCCATGGTGATGACACGAAAAGGGTAATGGAAGAAATTCATGAAGTTTATCCAAAAAAAGAAATTCATGAAGGAATCTGCGGTCCCCACATGAGCGGATTGATGATGGCAAAGAAGATCTTGAGGCAAGGATACTTCTGGTTAACCTTGAAAACAGATTGCGTTCAGTATGTGCGGAGATGTCATAAGTGTCAAGTCCATGCTAATCTCATGCATGTCCCGCCGTTTGAACTTCATACAATGGCAACGCCGTGGCCTTTCTCAGTATGGGGAATAGATGTGATCGGAAAAATCACGCCGCCAGCATCGAATGGTCACAAGTTCATATTGGTGGCGATTGATTATTTCACAAAGTGGGTCGAGTCAGCTTCTTACGCTACATTGACCGCAGTACAGGTGGCTCATTTCATTAAGCAAAACATCATTTACCGATATGGGGTTCCCAATGCCTTCGTGTCAGACAATGGTGTACATTTTAAAGGAAGGGCTGCAGAAGTACTTGAGGAATTCAACGTTCAGGTGCACAAGTCAACAGTATACAGGCCGCAAACCAACGGAGCAGTGGAAGCAGCCAACAAATCAATCAAGAATATCTTGGAGAAAACCATTGAGTCATCTAGGGACTGGCATGAGAAGTTACCATTGGCATTATGGGGGTACCGCATTTCGATCCGAACTCCAACAGGAGCAACACCGTACTCTTTGGTTTATGGTATGGAAGCGGTACTTCCCATCGAGCTTGAAGTGCCCTCTTTAAGGGTGATGATAGAAAATGAAATCAATGAGGCTGACTGGCTGAGTGATAGATTTTCAGAGTTGATGTTGTTTGACGAAAGGAGATTGCGGGCATTGTATCACATTCAGGGATATCAGAGAAGAATCGCTCGCGCATTCAACAAGAAGGTGAAATCCAGGGATCTGATCGAAGGGGACATGGTGGTGAAAGAAATTCGGGCACCGATATTTGATCCACGAGGAAAATTCAGGCCGAAATGGGCAGGACCATATATCATCAAGACCATTCTCGATGGTGGGGCAGCAGTGATCCTTGATCTGGATGGCAACGAGTTCAGCAATCTTGTCAATTTAGACCAACTCAAAAGATATTACCCCTGAGAGATGCTCGTTGGGCGGAAAATCGCAAGGGCGAGCCGACCCAAGCAAAAATTAGAGCAAGCCTGCTAGTCTGAAAACCCACACTGGGCAGTCTAGGCAAAATTTAAGGCCAAAAGTCCAAAAGAAGCTCGCTGGACCGAAAACCTGAAAAGGCGGTACCTGGCAAAATTTAGAGCGCAAAAAGGAGAGTGTTAATACCCGAGTGAACCTTTGCTTGAACTACGCCATGACCTGATTCCTTGAAAAGGGATACGTAGGCAACCTTATCTTGGGGTTCGGTCTAATCTAATGAATTGGTCCATGTTTTCGCAGCCATCGAACGAGATAATATATGGAACTGAATGAACCAAGAGGGGGAAACCCTTCATCGCTCAATTTTATTCAAATCACTTCTTCGATTACATAAACTGAGCAGCCTAAAAAAAAAAAAAATGCACCATTTATTTTGGGAAACAGCTTAGTGAGTCGAGAGTCGAATTGCGCTAATTTCTTCAGCGTCGTGTTTCCATCTGCCCTCTCATCCAATCCCTGTAATGTCCATTCAAATGAATAGTTGGGTAGGGATCAGGGGCCCAAAGAACCCTATTTCTCCAAGAAGTACGATAGTGCTCGAGGACGGAATGCCTAAATGTAGGAAGACTGAAGGTGGCAGGAACTGAGTACTCCACTTCTTGACGGATGCGATATTGGCGGAGGATGCGTTGTGGAAAATAGTAAGCATACCCTTGTAATCCCGCCAGAATCACCCATGTATCTCCCATGTGATTGGCCGTCATGTCCGGCAAAGGCAACCAGTGGCACCGCCAAGTGATGTGATCCTCCTCTAAAGACCTGAGAAAATCGAGCCATTCATCTTCATCAACCTCATCATGCACAAATGGCCTCCTCACCCAAGTCTGTGGTTCATAAACCCAATCACCCGCCGGCTCCCTCAAAAGCCCAACCTTGTCACACAGCCATACCTACAAAACCAAAAATATCCGAGCCAAAGTCAAAACCAAGCTAAACAACCAAAATCCCCAAAAAAACAAAATATCCAAACCAAATGAATCAAACCTGAAGCAAAAGCGGACTTCCGGCAAAAGTGTTCGTCCTTCCGGCCTTAACCGCATCTAAGCCCATGATTGTCTCAGCCAAAACCAAAGGAACCACATCCCTTCGTTGTTCAATCTGAGCGGCAACGCTGACAATGGCAGAACTAGGACGGCCATCACATGGGACCAACAGATACAATGCCAAGAGGCACATGCAAAGCGCAAACATGCGCCGGTTTTGAACGGTAAAATCTAAAAGGTCGCTTGTTGGACCGTAATCCGCAAAGAGACGAAGAACGTTGAGAGTCTCGTTGCGAATCAAGAAGCGCGCAGCGCCATTCCCAAGACCAAGTTTCCTGCTAAGAGTGTTGGCGTAATTTTCACGAATGGGTGGTATGACAGGATCGGCGAAAGCACGACCGCCAAGATAGGCTTGAAACTCCTCGACAGTCGGGCAAAGCTCTTGCATCCCAAAACGGAACACATGGAGCTCAGAATCCCAACAACGAACCGCGGCATGCAAGATATCTTGGCGGATAGGAAAAGTATGGAGATGGCGAAGAGCGTTGAGGCCAAGACCTCGGAAGTTGAACCAATCAATGTTTTCAAAGCTAGCTACCCAAGTGTTGATAACGGAAGGGTCAAGGGCAGCCATAGGAAGCAATGAAAGGTTGATAGGAAAGATGAGTGGAGTAAGAAATGAAAATTGATGTGGAAATGGTGTGTGGGAAAGGCTTGATCATGGATGGTATTTATAGGGGACTTGGGAGGAACCTTACAAATTTGCCATGCAACATTGGAAATCAAAGATTACATTTTCAAGATGGTCAAGCATATATTTCCAAAATGTTTTTGTTGGAAAATTTGAAAGTGCATTGGAAATGCATAGCATTTGTGGGGAAAAGGTGAAAGACCTTGGGAAGGTGATGTTCAAAAGCTTGGGAGATGTTTTAGCAGAGCAACAAGACATTTGGGGCAGGAGAAATCATGCAAAAGGGTCCAAAAATGCATTGGGAAGCAACACAATCTGCCTGCCCAGCACATACCTTGAGCGCTCAAGCCCATGGCCTTGAGCGCTCAAGCCCCTGAAACCACCTTGAGCGCTCAAGGTGCTGAGTTTGAGCGCTCAAACCCCATTGAGCGCTCAAGGCCTGCAGAAACAGCAGCAGCAGCTTTTTGGCCCGTTTGATACCCGAAACCTATTCTAAGCCTCCTAACCTTTAACCAACACCCGAGCCAAGTCCCAATGGACATTTGTGACTTCACGGAGCGTCTTGTTCCTCGAGTTAACAAGCCGATACGTGTGCGGACACGGGATACGTGTATGAAAGAGTTTGAAACAAGAAGGCGGCCATTGGACATCCGAATCTTTTTCTTGGCCTTGTTAGCCATTTCCAGTTATCAGGACATGTGTCAATGAACGTTTGTGACTTGTAGGAGCGGTTCCCGAGGCATTTCTTTGATCATGCAAGGTTTTGGGGTATCAACGGCCAACTTAAGCAATGGAATGGCGATCGTCACCGTGTCAAAAATGGTTCAGGGATTTCCTTGCTAAATGGAGATGATCGTAGGGGCATTTATGTCATTTGTGACTTGGTCAAGATGACCGCATGGCAATTCATCATATCTAAACAAGCTCGCGAAGCATTTTTATTTTCAAATATGCCTTATGAACATCAAATTCCGTTCAAAGGTCGTTTTGTTTAGTTTGTATAGTTTGTTTACATACGAGAAATATGTCCAGTCATGCTGTATATAAACACTGTTTCCGGTTGTACATACACTCGAATAGTCATGTTTCGGCCAAATTCCCGAACATGTTTACTTTACTTAAAGGTCAAGTTTTTAGGCTTTGTTCTTGGATGTTTGAATTCAAAGTTTGGTGGATAATTTGCGTACATTCTACAACAGGTTTGTTCATTTGAATATCAAAAGCAGAAAGTAATACAATGAACAAATGGAAGTGCAAATCATGTATAAACTGATCCAAATCCGTGAAAAACAAATCTGAGTATCATCACTATCATACCAGGGCACACAACGCCCAATCAAGAAATCTGCATCTGGGGCACGCAGGCCCAATCCACCTGTCTACCAGGGCACGCAGGCCCAATCAAAAGAAAGGAAGAAAAGCAAAAGCGAAACTCTAAACTACTCTATGTCTACTGTGCACTACTCCGACTCATCCATCGTCTCGTCGGTGCTCTCAGTCTCATCTCCGCGTCGCTGCTCCTGTCGCTCCTGCCGGGAAGCGGGGTAGTTAGCGTCATCGACGCTGTCGTCGCTCGAGCTCGTCTCTACTATCCCCTCAGTAACTACCTCCACTCTCCGGCGGGATGATCTCCGCAGTCCCTCCTCTTCAGGGCTCGCCGCCGCCATCTTTGAACGCCCGAGCCTCACAGTCATATCTCCAGGGCCATCCACTCCAGCATGGGGCCTCTTCCTGTACACAGGCGGCTGCATCATCAAGCAAAAAAAAAAAAAAAAAAAAAAAAAGGGATCAGTACACGGTATAATCAAGAAATCCAAAGTGCAAGTAATGTGAATTACATACCGGTGCAACTCTCGGACGGGAAGGTCCAGGGGCAGCAGGAGGTGCTGGCTCGCCCTCCCGGCGGATAGTGACCTCCTCCCCGGCAATGAGGCGGCGAATCAGGACGCGTAGTCCTTGGTTCTGCTCGTGCAAAGTCTGCGCCGCCTCCTGTGAAACCTGCAAGCAAGTTAGAAATTTAAATCATCAGTACATTTGGGCATTCATAATCAAAACATGCAAATCTGAATATGTGAAGTATTTCTTACCGGTGCCGAGAGTCGCGGGAAGTCTGCTGGTGGCCTCGGGATGTCTATATCCCCTGCCTCTCCACCGACAGAAGTAACGTGCACCCACCACTTGGGGGTGCCAACATCCTCGCCTCTGGCTACCCCTCCAGCTGAGGCCCGCGCCTTCGCGGCCTTCTCCTCCTCAACCTTGTCTCTCCACTCCTCCGACTCCAGCGAACCGGCCAAGTACTTCTTGAAGTAATCACTGTAGCTCAAGGCCGGACGCAGGTGCTGGCTCAAGTCCAGGTCAGGCGTCGTAAAACGCTCGATCTCTGCCAGTGTATACCGAGACGTCATCAGCACCCGAGGAGGGAGGCGTCCTGGCACCTGTGGTCCGCCAGCCCGTATCGACTGGCGTACCACCCTGTCGCCGAGGTACCAGAACCAGCCATACTGGCACTCAAGTAAAACTCTCCCCCTCGTGAGCCTCCGGCTCGGAGCCAAGTAAGGCTCGTCGATAGCATCCCATATGTTCCAGCGGACCTGCAAGAGGTTGTTCAAGCATTAGTAATCAAGTGCATGATTGAAGGCAAATTGAAAGCAAGATTGAATGCATGCGAGAATTTGATTCTTACCAAGGAAGCAGGGAACCTGTCCAACGAAGCACGGAGAACGTGGATGTTCCCTCGCGCTGAGCCGCCGTAACGGAAGCCTTCACCCCAGCACAGTGCTCGAGGGATGACGTCCGGGTCCCGGTGCCGCGTCTCTGGGGGGTGCAACCCCAACACCTCGTAGGCCCAAAGCTGCATGTCAAGCAATAAATAAGTCAGTCAATCAAGTGCGAATTTTGAAATACATGCATATAGTTTGAAGTAAAAGTTTTGTGTTTACCTCCCAGACGCTCCACAGCCCGGAGATGCTAGTCCCTTTCCGCCTCGAGACGGCGTTCATGAACGCGTAGCAACTCCCGAGTGCCGCCCCTCCCCAGTTGTACCTCGCCGCGACTGTGAAGTCCCTCAACCCCCCGAGGTAGGAGAGATGCACCCTGTTACGCCTATTTGGGTACAGTGAAGCCCCAAATAGGTATAACAAGTAGCACCTCGCCTTCTGTGCAGCTTCCTCCTCGTCAGCCGGCTCCCCCAATCCTTTCAACTTGAACTGGCCGTATGTAGCCGTCTCCCCCTCCTTGTTGGGCACGAAGCCCAAGAACCACCGCAGTGCAGCGATGTCTCCGCCAATCCCTGAGTCGAACGGGATCGGGTCTCCTCCTACCCTCAATCCCGTGATCGCTGAGAAATCCAGTGGGGTCATCGTCGCCTCTCCAATGACGAGATGGAAAGAACTCGTAGAGTCCCTCCACCTCTCGGCCAATGCCGTCACCACGGCATGGTCGTGCTGTGTGCTCGTGAGAGTCGGGATGAACCTCCCGAACCCCGCTAGATCCACCAAAGTCCTCACTGAGGCATGCAGCTGCTGGTAGATCTCCCAGCTCGAACCCATACCCCCGTGAGCTTTTAAGCTCAAGTTTCTCTGCAAAACAATCAGCAAACAGGCAAGCAATCAGGTGTCAGTCCAGTATTTCAATTCAACCATCAATTAAGCAGTAATTCAATCATTCAATGCTAATCAGGTTTGATAACTATTGAAAGTGCGCGAAAGCAATAAGCAGGAAAGAAAAGCAAGCATACCGTCAAGCAGTCAGTCGAGAGGTGAACCTCGGGGTCCAGTAGCACCTCCTCTCCGAAGTACAACTCCCGTTGGGGAGTGTAATCGTCTGCAGCGGAAGGCACGAAGAGGTGCATCGGTGGGGCGTAAGTCACCGCGTCGAAAGCCGGCCTCCCTCTCCTCAACCAGTGTCTGGCAGCCTGGACCACCGTCACCCTCCGTCCAGCCGCTCTCTCCTCCTCCTCGGCTCGTCGCCTAGCCGCCTCCGCCGCCTCCTCCGTCTCAAACTCCTCACAGAAGGCCCTCGCCGCCTCGTCCTCAGCAACGGCCTCCCGTAGCATCGCCGCTTCCCTCTCTCTGCTCTCAACAACGGCATCCCTCGCCGCATCCAGGATCCCCGGGGCATCTGCTGCAGCTGCTATCACTACCTCCGGTGGCGCGTGCTCAAGATAGTCCTCCCGGGAAATCCCAACCGGACCCTGAGCTGTCGGCGTACTACTCTGTCCCCGGGTCGACGACTCTCCACCAATCATCGCCGCCTTCCCCTTATCCCCCTCGCTTGGCCGCTGACTGGGTCTCGGCTCTATCCTCCAACGAGCACCCTCGGCCGTCTCATCACTGCCGCTACTATCATCGTTGTCCACTTCGTGGACCTCCACCATCTCCTCATCTCTATCCCCTTCCCTATCCTCTATCCTCTCATCTACCCTCTCCGGCGCCGGTGCGTCAACACCACTGCCTAAGTCACTACCCCTACCCTCACCACCATCACCATCACCATCACCACCAGCCACCACCGGTCTGGTGGCCGGATCTCCGCCACTACCGGAAGCCACCGGATCACCACTGCCGTCTTCTCTCTCTCTCTCTCTCCCTCTCTCTCTCTTTCTTCCTCTTTGTCTCCATCTCTCCCCGTCGTCTCTGTAACCGAGGGTGGTGTCCCAGTCACTGTGGGACCCACCCCTGTTTCCTGCAAACCGCCTTGAGCGCTCGAGCTCGATGGTGGCAAAGCCTCAGTGCTGCCACCGTCTCTCTCCACCGTCGGCGAGGCCACCGGAGATCGTGATTCACTTGTTTCCTCCATGGAAATCGATCAAAACCTTCGAACCGAGCCCTAATCGAACGGATTTTGACCAAGAATTGTGTGGGCGAACCCTAGAAATTGGGGGTTTTTGATTGGGATCGAAATTTGAGTGAGAAATGCTTGGATTGGATTCGGAATCGCCTGAGGGGTGTAAGAATCGATCTCTGGAATTTGTGAAACGTTTTGAAGGTTGATCGGGATTAAAATCAGAGGTGAATCGAACGTTACGATTCTAAACCGTCGTCCCCGTTCAGGGGTTCAAGCGCTTAAGTTGGACTCTTTGAGCGCTGGAGGACCAAATCGAGGTTTGAGCGCTCAATGCTTTGGAGTTGAGCGCTCAAAGTAGGGTTGAGCGCTCAAAGGGGCTTCCCTGAGCGCTCAAGGACAATTCTGGCATGGGTTTTTGGCTTCTTTTGCAAGCTTTTCAAGGGCATTTCTGGCATCCCTTGTGTTTTGTTGGTGTACCTTGGACTCGTTAGTCCCAATCGGTTGAATCCTCGTTCATCCGGGATTTTAAATCTTAGTATTTGATCGTGCTAGATCGAAGCGTGTTGTGTACGTATGTTTTGTGTTAGCGTACGTATGAAGTATCCCAATTGCTTTTCTGAGAGCCACACGCTCGTTTAAATCGATCTGAGGACCACGTGCCCGTTTAAATCATTTCCTGAGGGCCACGTGCTCGTTTAAATCACTGTTTGTTAATCGCGCTGGCGTATGCGCGAAGTATTTTGGACTGCGGTCTGAGAGCCACGTGCTCGTTTAAATCATTTTGAGGGCCACGTGCTCGTTTAAATCATTTTGAGGGCTTGGTGCTCGTTTGAATCATTTTCTGAGAGCTTTGTACTCGTTTAAATCATTTTCGAGAGCCACGTGCTCGTTTAAATCATTGTTTGTTATTCGTGTTAGCGTATGCATGAAGTATTTCAAATTATTTTCTGAGAGCCACGTGCTCGTTTAAATCGATCTGAGGGCCACGTGCCCGTTTAAATCATTTCCTGAGGGCCACGTGCTCGTTTAAATCACTGTTTGTTAATCGCGTTGGCGTATGCGCGAAGTATTTTGATTTTCGGTCTGAGAGCCACGTGCTCGTTTAAATCATTTTGAGGGCCACGTGCTCGTTTAAATCATTTTGAGAGCCACGTGCTCGTTTAAATTATTTTCTGAGAGCCACGTGCTCGTTTAAATCATTCTGAGAGCCACGTGCTCGTTTAAATCATTTTGAGAGCTTCGTGCTCGTTTGAATCATTTTCTGCTTGAAGTGTATTACGGGGAACGAGTTGGGCTGTCTATATCTTGGACGTCACTCATACCAAAACAATGGCATCGAGTCTCATCCAAGAGGGGCAACTGTAGACACCCCAATTTTGAACCCGAGATGTGCTCGAGCATTTCCGATGATGAAACGGACCAATCATAATTACCTGGAACTTGTGAAAGTGACTTGAACTTGATCAAAATTAACCAAACAGCAACCAAAACAGCTCAAACCAACCCAAACAGTGTTGAACCAAGCCAAGCCAGCAATTTGTCATCTTGCACCTTGAGCGCTCAAGCCCATGGCTTTGAGCGCTCAACTCTGGGAAAGCACCTTGAGCGCTCAAGCTTATGGCTTTGAGCGCTCAACTCTGATCCAGTCAGCAACCTGCAGAATATCTAATCATGAGATTTTCTGCATGGGGAGCGTCTGGGGCGATCTTATACGATCTGCATGTGTATAATACACCCCACTAACCCCAAAAATACACCTAAAACTACCCCTAAAATACAAACCCACTCTTCCTCTCTCCTCTCTTCTCTCCCACTCACTCTATAAAATCCACCTTCCACCCCTGGTTTTGGGGTTACATTTTCTCACACTCCACCCCTCTGAATTGATCCAGCAAACACTCACTTCTCTCTCTAACAAAACCACTCAACTGTTATCAAAACCATCGGCCAAAAACCATTCTTCAAACCCAGAAATTCAGTTCTTGATCATCAACCAACCACCCACATTATCGAATTCACTCCAAATACTAGTCAAAATACTCACAATCGTCCACCCCAAAGCCCAGAATCAAGTTCAAATTCACAAGCATTTCCAAAAGGTAGTAAAAATGTGAAAACCTCACTGTTTTGGTTCATCTGAGGAAGACCAGTGAGTTCAAGCAAGTTCTTTGTACTTGCATTGAACTTACAAAGGTCTAAGAATCGTTTAAAAAGAGTTTTCGAATCTGCAGTTGTAGCAGGGGTTGAGCGCTCAAGCTTCAGGCTTTGAGCGCTCAAGCCCAGTTCTGAACAAATTCCTTTTTGTTGATTTTTGTGTCTTCCTTTGGTTTCGATCATCATTCAATGTTTATCAATGTTCTTGGATTTCCCAAAACTGCTTATTTGTGTCATAAAACCGTATGCATGAACATTGTTTAAACCATTTTTATGATCGAAAATCAAAACCTTTGTAAGCCGTATCTTAGGGTGCAAAGGGGTGACTGAAATCATACTCTTATGCTTCTGTTTAAATTCCAGAAGGTCCTGAGAATCATCAATCATCCTTTTTCAAGTCAGAAATTGGTAAGCCAGCTTATGGCTTGAGCGCTCAAGGTCAATAACCCGAGCGCTCAAGCTGTTCTTGGGCGTTTTGTTGATTACTTCGTTGTTTCAATGATGGACCATGGTTTAGCTTGCCGATGGTGTGTGTGTGTTGTTATTATGGTGTTTAGAGTTTGAATTTCTCTTTTCAAAAGTATTTTCTTGTTAATTTATGGGGATTCTTTTCTCTTCCTATTCTTTTAAGGATCAATCAGTCTTTTTCATCTGATTTCCTTTGAAAAACGTTTGATTAATGTTGATCTTGTAAAGAATGAGAAGAGAAGCTGTGGAAAAGAGAGTAAAATCACAGTTGCCTGGAACCGGATTGAGCGCTCAAGCCATGGACCTTGAGCGCTCAAGCTGGTTTGAAGGGTTTGAGCGCTCAAGCCTTTGTCTTTGAGCGCTCAATCCTTATTCTGGAATCCAGTTTGCAAAGCAGTTTGTTGGATCTCAATGTTTGTACTTTCTGGATTTGTTGTGTTTTCTGTAATTTCTCATTTCTTGTAAATATTTGTAAATAATTCCACTTATCATCATCATCATCATTCATGTAAATCATGTGCACAAGCATCCACTTTAAATTTATATTTTCATACTTTCTCATTGTTTACGTGATTCCCATCCCCGTTTCCTTATTTTCGTGAACAAATTGAATTTCAAATGCTTTCAAAATCCCACAAAATGTCGAGTAGAGACCGGTTCACGGACCGGGCGAGAGGGGTGCCGTAAAACCCTTCCCCTCTCGTAACCAAACCCCCGAATCCGAGAAATCTTTGGTTTCACAATGGCTAGTAAAATCTTTTTTCCATGGGCAACGAGTCATATTTTTATCGGTTTCTCGGGTTCGGACCTAAAATCCGGGTGGCGACTCAAACAATCACAATCTTTTCGAACGCGAATCGCACCGAATCTCAGTGGGCCGTCCACAGACGTGTTAACTTGAGCTTGGGAGGTGCAACAATGGAGGAGAGAGAAGGGCCGATCGGGTTGGGGAGGGAGGAGAGAGTGAATGTTTTAATATTTGCAAATCTTCCCCCCCACTACTAATATAATTCTCTTATTACACTACACACCCAAATGTGACTTGTGTATATAATTAATATGTAACCACAATACTTATTTTCATAAACCAAACTTAAGTAAAGACTATAATTTGGAGTTTTCTTTACTTCAATTTATTTATGAAAATAAGGAAGTACCCCCCATTTGGAAACAATGGCATTTACAAAATTTTGAAATTCTAATCACATCAAAATCTCACCCCCCCACTTTTAGTACAAAATCTAAAATGGGCACATTTTTCTCCGAAGAAAATGGGCGAAAGATGACTTTGCCTTACTCAAAAATAACTTCCGATTATACCATTTTGATTAGAAAAATTCAAGGAACAATTACCGGGACTTTTTATCGACCAAATCGAAACTTCTCAAAAAAGTGAATTTTTTCAAAAAGTAATTAAATTTTCTGGGTCTTTACAGGGCCCCACGGACCTATCTCGTACAATGTATGGATTAGAGTAGTGTTCCCAAAATGTAAAGGAGAGAGAGAAAAAGTGGGCTGACATGGAGGGGCCCACAGAAAAAAGTGGAAACCGGGTTTGCCAAACCCAAACCGAACGTGGTCAATTCACTTTAATGGAACACTTTAACTAAGGCACCTTATTAATTATAGTCGTGAATTTTTTTTTTAGTCAATGATCTTACTAAATTAAGACATTCATTATGGGCTATAAGTTTATATTGCATACTTTTTATAATAAAAAAAATGAGCACACAATTTTAGACAAAGCTTTTAGAGTATGGTTTACATCGACATTGACAAGTCTTTAGAATGATCGAAATGGTTTTATTGATGACTTTTAAAGTATTTCCCTATGACGGTTAACAATAAAGAAAATCAAAAGATAAATCTTCAAACAAATAATTTATAAACCAATAATTATAAATAAACCAGCCAACGAAAGTTGAAGAACAAAATTAACTCTACCTTTTTATCTTTGAGATATATATGAGTGTGTATGCTAAATATAGCATCATATTACATAATAATCATGTGCAAAATATATATATAACAAAGTTATAATTTTTTAGTTTTGAGCGGGGGGATCAGCAAGGGCACGTGACCCTGTGTTCCCCCTTTGGATCCGGCCCTGTGGGCTACCGTAGGTAATTCCAATTTTTTCATCCAAAAAAAATTGACTGAAAAATAAGTTTACGAAAGTAAATTTGATAGATTAATTTTTCAATAGGGATTATTTATTTTTAATGACCTTTTATTTACTTTTTTGTCAAAGTTTTTAGATCAGTCTTTTGTTAGAAAAATATAAATAATACATGAACCAAAAAAATTAAATTATAATTACACTGTAAACAAAAAAAAATTGCTTCACGAAGGATCAAAAACAAATAAATGGCATTAATCGGAGGGACTTTTATATCCAAGTTGAAGTAATTGAGGTCGAGTTTTCTGTTTTTAGCACAAATTGTTAAAGCCAATTTTTCATAAAAAAAAAATGCTAAGAGCACCTGTAGTGTTATAATCAAAATTGGATAACCAAAAGGTGTAACGTAAAGCTTTTGGATATCCATTTTAAGGATAACCAAACTTAACGATGTAGAGTTCCACATTGGTCATTTTAGTCCATAATAAAAAAAATACTATTCATTTTATTTCCGTTGATAAAATGAGCATAACTTTAGACTTGTACATTTATTTTTTATAAAATACCATATAAAAGATATTCCCAACACCTTTTAAATGAGACCCATCTTGAATGTATTTTATAAAATGTTTGAAAATTATGCAATCCAAATTTTGGAAGGAAAATGAAAAATATTTGGATTTTAAAGTAGGTTTTGGAAAAGAGAAGAGAGAATGTGTTGGTGGGGAGAGAGAGAATGCACATGGGTGGGGTCCACTCAAATTTGGTTATTGGAAAAGGTTGATAATTTTGATTATTCAAAAGTAAAAATTTGGTTATTGGCTAAAAGGTTGCTAAGTTTGCTTATTCCATTATGAGCCAATTTTTGAACAAACATTGTTTACTTTGGTTCTTCTCAAGTTTTGATTGTGCCATTGCGGATGCTCTAAGAGATAAGTTGCTAAAAGTTAATTTGTTTCTCATTAGTTAAAAGCTAAGAGCATTACCAATGGTATACTCAAATGTAAATACTCAAATGTTGCCACATCACATTTTGAGCATTCACTTAATGGGTTTCTAAAGTTAGCAATGTAAAGCTCTACAATGGTTCATTTTTGTCCATAATCAAAAGAAGGGAAAATGTTGGTAGTTTTGAATATCCAAGTTTGATTATTAGGAAAATGTTGATAGTTTTGAGTATCCAAATGTCAAAATTTGAGTATTTATAAAAAAATATTGCTAACTTTGAGTATTTATCCAAATGCTATTGTGAGCCTTTTTTGAATATCCAATGCCAAAATTTGAGAATTTTTCTTTTTAAGTATGCCATGGAATATGCTCTAAGTTACTAAAAGCCAATTTTCTTTTGCTAAAATCAAGTTGCTAAATCACCTTGGTGCTTTTAGCAAATGGGAGTTGGGATTGTTTTTAGCACACAAAAAACTCAACCTGAGTTGACTCATTTGGTCATACTAGTTTTTTCATAACCTTAATTTTCTTACTTTGGCCTAATTTTTTGCGCTTAGTTTTTGGAAAAGTCCAATAAAGAGAAAGATAAGTTGACAAAGTTTCTAAATTGTTTTTTTTTTATATTTAAATTTTGATTCTTTCCTTTTGATCCTTCTCGTCGAGACGAATAGTATTATGATTTGTTGATGTAATCAAAAAAAAAAAAAAACAACAACAAAAATAGATCATATGAAAATGTTAATTTAAACTGCATCTCTTCTAATCTTCATCCCACATGCTAGTCAATCATCAGAGAAAGGGGCTTTTATGTCCTTGTCTTTTTGTTTTGTGGTAACTATTTACCTAATTATCTTTTAAAAAAATTACCAAAAAAATAATGATTGTATATATCAGGAAGGTAGTTATTTTCACACTCCAACTTTTTATAACCACACTCGCTTTTTTGTCCTCTTATGATGTGAATTTATTACGTTGTCTTTCCAATTGTGAATGAGTATATAAATGAAAGGTCAATTATGTAAATTCACATCACAAGATGACAAAAATGAAGTGTGGTTATAAAAAATGGGAGTGTGAAAAATCAATTACATGTAATAAATACTCTGACATGATTTGTCCATCCAATTATCTCATGCCATCAACCTTATTCACCACATCAACCTAACTCTTATCATATACAAATTTTCGGTGTTCATGGTAATTTTATCAAGACAACCACAAGTCCACTCCACACATGCCCGAATTATCACTTGTTCAAGGAATACAAACTGAGAAATTATAAAGCCCCTATATATTCTTCATAAAGTTTTTTTTAAAGGGTAGCATCTAATTATTAACTAAAATAGAAGAGTACACAAATCTAGGGTATGTCACCCTCGACATTTGCCCTTAATTGAAAATAAATACAACTAAGCACAAATCAAAGGCATGTTGTCCATAATCCATTTGGTACCCCAAATTTGCTGTCCATAATCCATTTGGCTTCCAGATTTGTTGTTGTCTTTTTTTTTTCCATTATTTTTTCACAGAAACCAACCACTAGTCACAGTGGTGGTCCCGGATAATATCCCCGCCAATGCATCAGTGTTTATGGCCATGTGGACACCAGTCCATAATTAACTTGAACCCAATTGGTTTTTTAGGCTTCTAACCCTTAAAGATCCAATTGTGAGCCTAGTTTACACCACTGATTTGGAATGATGCAATTGGTCATTCCTTTACTGCTCAATGATATGGTTATGTTGGAAAAATTACAGTGGCAATCATAGATCCAAAGAACAAACTCTGTTGATATAACAATACATGAACATAATACAATAAAAATACATAAACTGGAAATTAGAGAATGAAATTTGAGATACAAACTGTAGATTGAAAAGGTCGAGTCGTGTGTAACACACTCTCCTTAACAAAGATGCGCCGCCTACCGTAGATGTTGTAGGATGAACCGACGTCTTCGTCCCAGGATGAAACGACTAGCACCACAACCACCGGAACACCACCGTTGGAAGCCTTGGCGAACTGAAACTGTGTCTGCCTCTCTCTCTCAAAGACGAATTTCTGGAGTACTTGTATTGCTCGAATTTCTGATGATAAACCAAATGGCAAGGCTGCCAATATATAGCTGCAGGAGGAGCTGGCGAATTGAATACGTGAATCAATGGGGAGCCTCCCCATTGAATACGAGATCAAATGCTGGAAATCAAAACTCCCACGAATTCATGTAGCATTTGAATTCTGGAATAAAATTGACACATAAATTTGATTGCCATCATGTCTCATCATGGAGGGGTGTAAATATCGCATCAACCAGTGATTTTGATCACGCGCATCTCTTACTTCGTGGGATCCCTCCGGTTGCCCCGTAAGATCCTCTGAATGCCCCGTTTCATTCACACCGAATTTCCAACAGGTTATAAATGTTATCCGGCCGATTTGATAGTACTTTTATTGAAAACGCAGTGATTCTTGTTAAGCCAATGTGCCAGCATGTAAAAAGAAAATGGTCGCCAAACATTGATTAGAGAGTTCTTAGAAGAAGGTTGACAGTTTGCTTTGACCCAACGAGGAGTATCAGATGCAAGGAAAAATCTTGTATATCCATTGGGATGCCAAGGATATCCCATACTTCCCTTGCACATAATTAGTCTCTCAAAATTTGAAGAGTGTTGTTATCTTGAATGGATTGACAGTGAGTATATATAGCATGGTTGGGAGTGATCAGGTTTTTTTTTTTTTAAATTATGGGAAGGAGGAAGGGAGAGGACAAGATAAAGATGGGTCTTACCCCTGTCGACTATAGTTGGGCAGGCTATCCTTTAGGGAAATGATCATCTTGACTTTCATCGTCAAATCGGTTATAACAAGGCTTAGCTTAACAAACATCAAAAAAATTCGGTAGGTAGAGAAGACCACGTCAATTTCGTGACACGGTGTGCCA
This sequence comes from Vaccinium myrtillus, assembly GCA_016920895.1. Taxonomy (NCBI): domain Eukaryota; kingdom Viridiplantae; phylum Streptophyta; class Magnoliopsida; order Ericales; family Ericaceae; genus Vaccinium; species Vaccinium myrtillus. The sequence goes on from CM029274.1 coordinate 17,262,928, forward strand.
AACAAATTATATGAAGAATACATTTGCCTACTTTAAATAATTAATATTTAGATGAAAGTTCAAACATTAATCGACTTTGTGTACTTAAAAGTTAATACATTCAAAACCTTCCAAATTCAAAGACTCGTTGTTGGGAAAATAACAATATTTTACGGCAATTCCAGAAAATAATTCTATTATATAGTAACATAAAAGTTAATTAGATAATCGCCCTTTTTCTGACACCATATAAGTTTTTATCCCAGCCAATTTGAACAGTTATGTATCATTCTTTTTTTTTTTAGTGTGAATGCCTTTTGTATGATTTTAATTATTACCTATTAACATATATAGATATGGTTTCCTACTTAAGGGAGATTTGATTAGGATCGAGGTAAATGTGTTTACCTAATCAAGTGGGAATTGTTTGAATATTTCAAACTTGAAATAGGGGAAAATTCAAAGTGAATATTTGATACACAAAATTGACGAGAAATTGTATCACATTTACTTTGACAACCGACCAAACCCCATGGAATTAAGGTAAAAAATATATCCCTACAAGTAAACATAGTAAATTCAAGTAAACATAAGTTTGTATATAAATCATGAATATGATCAGATAACATCTAAAATTGAAAACACATTTCATGATAAATCTGAATACCATGAATACCATCCAATCAGATTTCATATTAAATTTGTCCAATTTCGTGATAAATTTAGTGGGGATTGATTCCTTGGATAATAAATCAATGTCATGGTAACTTTAAAGGAGCACGATATATTGAACCAAAGTATATTTCACGGTAACTTTAAAGGAACAATGATGATAAATTTTAGTTGATTGATTTTAAAAAAATTGAATTGGATTAGTATTCATGATAAATCCATAACTAAATTGAACCGACGCTCATGATAAAATTGAAATAAATCAATGGTAAAATGGTACAACATTGATGATAAATTCTGAATTGAATTGAACCTGAATAGCAAATTTTATGGACGAACCAAGACAATAGATTTCATGTTCAAATCAAAACAATAGTCATCGTAGATTTGAATACCATCCAATTAGAATTCATGACAAATTTATACTTTAATTCATGATAAAATTAATGACAATTCATTCCTTGAAAAATGAATGAAATCAGCATGCATGTATCATGATTGATAGTACAAACGGAAACAAAGAAACCATCAAGATCTGACTTTTCCTCCATTTGCTTGACGAAGAACTCAATCATTTCAGTTGAACATATCCACCACCACATTAAATATCATTTTACCCATTTGAATCCATTGTCAACTTTTTTCCTTCGAAATCAAGCCATGTTACACAGTTGTTTCTAGCTGATCAATCTTTTCCCCAGGAAATCAAGCAAATCAAGGAAGTATGAGTTTTACTATGACAATTGGGATGGGGACAAAGGTCAGTGGTAGTTATGGCGATGAAGGTCAGTGGTGGAGGACGATTTAGATGACGAATATCGATAGGAACATCGCGAGAATGTGGACGGTATTCCAATTCCTTATTTACAGATACATATAGCATAAATTGGGGATTGTTTTTTACCGTCCATATCCCGAACTCACAGATTATGAACTCCAAATTTATGGATTGGTCCCAATTTTCCGAGCCTATATAATGGGTGTTCGCCTAAAGTTGTAAGAGCAAAATTTTAAGATTTTAGCTTTTAAAAAGCTGTTATGAGTATTTGTCAAAAATTCTCATAACAAACTTTTATAATCTATGGATTCCTTAATACTAAAATAGTAAATAAAATCAGATTCTAGAGAAGCTAGGTTTCAGTGCTTTTCAGATAAGATTTTAGAGAATCTACGGATTCCTAGATACTAAAATAAGATATAAAACCATATTCTAAAGAGGCAACTTTTTTACAACAACTTAATCATAACCCTACACTATAGTAAACATGTTTTTGCTTCGATTAAAGTCTGAAATTTAGAATTTGCAGTAGGATCTGAAGCTAAAATCTAAAATCTGTATCCACAGCTATCGCAAACACGCCCAAGTCCTCTCTGGGCTTTTTGTCAACCAATAGTGAATTTTCTTTTCTTTTTTAGTTAACTAAATATTCATCCTAATAAGCCATCCTACGTAAGATTTCATTGCCCCCTCTTTTCAAGCTTATGTTTTCATCTTTTTAGAGTGTGAATTACCTATCTTATCCTTTTAATCAAATATTCACATATATATCCGTATATTGTCTACCTAAATTAGTGGGATTGGATGTATATCAATCACAATAACTAATGGATACACCAAGGGATGAGTTCAAAATTTCAAACATTCAAAATAACCAAATTCCGCTGATTTGGTCATTTAGCACTCATGGTAAATTCCATAGTTTTTATATTTAGTTTGCATATCATTGACTCATGATAGATTCATGTTCAGTAGTCATGCAAAACTGGTTTAGAATTCATGGTAAATTCCATGGTGATTTTGAATCCCCTATAAATTTTTCGACCATTATTTCAAAATTGAATCAAACCAGTAGTCATGGTACATTGTTCCAGTATTCATGGTAAATTTACAATGTGAATCAAACCAAAATTCATGATATATTAATCAAACTATATTTCATGGTAAGTTTAAAGAGCATACATGATTGATTGCTTACTAATTGAATCAAACTAGTGGTCATAATAAATTTGTTCATCATTATGATATATTGTAAAGCAGTCATGAGGGCGTGTTTCCAAAATCTGCTTGATAGAATACATAATGTAATACACCATGAAATCTATCATGAAATCAACTTGGTTAATACATCATGAAATCTGCTTCATAAAACACAACAGTTTTTCTTCATCTACATCCTTCTCCAAGAGTTTTCAAGTTTGCCTACTCCACTTCTCTTCATCTTCAATCTTCTCCGTCATTTAGCACAAAACACCGTATATAATTGTACTTTTGTACTCTTTTTCTAGTGTGTTTTGTTCCAAGGATTGTCAATTGCATTTTTTCCAACATGGGCAACCAACCGATCTCTTTTGCATGTACCTATAAGCTACAAACTAAAACCAAGTAAATTGGAAAATAAAAACGAACTAAGGTAAGATGGAGTAGCATATGGATTCAAGCCATGTGGAAATCTTCTTCTTCTTCTACACCATAACAATGCTACACAACTGGAAATGTAGTAACTGACATGGAGTAGCATAAGGTTTTTGTCGTTGTTGGTTTGAAGGATCTTCAAAATTTAAATCAGGTCTTCAGTATTTTAGTGTAGACTAAGTTGGATGAAATTGTTGTGAATTCTGAATTTTGGTTATGGTGATAATAGATTTGGAATGTGGTGTGTAGTGTTTGATAGGGGTGCACAAGGTCTGGATTGGACCGGTTCTCTAAAAATCCAGTAACTGGACCATTTCGATCAATTCTAGAAAATTAAGAACCAAAACCTAACCAATAACTAGTAGAACCTATCTCTCTAACTCATAGACACCCCTCCCCAATACCCTGCAACTCCCCTCCACACTCCGGCAAAGCCATCTCAAGCACCTCCATCTCCGGTGAGTGTCCACTCCGGCGACATCTCCCTCACAAAATCAAATCGTCTTTTTCCCTTGTTCTCCCAACCCAAATCAGATCCGAACAAGTCACAGACCCATTTTACCAAAATTTATGCTCATGACCTTCTACTGGGCCGAGACCTAAACCTGACTTTCACCTCTGTAGAGCTCTGATATATATAGAATTTACAGAAAATGTAGAAAATAGGAGAGAGAGAGAGAGAGAGAGAGAGAGATGAACATGATTTTTTCCCTTTATTTTCACTTACTGAAACATACACAATACAAAGGCTCATATATGTGAAAGTTAAAGACATAAGAGGAGGGAAAAAAACAGTAAAACTGGGATTGTCGGAGATGGGGTCGCCTGAGATGTCCTCGGAGATGGCGTTGCCAAAGTGGGGAAGGGAGTTGTAGGGGAGTGAGGGCTATGTGTGTGTGTGTGTGTGAGAGAGAGAGAGAGAGAGAGAGAGAGAGAGAGAGAGAGAGAGAGAGAGAGAGAGAGAGAGAGAGAATGTGAGATGGAGTGGTGAGATGTTAGTAATTAGATGTGGAGGGGGGAGAGGGAGGGTATGTGCAATCCTTCAAGATTTAATCTCAGTCATTGGTCTCAATGGTTGAGATGGAGTGTCTTTTTATGTGTTTTTATATGTGCCCCCGGAACCGGCCCCATAATATATATTATGTGGTTCGGTTTGGTTCTAATTGTCGTTCTTAAATTGAGAACTAGTAACCGAACCATAATTACAATTCTTATTTTTTTAAAATCATAACCAGACCAATGAACCGCATTATTTAACCAAATAGAACAACTCGGCCCAGATCATCAGATCGGTTTAGCAGTTATATAGGTTTTCTTGTGCTCCCCTAGTGTTTGAGAGATGATTACAAAATGGATTTTGTAACAATATAGTGTTTCATAGTGTAATGTAAAAGATAGAATACGAGGTATTACTTGATCATGTTGTCATTGGTATAAACAATGAGTGTGTTTATTCCTTGTGTGAATTACTCTATTTAGGCATTAATAATTTCTACGATTATTAGTTTTAATTTTCTCATTGATTCTTTGGCCTCACTAATGCGTTGGCAATTTTTTTACTTAGAAACAACCCATAGGACAATTATTTACTTCCACTATTCACGCAAAGTGCTATCTAGAAGATAAGAAATAAAATTTTAAATATTGAAAACAAAATTATTTCAAATGAAAACGTAAAAATACCTCGAATCAAAAGCAATTTACCATACACTAAAAGTGGAGGACAAGGATGAAATTCGCTAAAATGGTTGGGGCATTTTGTCTTTTCCTGCAGGAAACATTAAAATTCAAAAAGCTCCTAAAAAGTTTTTTTTATTTTTTATTTTTTTATCAGAAAAGCTCCTAAAAAGTTGACTCTTATATCAGAAAAGCTCCTAAAAAGTTGACTCTTATATTGTCGATATATTGCATGATTTAAAGAGTGCATTGTGATAGAATGAATTCACAATTGATCTAACGAATAACCAAAATATGAAAATGCATAATTCAGAATGCTAAAAATCACCTCTCAAGCACTCCCCAAATGTTTGTGTACAAATTTGGTCGAATATAAAACTCATGTAAGAACTACGTGTACCCAAAAAAAAAAACTGGTTGAATATAAAATTCATGTAACAACTTATTGGCAACTACACACACACACACACACACATATGTATACAGTCCACTTCCTATCCACACCCTTAAGCTATGGACTTTGTCCGCACCTCCTAGTTCCAAACCAAATCTCGACGATCCGAACCGTTCAATGTGTTTAAAACGTGTTTTTAAGGCCCCAAGCGAGAAATCAGCCAAAAAAAAAAATTACTGGGAAGGGCTTGATCAGAGCAGTTTTTCATACAAATGAAAATATACAATTTTTATGAAAAATTGCTCGGATCAAGCCCTTCCCAGTATTTTTTTTTACTGATTTCTCGCAAGGACCCTTAAAAATACCTAACAAACACATTGGATGGTTCGGATCGTCGAAATTCGATCGGGATCTATGAGGTGTGGACAAAGTCCAGATTTTAAGGGTTTGGATAGGAAGTTTAGGGCCGGTTCCCCTCACACATAAAAAAACACTTCACTCTTTGGGGCCTCACTTTGATGTTCTGAACCGTTGATCATGTTTAAATGAGTAAAATAATAGGTCATGCAAAATTTCAGCTCAATCGGATATCGGCAAGTGCTTTATTCAAATAGTTTTAAAAACACTAGTTCCTGTCATAGTTTCTGCGAAATTGTTTGGATCAAGCACTTGCCGATATCCGATTGAGCTGAAATTTTGCAGGACCTCCTATTTTACTCATTTAAACAAGATCAATAGTTCGGAACAACACAGTGGAACTCAGAACAGAATCGAGCGTTTTTTATGTGTTTTTTTTAAGTGTGAGGGGAACCGGCCCATATATATATATATGTAGGAACTTTCGAGTCCGGGACTCATAGTTCTGGATCAAATTTTCATGATCCGAACCGTTCAATGTGTTTAAAATGTGTTTTCAAGGGTCCCCGCGAGAAATCATCCAAAAAAAATACCGGGAAGGGCTTGATCTAAGCACTTTTTCATAAAATTGAAAATGTACAGTTTTTGTGGAAAACTGCCTGGATCAAGCCCTTCCCGGTATTTTTTTTGGATGATTTCTCGCTAGGACCCTTAAAAACACTTTTTAAACACATTGGGCGGTTCGGATCATGCAAAAACACGTTTTAAAAGCTTCAAAACACCAAAAAACTGTAGTCCGGTATCCCAGACTGGAAAGTATGAAGAGCTTCCCATCCAAACCACAAAAATCCTGACCGTTAAATGTGTTTAAAACGTGTTTTTAAGGAACCCTGCGAGGAATCATAAAAAAATGACCGGAAAGGGCTTAAATCCGATTAGTTTTTTGATTAAAAACCCGTACCTATATAGTTTTTTTTTTTTTTATCGAAAATGATCGGATCAAGCCTTTCTGGCCATTTTTTTTATATGATTCCTCGCAAGAATCCTTAAAAACACGTTTGAAACACATTGAATGGTTTGGATATCAAAAATCAATTAGAAAATGGGAGTCCCACATTGTTCAGTTTATAGGGTTCACTATTGTAATTATTCATGTAAAATTTTAGGTTTATCATACGGTGAATATCCATCTTTAACCATCTATGTTAGTCATAAAGGACATGCATGATTAGGGTTATAAGGCTCGTATGTCTTAAGACAAGATGATTTTTTACATAAATAATTTACACATTGAAACTTACAAAATAAATAACTTGGCCTATCAAAAAAAAAAAAAACGAGAGTTCTTTCTTGCGTGAGAAATGGAAAATCACCACATGGGATTATTTCAAATGGGAGATGGATCTGTAATGTGTGCACAATGAAAACGTGTGCACTCTGAAAACGTGTGCACTCATTATTAGGCCTATGCCGGGTCATTTTAACTAATCTGAACTATTCATTTTGCTTTTCTTGCAAGGCAGTCACGCAGATGACTTGTATGAGAATTATATTTGATCAATCATCGATAGTTATGTGATAATATTGTTTCTAGAAAAAGATTGAACAATGGAAACAAATAATCAATGCGCTAAATGTTCTCCGATCATATATATCTCTAAATCTTTCCACTCGTCACCTGCTTGAAGAGGCCAAAAAAGCAAACATTCTAGATCAGCTAAAAAACCCCCCAAATGTGCCCATAAATATACACAAACCACAACACAGATGATAGACCCCTCTTCAAATCCGAAGGGTCCCTAGTTTGCTAAACTGGATAGTGAAGTCGGTTGTATTTAAGCGATTCCAAGGATTATGATTGGTTGGTGAGTTTTTTTCTCACACAATTAACCATCCGATTATTGTGAATTTCTCGATGTCGGCGTCGATGATATGCTTGTGACTCGATCGGAGAGTAGATTATCTATTTGTCTAGGTGTGCGCGGGGAGGCTGGACACCCTTGACCATATGGTCCGTATATATAAAGGGAAAAAAAAAAAAAAAAAAACAAGCCGAGTCCTTCAAATAACTACATAGAGAGATTTTATACATTTTAGAGTAGAATATTTCAGCTTTGGCTATAATTCCCCCAAATATATACTACTATTTTCTCTGCCCTATTCTCTCTCTCCCCGTCCTCTCCCTCCGTGTGTGTTTCTATACGGTATCTTCGTTTTTGGGTTTTTCTGCCTGTAGTTGTTTAGAAGATCTTCGCTAATACTAGTATTACCAAAAGCCTGTTCCTTTAATTTTTCGTTCTGGGTATGTAAACCTCCATCTTCATCAGCAGCAGCTGTAGAAGAAACTATTTGATGGGAATCTGACATTAAAGTATATCTATCCAGTTTATTGATTTGACAATATGTCTCAGACCAACTGGGAAGCTGATAAAATGTAAGCTTTTTAATTCATTTCACTCTTTATTTTGTTTTCCCTTTGTTATCTTCCGTTAGATTTGGGTTTTCTCTATTTGATTTTCTGGGTTTTGTCTTTTCAATTTTCTGAACCAATTTCCTTTTCCAAACGTTCCCGTTGTTCAACTTATTGGGGAGTTCTAGGGTTTCGGCTTTGGACAGTTTTCTTGGTTTTTTTTTTTGGGTTTAAAAATATTTTGAGGTAGATGTTTCTAGGTTGGATTCTACCTGTTATTCATCTTCCCTTCTTTCTCTCTTTCTGGGTCTTGTAGTTTTTGAGCAGTTTTTGGGATTTTATTTCTTCACTTATACCAGTTTTTGTTGCTAGGTTCGGGAAATTTATTTGTGTTTTGTTCCAGTTGCTGGATTGTTTGAGGCGTTTCATATTATTTTATTTTTATTTTCTCACGAAGTTTCTGATTTTTCACCTAATATCTGATGCGCCATGTTTATTCTTGGATAACAGGCTCGACGTGTATATCCATGACTACTTGGTAAAAAGGGATCTAAAGGCTTCGGCTCAGGCTTTCCAAGCTGAAGGGAAAGTATCCTCTGACCCTGTTGGTAAGATTATTTGATATTGTTCAAGTGGGACCAGAACCCTTACCCCGACCCACCAAAAGAATGTTTTTCGGTTTGTTTTAATTATGAGGCATGGGTATTTCAGCTATTGATGCTCCTGGTGGTTTTCTCTTCGAATGGTGGTCGGTATTCTGGGACATATTTATTGCTAGGACTAATGAGAAGCACTCAGAAGTTGCTGCATCTTACATCGAGGTTGGTCTGAGAGTTGTATTTTGTCAGCATTTTGTCATGATAGTTTCCTGCACTTTGCTGAGTGGTTTGAATCTTTCTTTGGTTGTAATAATCGTCATAAAGTTGCATTATGAATGAATTGTATGACCCTTTTTTCCTTCCACTCTTGCCCCAAATCAATCATGTGATTCTCCCCAGAAAGCACTTATCATTTTTATGAAACAGACAAAATATATCGTTCCACGTGTTCTTTTTTGAAAATTTATCTTTTTGAGTCAGTACTATTGTGTGAGGCAACTCTCACCTCAACACTTAGCTTTATCTGCCATTTAGCGGGTTACTTGATAGAGGAAGGCTGAAGTATAACGTGCTATGAACTGTCAAGAATTGCAGTTATCGTTTTTTTTTTCTTTTTCTTCTGCTGTGGCATGAAAACTGTGTACAATGAAGTGCACGTTTCGGTTTTGTATTTGATTGAGAGCAAGCTCTGTCCTTGATGGCAGAACTGGTTCCTTCTAATGAAACAGATTCAGAAGGCTCATATGCTAGATAAATCTCCGTCTCATACCTTCTGGCCATTTTTGGAGAACTTTTTACGGGGACATGTTTATTGCAATCAAGTTCAAATAGAAACACATTAATTTTCACTATTCTCCCATTAATCCACACCGATGAATATATCTATAATAGCTATAGTTTTGGGGAACAAGAAGTTTATAGTTTGATATTTTAGAAAGGACCAACTATTTGGGGCATCCCAATTCCCAAAATAGGAAGATGGTCCAGCAATATAGGACGGAGGGACTAATATGTTTCTATGTTTGAGAAAGATTTGGTGATTAAATTACGGGGTACCCTGAATTTATGGTAGGAAGTTTGTTGAGTTCTTGTTTAGATATTGGATTTCAAAACAAGCTTACCTGGAAACTGCAGACTCAGTTAATTAAAGCTAGGGAACAACAGCAGCAGCAGCAACAACAGCAACCTCAACAACCCCAGCACCCACAGCAGCAGCAGCATCAAATTCAGATGCAGCAGCTCTTATTACAGAGGCATGCTCAACAGCAGCAGCAGCAGCAGCAACAGCAGCAGCAGCAGCAACAGCAACAACAGCAGCAGCAACAGCAGCAGCAACAGCAGCAGCAGCAGCAGCAGCAGCAGCAACAGCAACAACAGGCACAACAGCAGCAGCAGCAACAGCGAAGAGATGGGGCCCACCTACTAAACGGAACAGCTAATGGGCTTGCTAGCAATGATCCTCTTATGAGACAGAACCCTGGTACAGCTAATGCTATGGCTACGAAGATGTATGAGGAAAGATTAAAACTACCATTGAGGGATTCTTTAGATGATGCAGCTATGAAGGTATCCGTGTTATTTGGCTTTTCTTGAAACATAGAAGTTTGTCTGTGTTTAACCACATTGGACTTTTATTACAGCAAAAGTTTGGTGATAATGTGGGCCAGCTTTTGGATCCAAACCATGCATCAATACTAAAGTCGGCTGCTGCAGCTGGCCAGCCTTCAGGGTACTTTCTGTGCAACGTGATTACTTTCGTCTGTTATTGAAATGATCTTGCTCCACATGGTGTCTTGCTCACCAAAATGAAGTCAAGAAATGTGGGTTCTCCATGAAATTTGCATTCATTCGGGTTGTACATGTCTGTGTATAAGTCGACGCTGGATCTCAAGAGACAAGAAATGACAATTCCCTCTCCCAGTATTACCATATGTGTGCAACTACTGCTGCTAATATCTTTTATGCATTAGTTTAGTGTGGAGAGTAAAATGAACCGCTTTGCATCTGAGTTGCTGCTGTGCGTACTTATGCCATCCAATCTGTTGTTTGACACTTTGACTTGGCAATGACTTATGTGTGCAACACTGTCTGCTAATGGCTATTATGCAGTAAAGTTACGGGGAGAGCAAAATGAACTGCTTTGCATCTGATGCATGTTTTGTTGTTGTTATGTGTGCTTATTTTCAGGCAAGTGCTGCATGGCACAGCAGGTGCTATGTCACCACAAGTTCAAGCTCGGAATCAGCAACTTCCTGGGTCTACACCAGTTAGTAATTTCCTTATGTTAACAATTTTTTTTTATCTCTATATCCCGATGTTGGTCTATTAGTGAATGTGTGTGTGCAGGAAATAAAGACAGAGATGAATCAAGTATTAAATCCGAGATCTGCAGGTCCTGAAGGGTCATTAATTGGAATTCCTGGTATACTGCAATTAATTGATCTGCCCTTTATTTGTGATTAGCTTGTATCCTTGTAAAGTTTAGATGGCTAGATTAGGATGGGATTTCTCATTTTTGTGATCTAGTTAAAATTCTATGATTAATTGTCTTGAAAAAATCTGGAAAGTAACAGCTATATCCTTTGATTTATTTATTATCATAGTGGTGCTTTTTGACAAGTTCGTTATGTTTTAGGATCAAACCAAGGTGGTAACAACTTGACTCTGAAAGGATGGCCTCTCACTGTAAGTGTATTATGGTTCCTGCTCTATTATCTCTGTGTCCACAACTATATTAAATGGACCTGTTTGAATTCACATATGGCTGGAAGGGTCACAATGTGTTTTACGTGAAATTTGCATACAGAAGGTGACTATTAGGTAACCATGTTTTGGTGACATTACTTATTCTGGGAATAACTGATATGCTGGTTTAATGCTGAATGTGACACTATTTGCAATAGCAATTAAGGAGCAAACATGTATCTGCTAAAGGGGGAGTTGGATGTAGTTAGCACTATTGCGGCCCCCCATAGACATGTGTACAAGGATGTAGTTGTTCATATTCAAAATGAAGTAGGAATTTGAAGCTGCAGTTTGGTTTTTCATATCGACTGCTGTTTGGTGGGTTTGAAACCCATAACCATCTCATTGACTGGTGCTTACCATTAAGCTGTTGGGGATTTTACATCTTTCACCTTGACTTGATAGCTGAAGGCGGATAAATTGCCTGAGCAGAAGTTCTTTGTGAACTTGTAAGGTTGTCATTGACTTGAAGGCTAGAGTTTTCTCATTCTTCTCGTATTAATGGAGAATTTTGAGAATATTTCAAACTTGAGTATCTTCTAAATTTAGGATTAGTGTGTGGAATAGAGGTAGTATTGACATTTTTCTAACATTTTATGAGGAGCAAAAGTTTGGGGTTGAAGAAAAGAGATATCTGATGAAAGGTTTCCTTGGAGAACCCCTTGTCCTGTTGTTTCAAAGCTAACATGATTGAGCATTGCATAATTTGCATCACAATCCCATACCTGAACTGGTTGTCCTTCAAGGTTTCCTAGTTCTTGGTTCTCAATATAGGAGCTTATTAGGTTACATTTGTCGGATGTTAAAAATTGCTCTGACAAAATATTCATACTTAGTGTACAGGCATTGACTTTCTCGGGTAAACTTGTGGTCACAAGGTTTCTTGTTGACCATTTCATGCTTTATGGTAGGGCTGCACACGGGTTGGTTTTTCGGGTTCGGGTCGGGCCAAACCTGACCCGGCATGTCATCGGATGTAGAAAATCTCACCTGATTCCGACCGAATGGGTAGTTGGGTGGGCCGGGTGA